>JARHVA010004412.1:0-1417500 GCA_037957365.1 Torreya grandis | reverse complement strand
TTCATACAATATAAACTCTTAAATCAATATCTAAAAACTTATCTTGATTAAAAAAACTTCTAATAATCCCTAAACCCATGTAGGGTGGTGGTCACTCTAACTGCCACCTCACTCCTTAAACTAAATTTTCACAAAATTACCATAAGAACACATTTATACTATCCACCTAAAATTGAGTTGACTAAATATTTTGGTAGTGATAGGGATCTAGATCTATAAGGCTTCTTTGAATTAGAGTGAGAAGTAGATCCAACAAAAGTTCAAAGCACAAAACAAGCTGAGGAAGAAAAACTACAAAATGTAAACATTCTAGAATAAAAAAGAGCATGAGCTTTGTGAGAGTCACTATCTAGTAGATCTTATAGGGTATATAAAGAACCATTGAATAATATTGAGGAAAATCTTGGAATAGAGTCCATGCTTAAACTAGATATTTTGGTAGATTACTAGACTCAAAATGAGATTTTAGAGGCATTATAACTATTAAGAGATTATCAAGATGTCTTTCTGACTAAGTTATTATAAGTCAAAGGTATCAATCCATTATTAGGAGAGATAAACATTGAATTGAAAGAGTATGATATACTAATTTAAAAACATCCATACAATTAAATCCCAACATAAAGTTGAAAGTGAAGGCTAAACTAGATTGTATGTAGGAAGTAGGGATCATCTATCTAGTAGAAAAGGTAGATTGGGTTAGTCCCATGGTAGTATAGCTATTTTCACTTGGATCTTGCACTAGTTCATTCAATCAATTGATCTAATTGAAATAATGAAATCATCTCTAAGGTTTGGTACCTTGTATTCTTGATATGAACCTTTAGATAAGGCCATCTCCTATCTAAACTAGATACACTTAACTTAAGATCAGTTTTAGGACTAAAATTATGCTAAAAGACCTATTTATAGGTAAGACTATGTATTTATCATGGAAATGGAAGAAATTTTGAACTAAAACTTAAAGACATGATGCGCCAATAGTTTAGAGATCTTTTCCTCTTACTTAGAACAACACAAAAAATCTTCAAAGTTGATAGTAACTCAAATAAATCCTACAAAACTTACAACTCTCTCAACACTTGCATAAGTAATTTGCATGGACATAGTGGTATACACAGCATAAAACCTAAAAATTAAGGTGTAAAAGTGATAGGAAAACATCAAAAGGGACTAAAACATCCACAAATGAAGATCAATAGTCAAATCTACACAATACTCAAGAAAGTTGATAATATATAAGATGCAAGTATCAATTTTTATTAGATTCAAGGCTTCAATCCAGCATTATAAGTCTAAAAAAGAGTAGAGTCTCATTATACCCAAGAGGAGGGATCCTAAGAAAGTCATTTTTATTATGATATATAAGAAAATGAGATGAGAAAGAAGAAGAAAGCACTAGAATACCTAATAAATTCTATTATTACTCCATAAATATAACCTATACAAGAGAAGAGACATGAAAAATGGGAGAATTAAGTCCTATTGAATGCACTAGGTCTACTCCATGAATCTCTCTCAAGAATTTTAGCATGGCAGTGGGAGAGGAGGCCTCATTTATTTCTATTTTTTTCCTTTTGGAGGCTTGAACATGATGAATGTGTTCCTTCAAGATTATTATATTCTTAGAAAATTCCTACTTTCAGCCTTATTTCACCCATCTCCACATCCCATGCATGCATGATAGAGATAATCTATCTCAAGTTAACTTGCCTTCATAACTACCATGTTTGAAGAGTGTTTGACTTAGAAGCAGACCTCATATGCTTATTTTTAGTTATGGGTTGAATTGACATGATCACCACTCCATGGAGGGAGTTACATGTTTTTATGCAAAGTTTTCAATGCCTCATACCCCCTTCATACTCCTTATGACCAATAAATTCATACATAGTAGCACTATACATGATGTGGAATCATGGATTACCTAAATTTTGCTTTAAAATTCATGCAAAGGTCTCTAAGAGAGGTGGAGACGCTGATGCATCATTGTATTTGCCCATAAGAGTTCTTTTTAAATCCAAGAAACCTACACTTTTATGTTTGAGGTTTTCATTTTGTCTTATCTTTCACCTTATAAACCTATAATCAACCCTTTACAGCCTCAATATCTTTATTTTTCATTCCTCATAGGTGGTTTCTAGGCATTAACATCCTTCCTCTCCACACTTTTCTTCATATAGCCTTTTAAAACTTGTCAATAACCTTGAAACCTATCAAATAGTCCTACAGGTGAGGGTTTTTAGGATAAAACCTTCTTATCTTTGCATTATTTCTTTGAAGAATAGGATTTTTCAAACTTGAAACTATAAAAAAATTCCTAAGCTTGAGACTCTTCTTGATAGCTTAAACATTGCTCCAAATCCTTATTGCAACCTTATATAGACTACTTGTACTTTTCTAAGTTATCTTGTTTAGAATAAATCATAGAACCTTACAAGGTGAGGTGTGAACATACAAATTTAAGATCTATAGAGCTCTGACCATGTCTTGGTCTTCTAGGACCCCTAAAATCCTCATTAAAATTGCTATGATAGACCTATAGATGAGCCCTTGACATGCCTGGTGTTCATCCTTATTCTTCTAAATCATGAAGATCTTACTCAAGATCTGTTAGATACCCAACCAAAATCTCTGATACCACTTTGTTGGGAAATACAGAAGCACACAATTGATTACCATATACAAGCAACTTACATGCCGAATTAACCAGAATCATAAGTAACTAGACTTCAAAAATACACAGAATATGAGAGACAATACACAACTTGTATTAAAACTCTTTCAGAAGGAAATACAACAAAGAAGATTGCCACAGTTCTTCTTCCTTACACACCTCTAGGGATCCCACACCTCTAGGGCATAAACTGTAAATCTTCCCTCAAAGCTCTCTCTCTTACAGTCCCAACACACAACTCAAACACAGAGTTGGTGTTCACCTCCAGCCAGTCAGTATCCACTATTGCTAGTACTCCAGTGCTCCATGCACTCCACAAGTGCTCCACGCACTCCAAGTACACAAATTTACTTCAAGTAGATCTCCCCCTAACTGCAACAACTTGTAACTCAATAGACCTTACTTATAGAAGGAACTACCTTGCCTTCCTCTCTTGCTCTCTTTCTGAGTACACACTGTACTCCAAGTAGATCCTGCCTGATCCTGCTCCCTGTTGTGTTGTTGTCCTCTCTAATCTTGCACACCTGCAAATCAATCTAGTTCTGCACACCTGTAAACCTGGATCATGCACACACATACACCTATAGATCAATGATCTTACTTACCATGTAGATCTCCTAAAGAAGCCATGCACACCTACTGACCAAGATCCTACACCCCTGAAGAATCCTGCTGATTCTCTAAAACCATCACCCACACTTGGTACTGTTGTGGAACTAGGAGGAACACCCTTGCTCACCTCACACATAGAAGGAGCTAACTTTGCTATACTCAAACTAGCACACTTTACAATACAACCCATGAATCTATTATATAGATCTCATGCAAACACTAATTAGACATCTAATTACAATAATTAGATTCATAGCTTCCAGTCTAAATTTGGCTCTTGACATGCAAACACTTGGTTCGTTAACTAACTTCCTATAAAACTTGCAGTTTTGAACTGCACAGGTGACCGACGTCGGTACCTGTCTGCCTGGGGGTGCCGACGCTGGCCGATCTCTGACCGATGTCGGTTGCTCTTCTGCCTATAACCTATCGACGTCAGTTGGCCTGACCGATGCTGGTGTCTGACACTCAGCAACCTTCTCCAGCAACCTCCTTCCTTGTTTGCATCAGTGAAGCTTTTAGCTCCACAACCTAACAAGATCTATATAACTGGTTTATAATTATCTTGAAATTTAATGGAGATCTTCCTCAATGTTTGTAAACCTACAAGTGAGTGTGGAGGAGCTTTGAAGATTATTTCTTTATCTTTGGGTTTGTAGACATGCCTAAGAACTTTTTATTTCCCCTTAACTCTTATGAAATTCCTTTTAATATCCATGTAGACCTATCTTTTGGTTGGAAACTTCACTTCTCAAACCTACAACACTTTCATTATCAAACCTTGCATTCATTCTATCCTCCTTGACAACCCTCATCTTTTAGGTCTACAGGTGACTTAAACACATTTGGGAACTCATGAATACCTACTCCTTAATAGAACTTATTCAACTCTATATAATAACATTTTAAGATTGACAAGACCTTGTAGAGCATAACTCATAGTGTACAGGGTTTCAATCTTCTCATAAAGGTCTTGAAGCCATGAAACCTCTCCATCTTCTTATCTATGATATTTAGGTACATAAAAACTATCAATATATTCTTGAACTATATTTTAATTATTAGAAATATGTTCAAACCTTCATGGAAATCTCTCTCTTTAACTTGAGGAAATTATACATGTTTATAGTAACTCTTGAAGGAGCCTACAGCTTTTTGCATGAAGTTCATGAGACTCTAAATCATGATAGAAGCTTGTTGTATCCTTAATCATGCTTGCAAGTTAATGAAACTAGCTTGATCAATCTTGAACCATGCTTTAATCCATATTGAAACTCATCATGAAGACCTGTAGGTGTTCTTTAAGACTTATAATAACCTCTTATGGTGTGTTCTTACCATAGAAAACCCTTAAGAGACCCTTAAAGCTTATAAAAGGCTTGTAGACCTATTTATTATCTCATATCATAGTTTATAGGTTTATTTTTTGTTTGTTTATGGCCTACATATGTGTTCCAAACTCTTATTTTACTCATCAAAGTCCTTAGACTAGTTAGGCTTATTTTTATTGTATTTAAGACTAATATTTCCTTTTTTAAAACCATGAAGGTTCTACTCAATGCCTCACTTTAATATAAAACCTTATTTTTTGGTTAACACTCAAAGCCTATGACCTCATTTCTCCTCTTCCAGGTCTATAACTTTCTTGTAAATATCTTGAGGCCATAAAACATGACCTTGGTTTCAGACTTATCTCTTAGTATCTACTTCTATTTTTAAATCAAACATAAACATGTTTAAAGCCTTTTGAAACTTGTAATCTCTCATGTTTTACCCTATAGTATTATAGGTATCTTGTATGATCTTAAAATCTATCTAAAACCCTGACATGCTCTACATGATTTAGACATACTTTAAACCCTCAAGTTTGAATCTATGAACCTTCCTCAAATCCCTCACAAGATTCAAAACATTATCATAAGCTTTGAAAAGGATCTAGAGGCTCTTGAGGACCATTGCAAGTCTTGATGCCCAAAATTGCTATCTTTCTCCTTAGACATGCTTGGAAGCTAGTTTTATTGTTTAAAATACTTATTAGATCAAAACTTGCATGGTCATATCTTAATGATCTTGTTATTAACTATGAGGAGGATTTGGGGAGTGTTTGAAACTATTTCTCTCAATTTTAGTTTATTTTCTTGGAAAATAATAAGTAATAAACTAAATGTGGGTATGGTAGAAGAACCTATTTATTTGTGCATGTGTGATCCAAATGATTATGAAGAGCTCCTCTTTATCTTAGAAAGAATGACCCATAGATAATAAAATACTAAAACAAAGGGGTTGTTAGATAGATATCAAGGTGGATTTCCTAGCATGAACTAGATCCAAGAAGCACGATCTTACTAGGAGACTATCAATCCACTCTCTTAGAATAGTTAAGTTGAAAGAAATAAAGATGAAATACTTGCATAAAATGATAGAAAAAACTAAAAGGGAATTCAAGAAGAAATAAATTCTTGATAAAGGAAATAAACTAATTATAGCAATAAGTGGATCAATACTAATGCTAAATAGGTCAAAAAAATAGAAAGTGTAATTTGGTTGAGGGTAAGTAGGTGTAAATAACTTACTATTATTTCTTACCATAGTGATAGTCGATAGTTAGGGTAACCATCAATGGTTAAGGTGATCATCGATGGTCAAGGTTGACTGTCAGTAGTTTTTGTGGGTTCTGAGAAGTGTTGTGAAAAGCTTGAGATGATGAGGTTAATGATCGGGTAGCAAATTGTTAAAGGTCTAGTTAGAGATGGGAGGTTAGAATATATGATGCAAAAAGAGTTGGGTCAAAAACTAAATAATTATAGTTTGAAAACCAAAAATATACTTAATTAGTTGTTTGATAGTTGGTAGCTAATCTAGGATTGATTTGGGTAGAGTAATGGTACTTTACCTTAATAAAAAATTTAGCATAGGTTCGAGTTCTATCATAGTTATTGACTTGCTGGAGGAAAGACCTACAAAAAAATTCTTGATGCTAGAAACTCCTAATGACTACTAGTTGATAGCTTGATTTCTTGATTGCTAAAATTCTTGGATCTCTAGATCATTTTTCACTTCTTACTCCCTTACTTTTATAGGAAAAAAGAGATGGAGGTTTAAGGTTCCATAGGAGGTTTAATTGATAGATTTGATGCTTCATGATGCGCTAGCTTGCCATCCATATTAATTTTTGATGTGTTAGCTTATACACAACTCAAGTTATCTTTGTTTAGATGGGGAGAACTTGACCATCGATGGTTGGGTTTAATCATTGGTAGTCATGATGACCATCATTAGTTGGGTAACCATTGATGGTCAAGATGATCATCAACATTTGAAGGCTGAATAAAGTTGGGTCAAAATGGAAAGTTAGTGAGTTGGTTTAGCTAGTTATCTATCTTGACTCAAGGTTATGGTAAGAGGTTGGGTAATGGTCCAATATAGGGGTGTTTTAACATCTAAAAACTTCTTGTGTGGTTTTATAATGTCTATATTTTACCCATTTTTTATGTAATTTATGTTAGCAAGCTGTAAAACAAAAATGGATTATGAGTTGATCGGTTGGTTGCCTTAAGCATGGGAGGAGGTGTTCTCCCCTCGAACTAGGAGTTGATGAGGTGAAACTAGATTGAGTGTGGGTTTGACAAGTAATTTATGGTGATTCATGAGATTGGTGACAAAAAGGTTGGGCATTTGAAGTGCAAACATGTGCACAAAAATGAGACTAAGTGTGATAGCCAAGATTATGCATAGACTATGTTGCCATAGTTGGTAAAAAATAAAAGGTTACTTTTAGAAGGATAGGTGATGGGGTAACCAGGCAAAAAAATTAAGCATAGTTGATCAGGTTATTCCTAGTAAGTCTCCTAAAAAAGGTTGGTGTTTTTATAGGTATCTAAGGTAAGAAGTGATCCTGAGAAAAACACAAATGGTTTGGTACACACTATGTGGTCAAAATTCAAATGTTCAACATGTAAATGTTGGTCAATGAGGTTAAAAAGGACCAAGGTAAGGTCATCACAAAATATATGATAATTGGGGCCAAAATGGCCAATGTCAAGGTGGATAGGGTGATTGGTATGGTAGGGAGAGAAGGTAATCTCTAAAGGGTGGCATTGAGGTATGTGTGCTAAAATTTGAAAGGTTGGCATCCTGACCATCGATAGTCATGGATCTCAAAATTGATTGTCAATGTCACCCTGACCATTGATGATCAAGGGAAAAAACCCCTAAAAGTGTAGAGTTTAAAAAGTGAAAAATAGTTGTCATTTTCACTCATTATATTTTGAATCTTGATTTTGTGCATGCTTGCATCCTTTATGTTTTATGCGAGAGTGCTAATGAGGTGGTTGTTGAGTGGTTGATTGTGTAGAGTTGATTTTGGATTGAGACTGAGGATGCAGGGTAGATAGGGATGTGGCTAGGTAATGAGACCAAGGATCCCTCCTCAATTATGGTCAAGTAATGTGGTAAGGGCTGCACTAAATTGTTAGATTAGTTTGATTATTTTTTTATAGTTGGATTTTGTTAGTTTATTTTGGTTTGGGAGAGTTTTAGGTTTTGCCCTAGGTTTTAGGTTGGGTTTGGTATTTTTGTTGAATTTGTAGGGGAACATGTATTTTGAAGGTTGGGGTAGGTTGATGGAGGGTAGTGTAACTATTAGGTTGGTTTGGTATAGGTTGGAATTAATTTTGGGTGGGTTTATGGGTAGGTAGGGTTGGGTATTTTTTGTTGATGGTCACACACAATGCCTATCAGCAGTCATACCTAACGATCAATGGTTTTAGCCAACTATCGATGATTGATAACCTTAGGCCAAATGGGTAGTCAACCATTGGTGATCATAGTGACCATTGGTGGTTGACCAAATTACTAAGTTTTTTTATAAAAGGTTAAGGAAATAGGTGAGTTAGAATGTTGTAGCTTTTGAATGCTAAGGGTAGCTGGGATGGGAGGGTAAGTTTAAAAAGAGGTTGGTGTAGTTTATATAGGAAAAAATAGGTGTTATTAGGTAGGATGAATGAGATGAAAAAAAAAGGGTGAAGTCCATGGGTAAAATAGTTTATATAAAACTAAGTGTGTTCACTCTATTAAACTTTGCAACCATGGGAGCAAATCCAAATATGGGATTGGGTTCCTCAAATCTTTATGTAGGTACACCATAGGATGATGGATGATGAATGAGCACACATGAAGGAGGTTGACCTTAGATAGATGTTTTACTACTAGCATGTGCTATGAGATATAGCAATGGTCATGGCCCTCATTGATAAATGGAATCTGGCTATGAACACCTTTCTTCTATTGACTAGTGAGATGATGATCTTACCAGAGGATATACATAAGATCACACAGTTAATGATTTAGGGGGAGCCAATATATCACATTGAGAGAGACAAGAGGGATTAGCTGATGGAGTAGCTATATGGTGATGATTATGAGTTCACCAAGTGGCATGATAGTGGGTTCAGCTACACACCTTTATATCATAGGGTCAGAGATGATAGGAGGTTGATGACCATGATGATGATGGTAGTCTTATGTTTTAAAGTGCCATATTTGAGTAGTGGGAGGTTTTTATATCTATTGTTGGGTATTTTGGTAGAGATGTTATTGGGTCACACAGTTTTTAGCTGGGCACCCATACTATTAATTTAGATATATAAGGAGTTGTGGGGGTTCAGAGCTCACAGGAAATACGACATCAATGTGAAGTTTGTGTTACATTGCTGGGCCTATGAGCACATCTGAGTTCTAAGGTTAATGAGGTTTTTATGGGAGGGATAATCCTAGATATACTTTAGGGTGGGTTTTATGCTATGTAGGAGTGATTACACACTCATAGGACATGGAGGAGGTATATGATATATTGATTGGTTTAGAGGGGCATTGGATGCCCTAGTGGTTGGAGATGTATTTTGGAGGCTGTATGTTGATTTTTTGAGGTGGGCCCATTATAATCAACACATTTTATAATTAAAAAGCTATAGGTGGATATTTGGGAGGAGAGAGGGTGAGACTAAGCTCATTTTTTTATAAGCTTTGCAGGTAATTTCACTTGATACAGGGGATTTTAGGCCCATTCTCAAGGTATAGGTGGGAGGATGCCAATTTTTTTATTCTAGAACCACAGTCGATGGAGATGGTTATTGATCATGAGGATCTTCCTGTTAAAGAAGGGATTGATGATGTAGGTTTTATTGATGGCTACATAGCATGGTATTAGGCCCTCTATGCAATGGTAGATTTTGGATGGGATGATAGGGGTAGGTAGCCTATAGATGTGGACCTAGCTAATAGGGGTCCATAGTATAGGTACAAGGAGGTGGCCCCAATAAATAGGTCATGGTTGTAAAGAGAGATTAGGTCTAAGTATAATTAGCTAGGTATAAGCCATAGTAGCTAATTTATAGGGTCAGCTAGTAGCAATGCAGGGTCAGGTGGTGGTTGTGACAGGTGAGAGGGACCAAGATAGAGCTACACTAGCCTTGGTAACCCAAGAGAGGGACGCCTTGAGATAAGATGGAGGAGGAGTTTTAGCACTAATATGACCACTAGGTAGCATCCCCATGGCATGTTGCTAAGCCATAATTAAGGAGTTACATTATTATAAGGCCATAGTCTTGACACATTATCTCGATGAGCCTTAATAGGGTGAGTACAAATTTAGTTTGGTAGGTGATGCAAGTATAGTGACTCAAGGTTAGTGGGATGCCTTTGTCGGTGGATAGACAGACACCTCATGGGGGTAATCACTAGGTGGAAGTGGTGCCCTAGGGGTATAGGTTATGATATGATATGTATAGGTGTATATGATTTTAATACCAGCTTATGAGCTGATGCAGTGAGATGTATATGTTTTGAGAGAGAGAGAGATGCACATTATTACATGTACTATTTTATTTTTATGAGACATGATGTATATGATGTGATTATGATATATAGATGTGATTTTATGGTTCATGGTTTTGATGTTTATATATATTATGATTATGCTTATGAGATATATACTCATTAGCTTAGGCACGTGATGATTAAGTATGATGTTTATGATGATGTGATGCTTTATTTTATATATCGTTATGATGTCTATGATTATGGTTATTATTCTATATATGGTTATAATGTTTTGATCATGGTTATCATCATGGATATGTGACGCAATTTATGATTATGGATGTGACGCTATGATGATGTGATGTTTTGTTTTATATATGGTTATGATGTTTATGATTATGGTTATTATTATATATATGGTTATGATGTTTTGATTATGGTTATCATCATGGATATGTGATGCAGTTTATGATTATGGATGTGATTTTATGATGATGTGATGTTTATGGTGTTGTTATGATTTATTGTTATTTTTTTGATGATAGCACATATAGTAAGCTATATAACAAAACTAGATGTGGGAAAAGAGATGAAAATCATGAGACATATGTATAAATGAATACATGAACTAACTATGAGAGGATAAAGAAAATGCATGATGCTTCTTCATTGGTAAGGACTAAATAAAACTAAAGTTAGATTGGCTTAAGGATCATAATCTCTTCAAAATCTTCACATTAGCATGTGTTGGTTAGTAAAAAGGTGTCTTGATCACATAATGTTAAGTAAGCTCAGTTATCCCTTGATTTATAGATGGTACAAAGGGGAGATAGGTGATAGGTTGAGTGAAGGGTAATGTAACCTCTTGCAAGTTGGTTTGCCCCTTCTATAGGTGACCTAAGAGCCATGATAGACAAGTCCATGTTTTAATTCAAGGTGTAGATTGATAGATGTGGGAAGTCTACTGATGTGATATATGAAAGTTAATTGTAGCTTTCTTGGGATAACTTGTTTTAATTTTGATATAGGGTCTTTTATTGTTTGGTTTTGATAAGTTTTTGAATTTGATCGATGCGAGAAGCTTTAAATGATTAATTTTGACAAAATCGCCTTAGCCATCCTTCAAAGGAGTGGTCTAAGTTTGGATTTATTAATTTTGATAGTTATCCTTCGAGGGAATAGTCTATCTTTTCAAGAAATTTAGATTTTGGGTAGCTGTCCTTCAAGGGATAAATTTGCATCCTAGAAATATTTGACCCAAGTGATACTTTGGTATCCCAAATTGTTTTGATGCTAGGTTAGACATGGAAAATTCTATATAGGCTTGGAGGTTTACCTTTATGAGGGAAAAATGTAGAGCAAAATAAGGTTAATGATAGGTGAAAGGGGTCATTTTAAGGAATAATGACCAGTGGATTCCATCCAATTAGGGATGAAAATTATCCATGAGAACCATGCCATGGCTAGAGCCATGGTACCCATATTTAGGATTAGGCTCTGACTATGACGGTTAATCACATGGTTCTATGTTGTAATCAGATGTCTTCAAAGGGATGGGATGAAGGTATGATGAAGGTGAAAATCTCATGAATCAAGGGATGAGCTTAAGTTAGACAAAAAGTGAGTTTGATCCTTGTTTAAAAAAATAAAGGACATAGGTACAAATCATTGAGAGGCTTAGGTTTGAGTTTGCCTTCAAGAGAGGATAAATGATAATCTCCTGATCCACACTTATGGGTTATGATGCAGGGTTCAAGCCAATTGAAAGAAAACTTACCTCACTTATTTTTCTCCATATTAGTCACATGTTTATTTTCCTTCAGGATAAGGTCTCCAATGTTGAATTCTCATTCTTTTAGATTCTTTTTATAGGCACACTTGACTCACTCTTGATAGACATGAAGATGGTTAAGCACATATAGGTGGTGCTCATCAAGTAACTTAAGTCATGCTAGATGTTATTGATGATAGTCACTCTCAAAAATGATGTCTTGTAAGGATATGTGAAGAGATAGAATTTAGACTTCAAGAGGTAAGACTGCCTCTACTCCAAAGACTAGAGAAAAAGGTGTAGTACTCGTAGATCTTTAAATTCTAGTGTGATAGGCCCACAAAGTGAAGGGGATGTGAAAATGCCAATCTTAACTAGAAGCATTGACCATTTTGGTCAAAATATTGTTGAGGGTTTTATTAGAGGCTTCTGCCTATCCATTTAATTGTGGATGATAAGGTGAGAAAAAGATTAACTTAATTCCAAATATGTCACAAAAACCTTGGAATTTTTTATTTTTGAAAGATTTACCATTATTAGTGATGATCTTATGGGGAACACTAAAATGATATATGATATGATGATTGATGAAGTTGACTATCTTGTCAAATTTGGTCAAGATGAGAGGAATAGCCTCCACCCACTTGGTTAAATACTTGATGGTAGTGATGATGGAGTGGTGACATTATGAAGAATGAGGATTAATTTCCCCAATGAGATCTAGTCCCATTGTGAGAAGGGCCAAAAGTCCTTGGATACTTGAAGGCTATGGGTCAATGTGTGATGTAAATTAGCATGCTATTGACATTTAACACACTTATTCACATAATCATAGCAGTCTTGATTAAGGTTGGGCCAATAGTATCCAAGCTGACGAATACATTTAGCAATGGCTAGACCACTAAAGTGTCCCCAACAAATCTTATCATGCATTTCTTTGATAACATGCAAGGCTTCATGACTGCATAAGAAATAGAGAAGGAGGTTGTTGAAATTACATTTTTAAATTATTCCCCCTAGTATGGTATAATGAGAGGGGCTCTGAATAAAGGCTCTTCAGGCATTCTTAAAGAGGTTAGGAGGAATGATGTCGATGTTGAGGTAGTTAAAGGTTTGCTCATACCAAATGTCTAATGGAAATTCCTTCACACTAAAAATGGTAGGGAGTTTAGTTGGATATAAGAGGGTGTGATAAAATGGTGAATAGTGGTAAAGAACTTAGAGTTGAAAGGCACAGATAGGATATGGGAAGCAAGGGAAGCCATTGTATCCATAAACTTATTGGTACATCATAAAATAGATTAGATAAGGTAATGATCAAATGATTCTAAGAGTACATCTAATTAGTGTTTATATTGTTTCAATACATCATTCTTACATTGGTAGAATCTATTGACCTAGTTGACCAAAATTTGGGAATCACCAAAGACACTGATCATCTTAACTCCCAAGGCTAGAGTGGTTTGGAGACCTATTATTAGGGATTCATACTAAAACATATTTTTGATACACTCAAAATCAAATTTGAAAGAAAGAGGAAGGGGTTCACCATCGATTGGAATGATAATAACTCCAACACCCCCACTGTGTTGTCACTTCAAGCCATTGCAGAACATGGTCATTTGGTAGGTGATATCCTCTTGAAAAGAGTCATGATGGACTCATTCGGAAATGTAAGAGGAAGTGGTTAGTTTTCAGGCAAAGGAGCTTCAACTAATTGATTGACAATGAATTTCCCTTTAATCAAATTTTATTGGAGGAACTCAAGGTCAAACTTAGCTAGGAGTATGAGCCACTTAGCCATACATTGGTTTTGGTATGGCTTAGAGTGTATGTACTTGAGTGGGTTGATGTTGGTGATGATGAAGGTAATGATAAATTTTGGAAGCCATAGAGACTAAGGTGAGGTAAAAATTCTTAGTATGGGTGTACTGAGTCTCATACTCTATAAGTGTTCAACTTATATAGTAGACAGGTTTCTCTTTATTTTTTCCATCATGGTGAGAGAACATCACCCTTAAGAAATGGTCAGTGGCAGAGATATAAAGATAAAAGTGTTGGTCCTCTTTAGGATGGGTAAGAATGGGTGGATAAATAAGGTACTCTTTGAGTGAATCAAAGGCTTATTGACAATCCTTAGTCCACTTAAAAGATGTATCTTTTTAAGAAGATGGTGAAAGGGTTAACATCTATCTGATAACTGTGAGATGAAGTGATAGATGGATTGGAGCTTCCCCTATAGACTATGGAGTTATTTAAGGTGGGTTAGAGGTGACATGTCAAGGATGTATCTAACTTTGGTAGGCTCAACTTGGATCCCTTGAAGAGATGATAAAGCCAATGATCTTTCCAAATAGGACCCCAAAAACACATTTTTAGGGGTTGAGTCAGACATAAAAATTGATAAGGTGCTCAAAGATAACTTTGATAACTTATAGATGATCCTTGTCATATTTGTATTTCTTAAGGAGATCATCTGCATAGTCTTATATGATTTTGTGGATGAGATCATGGAAGATGTAGGTCATCACACACTGGTAAGTTGGTCTAGTGTTCTTTAGACTAAATGGCATGACCCTATAGTAGAAGGCTCACCATGGGGTGATGAAGCAAGCCTTATGTTGATATTTAGGGTTAATCAAGATCTGATTATGTCTTAATAAATCATCCATGAGAGATAACATCTTATGGTCGACTATAAGATCAATAAGTTGGTAAATGTTGGGCAAAAAGAAGCCATCCTTTGGACAAGCAAGATTGAGGTCATGATAGTCAACACAAAGGGAAAGTCCTCCTATGGGTTTGGTGATGGGAATGTTATTGGAAACCCATTTTGGATATTCAATGAGTTGGATGAAGTCGATAGATAAGAGGTATTGAAGCTCTTCCTTGACTAGAAGGGTGATATGAGGGTGCATCCTATGAAGCTTTTGCTTAACATGCTTAGCATCAAGATGGATGATGATGTTGTGAAGAGCTATGGAAGGGTTGATTTTGATTATATCTTGACATGATCAATAAAATTCTATACTTTAGTCATGAAGGAAGGAAGGGTAATCCTATTGCTCTAAGGAATCTAAATATTTACCAATATTTACAATACGAGGGTTATCTTGAGTACCCAAGTTGACATCGATAGTGGATTAGTTCAACATGGTTTGGTATTCAAGAGGAAGGGATTTGTGGATAAAAGAATCCCCTATACCAAGATACGTGAGAATGGAATCATCATCTTGATGTTGGATGGTACGGATGGTAGGAGAATCATTTTCTACCATTTTAGAATGAATCAAAGGAAAGGTTTTAGTCTAGCCACCCTTTTGATAGGTCAAGGGACCTAAACTAATGGTATTGACTAAAAAAACATTAGATGGGATGGTTTAAAAATACTCAAACTTTGAAAGAGATGGGGTTGGTGAGGATGGGACATACTCCTTAATGATGATGATGGGTTTGAGTGAATAGGTGGGTTCTTATGGTGGGATGAACCTAAGGCCAAATAGATCACAAGGTTTTTGGGTTTTGATCAAAGGTAACTCATGGGGTCCATATTCATAATGATCAAGGTTGAATCCCTTATAGGCACACATGTGAAGGTTAATTTGGCAAATTTTGGTTTGTCCAAATAGGAAAAATTAGAGGTAAATGGTTAGATAGAAGAGATGGTGGAGGAAGCGAGAAATGGACGATCAAATCCCCCATAGATGAAATTGGTTTGGTGGTTGGGGAGCTTGAAAAGAATGATGGTTATGATATTAGGATCATAACTAAGATTGTGATCAATATTCCCATACTATTGAGAATAAAGGAAGGCATTCAACTCCAAAATATGATACTCTCCCAGTGAGAGATGTTAGAACATAGGTTCTAAGGGGTCCTCTATGGGGATCTGAGAATAAGGGATATATGAGCTAGTTGAAGCTTCATCAATGGTAGGGGTAGAGTTGTTATTGATTGGTAGTGATGTGGATGATCAATGAAGAATAATTTCATTGGGTCGATATGTCATGTTGTAAGATTGGAAAATACTAGGGTCAGCTTGTATAGTGATGACCTAACCCTTGTGTTTAAACTAGATACATTGATGCAAGGTGGATGAGACATAACTCATGGCATGGATCCAAGGGTGTCCAAGTAAAAAGTTGTATTAGAACTTGCCTCATACAATTTAAAAGAGATATAGAAGTGTGAAAGTCCCTAAGTATATGTAGAGGATGATTGTCCCTAAGGTTATGGCCATGGTATCATTAAAATAATGGAGGATCACTATAGTTTTTGACATGATATTCTTTATCAACTGGAGTTGGTCATAAGCATGAGAGGAGATAATATTAATACTAGATCCCCCATCAATCATCACCCTTTTGATGCAAGTATTATTAATTTATTTAGTGATGAAGAAGGGAGAATCGTGATCTTCAAGATGAACAAAAGGTATTTCTAAATCTTTGAATATGACAAGGGTAGAAAGTCAAAGAGCTTTGACAAAGGCTATAAGAGGTTGAGGGTCTTTAGATTGGACCTCTATAGATTATAGGGCCTATATCATTACTTGATGATGATGGGGTAAGGTGTTTATTAGCTCATATAGTATCATCTTCACCAGTGTTTGGTGAATTTGTTTCAGAACTACTCATTGGATAGATTCAGAAGGGTTGGAAGGAGAAGCACCCAGAATGGATATTTTTGGTTTTGGTGAAGGAGAAAGTGAAGGTATTTGAGTTAAATCGAAAGGTTGAGGGGTGAAATTATATTTCCATATAATGGACACTTTGGCCTTTCCCTTATCCTTTTGTTGGGCCCAAGATCGAGTGACCATATGGATAGTGTGGATGAGGGGAAGCATTGGGCTAGAATGTTACTTCAGTTCTTCCTCACTCTTGGATGAGAGTGTGGGAGTGCGTAAGTTTTATATAGGTTTATTTGGTGGTTGGGTTGATAATGGAATTAAGAGATATTCATCTGATAATAGATCATCCTCATCCCATAAGATATGGATAAGTGCTTGGAGAGCTTTACAATTCTTTGTGTTGTGTCTAGGTGTCCTATAGTATAAGAAGGTCACACTTTCATTAAACTAAGATGGTTTAGGATTAAGAGGGTCAAAGGTTTTGATATGTGGTATGCTTAAAGAATAAGTTTGTAATAACCTTTGTAAAATTTTTGAGTAAGATTCAATCAAAAGTGTTAAGGGTGATGGTCTTTTGGTTTTCAGGGTGGGAGTCTTATTAGAAGTCGGCTTCACTATGGAAGTTATTGGTGGTAAAATGGTTTTGGTAGGTGGGTTTTATTTTGATTGATTATAATTGGATGGATTTAATGTGGAAGGTTTAAATGTGAAATATTTTGATGTGGGTGATTGAGATTATGAAGGTTTGGAGATAGGTGGGTAGGTAGAGGTAGATAGTTTGGTTAAAAATGATGGGGAGTTTGATGTTTTGGGAGAGGTAGGTAAACATATAATAAAAGGATGATCTTTAGTTTGTGTATTTTTAGGATGATTCACCTTCTTGATAGAAGTATGAGCTCATAGGATGGAAGAAGGATGGGGTCCCAAGATAGAAGGTAAGAGGGAAGCAAGTGGTAAAGTTCTTGTTTTGGGTGTGGATTTGGGTGGCTCTACTTTCTTGGTTGGTTTGGTTAAGGTTTTATTTGGTGGAATATATGGGATTAAGTCCAAATTAAAATATGGGTGGATAAATCTAAGAGTAATAATTATTCCTAGGTTCTTGATAGGTTTGATTAGAGAGGTGTAAGGTGATTTGATAATTTTGGATGGAGGTGGTTTGGACGGTTCTTTCATGGTTTCTAAGGGAGAGGCATTTGATGAATGGGTTGAGGTGATGATAATGTCAATGGTAGGTGTGAATGAAGATGGGGGGATGAAGGTGAGGTTTAAGGTTCCTTCTTGTTTAGATAGGGGAGCCCAAGATGGTGCCAAATTGTGGCTCGATCTGTATTGGGTTGAGAAGAGAATTCTAGCCTTTAGACCAATCTAGAGAAGGGTTTGTAAATTGGTTTGGTTCCTTGGGCATTGGATTAAAATATTAGGCCCATAGGTTGAGGTAAGGGAATGGTTTATTGACCCTTGTCTTTGATGAAAGATTCCAAGATTTGAGAGGATGTTTCTTTCATGGGAGGAGTAGATAAGGTGATCTCTCCTTTTGGAATGGTTTTCAAAGAGAGAGTGGGTGATTCCATTATGGGGGAGGAAGGTAAGTTTATTACCTCATCAAGTGAAGAAAAGGATATGGTTGCTTCTTTTATTTAGGTATCCAAAGGAATTGGGGGTAATTTCACCACTTTAATAAGTGGAGTGGCGGAAGAGTTAGTTAAGGCAATGGTTTCCTTAATGATAAGTTCACTGATAATGGAATTGACTAGATAGACCTCATGAGGGTGAGATGATTTTAGTTTGTTGTCATCATGGTGGGTAAAATGGGAATGATTGGTAAAAGGTTATCAAAAGATGTCAAGTGACTAATTTGGGGGTGCATTGGGATTATGTAATACAAGTTTTCCCTTATCAATCAAGTTTTAGATAATGGTTTTGAAGGTGTTACACCTACTAACATCATGTCCAATGACATGGTGGAAATCATAATGATCACTCTTGTTGTACCAATTGGGCATAGGGTGAAAAGTATGAAATTATTGGGGAGGTTTGATGGGGGGAAGTTGTATGATATTGAATTTGAGTAACTTGTCCAAAACTAAATCATAAGAGTCCCCTAGTGGAGTGTATTGTTTTGGCGTATCCTAGTTTTGATTTTAGGTTTGTTGATTAGAGGAGTTAGAGGAGTTGGTTTGGTTGGGTTGGTTGACAACTAAAGGTGGAGAATTTTTAAGGATAACTATGTTTTTAGTTGCATTTGGTTTGGTGTTAGGGTGGTTAGATTTGTTGGTAGTTTCGGATGGGGAAGGGTCATTGGATTTGAATCTAGAGTTTTTATTTCTTAGTTTCAACTTCCCCTCATCAATGGCTCTGATTTTTAGTTTTCATGTCATGGTGAAATCCTCATCAAAATTTTTGAAGGTTTGAACCTATAGAGTAGGGGTGATGTGTTTGGCACAAGTTTGAGAGAAAATTTCAATCAACTTGGGTTGAGGAAAAGAGAAAGAGAATTGGTTGATAAGGCCTCTTCAGGGTCTTCCTTGCTTTAGAATTTAGAAAATTTGGGTAATTCCCATTGAGGAGGGTAAGGTTGGATAGGGATAGATGGGTGATTAGGTCCATTACAGATTTGGTCATATGATAAGAGATTTTGATCCCCAAAGATAGATGACTCTAGGTTGGTCATTTTTCCCATCAACATTTTGACCAAATCTATTTGGGGTTGGGGAGTTCTATAATCTTATGGTAAGTTTTGTTAGGGTTAGGTGGATGTAATATATGTATAACTAGTATAAGGTTGAGAAGATGACACATGTTGGTATGTGGTCATTGAGGGTTGGGATGATGTCAAATAAGGGTTAATAGGAATAAGAGGTTGGGTAGAAGGTACCACATATGGGTTAATAGTCACAAGAGGTTGGGTGAAAGATGGATCTATGTATCTTTATAGATTAGTAACATAGCATGGGTAGGGTGTCAAAGGTATTTGTTGAGGATTTGATGTGGGTTGGTTTAGAGGTATGATATTGATAGATTGGGGAATTAATATAGATTAGGTTGGAGGTATAAATGGGTTAATTTGTTGGGGGTGAGTGGTAATTCTAGTGCTGATAGGTGGAAGGGTAGAAGGTATCGAAAGCACTACATTTTGAAGTGGGGTGAAGATTGGTGGGTTGGAAATGATAAGGGGAATATTGGAAATATGGGTAGAAGGTATCCCTATGGTGGGTGGAGTATGGGTAATAAAAGGTGAAGTTTTCCCTATGTTGGAGGGGTTGTTGGTTGATGTAGGGGTTGTTTGGTTATTAGTTGGGTTGTTTGATTAAGTTTGGATGGAGGTAGTTGATGGGTTATTGGTGGAGGAAGACGTTTGATTGATCATAGGTTAGGTAGAGGTAGTATTAGTAATAAAGGTGTCTCCCATGAGATGGGGAGGTATCCCATAAGGTGGATCACTAGGAGGAACTGAAGCAAGGGTGCGATAAGATAGGGTGTTGAGATAATGTTGGAGGTCTACATGGTTATTATCAAGGAAGGTAACTAAATCCACATCACCTTCAAAAACTATCTAAGCCATGGTAGGGCTAGTAGAAGGATGGGTAGAACCCTCAACATCCAAGGTATACTCCATGTAGGAAGAAGAAGAGGGAGGTGGCAAATGGTTGGTTTGGTTCTTTAATTTTTGTCTAGTAAAAACCACATGAGGAATAAAAAGGAATAAATAAAATCTCATAACTCAAAGACAAAGTAAACAAAAGAAAAAGATCTCAAGGTAATAAAAAACATATAGTAGATTGTGTTTAAAATTTTAGGGTGCCTTTTATCTAGCTTTTGGCTTTTGGGTTAGTTGGAAAGTGTGAAGAAGAACTTAGTTTGTAGAACAAGTACTAAAAAATAAGTATATGGTTGGTTTAAGGTGTTTAAGGATCTCAAAAGGATTTATATTAAAAATCAATATGTGGCTTGGTATTGTGGCCTACCCCCTCCCTTCACACATTATAGTGATAAGGGTGTCAAGTTCTTAGCTAGTATATACCAATTTATAGAGTCTAGACTCAACTAGAGAGCTGATTTTTGGTTTCTCTTCTTGGTAATGACCTCAAATTAAGATAGCCAAAGGGTGAAGGTGTACCACTAGGAGATGAAACCCTAGTTGGGCCTTATGTTAATTATTTTTATATTTAGTTAATATAAGTGATTTGGTTTTGGTATATGAGAACAAAGGTAAAACTACAATTGATTTACTTAGCCTTTAATTTTAACTATGTGAGCTAAATATGCAAGCAATCAATGTATGTAAGGTTTATTTTATACCCAAAATATATTTTTATTTCTTTATATGAGCATAGAATAAGGAAGAAAAGGGTACCTAGATGCTAATGGGTCCCATCGGGTGTGCCAAAATGTTTCTCTCAATTTTAGTTTTTTTTTTGGAATAGAAGAAGTAAGAAACTAAATGTGGGTATAGTAGAATAACCTGTTTGTTTATGCGCATGTGATCCATATGATTGTGAAGAGATCCTCTTTGTCTTGGGAAGAATGACTTGTAGATAATAAAATACTAAAACAAAGTGGTTGTTAGATGGATATATAGTGGATTGCATAGAATGAGCTAGATCCAAGAAGCATGAGCTTATTAGGAGGTTATCAATCTACTCTCTAAGAACAATTAAGTTGAAGGAAATAAAGATGAAATACTTACATCAAATGACAAAAAAGATTGAAATGGAATGCAAGAAGAAATAAATTCTTAATAAAGGAACTAAACTAATTATAGCAATAAGCAAATCAATACTAATGCTAAATAGGTCAGGTGAGGTTCAAAAAATAGGTGGGGACTCTATATATAAGCAAAAAGGCAGAAAGTGTAATTTGGTTGAGGGTAAGTAGGTGTAAATAACAAGTTGTTATTTCTTACCATAGTGGTCATCGATGATTAGGGTGACCATCAGTGGTTAAGGTGACCATCGATGGTCGAGGTTGACCATCGATGGTTGTTGTGGGTTCTAAAAAGTGTTTCAAAAAGCTTGGGTTGATGAGGTTAATGACTGAGTAGCAGATTGTTAAAGGTCTGGTAAGAAAAGTGAAGTTATATGATATTATGCATAAGGATTTGGGTCAAAAACTAAATAATCAAAGCTTAAAAAATAGAAATATACTTAACTGGTTGTTTGATAGTTGGTAGTTGATCTAGGAGTGATTTGGGTAGAGTAATAGTACTTTACCTGAATAACAATTTTGGAAAAAGTTTGAGTCTCTATCATAGTTATTGAATTGTTGGAGGAAAGGCCTACAAAGAATTTCTTGATGTTAAAAGCTCTTGATGACTATTGGTTGATAGCTTGATTGCCTAATTACTTAATTTCCTGGATCTCTAGATCATTTTACACTTCCTACTCCATTCCTTTTATAGGCAAATAGAGATAGAGGTAAAAGGTTCCATATGAGGTTTGGTTGATGGATTTGATGCTTCATGATGTGCTAGCTTACCATCCATATTAAATTTTGATGTGTTAACTTGCACATAGCTTGAGTTATCTTTATTCAGATGGGGAGAACCTAACCTTCAGTAGTTAGGTTTAATCATCAATATTCATGCTGATCATCAGTGATTGGGTAACTGTCAGTAGTCAAGGTAACCATCGATGGTTGAGGGTTGAAGAAAGTTGGGTCAAAATGTAAAGTTAGTGAATTAGTTTAGCTAGTTATCTATCTTAACTCAATGTTATGGTCAGAGGTTGGGTAATGGTCTGATCCAAGGGTATTTTGACATCTAAAACCATTGTGTGTAGTTTTCTAGGGGTATTTTGACATCAAAAGGATTGTAAAATGTACCTTTGAGCTTCAAAGTTTTAAGGAGGATTTTTGACTGATTTTGGAGATTTGCCTATGGATCCATATGATTCAACTCTCTTCATAATATTTTAGGTCACCATGAGATGGTTAATGACTTTAAAAATCTTACCAACACCCTATAATTTCCTTGCATAAAGAGAATAATGTAAAATGTGACTGATTTTCCTTATGACCCCTATAAAACATGGTCACTTGGACCTTGAATAGAAGCTTGCAACTATTTTAGACTTGCAAACCCATCTTAATGCTTCTTAAGCTTGGAAATATTTTGAATTCCATGAATAATATCTTGGAGATGGCTAATGGTTTAGTCATGGTCTAATACATCTTTCCCACATTGAGAGAATTGAAGTCCACTATGAGGTAAGAATGGGGAGAAACCAC
This sequence comes from Torreya grandis, assembly GCA_037957365.1. NCBI lineage: Eukaryota > Viridiplantae > Streptophyta > Pinopsida > Cupressales > Taxaceae > Torreya > Torreya grandis. The sequence goes on along the minus strand of JARHVA010004412.1, from coordinate 1,394,766 downwards.
TAATTCAAATGCACTCCTTGATCATTTGTATGGATTAGAGGGCTTATGAATAGTATTCAAATGTTCAAATGACTTTTTGAAACTTTAAGAATGATTAATCATATTTAAAATGACTTTATTGAGTTAATTAAGACCTCTTGACTCTTTTATGGACTCATAAGTACTTTTTAGAACTTTTTATTCTATTCCTCATTGAAAAATCACTTGAATATGCCTCTACAAGATTAGTATGCACTAATGACTAAATTTAGACTCTTTTAATTAATACTACCTTTTAAAATCATTTCATGTTTCAAATTATCAAATAGACTTTCATTAGGCGAATGTAACCCTAGGACTGACCTATTAGACCTTCTAAGGATATTTTGCATTGAGATTTATCTTGATTGCTTCTAGACATGAAAATGAGATTTGACAAGAATAATGTGATCTCATATAGGACTCTTGAATTAGATCTCCATATTCAATTTCACAAGTTTGGGTTATGCCTACCACATCTTGATATACACTTACACTAGGAACTCTTTGGCTATACCAAATGGAAGAAATAATTAATCCAAATCAATAAAGTATTTATTTTTCCCATGAAGACAAATTAATACATATTATAAATGATAGCATTAATTCTTATATGATACATGCTAAGCATGAGGAGGAACATGTTATGTACCTTTTCAAACTATAAAATCATGATGCAAACAATGTAAAAGATCCAAATTAAGGTTATTAGGCACCAAGCAGGGGGATATACCTATAACCATTCATTAGATGAGATCATAGATTAGTCTCTTCAAATATTCAAAAAAAAAACATTGGAAAATGCAAAAACACTTTTGGCAACTACATGTTCTATTTAGTTGTTTGGCATTTATGTGTTAGTTCTATGTTGATGGATGGCATACTCGGTTACTCATACATACACACATTTGTGTTACACTTATACTTGATTTTGATACAAGAATACACATATACATGATCTATTCCTATTTTTTATGTTGGGCCTTACCTCTACTCATGTCATGCAAACATTGGGGCATCTACTTCTTTAATCTTAATACACACATGTTATAGGGTTCGATGATCACATTTCATTATCATGTGTTAGCTTACATATATACTTAAACATGCCTTTATCAATCTTGACATTTTTTCCTAACACATTGGATCCATGGGCTACCATGACATGTTTATGTTGGTTTCTTATGCTCTCTTTTATGCACTTCCTTGAATGTCTTACCTTGCTATTATATTCCTTACTCGAGAATTTGAAAATTCACATTTTTTTGCAGATCCCATGCCTATGCATGATTTCATTGACATTTTAATATATCATTTTTTGTTATATGGACATTTGAATATGTCATTCTTACTCTTATGGACATTTGAATAAGTCTTGTCCCTTAGATTGTTTAACATTTGAATATGTCCCTTATTTTTAGTCTCCTTGGACCATTGCCTTTTCAATTTATTGTGAGTGATCTTATGTGTGTGATTATTTTTTGATTGAGATTATACTATTACTATCTAGACATTTTAATGATCCTTATAATGCATCTTAGGCCTTCATGTGAATACATTATTTTTATGTACTTCAATGTTATATCTACCTAGAAATATTCCTTCTATATGCTACATGGTTCCATTCATAGATTATATAGATGTATTATCCTTTTGATATGAGGTAACTATAAGCTCATATCTTTCTCTCACCTCAAATAGATGGGGGCATATTAGTGGGGGCATGCCATAGAGGCATGTTCTCCACACTTGACATAGTTTTTAGATTTAGTGGGGGCATGATTTGGAATCATATTCTCCACAATTATTTGATTTATGATACTTATATTAGTTTTCAAATTTAGTAGAGGCATGTCATATGGGCATGGATCCATACATTCAAATTTTTTAGATTCAGTGGGGGCATACTTTGGAAGCAAGTTCTTCACACCTATTCAGTATTCAATATCTCAAGATTATAGTGGCGGTATGTTTTAGAAACATGTTCTCTACATTGATACTTATATGAGTTTTCAAATTTCTCCATATATAGTGGGGTAATGTTTTGAAAGCATGTTCTCCATAATTACACAATTTTATAAATTGGTTAAAGCACATAGTTATATGATCAGATTCATAGTTATGGTAGAATTTTATACATTGGTACCATTATTATACAAAATTTTATCATGAGACATATCTAAGGTTCATATTATATTCAATGTGTACCTAATATTTCAAAATCTAAATCAGTTTTAGATTCCAAGACTCTTTTATGGACTATTACCACATCATGGATGTTTCTATACTAATACCCCACAAATTTTTATATCCTTTATTGAGCTAATATATTGTAGTATTTGGTTCACTTTTTTGTGTGGTTAAGGTGATTAAATCACTCAATATTTCCAATTTTTTAGTTTGGACTTGATTTTACCATCTAACCTCACCAAGTTTTAAGTATCATTGGGTTGCATGGTTGAGCTAATATCAACTACCAAGTGACAACTCACTTTTACTCTAGATTTGGTGGCACATGCCTTCTAATATCTCTCTCTATCTCCTTGGATATATACACTTTCAAGATTTATCTATATTTGTCATAATCTCAATTTCAAAGCCTTATAATGATACATCATTTTCAAATCAACTTACTAATAGGCAAGGTGATTACATTGACACAAAGTTGTACTCCTAAACCTCACTCTTTCAATTTCAATCTATTTTAAGTACTTTCAATTCTATATTATGTACACTAATTATATATTTTAACATGCTTTTGGTTGCAGGTGAGTCACCATAAAGCACTCAAGTTGGGCATACACAAATACAAGGTGTGTTATAGACACCGATGTATGCATTACTTTCCTTTACATTATAAATTTAATTACTAGATTAAATGGGGAGAAAATGTAGAGAATATTTATGGATTGTATAGCACCACAATCTTATACACTTGGAAAACTCAGATCTTGGTTGTTCTTCTCAATTATGGACCTTTCCTACTTCCATAAGTCTCACGTATGCTTTATCTTATGCCCCTTAGCCTATATATCTTAGTTTGGCCAGTATAATGTTGATGACACATGCCTTTTATCTCACTTTGAATGCTTAAAATGTACTTATCTTCCATATCTACAAGTTATGAGCTTGTACCTACTTTCTTATTGCTTGGACACTAACATCTAGGATAGACACTAGCATCAACATTAGTGTCCTAAATTGATGCAAGTGTTCAATGCCCTAAAGTCATATATTTTTAAAATGAAATGTATCATAATGGTAATCCTAAATTCTTTAATATGATTTATTACTCTAAAGGAATTGATATAAATACAAGATCAACCCTCATTCTTTACTCACCTAGAAAATACCAAAGAGGCCAAGGAAACTTAACAAAAGCACTCTATCAAGTATTCAATTGAATATATCTTCCCTATTTCCATACCAATCATAAGTACAACATATATATAGGTATAAAGTAATAAAATACCATCCCAAGAGCTTGATTTTATAAGTTATAAGCTAATTCACTATTGTACTTGCTTTCCACATATTACGTGATTCACACATAATCCAACATATCGGGTATAATGGCATTAGTCTAAGGCACTCTTATATTGTATTATATGTGTAGGTAGTACCCACTAATAACATGGTATTTAGAGTTAGCTCGACACTGTGTGCCTACTAATCCATTTATCCCAAGGTCATAATTAAGATTAAGAACTAGAGTTTTATAATTTCATGAGGAATGATAGTCCATGACCCAGATATAAATACACCAAAGCAAAGGTGAATTCAAACCTAGAAGCATCCATGTGATTGCATCTTTTTATATTAGGTATATATATAGGACACTTGTGTTGAACCTAGATAATAGCATCAATGCAATTATCCCAAGGTGACGTTAGTGTCCATAGATCCAAAAGTGTCAAATCTAGAATCTAATAACTTTTCCAAAATATTCTTCTAGACTAATTTCTACCTATTAGAGATCCAACACTGTATTAGCATCATAGCCAGCTAAGCATATTAATTATTTGTCATTTCTATGCATAGCTTAGTTGTACTTTATATATTTAGCCTATACCCATCATAATAAATTTAGTGTATACTTATATCTAAGTTTAGCACTCAATTAACCTGATATAGATTTGATCATCACCATTATATATTATCATTTATATATGTTTAACCCTAGTATACTTCCAAGGTAGGAGATCCCCTTATCTAATTTAAAGTTAAATACTTTCCCAGATACCTCTCACTAAATAGATTGAAGGTGCAATTACTTTTCAAGAATCAATAGCGTAAAAGGCTTCAGCCTTAGAGCTAGAAGTCTTACAGTTGTGGGATGATAATATAGATATGTAGCTCTAATTCACCAATGTGTACTAGCTCATTCATAGAAACTACCCTATACTAGTCACCCAAAACTTGGGTGACCAAGTCATGTATGAAAAAAAAAACAATTCTCAGCCCTATTTTCATAACTAAAAAAATATTGGCTAGGTGTGCAGAAGTTACAATTACTCTAAGCTCAACGGTAGAACATCAAAGCAAAAATGTAGGAAATATATGATCTCTTAGAATAATATGAATGATTTATAGATACAAATAGACTCTAAGATAAATAGATCATATAAGGCATGTTAAATTGGAAGTAACAGATTACCAACTCATTATTTGAAGCTAAGCCATATTTTGATAGGGTAGACAAAACCAAATTTGTGATGGAATATCTTTTAATTAACTATAAATCAATGGAAAACACACTCAAATAAATGATTTATTCATAGGATAATGTCATGCAAAAACTAAAAACCTAGAAAAATGAGATTCTATGTAGTTTATTTGTTGGCATTCAAATGTAAAATCATGTAGATCAATTGGAGGAGTTTTCCTAAGACATCTAGGTTAAAGTGGAAAATTCTAGGGCAATCATCACCATTTTAGAAGATAATGATATTCAAAATATGATGGTTATTCAAGTCCCACTATGCACATTGATCACTATGGTGCAGGAAGTGATTACTAACTAGAAAATTCTTAAGTAAGATTTATCCTAGATTGATCACTCCATTGCATAACTTATTGTTGATCCTTAATTCATCCCTCTGTAATAATTTCAATAGGTGATCTAGTAGAGTAATACTACCAAAAATTCATAGCCATTAATCTGACAACCAATATAGCCTTCACAACTAGATTCTATAAAACTAAATGATTCATTCATGACTTAAGCAAAACCATCATCACAACAACCTTCTATGTAACTAACTCAGATCATGACAACAACTACTTAGTAAGGCATTACACAATTTAACATTTTGTAGTATTCACAAATTTTTACACAATTTTGTAGGATGGTATTAAACATTAGGAGTAGAGCTAGGTTGGTTGAAAACTTATAAAGGATGGCCACCTAGTTAGGCTATTTTATTGAAAATCCATGAGGGTGGTAGGCCAGTACACTACTTAGTGAAAAACCTATAAGGGTGGCTAAGTAGTATGCGAAGGGTAAAAATTGATAAAAAGAATTATTGATAACTACAACTCTCTTTTTTGGTTCAATTCCTCAGCTCAATCAAAATTTTCAAGTTTTAGATCAGGATACCTTGTTGTGAATTCATCTCAGGAAGAGACAAATAGATAATTCTGGGAAAGTGTTAGGAGTAGAAAATGGATCCTGAAATCATAAAGTGTAATTTATGTACATGTGTGCAAATTACACTATTTTATCTTTTGTATATCTTTTTATATGTACTCTGCCTTTGTGAACATAGTAATAGACTTCACAATGTGAAGAGTCCTTATTTTGGGCATATTAAAAAACTAAAATATGAAATGACAACACTTTGTAAATATCTATTTATAACACTCAATTATATTTATATGTGGGTCTAATGTGATAGAGATTAGTATATATCATTATGAAATACTTTTCTTATGTTTATTTGATCATCATTCTATGCATAGTGAATACTATGTTTGCTTAAATTTTTTAATCATATAGTTTATAATAATTGTTCTAATTCTAATAAGTTTGTGTTTATTATCATGAAGATATCTACTTTGAATATTAATGAATAGATTTAGTCTACTTTTTCATCTGTTATTTACTTTTATCACTTCTTGTGCAAGCTATCTCTATACTAGCATGTTCTGAAGGGTTTTCTAAGAACCTTTTATAACAATGATTTATCACTACCTATATATCCAAAAATATTAAAAGGGAAACTAAGCCCATGTATTTATCTCACTTAGAGCACTTAGCATGATTTTCATCTTTTTTCTACATGTATGCATCTAGATATGGATTGAATACTTGATAATGATTTGTTTGACTTGGATAAAATAGATTATTGACTTGACTAAATGCCAATTCAAATGAATAAAATTAAATTTTGGAAAAATAATATCAATTATTGGTCCTATCTCATACAAATCAATTGTGTCCTAGGAAGGGTGAAATTTTATTTTAAAAATTTGAATGTCCATTTAGATGGTTAGAGAGGGGTTTTAGTGATTAATAACATTTATGTAGGTGTAAAACAATAAATTTATAATGGATGGATCAGTATAGGTACATAAAACAGAATGATGTGGTGAAATATGACCGATTTAAATGGTCAAGTCAATTAAAGAAAAAGTGGGCCAGAACTAACATTATCAAGTATTCATGAAATTTTGTGATTATTTACATTACCCCTTTCCTTTATTCTAGAAATGAAATTACTAGATTAAAAGGAAAGATATACATGAATGTGTAAAACATATTTTACCTTTGAGATAAAGCTTCAATCACACAAGGTGTTTCATAGAAAATTTATTGTCCATATATGAAATTTAAATTTGAAATGTAACTTAACTTTGAAAATATTATAAAGAACAAGGAAGGAATACACTTTTATGTATTAAACAAATGTTCTTCTAGTAACTTTTCTTGAAGATGATGCTCCCTTGAAGCATTGGAGAATTTTTACTTCTCATGAAGCACTTGGATAGATTGGTTCATTTGTTGAACCAATGGTCAATTAAGGGTGATCAAGCCAAAATTTTGATAGAACATGAATAGAAAATAGAGCCCATTAAGGGATGTAAGTACCTCAATTTTCACTATTGGCCTTTATAACCCCAAAATAGAAATGAGATAGAATCCATAATGGATTCACAGACAATAATGGTGGAGGGCATTGAATATGTAAGTTCTATATTATGCACTTCAACTAAATCAACCACTATATATGGAATATAGAATCAATTGTCATTCTATTCCTTAGTTCCTAAATACATGATAAAAAGAGATTAGATGGCATACATGCTCCTACTATAGCCACAAATAAGTAGTAATGAAAGTATGCCATGAATCTATATCATGCCCCCTTAAAATAAAAAATTTATAGTTTGTGTGAATCTTAATCATTCACCCATGTGATAAATATGAAATATATAACTGTATCTGGATGTAAATTTTAAAATTTATGTTTGAATCTTGTCAGTGAATCTATTTAATGCACCCAAAATATATGAATTTTTAGTTTGTTCATGTAATGTAAGTACATATGCATGCTATATTCCCTAATAGTCTGTATAAATAACTAAAATTTGAACCATTATAAATTCTTTGAAATTATGTTTTATACCAAAAACTGATTTTGATTCATAGAGGCTTATCTCTATATGAAATTACACTAAAATACCCCATTTTGAGGTGAGAGAATCCATCCTATAAGTCACTTATCTCAAAATAAAATTTAACTTGTTTTCCTTAGATTTACATTTGGAATCATGACCTCATTCTAAAATTTAATCTCTTTTTATGGATTGTATCCCAAAAAAATATCTTTGTGGATAACCTTATGATTAAAGGTTTCCTTCTTTAAATAGAAGTTCTCTCTATGAATCTGATGTTGAATCTATCCTTCATTTATTCTTGTCTTTCCATTTTAATCTAACTGATACTGAATACTTTCTTTTCTTATTTAGAGTCTTTTGGGTCAGACTAAATTTTAGTTTTGACCTCCTCTCCTAATGGTATCCTTCCTTTTCTTCTGCTTTCCTCAATAAGATGTGGAATTTTTTTATTCCCTATTTTTAGTGGTATATAGAATGAAAGGAAAATTTTAAATCTTCTAGAATAAGATGAATATTTTATGAGAGTGGGATCTTTTATTGTGTCATATATTACAGAAAACATGTCTTTCATAAATAAGGCTAAATTTGTTATATTACCAAAGTTTGAAGATTTCACAATTCACAACTAGAAGCTTTGAATTTGTAAAGAGTCTATTGAGGGTAACACAAAAGCTGATATAATCTCAATTAAGTAGAAATAACCTCCCATTTCCTAGACCAAGCTCAATTTTGATGGAGCATCAAAATAAAATATAGGAAGATTGGAGGAAAGAGGTGTGATTAGAGACATCAATGGAGTATTTATAGTGAGTTATGAAAGGTCCCTAGGAATTAAAATAACCAAGTTGCATAATCAAGTGTTGCTTTGTGGGGCATTCAAGTTGCCAAGGATTTGAATATAAAACTATTTGATATTGAAGGGACTCTTAAAACATTATAAATTGTCTTATAATAGTTTCTTGCCCTAGATAGACCATAAATAACCTAGTATATGAGGCTCTAAGTCTTTTTTAGTACTTTGAGTAGGTCTCCATTAGTCACATGTATAGATAAGGCAATAGAAGTGTGGATTAGTTTGCTAATTTATTTGTTTCCAATATATATTCTTAAATGGACCAATGCCACTAACCTACCCCCACCATCAATCATATTATTTATAAATAATCTAATGGTAATCATTCTATTATTCTTCCTTTATGAAAGCTTTAGATTGTTACTATGTGCTAAATTGACACATAATCCACCAAGGAAGATGACGACTCTCAATTCTCATTTGACAAGTACCAAGAAGAACTATGAGGTAATAATTGAAAATTTTGGGGTGAAAGTAAATGATAGAAAGCCTCATGTTATTCCTCATAATAAATAATGTATAGGGAAGGAGGAAATCTAGCATTATTATCAATTATGAGGTATAACTATAAGAATGGGCTCTCCTCACACTTTCTAGGCTCACCAAACTACTTTATTTACATGCACCACTCCATTATTACGTATCTTTCTTCCTCTTTTGTAACCTATAGTAATTATGAATAAGGAAACAATCCCTTGTTTTTAGAAGGTACCTTGGGATAGGAATGAATAAAAATTTAACCCTTTTCCAACGAAGGGGTGAAGATAAATGCAATTGTGAGGAACATCTTCAAGAGGGATGGGTTGGGGAATTACACTGATCGAATTAAGGGCCATGAACTTGGTTTATCCATAGATTTTTCTAAGGCCTAGAATAACATAACAATTATCATTAGGGGGTTATATAGAGGTCTTTGAATAAATCATTACTAGAGTTCCTAGTTTCCAACAAAATTACTTAAAATATATAGGGATAGAAGGAAGAAAACTAAAGAAATCAACACTTTCTTCAAAGATAATGAAAGAATCCATGATCTTTAATATGGCATACTCAAAACCTCCTTTCCCACCTCATACATGGATTTATTTATAAAAATCATGAAATTTTTAATCTTAGAAGGCAAGTATATGAAACTCTACTCCTATCACTTTTCATTGCTAACTCATTTCAGACATAAGAAGTTGATGAGAATCATATTATTTATTCTCATGTTTTAGATAATTTTTTTCTTGAATTTCATAATGATAAAATTGAAATGCCCATACACCAAGATCTTTTTTTATGCTCTTTCAAGAATCCCAACCCACCATTGTCTTGTTTCAAATTGACCCTCATCCTTATGCTCTTGATTTTCCAAATAGGGGGAGGTAAACCTTATTTTCAACCATCCTAAGGAGAGAGGGAATAAACTTAAATCAGTTTCTTTAAATTATAAATAAGGATAAGGATATAAGGTCTTTGGACACTACCTAACCCTCAAAATCAATTTTTTCTTCTTCGAAGGACATTAACCCATAGTTTGATAAGAGGAAGGAGAAGATTGAGCTATCTAAGCAATCAAAAAATCACATCATTGAAATCAGTGATGATATTCTTAGCTATTTAGTGGATACCCATCCATTGTAATTTAGTGATATTGATTTAGATTATTATGATTATTTTTTTAGTGTGTCCATGCCTATCCCTAAAGGAAATGATGAGACTATGAAAGATGAAGACCCATTTGGCAGGATTATAAAATTGGAGGACCTTAACTTGTAACTAGGCATTATAAAAGGATTGTTCTTCAAGAAGAAGAAATTGAAATAATATTTAGAGATGCAAATGAAGTTTGAAATATATAAATGAAATAAAAAGATATGGAATTGATAGGACAACATTCATTGGGACTTTTTTCAATATATATATTAGTTAAGAGAGTACCTTGCCAAAGTAGATAGCAAATCAGAGAGGTTGGATAAGAATATGTAGGCCATCAAAGGTAATGTGGACCAAGTGATTTCAACTAGTAAATCCACCATTAAAAATTATGGCTCCAACATCAATACATTGTAGGACATTTTTGGGAAGAGGTAAAAATGGGATCCCTAGGAAGGTCCTAATAAAAGAAGGGGAAAGAAGAGGAAACAAGTGGATGAAGCTTATATGTCTATAGACGTGTCTTTTGAAAGCCATATCCAAACTTTAAAGGATGGCTAGGCAAACATTGTGAGAATTTATGATCTTTCCATGTAGTATTTTTATGTTCTACTATTTTTAGTTTCTTGTACCCTTGTTGATGTTTTACTGGTGGGGTTATGTCTTTTTGTTGTTGTTCCACTAGTGTAGTTTTTTTTTTAGACTTTTTTTCGTTTATTTTATGTTTTTAGTACTATCATGTTTTATCTTCTCTTAGTATTTTATAAGGGTATGGGCCCTTTATAAACTTGTATATTTACCAATAATTAAAATAATATAATCATTGAATATTATAACATACATGAACATTTATGTCATCATAGTAAGATATGTATAATTCAAAAAATGCATGTAACATATGATGCAAGGCCTAAAGTAACACATATAAACAAATGTAGCACTAAATCTCATAGTGATAATTTATATAGAAGCATCCTAAACCATAGTTAGTGCATGATATATAATGATCAAAATTCAGCCCTTCCCAACCCTTCCAAGGGATCCAAACCCTTCAAAGAAGTGTAATTTAAAAATAGGCCATAAAAAAATCATAGTTTATAAAATGCTTGACAATGTATAAGTATCAATACATATTAAAAATGACAAAATAAGGGATATATAAAAAAATTCCCATCAATGCCACATCAATACCAATGTAGGGTATAAATCTTGAAAATTGTAGCTTTTATATAGGAAAAATCATGATTGAGATAATTAGGACCAAAAAGTGTGATAAAATTATTGATAGAAGTTTATATCAAAATTAAATAAATTTCTTGTGATGGTGTTTAATAAAGGTAATCGATACTCAGAGAGATCACACTAGAGATATTTTATTATTTTTAGTTTGCCTACATTTATAATTTAAAGAAACTATCAATTCTATTTTTTCATGTATGCACCATAATACACTCTAAAGCTAAAATTAGATGCTCATATCTCATCAAGTGAAGATTGTGACTATGAAATATTCTCTCAAACAAATTTATACAATGACTTAAAAAAAATTGCTACGTGGAATTTTATTAATTGTGCACCACATTCCACTTTTTGATGTGTTATTTTCATTTCCATTTCATTAAAAAAACCCAGGTTTAAACACATGGAGTTAGTTAAGTATCCATAAATCCAAAGATATGCCATGTCGGTCAATCAAAAGTAGTCTCAATATATTTTTTATTTATTTTCATATCCATATGATTTGTTTAATGCCATGTTTGAAGAATAATTTCTTCTTTTGATTCTCTTATTGTTGTTATTAATTCTAAACTTGTCAAGAATAAATGTTAGTTTTCGATCCATAAACCCTTTTTGACATATGACATCCAAAATAATAATTATATAATCTTAAAAAATGCTTTTCTCATTCTTATTTTTATTTAAATTTTGATTAATGTTGTATCATTGCATGATTATAAAAGTATTGGAAAAATTCTATCATGCCCATTCTAATAGATTTCACCAAGATCTCTGAATAATGACCACATGATGAATGTCAAATTCCTATAGAGGCAAAATGAGAGCTCTAAAAACAAGAAAATTCCATAAAATAAATGTTTGCATTAGTCACTTTAGGAAAAAATAAAGTATATATAGGGTGAGATTAGGTCACCAAAAAGGTAAAACCCTAACTCACAATTAGAACCCATTTAAAGGTAAATGATCCATAATGACTTAATTAACTAACCTAAGTAAGCTAAAAAGATGTGTAGGTAAAACTAATAGGAGGAAAAAGCCTACACTAACACCCCCCCTAAAGCGTAGATTAGGTAAGTAGAAGAATTCGGTATCAGCAATGAGGCATGATGAGGTACCCAAGTACAATAATAACTCCCATAAACCAGGGTAAAGGAGAAAACCTATAGGAACAAAACTCCTCACCAAAAAGAGAGCAAAGAAGAGAAGAGGGCTAAAAAACCCCAATTAGGTCTATAATTGACTATAATCATCTAGTGTCCCCTAGAGGAATGCTCAAAAGTGACTATGAATCAGAAGTAAATGTTTCTATGCAAAATTGCTTTCTACATTCAAAGAAGAAATAAGAAACTAAAAGAAATGGTCAAGGCTAGAAGTACCTGATAAAGTCGTGCGCACCAAAATCAGACGTTGGAAGATTCTCCTCTTTGGCTGTGGAGGAATGACACCTGTGAAGAAAAGGCTAAAACACGGAAAAACATTAGTCAAAGATATGGTGGGCTGTCAGGTGAACGCCCGATCCTGGAAGTATGAAGACTTCCTAGAAGGATATCAACCCACTGATAAAAAAGCAGAGTATTGGACGAAAGTAGATAATAAGAGATAAAATGACAAAAATAAATGACAGAAAATAAAAGTGCGTACCTGATATGCAGCACTGTTCTGCACAGTCGTCGGCGTCAGTCTCTGTGGTACCAGCGTCGGTTAGGGAAGGTGCCGACGTCGGTTGAGGTGCCGTCGTCGGTCGGGGTAGTGACCGGCGTCGGTAGGGGCAGGTTCTGGACAGAGTCTGAACAGGGTCGGGACAGGGTCTGAGAGAGTCGGGACAGGGTCTGGGCAAGGTCTGAGAGAGTCAGGACAGGGTCTGATAAAAGACAAGGTCGGGTTTGGATAGAGTCTGGGGGTTTTCTTCTGGATAGAGGCAGGGATGTAAACGAGAGATGCTGGGTCTGTGGTTTGAAGAATCAGGATGATAGAACTGATAAACAAAGAATAACCAAGAAGAAATAAAACAAACAGAGTAAATACTTACCTGCCAGAAGACGTGATGAAAGCCATAGTTGAAGTTGTCTGTGCAGTGCCTGATTGAAATGAATGCAGATTGGTTGATGCCAGAGTTGGTTGATCGCAAGAGTGTTGATTGCCAGAGTCTGTGGATGTCGGAGTTCGCAGGTTGATTGAATGTCGATCGGTTTGATTGATTCAGAAAAATGGTTGAATTGCGTTCGGGATCGCCTTTCGAATGGTTGGCAGATGTTGATGAAGGCGAGGGACGATTCCAGAGACGTTTCGTCAACCATTTCAGGAAACTGAATGATAACTGGTAACGGATAACGGCAAGGTGACCGACATCGGCAAGATTGCCGACGTCGGCCGATAAGTGACCGACGTCGGCGACATCGGCTGAGAAAAGACCATCGTCGACAGATGCACAATGGGGATAGAGTCTAGCTTTAGCTCTGTGCTCATTTTTACATGCTGCCAGGGTCAAGGTTGGTAGAACAAGTGATCGACAAGGGTTAAATAGGTGAAGAAGAATAAGACGGGGAATGACCAGGGGAGTCGACACGATTTTGGTGTCTACATTTGCCCCTTTTTGTCTTGTTGGTTGTTCTAGACGAACTGCAAGACAAAAATAGGAGTGAGTGCCCCAGGTGAGGGATAAGGTTGATTTCGTCTTGTTGGTTGTTCGAATGAACTGCAAGACAAAAAAAAGGAAGTGAAATGCCCTGAGTATGGATAAGGTATTCCCCCTCAAAGCAGGAGTCGAGGGAAGGGAACCGGGAATCGGGTGCTGATTTGACAAAGAGTGGATGAAAAAGGGGTGAGGGTGAACGCTGCAAAGGTCATGATTGCACGCATACCACTGCACGAGAGGGTTAGGTCAAAGTGTCACAGGTCAAGGGTCGAGGAGTGCCAAAATTGAAATAATCGGGCCCCAGCATTTAGTCATCTGCTGATCGAGTTATTCAATCTAAGCTGAAGCTCCAAATGGGTTGTCGCGTTCCAGGTATCCCGGGCTCAGGAAGTGCTCCTAGAAACACGAAAAATTCACAAGTAGTGCAGATCAACCGGTGTGCGATCCTATACTTGTGAGGGTCCAAAAGGTCTGCGCACAAGTCGGCTAACCAGTCATGAGGTAGCATACATGCAAAAACAACCAAGGCAACAACGTCTTGGAAGTGGTCGAGGTCGGAGGAGATAGGCATGATCTCCAATGGTTGGTGGTTGATGGATGGATGAATGGATGAAAGGATGCGGCCGAGCTATCCCCAGAAGACCCCATGTCAACTGAGTGCTGCCTACATAGCCCTGGTGATAGGGCCTTAGGCCGATGTAGTTCTCCCTAGAAGGGAGGAAGGGTCAAAGGGATGGAAATGGGTCATGGTGAAGGGCAAGGTTATGGTTAAAAGAAGGCAAGAAGGTTTGTTCATCGGAGGGATGAACAAACGAGAATGGTCGAGCTAACCCCAGAAGACAGTCGTGTCATCTGAGTGCTGCCTACATAGCCTTGGTGATAGGGCCTCAGGCTGATGTAGTTCAGACAAAGGGTCCGAGTGGTAGACAGGTGGTTAAAATGGTTGATAGATTGGTCTTGGTTATGATGAAATGAGGAGGAAAAAAGATGTTGCAGCCTTTTCCAAATGGTGTATTCTGCAACATTGGTTGAGGGGTTTTTCATTCCTAGCAATATTCCATATTCGTGATGGATGTATGCTAAAAATGAATTGAGGTTTATTTATGCTTCAGCAAGTATTGGTTTATGCTGAACATAAATTGTGGCGGGTCGATAGTTTCCATGTGTATTGCTGTCCATAGAAACTAGGGTGAATAGGCTAGGTCATGTTGATGGTCTGAAAAGAGAGTTGAGTTGAGTCGATTGACAACTGATGAAGGTGAATGTGACCAAAGTGCAGAAGAAGTGAAAAGCATATTGCTCTTTCATTGACAAGGACCAAAAAGAAAGCATAGATAGGGGTTATGAGAACCAAGAGCCCCATTCATGCGTGACGTCGTTGACCATAGTTATGTTAGAGCGGTAATCGAATCACTTAGACATTAAAGTGAGCTCGAAGTACCTTGAACAGGTGATAGGAGGAGGAAAGAGGGTAACCCGTGTTTAAGAGCAGGAATAACCGTGCCCCTTTTTATAGGAGACCCTGAGACAACTATAAGTCAAGTCCATGACTCTTTTTTTTTTTTTTTTGGCGCAGACTGATCAATGCGGGAAGCCTGCATAGAGATGTCATTTGATTTAGTGGTCAGGTTATGAAGCTGATCAATGCGGGAAGCTTCTAAAAGAGTGTTGTTTATTGCCAGATTAGTCATAGCCATCCTTCGAGGGAGTGGTCTAGATTTTTATTTAATATAAAGGCTTTTGAATAGCTGTCCTTCGAGGGAGCAGTCTATTAATTACAGCAATGATAATACAGCTGTCCTTCGAGGGAGCAATCTATTTTTTTTTGACTTGATATAGTGACCATGGATATTGTGTGACATCTTGATTTGTTTTTATAGAAATGTGAGTCATGGACAAGATTATAGAAGGTCAATGGCTCCCTTTTATTAGGACAAAGCATCCATACATCATAAAAGGGTTATAGGAATTGTTAAGAGGAATAGGGTTGAAAGGAAGGAGGACTAAGAGGATGGGGATTGCTCAAGGGACGAGCTCAAGTTAAGTGTCAAGTGGACGAATACTCAACTAGCAGTAGAACGGTCGCAGATGCAACGCATTAAGAGGTTCAGGTTCTGGTAAGTCCCTGGTGTATACTTGTGCGTGATAATAAAAGGTCCGAGCCAATTAGGAGCAAACTTGCCCCATTTGCCTCTTTCCAGATTGGTCAGGTGTTGATTGATGAGTGAATGTGAAGTTGGTTGATATGGTTACTGATTGGTCGAGACAGGTTGAATGTTTTGATAAAAAGGTTGGGTCGAATGTTTGGTTGAGATTTGGTCATTTGATAATTGGTCAATGGTTGGTCGAGGGTTGATTGGTTGGTATTTGGTCTTTGGTTGGGTCGAATGTTTGGTTGAGGTCGGGTTAAATGTTTGGTTGCTAGTCTAGTTGAGGTTAAGTTGAAAGAGTGATTGATATGTGGTCGAGGCTGTGTTGAAAAGTTGGTCGAGGTTTGGATAAAGGTTGAATTCCCCCAGCGGCTAGGGAGAATTTTTGACAGATTAGTTAAGGTTGATTGAGATTTAGTGGTCAGATGGACTGTGTTGATGTCGAATAAAGGGGTTAAAGGCAGCGAAGGGACCTTAGTCTATCGTGGAGATCCCGATTTAGATGACGAGGTTGGAGAGGTATGGGTCGGTGTTGATAATTTGTCAAAGGGGTGGTCAAGATGATCCTTGATAAGAAGGGAATCCTTTTTCTGGTGGTGACGAATGATAGCTTTAAGAGCGCAACAACGCTCGGTGTCATGTCCCAGAGTGTGATGATAATGACAAAATTTAGAGTTGTCGAACCAAGATGGCCTTGATCCGAGAGTTGATGAGTGGGGTAGTGTTGAGGGTTTGTTGATGATGTGGTCGAGAAGGGAGGTGTCATTCTCCAAACATTGGCGAATGGCGACCTTGAGGGCATGACAATGCTCCGTGTCGTGCCCAGGCGTGCGATGATACGCACAAATGCAAGTGTCATCGAACCATGGTGGTTTTGGTCCGAGAGAGTGATATGGTCTAAGAGGCGGGAGAGAGAGACGAGAGGACTGCAACAATTGCCGTAAGAGCAAGGCATATGAACCTGCTAACGGGTCGGGATGTTTTATTGCAGAGAGGGTTGGTGACATTGGTTTGGGAGGTGAAGGAGGCGTTGGTCGATGGTTTGAAGGAGGTATAAGTCTGACGGGTTGATAGAATAATGGAGGTGACTTACCTCTGTGAAGTATGGGAGTGGGAAGCACTCCAAGTAAAGTAGACGGATGTGGGCCCAAGATTGAAGGTAATGACGAAGATAGGGGAGGAGGCCTCCCATGTGGTTTAGTAGCCTTCTTTGGTTTGGGTTGAGGGCCACCTTTGTGTGAGGCGAGATTAGATGTGGGGCGAACACCAAGAGGTTTAATCTCTTTGGGCATGATGGACGCCTGCGCGGGTTTGGACTTAGATGTGGACGGTTTTTCTCTCAATGGAGAAGGGATTAAAGGTGTGGGCTCTTTAAGTGGAAAGAGCTCTGGAGTAGTCATGGCTTCTGTGTGTGGTTGGGGAGTCAAAAAGGTATGATCGTCTATGGATAATAATAAGGATGAAGGCGAGGCAGCTGGTGTTGGTGTGGTCAAAGCGTCTTCCAATATGGGAGAAGTCGCGGGAGGACAAGTGGGAGAAGAAAGTTCTTTGCCATGTGGAGGAGGTATAGGGGAAGAAAGGTCTTCCACCTGTGAAAAAGGTTGGTCAGGGATAAGAGAAAAGATAGTGTCGACCGTATGTATATCATGGTCTTGAGGGTCATTGATCATGGTTTGGACGTTGTCTTGAGTATGCAGGTGATTAGAAAGGGGTTGTTTGAAGATGTCAAGGTTTTGGTTGGGCGGTGCATTCGGGTTATCTAAAATAAGATTCCCCTTGTCGAGCATGTCCTGGACGATGTTTTTGAAAGTTTGACAGTAATCCGTGTCATGGCCTTTGACACTGTGATAGTTGCAAAAGTGATTCTCCCTGTACCATGCAGGGATAGGTGTTGAGGGGTCGAATTGATGTGGTCGGATTGGAGGGAGATTGAGGACCCCCTGCTTGACGAGTTTATCCAAGATAGAGGCATATGACTCCCCAATTGGAGTGAATTGACGCTGTATGGATTGACGTTGAAAATGTTTATTGATGTAGTCTAATGTTGAAGATGATGGTCAGTTGGTTATTGTTGAAGATGATGGTCTGAAGATGACAGTGTTTGCCAACCCCTTGGATTGAGAATGGGCAGAAGAAGGTCTGGAAGAAGAATGGTCATTGGTTCTTGTGTTAGTGTTACACAATTTGACCTTATCTTCTTCAATGGCGTGGAGTTCAAGCTTTCGGGCCATGGTGAAGGCCTCGTCGAAAGTGTGCAATGTTTGAACCCGCAAGGTGGACGAGATGTGACTGACACATGCTCGGGAAAAGAGTTCAATGAGCTCGGGTTGAGGCAAGGAGAAGGAGAGCTGATTAATCAAGCTTCTCCAACGGGCGACAAAATCGACTATTGATTCGTCGTCAATTTGCCTAATAGAGTAAAGGTCTGTGATCGAAACTTGTTTAGTGATATTGATTGAGAAATGGTCAATGAATAGTTGGGCGAGTTGGATGAATGTAAAGATAGAATGTCTGGCAAGAGAACTATACCAGTCAAGGGCAGGGCCAGAAAGCGACATAGGGAACGTGTGTAGAAGTAACGCATCGTCGTGGGCAATAAGATAACAGGCATGTCTGAATGCCTTTAGATGTTGTTGTGGGTCTTCCTTACTCTGAAAGCGAGTAAATTTAGGAAGCTCCCAATGGTTGGGGTATGGTCGGATAGGGACAGAAGGGTGGATGGGCTCGTTGTAAATCTGGTCATATGAAGAGACATTACTTGAACCGGAGATAGAAGCTTCGAGACTGGACATTTTATCCATCAGCATCTTGATGATGTCTGCTGATGGATTGGTGGGTTGAGCGCCCCCTAGGTTGTAAGGCGCTTGAAAGAGGTTAGAAGAGGCGTACGACGTAGTCGGTTGTACCAGTAAGGGCGCAACGTACGGATGACTAGTCGCAGGGGCAGAAGTAGAGGTTAAGGGTGGTTGGGTTATGAAGGTAGAAGGCATAGGCTGACTAGATATCGCCAAAGGAGGTTGTGTGATGGCATTGACAAAGGGCAAGGTAGGCACTCCTGCATATATAGGCGCAAGAGTGTGTGGGGTCGAGACAATCAAGTTCTGGTATAATGTAGAACTTGGTTGAATTGCAGGTGGTTGAGGGGGTAATGAAACCCCGGTGGAGGTTAGTCTAAAAATAGACGAGGAGGCCGAACTTTGCGTATAGGCCATGGTCGGGTTAATGGTTGAGGTGAAAGGTTGAGTCGTAAAAGGTTGGGTGGCGAACGGTGTGGATGTCGTCGCCACGTCGCCCGAAAGGTCCCGCATTGGGTTTCTTGCGAGATAGTTTTGGAGGGCTGCGGTATTGAGGTCCAAGAATTTTTCAAAATCTTGGTCCCCTTCTGGGATGATAGGCGTCTGGGTTGGAGATAGTCTAGTAGGAATTCTTTCGGTCTTCGAGTAGAACTCCATTATAGGGTTGTTTATAGGCGGGGTAGGCGAAAGCGATTGATGGCTAGCGTGGTCAAGAAGAGCCTTGGTTTGACTACGTGTCAGAACCATTCAAGGCAAGAAAGAACGTCCTCACAAGCTCAAACAAGCAGATAAAAACTAAAAAAAGATGAAGACACAAGCAGATCCTAAAACCCCAGGAGTAAATTATTAGGATTATAATGGCTTATGCCTTAGAATGTGTGTAGAGGAAGATTGGCTTTGTGAGTCAGGTCCTAGAAGAAGCAGTCTATGGATGGTTTCGGGTTTTGTTATGGTGCTCAAAGTCTGTGTTAGGTTCGGTACACGGCCTGGTGCTAAGGAGCAAGCTCCCCTCACTTCACGATTCCAGTGGTTAGCTGGTTTCGCTTAGCCAAAATATACCTCGCCTAGAGTTTATCCTCCGCCAGAGAACAGAGTGGGCTTCCCCCTTGGTGATGAAATCCAAGTAGGGTCACCGGGACGGGTAAGGTATCCGCTGGGGGATGAAATCCCAGTCGGGCCTTGTCTCAGGTAAGTTTAAAATGTTCGTTTTGTGCAGGTGGTCTGGTCGTGTAACATCAAGTGTCTAGATTAATTCAATATGCGGTTTAATTACTATGTGTGGTCTAAAAGATGCAGGCAAACAGAAATGAATGCAAAGTGTTTTAATGCCCAAGTCAAAATGTTTGTTCGTATGAAGACGAATGGAGAAAGAGTTGAAGAATATGAGTTTTAGCTAGTCTAGAAGTGCAAGAAAAAAAGAAATGTTCATTTTAGTCCTGCTTATGATGTCGTTTAAGAAGAGACGAAAGGAGGCGAAAAGGAAGAAACCTAATGCACCTAAATGAACGAAATAAAGAAAGAACCCAAGGAGGACCTAGGGTCCCACCGGGCGTGCCAGAATGTTTCTATGCAAAATTGCTTTCTACATTCAAAGAAGAAATAAGAAACTAAAAGAAATGGTCAAGGCTAGAAGTACCTGATAAAGTCATGCGCACCGAAATCAGACGTTGGAAGATTCTCCTCTTTGGCTGTGGAGGAATGACACCTGCGAAGAAAAGGCTAAAACACGGAAAAACATTAGTCAAAGATATGGTGGGCTGTCAGGCGAACGCCCGATCCCGGAAGTACGAAGACTTCCTAGAAGGATATCAACCCACTGATAAAAAAGCAGAGTATTGGACGAAAGTAGATAATAAGAGATAAAATGACAGAAATAAATGACAGAAAATAAAAGTGCGTACCTGATATGCAGCACTGTTCTGCACAGTCGCCGGCGTCGGTCTCTGTGGTACCGCCATCGGTTAGGGAAGGTGTCGACGTCGGTTGAGGTGCCGTCGTCGGTCGGGGTAGTGACCGGCGTCGGTAGGGGCAGGTTCTGGATAGAGTCTGAACAGGGTCGGGACAGGGTCTGAGAGAGTCGGGACAGGGTCTGGGCAAGGTCTGAGAGAGTCGGGACAGGGTCTAATAAAAGACAAGGTCAGGTTTGGATAGAGTCTGGGGTTTTTAGTCTGGACAGAGGCAGGGATGTAAACGAGAGATGCTGGGTCTGTGGTTTGAAGAATCGGGATGACAGAACTGATAAACAAAGAATAACCAAGAAGAAATAAAACAAACAGAGTAAATACTTACCTGCCAGAAGACGTGATGAAAGCCATAGTTGAAGTTGTCTGTGCAGTGCCTGATTGAAATGAATGCAGATTGGTTGATGCCAGAGTTGGTTGATCGCGAGAGTGTTGATTGCCAGAGTCTGTGGATGTCGGAGTTTGCAGGTTGATTGAATGTCGATCGGTTTGATTGATTCAGAAAAATGGTTGAATTGCGTTCGGGATCACCTTTCGAATGGTTGGCGGATGCTGATGAAGGTGAGGGACGGTTCCAGAGACAGTTCGTCAACCGTTTCGGGAAACCGAATGATAACTGGTAACGGATAACGGCAAGGTGATCGACGTCGGCAGGATTGTCGACGTCGGCCGATAAGTGACCGACGTAGGTGACATCGACCGGGAAAAGACCATCGTCGGCAGATGCATAATGGGGATAGAGTCTAGCTTTAGCTCTGTGCTCATTTTTACATGCTGCCAGGGTCAAGGTTGGTGGAACAAGTGATCGACAAGGGTTAAATAGGTGAAGAAGAATAAGACGGGGAATGACCAGGGGAGTCAACATGATTTCGGTGTCTACAGTAAATACAGTGAAGAGTGGATTAGCTTGAAATAATGAATTTGTCTACCAAGTGCCTGATGGATCTTCAACCAAAGTGTAATTCCTATGAAAGGAATGATCCTCATACTATGAGTTAGGTGGCCCAACTTCTCTATGCCAAGATGGTGTAATAAAAGTAGAGGCAAAGAAGATATACACAATTCTCTATAACTATGGAATAAACTACCTGATGTCTGATGTGTCTTGGATCAATAAATTGTTACCCTGTAACGTTGAAAGTAGACTAGATGTAGGTGGATTAAGAACTAACTCTTGAATATCAATAAGGTGACAAGGAGATGATGGAGGTGTGTCCACTTCATTATTATAGTCATTTATAGAAGAAGAGTTATTAATATCAAAAGAATGTTCAGGCTCATAAGTGTCATCAAGTACAAGTGAGTCCAAAGAGGAATCTAAAGAATCTGAAGGAGAATTAGGAGAAAAGTGTGAGAAGCTATATAGCCGATTCTGATGATCGAACATTCCCACAATCAAAATAGTATCACTATCCAACTTCTTAATGTACATTGAATCTAGAGTAAATTAAAATTACATGCTCAAACTAGGATGAGTGATCTAATAGACTGATGAGAGATTAATTGAGAGTGAAGGAACACTTAAAACATTATTGAATGTTCCACCACTCACTTCAATAGACCCTCTCTCGATAAACTTTTTAGAATTGTTTTCACCATGTTGTATAGAGGACATGCCACATGGTTATAAGGAGCTAAACTCAATCTGTGAAGAGGCCATCTAATGTGAAGCACCAGATTCAATGACCCATGTAGGAGGATTTAGAGGCACAACTACAACTAAGGATTTTCCCTTATGTTTTCCCTTGTTACTCTCTTTTGCCTTTTCTTTGCTAGATTCATTTGCCTTAGTGGATTCATGGGTTGATGAAGATGGTTTGATAGAATTTGGAACACCTATGTTGTTTTGAATAAGAAGACTAGTAAGGTGGTTAATTTATTTCTTCAAACATTTATTCTCATCATGCTTACCTAAGAAATGCCCACATTTGATCCAATCTTTCTTAGCCTTAGGACTAAAATAAGAGGTCTCATTATTTGATTTGGAGGTGGAAATATTTTCACCCTTCTCAACATTTTTCTTGCTCTACTTTCTCTCTCTATTGTTAGAAGCCTTATCTTTCTCAGCAAGCAATGCATGAGGTTAAGATGACTTCACTATGCCCATCTGTATCAACTTATCTTATTTTTGAATCAGGTCAACAATAAAAGTATCTAAAGAAAGCATTTTCCATGCAGTGTCAAGAACACTCATAGTGGCATGGAAAGTGGACATAAATATAGAATATTTAGGACCTAGTTTAGAGAGTATTGATAAAATAATTTGTTCATCTTTCTTGTCAATTCCACATTCTTTCAACTATAATCTCAAAAATTTGAACTTGGTGAAAAAAATTTGAACTTGGTGAAAAAAATTTGAAGAGTGTCGAAGTCATCTAGGCTCAATCTAATAAGCTCATTTTCTAGGTCATGTCCTCTCATCACATCCTGCACTCCAAAGAGCTTGGTGGGTTAGACCCACACTTTAGTAGGTGTTTTGGCAAATTCAATGTGAAAGAGTAGATCTGGGGAGATAGAAAGACATAGTAGTCTATGGAATTTATCACAATGATTAAACCATTTTATTTCACTCTAGCATCAGTAGGTTTAGTCTCAGTGCCCATTATAATTTGATGGTAACCCTTAATTTGTAAGATAATTTCCATTCTAGGTTTCTATTCATGATAATTAAATGGTGTAAGTGGACTTATTGAGAATGAATCCATAGTGCAAAATTAAGTATTATTATAGTAAGTAAAGAAGTGATGCAAAAAAAAGAAAGACTAAATGCACATCAAACACACAAGTACCCCCTTAGAACTAACAGGCAATGACTCCCCCTGAATGTCTCAAATACAAGCACGCTCATATATATGTCAAATTCAATCAAAAATACATCTTGAGAAGTAGGTGTATAAGTACAAGGAACAAGATAAATGTTAGATACAATCAATAATGCGTTCAAGAGTACAAAAAATATGAAAAAAATTATAGCTAAGGAAGGCCCAATGATAGGTCCAATGTGTAGAGCATAAAAAACAAGAACTTTTGAAGAAAATGACACTCAAAAAGGAGTTACCAATCAAAAGTTATGGCACTTATAAGTTCTTACTTCAACATAAAATGGAATTTTTTTTTCCACACTTGTGTTTTTTCCACCAAAAATCCAAAAAAGGAAACAACTTAAGTCTATTTATTCATTACCTTTCACCTGAAATTTGACGGCTTATGAAATGTCATGCGCTTACTTGCTCAGGGTTCTGAACAACTTCAACTTATAAAAATTTATAAGTAGTTGACCTGGAAAACTTGATTACTTCTTCACAATATATTTCAGGTTCTTTGAGTTGCTTTACTTTGGGTTCTTCCAACTGCTTTTCTTCAGGTTTTTGAACTACTTCAACTTATAAAAAGTTATAAGTAGTCGACCTTGGAAAACTCGATTACTTCTTGGCAATGTATTTCTGAGTTGTGAATTCCAACTACTAAAGCTCGATTACTTTATAAGTAATTACCTTGGAGAGGCCTAATTACTTCCAAGTAGAAGCACTCTACAAACCCGAGCAAGTAGAAGCATTCTAGAAACCCGATTTGGTCAACAAGCAAGTAGAAGCACTTCAAAAATCCAATTTGGTCAATGAACAAGTAGAAGCACTTTAGAAACCTGATTTAGTCTATGAATAATAAATTGGGGTTTGCAGGCTGGATTACTTCGGTCGTACGGACAACAACTAGATAGAATAAATCAATTTTTTTGGAAAATCCATGAACTTTCTCAAAAAACTAAGAATAACCCATTTTAGATCTCAAAAACCCCACAAAATATATATAAATGGATTTTTCATCAAAGGCCTTTTGACATGAGTTTCAAGGAATTTTTATAAAATGCCTCCAAGGTCAAAAATGGCAGTTGTACAGTATGAAAAAATAGCAAGGTAAATGCAGGAGGATCTTACCAAAGGAGATAAATGCATGAGGTTATCAGAAAAGCTCTAATACCATGATATATTTTGCCAAGATCTCTGAATAGTGGCCACGCAATAAATGTCGAATTCTTGTAGAGGTAGAATGAGAGCTCCAAAAACAAGAAAATTCCACAAAAAAAATGTTTGCATTAGCCACTTTAGGAAAAAATAAAGTAGATATAGGGTGAGATTAGGTCACCAAAAAGGTAAAACCCCAACTCACAATTAGAACCTGCTTAAAGGTAAATGAGCCCCAATAACTTAATTAACTAACCTAAGTAAGCTGAAAAGATGTGTAGGTAAAACCACTAGGTGGAAAAAAGCCTACACTGACACATTCATTATGGTTTCCTTAATATTTTATTTTAAGCTATCTCAATTCCATTTTGGTATTTTTTGTTTTCCAAATAACCCAACATACTGCAAGATGATATATAAAAGGGCCATAATTTTAACATTTCTTTAGTGTTTTGGGTGAAGAGAATAAACTTTAAAGAAGCATGGCTGGCACAAGTAAATATATTTGTGTTTCCTTGTTTAGGCTATGAACCTTGTTACTTGTTAATACATAAACAAATTCAAATTTATTTTCCAATCTTAATATAACTATAAGCATCTCAATTTTCCTACCTCGTCCATAAGTCACATGCCTGTTCATTCCATAAATCCTTGAAGATTATAGCCAATTTTATTGTAAATACAATAGAAAAGGAATGTAAAGGATATTTTTATAGGCAATTATCATTTTCAATTGCTTAATTCATATAAAATGTTGGGTAGTTAATTTTTTCCAAATAAACTATTTTCAAATGCTATTATATAAATATATTATATTTATCTAATATTCATGTAATCATAATTTTTATCAAGCATTAGTGTGTAAAAAATATATATTTTTCTTTGAGTTAAAAATATTTACTAACCTAATACTTGTTAGTGAATTTTTCATCAAAATTTAACCCCAAATTCAATAGTTTTCATCCTTACCCAACATACCTTATGATTTTACAAACATTGAAGAGTTTTGCTTCAACTATTTTTACTCAAAATTTTATGTTTACCATGTTAAAAAGGGTACAACTAGAAAAAAATTGGCAAAAGATCTCCAAAATGGTGTTTCTTTTTTTCTTTATCGGTTGTGTAGCTTAAATATGTTAGTTAGTATAGACACCTAAAACTGGCCGCCGATAACCTCCAACCAAGATTTTGACCAAATTCTACCCAAAATGCACAATTTTGCCTAAAAACACTAAAACATGTTAAATGATGTGAAACTGACATATTGAAATGCCAATTTTGGCTAGGGTATCCCTTAATGGGGCAATGCAATTTATGGGCTAGGTAACTTTGATCAATTCATTTTGAGTCAAAATGCCAATTTTGCACCTGCATGCTACGGACTGCTCTTTTCTGAAAGATCCCAAACTAGAATTGAATGCAAATAAAATTGATTTCAACTACTTGCAGCATTCAATCAAATGGACAAAGATATAAATCTGAATGTAAATGATAATATAGTCCAGATGTCATAAAATTATTACAGATGTGGTCTCAAAACCCAATTATTAAATCAAACTACCAAACTGGAAATAAAAACCTGGGTCTGCGTGCTCGGCCTGCTGTGTCAAAGAAAAACACAGTCGCTGATGTCGGTGATGATGATGCCGACGTCGGTTGATACACTACCGCTGTCGGTCGTCTGGTGGCGATCTCTGCCTGCCTGTGACTGCCTGACTACCGGCGTCAGTCGCTGATCGGCCGATGTCGATCTATGTGCCGATGCCGGTCTCTGTAATAGCCTACGGCCCACAACTGTGAACTGTGCCCTTCCCTTCTCTAAACCTGCTGGTACGGCCTGGTGCCAATCTGTACAAATTTCGTATCAAACCTGATCTGACTATAAAAATATATAAATCTTAAATCAAAACTAAGGAATAAATACCTGGAAACCTCTGCATATGTTGAACCCCTGATATTCTCAATGAATGGCCTCTGAAGCTCCAGATCTGATCAATATGCCCAATCTGAATTCCGTCACGAATCCACCTCTGAAAAGGGCTGGGTTTTCGTCCAACTCTTCTCCAATCTACTGAAGGTTTGCGTCCTCAGAGATTTCAGCTGAATCACAGATTCAACCTTCCCAATACTCAGAATAATTTTTGCAACAAAGATATTAGATGATCCAAATGCTTTGCCTTCCCCTTCTTTTAAAGCCTTCTAGGAGACTTCTAGAAGAAGTCAACTTTATTTCCATAATAATTAAATTAATTAATTAACCCACTTTATTATAAATTTGGGGACATTACATTTCCTATCAAATATTTTGCACAAGACTTGTGCCTTTATTATTTATTGTTGTAAATATTCTAAATGTAAATATGCATCTAATGCATCTAACATGAAATTCCAATTCCAATTTAGTCAAATTTAGGACCAATAACAAGATATTTTGATCAATTTGAGTAATTTGTGCATAAAGTGCTTAATCATGCCTAAGAGCTAATTAATCCAAATGAAGGCCTAATCAAAAATTCCATGGAAACTTGTTGAATAATTTATTTTTTAAATGAATATTGAATATTTTCATCATCAAGTGACCTCATTTCTTGGGAAGACATCCCTAGGCCATAAATGCCACAAATATCAGGATTCATGCCCTCGATGTCTCATCAATGCCTTCCATGATGCCCTCTATATCTCTTAATTTCCCCTTCTTCCAATTCCATGATGAGGATAATTACAAACTTAATTCCAAAAATTTAATTAATCCTCAACCACACATCTCAATCTTGAGATGGATGGTTGAGGTTGATTATGATCAAATCCAAAAATCTATAAATAAGAGGCCTCACAACATCATTTATAAGCTTAATTAGTGAAAAGTTATAATGCAAGATTGGTTCCAAAAAGATTCAAGCAACTAGTTGTATAATACCAAATTAATTTCAAGCCAAGCCAAAGGTTCCAAGGAGAGATGGAGGTTGTCAAGCTTCCATTGCCATGGACTTCATGAGCACAAGCTAAGTAAGCCACCACAACAAGCATTTGGGAGCATCCAAGGAAGGTAAAAGAGTTTTTTTTTGCATTTTAGTTGTGTGTTTCATTCATGATTATTAACTAAGATCTCCCTAGTGTCTATGCCTAGAGATATTATGCTATTAGTGTGTTTATTTCACTTTGTTTTTATTTTGGAACTAACACCATACTAACCATCCTCTCTTGAGTCAAATTCCTAGATCACATAATGGCACACCCAATGGGACTATATGAATCTCACACATGAAGAATATCATTTTGCATCTTTAAAATCTTCATTTGGACCTTTAAAACTCTTGCAAATTGATTTTCTAACTTTATTTTGCCATTTTTTATTACCACATGTTTACACAGTAATCAATGTCGACAAGAAATATTGACATTAGTTACTTCGCTCAACTGACATTGGTTAGCAGAACCAATATTGGTTATATCTTGATTGGACATTACCAACATCAGTGGTATATAATCGACATCAGTCACTATGTTTTCTTAAAAACACAAACTTGAAAGCTATTTTAAAATGCTTAGTTTGGGGTCATACGGACTCCATTTTTGACAATTTGTTTTTTAAAACCATGTGTTTTCTCCTAAATTTTCAGAATTTGGAATTATTTTATCTTAAATTTTCATATATGTTTTAAAATTTTTGGAAAATCCATTTAAAATGTTTCTAATCTAACATATTTTCTTTTGGGGTGATGCCTTAAGGGTAGACAGGTAACTAGCAGATTTCAAGTTTGATAAATCATGTTTTAGAACATATTTTGCATGCTTTAAAATGAATTAGAAACATTATTTTGTTTCTTAAAGTAGCATTTAAGGTGCTTAAATAAGTGTTTTTAGCATTAGTTTTCAAATTTACAACTAAGACCAAGGGGTCAAATGAACACCACTTAATCTTTCAAATTTGGTGCTTAAAAATGAACTCATCTTTCTAAAAGTTTTTTATTTGCAATAATTATTTAATCAAACCTTATTTGGAAAAAATAGGGGTATTGCATGTATGCTCTTCCATGTGTCCCCTATAGGGAACACTTGGAATCAAAAGTGTCATTCCTATTGCAAGTATCCTAGTCCAAGGCTTAGAAAGAAAGTCATCTAAAGCACTCCCCAAAAATTCATCAAAGTTTGAGTGACCTTGAAAATGACCCTAAAGTCCTAATTTCATGATTTCTTTAAATTTATGCATCTTGGATTGTGAGGGGGACTTCATCACCTCCCACAAATTCTTTAGGGAAGCTTTGACTTAGGGTTTCATCTCCCAGCATTGACTTCATTTGGATCCTTTAGAGTTACACACAAGACATAGTGGCACTTTGGACATCACACTACACTAAGCAAATAGTAAGATGTAGTGGTTGCAAAAAAGACTAGACCTTTCTTCAATAAGCCAAGTGATATATACCCAAAATCTATGCTTTTATTTTGCATTGTTTGGCATGAAATCCATTGTACAATTGATTCTCCTAGTGACATTCGAAACTTGATAGTTTAGTCAACCCCACATGTTATACCCTTGCTAGGATTTGGATTATTATACTTAGTATATTTTTGGATCATTTTCTTATTTGGTATGTTTTGAAACTAAAACTTATTTATTTGTTCATAAATCCATGTCAAAACTAATTTGTTTATATGTCACTCTTTTGTCTAAAGAAGTTTTATGCTGGTCATTTTACACCACACTTGGGCCTTGAAATTTTTGATAAACTTATTTGTGTGTGTGTCATTTGAGTTGCAGAGGGTAGCATTATGTTGCCCAAATCATGTCAAACCATTTGTGCCTTTGAGTCTTTTGAAATAGAACATTGGCCACATCATTTCAGTATGCTTACATCGTTAGGCTACTCAATTTATTTTAAGAATCATTTACCATTGTATCAAAACTATTTATTTCAAACCACTTTGTATATACTATTTAGACCTATGTCATGTGCCATCATGTTGTCCAATCTTGTCTAGCTTGTTTGGTCCAATCCTAGTTTTCATCATTGAGTTTTCAATTAACCTTGTAAAGTTTGGATCCAAACATTGATTGATTTATGTTTAAGCCTCAATTCATGGGGATGATACATAGATCTTTCTCTTTTGGGTTGCATAACTTTAGTTAATTGATTATCAAAATTTGAAAACTATTGATGGTTTATTTGTTTAATGCCTATACTCATCATTATTTGTGCCTTTATTTAAGATAACATAGCCTTTTTCAAAGAGCCTTTTGTCTTATGCCGTATGCCAACTGATTATGTTTATGTTTGATTCTATGTGCCAGGTCTATGTCAAAGCTATTTCCAAACTTGTTAGATTAAATCAAATCACATTAGCCTTTGTTTCAAGTCTAGCTTTTGACACCATTTGGACAAAATTCCTAGCATTCCTATTTGTTTGAGCCTAAATTTTGACTCTATATTTGGACAAAATACCTAGCAACTCAACTTTTCCCTTTCCTAGTTTAGACCTTATTTGGAACACTTTGACCTAGCCCTTTGGCATGCCAATTTTTACTCATACACGTGACCTTCTATGCATATGACATTTGACATTAGATGTTGTATGTTAGGACATTTTATGCCAAGTATTATCACAAATCATTTTGGAGATACAACTCCAATTTCATACCATATTGGAGATACAGATCCACCCCTTCAACCAAGTTAGACCAAGTTTGAACCATTTATCCTTTGGACATAGTTTTTTAGAGTTTGTAGAACTCTAAGTCATTTTATTTTTGGAGCTTTCATCATTTATGTAGATATGTCTCACTAAACTTATGGTGGATTCATTTACAATTTGACTTATGATAGAAAGGCTGCACAAAATGACTTTTATGGCTTTTGTCAAGACCCTAATGATGCTAATATGGTTTGTGAGATAGATTTCTATCTACCTCATATTAATAATTTAGAGGAACAAAGTCATGAAGCACCTTACGATCCAACTCAAAACCTTGATTGGTATGAAGAGGCTTTTGAAGAGGAATTTGAAGACCCAACTATATATAATGTTGTTTGAGATACAGATCCATACCCTCTTTACAATAATCAATATATGGGACATAGTCAAGAACCAAATTATGAGCCAACTCATGACTAGGATGATATGGTTTATGAGGAAGACTTGAATGCTTTTGTTTGTACAAGTATTCAAGTTTCATGATGTCCTTTTGTTATCCAATCATCAGCTACCCCTAAACCTCCTTTGGATTATATGAGCTATCAAGCTCTACAATATCCAAGGAATACCATTATCATACCAAGACCTCATCCATTAGTTTGTGTGAGAAACCAAGCTCCACAACACCCTTTCATCATTCCAATACCTAGTTCTTTGGCTTGTGCAAGAAATCAAGCTCTGTACCACCCTATCGTTACCATCACAAGACTTTGTCTTTTGGCTCATGGAAGTAATCACGCTCCCTAATGCCTTACCATTATCCAACCACAAGTCATTCCTCATCCATTACCAATCCCAACCAAACCTCAACCCATCTAATCATTCAAAGACCAAACTATGTTCAAAACTGGTATCTTCCAACTCATTGAAAACTAAGGCCAAGATAACCAATCAATCCAAGATATTTTTTTTGAACCAGTGATTTGTAATAATTCAACCTGTGATAAATTGCCTATTGATCCTATATCATTATTGAGGAGTCTCACACTGACAAGCCAATCTTTATTGAGTCACTTCTTAATGATTATAACCACCTTTAGGAAAATCACTACCTCGACCATGTGCCTATTTTTCAAGAGCCTCCTATTAACAAGCCAATCTTTGAGGAGTTGTCTCTTGACCTTTTTCCCATCCTAGAGGAGTCTAACTTTAATAAACTAGTTTTTATGGATCCCATTGTGCCATCACAAGCCATTACTTGTCCAAAACCAAATATTCAACAAGACATCATTGTAATAGAGTATGCATCATATGAAGAATCAGAGTTAGAGTCAAGTTCTATTCTTGAATTGACATCAGATTTAGCATTAGAATCAAAATCAACATCAATTGTGACATTAGATTCAAAGTCTCTTATTTTAGAATCATATTTAGAAGAAGAATATGTTTGTGACTATTACAACATTTGTTATGCATGCCTCATAGATCAATTTGAATACATTTGTGATCCTTATATGGTTTTTTAGGATGAGTACTTTAGCATCAACATAATTTATCGTAATATCTTTTACAAGGATTGTGCATCCAAAACCCATTCCATTACCATTCCACAGGCCATTACCATCAACCAAGATAGCCATATTATTGACATTCCATCTCCCATAAGTATCGATTGAGATTGATAGAATCACACTTTGTTAAACTGCATCCATGGTGACATAGTAGTTGAAGAAGAGCAAGGAGGCCAAGATAACATTCATGTAGTAGAAGAACACTCTCCTAGTGGGACCTTTTTAAAGGTGCTAGGGGATAAGCAAAGATCAAACTCAGCCTCTTTTAGTGACACTTTTTTAGAAGCACTAGAAGATAATTAAATTCAAAATCTAATCTTCATTAGTGAAACCTTCTCGAAGGTGATACAAGACAATCAAGACAACTTCATTGGTAAAAACCTTTTTGAGGTACCAATAGCTAAGCACAAAATTTCTTCACTACTTGATGAAGATAAAATCAAAGAGCAAATCAAAATAACTTCTAATCTATAGCCTATTCAGATGGTAGCTAATCTCAAGATCAAACAATAGAAAATTCTGGTGGTCCTATTGAGAGGACAAGTCTTCAGCCTTACCACAAACAAAATTATGTCAAATCTAGCATCAAAAACATTACATGTGATTGAAAGTCTTGATCTTCATTTGTCTCCCCACCATTATACATTACATTATCATCTATCATTCCATTTCACAATCAAACCTACCATCCATTATTTTTTCTTATTTACCATCCATGGTCACACTTTCCTTTGTAGATGCTACAAACAAATCTTGTCTCGATACATGAAGGAATCAAAATCAATGACCAATGAAGATCATAAAAGCATTCTCAACAACCAAATTTGCATGCCATTCTTGACAGATCAGTTATTCTAACCAGGTATGGGCTAGCAATTAACATGATCAAGTATTATATTTATTTCATTTGTTGATTAGGACATATATTTCACCATCAATAAGAATGATAGAATCAAAAACCACACCCAGGCCAAAAACATGTACCATATCATTTCACAGTGCCATGTCATTATCATTGTTGCATATCCTTTTGTCATTATTGTAGATTTCTAGCCATTCACCCCATCACTTGGGGCAACTCTTCTACCATTTTATCCAATCTATCTAAACCATCATTATCGTAAGAAAGACCATACCATCCTATCATTCCATTATTATTTAGACCAAAGCCTATTTTTAGTCATCCTACCTAATCCTATTTTGATCTTGGTTCATTTAGTTCTTCCTATACCTTTTGTGGGAGGATTCCAATCAAGTTTCAATAATCAATCAACACCATGTTTATAATGATAGTCTATGAAAGTAGTGTGATAATTGATCTAGCAAGATATCTTTCATCCTATATCCACATTTATTTATGTGAGCTTGATTATAACTGCCTATGGGCAAATCAATGTTTCACTAGTCTTGCTACTAATTATAACCACCTATGGACAAATTAGTATCATTGATCTATGCCATTGTATCTTAGTTATAACCACCTATGGGCAAACTAGGGGTAACACTTGTTTATCATGTATTGCCACATCACCTTGCCTTCATTATTTTCATTTGACTGGCCATTTATCATATTTGAGAATTTGTTGGGACCTATTTGGTTTTTTCTTATCTTTTATGTGGATGGAATTACTATGATTTAAGGTCATTTCAGGACTATGTGGGTCATACTCAATTCATGTTGAGGTCACCTCAGTCCCCCTTTCCATATGCTCTCATCATTTTGTGAATAACCTAAGCCAAATGCTCTCACCATTTTACAAGCAGGTATCTTGTCATTCTCTAATGAGTTAAGATACCTCAAAATTCCAAAAACATTCATAACATTTCAAAAATCTAAAAACATTTGTCCTATCTAAGCCTAGTCTGTTATCCTCGATCCACCTTATTGGGGATTTGTCATTGTTAGGATGTTTTTTTTTGCTTTTGTTTTCAAGCTTTCTATTTGTTTATTTATTTAAGGTTGTTTATTTTTTATTTTTTTTGTTTGTTTGTTTGCTTGCCTATTTGTTTGCTTTCAGCATTGTTTCCTTGATTTAGTCTATATATATGCATTGGGTGATTCCTTGAACACTTTATTTTTGAGTCTATCCATATTCATATGTCAACATTGTCATCATGGTTTTTATCATTAGTACACTATTTTTTAGTGTTTATTAGATCATGAGTCAGTCCTTACACATATTTTGGCCAAGTCTTCATGGTGTTTTATCATGAAACCTACCATCACATACTATAGAAAAAATTACATTCGTGAAGGTCTACAATCAATGGAGTCATAGAAGTTTCTCCTTTGCACCTTAGAAAACCCTTCTATCCCACCCTTGATCAAATCAATTT
This sequence comes from Torreya grandis, assembly GCA_037957365.1. Lineage (NCBI taxonomy): Eukaryota > Viridiplantae > Streptophyta > Pinopsida > Cupressales > Taxaceae > Torreya > Torreya grandis. The sequence continues at coordinate 1,360,353 of JARHVA010004412.1, read as the reverse complement.
AATGACCATTCTAGTTGTATCATTGTTAATCAAGATGAGCATCTCCTCATTGGTAGGTACAACTAAATCATTCACACTGATCAATCTGATTCTTGTATTCATCTCTTTCATCATTTTGTACCCACTCATTTTTAATCCATATTCTAGGTTATATCCTTGAGTTATGCTTGTTAATCAATTATAACTAGGGCATAATCATCTTTAGCCAATCTAGGTCCTCTTAATGATTATAACCGCCTATGGGCAAATCATTATTTTGACTTTTATTCTTGACTATAATCACTTTTAGGCAAATCAATATCCCTTTTACATCAATGTATGCAAGCATTTTCTTATTTGGATTACTCTCAACCATGAGTTAATTCCACCTTTCTTATTGTTTTTTTTTTAGGATCATCCATCAACAAATGTGATGGCTACTCTCTCGAGGGGGCATCATCATAGGATTCCCAAAAACCATTTGGATATTTGTTCTTTAGTCATCTTCTTCTTCTTGGCATACAGGCCATTTCTCATTCTTTGAAAAGACATTTCTTTTTCTATGGTTTGCAACATCTTCCCAAACAAGGGCAAACTGTAGACACCTGAAACTACTCATTGACAACCTCCAACCAAGATTTTGACTAATTTCTATCCAAAATGCACAATTTGGCCTAAAAACACTAAAACATGTTAAATGATGTGAAACTAACATATTCAAATACCAATTTTGGCCAGGGTATCCCTAAATGGGACAATGCAATTTATGGGCCAACTAACTTTGATCAGTTTATTTTGAGTCAAAATGCTAATTTTGCACCTACATGCTTTGGACTACTCTTTCCTATCAAATATTTTGTGTAAGACTTGTGCCTTTATTATTTGTTGTTGGGAACATTATAAATAGAAATATGCATCCAATGCATCTAATGTAGACTTCTAATTCCAATCCAATCAAATTTAGGACCAATAACAAGACATTTTGATCAATTTGAGTAATTTGTGCATAAAGTTCTTAATCATGCCTAAGAGCTAATTAATCCAAATCAAGGCCTAACCAAAAATTCCATGGAAACTTGTTGAATAATTTGTTTTGGAAATGAATATTGAATATTTGCATCATCAATGCCATAAATTCCATAAATATCAGGATTCATGCCCTCCATGCCTCATCAATGCCTTCCTTGATGCCCTCCATGCCTCTTAATTGCCCCTTCTTATAATGTCATGATGAGGATAATTACAAACTTAATTCCAAAAATTTAATTAATCCTCAACCACACATCTCAATCTTGAGATGGATGGTTGAGGTTGATTCTGATCAAATCCAAAAATCTATAAATAGGAGGCCTCACAATATCATTTCTAAGCTTAATTAGTGCAAAGTTATAATGCAGGATTGGTTCCAAAAAGCTTCAAGCAACTAGTGTTATAATGCCAAATTAATTTCAAGCCAAGCCAAGCCACAAGCAAAAGGTGCCAAGGAGAGATGGAGGTTGTCAAGCTTCCATTGCCAAGGACTCATGAGCAAAAGTCGATCAAGCCACCACAACAAGCATTTTGGAGCATCCAAGGAAGGTAAAAGAGTTTTCTTTTGCATTTTAGTTGTGTGTTTCATTCATGATTGTTAACTAAGCTCTCCTTAGTGTCTAGTGATGTAATCGATGAGTAAGACTGCTGTTAGTTTTAGTCTTTAGAGTGACTGAGTAGGAGTCTTTTTACACGTTAGCTATTTAAGAGAAAATTTAGGGGGAGGTTTGTTTATTAATGTAAATGCAGTTCCCCAACTGCCCTATTTTTTGGGAGTTTAAGGGGATAGCTGGTGTGCATGTGTAGTTTTTTTTGGAATTATTAAGTTTGTTAGGAGTCTTCTAGGTAAGAGAATAGAAGGTTTTAGGTTCTTAGCAACGGATTGGAGAGGAAGATAAATAGAATTCTATCTATGTATTTTGTGGTGGAGAATAAAAGAAAAGAAACAAAGTTTGGGAGTTCTAAACATTGTGGTTAATTTTTTTTTTGCTGCAATTTAATTATGTATACAGAAGGTGTGTGAACCAATTTACAGGGCCGGAGGATCGTCTGCATCATTTAAACATAGAGATGTTATGCTATTAGTATGTTTATTTCACTTTATTTTTATTTTGGAACTAACACCATACTAACTATCCTCTTTTGAGTCAAATTCCTAGATCACAGTTAGTAGTGTTTCTTTTGAATTGAAAATTTGATGGTAGTAGTCTTTGTGTCTTGTAATGGTTCTTTGTGTGTTGTCTAATCCCAATTAATTTTGATTTTCCTATTCCCAAAATTCATCACCATTGATCTCAAAGATTAAAAAGTAGGCCACATACAAGAACTTCAATTCTTTAGGATCATGATACAAATAAATAAAAAAATATACATAAACAAATTGATAATTAAACTATAGCAAGTAATTGTAATTAGTATTCCCCTCATGGTGAATTTATCAATCAAGAACATGAATGATTAAAATCTAAAGCTTGTTGATCATAGTTAATATTTATCAAAAGATAATCATTATTATTATGGTGTAGTGTCCTAAAAATGATGAAATGAGGTGTGTTTAAGATTAGAGTGAGGGGTTAAAATGGATGGCTATATGAACATATTGAATGTTTTTAACAATAAAGTATGGTGATTTGTTTTAATATTGTATGGGATAAAATGTCATATTTATAGATTTTATATTTGTTATCTTTCATGTATGTTTTTATATTATATGAACATTAAAAAGATCTCATGTTTATTTATATTTTATTACCTAGACAAGCTACACTTATCTCATTATTTTATTTTGGACAAGTTATTGAAGATGGTGGGGGAGATCTCATCTTTAAGAGATTTGAATTTAAAATGTTATATTAAGTTAAATTAGTTACCAAAAAGATTTGGATAGCTAATTGATCTTGCTTCTATTAGTTTGAAAGGTTCAGGTAGTTTAAAAGAGCTTTTTTTTAAAATTGAAAAACTTAATTTCTGAGAATATCTAAATTTGGAGGCTTGCTAGGGGATTCTGCATCTTCCTTGTAATTTTGAGAAACTTACTTTGTCAGATTATATAAATTCATAGGCTTTCTAGAAGCTTATTTATATTCTTTGTAATTTTGATAAACTTACTTTTTTAAAATATATAAACTTAAAGTCTTGTTACAGCCTTCTTGGTGTTCCTTATAATTTTAAACTTTTTCTTCATTGAAATATCTAAACTTGAATACTTGTATCTAGGCTACTCTAGCATATAAAATACTATTAAAATTAAATTTTTTTGAAATGTAAAAAATGATATTTTATTTAATATATTTTTTAATGATGCATGTACTTAAATTTACTCTTTTGATATAAGTGAAACTATATCTTGCAAATTTTCATCATGAAAGGGTTTAATTACTAGCTACCCTTCAACTTTAAATTAATACCAACCCTTAAAATTTGATCATTGATCATATGGATCATGACACTCATCAAACCCAATAAGCTCAAAAATCACACAAACACAATAAATACAATTTCAAAAAGTAAGGTGAAGGGACACATACAAGGGATGTGTTCAAATGTTAGACAAGTAAAGGTTATACACACAAGGCCATGGGACACATGTAAATAACATTAATAATTTCACAAACAACGTGTTCAAATGTCGAATAAAACATATGGCTAAGAGACACAATGAATGAACATGTTCAAATGTCACACAAAACAAACAATGATCTCATAGAGATTATCAAACAATAGATAAGCAATGTCTAATATAATATGTACAAGTAATACCATCGATGGAGTATAAAACTAGAAAAAATTCAACACCATGTATATATAATGTGATCATATCCTAGCCAATAACATATCCATGTACACAATGCAAGATAAATATGTTAGCAAGACATTTATAAAAATATGTAGTTCAATAGTATAGGATTTAAATAATGTTAACACCTATAAATATTGTAACATTTGGATAAGATTCCCACATGGCATGGATACTATGAAATTTTTGTATGCATTGCATAACACTCACAAATACTAGTGAAATGTATGTGTCATGGAAAACTATTATGTTATCTACTAATAATGAGATAAATAACATATGATAATTATGTAAAATATATTTCTAATCATGCTCATATTTTGATTATGGATTTTTATAATATTTTGAATGTTTTTTTTTTTTTTTACCATCTTTGAATTTTTCATACTTTTTTGAATTTTGAAACAAACATAAAATAAAGTAGTAGATGAACCCATGGGTTAAAAATTATAAGAAAGGGAAGGGATTTGAACAATCCACAACAGGTGTTGATGTAAATTATGGAAACACATGAATAGAAAATAGGGTAGTTCTCGTTAGTATGTAAAACAATCATAAAATGATAGTGAATCTAACATCCCAAGCATGTTCTTCATATTGGGCAAGACTTGAAGAAATAAACAATGAACTAGAAAGATTAAACAAGATGATTTTATCCTTTGTTTGGATGTTCCCTTCAAAGTTGACATACATACATGTTTATGCCTAGATTATAGAGCATGATGTATTTATCAATGTCATTACATCACATGAGCAACATATCCCCTTGAATACTTGTGACTGCTGAATAATTGAGAAGAAAGGTGAAGTTTTATGCATGAGATTAGATCTCCAAAAGGGTAGAACTTCATTGTGTATCAAGGCTTAAAAATAATGGTAAATGGCCCTTGTATTTAGAGGTTATCCAAATAACTATGAATTTTGGATCAAGATCAAGATGAGTGGTTATAATTCCATTCAATATTAGAGGTAAATGCATTTAGTATTTTGGAAAAATATTACCTTAATGAAGCATGGTATGACTTAATCCTGATATTTGTTTCCACTAATGCCTAGTGCTTGATAACTTCAATGATGACATCATCATTCTTAATATTTTTCCATGATGTCATGATAATGTCATTATTTGGAAACTTACTAAAATTAGAGGAATAATTCAATTAATGAATTAGGTAAATCGATAATTTCCTAAAGATATGGAATTTTTAATTAGAAGAAGAATAGGTTAATTAAGACAAGTTAATTAACTTAGTGGAAGGTATCCTGACTTTTGAAATTTAAATAACTATTTGATATAATTGATCTCAAAATGTCTCTTACACAATCACAATTTAACTCAAGATGAAATAAGTGGCATTGATAGTTGCATATGGTGTATTGCCCTAATTAGGGAAGCCCCAAATATGTTGTAAAAAATGCACACCAATTACACAAAGGAATTTAGGTGTTTCAGTGATTTGACATGAGAGTGGTGAGAATTGAGTGTCTACATTTTTCCCCTATTTGGTAAGGTATTGCGAGACACAATGAATCAATGACTTTTCAAATAATTAAAATTTCATTTAAAATGATTCGATAATGCTTGAGTAATAATATGTTCTTGTTTTGTTGAATCTTGTTCAATTACTAAAAATGAGTTCACAAAGAATCCCCAAACAATGTTTGGTAATGCCCATGATTCCCCCTTGAGGGAGTGGCTAAAAAATAAGATTGATGAACATGGAATCAAAAATTTAAAAAATTGGCAAGAATAATAATGAAATTAACCCATGGATGAGATTAATCCATATGATCCAATGCTTGTAGCCTTGCACGTGTTGATTTCCATTGATGAATAATAATAGAACTAAATCACCCCCAAGGTAGGGGGAAGTGGGAAGGATACATCCCAAAATAAGTGGCACACTTTGACATACTCCAACTAGGGTGAAAGTTGTGGGCTTAGAAAAATGATTGATTATGAAACAAGTTGCACACTTTGATTTGACCAAAGAAGGTAAAAGATAAAAAGATTAGAATTAAAAGAAAGATAAATTTCTTGACTAATGATTTTCCCCATGTTGGTAATTTAATATTCACATGGTTTGGTAAAATATTTAATAATATTATATTAAGACTTATTTATGTTGTGAGTTACAACAAAATCATGTAAATAGGTTAGTAAGTATTAAAGAGTGATATTAGGGATATGATGAGTTATTTTTGGATATAAGATGCACCTTGTTTATAGGAAAGATATTCCTATATATTTGTAATGCTCGAATGAATTATATAATATAAAATATAGAGTATGATTTCTCTATGTTAAAATTATGAAATATGGGCTAAATTCATTATCTGGTATTAGAGTAGGCATACCAATGAAAGCTTATGAGAGAGATAAATCTCATAAGGATGGATCTTTTAGATATGGGATGATCGAATGAGAATCTAAATGCTTGGGAGGAAATTATAAGTTTATCTATGTAATTGTTTTGAATTGTGATGTACTTTCCTATATTATCTTCACACCTCTTAAATGTTTGTTTCCATTTATTCCATATTGAAATAGGCCCTATATGTGGGTTGTTCACCTCAGACCTACATCTACATTGAAGATCCATTTGTTGAGATAAGGCAAATCTATTGTGCATAGTAATTATATCTGTCAATAATCATGTTAAATTCATTCACAATAGGGGAAACTATTTTGAACATAATAGTATTGATAATTATCAATGGCATTTGGTATATCAACTACCAGATGTGTTTACACTTTGTCAATATTTTTTTTCCTTCCACACCTAGGTATATTCATTTTCTACATATATGACATCCATCATTGTCTCAATCAAGACTTGTGTAAATCTCTTTATTTGACCTATGCATCTACCCACATTTTGTCTAATTAATCCATATTGTAGACATCTTCATGTACTGCTACACCTAAAAATATTTGTATGCATCTACCAGATCCAAATATACTATCCACCTTTGAATTTACCCATCATTTCAATCTTTGTGTGCCATTTTCCATCATAGCCATGTGAATCTCAAAAAACTCTTCCATGCATGAAAGTGTTCACCATTCACCTCTCTAAAAATATCAAATTCAACACATGAGTTTTAATGTAATGGATGAATAGGTATTTATATTTTCCTTTGGTTTAAATCAATGAGTCTAAATAGAAGTCATGTCATAGGTAATATAGGTCTTATTGAGTTTGAGTCTCAATGTTAAAAAAAATGATAAAATAAATAAAGTGTTAAGGTCAAGCTTTTATTTGTATCTTTGGTTTAGAGTCACTAATATTTCATATATTTTATTAGTCAATATAATGTCTTTAGTCATGTCCTTCTAAATTCAATACATCATCTATTGTCAAAAGTCAAAATTTTACACTCCTTATAATGGATGAATTATAACTTTTAAGTGACACCCATATTATGGGGGGTATATTTTTATGAAAATGACATGCATATGTGCCTTAATGCAAAACTTAATAAGTAACAATTTTCAGGAGGTCAAAGGCAATAAAATAAGGAGGTATTTTATCAACCTCTTGTCAGTCATCAATAACGAGGCTATACTTCTAGTTTGGTGACATTTGTTTTAGTTGTGTTGTGGTAGTTGTATTATTTTTCTAGTGTGTTTTATAATAAGAACAAAGGTTCATTAATATTCACTTGTATATGTGATCTATTATTATGTTATCCCCATATGTAAAAACATATTAAAGCACTAATAAATAATTACTATAGCACTCATGGATCTTGAAAAGGTTAGTGGTGATCTAAAAAATATCTATGAGGTGAGTAGGTTGATGGGATCCTATTCATGTCTAGGTTTATGGAAAACCTATTGAAAATAATGGAAATTTGACAAGGAGTGACTTTCATTTTGGATCAAGATCACAAAGTCAGCTTCATTAGCAACATCTTATAGTTTGAGAATGATATGTGTTATTCCACGTAAAAAATAATGAGGGGGGATGTTGTGAATTTAGTATTCACATGTTTTGTTAGAATATTTAATATATCATATTGTGAGTTAATTGTGTTGTGAGTTACAACAAACTCATTTAAATAGGTTAATCAGTATTAAATAGTGATCTTAGGGATATGATAAGTTATTTATGGACATATGATTGACCTTGTTTATAGGAAAAATATTCCTATATGTTTGTATTGCTCAAATGAATTATATAATAGAAAATATAGAGTGTTATTTCTCTATGTTAAAATTTTGAAATATGGGCTAAACTCATTTCCGTAGCAAGGTGGATTTGATCATTGATTTAAATGATTTTCCCAAGTAGGGCAGTTGTTATTATTGATCGGTCTAAATGATTTGGTTGATTTATTGGAAAAAAACATCTCAAGGATATAACCTATTATATAGATTAAAGATTAGATGAATGATTCAAACATAGGTGTGGTGGTAGAATGAACTTTCAAAGAATGAAGAAGCCATAAAAGTTAGGCACATGAGAATGCCTAAAGATAATGAAAGCTATGATTGGAATAACACAATAATGATTGAATAATAATGAGATTAGATTGGAATAATATGAATGTTAATAACATTGAAACAAGGGTGGCCAAGATGACCTTAGAAACCAATTGGTATTGAACGCTACCTACATAGTCCATAGGGACCTTAGGATGATTTAGCTCTCCCAAGATGGGAGAAAATGGATGAGGAAGAATAAAATAGATGATAATCCATTATGTATTACTCTCTTGTTACATTCTCATTTGGATATACACGTCCTGATGAGCATATGTATAGTTATAATATTCAATTATTTTGACTTGATCAAGGAAAATGGAATGATGTGACAAGGTCAAAGATTACCAAAATGATTGTATTAAATAATGAATGACCCCACAAGGAGAGATACTACTAACATAGTGTGGCATCATATATAAACCTCAATCACTTATTTTTTAATGTATCACATGATAACATGCATCATGGTATAAAACATCATGATGATCTAGCCATAATGTACATAAGGACTGACTCCTGATCCAATAGATAAATGGAAACAACAACCAAAGATAAAAACCATGATGATAATGTTGATATATGTCAATGAATAGACTCAAGTATAAGTGCATGACAAAGATCACCATGATGATGACCTCAATAGGATAATGGACCAAGTCAAGGAAACAACAATAAAAAGAAGTAAATAGGCAAGCAAACATAAACCAAAAATAAAGAAATAGAAAATATCTTGTATTTTAACCAAGTAAAAATCCACTGAATAGGCTCAAAGATAATGATAACAAAATAGTGCCTCCAAGTAAGGATACATGAAATGGAAGGACACATACCAAGGTGACTAAAATGATTAGAACCCATAATCAATATTCTCCAATAGGTTGGATTTTGGAATGACACATACAATGGTTGCTAACATAATTGGATCAATAATAAATCAAGGATAATTACTGGATTTATAACAAGAGAAATGTTTTTAAATTTTGTTGCTTTATATCTCTCATAGATATTTTAAGCCTTTTTCTAATGTTTATGATTTTGTGGCTTTATATCTCTCATGGAGACTGTAAATCCTTTCAATTTTTTAGGATCTTTAGACTATTTTGAATATTTTTGGGATTTTGGCATCTCAACTTAATGGACAATTAAGAGATGCATAATGTTTTAGACTCATAAAATGATAAGATCATGGGAATGGTAACTCAAAAAATGGTGAGATCATGCTTAGGATGGTTGTAAAATAATGAGATCATGGCTTAGGATGATTGAAAAATAGTGATAGGTTGGCTTAGCATGCTCATAAAATAATGAGAGTGTGGGAATAAGCATAGATGATCTAACCTTAGAAACTAAGTGCTACCTACATAGTCTGAATGGACCTCAATCCATTGTAGTTCAACCAAAATGGGAGATGATAATGAATGACTAATGGATCATGCTAGATAATAATAGATGATAATGAGGGAAATGACTAGGAGTATCCAAAGACCATGTCACATGAGAACTAGATGTGTCTAGTTATAAAATTTTCATGCAAGTAATATGCCAAAACATTTCCCAAAATAGGTCTCAATATACCTTCCACTGTCATGACAAGTTTGAGACTAGAAGACTAATGGTCATAATAAGATCAGTTGAGTTGAATAAGAGTGAATGGCTAAAATGGTAATAATGGTAATAGACTATAATGGCCAAGATGGCTTGAATGAAACCTTTATAATATGGATAGGCTACCACCAAAATTCAATGTCCTTGTAGACAACAAAGTATTTATGCATGACACCAAAAATCTAGTTTTTATCATGGTACTTATCCAAGGCACCATAATCATGATTTTCAGCATTGGATGAATTATTTCTATTTTTATTTTGATTGTTTTGTATTTTTAATTGATTTTTTTTATTTTTTAGAATCTCAACTAAAAGGAGGATTACAGGATGCATAATGCAAACCCTTTTGTATCTAACCAATACCCTCTCAGAATAGTAACTCTATTCGAATCCTACTACTAATGTGACATATCTTGTTACTATAATTATCTTTATTCGTCATTGATTATGCTTCCTCCAAGCCTCCAAAAAAGGTGTCTTCATAATCTCTTTGAAAAATAATGTTGTCAAATAGGTTAAATAAGGGTAGGCATGGGATAAATGGCTTGATTTGGTGATGTAATATAGAAGTTGAATGAATGATAGTATCATAATGGAATTTATAATTGTTTAAATACAAATGAAGATTGGTATTTTTAGTCACACGCATTATTTTTTATTTTAGATTCAACTTGATTTTGGTTGTGGTAGGGCTAATATTGACTTCAATAATGTCTTCATCAAAAAATGAATAACTAATTGGCTCATCTATTGGTACCTTGAAGAGGTTTTCACCAAAACCATCTTAGTGATTGTTCTTATTTGGATTTTCCAGTATCACCTTTAATAAGGTTTCACTAAGGGATGGTGATAATTCATTTTGATTATCCCTTAGCACCTTAATAAAGGTTTCACTAAAAGATGTCGAGTTTAGACTTTGATTGTCCCCTAGTTCCTCAAACAAGGTTTCACTAGGAGATGATTCTTCTACTTGAATGTTGTCTTGAATTCCCAAAAAATATTCTACTAATATGTCTCCATGAAAGGCATTTAATAATGTGTGATTCTAAAGGTCCTAATCAATGATTGTGGGTAGATAGATGTCAATATAATGAATAGGTTGTTTACTGTGAAAGGTATGTGTAGTATCAAAGGAAGGGTAAAAAAAACACAATTATCATAGAGGATAATAGGATAAATTACATTGATATTGAAGGAAACATCCTCAAAAATCATATAAATATCACAAATATATTCAATTTGATCTTCAAGTAACATGTAGCCAATGCCATAACATCTACTAAGGTATGTTGACTCTGAAGTTGATGGGGACTCAACCGGTTTTGATATAAGTGTATAGCCAATTTTGTAATATCCACTAATGTATGTTGATTTTTAAATTAATTTGGAATCAATAGGACTTGAACCTAATGTTGAGACTAATGTTGATGGTACTTATGATGTTAAATATGATATTAGTTCTAGAATGGAACCCAATTTTGACATCGGTTCTAAGATAGAACCTAATTTCATTGTAGATATTGATGTTGAAGCTAATAACAATGTTGGATCCAAAAGGGAACCTATTTATGATGTAAATTTGTCTACAAAAATGGCATGTTGAATTGAATTGTTCACAAGTACCTTTTTCACATGTCACATTGAAATGAAGGCTTTAGGACAAAGGAAATTTATAAAATGGGAATTTTTTTGTAATGGATGAATAATGGGTTATTACTTAATAATGGTATATTCATAGATAGGCTCATTTAATATGGTTCCTATGTCATATAGAGGTTATTCATCAAATAAATGTGGACCACAAATGGTTTGGGTTTAGTCAAAGATGGGTGATTTGATAAAAACATTGATAATGGGCTCACTATCTTAATATTGTTTTAGAAGTGGATGAATCTGATCATGCTTGGGAAGGGGATCATGACATATCCTGATCGGTTATTTATCAAACTTAGACATGCTTGGGCATTCAATATAAAATGGCCCTTAGATGGGAAATGATTGTCTTTATTATGTATTTGAGACTGGATTGGATATTGGACAAGTAGACATGGAATTTTCAAATAAAGTAGTAGTTAGAGAGGTCTTTAAAGTAACCATGAGATGATTAGTGAAGATTTGGCCATCCTAATGCACTTGAGAAGTGATGACATGGTTATGTTGGGGTGGGTCTACAAGTTTCCTCTTCAACATAGGTATTTCCTCTTTTTAAACAAAGGTATGAAATTGGTCCATAGGAAAATCAAGTGGGAGTTTGGTTCCCTCTTCTATGAACTAAAAAATGATGGAATTATTGTATTGTTTGAATAAGTCTTTATCCAAATCAATTTTGAATGACATGGATTAATATGGAATAAAGGAGATCCCCAATTAAGGATTCATGTAAAATAATTGGTCTTGAATTAATTAGCCCAAAGAGGGTGAAATTGGCTTAGTATAAATGGCCCAAAGAGGGCCATCTTGATCTTGGTAGAATTATCCCAACAAGGGTATAAATGGCTTGGTATAAAATTCCTAAAGAGGGTGGAGTTGGTGTTTGAAATTATCCCAAAGAGGGAAGCATTAATCTATAAATTACCCTAAACTTGGCAGAATTGGCTAAGTAGAAATGTCCCAAAGTGGGCGGTCTTGGTCTTGGTAGAATTGGCCTAAAGAGAAAACAATTAGCTTGGTAGAAAAAGGCCCAAAGAGGGTGGTTCTTGTCATTGAAATTATCCCAAATAGGTTTTCATTGGTCTATAAATTATCCCAAAGAGGTTAGAATTGGATTATTATAAATTACCCAAAGAGGGAAGTCTTGGTATTGGTATAATTGGCCCAAAGAGGGTGGTATTGATCCTTGAAATTATCTCAAAGATGGCAGCATTGGTCTTTGAAATTATTAAAATGAAATAAATTATGGATGACATGAATTCATCTTTCTCAATCGATAGGTGTAGGAGATTTAATGGAAAGACAAGAAGTGGTTTAAATTAGCATGTGATTGACTCAAAATAAATGGATTTGGTTGAAATATACCTGATTTGGCATTATTCTAATTATTTGTCTTTGAAGCTAGCTTTGATCAAGGTTGGATTAATTTAGATTTATAATTAGAACTTGGTTCAATATGAACTTGATTGGATTGGAATGTCTTGGCATGTGGTTCAATATGAATTCTATCTAAATTTAAATTTGATTCAAGATGAACCTAATCAAAATTGGAATGGTTTGGCACATAGTTCAAGATAAAATAGATTTATCTTTGAATTGGCTTAGTATATGGCTCAAGACGAACTATATTTGGCTTAGAATGGCTTGGTATAGGAATGGGGTCAAAAGTGACTCAATGTGAACAATTAATTCCAAAATTGATTTGGATCCACGTGGACCTAATTTAAATGGTCTTCAATTAGATAATATAACGGTGCCACATGAATAGCATAAAAATATAATTATCCAACATAATGCTAAAGATAGATAGATAATTGGGGGGTAATGCCTCATGTCTTAGGTGTGGTATGGACTATGTGTTGGACTTGAGTTGGTGTGGACTTGTCTTGTTTGTTGGATATGGTTTTGAGTACAAGCAAGGTTTTGACATAACAATCAGGCATCAACACACAAGTATCATGAATGTACTTTAATAACTAACATTGGATTATAACACAATTATTGATCCTTTGATATACTCACATTTGAGATGATTTAAACTTTTAATGGTTCATTGTGTAATTAAAATCAATTATGATGGTGTTTTAATCCCACCCATCTCTCAAAAGTCCATACAAAAAATATATCTTCAGGGGTTGATACCATTGTGCCCCTACATCAATGATAATTTTGTGGTAAAATAGGCTTCTATTATAAGGTTTTTATTTTCCTTTATATATGTTCCTTTAAGGGTACAAATTCATCAATTGGACATCAAGGTTTAACGGGCCATTCACTAAAGGGTCTAGTCCTTTTGCAACCACTTCATCCATAAGAATATCATTGAAGTGATACTAGTTGATCCAAGATTTAAGGGATGTTACAATTAATATACCACTAGTGTAGCTTCAATTTTTATACCCCATTGGATAACAACATTGGTACGATGCTAGGATGTAACTTCCTATTCACAATGCCCTAAAAAATCATATGAAGGTGATGAAGTCCACTCTGCAAAGTCAAAAAATAAAAGATGCATTTTATTTATGATTCTCAAGACCCCATGGATGGGAAAAAGAAGATCATACTTTAAAATATTCCTTTGGGTAGACAAGAATGCAAGTAAACCATGTGATTTTGGTCACCTAGGCTCCCTAAAGGGGGCAAGAAGAGAGCATAGACATGCTATTTTACAAAAAGAAACAAGAAATCAAAAGTACTATAATAAAATGACAAAGTGCAAGTGCTCTCAGGAGTATAAAACTAAAATATATGTTCTTTGTTAAACACCAATATAAAGATGAATAAAATTTTCCTTATTAATTATGTAAAACAACCCTTTTAAGCTATCAAAACCTGTAAGAAAAAGGATTAAGTGTTTGAATAGTTATTTTGGCTATCAAAGGAAGCTATATTTTTTTAATTTTAGGCCTCATTAAAATTCATACAAGGTATGTATGATTTTGTTTTTGAGTTATTGATTAAAACTACTAAAAATAGTGAGTTTAACCCAACAACATAATAAGATCAAAAGGAGGGAAATAAAAGAACAATCAATGATTAATAATGAAATATTACCATCCCCTTGTCCCTTACGGCTTCTCTCAAAAATCTTCAAACCAATTCCAATGAAAATTTTATTTAATGTGTATTGCTTATTTGTAGCTTTAAAATAACTCTAGTTGCTTGCTTGGATAGTTGAATGGATTTTCAAGAGCAGAATGATGATTTAAGATGGTTGAGTATGAGATTATAATGAGGGATCATGTATTTACAAGATATTTTGGCCATGTCCTAAGCATGGATTTTAGAGGATGGTGGGGGGATTTTAGTGAAATTTTAAAATATTTAGAAATCTCTAGTTTAGAGACTTCTAGAATCTTAGAGGAACTTTTCTAGTTCTATAGGTTTATTGGTTAGTTTAGGGGATAATGGGGGATTATAAGAGGATTAAATGAGGTTTAGGGTTCTAGGGATGTAGGAAAGGCTAGGGTGGTAGGTTAGCTAGGGGGTAGTTGCATAAATAATAATTTTTAATTTTCAAGTGGGCTAGTGGGTAGTTAATGCAATAAGATTAGTGGCTAAGTAGGCTAGTTATTAGAATAACAAAGAGATTAATTGGTCATAAGGGTATATAAAGTTTTAATGAGATGTAGGATAGATTAAATAGGAAATAGGATTTTAATTATTTGACTAGGATTATAATTATTGGATAAATTAATAGGATTAATAGAATAATTAAGATGAGCGGATTTAGGTGCATACATTTTGCCCCTTTTTGAAAGGTCATTCCAAGTTGAGTCAAGTGGAAGGAGTAATGGATTTTAAAATAAAAACCATTTTTAGATGAGTTAGGAGATTTTATTAGTAGACATGATGCCCCTTCGAGGGGACATGTGGGGAGAAACAAGCCAATTAGCCACTCAAAAAGAAATCCCTGGGGTGGGATACGACTAAGATGATGATAAGGGGTTGGGAGGCCTTGAATATTAATTGAGATAGGATTTATATTACCCAAGTAAAATTTATATGGGATTTAGCCATAGAATATGAATCATAGATAATGACTAATGTCTAAGAGGAAGCCAAGTTGATTAAGACAATAAGACTAAAATTTTTAAGATGTTGGCATTGTCTAAGGAATGAAAAATATGAGATAGGCCACAGTCTAGAAATAAATCTTGAGTAAGGATACATGAAAGGGATAGTGAGAGGAATATAAATGACTTTGGATAAGTGATGATTAATAATAAGATATTTTATATAGGGTTTGTATCTCAATAAAATTTAATGACTTCAAGTAACCCATAGGGGATGGGATAGAATTAGATGTGATTAGTGGCTGAGTTATTCCTGGGCACACAAAAAAATATGGCCAGGTGTTGCCTAAATAGTCTTAAAATACCTCAAGTTGATGTAGTTATAACCTAGGATTTTGGACTTATAAAGAGGAATAGAATACTATGCCCTAGAAGAGTGAGTTAGGACAACTTAGGGATGATGATGTGGTGATTACATGAGATAATAAGACATGCAAAGGGATTAAGGGATCAATATTAGTAAATGGGGTTGGATAATATGGTTAACAAGGGTTAAATGGGAGGAAAGGGGTAGAGAAGGGGCTAAAATAGGAAAAAGGTGAGGTAAAAAAGGGTCATTTTATCTTTTTTCTATAATGAATTTTGTGCTTTAGAGACCAAGCCATGGATCGCATTCCTTGCTCATCACACCATAGAGAGAGGGTCTGAGAGCACCAGAGGGTAGCTAAAATAGAACCACCAATTATTAATTTGTGCTTAGATAGTTGATTTTATCATTTTTTTAATTTATTAGGGTCATTTATTTCATGTACATTAGGTCATGGAAATATTTCCACTAGGGGAATTATCTGCAGTCATGGTATTACCACCGCAAGTGGCAGTAATGCAACCACAAGTTGTGGTTTTGAAAAACCACAGGGGTGACCTATAATTTTCCAATACCAAAACAAGAGACTTACATGATTGTATACCATAAAGGGGAAATTATTGTTTCATAAACTACATGGTTAGACTAATAATTTTAAAAAACTATGGGTCATGAATAGTGATATCACCAAAATCATTATTTAGGGTAAGTTCATGATATGCAATATTGTGGCAATAAGAATGATAGTTAGTTAATGGATTAATGGGTATGGAGATATGTTAATAATAATTTAAATGGATTAATTTGTAGATTAATGCATGGAGAAGAGAGGATATATTAGGAGCAAATTTAAGTAGATAGGTAAGTTAGTAAGTTGGATGGAAAAATGAATTGGGAGGGGTAATTAGCTAGATAGGATAGGTAGGTGATCAGTCTAGTGAATGAGATAATTAGTTATATGAAGTATTAAATGGGTAAATAATTAATTAGATGCTTCATTAGAGTATTTATTTTATTGGGTGAAAAATTTGGTTATGAAGGATAAGTGGGTAGATAAGAAGAGGTAGTTAGAAGGGGAAAGATTAGGCAAGTGGCTAGTCTAAATAAGTGAGTCATGGGTTTAGGTAAATAGGTACTTGGTGGATGGGATGGAATATGTGTAATATTTATTATTAGATTATCAAGGTTCATGTTTTAATAGGTTTGTGATTGGTGCAGGAGGATTTGGGCGTATTGGCTTCTAAATTATGATGTCCAATGTACTTCACAAGATGCATCATTTGACACCCATGGAGTATGGAGTGCTCAAGATGGTGAGGCTATATTATATTAATATGATGATTATGGTGAGGATTAATAAGGATTTTATTACAACCCTTGTTTATAAATGGCACTCAAAGACCAGCACATTCCAATAAATGACTGGTAAGATGACAATGACTCTTGAAGATGTATTGCATATTTTTTGGTTGTTAATGAGAGGTGATAAGATATATTATCAATCACATACTATTAGGGTGATATTATAGAGGTTGGATCATCAAATTTATATTGTATTTCATGATTCATGGGTGGATATTGACAGATCACTAAGAGATGGGACTATTGATAGGTTGACTCTAGTGGTTATGTCTCTTATCACCAGTATACTATTATTAGAAAAAAATAGGTAGTGGTTCCACTAGGGATTAAGGGATGTGGTGTCATATATGGTTCAGTATTATTAAGTTTTTTCTTGGGGTCCCATGGTACTATCCCACCTATATAAAGAGCTTCATATGGGGGATTATAAAGGAACATCAAGCTTAAGTCCCTCTATATTATTACAGATAAGGAGTTGGGATCATATTATGATAGAGAGACCATTAAGGACTCATGCAGATAGATATCTAGATTATCCTTTATTGTTTGGATGGTATATCATTCTTGGAGTGTTGAGATCCTATGCCAATTAGATACATTTTTAGAGATAGGCATTTAATAGTTTGTGAGTTGATCAGATCACCTAGATGCCATATACATAGTTCTAATGGGGATGGGATGAGGATGCAAACATTACATGATTCATGATCACTAAGTGTTATTTGATTCGTCATCATGACTACATAATTGAGAGATACAAGATACATTGGGTGTAGCAATGGTTGGAGAGATAGTAGGATATTCTCAGGGAGGAGCATTTTTTTGCTTGTAATAATAGGAAGAAGATGTAATGGAAGGTTTTAGTATATAGAATTAGCATGAGTAGATTATGAGATCATTTACCATATTATATGGGATTTTTAGACTCCCATTTTAGATCTAGGAGTGAATGCAGCATATACATCAAGCTCAGAGATAACCTCATAGACTACTTATATGCCTAGCTAGAGTGAGGAAGGGGATGTTCGAATATTATTACAAGCACAATCTTGATTATGGAAGAGGTGAATATGGAAACCATGACCCTAGGCACAAGGCTAGTAGGATACATAGGGAGGACCAAATGTGATGGATATTAATGGGATAGATTGGGGGGTTGAGATGGAGACTAGACTAGAGTTGGAGATCAGGTAGGGAGGGGAGTAGGTGCAAATGATGCAAGATCATCCAAACCATCCTTGATCAAGGATGACTAGGCACTCTTAGATAAGTTGAGGAGAGAGATATAGGCTCCAGCTATAAAGGTTACAAGTATCTCATCTAAGCATGATAAAATGGTTGTAGATTTACATGAATAAATCATTCATAGATATATCTAGATGGTAGGGGTACTTGGATAGGTTTCAGGTTTGATGGGACATATATCAACCTTTCAAGGGAAAATAGATGCACTTTTGAGGTAGATTTAGAGTCGAGACTCATAGATAGCTTAATTCAAGGCTGAGAGATAGAGAGGTAAAGTTATAGGTGGTCAAGAAGGCCAAAGACAAGGGTGATATGGTACTAGAGCATAAGGGTATGGGGATGGTGATCAGGTAGATCAATCAATTGATGTGAAAGGTGCATATTATAGATATTTTTATGAAGCAAAAGTGTAAGTAGGCTAGTGTGTTATGAATTCTAGAGCTAATTCTTCCCAATCCATACATCAGCTCGATAGTATACCACCTAAATAGAAGTGATTTTGGATGTGTATTTCTAAGATGGGTATTCTATTATGGACATGTGTTTATTATAGCACATTTATGCCCATGGGGCCCATTTTTGTAGTTATATATTTTGACATGGACTCATATGGATATTATGGACTGTTGATATATCTGATTATGATTTTATTATATATGGTGTTATAATGATGTGATGATTATTATTGTGATTAGGTTATTGATGATGGTTGGAATTTATTATGTGTTTATTAGTTACAGATATATGGATCATGGATGTTGTTTAGTATGGATTTACATTATGTGATTGGATATTATTACGTTTATGTGATGAGTATTTATAGATGAGATAATGATGATGATATATATGTTTAGATGATTAAATAAATGATATAGATGATTGTTATGGTTTAAATGCAAATGATGTTTATTTTTTTATGTTTATAATGTGATGGTATAATTTTATGTAATGATTTATAACATGTGATATTAGATAATCCATTTGGTTTAATCATATGTCTCACAAACTAATGTTGGGTAAAAATCATCTTACACCAAGGAGGTGGGTAGGGTGTTGGGTAGTAGACTTGGATTGTTATATGGGATAATGAAATGATTAGGAGGAGGGAATGGGGGGAATTTGAATCCATTATAAATGTAGGAAATACAATTTACTATTTCACTTGTGAGTGTATGCACATAAATCTGCTTACCTTAATAATCCTATTAAACCCACTAATCTAACCCATAATCATATTCCTAGCCAATTAATTAATATCCTAGTTTTACATAAATTCCTTACAACTAATTAATTACCTCATTAACCCAATAACTAGCCTACTTAGCTAATTACCTACCCACTAGCCTACATGACAATTTAAAATTCCCTTTTATTCACCTACCCATCCACCTAGCCTTATTTTGGCCTCTCCTACACCCCTAGTCCCTAATCACCCACCTAATCCCTATCTTAAACCCTCGATAATCCTAATTAATCCCTAAGGAGATTCTAAAATTCTCTAATTTTATAACCTCCTCTATCTTGGCCCTTCTGCTCTAGAAGCCTCTATTCTAGAGGTTTCCAAGGAATTTTTGATTCCTTAGAAATTCCTCCACCCTTGATCTCTATGGCTCAAGTTTAAATGTGATCCATTGATTCTCCCCCCCCCCCCCTTAGATTATATATACAATCCACTCCTCCATTTCCAACTAACTTGAAAATCCTTAAGCATCCATTATACTTACATTATTAGGCATTATCAAAACACTTCCCTAATTTTGTCAAAGTCATCAACAAGTTAAGAAAGCCATTGAAGCCATTTGAGTGCTTAATCAAGCAATCCATAATCCAACTATTTTGCATTCAAATCAGCTTTGAAATCTTGGAGAGGAGTTATAAGGGACAAAAGGATGGTAAGAATCTCATTGTAAGTATCTGATTGTTTTTTATCCCCTCCTTTCATGTTGTTTGTATGCTTGGATTTTTATTAATAAACATAGTAATTTAGAGAATAATCCAAAATACATTCACACATTGGTGACCACGGTGGGAAATACCCCTTTAATCTAATTGTATGTGCTTAGAAGCAATTTGGTGACCTACAGGTGTATTTAGATGAAGAATAAGTTGTGGAAGTGGTCTAAACATCACGCACAAGGAATCTATGATATTGACTTGTAAGTAGTGATATTGCAGTCATGATTTTGTCTTTATTTAATAGGTATTACATTAACTACTAACGGTCTATTTTTCTACAGGTTGTTATCCTAGGCAATTCTACTACTTCGTGAGTAGTGATATTGTATTAAAATTAGTGATATTGTCATTCTAATTATGGTATTGTAGGTTTTTATGTTAAGATAAAAATAACTGATTTATGTTTAATTTGTTATTTTTTGTAATTCTATATCATCTAATTCTATTTTTCAGGAGTGGTATCTTGTCCTTGTGTGTAGGGAAGAAGAACTAGTCTGAATTGTGTCACTTAGGTGGCAACATGCAATACCGCCACTTCAAAACCTATGGTTTTATCCTAATATTGGTGATATTTTAGTTGATAATTGTGATATTATGATTTTTTAAAGATATTTTAAACTTATTTGTTGATCTCTAATCTATAGGTTTTTGTCTAATTGATCACTCTTTATTTGCAAGAAATTTAATGGCCTTATAAAACACTTTGGGCAGCTTTTTTAAGTGATTTAGGCATTTATGCTAACTAGATTTTAGTAGGTTGTCTATATGATTTGTCGTGTGTTGTTGATAGAGAAATTAAAAATAGGAGTCATTTAAAAACAAAAACATTTATCCCTATCAATTTGTGTTATTTTTTGCAATACCATTAATCTTGAATCTATGGTTTGTAATTAAATCAGTGATATTGTGTTAATATCAGGGATATTGTGATTGGATAGTTTTAAGATATTATTTATTTTTGGTAGTTGGTTTTTAAATGATAAAGATAGGATTTATGACCACTTTGATAAGGAAAAATAACATTTCCATTTTGCAAATTTTGTATAGTTGGTCCATTTTGGTCAAAAGTCTTGTCTTTAAACTAAATTTTTAACACACTGTTGTGAATTAATCTAAAAAGAATAATCAATAAATATTCCATAGATATTAGTATTAGTCTAGAGGCTAAAATTATAAATTTATATAATTTTTGCAATATCACCATTCCTAAAATCACGGTATTGTATAAAAATTCATAGTATTGCTTAACTATTTATGGTTGTATAGGAATTGTATGGTTGACTATCATGGTATCTAATGATTATAATATTGAAAGTCAAAATTAGTAATTTTTCATAAAACTTGTGGTATTATATTCTAAATTTGTGGTATTGCATTGAACTAATTTTGTATTCATTGTTTTACAAGAAATTAGTGGTTTTACTTAAGATCAAAGTACTAACCCTTGTCTTGTAGGACCTCTCAAGGAAAAGGCACTAAATCTGATTTGCTAAACCTTGTGTTTATAGGAGGAGTGCCTAAATCCTATAATTTCATCTTTTTTATTTGTATTGTGTGTCTTGATTATTCACTTTTCATTTTCCTCACATACGTAATTGATCAAGAAAATTAATCTTGCTTGCCTATGTGTTTGTCTATTAAGTTTAAGATAGCACATGACATGGATTTCATGCTTGTAGATGGGCTTAGTCATTATGGGTTGGTGTTTCTCATTTCATCATAATGAATTTAACCAAAATCCATGTTTAAGCAGAGTATAAATATTAGGGACAATTTTCACTAGGCCAAGTGGTTGACCCCATACATGTCATCTGTGAAGGGGAAGAGTTAACTATCTGAACCAAGCATTAGAAAATAACCTATACAAATTTAGACCCCACATAGATTCACATATTTAAGGGACTCCCTTAGAAACCATTATGTAATCCTATCATAGGACCCATTGGCCATAATAGGTATTTTGTTGTCAGATTCAAGATCAATTCCTAAGTAGCCATCAAGTGCAAATAGGGTAGAGAGGGTTTAGTCAATTTCATAATGGGTCACCAGCCTATAGCCTCACCTATAAATATGTTAGATGGTGCAGACATTGGATTACACACCCATTTAGTTAACTAAACTAGGGATTGTGGTTGAGTGTGTTATTTATGTGTTGTGCTTAAACTCATGTTATTTATGAACCAAATAGCCAATCCTATTTTTTATCACAAAACATGTAGATACCCCTAGTACATATCTCATTTTAGGATCAAATGAACCATCCATTCCATACTCACATATTTGGATACAAAATTAGTCTTGGAATCAAACCTTAGTGGTCACCCATCATTTTTTATTTTCATCATCACCTTTAACTAAGCATTATCAATATATATATAACCTTGTCATATTTTTATTCTAGAACTCATCACTTCATCTTCACTACCTCTTCATACCTATCACCCATATAATCACCACTTTACTAGTGTGAAGGGTATTTTAGTCACTTCATCTCCTGGATCTCCTTTTTAGATTAAACCCTTATATAGTTTTAGCTTTGGTAGTCTTTAGTCATTCTAGTCTTCACATCCTCCCAAATCTAAAGTCACATCTAAGTCATCCCTCTTGACCACTCTTAGTTTTGGTTTTTAGATAAAATTAGTATCCAAATTCACCTTCTCTCGCATTCCCCTACCTTAAAAACACATCTAATCACTTTTCTTGCATCACCCCATCATCTATCAAGCCCATACAAATCCATGCCCAAACTCTAAGAATGGGACAAGGATCTAACCAAGAGAATGACTTTTTGGGGAACCTAGGTGATCAGAACCAAGATAATGATGATACGCAAAGTGACATGCACAATCTCAAAGAGGAAGACCAATTCACAAGTGACTTCTTCCATAGAGATGAATTTAGAGCATGATTGGATCAATATATAATAAAAACCATGACCAAATATTAGCTCAAATCATTGGAATAGGGGCACACTAACCCCTAAATTTGATCATAACCTCTTGCAACACCTAGTCTACCCATCTACTCATCCTAACACTCCCCATAATCATACTAATAATCAAGTTCATGAAGAAGAGGACCTTGTGGACTATAAACGAGAGCTTAAAGTACAAGAACAATAAGAACCACTCCATAATAATTACATTGAGGCTAATAGGAGACAACCCACCCTAGAAGATTGATTATATAAACTAACCCAAAAAATCAATTCCTTAGCCTCATAATTTTGAGTACAAAATCAAAGACCATCTTCTCCAAGGTAAAATGTTTGCAACCATAACCCCAATCATTATATACCACACACTAATCATGCTCAAAATTCTAATCCCGTTGTGGACCCATCCTTTGGTCAAGAGTTGAAAATGATAAAGGAAACTCTTTAATAGATTGACCCTTATACACAAGCAATGAGGTACAAATATGAATATTTTTGCACCTCCCCTTTGGATATGATCATTTTACAACTCCATTTCCCACCACAATTTGAGGTACCAAAATTTAAAAAATATAGAGGGAAAGGAGTTACCCAAGATCATGTCCAAGAATTTTATGTAGTGTGTCATGAGGTTTCCTATGATGATGTTTATCTCCTTAGAGTTTTCCCTAAGAGTCTCACAGGAATAGCATTAGACTGGTTTATGCATTTGCCAAAGGGGTCCATATCCAATTTTGGAGAATTGACTAAAAATTTTAGGAGACATTTCTCATTCAATATAGAACATGATATATCCATCATATACCTCTACAATATTAAACAAATAAATGGGTAAAGTTTAGCCTCCTTCCTACAATGATGGAGAAGTTTAAAACCTAATTTTGTTGTATAGTCTTAGAAACATAATTGACCAAGATGTTCATTGACAACCTCAATGCCAAAAATGAAATATCAATTGAAGTTACAATGTGCTAAATATTTTTATGAGATCATTAAAAATGGGATCCAAATTGAGAAGGCCCTCATTGAAAATGGAATAATCAAATTATATTCTTGAAATGAGCAAAGTCATCAAGATAACTCCTTTTCAGGTAAACCAAAAATCTTCAAGAGAATAAAAACCTTATGGCAGATGGAGTCATGGATTCCAAAAAACATGTCCAAAAAGCATATAAAAGGACTCCCACTAATCCACAGACTGTCTCCTCCATCAGAGTACCACAGGGTAAACCAAAACCCTGAATAGGGAAGAGGCCTCTTACTAGTCTTAAGGTACCTATCAAAGTGGTCCTCTAATAATTAATAGTTTCAAACATTATTATGCTCTCCAAAATTTGATTGTTGGATGATAATAAACCTTGACCTTATTGGTATTATGAGGATGAATTATGCCAATATCATAGGGTCAAAGGACATGATACTAAAAAATGTATACAATCAAAACATTATATTCAATACCTCATTGAAAATGGAGACATTGAGGTTAAAGGGGAGAGTAATACTAATCAATATATTGGCATTTATCAGGGCCATTACCCAAACATAGTTAGAGGTAAGGAAAACCATCTAGAGACCAGGGTCAGGCATCTACCTCCAATTACACTAATTACCATGCCATCCCATACCATTATGTTAACACTATAAAAATATGTGGCCCCTAAGATCCCACTCCACCACCTTCCACCATAATTAATATCAATCAGGCCACAGCCAACTTTGTGGTCACCATATGACATAGTAAAATTGTAATTCCTAGAGCACCACCAAAGGACCCATCCCCATCAACATCCCAAAGGGTCAATGTCTCTAAAAAGGTCTTTGAATATTATAATAAACCATATGACATAATCTAATAGCTTGATAAGACCCATACCTAAATCTCACTTTGGGATCTTCTCAAAACATCATCCATACACCAAGAGATCCTTAATCAAGTCTTAAATGATCTTAAAGTCCCTTGAGATATTACCACTATCCAATTATAAGCATTGGTGGGTCACTTATATCTTTCATACTAAATCACTTTAGTTCTCAGGACATGCCTTCTATTGACCCACATCACAATTACCCATTGTTCATATAAATTTCCATTACTAACCACAAAATCCCTTGGGTATTCATAGGCGAAGGGTCTACATTGAATTTGTGTAATTTGGATTTCTTAAAAAAGTTAAGGTATTTTTATGCATAATTAGGGCCTAGCTTAATCATGATCAAAGCATATAATGATAATGAAAGGCCATTTGAGGGCACCATTTATCTTCTTATTATTAGCGGACCCATTGTCCATCAGATCTTACTACCATACAATCTACTTATGGGCTATCCATGGATTGACAAAATGAAAGTATTCCATTCCACTCTCTATCAATGTTAGAAATTCCCTCATTCTAGCATATAGGTCACAATTATTGGGGAAATATAAAATTTCTATAGTTATCAGATGAATCAATCTGAGCCCACATTTTATTATCCTAGCACACATAGTTCTACTCCTAATCCAACAACTACCTTATATGTCCACCTGGATGATCTCATGCCTACTTCCAATCCATCACCAAATATCACATATATTAAGATCACATCCATTTACTTTATGGAATATGAATAAAATATTTTTTATGTAGTAGATTTACCTCTCTCCCCATATAGTTATGGGTTGCCAACTATGAGGAAGGACAATCCTATCAGCTACCAGTTTGACCCAACAGCCTTTACTAATGCAGGTCTTCTATTAGAAGAGTATTTATTTGTGGATTAATTTATAAAGTGAGGCCCTTATATTCCATAGACATAAATACCCCCAAATTCAAAAAATGTTTAAAAATATGCATTATAAGGGAAAAGTACTAAGGAGACATGAACAAGGCAGGTTTAAACCTATTAAGGTTAGAAAACATCCACAATATCTTGGTATGGGGTACAAACCTCTTGATACTAACCTAAATAATATCATTTTGTATATAACTTCAGTTCTTGAGGAGTCTTCTTCTGATGAACAAGTTGAAATGGAATCCATTTATAGTCTTTAGGAGGAGCTTATTGCCACCAACCTCTTCCATGATACCACTATCTCCACCATTAATATATCCCTCTATTACCCTTATTTAATAGACTAGGATCAACAACATGAGCCATTTTTTGACATGTTTCAGAGTGATGAGGCCATCTAATAATATTTGGGAGCATGGGAATTTATGCTTTTTGGAGATCATAAAAAGGACTTTTATGTTAATCTCAATCAGTCAGCATACTTTGGGGAACAACAAACATCCCTCAATCAAATTAAAGAAGAAGAGTATGAAGATAAAGATCTCTCTCCAAATCCAAAGCATTTTTCACCCATTCCAAATGAATCATAATTTTATGGAAAATTAGATAGAGAGCTCCTAGAAGACTTTGCTTCAGACATCTAGGATCTACCATCGCCTCCAACCTATCTTTAGGATTAGTCACCCTCCCTCATTGAAAAGGTGGTTGAATTCAATGTTGGAATAGAATAAAATCCTAAAATTATCAAATTAGGGGAAACTCTTATGCCCAAGGAATTCTAAATTATTATTGAGTTGTTTAAAGAGTTCATATATATCTTTACATGGTGTTATTCAGACATGCCAAGACTTGATCCCTCCTTGGTTGTGTATCATTTAGCTTTCCATCCTAATGCAAAATCAATCAAGCATAAACTATGTAAGATGCACCCTAAGGTGACTTTATTAGTTAAGGAAGAATTACATAAATTCCTGAAAGCAAGATTTATCTGACCTATTGATTATTCTAACTGGATATCTGACATTGTTATTATGGCCAAGCCACAAGGTGGGATCTGGATTTGTATTCACTTCCAGGACATCAACCCATAATGTCTTAAAGATGAATTTCCCCTACCAACCATAGATATGCTTGTGAATTCTACTATAGGGTATGAGATGTTGTCCCTCATAGATGGCTTTTTGGACTAAAATCAAATCAAAATTATGCCCAATGATCAACACAAAATAATATTTATTACTCCATGGGGAACCTTTTGTTATCAAGTGATTCCCTTTGTTCTCAAAAATGTGGAAACTACCTACCAATGGGCAATGACTGTTATCTTCCATGACATGATGCATGACATTATTGAAGATTATTTAGATGACACTTGGGAAGTCAAAACTTCAATGAGAGCATTATATGGTTTTAAGAATAATATTTGATCAAATTCATGAATATAAGGTCAGATTAAACCTAAAGAAATGTGTGTTTAGTGATACCTCAAGTAAGCTACTAGTATTCATAGTGTCCAAGAGAGGCATTGAGGTTGATCCAGTAAAAGTTAAAGCCATTATGGAAATGCCTCCTCAAAATATAAAGTAAATTAGGAGGCTTCAAGGCAAGCCACGATCCATCTGATGGTTCATTTCCCAACTAGTAGACAAATGTCACCACTTCACTCATCTCCTAAAGAAGAGGACCCATTTTGTTAAGAACTCATATGGTGTAATATAAAAATATATATATGGAAAAATACTGATCATATTAAATCTTTGTTCCTTTTGTGGAATGAGTAACTCTAAATCATCAGCCACTTTGAGGGGGCTACCTCTTTTGATCCAAGATTAATTACAATAACTCTTTAATGCCCTATAACATCATATGCCCCTATGCTTATACTATTTATTACCTACCCCACTCCATATTCTAATGCATGTGGGATTATTCTCTATATTATTATACCCCTCTAGGTAAATTACATTCCATCCCCCTTAAATATGTTTCACCCTCAAAACATGATAAGAAATAAGAGGACCAAATGAAATCAAAACCAAAAATAGGTTGAAGACCAGATGGAAGCTCTGCCATGCATTTTTTTTTTGCTTCTAATTCATATATTTGTGTTGTGTTAGGAGCATGTATAACAATAAGGCAAACATAAGCACTAAAATAGGAGGTGGATGTGTATAAATATGGATGAGTGGAATAATCACAACTAGAATCTATTAGTGAGAGTCAAGTAATGAAAGTTAAAGCTTGGCAATGAGCACCTCAAATCCAGAACAAGGGTGCATAAAATAATTATCTGTGTGAATCAAGTGAGGGTACATGCCATCCCCCTTAGCATTATTCCCTGATGGAGGTAAAGCATTGGTTCCCTACTTGTGATTTGTGATTGTTGGTTTGGGCTCATTTGAGGTCTACTTGAGCATGGTGGCTACCTAAATAGACTCATTTGAGGAGTGATCAAGCATTTTTGGTGCTTGCTCAGTGCTTTTGTGATCTGAGGGGGAATTATTTGGAGACACTGTCAGTTGATGTAGCCTTCAATGAGCTTGGCTAGGCCCACAACTTCCATCATTGCGTGAGGATTGAATATTTCAACCTCATGTCTAATTATATCATTAAGACCATTGATGAAGCAACATGGGAAGAAGGCATTGGATAAGTGTGTAGTCTAGTTGGTGAGTGATTTAAATGTTTCTTGATATTCTCAGATAGTCTCCATTTAACAAAGTTGAGTCAAGGCCACAATGAAATTACCTCTAGATAAAATAAGAGTCCCCATGAAAACTAGATGATTGAACTTTAGCTTCAACTAAAAATGTGTCCTTGTAGTGATATGGTTCATAATATAACAAGACAGACTCAATAAAAATAACTGGATTATAATAGACTCAATGACAATTGATGATACAAGATAGACATAGAAGATGAAACACTAATTAAAATTAACACATTTCCTAAAAATAATTAACAAGATAAAAACCTAATAATGAATTAAAAACTAAAGCACATTAAGTATGAAACTTTGAGATGATATTAAGAAACCTAAACAATAACAAAAAACTATGAAATACTTAAACAAATACTTAAAAATATAACCTAATATAAAACTATCGCTAATAAAGAGAAACCTAAAACATGAAACAAAATAATTTAAATGAATTTGCCACATATACCACTACTGAATAAATTTAATAAGACCAAATTATTTAAATCATGGGCTAAAAAATAAATGAATCTAAACCTAAATATTAATAGAACCCTAAAATCTAAATACCACATAACAAATCAAAAACTAGGAAAGTGATGGAGAAAACTATGGCATGTATGGGAAGTGTGGTTTCAAGTAGGTGGCAATGGCAATGGAAATGTAGATTAGGGGAGTTGAGTGAGAAATGAGTGAGATCTACTGAGAGTAAATTGAGTTGAATGCATGAATGGCTCTTTACTATTCTTGACCAACCCAGATGGTTGTCGAGATGTGGGTAGATGGTGAAGGACCAGAATTTGTAGCCATCACCCAAAGAGGAGCCATGAGTGTTGGCTTTCATAGGTGAGGGAAGTTATTCATCTACCAAGAGAAGGTAAGATACACCATGATGGAGTGAGTAGATCGAGTACAAATCATGAAAAGAGGACTTCTAAATGAAAATTTGTGTTAATGGTGACCATTTGTTCTAGCATAAGCATAGTCATCAAGAGAGAAAAACAAATATTCACATCTAGTATTCACATCCAAGATTCAAAACACCATCCAAAGAAGCCATCTTGGGATGTTTAGAATGCAAACTTCAATGTTGAGGAGCTTGTTGTGTAGATCTAAATCTAAAGCGAAAAAAAAATTGATCAACCCAAATCTAAGTTTAAGAATAGATCAAAGTCTGAGTGAGAAGCTTAAAATGTGAACCAGTGGTGGCAAGATTGGAGAAGAGAGCTAAAATGTCATTGAAATTAGGCACAAGATGAAGCATAAAAGTGTATGTCATTAATGTTGACCCTAAAAATCATGTTTTCATGGTTGTAGATGCTCAAGGGATCCAAGTTGAGTTCAAAAGAGATCCACCAAGGTAGAGTTAAGTAGCTTAATGTAACCCAAAAAAATACTCATATTAGATATCCAATGCCTTCAATGTAGAATTATTGAATGCAGATCAGAGTAGCAACGGAGTATGGCTTAACTGTAAGGCTATGATGAAAAAATAATGAATTGGTATAACTATTTTGAGCACAAAAGAGACTATATAATAACATATGACTACAATGTTGTGTTTTGGTTTTTATACTTAGATAGAAGCTCACACTTAACTATAAAATAAGCAAGCATATAAAAATCTTGCAAACTCATAATACTACAGAATACTGTAAACCTCACAATAACTTAATCAAAAGTAAAATTAAATGATAAAAACTTTCTTGAATCTCAATTTTTACTGAAATGGAAAAAAATTGGCCTTAAAAAGTACTCTAATACCAATGTTAAGAACTTGTATGCTACAATATGAAATTATATGAATAAATACTAATCATATTAAATTTATGTTCCTTTTGTGGAAGGAGCAACTCTGAATTGTTGACCACTTTGAGGGGGATACCTCTTTTGAGCTAGGCTCAATTACAATAAATCTTCAATTCCCTATAACATCATATGCCCCTATACTTATACTAATTCTTACCTACCCCACTCCACATTCTAATGCATGTGGGATTATTCACTATACTATTATACCCCTCTAGGTATATTACACATTTCAATTAAAACTTTGCATGTCATCAAGCCTTTGACAATCTTAATCAATATCTAAAAAATCCTCTAGTGTTATCACCACCCATCACAAGAAGGCCTTTAATTTTATACATATCTAAAACACCTTGTGTAATAGGGGCACTTCTAGCACAACACAATGATAAAGGAAAGGAGTGGGTAATCTATTATATCAGCTGTACATTGATTTCCTATGAATTGAATTATAACCCTATTGAAAAAAAATTGTTTGGTTGTTATCTTTGCATCACAAAAACTTTGGCATTATATGCTCAATAGACAAGTTCAACTCATCACTAAAGTTGATCCCCTTAAATGCCTACTATCAAAATATTCTCTCACTAGATGAATGGATAAGTGGATAATGTTGTTAAATGAATTTGATATAGAATATGTCCATCAAAAGGCCATCAAAGGATAATAAATCATGGATCAACTTGTAGAATCACCTCTTGTAGATACCAAGTCCCTTATCATAACCTTTACAAATGAATCAATCTTGAGCACTATAAAATCTAATAAGTGGAAATTGTATTTTGATGGCTTTTTCACCACACATGGGTTAGGAGTAGGTATCATTTTGGTAACCCCATAGGGTGACCTCATCCATAAATATTTTCTCCTTGCCTTCCCATGCACCAAAAATATTTTTTAATATGAGACCTTAATTGTTGGTCTCTAATTATCTATCCAATAGAACATCCAACACCTTCATGTATTTGATGATTCACAATTGATAATAAATCATGGATCAACTTGTAGAATCACCTCTTGTAGATACCAAGTCCCTTAGCATAACCTTTACAAATGAATCAATCTTGAGCACTATAAAATCTAATAAGTGGAAATTGTATTTTGATGGCTCTTTCACCACACATGGGTTAGGAGTAGGTATCATTTTGGTAACCCCATAGGGTGACCTCATCCATAAATATTTTCTCCTTGCCTTCCCATGCACCAAAAATATTTTTTAATATGAGGCCTTAATTGTTGGTCTCTAATTATCCATCCAATAGAACATCCAACACCTTCAGGTATTTGATGATTCACAATTAATAATCAAGTAAGTGAATAAGGAGTCCCAAACAAAGGATAAAAAACTGCTTCCTTACTAAAACAAAAAATTTAATCCATTACATTTGAACAAGTGCCAAGGTAAAGCAATAAGTAATCTCACTCTATGGTAAATATTGGGTCTTTGATCGACCTTTTAGAAGATGTCCTTTAAGAAAATTTTCTAATTGAGCATTTAATCTTAACAACCTATCAATCCATGGCTCATTTCCAAATTTATACCATCCTTGATCCCATTATACCATGGTATCATGATATATATACCTATCTTTATGATAATATCCTTCCACTAAACCTAAATTGTCATCAACACAAGGCCTTTATCCACTGCACATCCCGTTATACCATCCTTGGAAGCATGCTCTATCAGAGAGGTGATTATGGGACCCTATTAAGATGCTTGACCTCAAAAGAGGATATTGTTATGACTTCAACTCACACCCATGTTATAAGTGGTTTTAAAGCTTCTCCTAGTTGAGCTATAAAATGGGAACAACCCCAAGCCATGGGCTAAACCTTTGAAGTAGGTTGGATTCCTCTTTGATGCTCACCTAAATTAAAACTAAGCCTAGTGATTCATGAGAAAAGGGTTTAAAAATGGGGTAAGGGATCCTAAAAAATATAATAGGGTGATGTACCAAGATTAAAATTTGATCCTCCCTACTTGACCCAAAGAACACTAGTGAAATAGTAGAGGATGGGTTCATAAAATAACTATTTATCATGCATCTATGCGGAGGCTCATCAAATGGTCTAGGCTAAGGGAAATGAAAGGGGAGGTCTAAAAAAAGACAATAACTAGTCACAGTATCCACATGTAATATTTTGACCAAAAAGACATAGAACACTAAACATAACATATATAAGCAGACAAACTAGTAACTAGGTGAGATGAGTACACACTATACTAGAATAGTGAAAATAAAGCACAATCTTTTATTACATAAAGAGGTTAAAAATTCCTTCTTGGTAAAGTCTAGTCTCACTAAGAGAGGGAACTGAGAGAAAGACAAAGAGAAATCTCATAATTAGATGATTTTTTGATTGTCTATTTTGGCACAAAGGTTTCTATATATAGAAAGAAGGAGAAAAGAACTGAGAAAAGAAGATAAACATGTTTTCGATAACCAATGGACTTTTGGCTCTCAAAATTTTCTATCATGCTTGTGTTCCAATCAAAACAAGTCATTAAGAATGAAATTTTCATAATTTACTTCTGATAGCCTCTAGAGTATTCTATTTTTAGCAAGTTGTACTAGAAGATAATAATTAGCTAAAGGTGGAAAATCATGGCTTGGCTAGAAGTGAATACTCTAACTACTTTCCAAATCCCCAAGCTCTAATCCATTGATTTTCCTTTAGATATTATCATGAAGGCTAGATTTTTAGGTCTTTAAATTTCTAAAGACATGTCATGTCTAATTTGAATCAATGGCTTATCGAGGCATGGCTTGAAATGATCTTTTATTAGCCACATATTTACTTCTATCTTGAACCCTAGACTAAATTATCTATAAAGGAAAACCAATCTAAGGACATTATTTTCAATAAATTTATAGGTATAACACTCTATTCAATAATTGGTCCTATCTGAGTTTGTATCGAGCCCTCATCCTTTTACTTCTTCCACCAACTTAGGTCAGGATCGAGTTCTAGTTCTCCTACTAGCCTACCAAGTCAGGTTCATTTTTCTTGATCATCTTTCATAAAAATTCCCCAACTCATTTCTTTTTTAGTTATCTTGATCCCTGTGCACCATCAGATCCTGAGACCTAATCAAATGTAGGTCATGGATATTTGGGACTCACCACCCTAAACTTACATCCTCATTGGTCTTCAAGATTAGCTAACTACTTTATCTATTCTAAGCTCCCATAAGCTTGACACTTGTCAACCGTATGTTTCCTCTCATATTCCCCACCAAGGTTTTTTAATTTCAATGGCTAGTTTATAGGACTTAATTTTGATGTTTGCATGAACATCATTTGACATTCGTGAGAACATTTTTGACATTTCACAAACTGTTAAATTAAGATCATATATATCTTTATCTAGGCACAAAGTTGACACTTACACAACTATCTCAAATATTTTAGCTAGCTTTTCAAATTTGTATCTCAAAAACACAGAACTTGTAAGGGTACCAGATTTTTAGGGGATGAATGTAATTTCAAGAAGAATAAACCCATTTGATCTACTGGCCTATAAATCTTCCTAATTGAAGACACTAAATGCACACATTGGTTTGTCCATTTGATCCTAGCTCAAAAATGGCTAAGTATGAAGATTTCATCATTTTAGTCTGTAGATCCAACTTTGAAGATGCATCTCTTCCATTTTACTTCCTTGTGTGAGATACAACTTGTCATGAATGATATTTTCTTGCTATTGGGCCCAAATGTGTGGAAAAAAATTAGATGGAACAAGTAGATCAGATGAGTTCCATGTGCTCCAAAGTTTGTCCTAAGTATTTTATAGGGTCTTTTGCAATGTTTTAAAATCTTATGAGCTTCATGATCTCTTCATTCTACTTGTACCATCTAGAGCTTGTCCAGTTAAATTCATTACAAAATTAAGAACTCTACATCAATATTATATTGCAAGTGAGCTCATCTTGGTATGTGGGCCAAATCTAGCCACCATTATTGGTGACTCATAGAGAAGCATGCCTGATATGCTTTGAGAACCCAGTCTATTTTCTAGTTTAGTTCATTGGGCATAAAGTCATCTCTATGTAACTACGCTGGTCTGAAACTAGAACCTCTCTTGAAATAGAAGAATATAAGGAACAAAACAAAATAAACCAAGACATGTGCATTGAGGCACCTGCATGAATGAAAAATAACAAACCTACTAAACAAATGTGCATAAACACACTTGAAGAGAAGTAGGAAATCTAACCTATCCTAAACTAATCAACATAAAGAAGCTATATAAAACCATTAACTAGTTGTACAAAGTAGCTACCTTTTCTCAATAGTACATGATGTTTTGCATGTTTTTGGGCTTATAAATAACTATGGAGAAGTGTTATATATTTATAAAATTGATGGTAAACTTCTCCAAGAATAAGAACAAATATGAACTCACCCTCCCACTCTAATTATTTGGTTATGTAGGCTCCATGGAGTGGATGAGCAAGTTGATCTTGCTCTTGTTGAAGTTTGAGTTTCTGATTTGAATTGAGCATAACCTATGATGGATCCTCTTTGGCATATTTCAATCGAGCCAAGTAATTGATGGGGCATCCTCTTGTCAACACAAACATTGAGCAATCAGATTTTACCTCACTCTTTCTCATTGTTTCTTCATCATTATGCTCCTCCATCATAATTAGATCATATTCCTCTTAAAGAGAAAGTTTGCCTGCTTCCCAGATCTCAAATAATTCTGCCATCCCTTGTTCATGAAGCTCATGCTTATGTGGAAATCTTTGTTCATATTCAGGACCTCCTTTTATCACACAAGGTGATGGTCCCTCAAGTTGAATTTCTTGAGCACTTAAGATGTCTCTTTGTCTACCTCACTCAAAATTTCATCCTAAGGATTGCCTTCATCAATATTTAGCTCATCAGTGTTGAAGTCATGCCAAGAAGACTAGTCCAAGCCTAATTCTTCCTCCCCCATATTTTGTATAACAATTTTTCAGCCCAAAAGGAAGATGGTGGGAGGGTGAAGAAGTTCCCCTTGCTCATAACTTATGAGAGCATCCTTCTATTTTAAGGATTTAAAGGATCCTTATGGTGGCCCTTAGGGGAAGGAGAGAGAGTCTCTAAACTCTCAAACACCAAGCTCATTGGACTGGGTTATAGTTGCTTGATCCATTTCATGTATGACTAACTCCTTTTCTACTAGAACTGGTTTGGTTCTTGGCAAAGATGAGATTTGACAAGGTGAACTAGAGGGTTGCCTCAAAAGTTTTAAAAGTTGGGCTTGAGGATCTATGTAAGATTGATCTAATTGGGTTTTTTGGTCTTTAAATGATATCAATATACTTTCCACATTTTGAATTAGGCTCCCTATCATTGTTATGGCCTCATTAGCATAGTCCATTGACTGGTCACCTTTGAGGGTAGACCACCTATATTAGATAGAATAGAAATCACTTATTGCCTTCTATAGACCATGGGTAGGGATGAATAGAGAAAACTCTAAAAACTTACTAATCTCACTTATCAACCCCATATAAATTGATAATTCTTGTTTAACTCTTGATAGAGATGTAGTAGGATAAACATGGTTTTGACAAGGGGTAGGAGGGCAACAAAGCCCATGATAGGGCTAGTAGGCCATCTGGGGTCCACTTGGGGGAAACATATGAACATTATCCATCTAAAAAGAGGGATATTGAGGCATAGGATAAACATACTAGCATGGTTTATTATACATAATAGATAATTATGATTAGGCATTTGGACTGCTCAAACCAAATTAAAGATGCTTGGAGTTTCCATTGATGTTTATTGAATGCCTCCAAAGGTTGATATGAAAAAGAACAACACCAATAATTCTTCCATTACTTTAGTCTTTTGTCCCACTAGGCATACCAAAAACTATTAAAGATTCAACTCACACCCTTGGGAGAAGTGGTTTTAAGGCTTCTCCCAATTGAGCTATAAAATGGTAACCCTAGGCCATGGGTTACTTATGTTTGGGCTGAGCCTTCAGAGTAGGCCAGCTTCCTCTTTAATGCTCAACTAAACTAAACTAAGCCTAGTTATTCATGATAAAAGGGTTATAAATGGGATAAGGGATCTTATTAAATCTAACAGGGTGATGCACCAAGATTAAAAGTTGATCCTCCCTGCTTGACCTGAAGAACACTGGTGAATAGTAGAGGTTGTGTTCACAAAAAAAACTATTTTTCATGCATCTATGCAGATGCTAATTAAATGGTCTAGGTTGAGGTAAATGAAACGGGATGTATAAAATAATACACTAACCAATTGCAATATCCACATGTGGTCTTTCAACCAAAAAGACGTTGAGCACTAAATATAGCATATATGAGTAGAGGAACTAGTAACTAGGTGAGATGAGTACACACTATACATGAACAGTGAAAATAAAGCACAACCTTCTATTACTTCAAGAGGTTAGAAATTCTTTCTTGTAAAATTTTGGTCTCACTAAGAGAGGGAATCAACAGAAAGAGAGAGAGAGATAAATCTGATGATCAGATGATTTTTTGATTATCCATTTTAGCATAGAGGCCTCTATATATAATAGGTTAGAGAAAAGAACTGAGAAAAGAAAAGAATCGTGTTGTTTTTGATAACCAATAGACATCAACACTCAAGATGTTCTATCATGCTTGTGGTCCAATCAAAACACGTCATTATGAATGAGATTTTCATAATTTACTTCTAATAGCCTCTGAATTATTTTATTTTTAGCAAATTGTACTAGAAGATAAGAATTAGCCAAAGGTGTAAAATCATGTCCTGGCTAGAAGTGAATGCTCCAACTACTTTCTAAGTCCCCAAGCTCTGATCCATTAATTTTCCTCTAGATCTTATCATAAAGGCAAGATTTTTAGGTCTTTTAAATACCTAAGACATGTCATTTCTATTATGAATCAACAGGTTAATAAGGCATGGCTTGAAATGATCTTTTGTTAGCCATGTATTTGATTCTATCTTGGATCTTAAACCAAATAATCTTTAGAGGAAAACCAATCTAAGGATATTGGTTTTCTTATAGATTTATAGGTATAGCACTCTGTTCAATAATTGATCCTATCTGAGTCCATATCGAGCCCTCATCCTTTTTCTTCTTGTACCAACTTAGGTTGGGGTCGAGTTTTAGTTCTCTTACTAGACCACTGAGTTGGGTTCATTTTGTTTGATCATCTTTTGAAAAAATTCCTTGACTCATTTCTTTTTTAGCTATCTCAATTATCATGTACTATTAGATCCTAAAATGTGATAGAATGTGGGTCATGAATATTTGGGACCCACCACCCTGAACTTAGCTCCTCATTGGTCTTCAGTATTCACTAACTACTTGATCTATTTTAAGCTCCCATGGGCTTGACACTTGTCGATTATGTACTTTCTCTCACGTTCCCCATTAAGGTTTTTGAATTTCAACAACTAGTTTGTGGGACTTAATTTTCACATTTGTGAGAACATTTTTGACATTCTACAGACCATCAAATTAATCTATATGTATCTATGTTTGGGCATAAATTTTACACTTGCACAACCATCTCAAATATTTTGGATAGCTTTGTAAATTTATATCTTGAAGCATAGAACTTGTGAGGGGACCAAATTTGTAGGGGATGAACTTAATGTTGAGAAGAACAAACCCTTTTGATCCACTAGCCTAAAAAGCTTCCTGAGTGAAGACACTAAATGCAAAAATTGGTTGGTCTATTTGATCTTGGCTCAAAAATGGCTAAGTATGAATATTTTGTCATTTTAGTGTGCAGTGCCAACTTTGGAGATGCATTTCTTCCATTTTGCTTCCTTGTGTGAGCTGAAACTTAGCATAAATGATCTTTTCCTACTACTAGGACCAAATGTGTGGTCAAAATCTAGATGGATTAAGTAGATTGAATTAGTTCCACATGCTCCCAAGTTTATCTTGAGCATTTAATAGTGTCTTTTGTAATGTTTTAAAAGCTTATGAGCTTCATGATCTATTCATTTTGTTTATGCCATCTAGAGCTTCTCTAGACTATTTGAATTCTTTGCCAAATCAGGAACTCTACATCAAGATTTTATAAGAAGTGAGCTCAGCTTGGCATGTGGCCAAATATGGCCAACAGATACTCCTACAATCAAATAAGTCCATGATGGTATTTGTGGCAACCATGTTAGTGGAATGGCCCTATCTAAGAAGTTGTTCAAGACTAGATATTATTGGCCTATAATGGATCAGGATGCCTACCAATATGTACATAAGTGTGTATCATGTCAAAAACATGGTAATATTATTCATGTCCTTACACAAAATTTATAACCTATAATGATCCCCTAGGCATTTTTTATATGGGGATTAGATTTAATCAGCAAGATAAATCTAACATCAATTGATGTGCAAAGGTTTATAATCATGACTATAGAGTACTTTATAAAATGGGTTGAAGATATGCTTCTTATCTATACTATGGGTCTCCATATCTTAAAATTTATCTTAAATCAAATCATTTTTCATTTCAACATTCCAACCAAAATCCTATCAAACAATGGCAAGTCTTTTAAAAATCAAAAAGTTAAAGATATATGCAAGCTCTATCACATTGAGAAATACTTTTCTACACCCTATTATCTCTAATGTAATGGACAAGTATAAGCTACCAATAATAATTTTTTTAAGATTTTAAAGAAAAAAGTTAATGAATTAGGAAAAAATTGGCATCTACAATTATACCCTGCACTTTGGTCTTATAGAACTAGTGTCTGGACACCCACTAGGGATACTCCTTGCTCTTTGGTCTATGGTATAGAAGTAATATTTCTTGTAGAAGTGGAAATCCCCTACTTAATCATCTCTTTTTAGGGCATCATTACCAACCATAATCTTAGACAAGAAAGGCTACAAGATCTGGAACTTTTGGATGAAAAGTGTTAAAATGCTCTAAATCACCTTTGGGCATATCAAAATAAGTTAAAAGGCCAATATCACAAAAAGATCTAATCCTGAGAATTTGAAGTCAGTGATCTAGTCCTTAAAGAGAATCAAAGTAATACCTATGAAAACTATGGAAAAAAGGGCATATTTGAAGCAAATTGGCTTAGGCCCTATATAATTATTGTAAAATTCAGATCAGGAGCTTATTGGTTAACTACACTTGAAGGTGATGAGCTCAATGAGCCAATGAATATTATGCATTTGAAATGTTTTTATAATTTTAAGGATCTCTTACCTTTGTATATGGGTCCCCACTCTTGGGGGCATATCCATTTCCATTCCACTTCTCTCTTCATTCCATTCCATCTCATCATTTTCCAACTGACCCTGGTCTTAATAGTGGGTATATATTACATGCTTATGCAGAAACAGGAGACAAATATTTCAAGTTGGGTAAATTCATTACTATTTGTGTAAGGGGAACATTTTTTGAGTATTTTTCCAAATATATTCATCCACTTTTGATATGTCCTCCATCCTATCACGCCCTCATACATATCCCAATCATATCCTCCTTGACAATTATGTCTCCTACTAGTCTCAACTAGAATCCATTACCATATATCTCTTTACATCCCTAAGCCATGATCCACAAGATCCCACTAACCTCATAATTATGGCAAGGTCACACAATAATCTTAGTCTAGGATCCATTATACACTCTGCAACTAAATATTGATTGTTCATCTTAGGCCCTATCAACAGTTATTTTTTATTAGATTGGATCCTTGTCTCCATCAACACACTTTTGGGCACAATTCCCCCCATGTACATATCTCATTTTGTTATTAGGTCCATCATAAATAATCATTTCATTAAGTTTATAATAACATCACAATCATCATTACCTTCAACTATTTTATATTTTATGAGACTTCTAATTTTGTCTTTTTTATATATATGTACATGTGAATGTGTTATTGCTTGTTAAGTCATTAAGTCTTGTAAATATTTGTTATAAATAATTAAATGGTCTTGTTACCTTTTTATATTTGGTATTTTTTTATCACATGGTAATAAGGATGTCTAAGAGACTACCCAAACTCAAAAAATTAGGTAAGTCACCCAAAATGGAGTTCCCACACACTATAACTTCCATGTGCCCTCAACCACTATCATGTCAAGTGGCACACATCTAATCACACGTGCAATATTAAATTAGATTGCCTAAATCTCTAATGGATTTAGAAATTTCCCTCCATCCTATCCCCCTAATCAAATCACTTTCTAACTTAATCATCCTAACTTACTACCGCATTCCCACCCATCTCCTTGGTGCAAGAGGATTTTTTCCCAACCATAATATGTGAGACATAAAATTAAACCTAATGGATTATATTTATTACATTGATAAAACCTATTTCCTAACACTTTTCATAAACCATAACCATCTCATTTTAACACATCTTATTCATATAAAATCACATCACATTAATCCAAAAAATTACTCAACATAACATCATCACATAATAATCATATGTCTATCACATCATCATCATCATCATCATCATCATATAATAAAATGCATAAACTTCTTACCAAAATTTCTAACTAATTAGTCATATAAAAGCAATAGCATAATCATATAATCACATAATCCATAGATCACATCATCCATCTCAATGCAACAAAATCATATCATATAACACCAAAATCTCACAATCATAATCACATATAATAATCTATAATGTCCACATGAAGTCCATGTTAAAATATATAGATATAAAATATAGGCCACATGGGCATCAGTGTGCTACAATATAAAAATGTTCATCATATAATACAAGTCTCAAAATATCTCAACTATGGTCCTAGTGGTCCTCTGGGATTTTGATGCATGGACTGTGAAGAATTGGCTCTAAATGTGGCTACACATCACTCAGTTGGAAATATTTCCTCATATAAGTCTCTATAATATTGTGCCTCTCATGTCAGTCTCATAATCTATCACATAACCCTATCCATCCCACCCATTGGCATGGCTCTATATACCCCTCCTTGGCCTTCTTGGCCACCTCTACCTTTGCCATCAACTCCCTCATCCAAGCCTATAACTATCTGATCTAATTTTGTAGACCCATGATCTATACATCATGACTCCAAATATAAATCTATAATACTACTATTTAGGCTTATAGAGTAGTCACCTACCCCTATAACCATGTAATCTACCCCTGTGCACTGGTTAGTTGGCCATCCCTCTATGTTATTTGTCCCTATAACTAGGCATTAATCTTATCTCTCTCAACGGTGATCCCTATAATATCTGAGACACATGCCTATACCTCTCTCTTCATTCAGTCTAGTAATGATTTCTCCTCCTCTATCAAAGGTGGATGGGATGGCCCTACATCATCCCCACCCTTACTAACTCCGTCTTGTGCCCCACTACCTCCATCTTGTCTCATAACCACTATCTGACCCCCATCTGAGCCTCATTAATCTCTCCCATCTACATCCATGGCATCAGGACCCCATGTCTATTTTGTGTATCCTATATGAAGACCTTATCCTCTCCTCCCTTACCTCCTCCCTTGTCTCACTTATTCTTGTAATAGTCTCTTCATCCCCTTTCTGACTTTAGTTCTATGCCTCAATAGCCTAATTGGTCACCTCTATGTCCACCATGTCATATATTCTAGATTAACACCAAGATATGGGATAGGCATCCAAAATTCCAAGATATCAGGGTAATGCTCTCATAGTCCACACGTATTAGGGCTCTATCTACCAGTATCCCCGACTACATCCTCTCCTTGTCACTCTATCTAAATAGGTTTTCCTCACCTAGAACATCTTAGGGTCTCCCAAACTACCTCTACACCTGATCAAGTTTGTATCTCTCAATAATATAATCTATGTGTCCTATGAGATAGCACTCTATCAACATATATTAGGTAACATCTGCCTCCTCTACCCATCCAAATTATCTCTATCTTTATGGCATCTAGGTGATTTAATCTAGCCAAAAAATATCTAATGCATGCCTATAGAATCTCATCTCTCCTACATTCCCTCTTTATACCCCTAAAATCATGTACCAACCAAATATAATGGGCTCATGAGACTATCTAAACATACAAGTACCTAGGGGATGTTTTATCTCTATATTCTCCCAGCTCCATATCTATAGTATTAGTGATGGACCTAGGCTCATAGCTCTCATGTATTATCCCATTTGTAAATCCTAATATAAGTGTACCAAAACTACTGAACGCTAGGCAAATAATTTATAGTCTTATACTATATCTAATACCACATCCCCCAACACCAAATGGAACCATTATCTGCTTTTGTCTGACAAGATTATGTTGATCATAAGAGACATCACTACTAGCATCATCTTATTGATAGTCCCCTACCTCAAACACCTATCAATATCCACATGTGCATCCCATACTCCAATCCAAAACTTCCCCACTAGCCTCTACATTGTCACACTGAGACTGTGTGACTACCACTAGACCCTGTGCCCTTTCATTGGAATTCAAAAAATCTAGAACACATCTTTTAGGGTGATAGTTATCTCTCCCATCACCAAGTGAAAGGTAATCATCTCTGAGTACCATCTCTCTACCAAGGACATAATCAAAGCTTGATCAATCCTCACTATTGACATGGTCATGATGTAATACAATCCCACCAAATTTAGCACATTATACTCCTCTAGTGTTAGTAAGTGCATCTCATGTATCACCTAAGACCATTACAATCGAGATGCCATCACTCCTAAATCTTCCTGCACCAATCACGTATCCTATCACAATACTCTCAAATCATCACATTTATTCTTAGCCTATATTTTGGATTATTCTCTCAATTACTACATTTAGTAATAAAACCCAAGAATATAAACAACATGAAAGGAGGGGATAAAAAAACAATCAGATACTTATAATGAGATTCTTACCATTCTTTTGTCCCTTAAAACTCTTATCTAATATTTTCAAGTTAATTTGAATGAAAATAGTTGGATTGTGGATTTCTTGATTGAGATCTCAAATGGATTCAATGGCTTTCTTGACTTGTTGATGGTTTTGACAAGAGTAGAGAAGTGTTTTGATAATGGTTGATAATGCAAGTATAATGGATGCTTATGGATTTTCAAGCTAGTCATGGACGAGTGGATTGTATATATAATCCAAGGGGGGGAATAAATGGATCACATTTAAACTTGAGCCATGGGGATCAAGGGTGGAGGAATTTCCAAGGAATTAAAAATTCCTTGGAAACCTCTAAAATAGAGGCTTCTAGAAGGGAAGGGCCAAATTACAGGAGGTTCTAGAATTGGAGAATTCTAGAATCTCCTTAGGGATTAATTTGGATTAGTGAAGGATTAGGATATGTATTATGTGGGTGATTAGGGACTAGGGGTGTAAAAGAGGCTAGAAATAAGCTAGGTACATGGGTAGGTAAATAAAAGGGAATTTTAAATTATCAAGTGGGTTAGTGGGTAGATTAGTAGTTAATTAGGATATTTAGTGGGTTAATGGGTTAATTAATTGGTTTTAATGGTATAGTAAGGTTCATGGGATATAGGGAATTTTATGTAGAACTAGGATATTAATTAATTGGCTAGGAATATGATTATGGGTTAGATTAATGAGTTTAATGAGATTATTAAGGCGATCAGATTTAGGTGATTATAGGTTATATATATTGAACAAATTTATATTAAATCACCTTATGTTATTGAGTCAAAATAGGTGTTGCATA
Source organism: Torreya grandis (assembly GCA_037957365.1). Classification (NCBI taxonomy): domain Eukaryota; kingdom Viridiplantae; phylum Streptophyta; class Pinopsida; order Cupressales; family Taxaceae; genus Torreya; species Torreya grandis. The sequence goes on along the minus strand of JARHVA010004412.1, from coordinate 1,315,959 downwards.
ATCCTATTACACCAAAGATATATTTTCACCCCTTTCTAACTAGTTTTGTTTCACCTAAGTTCACATTTTATGATGAAAAAGGTGATCATGAATAGCATCTTTGATCCTTTTATATGGCATGTCTTAATTATGCATCTAATTATAAAATGTTGACCAAATTATTTTCAAGGAGCCTCAATGAATATGATTTAAGGTGGTTCTATGATTTACCAACTTAATTAATAAATTCCTTCAAACCCCTTGTAGATCAGATTTTGGTACACTTCTCTATTAACATCATCAAAAAGGTCTCATATACCTAAATTGGAAAAATCAAAAAAAGAAGAAATGAACATTTTAATGAGTATGTCTTGAGATACAAGACAATTCTAGCTAAAATGACCAATCATATCGCAAATAAAGGTCTTCAAGATATTTTAAATCAAAGTTTTCTTTCTCCCTTATATGAATCTATTATTTTAAAAAAAATGAAATCTTTGGATGACTTATGTCACATTGTTCACAGTTGTGAAATGAAACTTAACTCATTGAACAAACTTAAATATGTAGCAAATACATTGGCTACATGTACATATAATACCAAGTTTTCTATCAAACTAAGTTATAAATTCAAACCCCCTGAGCCTAAAATAGAAATAAATACCATGGTTAATGTGGTGTCATAACAACCTAATCAACTTGTGTTAACTAATGTACCATAGAGATAGTTTTACATGCTTACATGAGTCTCCCACTTGATTACTCATGCAGCTTGTAGAGTGTTATCTTATATCTCTCCCTCATCCTATAGAGGTTGATATGTATAGACCTATACCAAAGGGTATGATGCAAATGTTTATTGTGAATTTCACCATAGTTTTGGGCATTCTATGAACATATTTTTCACCTTGAAGCATAAGATATAAGGCCTCATCGATGATCAAAATATTACATTTAATGATCCTCTAAAGGAATAAGGTTCACAAATTAGTGACCACCATAAATAGAAAATATTTAACAACCCTTTGCAAGATCATTGAAACAAATATTCAAAAGTGCAAATGGCATATAATGTGCATCCTCCCCATCATATTATGAGTACCTATTATATGTAATTGTTGGTACTTATACATGGCATACACCTCATATGGTTTAGAGACATTCTATTAATTTTTATGGTAGTGAGAATAAGGTTGATTACTTAGATCTTCATTTATTACTCATCCAAGCATACCTTGACCACCAGCTTATACACAATGTTATGATTGATAATGTTGTAAATGAAAAATTTTGTACCATGACATTATTTATGTATTTGGGTTATACAAATCATGATTTACATCCTTCGACCAGATCAACTAGATAACTTGATGGGGCCTCATAATAGGTTATGGATGAGACTGACTTACCTTTATAGGTGGGTCCCATGTATGTAGTTACTGCATTCTCATTTTTACCTTTCATGAGTGTCTTTGATATGTTATTAGGATGACCTTGAATACATACACTTTGAGAAATACCTTCTACAATGCATGGGTTTGTTAAATACATTCATGTCAATTAGGTAATTACAATTTCTAAAATTTTGTATGAACATCTTTATTAGAGAGAGAAATTGAAACCCAGGTAGTTAATTATACAACCTCCTAAGGTTAATTTTCTATAAAGAGGTAAGTGACTAGAAATTACCATTATTAGGTGGCCAGTACTTTAAAGACCATTACATCAGAGCTCCATAATGGGTTCCACAAAATCCTTAACTACTATGCACCATATTCAAATATCCAAAGCACCTACACATGTTCTTATTATTGATACTCTAAAGAAACCACAAAACACTCAATGATGGGATCCATAAACCCCTAGTCCTACCCATACTGCTTCACAACCACAAAGCTCTTTTTACATACATAGAGCATCATAGATACTACAGTGATAGATATCACACATATGCATCCTCGTCGATAGCATCACTAGTTTATTACACCAAATTCCTAGTGGGAAGTTATCTATGAGCATCCTTTCAATGTGATCATATGCTTGTATTTTCCTTTAACATATTTCAAAAATACTAAAAATCCAAAAATATTTTCAAAATTTACATAACCTATTAGATCTTTGGCATATATTTGTTGGTTCATGTTGGTCGATGGCATATCAGTATTTCCTATATACACATTTGTTTCACACATATTTTGAGTGTGATTCAGACATACACATACATGATCTATGCACTTTTGGATGTTGGGATTTCCCTCTACTCACATCACAAAGGCATTGGGGTCATACAACTCCATGATCATGATACATCTAGGTTATATCATTCTATGGTCATTTTACATTATCATGTTTGAACTCATATATGCACTTACACATGCCTTTATTTATCTTTATATATTTCACAGCGTACTTGATATGTTATGTACTTGTCATTTTTCAATAACACATATATCTAAGGACTAGTATGTTATGTTTATGCTAGTTACTTATGATTTTATTTATACACTTCCTTGAGTTTCTTGTCTTGTTATTATCTTTGCTTATTTGAGCATTTGAATATTCTCCATTATTTTTGTCTCGCATGCCTTTTTTTGCCTCTTTGACATTTGAATATGTCATTTTATTTTATTTTTACATTTGACTAAGTCATTTCCCTTTGATTATGCAAAATTTAAACATTCCCTTGTTTGAGGTATCCTTAGACCATTATATTTTGACTTGATTTTGAGTGATTTTGTGTGTGTGTTTGATTGTTTATTGAGCTTATATTTTCACTATCTAGATGTTGCCATAGTTCACATCATGCATATTAGGATTTGGCATGATCACATTGTTCATGATTCAATAACACATATCCTAGACATGTTCCCTCTATATATTACATGGTATGTTCATAGTTTATATGGTTATCTTATCCTTTTAAGGGTAAGGTAACTACTAGTTTCTATCTTACCTTGTCTCAAAAAGGGGGGCACATTAGTCGGGACATGTGAGGCATGACTTCTACATTGGTCATAGTTTCATATATATAGTGGGGGCATCTTTTAGAAACATGTTCTCCACACTTATTTAGTACACAACATACCCAAATTACAATGAGGGCATGTTTTGGAAATCTGTCCCCCACATTAACACTTATATCAATTTTCATATTTCTCCATATATAGTGGGAAAATGATTGGGAATAAAGTTCTCCACACTTAACATAGTTTTCAAATTGGCCAAATTACATAGTTATATGATTGAGATACATATTTATGATACAATTATATACATCAGTACCATTGTTATACATAGTTTCATCATGAGACATATCTAAGGTGCATATGCCATGTAATGTGCACCTAATATTGTAAAATCAAATTAGTTTCATATTCAAAACATTTTTAAGGACTGTCATAATCTACCAGGTTGGAATTTTATAAACTATATTGAGCTAATATACTATAGTATTTGGTTCATTTTTTGGTATGGTTGAGCTGATTAACTCACTCAATATTTACAAGTTTATATGTTGCACTTGATTGCATCATCTAGCCTCACTATTTTTACAACGTGAATTGACTTGGTTCACTCACTCTCACTAGGTTATAAGTATGATTGGGTTTCATGATTCATCTAGTCTTGACTACTAAGTGGAAATCCATATTTTCTGCATGATTCATCTAGTCTTGACTACTAAGTGGAAATCCATATTTTCTCCAAGTTTGGGGATATGCTCTCTCTCTCTCTCTCTCTCTCTCTCTCTCTCTCTCTCTCTCTCTCTCTCTCTCTCTCTCTCTCTCTCTCTCTCTCTCTCTCTCTCTCTCTCTCTCTCTCTCTCTCTAGATTCATATTTATCCTAATTTCAATTTTAGTGATTCATAATAATACATATTTCAAATGAAATTGCCAAAAGGCAAGATGGTTGTGTTGATACACATGCGTACTCCTAAACCTTACTCTCTTTCAATTCTAATTATTTTCATATTTTAATTTTATGTTATATGCACAAATTATATAATATCACATACTCTTGGTTTCATCTTAATCACCAAAAAATATCTCAAGTTGGAATCAATAAAATACAATGTGTTAGACACACCCAGGTACATATTTATGTTCCTTTAAACTAACAATTTTATTAATAGATTAAAGGGGAGAAAATGTTGACACTATTTTTTAATTATATAGCACCTAAATTTTATATATTTGATAAATACATATCATGTATGTACCTTTAGCTTATATACTTTTCTCATTGTCAAAAGACTTGCATAACTATCTCTCTGTGTCTTATTGTTTATCTCTTAGTTTAAACTATGTATTCTGATGACCCAGGGCTTCTATCTTGCCCAAAATTTTATAAACATGCTTATATTCCACCTTTGTAATTTCTATACCTACACCTATTTTCCAACTCCCCTAACACTTGTGTCTTACTCAAATGCTTATATCAACACAAGTGTCCAGTGCCCTGAAGTCATCCAATTTTCAAATGCAATGTATCATAAAATTTAGGCCAAGTTCTTTAATGTGAAATATTATCCAAATAGATTGGTATAAATATAATATTAACCCTAATATATTCCACCTAAAAATACCTAAATATACCAAGGCAATTTATCAATAACTCAAGTGAGCAAAAGCTTCCATATTTTCTCTTTTTGCCATATCAGTCATAGGGACAACACATCTGCAAGTCTAAAGCATTGAAAGAGTAGCCCAAGAGCTATATTTTCCATGTTACAAGATAGGTCATTATTTCACTTACTTATCACACATTGTATGATTCACACATAATCCAACACATAGGAGGAAACTACATAAGTCTGAGGCTTTCTTCAAAGTATTGGTTATGTAGGCAACACTCAATGATAGAGAGGTCTTTGGAGCATATCAACATTGCATGCCCAATAACCCATTTTTCCCATGGCCAATATGAATATGAAGAACTATGGTTTTTTTAGTTGATAAAGAATGATAGTCCATGACCTAGATCTAAATTCATCATATCGAAGGCGACAAAAAACCCAAACGCATCTAGATGATCTCATCCAGATTCAATAGATATTACATACTAGACACCTATGTCCAATATAGATAATATTATTGATGTAAATTCCCTAGATCAAAGTAAGTGTCCAAAATTATAGAGGTATAATTTATAAAATCAAATGACTATTTTAAAATCTAGATCTAGTCAAATTTTTGCTTGTTCCAAATCTAAATGTGTATTAACATCATAATCAAGTATCTTGTTTTTCATTGTTATTATAATATCTAGAATAGTTGTACTTTTTATTCTTAACATCTTAGCATAATTAATTTAGTATATGGTTATCTAAATTTTACAAACAATTAACTTGATTTAGATATAGTCTATCATCATTATGCCCTAAGCTATCTCTTCCATGTTTAACCCTAAATTCCCCTTAATCAAGATTTTATGGTTAAATACCATCTTTTACTTAAAAATCTCTTAAAAAAATCTTACTATAACAATATATTATACATTTTCTTCATAAACTCTCATTCTACGCCCTAACTCATTTGCCTTTATGCAATAATCTCTTACTCCTTAATAGATTCTTGATATGGAGTCTCCAAGGTATTATATACATCGTGAGTATTTTTTCATCCTGCAATTCTTGACTACATGCTTGGGTCTATGACACTCTGAATATAAAAGAAAACTTGTGTATCTCCTTTTTATTCATCATTATTTATTCTTTTCTAATATTGTATCAAGGTATTTCAATCTTGAGGTGATGTTTACCCAAGGAGAACATTCTCTCAAACTCATTTCCACACAAGAAAAACTTGTGTATCTAATTTTTCTTTGTCAATTTTTATTCTTTTATGATCTTGTATCAAGGTATTTTAATATTATTTTGGTTCACTTTAAAACAATATTAGACTTTATTTTGGTCCATTAAAGCTTAGATAATTTAATCTCAACAAGATTCCTGAAGCATCTTTAGTACCTGCATGTAGCTAAAGCAGTGGTTGTTTAGAGAGGTTAATGAGTGATTAGCAGAATGAAAAATGAAAGGTATAGTAAAAAGAAATTTTAGAAACTTTTTATAAAAATAAGGAACTTTTTATTAGGCCACGCTCTAATGGGATCACTTTATAATTATAAAAGTTGTTGGTGGGATTGTTTCCCAGTCCAAGATAAAAAAAAATAGAGAAAAAGAATTGGCCATGTCATTAATTACACTCTCTATTATTATATTATTATAGAAATTTTGATGCTTGTATTTTCCTAGTTGTTATATTTAGAATAATATATTAAGATATGTTTTATTTTGGATAGATAGCAAGTTTATAAGACCTATGCCTGATAAAAAATAAGAATATATAAAAAGCAATAACCAAAAGATTTTCATTTCCTTGCCATAAAATAGGTTGAGTTATAAAAAACTTAAAATGTATTATCAAGGCATAAAAAAATAGAAAAGTAGTATTAGATCAAAAAAATTACATTCATAAATCTAGTCAATCTATATGATTTCAATAAACTTTAAACTAGACATAGGTCTAGAACAATCCCTAGCTAGCAAAAGATGCTTCATCAAAGCCAAATCAGCAACCACCACATTAGAACCAAGAACTGTTGAGGCAGACAGAGTGTCCAACTACTTGGACTTGCATTTATCTATATCCAAATGTTTTTTTGAATCCATGGTAATTTTTCCCATAGTTTTTCTGACTAGCCATATAGGAAAAGGGTAAATTCCATGAAACACTAGCCTGGCCAAGAGTTTGACCGATTCAATTCTTTGGTGGGAATGGTGAAAAACATGAATTTGTTATAGAGTATGTGTTAGAAGGAGATACTGAGAGGTGGGGGTGAGTTATTATACAACAATGTATATTCAATTCCATTTACCATTTCATGGAGCATACAATCAATTAAGATCAAACAATGCATAAGCAAACCATCACATAAGCAAATCACAAGATGACACAAGAGACTATGTGGGAAACCCTTAAGGGGAGAAAACCCAATGGAACCTGAAATTGGACTACTATCCTATAAAAACAAGAACCACATTTAGTGAGACACCCATCCCATAAGGATCTATAACCCCTATCTAGCTAAGCACCCACACATCAAGACTTTTGTAAGCTTCATCTTGTAAGGAAGAACCAACCCCTTAAGCAACCAACTACCCACTCAAATACCTTAAAACTAAAATCACCTTGAAAACTTGTTTTATACTCTTCAACTAATGATGAACTCCTTTGATTTCACTCTTCATCCTTCACTCACACTCAAACAGCCTCTAGGGCTCGCTCACTCAAAGTGCCTCTTCTAGGCTTATTAGGTCCAATGACCTATGTGCCCACCTGCATAAGCTTGATAAAATAATAATGAATAATATTTTTCACTCTCTAATTTACCTTAATTACCTTCTCCTTCCCTTTCAAATTTTATCTCCTTCGCTTGGCTCCACACACACTCAACTCTCACAAATAGGCCAATTAGGCCTTGTACTTATACCTCTCTTTTCATCTAACCCATCTTGGTCAGAAAAGATGATTCACCAACTTGTATAATAATAAAAATAGTTTCATACACATGTTACATGTGATAACCACACACTACATAGGTCTTCCAAAGTCCTTAAGTCTCAAATCCTCCATTAAGCCTAGTTGAGACCTAAAGGAATTAGTCCTTCTCTAAGGCATAGATTACACTTCTTCTCCTTGGACTATATTTACCTTCCATAAACAATTAAAACACATCAAACATGATTCCTCAAATATACCCTTCCATACTCCCACATCGGTCCATACCACCTAGAATACAAACTCTCACCTTGAACCTAGTAATTAGGTATCCTCTCTCTTTAGGCCTTTATACACAAAAAACATTGTCTCAAACTTCTGAAGTATTAAGCCAATTTCATCACATAACCATATGAAAACATCATATTTACAGGTCCTCCATGACCTAAAAATCATCACCAAATCCATTTTTCATCATCACACAAGCCAAACAACTTCAAATTAACTCTCTTAAGATGACCACTCAGACTGATTGCACACAGTCAAAGTACAGTCATATAGAAGCTCATTTCTTGTACATGAAAGGATGATTTAAACACTCCTAATCCATATAATTATATTATATAAGTATTCTATATCAACATCCAAATGTTATTTCTCATTTTATAGTAACGTTCATTGGTCTTATAGACCAATCACTAAAGTCTCTATTTCATAGTCTCAACACATCTAGACAAGCCATTTTGTCTTGCATGATTCATTCACATAACCTATCTCTTCATCTCCCAAAAATATTTTATATGAAAATTAATTCTTAAAAAACATCATTATATTCATTAGGTACATCACCACTTGTTATGAGACCTCAGACATAACACTTCCCTAACCATACCTGAAATAGTCACTCAGGCTCAAAATATAGTCATGGTGAACATGACTCCTAACACTTGTCCAAATACTTCCTTGATCTTCTAATTCATTCATTTTGTCCTTAAAAATCTTGATATAAACTCTAATCACTAATATGTATATGCCTAATGTCAAATAAGGAACATACAAATCATTCCAAGAGATATACACTTTCACTGTCTTCATTAATCAAACATGCCATTTTGAAGAAGGATTCTTCTTTCATATGTATAATCATCATAATCACTTTATAACTAATGGATTAATATGAATATGTCTTGAACTAATAACCCAAACCATTGGATTCATCCCTACACCTTCACATCATCCCTAAATAGGTTCTCACCCAAGCCTGGTTTACTTCATTATTTTGATTATCTGGCAGATTAATGATAGGATAACTTTACTGATCAAAATTATTGACACAAAGTCTCAGTCATGCTCAAATGACTTTATGTACTTATGTAAAAATTCTCTAACTTTTACCTCCTTCTAATTTTAAGCATTGACTCAATCAATGATGTCTGTAATATCAAAATATTCAAAAACAAGCAGATTTATATACCTTATGCTCACTATCCTAACACACCACTACCACTTGGAGACACTTGTATGAGTCCTATACACCTTATAATAGTCAAACTTGGTCAGCCAAACCATTCTGAGCACTAACCTTTCTCATCTTTCCAATCTCTCCACTATAAGGGTTTATAAGAGGGTTTTAACATTCTTAATGAATGTTCATAAAGCACTATACCTAAAACCACTATAAAATACTTGGAAAACAATATTAGGTCCACGTTCCACCTCTCCCAAAATTCCCAATCTACCATGTGAAGTCTACATGTGATAACAAGTATCACAAAATTCTTCTTAGGTTAGGAAACCTTCATTCTACATGCATAAGTGTCCTTCCAGCATAGTTTATTGTTTTTTCTTCCTCTTCAAGACCTAAAACTTTATCACCACATTTTACCCAACCTATCACACCATATTAAATGTTTATATGATATTTTTATATTGGAAACACAACTTAAATCTTCATTTGGACCTCACTAGGTCTCTATGCACACTAGGTCTAGGACTACAAACCATACCTTGACCAAGCAACCACCTTAAAACCTCTTCACATGATTTTTATACATTAGGAAAATTTCATACAACTTCATTCCATGCTCCACTTCTACCAACCTTATTGTCTCTAATCTCAACCTGTTCAACACACTAGGCTACCAAGCCTATGCCAACATACTTGTTCACATACTTGTCTTCTCTCCTTGACCTTACTTAGCCTTATTTAACCTCAATGACACTAATCATACTATGAAATCATGAGTTTTTCATTACTCTTGACATTAATTCGCACATGACACCAAGCCTTGGACATCAATAACAACACACTTGCCAACAATCTCCCCCTTTGTCATTGATGGCAACCTCTTCTTCTCATTCTTCCCCTTTGACATTAATGACAAAGGGGAAATATTATCCTCTTAGGTTCATCTACATATTCCTCTAATCTTAGGACCTGACCTCTTACAAAGCTCACACACTTCCTTTGTTCATGCATGAAGATTTAAAACTTTGTCAAAGCACCTGACTTGGTTTGATCAAGTCAACATACAAATTTCTTGAAAACACAACTATATCAGACATCTCCATATCTCCACCATGAATAAATCATCTCACATATTATCCCCCTCACATCATGCACACCTCTCCAAGCCAGTCAATCTATCTAAGTTAGCTCCCCCTAACTCCATACTCTACCTTGATCATGACATCTTCAATAGGACTTCTTTAGGTCTACAAACACCTCTTTCAAACACTCTATCTTCTTGGATTAATATTAAAAAACAAAAAACATTCACAAAACTCCTTGTGCCTTTAAACATATTTCTCTCCAATATCCTTAAGCCATCAAGGCTCCAAACATCATAAGGTAACTTCTTAGATAACACACAGTTAGAACCCTATTTGAGATGACTCAAAACATGTGATCCTCAAAACAATGATCATCTTCAAATCAAATCCAACATATCAACATGTTCCTTCAATACCTTATGATGTCATCTTGGCAACAAGGAAACATGAAAACTTACAAAATAACCTTCAAGGACACTACTTCAATCTTTTTCATTCAAAACACTAGCATCTTGATATGTTATAGGAAAACATCATCTATAGAACTCTGAGACATTCTTCATGACTTCAACAATATGGTGATAAGAAATATTGTGACCATATGATATCAACAAGACATCACTTGACCCATTTTACATCATTGATATACCTTCAAGAGCATTTTATGACAATCTCCTTCAAGCTACATGAAACATGATAAGCTATAGAAAAAATACCTGTAGGGCTTTTATGAACATCTTCAAGGCTCTTACAACATTATAACATCATACTCAGATCATTCTATTCTTTATAACAAATGAACAACATCTCTTTACACTAGTATTGGTTTTCAAGATCAATAAAAAACTCTTTATACCCCTGCCATGTCTTTGTCTTCTAAGACACTATTTGAGCTCACACAAATGCATCATGAGTATGTAGATAACTGAAGAAAACTTTGCATAAACCTCACCTAGTGATCACTTAGTATTAAAAGTCATTAAAATTCCATTAACATCAAGAATAACCATCTTAGGTTTATCAAACATCATAACCTCAATACATTATCCTTCATTACTTGAGCATTTTTAGCATATCAAGGATCAAACTAACCCTACACAGAGTACCTATAGATGTCTCATGACCTTGATCTCATCTCCAAACTCTTATACCAATCACCTTGAGTGACCAAAGTCATTAAATAACTCACCTAGTAACCTATGTCTTCCAAAGATAATATTATTCAAGAATAGTCAACTTCTATGAAGCTTTTCTTGCATAAATGAGCACTTCTAAATCACTCTTTAGGCATGAAGTAATGTTATATTGATCCATAAAAAAGAATCAAATCTTATAACATCAAAACACAATCAAATAAAAAGTTTTAATCCTTTATTACTCCTCCCAGGTTTACTAGGAGAAAACCCAGTCAACTTTAGTCAACTTTGATCCACATTTATTGAACTTATACTAACACGTGAATCAAACCACCACCTAGAGGTTTTTCTACATTGAGTCCTCTTAAAATTTGATTCTTGATTCATCTTGATTTGAATTCATCCATGGCATATATAATCTATTCTTTTCAAACTAGTTTCCTTTGATAAATTTGAATTTTCAAATTCCAACGGTCATATTTTCATACAAAATTGGGTATGGAAAACTAAGAAAACTGCTTGGGAGACCAACTTTGTACCAACATATATTTTTATAGACACCATATCAAGACCTAAAATTTGAAACACATAAATTAGGAACAAAACTAAATAAACCCATGTGACCAATTTCTTCTTAAACCTTTACACGTGCGAATTTTGATGTCATCAATCTGTATACTCAGCCTAATTTGACAAGTAGATAAGGATGACCTAGATATTAATAAGGTTACTCTTTGCATACTTTTTCTCTCTCCATAGGAAAATTTAATATTTTATAACCTCCTTAATTCATATATGGATTCCTCACAACATCCACCATGCCCTTCAAGATCTGTACTACTATCACAAAACATACACTACTTCCTTACAACATGAATGCCTCTATGAAGCTTAGATAGAAACACCTTCACTTATATAGTTTTTAAAACAATGTGAAACCAGGAGAATCCCAATCCTCCAATACCTTTTTTAACCTCTTGATATTCTTATATATTTTAAACTCTCTATACATGGTATCCTCTTTAGATTCAATAATTTTTATATCTTTTATCTTAGTAGAATCATAGACCTCTTGCATAATCTTCTGAGAATTGACAATACATGCAGGCAAGAGAGTTTCCTAACATACCTCAGCAAACATACTATCTTGTCTCTTAGTTTCATTATGCTCAATCTTAACTCTCTTAGGTATCCATACCTAGGTTAGCCTTTGTCTCATTCATTCTAGGGTAGAATCTATCAATATGTCCCATGTCATGATAATTATAGCAGACTACATTATTCATACCTTTAGCTAACCAACTGCTCTTCCTTCTATAGTTTATTGCATTATGAAAAAAGAGATTACATGAAAAATAATTACCATGAAATTACCTTTCATACCTTATATATTTTGGTTGTTTAATCAATATTTTCACCTTCTTGTCTTTATTAAGATGATCTACCTTTTTTCAACCATGTTAGCTGTAGCTGTCTCTTTACCTTCCTCATCCATGCTCACCTTGTCTAAGAGTTGATCATGTATAATCTCAATATAATATATATTGGACTTTAACTCATCATGATCACCTTTCTTTGAACTCAAGTTGACATTAGTTTCTTCTAATTGAGTCTTAAAATGTATTCATTCTTCCTCTTTTAAACTCAGATTTGTCTTTATAACCCTTAACTGATCCTTAAGGTCCTAAATAGTCATCTTATCTTCTTTGACTATTTCACTCATTCTCTAAAACTTGGTTTGAAGATGAATTATATTTTTTCTGTGTTCCATGAATGACTTAGTGATGCAGGAGCATCTAGCAAGGACTAGTTGACTAAGCCTTCGATAGGCATTAGCCTAAGCAATTATATAAGTTTCCCTCCAAGTTATATTTTCAAATATTCATACTTGTCATGTGGAGGAGAAATAAGGCCTAAATATGTTTTGTATGGATTTATTAGTTGTCAAAGTATTTCAATAATCCTATTATTATTGTAATCATCCAAGGATGGCGTGGAGTCAAGCATAGTTGAAGAATTCCATTATTAGATGAGTAGTTGAGTCTTTATAGGATAATGCAAGATTCAAGGAATAAGGTCAACACTATTTTAAGATTGAAGGCCTTGATTTAAGCATAAAGGGAAACAAAAAAGGAATAATTCAAATAAGAGAGGATAGCCTTGGGAGAAATCAGGCTAAGGATATTGAAAAGACAGGGTTGTGATATGTTTCATAACTTGTTTTGGTTGTTTAATCCTAGGCAAGGGGAATGTATGGCATTGTAACCACACAGACCCAAATGAGATGAGGCGAGATAACCATCCCATATAGCCGTTGGCCATGAAATAATACATGTAGGCTAGGTCCAAGCCATAGAGATGCCTGTGTGTAACTTCATGAGACCATGACAGGTATTGTTTTCATACAAGTTTATCCAGAAGGTGGTGATTTTTATTTGCATAGTCCCGATAGGGATTCATTAGTCTATTTAGAAATTTTTGTGTTTTGAGCTTTGGGTGAAGATACATATCCAAAGAGGATGATCGCCTATTTAGCAAAGGCTTATCCACGACCAATAATGTAGACAGGGACAGGATTTTATTCAGGTCCTAGCCTGTGAAGATGCTTGTAAGGCAATGAGACCATGGCAAATGGTATGTATTTGCATAGGAATAAATTTGATCTAGTGAGGGTGTTTATTACACTTATTGGGAAAGGCTATCGACCAGTGAGGGTGTATGATACAAGTGCAGAAATCAAGTCGAGGTAGAACTCGTTTGGAGCAAACTCGAGTCTGTGAGGCTCATATATCCATTTTGTAAAACTCTTGGCCATGATGTATGAATATATCATATGCATACACCAAGCTCATAGCTTATATAATGTGTTCATTTCATTAGGGATGAAACATCTATTCTATACATTTGTTGGTCGAATGACATAACTGTGCATTTGTAGAGCTACTAAGACCTGAGCCAGGATGGCATGTAATCTCCAGAGGCATATACAATGGGCACATAGACTGAGCTTTGAATGTGCAAATGTATATACCTTGTCGCTATTATGAAAGGCATCTATTATGTAAGGCTTTAAACTAAGGATGCTAGGTACCATGTTTGTAAGGGAGGAAATTAACATTCAATTTTTAGAGGGGTCAATATCATTGTTTGTAGTCTGATGATAGCACATCATTTTTGGTATCAGAGCCAAAGAGATCTTTAGGATAGTTGTATTTTTTAATGATGTTTCATCAATAAAGAGTTGTTACAGGATTTGGCAAAAGGATCAACAGGATAAAGCACTAGAAGACCCTATTGAGGAAAGGTATGAGTAACCTTTGATATTTGATTTGAGTTTATTGTGTTTGAGAAGCAAACAGGTGAAACGGAAGTCTTAAAGCCATTGAGGCTTGACAAGAGAGAAGAGAAGCTTGGAAAGCTCAAAATTAAGGGAGCAAGTGAATACTCAAGAGGAAGATCCAAAGCAAGGTAAGCTTGGATTTGAGAAATTATTGATATTTGGTTAAAGTAGTGTCATATTGTAGACCATTGACTCAATGTGAAGCTCAATAAATCCATTAAGGGGGACCAAAAGACTAGGGTGCAAAAGACCTAGGTGAGGACCTAAAGGGATCAAGAGACCAAGGTGGAAAAGACTTGGGTGAAGATCTCAGAAATGGAAGTATTGTTGAAGGCACTATAGAGCAGTAGAATACATGAGGGTACTAAGAAGAAAACAAGCATATAAAAGAAGAGAGGTATGAATAGTAATGGAATTGATAAAGAGATTGATAGTTTGAAAAGAGATTTAGCTAATTTTGTAGATAGATATGAGTCTTGGATGCAGATGGACAACCAAGCATGGGTATGGCCAATGAGGAAGAGGTTGAAGTGGCCAATTGATCTCCTAATGAAGAGAAGAAGAAGGCAAAATGAGATTTCCAAGAAGAGAGAAGCCCATAGAGGCTTGAATAAGATAAAAAGGTTACCAAGTGAGCAACAAAAAGAGGAAGAGATTGTGAAAAATGTTCTCATTGAGGAGAACAAGAGAAGATAAGAAAGAAAAGATGAAGTGCCAGGAAGAGCACTTGAAAAGATAAGAGTGTTGGTGAAGAGAACACTCATAGGGACCTTGTGGTCTCTTATTTTTATATCTAATGTTGTCTTTGCATGGGTAATTACAGGTATGAGTAGCCTTGTGAAGGTCAAAAGAAAGGCCTTGAAGAATGAAGAGATTGGTTCAAGAGAGAGAAGTGAGTTTGTTGTTGTTGATAAAGAAGGAGAGATGCATTGGTTAATGCATGAGGGAGGTGTTGAGGAACCCATAAAAATAAGAGAAGAGATGGAAGATGAAGATGACTTCCATGATGCCATTTAAATCCAAGAAGAGGCAAGAGAATAGTCAAGCATAAAGGAAGAAGAAATTACAAACAATCAAGAAGCTATACAAGTCAAAGAACTAATGGAGCAGCCCACTAAGGAGGTAAAGGTGAATTCAAAAATTGATTTTTCTTATAAGCATGAAATTGTTGATATACATGTTAGAGAAGCAAAGAGAAAGGTGAAGTTTTCAATTAACCATGGATATGTGATGCCTAAATGGTGGAAGAAGCAAACTCCCAAGCAACAGGAAGTGTTGGTACAAGAGCATGGATGCATGATGCCTACATGGTTTGAGAAGACAAATGATAAGAAGGAGAAACAAGTATGGGTACCTAAGAAGGCAAAGAGTGAAGATGTGAGTGTTGAGGTAACAATACCAAGAAGTCAATGGAGGAAGGTGAAAGTTGACACACGCAACCAAAGGTGTGAGGATGACACAAGTACATGGAAGAGGATTGAAGGTAATTCAAGCAACCAAGAGAATGAAGGTGAGATGGTGAGTATGGGAGGCACATTCCATGAATACATGATGCTTGAGAGGTATACCAAAGAGGTAAAAGGTAAACAAATTGTTTATGATGATGTGTTTGAATCATTTAATGATCCTTTCATGAGAAATGAGGTATGGAAATTGTCTATGAGGACTAATATTCAGCAAAGAGAGATTTCCAAATGGATGGATGATGAGGAAAGGGGAGAGTATGCAGCAAAGAAATGCCTCATTGAAACCAAAGAATAAACAAGATGGCTTTAAGCAGAGATTGAAAAGAGTAAGGAGACACAAGGTAATATTGCTCCAATTGTTTTTTATGAGTCTATTAATGAAGGATTTGATTTGTATGAAAACAAGCCAAGAAATAATGAAATGAGGTACATGACAAGTAAAGGACAAGAAATCCTTTAGGTTGATAAGCCCAAGTTTGATGAAGTGAATGGGGAGATAGATGAGAGCTCACTAAAGGAAGAAATGAGAATGTTGGAAGAGCTCTTTAGTTCTTCAAGAGAGCTACATACAGGCACAAACCATGATGAGAACACCATTGGTGAGAGTGAAGCAAGAAAAGAGCACACTAAAGAGGCAAAGGCAGTTTTGGCCAAAGAGTAGAAGAGTGGAGGCAGCCAAGAGACTTTATGGTCTCAAGTTTTTACTTCTAACATTGCCATTGATGTTTTGAATACAGGTGTTAAAGTTGTGGAGATGAATGAAGTCCATAGTTCAATGGATAAATTTTTGAACCAAGAAGATCTTGAAGACATGTATGAGAATGAAGCATGAAGATGGGACATAATAGATGAAAAGGAGATGAGGAGAACATACTAGAAAAGGAAGAAAAGCAAGAAGATGAAAGACAAAGACAATCAAAGACAAACACCAGCATTGGCATTCACAACAAGACCTTGGGATCCAGGCATATAGTGAAGACTAATGCATGGAGGAAGCATTTCATTTGTACTAAGGTTCAAATCCTTTCTATATGGAGAGTATGATGCAGGAGCATCTAGCAAGGACTAGTTGAATAAGCCTTCGATAGGCATTAGCCTAAGTAATTATATAAGTTTCCCTCCAAGTTATATTTTCAAATATTCATACTTGTCATGTGGAGGATAAATAAGGCCTAAATATGTTTTGTATGGATTTATTAGTTGTCAAAGGATTTCAATAATCCTATTATTATTGCAATCATCCAAGGATGGCATGGAGTCAAGCATAGTTGAAGAATTCCCTTATTAGATGAGTAGTTGAGTCTTTATAGGATAATGCAAGATTCAAGGAGATAAGGTCAACACTATTTTAAGATTTAAGGCCTTGATTTAAGCATAAATGGAAACAAAAAGGAATAATTCAAGTAAGAGAGGATAGCCTCGGGAGAAATCAGGCTAAGGATATTGAAAAGATAGGGTTGTGATATGTTTCGTAACTTGTTTTGGCTGTTTAATCCTAGGCAAGGGGAATGTATGGCATTGTAACCACACAAATCCAAATGAGATGAGGTGAGATAACCATCCCATATATCCGTTGGCCACAAAATAATACATGTAGGCCAGGTCTAAGCCATAGAGACGCCTATGTGTAAATTCATGAGACCATGACAAGTATTGTTTTCATACAGGTTTATCCTGAAGGTGGTGATTGTTATTTGTATAGTCTTGATAGGGATTCATTAGTCTATTTAGAAATTTTTGTGTTTCGAGCTTTGGACGAAGATACAGATCCAAAGGGGATGATCACCTATTTAGCAAAGGCTTATCCACGACCAATAATGTAGACTGGGATGGGATTTTATTCAGGTCCTAGCCCATGAAGATGCTTGTAAGGAAATGAGACCATGGCAAATGGTATGTATTTGCATAGGCATAAATTTGATCTAGTGAGGGTGTTTATTACACTTATTGGGAAAGGCTATCGACCAGTGAGGGTGTATGATACAAGTGCAGAAATTGAGTCAAGGTAGAACTCGTTTGGAGTAGACTCAAGTCTGTGAGGCTCATATATACATTTTGTAAAACTCTTGGCCATGATGTATGAATATATCATATGCATACATGGATCTCATAGCTTATATAATGTGGTTGTTTCATTAGGGATGAAACATCTATTCTGTATATTTGTTGGTCAAATGACATAACTATGCATTTGTAGAGCTACTGAGACCCGAGCCAGGATGGCATGTAATCTCTAGAGGCATATACAATGGGCACATAGACCGAGCTATGAATGTGTGAATGTATATACCTTGTTGCTATTATGAAAGGCATCTATTATGTAAGGCTTTAAACTAAGGATGCCAAGTACCATGTTTGTAAGGGAAGAAATTAACATTCAATTTTTAGAGGGGTCAATATCATTGTTTGGAGTCTGATGATAGTGCATCACTTATATTTTTCTTTAATATCTTTTACCATTGAACTCAACTCCAAATTTTCTTTTGTCAACTGCCTAGCCATCTTGTGGTGCTTAGAACCACCTTCAAGCTATTCAAGATCACCTATAAGTTGTTAATTCTCCTTTAACGGTATATCTATGATACCAATTATTGGAATTATATAGTGAGAGGGGAGATAAATTAGTATATAACAATGTATATTCAATTCTATTTACCATTTCATGAAGCATGCATTCAACTAAAATCAAACAATGCATAAGCAAAACATCACATAAGCATATCACAAGATGACAATAGATATTATGTGGGAAATGCTAAAGGGTGATAAAACCCACTAGAACCTACAATTTTAATATTTTCCTATAACAAATATTAACCACATTTAGTGGCACACCCATCCCATAAGGAGCTATAACCCTTATCTAGTTGAGTACCCATACAACTAGACTTTTACAAGCTTTACCTTGTAAGGAGGAACCAACCCCCTAGGCAACCAAAAACCCACTTAGATAAATTGAAAATTATATCACCTTTGATAATTATTTATACTCTTAAAATAATTATGACCTCCTTTGATTTCACTCTCCACCCTTCACTCACACTTAAACAGCTTATAGGGATCACTCGCTCAAAGTGCCTCTTCGAGGCTTATTAGGTCTAATGACTTGTGTGTCTACCTGCATAAAATTGATCAAAAAATCATGACTAATATTTTTATCTATATTATGGTCCTTACTGACCTTCTTATTATCTTCAAAGTTTTTCTCCTTCGCTTGGCTCCACATACACTCAACTCCCACAAATAGGTCAATTAGGCCTTGTACTTATAACTCTCTCTTTTTCTAACCCATCTTGGTCAGCCAAGATGATTAACCAACTTATATCATACTAAAAATATTTTAATACACACATTAAATTTGATAACCACACACTACATAGGTCGAACAAATTACTTAAGACTCAAATACTCCATTAGGCCTTGTTGAGACCTAAAGGAATTAGTCCTTCTGTAAGGCACATGTTACACTTCATCTCCTTGGATCATATTTACCTTCAAAAAACACTTTAAAAACATAAAAAATACATCCAATATACCCTTTAATACTCCCACATAGATCCATACCACCTCGAATAGAAACTCACACCTTGAACCAAGCAATTAGGTTGCCTCACTCTTTAGGCCTTTATACATAGAAAACATTGTCTCAAATTTTTGAAGTATTAAACAAATTTTCTCACATAACCATATGAAAAAATAGAATTTATATATCCTCAATGACATAAAAAAACATCACCAAATCCATTTTTCATTATTACAGAGGCCAAATAACTTCAAACCAACTCTCTTAAGATGACCACTCAGACTGGTCACACATAGTCAAAGTACAGTCATACAGAAGCTTATCTCTTGTACATGAAAGGATTATTTAAACACTCCTAATCCATATTATTATTATATATTAACATCCAAATTTTATTTTTCATTTTATAGAAACATTCATCGGTCTTACAGACCAATCACTCAAGTCTCTATTTCATAGTCTCAGCATAGTTAGACAAGCCCTTTTGTCTTGCATGATTCATTCACATAACCTATCTCTTCAGATCCCAAAAAGGTTTTATAGGATAAATAATTCTTAAAAAACATTATGATATTCATTAGGTACATCACCACTTGTTATGATACCTTAAACACAACACTTGCCTAACCATACCTGGAATAGTAACTCAGTCTCAAAATACAATTATGGTGAACATGACTCCTAACACTTGCCCAAACACTTCCTTGATCTTAAAATAAATTAATGTGGTATTTTAAAATCTTGAGATAAAATCCAATCACTAATATATGGATGTCTAATAGTAAATAAGGAGCATGCATATCATTCTAAGAGACATACACCTTCACTGTCTTCATTACTCAGACATGCCACTTTAAAGGATTATTCTTACATGTGTATAGGCATCATCATAAATTTCCAACCAATGGATTAGGAGGAATAGGTATTTAAATAAGACCCAAAACCATTGGATTCATCCCTACTCACCTACACATCATCCCTAAATAGGTTCTTACCCATGCCGGGTATTCTTCATTGTTTCCACTATCTAATAGATTAATGATAGGACAAATTTATTGATAAAAATGATTGAAATATAGTCTAAATCATGCTCAAATGACTTAATTTAATTTTATAACAAGTCTCTATATTTTACCTCCATCCACTTTCAAGTGTTGACTCAGTCAACCCTACCTATAGTATCAAAATCTTTAGAAACAAGCATATTTGTGTACCTTATACTCACTATCCTAACACACCACTACCACCTAGAGACACTTGGAGGATTCCTATATACCTTCCCATATTCAAATTTGTTCAACCAAAACATTTTGATCACTAACCTTTCTCATCTTTCTAATCGCTCCACTATAAGGGTTTATATGAGGGTTTTGACCAGTTTACATTCTTAACAAATATTCAAAAATCACTATACTTGAAACCATTAAAAATAATTGTAAACCCCTCTTAGGTCCATATTATACCTCTCTCTAAGGGCTCAATTCACCATGAAAAGTATACACATTCCAACAATCATCACAAACTTCTTCTCAAGTTAGGAAACCTTCATTATGTATGCACAAGTGTCCTTTAAGCGTAGTTTCTTGATTTATCTTCCTCTTCAAGACCTAAAAATTGGTCAACACATTTAAACCAACCTATCAAACCTCATTATATTTTTATATGATATTTTTTATCTTGGAAACATAACTTGACTATTCATTTGGACCTCACTAGGTCTTTATGCACAATAAGTCTAGGACTGCAGACCATACCTTGACCAAGCAACCACCTTGAAACCTCTTAAAATTATTTCTCCACATTAGTAAAATATCATACATCTTCATTCCATGTTCCAAATATTCCAACCTTCTTCTCTCTAGTCTCATCTTGCTAAACACACTAGGATATCAAGCCTATGCCACCATATAAAGCTACCAAGCCTATACCAACACACTTGTTCACATAATTGTCTTCTCTCCTTGACCTTGATTAGCCTTATTTGACCTCAATGACACTAATCATACTATGACATCAACACTTTTTCATTATTATTGACATCAATACACACATTACATCAAAACATTGACATCAATGACAATACACTTGCCAACAGTAGGTAGAGGTGACAAAGCATTATCTAAAGTTGGAGGGGAAAATAAATGAACTAGACAATCTAATTGAATTCATCTCAAAAACTAGGTCCTAAATGTAATCATTGAGAAGAGATAATATCCTTTATATGTCCCTAAATGCGACCATTAACATGAACCCAAACATATCTTTACCAAAGAAAGGTAAGATTCTCCTTGATCACCGTCAAGGGATATTATAGCTTTATCCAAGCTGACCCTAAAGACTAGATTAACAAAGAATAAAACTGAGGATTTTACCTTCTCTTTGTCAAATATAAGGAACATGATGTTGGTATAAAATACAAAGGCAACCATTGAACTAAATTTGATCATGTTAGTAGCGAAAAGAAATTCTTCCCAAATGATATAAAGGATAACATTGAAAACTTACTCAAAAGGAATCCAAAAGATATTGTACAAACGATGAAGTGAGACTTAACCAATAAAATCCATTTGTAGTTTTTGGCACGAGCATAGAAATAAAGGATAAGCTAAATCCTCTTGTATAATAAGATCCATTAAATTTTGAATAGAACTAGATGATAGGAACAAAAAGTTCAAATCCAGGTTGTTAAAAAAATCATGCTAGGAAGGAAATAAATAAACACAAACCAATCATATCCAAAATATGATGGTAGTGGAGGAAAATAAAGAGAAAAATGAAATGCATTGGCAATATCACTACCCAATATCATTGGTAAATCATAACTATGTTTATCAATGATAAGATTTGTTGATTGGTCAGTTGTAATATTTGCCAAAGCATTAGTGATCTTATTCATTTATTAGGTTATGTTATTGCAATATATGCGATGATATTTATAACATATGTGATGACATTATTTTTATTGATGTCATCAATTTTAAAGTAATGAATTTAGTTAGCACTCAATTATTAGTGCTTAATAATCTGACAAAGGGTTTCCGTGACATGAATTGAATTTGAATAGACTCATCATGTCATTTAGATTCAAAGAGGGTAGACCCCTGAAACTATCAAATATGTCAAATTATGGGAGAGATCGACCCAATTGGAGATCATATCATCATTCAAAGTCATAAAGATGAGTCCATGGGACCTGTCAAATATATCAAATCCTAGGAGAGCCCAACCCAATGGGGACTCACTACATCATTCATAGTCAAAGAGTAGCCTTCAGACCTACCAGATATGTCAATGCCTGGGAGACCTTGGCCCAATGGAAGATCATCTCATCATTTATATTTAGAAATTTGAGATCCTTGTATCTATCAGATATATCAGAACCTAAGAGATCCATGCCTAATGGGAAATTGTCACACCATATAATGTGAAGATGAATTGTTTTCCACTAGTGACGTAAAGCTTAGAATTAATTATGAGTGGTTAACCAAAATTGAATGGGGTGTGCCATGATTTCCTAGGTAGCACATCATCCTACATAGCATAAAGCCATGAAGTATGAATATATGCTTAAATGGTGACCATTAATAAAAAATTAATAAAGGTGTGACACATGTCAAAAAGTGTGGGCTAGCTGAGGAAACTCTAAGGGATGTGGTAGGATGTGGCCACATGCCTACCACATGATTTCCATTAATGGAATGGTAAGTTGGACCTGATTGAACAATTTTTAAAACATCATATCACCATTATCGTATCCATCTAGTGATAGAGGATCATGGGCTTTGAATCCAATTATAGATTTGGAAGTAAAAGGAGAAAATCTTAACACTAGCTCAAATTTTAAATTCAAAATGAGATATCAAATGACATTAATGCAAAAATATGTGTGCACAATCCTTTAAAGCCTAAATAAGTCCCATTAATTATTACCAATGATAATATGGAAGTCCAAAAAGTCGTTACCTTATTTTTTATACATTTAGATATGTGCACTGGATGAACAAGTGAGATAGACACATTTGGACTATTAAAAATTAAACTGTGTGTTGTATGAGCATAATATGCTCTTTAAAAAAATTCAATTATAAATTTAAATGTTATAATGATAAAAAGGTGAATAGCCATAAACAAGTCAAATCTATAACTAGAAATATAAATGATAAAAAAAGGTAAACTTTGTAATAATGAATATAGTGGACTGATAAAATTTTGAGTAAGTTATTAATAGTTAACAAAATATGGAAACTAAATCAATAAAATAATTCAAATACTCAAAACAATCATTGAGTTTGTACAATAGATATTTTTATGGATAACACGCCTCAACGTCTACTCAAAACTTCAAAATAAACATCACCTTGATTTTCTTCAAGTAGTAACAGACCTTTTAACTTTTATAAGAACTACTAAGTAGTATGTATACACTTTTAGCATATCATGGCAGTAACATTACAAATTCATTTTCATGAGAAAATGTTCCTAAAATCTAATTTCTTTCCCAGAGCAAAAAACTCATTATCCTCAATGGCAAAATCAAGTGTTTTATGTTTGACAGGTTAGATTTAATGAATGGTTTTTTTATCGTTTTTATTTCATCATCTTATGGATCTCATAGATCTTAGCCTAATGGTGACTTGCCACATCAATCAAAATTAGAAAGTTCAGTCTCTCAGACCTATCAAAAATGTTAGAGCTCAAGAGAGCATAGCCCAATGAGAGATAATTGCATCATTTAGAGTCAGAGAGTCCAATCACCAAGACATGTCATAGATGTTAGAGCCCAAGATATTCCAACCTAATGGGAACTTGCCATGTCATTCAGAGTTAGAGAGGGTAGTTTTGTGGACTTGTCAAAGATGTTAAATATTGGGAGAGCTCAGGCCAATGGTAGATCATTGCATCATCTAGAGTTAGAAAGGTGACTCCCTCAAACCTATCATAGATGTTAGATCTCAGGAGATCCTAGCACAATAGGCATTCACCATGTCATTTAGAGTTAGAGAGGGGAATGCCTAGGACCTGTCAGAGATGGGGGTCAAACTCAATGAGAGATCAGTGTATCATATAGAATCAGAAAGGCAAGTCCCCCAAACATATCAAAGATGTCATATCTTAAGAGAGCTCATCTCGATGGCAAGTTGTCATGTCATATAATGCAAAGATGAACTAGTTACAAAATGTGACCCAAAAATATTAGAATAAAGTATGAGCAATTAACTAAGACCAATTAGGATGCGGTACATGTCCTTGAGTGACACATCATCATGCCTAGGGTAAATGTATGGAGTATAAAGTCATGCTTAGATGATGACCATTAATAAAAACCAATAGACCAATGACATGTGTCAAAAAGTAGGGGCTAGCCAAAAAACTCTAAGATATGTGGTCACGTGCCTATCACACACTCATCATTAATAGAATGGGAAGGTAGACCCAATTGGATAGTTTTAGAAAATATCCCATCACTAATGATACATTAATCTAGTGTCAGAGGATCATGCACTCTGAATCCAATTCTAGATTTGGAAGTAAAAGGAGAAAATCTCACCACCAACTCAAATTTCAAATTCATAGAAAGTAAGTTGCCAAATGACATTAATGCAGAGATGTGTGCAAAATCTTTTAAAGCATAAAGGAGTCCCATTAAAGGTTACCATTTTTACCTTAGAATAAATTTTAGACTTCTTATTTTTAACTTCATAAAGAACTCATGTATCCCATGCCTTCAACACTTTAGAGCTTCCCAATTAGTTTTTTGTTCTATTTCAATAGTTGTTATGTATTCTAACCTAAAACCCAATCTGAATTACTAGGACACCATTTTCCATATCAGTTTAACCATGTAAAAGTATTACAATGACATATTCAAAGTAATTGAGTAGGTCCCCAGAGAGTCTAGAGATGTTGATGACTAGCTAACTAAATATGAGGATGCCATTTAGTCCTATAAAATATGTAGACTCCATAGAGTTGTGACCAAACCAGAGGCATTTCTCTGCATTGACCTATTGGGTGACATCCTTCATAAGGGAATCTAAGTGTAGGATCATGTTAATGATTGGGTGAATTCACCCACTTCTCAACACTAAATTTTTGACATATCTAGGAATGCCTTTAAGGCATACTACTCCCTTGTAGACTTCTTGTTCTCATAAAATGTAGCAGTAGTATCGGTCTAGATGAATAATCACCAAATATATACCATCCTCTAGGACTAGGCTAAGAACCTAGGCTCTAAGTGGGTCAATAAATAAAATAGCAATGTTTATAAAGTATGCACCTTATGAGAGGAGGTATGAGTAGGCATGATCCTTTTGAACTAGTTGTTCAAAAATTCATACCACTAGCATGTCAATGAGTTGTAAGTGCCCTTATTGCACATGATTCTTACTTGCTCTGACATCTTAAACCTTGGATGATTGATCAACTTTTAATTACTCTAAGCCATTATAGATGCCCAAAATGGGATTGATTTTTAAATGATGAGTTATCTTCTTGATGTCATTTGTGGAACACTCTCATTCAACATGTTAGTATTTCCTACATAGGTACCTAATGGCCAAACTATCCATGTAGTTTTATTTAAGCTCCATGTTCACGAATTCCACCAGCATGTCTAGGATGTCTATCAGTATTTATACTTGGTGGTGTCCCAAGCAATCAATAAATCTCCCATGCCTTGGATCTCATAGATAATGCATCACTCCATCATAGCCATTAGGGATTACTAGATGTATAAAAATGACACAGTGATATGAGTTCCAGACTTCATGAAAGACCACTTACATTTACCATACTATGTGCTTGACTATGTAACAGAGTAGGAAATCACCTATCAACTAGTGAATGACACATTCAACCACTGTATATAGCTTTAATATAAGATATGTCCTTCACTCCCCATCATGATATAAGGGAAAATTTATAATAACCTAGTCTCCATACAATATATGGTGGCTAAAAAAAACTCCTTCACTCTAATAAATGCAAGATTTGATAGTGAGACCCTAAAGGGGTGAGTTGGGCCCACTTATCATAATATGGATATTGGATGAATATAAACTATAGACAATAGGATGAAGATGATGATGATATCCATCTATATGTTATCAATGACTAGGAGGTGAAATATTGGATAGCAAATAAGAGGAAGAACAAAGGGAAGAAGGCTCATGCAGGGCCATTAACAACTGCTCCAACTCCTACTCAACCTATAGAGGACCCAATTATATCTTCTCTAGCCATCTCATATATAATATTAAATGTAATCCTACTACCTTATCCTCAGCACGCTATGCCTATGCCTCCTCCATTCACTCTTCAAACTTTACTTCTACTAGTAGCCCCAGTTCCTCAAACTCTGCTTCCACCAACAGCCCCAATTCTTCAAGATCTTACTCTACCTCCTTCACATTCTCCCCTAGACATTTCACAAATAATATTGAAGTTATTCACACTACCTTATCCTCCTCAAGTTGTGCTTTCACATCTTCTAATCACTTCTCAATCCCTACTTCCACTAGTAGCACTAGTTCCTCAAGCTCTACTTCCACTAGCATCCTCAATTCCTTAAGCTTTGTCTCTACCTCTTTCATATTCACCTCACACTCTACCTCTTTCTATTTTAGTAGTGCCTTCCACCAAGACTTGATAATCTCAATATTAGACTACATGATGTTAGGTAGCCTAAGCATGGTCCACTCAACCAAAAACATCACAACCTTTGAGATTTGATATTGGGGATAACTCTATAGTGACCCACAAATGAGGCACTTAGTAGGTACCCATCTATGGTCACCCTCTCACTCCTCCAACTCTTCACATTTATCTTTTTCCCCTTGCTCCTACCATGTTTTAACTCCCTATTTTAGCACCTACTAATTCCCCTCTACCCTCATTATTTCTTATTATTTGCCCTTCATATTTCACCCAAATACCCTTGGGTTTGGTCCTTCTAAGCATTTTCACTTCCAGTTTCCCTTCTATTATGCCTATCTCACATCTTGAAGTCCTACCAAAGCCTCATTTGGACATGCCCTTGACAATAGGTGTGGATACAACCTTTGGGATTCTACTTCCTCTAGTAGGGACCCTCCCAATCCCCACTTCAATTAGTTGATAATTATTTTCATGGTTCTAACTCATCTGCCATCATCTCTTATAGCCCTGACTATCATAGCCAAACCATCCATCATAACACCTAAATATGATACAAATAATATATTGAATAATAAATATAAGGTGACCCATCCTTTGACTCCTCCAGCCCCAATAGCAGGAGCCCAGTGACGGGTTCCTCGACCTACTCTCTCTCATACCCAAGGCCCCACTAGCTTCACCTTTAACCAACCTATCTCATCTCTATTTTTCCATAATATATTCCCAAGGACAATCCTATCTCAAGTGAGTGTGACCCAAGAATAATGGTGAGCTTAATTGTTCCCATGGGCTTCTCCCTCTTTTTGCTCCCATGCCCAATTTGCCTCCACTCTTATCCTCTTTCACTCCTTCCACTTCCTCTATCTCTCCTCCACCTCATCCTCTGCCTTTCACCACCATTTCAACCATACCTCATACACCTCCACCAACCTAAGGGATGGTACCAATATCACATACTCCACAAATAAATGTCTAGGGTGACCCGAATGTGTAGTTGATTTTTGACATAGCCTCTGAGAGTATGAAGAGGATGCTCACTCAAAATTTTATCCCAAGAAGGGAACCTGGTGATATGGAAGACCCATAAACATCTATTTTCCCTCACCAATATGAGGACTACTTATGGGAAAGAGAAGATGGTTGAGGACCCATTATCTATCCTCTGAGCTACCCATGACATGTATAAAAAATTCATCGAGGACATGTAAAGCCAAGTCAAGACTTTTGAGGCTCAAGTGAAGAGCACAATCTTAGTTAGATTAATTGGGCAGGTCAATGATGCCCTCCTATTAATTTTATCAATTATGGGGAAAGTAATGGGGACTCAGGATGAGATTGATTCAATTATATAGAGGATGCAGGCCTACATGGTAAGAATCATAGAGATTGACAAGAAGTGTCAAAAACTATAGGTCATGGTCAATAACGGGATGTTCCCAGGGCTCAAATTAATGCCTCCCTAATATTTAGTGTTATACTAAACTTATGTCATAAACATGAGAGTAGTGATGGAGGAGTGGCTAGCCTTGGCCTGCACTACTACATAACCCTTGAAAGAGGGTGAGAAGAAGAAACTGATGTACTTTTGGGAGGTCAATATCTTAGTGTTATTTTATTTGGATGGCACTCTACTCGACTAAGGGAAATTTAAAGTCTACTTGGGTCAATTTAATTAGGTTATGAGGGATAAATTAATAAATTCAAATCAAGAAGGATCCTAGGTAGTGTTGGATCTGTTAACTCAGTGCACTACAAGCATAAACCAAGTTTTAAGATTATAGGCCTCAATAGAAGTAGTTTTTTAGGTCTCCTAGATATTGGTTACTCAAGTATAGGTGATCTTGAGGGAGCCTCTAGTGAACTTGGGCAAGGTGTATAAGAAGTTCGATCTCATAGCATCTACACTAAAATTTAGGAATGCTTAGTCAAGGTAGTTGGGAGCTATCACATCTTAGTCGCCTCTACATGTTTGGAGATGGTCCCTGCATATTTGTTGCAGGTTTGTTGGATTTTTTTTATTCAATATTTTGAAATATAGTTATAACTACAATGAGTGACCATCATGGCCTAGAATGGGATCTTTATGCTTTTTGGACGTGATTCCTAATCCTTATCTATTTATAAAAGAATCATATTATATTTTAGGGTTAACCAAAAAATGTTCCAAAGTGTTGTTGGATTATTTCTAGTTCCTCTCTATACTCTAGACTGTAACAATGATCTGGATCAATTATTGTAGGAGTTTTTCATTATTTTAATAAATTGTGTTTCTTCAAAAGGGTCTTACTATGTTCAATTTTCTTTTATTTTCATGTTTAAATTATCAATAATGATATGATTGATTGAATTAACAATTTATCACTTTATGTATGGCATGATTATGATGTGCTTAGCTATTGTATTATCTTTGTGAATTTTTTCATTCTCTTTTGGTAAGTACTGATCAATTGTGTGCTTACTTTCAAGTTTTCATATAGTGTTTATGTGTTCTTGAAAATAAACCCTTAGTAATAATCTCTGGTAGGAACTCACATTGAATGCATACTCTAGTTTCCATCAAACTCTCTTCACTATATGTTTTTTGGAGGTAGAACACTAGTGAAACTTGGTATATAGTAGTATAGTTGTGGTACATACACTTAATTCAATGACCATTGCATTAATCTCATTTTAGACTTGGAGGCATCTTTTTCTACCTTACCCTTCTCTATCTTTTGTGATAAATTGATATCTCTGTATCTGAAAAGTATGTTGTAATTCATTGCTTTCCATTTTTCACTTTGTCATTTTATGGATTTTGCACATCCAAGTTGAATGAAGAGGTACCACATTATCATTTTTCAGCCTTTCCATTCCCCCCAAACCTTTCAAATAGATCTGATCATAGGAAAGCCTAGATGAATGAAGAGATGTAAGGCTGCCAATTATCAGTGTGCCAAGCCACCTAGAGCTATTAGAGAGGTCTGATATGAGGAAAACCTAAGATAATGAACAAGCACCAAGTCACCACTTGTTAGTGTGGGTAGTGCCCCATACCTGTCAGAGATGTCAGGGCCTAGGAGAGCCCAGCAAAATGAAGAGGTGCTATGTCAACATTCATTAGTACAGATTCATTTAGACCTATTAGAGATGTCAAGGCCTGGGAGAATTAGCCCCTTATCTATAAGTTTTTGTAGTTGAAATTTTCATTCCTACATATCAACCACATTCATCGGATTTGGAGCCTTAGATGTAGGTGTAGATCCATGTCTAATATCTAGAGAAAAATCAAATTCATAGATAGGTGGAAAACCGGTAGTTCTTCATGGAATATATCCTTAAATTATCTTAAGACTGGATAATCTCTGATATAATATTTTGGCTCTTTAAATATCTATTTCATTTGAATAGTGTAAATCTTATAGTCTTTATGAACTTCTCTTTTTGTTGTATGGCTGAAATAATTTTATGAGTTTTTGAGTTTAAAACATCTTATATTTCCACCGAATTACCCCTATCATCAAAATATTGAAACTTATTGCTTAAAAAATCAATATTATCTTGATGTTTTTATGGCCAATTCATACCCAAAATCATGTCAAAGGATCCTAGTGGTGCTAAAAATAAATTTACCTTGGTTTTGAAGACCCTAAGAGCATGTTTTGGCACTTTCCAGAATTGACATGCTTTACAAAGTTCTTTCTCTAATCACTTATTCTGATTTTTTTTCCATTAGAATAATAATGATTATTAAGGATGGATTGCAACATTTTTTTCCTAAATTTATATATTTTATTAAATCAAGACTTCACCTTCTCTTTTACTCAATGGGTAGATTGTGTTGTCACAACTAAAGTGTGAACGTTAGTCATGTTAACATCATGTAAAAAATAATTTCAAGCCCAACTTAAACTTGGGTAGGTTTGTCTCTTTGTCATGAATATAGTTTACATAATTCAAAAGTCTAAGGAATTTGTTTTAATATTCAACCACAGTCATTATGCCTTGCTTTAAAATCTTAAATTTAATTATTTTATATTGCTTGTAGGTAGAATCCAGGTACCTTTTGTATGAATTATTTCTTAAAATTTTCTCAAGGATCAAAAGATCATACCTCTTGAGAGTACAAAGATGATTTCACTTTAAAGCTTTATCAACCATCAAATTTCAATCTATAGGCACCAATGCAAGCCTCAACATCGTAACTAGAGTTATACATGGTAAAATACTTTTTCAATATGACCATCCATACCTTAGCGGTACCATCAATGTCTCCCATAAAATAATTAGGAGGTAGGAGCTTCTTGAATTTAGATTTAATGAACATATTATATGAATTAAGGCCTTATCACCTTTGTCAATACAATTTATAAAATTAAGTGTTAAATGATTTAAAAAATGCAACCGGATTATCCAGTTCAATCCTTTTTTGAAATAAGATTTACACTAAAATCTAGTTTCAATTAAATACATTAGCTCAATTTTCTATTCAACCACTTGATATTATTATAACTTTAGTATATTTTAAATTTAACTAAAATTCCAAGGAATCTCATTTAAAATGATGCCAAATAGACCTTATGCCCTAGATATCTTTTATTCATATGGTTATCTTAATTCCATGCATTTCCCAAGTGTATACAAGTATTTCATAATCCAAACTAGATAAACATATTTTTCTCTATTGACACTAAATCAATATAATTAATTATAAATATACATTTTCTAAGTACTAATACTTTAAATTGAAGTGCATTCATGTCCCCATATAAGAATGAATCTCAATCATAAGCTTTAACCTTCTCTAACACATTGAAATAGATAATTAGCTTACATCTCCTAATTGTGAAATCATTCCAATCCAAAGAAGAATGTTAATACTGTTTTAAACATAATAATAACTCCAATATCCACTTTGCTTATGTGATGATTACATAATTTGATTGTTCCAATATATACATAGAGTTATATTATTATTGGAATTAACCATTAATCAAATAGACAACTCAAAGTACCCCAAAATTTATGTATGATTACAATGAAATTGAAATAATTTATTTTCATACCGTCATAAATTATAAATTTAATATTTAACTAGATAATTACCATCAAAATTGGATGCAACAATCAGTCCCACAAACATGTATTTATATATTTATGAAACAATAGAACCATTTGAAAATAAATGCAAATACCCAAGTTCCTTCATAAATATAATATTACAATAATAACTATGCTACCCATGACTTGAATACAAAGATCTGACTAATTTCAAATATCACAATACAAGCTGATTTGGCTATGGGTTCCCCATATTTTAAATATGACAACAATGATGTAATACTAACTCTAGTTTGGTGGTTGTAATCTCTTGCTCTATGTTTAATTTCATTTACTAATTTGCATTCTTCAAAGGTAATGACCTCAAGGAAGGTTCTTGATAAAATCAAGAACCTTCCTTGAGGTCTGTTTCTAACTATTTTTCACTTTTCCACATTCAAAAGAAGAAAGAAACTATGATAAAATGGTCAGGGGTTTGTACGTACCCGAATGAAGTTTGTGCACCGTTATTCAGACGTTGTAGGGACTCCTCTTTGGTTGTGGAGGATGACACCTGTAGAAGAAAGAGACTCAAACACAGAGATTGTTAGATAGATGTAAGGTGGACTGCCAAGCAAAAGCTTGATCCCAAAAGTGCAAAGACTTCCTGGAGGGGTGACAGTCCACTGGTTGATAAAGAGAAGAATGTTGTTAGAAAAAGAAATGGTAATAGACTAAACAAAAGAAAAAGCAATAAATGTGTGCCTATATGTGGCAATCTATCTTCCACAGTCACCGGCATCGATTAGTCTGCCGACATTGGTTTGATTAAAGTTGCCGACGTCGGTTAGTCTGCTGACATCGATAGGGGCAATGGGGCTTTAGATGAGCTTCAGGTCTGTCTGTAGTCAGTCAGAATGGTCTGGGAGGTTTATGGGGGTTTGATGGCTTGTGCTGGGTTTTGCAGAGCAGAGAGAATGACTAAAAAGGGGACCAAACAGAGGATAGGGGTGAAAAAGGAGAAAAGGATGAGGGAAGGCTTTTCAGCCTTTCCAAGAAGAACAGGTCAGGTTGTGGCAACAGAGCTTAGAAATGGACAATGGACTGATTACTAGTGTATTAAAAGGATAATGAAATGGAAATCAGTAAAGATACTTAGCTATAGGTGGAGAGGCAAAAATGCAGGAGGTCTATTTTTGTTGTGGCTGATGCGGGAGATGTCGTGCAACCTTCAATCCAGTGTGGAATGGCTGGTGTAGAACCTCTGAGCCTGGAGAGTGTTGTTGAAAAGATGATACCTACAAGAAGTCGAGGAGCCGAAGAGCTTGAAGCCTAGAGGAAGCAAATTCACGTTCGCTGGGGGGCAAATAGTGGTCAGATTATAGTTTTAAAGAAACTGACATCGGTGATACCACCAGCGTCAGCCAACTATTGACCGACGTCAGCGGCAAAAGAATGGGAAAAGAGGCTAAAATTAGCCTTTTACCCATTCTTCCAACTGTTAGGTCTAATTATCGTTTGAAAAATGGTCAAAGGTGGATTAAATGAGCGCGAGAGGGTTGAAATAGGTCATAAATTGGTCATAGGGTGATGGGAGGCATCCAAGGAGAGGTATCTAAGGTGGGGTGAGGTGTCATGGGTGATGTGTCAAGGGAGAATTATTAATTTAAAATAGGTATTTTAAATTAATAAAAACATAGGTTAGGCATGGTGAAGTTTGAAAGGGACCAAGAGGGAGTCGACCAAGGAGTAGACACGATTTTGGTGTCTACATTTATCCCTTTTTGTCTTGTTGGTTGTTCTTGATGAACTACAAGACAAAAACAAGAGTCGATTACCCCAGGTATGGGATGAGGTAGCTTTTGTCTTGTTGGTTGTTCTAATGAACTGCAAGACAAAAATGAATGTAGGTTGCCCTGATTATGTGATGAGGTATTCCCCCTCAAAGTAGGAGTCGAGGGAAGGGAACCTAAAATTGGGTGCCAATTTGACAATGAGATGGATAGATACAGTGAAGGTTGAGTGTGAACGTTGCAATAGTTGAGATTGCGCGCATACTACTTCACGAGATGGTCAAGTCAAATTATCGCAAGTCAGGGTTGAGGAGTGCCAAAATCAAAATAACTGGGCCCCAGCATTTAGTCATAGCTAATAGGGTTATTCAATCAAAGTTGTAGCTCCAATGGTCGTCATGTTCCAGGTATCCTAGGCTCAGAAAGTGCTCCTAGAAAACATGAAAATGTCACAAGTAGTGGGGATCAACTTGCTCGCGATCCAATACTTTTGAGGGTCAAAATATGGGTTGTGAACAATTTTGCTAACCATCCGTGAGGTAGCATACTTGCAATCAAAACAACCAAGGCAGAGTTGTCTCGAAAGTGGTCGTAGTCAGAGGAGATAGTTGCGATCTCCAAAGTTGTTGGTTGAAGCAAGTTGAGATAGTTGGTCCATTAAATGGATGGATGAAGGAATGGCTGAGCTAACCTCAGAAGACCCCATGTCAACTGAGTGCTACCTACATAGCCCCGGTCGCTAGGGCCTCAGGCCGATGTAGTTCTCCCAAAAAGGGAGGAAGAGGGTCAGTTGTGGATGGGTTGGATGAGGTTAAGTCATGGTTAAAGGTAAGATAGTTCATCCATCAGGTAGACGAACAAATGGATGTGGCCGAGCTACCCCCAGAAGATGTCATTTCATCTGAGTGCTGCCTACATAGCCCTTGTTTGAAGGGCCTCAGACCAATGTAGTTCAGACGAGGAGGCAAAATGGTGGATGATAGGTGGTTTGGTTATGATAATGGTTTAGCACTTCCCATATGTCTGAGGGTACGTGCTTGAAATAATGAGGGTAAGATGATGTTACAGCCTTTTCTATATTATGTGATGGTGTATTTTGTAACATTGATTGATGTGGTCTTTCATCCCTAGCAATTTTCCATATTAGTGATGGATATATGCTAAAAATTAATTGAGTCTATTTATGCTTCAGCAAGTAATGGTTTATGCTTGACATAAATTGTATGGTCGATAGTTTCCATGTGTATTGTTGTCCATAGAAACTATGTGAATAGGTTATGAGAAAATTTTGTGGTCTGAAAAAAGTTTGGTTGGTTTGGTTTGGTTGGCAAATGATTTGGTTGAATATGACCAAAGATGTGTAAGAAGTGAAAGGCGCGTTGCTCTTTCATTGACATGGACCATGATGATAGCATAGGTAGGGGGCTTATTTAGAAACAAAAGCCCCATTCATGCATTATGTCATTAACCATTGGTTATGTTAGAGAAGTAATCGAATCACTTTGACATTAAAATGAGCTCGAAATCCCTTGAGTAGGTGATGTGATATGTTAGGATAGGGTAACCCCTTTTAGGCAGGGATAACTTCGCCCTTTTTTATAGGAGACCCTAAGACGACTACAAGCCAAGTCCATGACCCTTTTTTTTTTTTTTTTGGAGACTGATCGATGCGGGAAGTCTGCATGGGGATGTCGTTTTGATTTGTGGTCATATGTGAAGCTGATCGATGTGAGAAGCTTCTAAGAGAGTGTTGTTTGTAGCAAGATTTTAGGGATAGCCATCCTTTGAGGGAGTGGTCTATATTTTTGCTTTATATATATTTTTGAGGGCTTTGAATAGCTGTCCTTCGAGGGAATAGTCTATTAGCTACAGCAATGATGATACAGTTGTCCTTTGAGGGAGCAGTCTGCATGTATAGTTTTATGACCTTTTGAGATTTTGACATCCCCATTTATTTTTGACAGAATTGTGAGTCATGGACAAGACTATAGAAGTTCGAGGACTCCCTTTTATTAGGACAAAGCATTCATACTTTATAAAAGGGTTACATAGGGTTTGCTTTAGGTAAACAGGGTTGAAAGAAATGAGGATTAAGAGGATAGGGATTGCTTAAGGGACGAGCTCAAGTTAAATGTCAAGTGAACGAGTACTCGATTAATATTAGAACAGTCGTAGATGCAAGGCAATAAGGGGCTCAGGTTCTGGTCGGCCTTCAAAGGAAGACATATGATAAGTCCCTGACCCAAACTTGTGCATTATGATGTAAGGTCTGAGCCAATTAGGAGCAAACTTGCCTCATTTGCTTCTTTCCAAATTGGTCACGTGTTAAAGATGATTAAGAAGTTGGTTGATGTTGGACATGAAGTTGGTTGAGATGTTGTTGGCATGTTTGGCTGGTTGATGTTTGGTCGGTGTTTGGTTGGTTGATGTTTGGTCGAGGCTTGGTCAAGGCTTGGTTGATATTTGGTCAAGGTCGTGATAGTGAGGATAAAGTCGAATTCCCCCAGTTGCTTATGTGACAAGGAGAATGTCTGGTAGATTTAGTTTGAGAGGGCAAGATCTTGATCTTTCATGTTGGAGGTTGGAATCTCAGGATGACTGAAAGTGATGGAGGCAATGGTAGGTAATGATGTGACCAAAGCAGCCAGTGGTTGGGGGTCTTCAGGTTGGACCTTCACTGCCTGTAAGGATTTGATCAAAGTTAGACAATGTTGCAGAGAGTTTTGTATGAGTCATACAAATATGTCTTCACAAAGGTTTGGCGATGTTGTTTCACCATGGGGTCATTAATTGGGTTTGAATAAGTTGGTCGAGATGTGCCCAAAATTGAAATCTTAGGTCTTGATGGTTGAGGAGACTTGACGAATGGATATGTTTGAGGGAGAGAAACCTTCTCTTTCCATTTATCCTGCATGGTTTGTGACCTAGTGGTCACATTGATAGTGTTGATTTCAAATAATGGGGTTGAAGGAGGTAAAGGGACCATAGTCTTGTATGGGGATCCTGATTTAGGTGAAGATGTTCGAGAGGCATGTGATGGTGTCGATGGTTTGGTTAAAGGGTGGTAAAGAGGATCCTTGGTGAGAAGGGTGTCCTTTTTGAAGTGTTGATGAATGACAGCCTTAAGAGTGCAACAATGCTCAGTGTCATGTCCAAGTGTGCGATGATACGCACAAAATTTAGTGTCATCAAACCAAGATGGTTTTGGTCCGAGAGTTGATGAGTGTGAAGGTGAAGAGGTTTGGGAGAAATGAGACGGTGTTGGAGATTTTTTGACAGTATCTTCAACAAGAGGGGTGTTTTTATTGATGAAGTGGTGGATGACAACCTTAAGGGCACAACAATTTTCAGTGTCATGCCTAAGTGTGCAATGATATTGGCAAATTTTGGTGTCATCGAACCAAGACGGTTTTGGTCTGAGAGGTTGAAATGGTTTGATAGGTGGAAGAGTGATGTTAGAGGATTTCAAAATTTGGCATAACAGCAAAGTGTAAGAACCTGCTAATGGGTCTGCACATTGTGTTGCAGTAAGAGTGGACAACTTCTATTCAGAAGCTATTGAGGGAGTGTTTTGTACCATCCTTTTGTTTGGCGGTGTGGCCAAATGCATAGATGACACTTTCGTGGTAGGGGGCATTGGATGTTTTGAAGGAGGTATGTTTTTGTTAGGTGTTGGTAGTAATGGAGGTGATTTGTTTTGGTTAGGGGTTGGAGTAGGGAGCACTCTTATTATGGTAGAAGGATGAGGGCCCAAAATGGAGGGCAATAATGATGGTGGAGAAAAAGTTCTCCGATGGAATTTAGTGGCCTTCTTTGGTTTAGTGCGAGGACCACTATTGTGAGGGGTGAGGTTCAAATCAACCTTCACCGAATCTTCTTCAGTCGAAGTGGGTGAGCCGGCTAGTTCCTCTCTCAACGGAGAAGGGATTGGATATTATGGCTCATTAAGAGGGTAGAGCGTAGGGATGGTGATGGCTTTGGCATGTGGTCGAGGTGTGGGAAAAGTATGATCCCCCATTGATGACAGGAAAGATGAGGGTGAGGCTACCGGCGCTGGTATGGTCAAGGCGTCCTCCAATATAAGAGAGATCGATGGAGAACTAATAGGAGAAGACGGTTCCTCTACCTATGGAAGATGAATGGGAGAAGAATATTCTTCCACCTGCGAAGGACCAATAAGTTGACTAACCTCTTCAAACTGTGAGAGAGGTTGGTTAGGCATAAGAGGAGAGACGGTGTTGACTGTGCGTATATTATGCTCTTGGGAGTCATCGGCCACGGTCTGCACATTATTTTGGCTAGGGGGATGGTTAGGAAAAGGTTGTTTAAAGATGTCTATGCTTTGATTGGGTGGTGAGTTTGGGTTATCCAATACTAAATCACCTTTATCTATCATGTCTTGGACAATGTTTTTGAAGGTCTTGCAGTTGTTTATGTCATGGCCTTTGATACGGTGATAATGACAAAAGTCATTTTCCCTGTACCATGCAGGGATAGGTTTTGAGGGGTTGAACTGAGGTGGTCAGATTTGAGGGAGATTAAGGACCCCTTATTTGACAAGTTTATCCAACACGGAAGCGTATGATTCTCCTATAGGAGTATACTGACATTGTATGTATCGTTGTTGGAATTGTTTGGTGATGCTTTGAGATGTGGAAGGTTTGATTTGGTTAGTTGTTGTTGAGGATGGTGATCTAATGACCACAGCATTTGTTGATGCCTTAGATTTGGAATTAAAATAAGAAGGTTTAGAGGAAGGGTCATTGGACTTGGTGTTGGGGTTTTTACTCCACAATTTGACTTTGTTTTTCTTGACGGCACGTAGTTCAAGCTTTCTAGCCATCGTGAAGGCTTCGTCAAAGGTGCGGAATGTTTGGACCCGCAAGGTAGAGGAAATATGTTTGGCACATGCCTAAGAGAAGATCTCAATGAGCTAGGGTTGAGGCAAAGAAAAGGAGAGCTGGTTGATTAAGCCTCTCCAACGGGCAACAAAATTGGCTATGGATTCATCATCAAACTGCCTGATAGAGTATAGATCTGTGATTGAGACCTTTTTGGTGATATTGATCGAAAATTAGTCAAGGAAAAGTTGAGCTAGCTGGGTGAATGTGAAAAGAGAGTGACTGGTAAGAGAGTTATACCAGTTGAGGGCAGTGCCAGAAAGTGACATGGGGAATGTGCGTAGCAATAACGCATCATCATGGGCTATGAGGTAACAAGCATGTCTGAATGCTCGTAGATGCTGTTGTGGGTCTTCTTTACTCTAGAATCGAGTAAACTTAGGAAGTTCCCACTGACTGGGATACGGCCGGATCGAGACTGAGGGATGAATGGGTTCATTGCAAATTTGCTCATAGGAAAGGACATTGCTTGAACTGGAAATGGATGTCTCAAGATTAGACATTTTGTCCATCAACATTTTGATTAGCTCAGTTGACGAATTTATAGGTGGGGCACCCCTAGGTTGTAAGGCACTTGGAAGGTATTAGGAGGGGCGTATGACGTAGTTGGTTGCGCTTATATAGGTGCAACATATTGATAACTAGTCATAGGGATAGAAGTGGAAGCCAAGGGTGGTTGTGTCATGAAGGTAAAAGGCACGACTAGGCTTGATGTCGCCATAGGTGGTTGGATGGTGGTGACATTAGCCAAAGGATGAGTATCCACCCTTGTGTTGATGGGGGTGAGGGTAGGCGAGATGGAGACAACTAGATTTTGGAAAGGGGTAGAGCTTTGTTGAATAGTCTACGGTTGATGGGGGGCTGAAACCCCAACGGAAGTGGGCCCAGAGATAAAAGGAGAATCCACACTTAGAATATTAGTCATGGGATGGTTATTAGTCGAGGTGACAGCTTGGGTGTCTATGGGCTGGATTACAGATGCCGTTGATATGGCTACCGTCCCAACTAAAGAGGTTGGCATCCCATAAATTGGGTTGCCTAAAGAGTCTCGCATTTGACTTCGTGCGAGATAGTGTTGAAGGGCCTTGACATTGAGGTCAAGGAACCTTTCGAAGTCTTGGTCCCCTTCAGGGACAATGGGAGACTGAGTCAGGGAGGTTGGGTAGGAGTTCATTCGGTCTCTGAATGATACTCCATTAGAGGACTTGTTATGGAAGGCGAAGGTGGAAGCGGTTGTTGCCTTGCATGGTCAACAAAAGTCTTGGTTTGACTACGTGTCAAAACCATTCAAGGCAAGAGGTTCAGGTTTTAGAAACTATGTTTTTCAGTCTTAGAAAAATAGAATGGGTGTGTTTAACAGCCAAAAAAAAGTCAAGTTTTAGGCTTGCTATTTTGGAAGAAAAGTTGCTGACAGTGACCGACGTCGGTAGAAAAAACCGATGGCGGTAAAAAAAAGTTGCCAACGTCGGTGGTAAAACCGATGTCGATTACTGTCTTGTTGGGAAGGAAGAAAAAAAAGGTTCTGAGTTGTTTGAAGCTTATAAAAATGCATCCTCACCAGCTCAAAAAACCAGATAGAGACAAAAAAATAGATGAAGACAAGCAAACCCCTAAACGTTAATTCCTAAGAATAAGTTTTAGAGTCTTGTTGGCTTATGCCTTAGAGGAGTGTGTGGGAGGTTGGCTTTTAGAATGGGTCCTAAAAGAAGTAGTCTAAGGTTGGTTTCAGGTAAGTTTTGGTGCTCAAAGTCTGTTTTAGGTTCCGTATGTGGCCTGGTGCTAAGGAACAAGCTCCCCTCACTTCACAAGCCCAGAGATAAGCTGGGTCGCTTATCCAGTATATACTTCTCCTAGAGTTTATACTCTGCCAGAGAACAGAGTGGGCTTTCCCCTTGGTAGTGAAGTCCAAGTAGGATTGCCAGGAAGGGTAAGGTATCTGCTAGGTGATAAAATCCTAGTCGGGCCTTGTCTCAAGTATGTTTAGATGTTTAGTTGTGAAAGTGGTCTGGTCGTGTAACATAAGTGTGCTACAATTTATTCATAATGCATTTTAAGTTACTAGGTGAGCTAAAAATGCAAGCAAGCAGAAATGAAATGCAAAATATTTTAAGCCCAAATAGAAATGTGTGTTCGGATGCAGACAAGTGGAGAAAAGGTTGAAGAGTATGAAGTTTACTACTCTAAGATGCAAGAAAGAAAGAAAAAGAAGGATTCTTTTTAACTTTGCTAATAGTGTCTTTTCGAAAGAGATAGAAGAAAAAGATGCAAGAAGAGACCTAATGCACCTATATGAAAAGTTTATTTTTAGAAGAAAAAGAAGTGAACCCAAAGAAAATTCCTAGGGTCCCATCGGGCATGCCAGAATGTTTCCAACTATTTTTCACTTTTCTACATTCAAAAGAAGAAAGAAACTATGATAAAATGGTCAGGGGTTTGTACGTACCTAAATGAAGTTTAAGCACCATTATCCAGACGTTGTAGGGACTCCTCTTTGGCTGTCGAGGATGACACCTGTAGAAGAAAGAGACTCAAACACAGAGATTTTTAGATAGATGTAAGGTGGACTGCCAAGCAAAAGCTTGATCCCAAAAGTGCAAAGACTTCCTAGAGGGGTGATAGTCCACTGGTTGATAAAGAGTAGAATGTTGTTAGAAAAAGAAATGGTAAAAGACTGAACAAAAGAAAAAGCAATAAATGCATGCCTGTATGTGGCAATCTGTCTTCCACAGTTGCCAACGTCAGTTAGTCTGCTGACGTCAGTTTGATTAAAGTTGCTGACGCCAGTTAGTCTGCCGACATCGGTAGGGGAAATGGGGCTTTAGACGAGCTTCAGGTCTATTTGTAGTCAGTCAGAATGGTCTGGGAGGTTTGTGGGGGTTTGATGGCTTGTGCTGGGTTTTGCAGAGTAGAGAGTATGATTGAAAAGGGGACTAGACAGACGATAGGGGTGAAAAAGGAGAAAAGGATGAGGGAAGGCTTTTCAGCCTTTCTGGGAAGAACAAGTTGGGTTGTGCCAATAGAGCTTAGAAATGGACAATGGACTAATTGCTAGTGTATTAAAAAGACAATGAAATGGAAATTAGTAAAGATACTTAGTTGTAGGTGGAGAGGTAGAAGTGCAGGAGGTCTGTTTTCATTGTGGCTAGTGCAGGAGATGTCGTGCAACCTTCAATCCAGTGTGGAATGGCTGGTGCAGCACCTCTGAGCTTGGAGAGTGCTGTTGAAAAGCTGATACCTGTAAGAAGTCGAGGAGCTAGAGAGCTTGAAGCCTAGAGGAAGCGAATTCACATTCACCGGGGGGGCAAACAATGGTCAGATTATAGTTTTAAAGAAATTGACGTCGGTGATACCACCAGTGTCAGCCGACTACTGATCGACGTCAGCGGCAGAAGAATGGGAAAAGAGGCTAAAATTAGCCTTTTACCCGTTCTTCCAACTGCCAGGTCTAATTGTCATTTAGAAAATGGTCGAAGGTGGATTAAATGAGCACGAGAGGGTTGAAATAGGTCATAAATTGGTCATAGGGTGATGGGAGGCATCCAAGGAGAGGTATCCAAGGTGGGGTGAGGTGTCATGGGTGATGTGTCAAGGGAGAATTATTAATTTAAAATAGGTATTTTAAATTAATAAAGACATAGGTTAGGCATGGTGAAGTTCGAAAGGGACCAAGAGGGAGTCGACCAAGGAGTAGACACGATTTTGGTGTCTACAAGGTCATTACCTTTGAAGAATGCAAATTAGTAAATGAAATTAAACATAGATCAAGAGATTACAACCACCAAACTAGAGTTAGGGTTTCCACTTTACTTGAAAAGATTACACAAATTATAATAAATATAATGTTAGATCCAATCACATAACATTCCTCGAATGACAAAAAAGTATTTTTCTATGAATGAGAATTTCTTGGTCCATTTGTCAAACCCAAGAACTTTTAAATAATGACATAAATTCAATCAGACCATGATAGACCATCTGGAAAAAAATTGCAAGTTATTTCAAACCTATGAAACAATGCTCCAAGGAATGCACTAAGTTTATAAAAATAATGATCATCATAAAGAAATGAAAATTAAGGATCAGAATAAGTTTTTTAGATACTTTTGATGAATAGAAATATAATGTTAAAACAACCTTCATGAAACTAAGTCATATTAGGCAAACCATAGCCAAGCCAAAAGACACAGTTACTATAAAGAAGTTAGCTTCACTGAAATCAGAGATGCAACTAAAAGAATCTCATTATACTTATTTATATTCCATATATGCCTTATTTTACTCCTAAGTTTTTAATTTGATGATAAAATTTTAGCATGCACATGTTTATAGCTATATGGGGAGTATGCGGGAACAAGAATGAAACATCCAAAAAGCTATAAAAAGACTGTCTTGATTTCTTAACACTAAAAATTCTTTCACAATCAATACTATAATTAAAACATAGAAATTAGTATTAAATATATAGTTCACACTACAAGTATTAGAAATATGATAGGAAAAATGACTTCATCTTATAGGAGCCATTGACAAGTCTAGCTTTGTCATTCAAAGCTATATTTATAAGTATTAAGAAAAATTAATCCACTATAGTCAAATATAAAAGGACATAATTCACAAGTGTCACTCATAATTGAGTTTTGTTCCTGAAATAACATTCAAAACTATACCAACAATTTATTTATAGAAAACCATATACAATAAGCAAATCACAAAAGTTGAATCATTACATAAAATTCAGATATGATGCTTAAGACTAAGTTTGTTTATGGAAATGTCATACTTAAAATAATATATACTAATCACTACCATTTTAACACACCTATCTCAAGATCAAGAATAAAATTT
The DNA here is from genome assembly GCA_037957365.1 of Torreya grandis. Classification (NCBI taxonomy): domain Eukaryota; kingdom Viridiplantae; phylum Streptophyta; class Pinopsida; order Cupressales; family Taxaceae; genus Torreya; species Torreya grandis. The sequence goes on along the minus strand of JARHVA010004412.1, from coordinate 1,272,248 downwards.
ACCAATTGCAATGCATCAAACCAAGGCTCAATTTCTTACACTCTAACAGATTAAAACAACAATATACAAGATGAAAAAAATAGGTTACTACATAAGTCATACAATACTAGTTTATCAATCAACTTCTTATTCATACATAAAACTAACTAGAATGGACTTATACCCTATAATTCATATGGTTGTTGTTGTTGTTACCAAATATTACACCCTATAAAAATATGTTCAATACTCTTCCAAATTTGAGCAACATGAGAACACTTTCAAGTATGTGGGTGTACCTATAGTAGAAGTGAGCCTCTAGATATAAGGGCTAGCTCACTGAATGTATCTTGAAATGCTCACACCAACTAAACTAGTTGCTCATGGGGGAAAAGAGTTATAAAGTGCACAAAATGAACCTAATCTAACGGGGTGATAAACCAAGATGTTTTCCACAAGACTATCATACTCAATCATGAAGGGATAAGGCATACAACACTAGTCTAAGAGTCCTAGAATGCACTAGCATTAGTATTTCAATATGAAGGTGACATGCATGAATAATATCTAAAATAAGTGAAACCATAGATCAGTTGAAGATAGTATTTCATATGACTTGTTAGGCTGGAATAACTTACATCAAACATGGAAGGGTTGAGAGAAAGCAAGGATAGATGAATATCTCTTAACCATTCACTATACATCTCTTCACACATTTTGATAAGATTATATATGAACTCAAACTAGATTACATTTATTGTTTTAAGTCAAATTACAATGTCAAAACCATCAGGGCTTCTCCATGCATGGTGTGGTCTCATTTACAAAGGCCAAAATAGTAGCTACTTATAAAACTTCAGAGAGAGAAGAAAAGAATGAAGTTTGAAGGTCACTAAAACACATGTCCAACATGATAACTAGTTATGTTGTAAGTAAAACTAAGTGTGAAACATACCATGAATGCCTCTTAAGACAAATGTCCATATAAACCATGAAAAACTCTCCAAAATGGTGTAGAGATTCTTCAGCTAGCTTTTGTGAAACTACCTTCATAGTGGATCGTCTCTCGAGCATTTGAAAATGACTTAGGAGATTCGACACATATTCTATGATAGTCATAGAAATTTTCCAAGTTTTTATCTATCTTATAGACATTTGTGTTTACCATTTATAGTAACTCATGAATTTCATGGACTTCATTCTTTACATCTAATAGTCCATGTTTATCTTGGACCTTGACTAAGCTCTCATGGCAATGTATGAGTCTAAAATGCTTGCTCCATAATAGAGTCATTTGATCTTACATGACTACCTATGTGGAATTCCCCTTTTCATGTTGCTCATTATATTTTAAAATATGCCTATCATCGTTTAGATATGTGTTCATCTTGTCCATCTAGAAATTAGTCAAACTTGCTCAATTGATCTCTTTTGGAGTCTCTCTGCTTCAAATTTTGACACTGGTCTCAATCATTAACCCAAGGTCCTAAGAGTATGGCATCTATCAGTATTGTGTTCAATCTAAGCTCATTGACTTATTGACCTTGCTCACATCGTTAGATCTAGGTGTATGTTTGAATGTTATCATTGATCTGTTAGGACCCAGTGTTTGAACTCAAATGAATATTTATCATTCTCAAATTTAACATTTGCATTCCCTTCATTTGACATCCTCATGATTGTATTTAACATCAATTTCACTTTCAAATTTGAAATCCCATTATTCTTTGCTTGAACTTAACTTTGACATCTATGCACTTATCATTTGACATCAATATGACCGTTAACGACATCTACAAGACCATCACATTTTAAAACCCAATGGTTTTTTACCTGAGCTTTATTTTGACATCCTCACGATCGTTAATGATGTTCACATGACGGTCAAAAATTTAACCCCAATGGTTTTTTTCCATGTCTTAAATTTGACCTCGTGCAAACATCTCATTCTACAAGTCAATCTTTGAAAGCTTATATCTTGAGTTAGAAATCTCATCAAGACCTAAATTTTATAGAGTATAATTTTAACACCAAGAGCATCATTTCCATGTGACCATTTTTGTTTCATAAGTTTCCCAATCATATTTATTAAATGCACAAGTGAACTATTCAACCCATTCATATGTGATGTGTAATGACATCTTAATGATAGTATGCATCTTTTAGACCTATGTAATGAACTATTTGCTTGATTTTGAAAGCCTAAATGAACTACTGAAGCTTGTGTAACCCTGTCCCATGCCATGACTGCTTGAACACTATGAAAACTTGTCAATTTCATAAATGGCTCTAAAATGACCCCTAAGATATCAAATGACACAAAGACTAAACTAGACCATGATCCAGATTAGAAATATATGAACTGACATCGAATAGAACTATGCAACACCCTGTAATGATATAATAAACCCCTATACAAGATTTCAACTATAGAGTGTTGACCCATTTTGGATGTGGTTAAAATGGTCAACATTTTTGGCAATTTCCCAAGGGTGGCATGCTTGTTATACCATGACCAGTTTCCTAATCATGTCCATTGGGATATGGAGTCACATGTATGGTAGGTTTGACACATAAAATTATCTTAAATAACACACAAAAATAAAAAACAATAAGAAGCAACACACAAGACAAGAAACACACATATGTTCAACTAGAACATTTGGGGAACACAACACACACAACTAAACAAACTGACTCAAACATAAACTAACCTAAAATGAACACTTCCTCTAGGCTTAAAGGGAAATTTTGACATGACATGAAGGATTGAGTGAGACATGTAACCTTTTGACCCTTGGCATCGATGTCTCCATCTTTTTCATGGTGTTTTCCAACTTCATTGGCATGATGTTCAATGATAACAAAACATGTTAGCTATGCAAATGAACTCTTCTTACATCCAAACAGACTCAAATTTCTCATATGGCTTCTCAACTATGATCTCCAATGGTGGTTTAATATGACATACCTTCTTGATTTCTATGGTATTCAATAAGATTGGGTTTCTTCTCAACTAAAAGTTCTTATAGCTCATGGAGGAGCTCTAAATAATCCACCCAATATTTTTCATTGTCCTTCATGGAAAAAAAATTCTCCACCTTTTCATTTACTTGGCCCTAATATATAAATTTTAAAGTATGACAGTCCTCTTAGCCTTGCTCTCCTCCTTGATAGATTGTACTTGATGTATGGAAGCATAAATCTCTTCTTATTCATGATCCAATACCTTTAGATATGGGTCAATATTAGGTGGGTCTCTTGACTATTCTTGAGGTACAATAACTTCCACCTTGCCCTCACTTTTCATGTCTACAATCTCTTGGACACTAGCATCATCATATTGTTTTATGACAACAGATTCGTGATTAGCGCAATTACTTTCATATTTATGCTTAATGGAATGCTTGTCAACATGATCATTATTATTTTTATAAAACTTATCATTAGATATATAATATCTTGTATAAAAAAGAGACATACCCAACTTGTCAAACTCTTTGCATATGGCATTGATCTTTTGCCATAGTTCCTCTTTATTCACAACATGAGACTTTTTTCCATGCTTATTGAGATAGTCAACATCATTCTTGTTGGAGTTATAAATCAAATCAGATGTAGGGTTCTTGAGAGGAGTAACCTTACTAAGATGATCAAACTCATGACATATGAAATTAAACTTTTACCACAAGTCATTTTCATCCACTTCATGAGTGTCATCTTCAAGAGCTATTTCATGTACCTTGGTCTCATGAGACTCTCTTAGGACTCTAACTTCTTGACGAGTGACTTGACCTTTCTCCTTGATAGTACACTCCACTTCATGCTTGAGATGATCATCCACACTTCATGATTAGAAATGGAGTATTTTTAAAATAACTCTCTCTTCAAGTCTTGGCCACATTCCTCATGGACAGTCATAAAAGAGTCTTCAATATGTTTTCATTCATTCAAGAAGGTAGGATTTCCCTTTTGTTCACCAAGTGGATTCCCTATGGTGATTTCTTCCTCATAGTCACTCATTACATCTTCTTGGTTAGCCATGAATTATATTTGATCCTCTTCTCTTACTTATCTCAAGATGGGCTCTTCCTCAAGAAAGGTTGAGGTGGAAGGTTGATGGATGGGCTTGTATGAAGGAGATAGGATATGAGGTGTAGTGCAAGGTTAATGAGTTACAGAAAAAGTGTGGGATGAAAGAGAGGAATTGGGATAAGCAAGAGTTTCATCTTGATAATAGTCTCCTTAAGTTTCTTCAATAGCATCATGTTCATTTTTCAGCTCTTTATCCTCCCACATACTCAACCTATCTATTGATCATTGAAGGCACTTCTTATCCAAATCCATTTGTTCTTTAACCTCCCATTGAATTTCATCTTTAACCACTTCCCATGCACTCATATATCTTTATATAAAACTTCTTAACCATTCCATGAGATGATTAGGAAGAACATAAAACTCATCATCCCATGTTCTCATATTGTCTTCACTATCTATTAACTCTAGTAAGAGTGACAAGAAAGATTGGACCTAACGTGTGGTTGATGGATGAGGAGAAAGGTAATGATGGGGATTAAGACCAACTTCAACTTATTACATTTTAGCCTATAGGAATCCACATCTTTCCTTGTAATATATTTGTATACAATCTATGGAATCATCTGATTCCTCACAACAAGACTCATAGGGATACTCTTGAGGTTGATAAGCATAATGTTATGAATGATAGGGCTCATATTAGGACTGGTAGGGAGGTATTTATTGATAGGTTTCTTGGTAGCCTTATTTAGAGGGTTGTCCAATAACATGGTGTCCATATGGAGAGGGAAATGGAGGGATATAGGGTTGCCATGGCTCATAGGATTGATATCCATTTTGATAGGACTGTTGAGGATTAAAATATGGTTCATAGCAAGGTTAATAATGAGGTTCATGATAGGAGTATTGGACAAAGTTATTCATATCAACCTCATATGTTAGAGGAAACATAATACCTTATCAAAATTTTCAATGAGATATACCTGGGTTGCTTACAAGTAGAAGTTATCATTTGGAATCACTATTGGTGCAAACTTGCTTCCAAAAGCTAATTAGAGGAAAGACACACCAATAATCGTTCTACTCTGTTGAACCTTGGCCCTACCAGGTGTGACAAAATTGTTGTCACCAAATATTTCACCTTAGAAGAGGGTGTTTAAGCCTCTTCTATATTTGGTCAACATGGGAACACTTTCAGGTATGTAGGTGTACCTATAGCAGAAGTGAGCCTCTAGATTTAAGGCCTAGTTACTTGAATGTATCTTGAAATTCTCACACCTACTAAACTAGTTGATTATGGGATAAAAAAGTTATAAATTGCATAAAATGAACCTAATATAAGGGGGTGATATACCAATATTTTTTCCATATGACTATCATACTTTATCATGAAGAGACAAGGCATACAACACTAGTCTAAGAGTCCTAGAATGCAATAGCATTAGTATTTCAATATGAATGTGACATGCATGAAGACTATCTAAGATAAGTGAAACCATAGATCAGTTGAAGATCCTAAGGCTCATTATACACTTAAAAATAGATCTATATACTTAACAACACTTCATATGACCTGTTAGGCTGGAATCACTTACATCAAACATGGAAGAATTGAGAAAAAGCAAGGATAGATGAATATCTATTAACCATTCACTATACATCTCTTCACACACTTTGACAAGTTGGTATATGAACTCAAACTAGATTTCATTTATTATTCTAAAATAAAGTACAATATCAAAATTGTTAGAATCAACAAGGCTTAGGTACCAAAACTAAATCATAGCTTCGATGCCTATTTTTAGGATTTAAACATCCTACATGTTCAAGTAAATCATAAAATGATTGCAAAAATAACAAGCTATAATATAAAAACACATAAACATAAAATACAAACCATGATACCAGATATACGTGGAAATCCTTGCAAAACTATCAAAGAAAAAACCATGAGGTAAAGGCAATACTAGACTTCTTTATTTCTTCATCAGCAAACTCTCTCTACAACACAACTCCTCATAACAACTCTCTTCAAGTGAGAAAATATTACAACCAAGCTTTCCATGCTCAAACCAACAAGATGCAATATGCATATCAATAATGTTAATCACATAGCATCCAAGTGAGCTCCAATAACATCTACCTCTGTCTCCATGAATCCATCACGCATCTAGGTGAGCAAAGTAATCTAACCTTCTATGTTTCAACCTGTAACCTACATATGATGCTTAAAACCTAATCATCTAAGTGAGATAAGCTAATATTAAGCCTTTCAAGCTCTAACTTCTAACTATGAATCCAAAATGGAGAACCTCCAAAAGTTCCTCCATGATCCACTAAGTGGATAAATTACAAAGAGAAAATTAATGCATTTTATAACATGAGAGAAGAGAGATAGAAAGGGAGAGATAACTTCATGGCCAATCAAAGAAACTCGCCACATTTGAGAGGGTGCCTAGTAATTCATAGTGTTGGTTGTCTCCATGTGCTAAAAGTCATCAAAAATGACCCCCCACTTAAACAAGAACATGTGCCACCTTTATGTGGCTCCAAAACTTGCTCCCCAGTTCCACAAGTGAGTCCAAACACTCGATAGTGTTATTTTTATCTTCATTCTTCAAGGGTCAACAAAGTGGATGCTCTACTTTAAACAAGATCCAAGCCATCCCATATGACTCCAGTAATTATGCCCCACTCTCACATGTGAGGCTAATCATCAATAGTGATTTCTTGTCTTCTTCTTTCATGTGCTAACACAAGTCCAAAATATGCCTGCAATTATCTTTTGACTCTTTCCACACATGGAAATCATGGGATCCATTATAAATTTGACCCACACCAACCCTTTTGTAGTTTACACCATGTGACTGTTTCTATCGCTAATTCACTTTTCAGATTTAAGAGAAAGAAGAAACTAAAGAGATAAATGGACAAGGCATGTGAAGTACCTGGATAAAGATCGCGCACCGTAATCCAGACGCTTGTGAGCACCCCTCTTTGGCTGTGGAGGAATGACACCTGCAAGGAAAAAGAAACTTGGACAAGAAAATGTTAGATGGATAGGCGGTGGGTTACCAAGTGAAAGCTTGTTCCCAGAAGTATGAGAACTTCCTTAAGGGAGGTCAACCCACTATTAACAGACAGATAAAAGATCAAGGAAATACAGAATGCCAGGAGACAGAAGTGATAAACAAATTAGAAAGGAAAGAAAAAACAAAATGATTACCTGAAGGAGTTGTCAGGCTGATGACAGTCGCCGAGGTCGGAAGTGTCGCCGGCGTCAGTTAGCTGATCTGCCGACGTCGGTTATCCTGCCGACGTCGGTTGGGGAACTGACCGGCGTCGGTCGGGGTTGTGGCCTGTAGTCGGGTCTGGGTTGGTTTCTGGACTGTGGACGGATCCGATTTGTGAATGGGGTCGAGACAGAGTTCGGGGATGAATTTGGATGGACTGGGGAATGGTCTAGCTCTGATTAGGTGCCCTGTATAGGGTCTTTGTTGACAGGGGGATGAGGAAGTTGTCTGGGATTGTGTAGAAAGGGAGACAGGGAAGAGGAAGATGGACAGGGGACAGGGTCTGAGAAGGCTTTTCAACCTCTCAGGGGAAGGACACAGCTAGCAAAAGACAGTAGATAGGATAGATAACTGAGACTAAATAAAAGAATGAAATGAAATAACAGACTGTGCTTACCTTTGGCTTGCTGACTGAAGAACGGAGGAGCTATTGTTGGAGCCATGGAAGACTTGTTTCAAGAAGAAATCTCTGATCCAAAGTCTTTGCACCTGTTGCTACTGCTGCACGAGGTCCAGACGGAGGAGAAACGAATGCCAAAGCGCCAAGAGGATTCTATTTGCGAGCTCAAGGGTCCAGGGGCTGCAACGGATGCAGAAAGGGGTAATGAAGGCTGCCGACGCCGGCAGTTTCACCGACGTCGGCCGAAGGGTCGCCGACATCGGCGGTGGCAGAATGGGGACAGAGGCTAAAAATAGCCTCTGCCCATTCTTGCACGCCGCCGGGCGAGGGGTTGTGGGAAGAACGGTCACGAGGAAGCTTAAATGGGCGTGGGGGGAAGATAATGAAGAGATTTGGCATAATAAATGCTAGGGGGAAGGTGGAGGGATTCAAGGGAGGATCCAAGGTGGAAAGGGTGGGGTGGAAAGGGGGCCACTTGATTAAAATATTTAAGTTATTTTAATCAAATGGAGGCCAAGGGTTAGGATAGGGGTTTGAGGTGGACAAGGGGGAGAACCAAGGTGCAGATACGTTTGCGGTGTCTACATTTGCCCCTTTTTGTCTTGTTGGTTGTTCTAGACGAACTGCAAGACAAAAATAGGAGTTGGTTGCCCCAGAAAAAGGATGAGGTGTTCCCCCCTCAAAGCGATAGTCGAGAGAAGGAAACTGAAGATCGAGTGTCGATTTGACAGAGAAATGGATAGAAGAGAGTGAGTCAAAATGCTGCCATAGTCGTGATTGCGCGTAGTCCACTTCACGAGAGGGTCGGGTCAAATTGTCGCATGTCGAGGGTTAAGGAGTGCCAAAATTAAAGTAATTGGGCCCCAGCATTTAGTCGTCTGCTGATCGGGTCACTCAATCTAAGCTGAAGCTCCAAATGGTCATCGTGTTCCAGGTATCCAGGGCTCAGGAAGTGCTCCCAGAGACACGAAAAAGCCACAAGTAGTAGGGATCAACTGGCTCGCGATCCTATACTTGCGAAGGGTCAAAAATAAGGTCTGCAGACAATTTTGCTAACCAGCCGTGAGGTAGCACACACGCAAAAACAACCAAGGCAACATTGGCTTGGAAGTAGTCGAAGGTCGAAGGAGATACGCATGATCTCCAATGGTTGGTGGTCGATGGATGGATGGACGAAAGGATGTGGCCGAGCTAACCCCAGAAGACCCCATGTCAACTGAGTGCTACCTACATAGCCCCTGTGTGAAGGGCCTCAGGCCTATGTAGTTCTCCCTAAAAGGGAGGAAGGGTCAAAGAGATCGATTTGTCTTGGTCGAAGTCGCAGAAGAGAAGGTTTGTCCATCAAAGAGACGAACAAACGGGGGTGGTCGAGCTAACCTCAGAAGATGTGGTATCTGAGTGCTGCCTACATAGCCCTGGTCATAGGGCCTCAGACCAATGTAGTTCGGACTGCGAGGATCAAAATGGTCGATGATGAGTTTGGTCATGTGTTGAAATGACGAGGGTAAGATGATGCTACTGATGTCACAGGGGTCGAGAGGCTTTCATCTCTAGCAAGTTTCCATAGTCGTGATGGATGCATGCTAAAAATGAATGGAGGTCTATTTATGCTTCAGCAAGTATTGGTTTATGCTTAACATAAATTGGGTCTGGTCGGTAGTTTCCATGTGTATTGGTGTCCATAGAAACTATGTGAAATGGTCTAGGATGATGTCAGCTGAAAATGATGAAAATGGCTGGGTTTGAGATGAGTCGACAATTGATGTGGTTAAATGTGACCAAAGTGTAGAGAAAAGGTGAAAGGCAAATTGCTCTTTCATTGACAAGGACCAGAAAGGAAGCATAGATAGGGGTTATTAGAACCAAAGCCCCGTTCATGCATTACGTCGTTGACCAGTGTGGTGTTAGAACGGTAATCGAATCACTTTGACATTAAAGTGAGTTCGAAGTCCCTTGAGCAGGTGATAGGAGGAGGATAGGGTAACCCAGTTTAAGAGCAGGAATAACCATGCCCCTTTTTATAGGAGACCCTGAGACAGCTACAAGCCAAGTCCGTGACTCGTTTTTTTTTTTTTTTTTTTTTTTTTTTTTTTTTTTTTTTTTTTTTTTTTTTTTGGTGCAGGCTGATCGATGCGGGAAGCCTACATAGAGATGTCTTTTGATGTAGGGGTCAGTTTGCGAAGCTGATCAATGCGGGAAGCTTCTAAGAAAGGTGTTGTTTGTAGCAAGATTAGTCATAGCCATCCTTCGAGGGAGTGGTCTATATTTTTGCTTAAAAATAATGTTTGAATAGCTGTCCTTCGAGGGATCAGTCTATTAGCTACAGCAATGATAGTACAGCTGTCCTTCGAGGGATCAGTCTGTCTTTTTGATTTGATTTGATTTTGTGACCATGGATATGTTTTGACATCTTGATTTATATTTTTTGATTTTTTTTTATTTTTTTTTTTTTTTTTTGATTTGAGTCATGGACAAGGCTGTAGAAGTTCAAGGACTCCCCTTTTATTAGGACAAAGCATCCATGCATCATAAAAGGGTTGTAGAGGACTTGTTAAAGGGAAATAGGGTTGAAAGGGATGAGGATTAAGAGGATGAGGATTGCTCAAGGGACGAGCTCAAGTTACGTGTCAAGTAGACGAGTACTCGACTAACAGAAGAATGGTCGAAGATGCAAGACAAAAAAGGGGTTCAAGGTCTAAGAAGATCCTGGGCCATGCTTGTATGTTATGATAAGGTCCAAGTCAATTAGGAGCAAACTTGCCCTAAGTTGCCTCTTTCCAGATTGGTCAGGTGTTGATTGATGGATGTGAAGTTGGTTGATATTGTCGTTGGTTGGTTGAAAAAGGTTGAATGTTTGGTCGAGAGGTCTAGTTGATTGATATTTGGTTGAAGTTTGGTTGAGACTGGTCGAATAATTGGTCGGGGGTTGGGTCGATGGACACTTGGTTGAGATGAGTGATTAAATAAGTGATTGATATGTGGTAGAGACTGGGTTGAAGAGTTGGTCGAGGTTTGGATGAAGGATGAATTCCCCCAGCGGGCAGGGAGAATGTTTGAAGGATTGGTGAAGGTCGGTTGAGGTTTAGTGGTCAGATGGATGGTATTAATGTCGAATAAGGGGGTCAAAGGCGGCAAAGGGACCGTATTCCAGCGTGGAGATCCCGATTTAGGTGATGAGGTTGGAGAGGCATGAGTCGGGGTTGATGTTTTGTTGAAGAGGTGGTCAAGAGGATCCTTGATGAGAAGGGAATCCTTTTTTTAGTGCTGACGAATGACAGCTTTGAGAGCGCAACAACGCTCAGTGTCATGTCCCGAAATGTGATGATAGTGGCAGAACGTAGAGTTGTCAAACCAAGATGGCCTTGATCCGAGAGTTGATGAGTGGGTCGGTGTTGAAGGTTTGTTGATAATGTGGTCGAGAAGAGAGGTGTCATTCTCCAAACATTGGTGAACGACGACCTTGAGGGCATGACAATGCTCAGTGTCGTGCCCAGGCGTGCGATGATACGCACAAATGCGAGTGTGGTCGAACCAAGGTGGTTTAGGTCTGAGAGATTGATATTGTCTAAGAGGCAGGAGGTCGAGGCGAGAGGACTGCAACAAGTGCCGTAAGAGCAAGGCATATGAACCTGCTAACGGGTTGAGATGTTTTATTGCAGTGAGGGTTGGTGACGTTGGTTTGGGAGGTGAAAGAGGCATAGGTCGAGGGTTTGGAGGAGATGTATGTCTGATGGGATGAGAGAGTAATGGAGGTGATGTGCCTCTATGAAGGATGGGAGTGGGAAGCACTCCTATTAAAGTGGACAGATGCGGGCCCAAGATTGAAGGTAATGACGAAGGTGGGGGAGGAATCCTCTGATGTGGTCTAGTAGCCTTCGTGTGTTTGGGTCGAGGGCCACTATTGTGTGAGGCGAGGTTAGATATGGGTTTGGGTTTAGATGTGGACGGAGGTGTGCGAGATATAGCAATCTCAGGCAAAGGGCCGGAGGAAACCGTGACTGGGTCTTCCTCGGTTGAAATGGGTGGAGAGACTGGTTCTTCTCTTGGTGGAGAAGAAATAAGAGAGGGCGGCTCCTCAAGTGGGCAGAGGGCATGGATGATCGTGCCTTCTACTTGTAGTTGAGGAGTAGGCAAGGTAGGGTCTTCGGATGGAGGTGGGCTTGATGGCGTTGAGGTGGTCAAGGCGTCTTCCAATACAAGAGAGGTAGATGGAGGACTAGTAGGAGAAGAAGGTTCTTCATCCTTTGATGGAAGAGGTTGGTCAAGGACAAGAGGCAAGATAGTGCTAATCGTGTGAATGTCATGGTCTTGAGGGTCATTGGTCGAAGTCTGGACATTGTTTTGAGTAGGCGGATGATTTGGAAAGGGTTGCTTGAAAATGTCGATATGTTGGTTAGGTGGGGCATTCGGGTTATCTAAAACAAGATCCCCCTTGTCGATCATGTCTTGGACGATGTTTTTGAAAGTTTGGCAATTGTCGATGTCATGGCCTTGGATGCGATGAAAGGGACAGAAGTCGGCCTCCCTATACCATGTAGGGATGGCTTTTGAAGGGTCGAATTGAGGTGGTCAGATTGGAGGGAGATTGAGGACCCCCTGCTTGAGTAGTTTTTCCAAAACGGAAGCGTATGGTTCTCAAAGTGGAGTGTAAGAACGCTGAATGTACCGCTGTTGGAATTGTTTGGTGATGCTTGGAGATGTCGAAGGTTGAGAGTAATTAGTTGACGTCGATGATGGTGATCTAACGACCACAGTATTGGCCACTCCTTTAGATTCAGAATTGGCAGAAGAAGAAGGTCTGGAAGAAGAATGGCCATTGGATTTAGCGTTGGTATGACGCAATTTGACCTTATCTTCTTCAAGGGCGCGGAGTTCGAGCTTTCGAGCCATGATGAAAGCTTTGTCAAAAGTATGGAATGTCTGAACCCGCAAGGTGGATGAGATGTGCCTGGCACATGCTCGAGAGAAGAGCTCGATGAGCTCGGGTTGAGGCAAAGAGAAGGAGAGCTGGTTGATCAGACCTCTCCAACGAGCGACAAAGTCGACAATTGATTCGTCATCAAGTTGTCTGATGGAGTAAAGGTCTGTGATTGAGACTTGTTTGGTGATGTTGATTGAGAAATGGTCAAGAAATAGTTGGGCGAGTTGGATGAATGAAAAGATAGAGTGTCTGGCAAGAGAACTATACCAGTCAAGGGCAGGGCCAGAAAGGGACATAGGGAACGTGCGTAAAAGTAACGCATCGTCATGGGCAATAAGATAACAGGCATGTCTAAATGCCCGTAGATGTTGTTGTGGGTCTTCCTTACTCTGAAAGCGAGCAAATTTAGGAAGCTCCCAATGGTTAGGGTATGGTCGAATAGGGACGGAAGGATGGATGGGCTCATTGCAAATTTGCTCATATGACAAAGTATTGCTTGAACCGAAAATGGAGGCTTCGAGACTGGACATTTTATCCATCAGCATCTTGATAAGATCTACTGACGGATTGGCGGGTTGAGCGCCCCCTAAGTTGTAGGGCGCTTGGAAGAGGCTAGAGGAGGCGTGCGACGTAGTCGGTTGTACAATGTACGGATGACTAGTCGCAGGGGCAGAAGTGGAGGCTAAAGGTGGTTGCGTTATGAAGGTCGAAGGTATAGGTTGACTGGGCACCGCCAAAGGTGGTTGAATGGCGGCAGTGGTAGAAAGATAGGTTGGCACGCCTACATTTGTGGGCGCAAGAGTATGAGGGGTCGAGACAATCAAGTTCTGATATGATGTAGAACTTGGTTGAATTGCAGGGAGTTGAGGGGGTAAAGGAACCCTGATGGAGGTCGGTCTAAAAATAGACGGGGAGGCCAAACTTTGCGTATTGGCCATGGTTGGGTTAATAGTTGAGGCGAAACGCTGAGTCATAAAGGGTTGGGTGGCAAATGGTGTGGATGTCGTCGCCATGTCACCCGAAAGGTCTCGCATTGGGTTTCTCGCGAGATAGTTTTGAAGGGCTGCGGTATTGAGGTCCAAGAATCTCTCAAAATCTTGGTCCCCTTCAGGGATGATGGGAATTTGAGTCAGGGTCGGACCTGTAGGAGTTCTTTCAGTCTCCAAATGGAACTCCATGATAGGACTGGTTAGGGACGGGATAGACGGAAGCGGTTGTTGGCTAAAGTGGCTAAGAAGAGAGTCCTGGTTCCAGAAACTGTGTTTTTGCAGTCTCAGGAAACCAGAATGTGGTTTTTGATAGAGAATGGACAGATTTTAGGCTGCTGGTTTTGAAAAAAGAGGGCAATGACAGAGACCGACGTCGGTTGAAAAACTGATGTCGGTAAGGAAGATAGACGACGTCGGTCCGATAACCGATGCCGGTAAGAGAGGAAAGCCGACGTCGGTGACAGAACCGATGTCGGTGACTGTGTTTTCCAGAGAACCAAAAGGTTTGAAGATTCTTGGAAAAACAAAGAAGAAAGCGTCCTCACTCACTCAAACAAACAGATGAGAAGAGGAAAACAGAGAGAGACAGACAAGCCTAAGCGATAAATCCTAGGAATTAACCTTAGAAACTTGTGGCTTATGCCTTAGATGAATGTTTGGGGAGATTGGCTGAAAAATGGGTCCTAGAAGAAGGCGGTCTAAAGATGGTTTCGGGTCTTGTTTAGGTGCTCAAAGTCTGTGTTAGGTCTGGTACGTGGCCTGGTGCTAAGGAGCAAGCTCCCCTCACTTCACGATTCCAGTGGTTAGCTGGTCTCGCTTAGCCAAGATATACCTCGCCTAGAGTTTATCCTCCGCCAGAGAACGGAGTGGGCTTCCCCCTTGGTGATGAAATCCAAGTAGGGTCACCGAGACGGGTAAGGTATTCGCTGGGGGATGAAATCCCAGTCGGGCCTTGTCTCAAGTAAGTTTTATGTTTGTTTTAGTGCATGTGGTCTGGTAGTGTAACATCAAGTGTCTACGATTTATTCAATATGCTTCTAAGTTACTAGATGTGGACTAATGCAAGCACAAGCAAAAATGAAAGTGCAATACGTTTTAATGCCCAAGTCGAAATGTGATGTTTGTTATGAAGACAAGTTTGAGAAAGAGTTGAGAGTATGACGTTTAGACTAGTCTAGAAATGCAAGGAAGAAAGATTCGTTTTAGTCCTGCTTATAGTGTCATTGAGAAGAAAAGAAGGAAGAGAAAAGGTAAGAACCTAATGCTCCTAAATGAATGAAGAAGAAAAGGAACCCAGGAGGAACCTAGGGTCCCACCGGGCGTGCCAGAAATGTTTCTATCGCTAATTCGCTTTTCAGATTTAAGAGAAAGAAGAAACTAAAGAGATAAATGGACAAGGCATGTGAAGTACCTGGATAAAGATCGCGCACCGTAATCCAGACGCTTGTGAGCACCCCTCTTTGGCTGTGGAGGAATGACACCTGCAAGGAAAAAGAAACTTGGACAAGAAAATGTTAGATGGATAGGCGGTGGGTTGCCAAGCGAAAGCTTGTTCCCAGAAGTATGAGAACTTCCTTAAGGGAGGTCAACCCACTATTAACAGACAGATAAAAGATCAAGGAAATACAGAATGCCAGGAGACAGAAGTGATAAACAAATTAGAAAGGAAAGAAAAAACAAAATGATTACCTGAAGGAGTTGTCAGGCTGATGACAGTCGCCGAGGTCAGAAGTGTCGCCGGCGTCGGTTTGCTGATCTGCCGACATCGGTTATCCTGCCGACGTCGGTTGGGGAAGTGACCGGCGTCGGTCGGGGTTGTGGCCTGTAGTCGGGTCTGGGTTGGTTTTTGGACTATGGACGGATCCGGTTTGTGAACGGGGTCGAGACAGAGTTCGGGGACGAATTTGGATGGACTGGGGAATGGTCTAGCTCTGATTAGGTGCCCTGTATAGGGTCTTTGTTGACAGGGGGATGAGGAAGTTGTCTGGGATTGTGTAGAAAGGGAGACAGGGAAGAGGAAGATGGACAGGGGACAGGGTCTGAGAAGGCTTTTCAGCCTCTCAGGGGAAGGACACAGCTAGCAGAAGACAGTAGATAGGATAGATAACTGAGACTAAATAAAAGAATGAAATGAAATAACAGACTATGTTTACCTTTGGCTTGCTGACTGAAGAACGAAGGAGCTGTTGTTGGAGCCACGGAAGACTTGTTGCAAGAAGAAATCCCTGATCCAGAGTCTTTGCACCTGTTGCTTCTGCTGCACGAGGTCCAGACGGAGGAGAAACGAATGCCAAAGCGCCAAGAGGATTCTGTTTGCGAGCTCAAGGGTCCAGGGGCTGCAATGGATGCAGAAAGGGGTAATGAAGGCTGCCGACGCCGGCAGTTTCGTCGACGTCGGCCGAAGGGTCGCCGACGTCGGCGGTGGCAGAATGGGGACAGAGGCTAAAAATAGCCTATGCCCATTCTTGCACGCCGCCGGGCGAGGGGTTGTGGGAAGAACGGTCACGAGGAAGCTTAAATGGGCGTGGGGGGAAGATAATGAAGAGATTTGGCATAATAAATGCTAGGGGGAAGGTGGAGGGATTCAAGGGAGGATCCAAGGTGGCAAGGGTGGGGTGGAAAGGGGGCCACTTGATTAAAATATTTAAGTTATTTTAATCAAATGGAGGCCAAGGGTTAGGATAGGGGTTTGAGGTGGACAAGGGGGAGAACCAAGGTGCAGACACGTTTGCGGTGTCTACAGTGACACCACCTTAACCACACCATAGAGCCCTCTTACCACTTCACCATCTTGTAGCATCATTGGTTGCATCATAAGCCACATCACCTGCATGCCATGTCACTTGTATGCCACATCACTACACACCACTTGGGACCCTCCATGATGCCCACAACCTGGGACCTACCACTTGGGACTCGCCATGGGACCCACTACCATGTCATCATGAATAGTGACTGGTGAATAGTGCTTATAAATAGTACTTGTGAATAGTAATCCATGAATAGTGACCTATGAATAGTGCCCATGAATAGTACTTTGTGAATGGTGACCTATGAATAGTGGCTTCACACCCAACAAAAACTAGCAAGGATTTGCCATACATGGTTTGGTCTCCTTTACAAGGCCAAAATGGCAACTACTTATAGAACTACAAAGAGAGAAGAAGAGAATGAAGTTTGAAGGTCACTAGAACACATGTCCAGCATGAGAACCAGTTATATTGTAGGTGAAACTAAGTTTGAAATAGACCATAAATGCCTCTTAAAACAAATGTCCATATAAACCATGACAAGCTCTCCAAAATGGTGCAAATATTTTCCAGCTGGCTTTTGTGAAATTGCCTTCATCATGCATCATCTCTCAAGCATTTAAAACTGATTTAGGAGAGTCAACACATATGCTATGATATTCATAGGCATTTTTCAAGTTTTTATCTATCTTTTATAAATTTGCATTTACCATCTACAGTCACTCATTACCTTTTTAGACTTCATTTTTTACATCTAGTAGTCATTGTTTATCTTAGACCTCGACTAAGCTCTCATGATACTGTATGGGTCTAAAATGCTTGCTTTGTTATAGATTCCTTTGATCCTACATGACTATCTATGTGGCATTCCCCTTGCCACATTACCCATTTTGTTCTAAAATATGCATGTCATTGTTTAGACATGTGTTCATCTTGTCCATCTGGAAACTAGTTGAACCTATTTAGTCGATCTATTATGGAGTCTCTTTGTTTTGAATTTTGATATTGGTCATCGATCATTGACCTGGGGTCCTAATATTATGACATCTATCAATATTGCATTCAATATGGGCTCCTTGACTTGTTGACCTTGCTCGCACTATTGAATCTGGGTGTACGTCTGAACACCAATTATTGATCTGTTAAGACCCACTATTTGAACTCAAATGGCTACTTATCATGCTCAAATTTGACATCCACACTCTCATTATTTGATGTATATGTGATCATCAAACTTAAACTCATGATTTTCTGCCTGAACTTAACTTTGACATCTACGTACCCATCATTTGACATCCATACGATCATCAATGACATCTGTGAGATTGTCACATTTTAAACCCCAATGGTTTTTTATCCGAGATTTATTTTGATATCTATATGAACGTTAATGATGTTCAAGCAACTATCAATGATGTCTACATGACCATCAAAAATTTAACCCCAATGGTTATTTTCCATCTTTGAAATTTGACGCTCATGTGAACGTCTCCTTCTACAAGTCAATCTTTGAAAGCTTATATAGTGAGTTATAAATTTCATCAAGACCTAAATTTTATAGAGTATGATCTAGGTACCAATAACATCATTTCCATGTGACCATTTTGGTTCTATAGGCTTCTCGAGCATATTTAATAAATGTGTAAGTGAATTATTCAGCTCACTCTTATGTGATGTGCAATGATGTCCTGATGATGGTCTACATCATTTAGACCTGTGTAAGGAACTGTTTACTTGATCTTAAAATATCAAATAAATGATTGATGTTGGTATAAACATGTTCCATGTCTCGACTGTTTGAACACTGTGAAAATTTGTCACTTTCATATATGGCTCTAAAATGACCCCTAAGATATCAAATGTCATAAGGACTAAACTAGACCATGACTGAGACTATATACATATGAATTGACATCGAATATAACTACACAACACCCTATGATGATATAATAAGCCCCTATACAAGATTTCAACTATAAGGGATTGACCCATTTTGGCTATGGTTAAAATGGTCAATAGTCACATCAAGAATCAAGTAGAGTAAACATTGATAGGATTCAAATGATTCTAGATTGCACAAGATTAGTAACAATGATATGATGTCTCATAAGGTCATTATCACCTTAATACTATCATTTCTTCAACTAAATACAAGGTCACACGTGCAGATAAAAACTAAGACACAATAATACTATCTAGAAACTTTATTGTGCAATTAACTAAGAAAAAATGAGCCCAATCATCAGTGGCCTTTACCTCCCAATCCATCAGTCTTGATATTAAAAAAGTTTTTCAAACAAGAGAACAAATATATAAAGGTGAAAAAGAGTAACATGTAAGAAGAGTTTGGTTTCACTAAAAAAAAAATATGTAAATTTGTTGTTCCTATTATTTTTAGAATTGTAAACATCTTTACTTAGATTATGCCCTCAAACATGTATCTTATACTCTGAAATCTAGAAGCATGATGTTCTATATACTCAATTGCCCAGCATCCTGCAAAGAAATGAAAAGCAAGGAGAGCATCAGTCTCTATTAACATTACTAGGTATAAAAAACTAAACATAAAAAATAAATAAATAAACACTACACACATATAGCAGCACACATGTTGTTTGACTCTAAAAAATTTTAGATTGTAATCAATGTGAGTACTAAATCTATTATATTATTCTTGTCTACACTGATCTTTTTTGTTGTTTTTTATAAAAGCAATCTAAAAAAAATTATAAAAACATAAGAAGTACTAAGTACTTGTTAATAGATATGATGACATTGTCTACAGCAAATGTGAAGTTGTCATGTAATTTAAATCATCGTAGTAAAAATGTGATAGTTGATATATCTTGCTTGTTTTGATTGAATGATATTTTAATGATTTCTAGAAGCTTTTAATTTAGAAGTGTTTGATTCAAAATACAATATATTTGTCTATTTTATGTCTATATAATGCATTGTAATGAATGTTGATATGAATATATTTGATTCTGCTGACCATTTATGCAATATGCATGATCATCTATTGAAGGGGTGTCAACCATTATCATGAGCTTGCAATGGTTGTATAATGACTGAAAATGTGATGCATAAACATTTTTTTAATTTCAATAGACCTTTAACCTTCAAATCAAGAAAATAGAAGTTGTCATATTCTTAAACTATTTAAATTCTATTATTTGTTTCTAACCTTCTTTTTTTCTTCTCACTAAAAGCAATGAATTAGAGATAGATACTAGTCTCAACATTGTTTTTTATTAAAAATTTTTAAAGAACTTTTGTATACTTATCATTTAATATATCCAAAAATGTGGACTGCTCTGCACGAAACAAAGGGGTGCCATTGATATCGTTCCTAACAATGCTCTTAAACAAAACTATTGGTATGCTTGTTGTTGATAATATTTCTTAAATACAAGAATGTACATGTTTGTAATTGTCATTTATGACAAGCTAAAAAGTAATTATTTAATTTTAGTATTTTGAAAAAGAAAGTGGATATGTATATCTTAGCTCAAAGTGAGTAACATTTCAAAAGATAAAAAAAATAAGAACTATAATCTTCTAGCATTAGCACTTACAATTGTTATGTCTTCTTCAGTGTTATCATCTTTGAGATGGATCTCATATTAATTGTAATGTTTTTAATACCTAACCATCATAGTAGCCAATAAACCCAATGCATATGCATTATCGGATTAAACAAGATCATGTATCATGATATATGGAGTGAGTTTGCAATATTTGCACACAATTGTAATATTTTCCATAGTCGATTTCATATTCAAGACAATACAACACTTAACATCACCTCTTTCATATTGACTTCTATTTTTTATCACAAACTCTGTAATACAAAGACTATTGCCAACCAAAAATTGGAGCAAGAACTTGTCAATTAATTTGTTATTGATATTGACGGTTATTGTTAATTGACCAAATTTATCAACAAGATCTACATGCACAATTTATGCCTTTGATGATGAATATATATTTTTTATGAAACCAAGATCATAGACAACCAATACATCATCTTCATAAACATTGCTAGTTTTTTTATTAAGAGGTCAATAATTGATGCCGGTATGTTTTGCCCTGCATTTGCACTGCAACAAAGTTTTAAAATTGAAGCCATAAATACAAATATTTTATATTATTATACAATGACATTTTTTTTCTTTGTTTCAGTTAAAAAACTAAAAGTAAATCATAATTTTCATGCAAAAAACATAACAGACTACTTGTTATGAATGACAGGGCTCCACCGCAAGTCATGTAAATGGAAAAATTACCATTTTTATAGTCTTTGTTGCTTTATTTTTGTTTTCAGGTATATACTTTGTTACTTCAATTTTGTGTGTTGTTCGCTATTTATTTGGATTGTCTCTGTTTGTTGGTTGATATTTTCTTCGGCTCATATATCTAATTTTTTGTTTATGGTACGATAAATTATCAGTGCCCTTGATTTTGTAATTGTTAAAGAGAAAAAAATGAAACAAAAAATAAATTGTCAATGAGTAAAGATAAATGATTAATTATAACTGAAAAATAAAATATTACCATTTTATTGCTTTCATTTCTCCTATTTTCACATCCTGCTCAACATATTTGGCTGGATCCATATCCACATTCTTGGATATGTTTTTTTCAACTTTCATAAGTATCTTTTCAATATAAAGATGGGAAAAAATTCATAATATCAGTGATGTATTTTGTCTATTACTCTGTGTATTTCTCTATTCACATGTATAGTTTTACCTATGTATTACGATAAAAGATTTTAGATCTTTTATATGTGACATTGCTAACTAGTAAATGGCAAGAGAAAAAAATTATGAACATGCAAAAATAATAAACTGTGATGCCTAGAAACAAAGAATTACCATTCTAGCATGTTTTATCATGCAATTTCTATTTATTAAACAATGCACATGCATGGATCCATATCCAATTTTTTGCAAACTTTTTTAAATTGCATTAACAGCTTAAGATTGCGTGCAAATGCAAAGATAGTCATCCTATGCATAATGCAAGTGGCACACAACACTTTTTTTTTGTTCAGATGTTTCTTCATTTTCTTTTACCTTTATTAATTTAATTTTTTATTGATTATCAACAATGACAACTTATATTTTCAAGTTATAATTGGCATATACAAATAACATTGCACAAAGTAAACAACTTTTTGATGTATTTGCAAAGTCATTTTGTCAAAGAAAAAGTCAGAGATAACATGCATGATGGTCTAGCTAATATGCATCACAAACACTGAACTGAGTATTCCGGATATCCACATCATCTAAGAGTGATCTATTAAAGTGCTTGCATTTGTTATTGGCATATTTGATATCAAAGAATAACCATGCATATGCACTGTTTTTAAAATTCATTTAAATATTGTTTCCTAAAGCATGTCAATATTGAAGTCACCAGTAAATATGATATTGATTTCAGGTGGCAATCCAGCAGTTAGTGTATCTATAAATATCAATACATTATCTATTGATGCATTTGATACCAAGTAAATATTTATTATTTGTATCAATATATCTAAATATGATATATCATGTGTCATAGTCTCCATATTCGATGTAGCAAATACTTTATTGTTTATTAATACAATTTTTTTTGTAAAGCATGGCATTATCCCATGCACATCCATTGATAGGTGATAGTAAAAAATTTATGCAAGAACCGAAACATTTTCTATCTACATAGTTCTCATTTATTAGAAACATAAAATGCTTGCATCTATAAACTCATTGTCATGTGTGATGCATTCCAAATGTGTTGGGCAAGAGGGGGGTGGAAGATAAATCCAAGAACAAACACACCTGTTCTAATTCCACCCGTTAGGATCTTGCTCCTCAGAAAGAGCACAGTATGATTACCAAATATAAGCAATTGAATATGCGGAAATAACCAGAAACACAAGTAACTAGAATTCACCAATAGCACAGAATATGAGAGACAATACACTATCTTGTATTAACATTATACAGAAAAGAATACATCAAAGAGCCGCCACACTCTTTCACCTTACAGAGATTCGCCACACCTCAAGTGTACAGTAATTCTTCTCACACACACTCTCCTACACAAAAACGGTCCCAACAACCAACTCACACACAGAATTGGTGTTCACCTCACCAACCAGTCAGTAATAACTCTGTCGGTACACCAAGCACTCTATAGCACTTCAAGCTGATCTCTCATGAACCTGCAACCTGCAATTCAAAGACCAAACTTACATGTAGATCCCCAATGAGCTTGCAACAACCTGCAACTCACAGATCTTACAACTAGAAGGAACTCTTCCTTTCTATCTCATGCCTTAAACAATACATGCCAATGGGTCTATAAATAGATCCCTAACTCAAACAATAACTTAGACTCTTAATTTAGACAATTATCCTCGCAGCCTAAGACTCTGGCTGGTCTTAACATGCAAACTCATCGTTCACTTAACTAACTGTCCGTGAAACGAACACTTCGGGAACACACAGGCGACCGACGCCGGTCCCTGCTAGTCTGGTTCTGCCGACGTCGGCCGACTTCCTGCCGTCGCCGGTGGCCTTCTGCACTGGTCTCTGCCGACGTCGGTCTTGCTGCCGACACCGGTTCCTATAGAACTCAGCAACCATCTGTTCCTCAGTTTGCAAAGGTTGAAGCTTTTAGCTCCACAACCTAACAATCTTCCACTTGGAGATAAACAGCTGCAACCTGTACCTGTACTTGTACACCGTCTAGTTTGTTTCCTTGGCTTTGTATCCCTCCTCAAGATCACTCTTGAAGACCAACCACCACAAAATCTGTGGTGCAAAATCTGTCATCCAAATTACCTGCCACATCCGCATCTACAACCATGTAGAAAAAGAACTTGACCCTGCATAGCATGTGCACCTGCTGCTGGTCCCACTGAACTGCCCTTCAGTATTACTCTCCCGGATTGACTCCAAACTTGTGACAACTCCCACTGCTTGGGAAAACTCAGGTTTAGTACATACCATGCACTCAACCTCATTATGTGAATCAAGACACCTGTTCTATGAACTGTCTAACCATCGGCATGCTAACCGGCTTCACACAATCATCCTGAAACAAAGTCAACAAGACCTCCATGTCTCTAGAACACACTCATGCCAAAGAATCTTACTGCTCCCTGATTCTCCATGACAAACACCTGAACTAGCTTTACCTTTAGTTCAGCAATACATGTATATGTAACCCTGCAACAAGCACATCATACAGAAAATAGGATAATGTAGCTAATATTATCCAACCTGGTAAAGAGAAACACAATGATCAAACCTCCATTGCCCTGCAGCTAATACAAGATCATATAACCTGATCTTCCATCTCACGTATCCATTTCCGCTCTTCTTCATCCTCAACATCCATTCGTCTCTCAGTGCTTACTTCCAGCTGGCAACACTACCCAAAACACCTGTTTGGTTCTCCTCCAAGGAATCACATCCTCATCCATGCCAAGCTCCCACTGTTTCCTGGATCTACCTGTTCTGCTTCTTCAATAACTTCCTGGTCCTATGCCATAAGTGAGCAACAAGTAGTGTAAAGAAGGGAAATGACGAATTTAAGAACTTACTTACACCTTCAGTCCTCCATATGGGCGCTTGAGACTCCATGACAACTAGCTGTCCACCCAAAATTCGTCTCAGTAACCGATGCCGGTCACATCTCAGTCTACAGCCGACCGATGTCGATTCCCTGCAACTGCCTTCCTGTCGACGTCGGTTTCCCCTGGCCGACGCTGATCTCTTTTCTGCCCTGAGTCACCGACGTCGGGCTGCACATAGCCGACGTCGGTCCCTGTCTGGACACCGACGCCGGTTTTCCTGCCGACGTCGGTCTCTGTGTTTTTCTTGTGAGACCTGACTTTTTCCCGTGAGCTCTTTTTGGATCAAAACCTTGTCCAAATCACCCTTGCTCTGCTCAGAATTCCTCTGCACCTTATGCTAAACTCTGTCCGTCACTTTCTCCTTGAAAACCAAGGCTTTCCCGTTCTTGTCACTAACATCGGATTCCTCAAGAAATCTTACCTTCTTCTTCTGCATACAGAAACCACGATCCATGCCTTCCAAATCTGAAAGCATATTCTTTGACTCAAGAACTAGCATCTCCTTCTTATCTATGTGACCAAGCCTATCAAGCCACATCTCTGAATCTACAGCTGAAGTAGATAACCCAGAAAGAGAATCAGTAAAACAAGTAGATAGATAAAGCGTACCTACTTTCTTACCTCTAGCTACAACAAGTGTACCCTTGGTAACCTTCCAAGAGTCCGCTGTGAGAGTTACTGTGCAACCCTCTTCACCCAAACTTCTAACAGAAATCAGATTTCGCTTCAGAACTGGGACATGCATGACCTCCTTTAACACCCATGTGTCACCTGTCTGCAATTTCAGCTTCACTTTGCCTTTGCCAACAATCTGACAAGGCTTACCATCCCCTACACAAATTTCTCCAAAGTCTCCCTGGACATACTCATGGAAAAATTCCCTATGTGGGGATGCATGAAAAGAGGCACCAGAATCTAATACCCAAGATTCTACTTTATCCAAAGAACATACCAGAGCATCCTGTGCAACGTAACCCGCAACATCTGCTTCTTCTCCATGTTCTTCATGGTGATCTTCACCCGATCTGCAATCTCTCTTTAAGTGCCCTTGCTTTCCACATTTCCAGCAGGTTATTCTGCCATACCTGGACTTGGATCTTTTGCCTATCTTCGACCTTGATCTCCCACGCTCTGTCTTCTCTCTTGGCCTTCCTCTTCCTTCAACACTCAAAGCATCTCCAGATGATTCACCTGTGCTTTTCCTGCGTATCTCTTCATTCAAGATCACACTCACAACATCATCCACTTTTAAGACTTTTGAAGGAGACACAGTATTAGAAACTGCCATTACCAAACCTTCCCAACTTTCAGGCAATGAACACAAGATTAAGAGAGCTCTAAGTTCATCATCAAATACAATATTAACTGAACTTAACTGGTTTACCAAACCATGGAAATCACTAAGATGGCTATGAACAGATCCACCTTCCAACATTTGCAAATTAAATAAACGCTTCATAAGAAATACCTTATTAGAAGCCGAGGGTTTTTCATATAAATTTGCCAAAGATTTCATCAACTCTACCGCTATCTTACACTGTGATAAGCTGGAAATCACAGATGAATCAAGACTCAATCTAACAGATCCCAGAGCCTTCCGATCAAGAACCTCCCATTCTTCATCTTTCATATCCAAGGGTTTGCTAGCAACCCCACCCAACGGTAAGTACAAATCTTTCTGATACAGATAGTCCTCAATCTGCATCCTCCATAATTTGTAGTTCTTGCCATTAAACTTTTCCATTCGTAGTTGACTATTTTCTGCCATTGCTCAACTCCCACTCAAACAGAAGCCCTGTGAGTAACCTGTAATCAAAACACACTACCCAGATCTACACCAATCTGTTAGTATCCCAACCAAAAGCTCTGATACCACTTGTTGGGCAAGAGGGGGGTGGAAGATAAATCCAAGAACAAACACACCTGTTCTAATTCCACCCGTTAGGATCTTGCTCCTCAGAAAGAGCACAGTATGATTACCAAATATAAGCAATTGAATATGCGGAAATAACTAGAAACACAAGTAACTAGAATTCACCAATAGCACAGAATATGAGAGACAATACACTATCTTGTATTAACACTATACAGAAAAGAATACATCAAAGAGCCGCCACACTCTTTCACCTTACAGAGATTCGCCACACCTCAAGTGTACAGTAATTCTTCTCACACACACTCTCCTACACAAAAAGGGTCCCAACAACCAACTCACACACAGAATTGGTGGTCACCTCACCAACCAGTCAGTAATAACCCTGCCGGTACACCAAGCACTCTATAGCACTTCAAGCTGATCTCTCATGAACCTGCAACCTGCAATTCAAAGACCAAACTTACATGTAGATCCCCAATGAGCTTGCAACAACCTGCAACTCACAGATCTTACAACTAGAAAGAACTCTTCATTTCTATCTCATGCCTTAAACAATACATGCCAATGGGTCTATAAATAGATCCCTAACTCAAACAATAACTTAGACTCTTAATTTAGACAATTATCCTCGCAGCCTAAGACTCTGGCTGGTCTTAACATGCAAACTCATCGTTCACTTAACTAACTGTCCGTGAAACGAACACTTCGGGAACACACAGGCGACCGATGCCAGTCCCTGCTAGTCTGGTTCTGCCGACGTCGGCCGACTTCCTGCCGTCGCCGGTGGCCTTCTGCACTGGCCTCTGCCGACGTCGGTCCTGCTGCCGACGCCGGTTCCTATAGAACTCAGCAACCATCTGTTCCTCAGTTTGCAAAGGTTGAAGCTTTTAGCTCCACAACCTAACAAAATGCAATCACAAACTTTGTGTATTCAATGAGGAAATATTGAGGCTATCCATGTTTGAAGAACATTTGCAAAAAGCAACATCCACTGTGCAAAATTTTTTAGTCTTTGCATCTCATCATTTACTTGATTACACTTCACAAAGTTAGGTTCTATTTTATTCACAAGATACAATGATTTAATGTTTTTTACTCATGAAAGTGTAGTATAGACAAGTCCATGCCACTTGACATCAGTAGGATCAAACACTAATGCTTCCATTGTAAGCCCTTGTGATCTATGTATTATTTGAGCACATGCTATTTACACTGAAAACTATTCACGTATTGTGACCATATTTTTTTTAATGTAAATTATTTTCAAGATTCTTATTATTGGAGTCCAATTTTTGACAATATGGTCATTGTAAAAGCTATGTATTTTTTTGTGTTGCTACACTCTAATTTTAATGTCATTGAATTGTATCCAAACCATGTTTACTTGTCCAGGTGTATAATGCTTGATAATTCCATCAGCACTATTCACTAATCTATCTTGTACATCATAGTTTTCACCAATATGATGGGTTTCAAAATAATTGTATCAGACAAGTAATTTTTTTAATTATTTGTAACGGTTTCATCAGATAAATTTATTTTTTTGTCAACAACATTTAATGTATAAGTCTATTCATTGACAAGTGTAAGTATTTTTGCATTATATTTTTTAACATCATCATTCTTGTGAAACAAGAATGAAAATATTGGTTCATAAGGAGATCTATAACATAGATTATTCAAGTATTCAATGTTCGATATTATTTACTGACAAGTTCTAATGAGGTTTAGAATAGAAATAAAACGAATATCACTTTGGTGAATGACTTGTTAAAGCTGAAAGTATTTTACATTGTCAAGCCAAAAAGTGTATGAAGTTGTTTCTCCATTCAATACCAGCTCTTAAAAAACCCATCTATCTCGAATATGCTCTTTTTGATAAAAATCATTGACAAATATAACATCAATCTTTGTAAATGGCTTTGTGGATGTATGCATTATCTGTTGAATTCTTTTATCAATATTGCAAAGTATTCGACTTCCTAATAAAGATATTTCATCAATAAACATCACACGTAATTGTTGATAGCATTTTCTCAATGTATCCAAAGTGTTTGAATCCAATGACAGCATTCAGGTTGATGTATATAGAAGTTGAAAAATAGAATGTGCAGTCAGGGCATTTGTATTGTAGTTATTTTGCCAATGTGTGCAATAATCAGGGCTTTGATTTTCAAATGATTACTTTCAAGTTATTTATTTTAAATGCGTGTCAAAGTTGCATATATCACTTTCATGGTAAATATGTTTCCTGTACATGCTCCTCTTGTTAAGAATAAATAGATTGACTGGTAGAGCTCTAGCACTTTTCTGATTGCAATGTCCTTCACAATTGCTTCTTGTTCTCTATTCAACTACTTTCACAAGTCCATGTATTCTTCTCTACCCATCAAAAAAGGATGTTTATTTGTCTGAGGCATTTTTGAAGGTTGAGCATCGACTAGTTGATGATATCTTATGCAATGCAAATCAGAGGATATGTCATATGCATGAAAATTATTCTCGATCCGATAGATCTTCCATCTTCAGCAATAGTGAATAGTGAATCAGAAGTAATATCTATATTATCTACAACAATGTCAATGTTACTCATTTTGTTATCAGTTTTGCAATAAATATGCTTTCAATCTTTGTTACTTATTTTTTATGAGCAAGGCATGCATCATTTTGCATGTTGAAATTTTTTTCAGTGTCTTCATTTTCATGATAAGGTATAAACAATATCATCTTTTCTCTAAAATAGTTTTTAGGATCCATATGAATATTGTATCTAACATGTCATATGATGCATGATTTTTTACATTTTTTGTTATTTTCACATTTACCTAGGTAATATGCAACAAATTCAGTCAAACATACATGTTCTAACTTGTTGGTCTCAAACATAGTTCTCTATAAGAGAAACACATATTACATCTTCTGAAGTGTCTGGTTCTTGTGCTAACAGCTTTGAACTTTTCAAAATGTAAGTTATTTTTGCCTCTAGCGATGTGTTTATGAAAAAAAAAAATTGAACTATGTTGTAAAGGCAATGATAATACAATGTGAACGATTTGCCGACTAAAATTTTATTGATATTGTAAGAGCGTATTCTCTAATTTTATTATAACATGCAATTTGTTTTCATTGCTATGGACAGTTTCAGAATGCATTTTTCAAATTATATTTGTCAATGCACGATCGAATATTGTCATATAAGAGCAGCAATATGTTGCAGCAACATATGCATCAAGAATAAATTACGCATCTGTGTTAGCATATCATAATGTCGATAGGTTTTTTACAAATTCATTCACCCAAGCAATAGATGGATGTATTTTAAGCATTATAATCAACCGTAAAATACAAGACCATAACGAGAGTATATATTTTGTTTCAGACAAGTTTGTTACTTGCAAAAATATATGGAATGTTGTATTTGCTATATTTTTTGTTCAAATTGAGAAAAAATTCTTGTGACATTCTCTTTGTATAGCTCATTAGTTTCATCCAATGGCTCTAATATTCTTGGTTTTTGCATTGGAGACAATGTAAAATAGAATTTGCAACGTGAATTTTTATGTTTTTTGCATGTGCCTGTATGATGATGTGTTTGTATTTTAGTCAAATCATCATTAAGCAATGCTAAATCAAAAGATATGTATCTGTCTACAAAATCTTTGATTTCAGTATTACAACAATCTTCATATATAGGTGCATCTTGTACCCAGAGCATGAAATGCAAATGCTCATTTCCTCTAGTTTAAAATTCAGTCATGAAAAAGAAATCCAAAACCTTTCCAAATAATTTTTCATCTTGCAACAACATTTTTTTGAATGCATTGGATCAATGGTTAAAAGTAGGAACTACAAAGAACAAGTTTTTTTCTTATCATCGTATCAATATTGTCTTCTTCAATCATTTTTTTGTATTTATTATTTCTCTTTGGAGTCATTTTTTTTAATGCATGGCACAAAGGCTCCTAACAATGTTCAACACTTGTTATAGTTGCAAAAAATGTTGGCGACCCTAATTGCCTAATCATCGCAAAAATACTTTTTCTTGAATTTTCAAAATAGTCAGGGGATGTTTGAATGCTTTTGAAAGCTCTATAAGCTATGAGTGATTCTAAAAAAAATTATATACTACTTTTATTCCAAACATCTTTGACATAGAATTTTATATTTTAATTCACCTTTGCATATGCATAAGATGACACTTAATGTATAATGATTTTAATAGCTTTGAAAAAAATGTTAGTTATGTGTGTCGCAATATCATTTTCTTTATGTAAAAGTTTCCACTTCACTATTTTTTGGTACGACACTATCTGTCATATCTTGAGGACGACTAAAACCATAGAATAAAGTTGGGAAGCTCATCTCCTCTGAGAATTTGTCTTCAAAGATCCCTAATGGTTTGAGTCATTCTGATGGGGCAATTTTAATGATCTAATCTTAGAGATCATGTATCGATTGTATGGCAGCAAAATTATGTGTTAAAGATTCAGTAATAGGCTCTGATTCATTTTCATAAGTATCAGATGTCTTGTCCTCAACAAGCACAACCTCGCCAATATTTTTTCTCTTTTTTTCTCAAAGTTACTTTGCCAACCCCTATCAATAATAATATTTTATTATACAATGACACTCGACAAAATTGATACAATGCTCTCATCACATATTAAAACCTCATATTTCTTTGTTAAATATGCATTTTTATATTCCAGCTTGTGTTTTATCTTTATTGCAATTATTTCTATGTCATTCATTTCTCTAGGCAATGTTTTTTGCCCCTGATCAAAATCGATTGGGACATTTGTAATCATTCATGTGAGGCCATATTGTGAACGTTTGTAGCCAAGCTCTTTCACCTATGCAAATGGCATTCACAAAGCAACCAATATTTCTTCTAAAAATGTTAATTTCTTTACAATAGCATTTTTTTCGTTTCTCCTAATATTGAAAGGAACAAGAAATATCAGCACTTTTCTATTTTCAAGAGATCTCTTGCATTGCTTGAATATTTTTTTGCCCAATGCAATTTTTTTTAATGTTGAATGTGCAAAAGCACAATCAAATGCTTTGACAATGACAATATCAATGTCAACCAAAACAATGTCTTTTTTGAAATTTAACTATTCACAAACTACGCAAGAATGAAATGACGTGTCTTTGATTGATTTTAGATAGTTGTTTATTACCCTGATATTTAGTCGATCATGTTGTGTGCATCCCAATTGTTGATTTTTGTGAGTGTATCATTATTTTCATTGACCATAATGATTTTATGTGTCCGTTTAAGTTTTAAAAATTCCAGTGTTTATATTATATATTTTTGTTACATAGTTTTTGTATTTTTGCTCGTGCATCGTTTGTTTCAAACAATGTAAAGAAGTATGTTGCCTATTTATTGTCTTAGATGTCTCTCTAACAGAAGGTTCCATTGCATATTGTTTGGCAATCCGAAAAGACCTCATTCTTGTTTCAAAACCTTTAAAACTATTGCTATTCGACAACCCTATCGAAATATCCATTGGCATTGTATATGCAATGAGATCTATGTAAATTAATGTCAATGACTCATAATGAATATGAAATGTATCTATCTCGAAATAAATAACGTTATATGTTTTCTCTGGAGCAGAACAATTGCAAAATATTTTTGAAATATTTTTAGTTTTTGTTGACCATAATCGAATATTGTTTTGTAGAATGTTTGAAAGCCATGAACAACAAAAATCATTACCTTCAAGACCGATTTTTTGATATGACATTCTCATATTTGCAATGTACATTTTCTAGTCAAAAAATATTTCAAGCTCTTGTTTTGCAGTTCTTGTTCGTAAAGCTCTAAAGAAGTCATTACTAGCTATTTGGCACAATAATACCATTGGAAAAAAAATGTGTCATATATCGACAAAGAGCATGACCATCGAATTCATGTTCAGTTAACAAACTAATAGCATCAAAGAAGCTTTCACTACAATTGGAGCCTAAATTATTTGTTTTGTACATGTCATATGCTTCCAAGTTATGAAAAATAACATTCTAGCGCAAAGAAATATTTTTACAAATATTTGAAAACTTTGTATTAAAAATTATGCTTTGACTGCATATTTTTTTGCTAAACAATGGTTCAAAATGTCCACGAGTGAGGTTTATGTCATGGAATAAGATCGAATACAATAAAATATAAAAAAAAATTGTTGAAATGTAGATACATTTTTCTTTTTGTCGCAAATCAAACAGAAACAAAACTGTTCAACTATTTGCATAACCATTTAATACAAAATATGTCACCCCACAGACCAGTCTCACCTCATTTTGTAAACTCATTTGCATAAACTCTCATTCGACAAAAGTATGTGTTTTTGTCATGTATTTGATGAAAATCATATAATATCTAGATATAATTTGTTTGCATATGAGTATATTGCTTTTACATTCCCATTGTTCAAAGAATCCATAAAATAGTCAATGATGTCAGTTCATAGCATTCTCAATGTGTAACGAAAATACAATAACACTTGAAATAGATGAAAAAGGTAATCACCAACAACATAATTGAATGATGTGATTCTAAAAAGATTTTCATGTTTCAAAGCATCATCAATATTTGTAAACGCTTGTATTTTTTCACCGATATGTGTCCACATCATTGATTCCCTCCAAACAATCCAATTCGGTCGCATTTTTTTTTCATGATTATTTATTGTTTGTTTATTTCTTTTTTTTCAACCTTTTTTTTGTGTTTTTTTTTTTTTGCTCACAACAAAGAACAGGGTAACCTATCAAGAAATGAAATACCAACTTTGCAACAACATCGATTTTTTATCGCTCTTGCTCGCCATAAAAAAAATAAACTCCTTGACAAGATATTTATATTATCATTGTAGAATTAAAAAATGGCCAGCAACCATTATTTTTACATAGTTACAAGATACTTACCTAGTTTTTATATGCCTCAGATGTTTGTTATGAGAAGAAAACTTACATGTTTCAAAAATTATAACATTAATGCCCCATTAAATTTAAAAAATGACAAAAATATTTCATTATTGCTTTGTCTTAAATTTTATAAAAAAAATACACAACAAAATTTGGTCACATTGATCACAACACACCCACTCCTAAGTGTCACCAGTCTCCAAGATCTCTTAGATATATCAGAACCTAGGAGAGCTCGACCGAATGAACAAGCATTATGTCATCAGTTGTCAGCACAGCGAGTCCCCTGAACTTACTAGAGATGTCAAAGCCGGAAAGAGTCCAATCAAATAAAGAGGCACCATGTCGCTATGTGTCAGTGCAGTCAATCCTCCAGACCTGGTAGAAATGTCAAAGCCAAGAAAACACTGACCAAATGAAGATGCGCCATGTTGCTAGTTGTTAGTCTACCCTGTCCCTCGAAGCTAGCAAGATATTAGAGCCAAGGAGACCCTAGCCAAATCAAGAGGCACCACATTGCCACTTGTTAGTGTAATCAGTTCCCTAGACCTATCAGAGATATCAGGGTCCAAGAGTGCTAATCCAAATAAAAAAGTGACACGTTGCTAGTTGTTAGCGTGACAAGTCCTCGGACCTACCAGATATGTCAGGGCTTGAGAGAACCCAGTCGAATGAAAAGGTGTCACATTGACTAACATGTAGATGAACGGGTTGCCACCGAAGGAGTCGACCAACTTAGAATGAAGTACAAATGGAATTCGAAGACCTATAAGAACATGCCCCATGTCCCTAAGCGACACATCATGCACTTTAAAGAAACGATATAGACTACCGAGCCACATCCGAATGCCATTGGACCCACATCTATATTTCATCTCATTTTTTCGGAACAGAAACATGTTGCACATTAAAGAAAATAAACTATAATCCATGTCTAATTTTTTAGATTGCTTTGATTTTATTAGATGAATCACAAACCCTTTATTTTATATTTCTACAAAAACAAAAAAATCACTTTTCTCATTCGTTCCCTCTTTTTTTAAGACAAAAATCCAATCAGTTATTCACAAAGGACTATACAAAGATCATAAATCATACTAAGTATTTTTTTTAATTAATATAATTAGCATTGTTTTTTCTAATTTTAATCACACGCAAATCAAAATTTAGGTCCAGGTACACCAGCTTGACACACTGATCGATAAATGCATCAGAGATGCAAATGAGTAAATGGTGTTGCATCATATATATATGTACATATATTTATATATTTTAAATATATTTTTGTAACTAGATTATTGCAACAATATATAACTTATTATATTCTTAAACATATTACATGATATGTTTCATCAACAAAGACATTACGACCAGCATTGATCTCTGCCTCAGCGTCAAGCCCTGAACAAAAATTGGCAAGTGTCAAAGCCACCTCTATTAGTCTCACAAATTCAAAACAAACGACCACAAGGTCCAAGAAAAAGACGAGAACCAGCCAACACCCCAAAGAAAACAACAAAGGAATAATTATAGTCTAAGAAACAGAGCACAGACGAACAGTCTCCAATATAAGAAAATAACATTCCTTAAGCTCACGAAAAATAGAAAGCGCAACTAATTCCAAATATTGCTTACCAGAGTAACGGAAAGCCCGGCCCGAAACTGCTTAAAATTTGTCCAATCAACTCGATAACCCACCGAGGAGCCCCAACAAAAATGACACTCGCACTACCTCTGAGACTACAACAGGGTCTTGAATTACACACAAATAGACTGTCGATAAGATTGGCAAACAAAAAAACCACAAAACCCACCACAGACAAGCACCTAAAATATCATAGCAAA
Source organism: Torreya grandis (assembly GCA_037957365.1). Taxonomy (NCBI): domain Eukaryota; kingdom Viridiplantae; phylum Streptophyta; class Pinopsida; order Cupressales; family Taxaceae; genus Torreya; species Torreya grandis. Next base: position 1,237,591 of record JARHVA010004412.1, on the reverse strand, counting down.
AATGACATCTTCCACCTCTAAACAAAGAGAGTTTCAACAAGAACAAAAGACAGCGGAAAAACCAAACCACTCAAAATCAAACGCTTTCAAACACAAATACAAACGTAAGATACTAAAAAAACCAACCCAAGCTCACAAATATTCATGTATAATTTGAAACCTAACAATCATAATCTCTTAATCTAGAATTAACCAATATTTACATGCATTTTTATTTTTATTTTTCATCAATTGCTTCAAAGGAAAACGCAAATACCACACCCAAATCATATGTATTACATATATTTGCAACTGGGATCATGGTTACACAGAAAATCACATAAACATTGCAAATCGACAAAAAAAAAATCTAGATTAGCCCAAATTATTACACATTGAAAGTGATTCCCCTTTTTTGTCATATAAAGCCTCAGCTAAAACAAAATAATACATGGAAAAACAATGCATTATTAAATATCAACGCTTCCCCTCATCTTGCACTCATCCGCACTCCCATGTTTGGATTAACACCTCTACAATAGCGTTTTAAATTAATAAAGTCTTAATTTTTCCAACTAATACGATGTGTTTGATTAAAAATTTAACAGTAACTGCATGTGCAAGTAATTATTTCGATCAATATTGTTATGTATCACAAATTATTATTGTAAATTATTTCTCCAATGTCCCTATGTTTTTTCCCCTCATACAAAAATCTATATTTTCAATACAGGGATTCCGCATTTTCTCATCTTAATGGTCATATCAAAATGTAATAAATAGTCTTAATTATCCTCGCCGATACAAACATTTTTTATTAATGTCTTACAAGTAACTACATGTGTGAGTAATTATTTCAATTAATGTTCACATTGAAATGTTTCAAACCCAATGCTAAAATTAAAAATCGCTCAACTTTCATTCCTTATAATCAGTTGAACCCATTTAGATCAACACTACCACGATGCCATGCAAGTACTAGTAATTATATTTAGGTTCAACCGATCACAACAGATACCTATCAAAGATCTGAGGGATCAAGAGAGCTTAGTTGAATGAACACGCAACACGTTGCTAATTATCAGTGTGACCACTCCCCCGGACCTGTTAGAGATTTCAAAGCCCAAGGGAACCCGATTGAATGGAGAGGCACTACGTTTCCAGTTGTCAATCCAACCAATCCCTAGGACTTGTCAAAAAGGTTAGATTCTAGAAAAGCCCAATCGAATGAAGAGGCATCGGATCGCTAGTTGTCAGTGTGACCAATCCCTTGAACCTGTAAGAGATGTCAGGGTTCGGGAAAGCCCAACGCAATGAAGAGGCCTCAGGGCGACAGTTGTCAATGTTGCCACCCCCTAGACCCCTTAGAGATGTCAAGCCCTGGGAGAACCCAATGAAATGAAGAGGCGTTATATTGGCAATAGTCAGTACGACAAGCCTCTTAAACATGTCAGAGATGTCAAAGTCAGAGAGAACCAATCGAATAAAGAGATTGCAGTTGTCAATGTGACCAATCCCCCAAACCTAACAGAGATGACAGAGCCAAAAAAAGCTCAATCGAAGGAGAAGATGCCACATCGCCAGTTGTTAATGTGACCAATCCCCCGACTTGACAAAAATGTCAAAGCCAGGAGCACCCAACCAAACAAAAAGATGCCACGTTGCTAGTTGTCAGTGTGACCAATCCCCCCACCTAGTAGAGATGTTATAACCAGAAAAAACTAGTCGAATGAAGAGGCACCGCGTTGTCAGTTGTTAGTGTGGCTAGTCATCTAGACTTGTCAAAGATGTCAGGGCCCGTAAAAAATTGGGTCAAATGAGGAGACAACACATTGCCACTTGTCAACATGGGAAATCCCCCGTACCTATCAGATATGTCACAGTGCGGAAGAATCCAACCCAATGAAAAGACGTCGCGTTGACTAATATGCGTGTGAACTAATTGTCACCCAAGACCTCGATCGACTCAATAAAATACAAATAAAATTTGAATGCCTATACGAACATGTCCCGTGTCTGTAGACAACACATCACCTGCTCTAAGAGAATAATGTAGACCATCGAGCCACATTTGCATGACACTAGGACCCATGTCTTTATTTCATCTCATTATTTGGAAACAAAAACATATCACATGCTAAATAAAATAGGCTATAATCCCTATTTAATTTTTTTGATTGCTTCAATTTTATTGGATCTTGTAAGTATTTTTTCTTTTATTAATCTAAAATACAACTTTCATAGAGAATTAGTCATGTCACCCTATATTAACCAATAGAAATACAATAAACCATTTTATTTTGTATTTATTAAAATGAAAATATTTCAAATCTGATGTTAAAATCAAAAAATGCTCTATCAGTACGACGAGCCCCCCGAACCTGTCAGATATGTCAAAGTTGAGAAGAGCCCAATCGAATAAAGAGACGACACGTCCCTAGTTGTTAGTGCAACTAATCTCTCGAAACTGCCACAGATGTCAAAGCTAGAGAAAGCATAACCGAATAAAGAGACCACATCCCCAATTGTCAGTGTGACCAATCCCCACACCTGGCAGAAAATCTGAGCTAGGGAGAACCCAAACTAACAAAGATGCGCCACATCACCAATTAAGAGCATGACAAATTCCCCCGACTTGACAGAGATGTCAGCAGCATGCAAAACATGACCAAATGAAGAGACGCCACATTGTCAACTGTCAGTGTAGCCAGTCACTTGGACCTATCAAAGATGTCAAATCCCGAGAGAGTTGGACCAAATGAAGAGGTGACAAATTGCCACTTGTTAGCATGACAAGTCTCCCAATCCTATCAAATATGTCACACCCTAAAAGAACCCAACCAAATAAAGAGGCACCACGTTGACTAATATGTTGATGCACAGGTTACCACTTGAGCCCTCAACCAGCGCAGAATGAAGTGCAGATGAAAATCAAAAATGTATAAGAACATGTCTCATGTCCCTAGACAACACATCACCTAGTCTAAGAGAATGGTATAGACTACCGAACCACATTTGCATGTCACTCAAATCCGCGTCTTTATTTCATCTCACTTTTTGAAAACAAAAACATATCGCATGCTAAAAAAAATAAACTATAATCATGTTTAATTTTTTAGATTGCTTTGAATTTATTAGATGGTGCACGTATTTTTTCTTTTATTAATCTAAAATACAACAATTTACCTAGGAAATTAGTCATGTCACCCAATATTAACCAACAGAAATACAATAAACCATTTTATTTTGTATTTATTAAAATGCAAATATTTCAAACCTAATGTTAAAATCAAAAAATGCTCAACTTTCATTAATTACAATTACCCTATATAAATTATTAGGTTCAACCGATTATAATAGATACATGCTACGCATGCATTAACAATAATAGAAACAATATAAAATACATTAAAAGTCACAAACTTTATCTTACATCGTCTAATAATGACTAAGGTATCCCATTAAATATTCATTACAAACTAGCTTTAAAATAAAAATGATATCTTTATTTTTTTTGGGATGATTTTTGATGATTTAGAGTTAGTTCTTAGAATTTGAAATGGCCATAGAATCCAATACTTCAATTTCATCTTCTTCAATTTATTAAAGACTCACTCTAAACATTCCACTTTTCCATAAATGTAATAACTTATTTATAATTCTATTCTTAACTTTAAAAACTAGCATAAATTGCATGAAGAAGATTTTCGTAAAAAAGCTCTATTCATGGTAGGTTTGGCTTAAGGTTGTAGTGGCTTAGGATAACTTCCTCTCTCCTGATTTGAACACCTTTATCCTATTCTAGGGGTATGGGGGGTCTGGGAAAAGCAACTTAATGGCTGCTTTTAAGCCATTAAAACAAGTAAAGCTTTATAGCCTTATTTTTTTGGTGTCTCAAAACTATTTGATTGGATTCTTACCATATGATTTGAGATTTCGACAATGGATTCCTAAAAGGATTTGGTGGGGCTGGGAAAAGCAACTTAATGGCTTCTTTTAAAACAAGTAAAGCTTTATAGCCTTATTTTTTTGGTGTCTCAAAACGATTTTATTGGATTCTGACCAATATGATTAGAGATTTGGACAATGGATTCCTAAAAGGATTTGATAATTCCACTCAATAGTTTGGCTTAAGGTGGTATGTCAAGTGTTATACACCTAATAACTAAATGGGTAATTAGAGATGTTTTTAAGGTTCAAATATATACAGCTTTAGCAATAAAATCCTCATCCCCTTAACTTCACAATCAATGATATTGAATCCCTTTCCAATGCTATTCTAATTGTCACGTACAAAAACATATAACCATTATGAATATTTTCTCAACTGCCCATTTCATGAAAATTTGAAAGAAAGGTAATTGACACAAACATATAACCATTATGAATATTTTCTTAATTGCCCAGATGTCAGCAATAGATTTGAATGAAAAGTAATTGAAACATAATTAAGGATAAGAAAGTTGCCCTTTCATGATCGAGTGGGTACACAGCTTGAGTGGGCCTTGGGTGCTCCATAGAGGTGGCACAAGGTTGAACCTAGAGGGGATAGGGTATGTACACCCAATATGAAAACTATACAAGGTAAATAAAAAACAAATCTTCTTGCAAGCTTTCCATAAGGTTAATCTCGTACAACAAATTGGTATCTTGCTCGTCTGTGATCTTAAAAACTACCTTTACCTTTTACACACATTGAACACCTGACGTTCTGAAATCACCAAATGAACAGGCCAGATAATCTGAAACATTGCATAGATCATTAGTGGCAATCCCATTGAAGTCCTACTTTGTTCTTACTTAATAATTCAGATTCAAAATCCAAGACAAGATCACCTTACAATGAAATTTAATTGCTCTATCAGACCTAGTATATCCAAGGGAAAAACACCTTGTTCTGCTTAAAGTGACTTTCCAGATTTTGGCCTTTCCCATGATCATTTGAACACAATGTAATGCATAAAAACATATTGCTTTTCCTTTAAGAGACTGAAATTCAACAATTAGAATTTCCAAAACAAATTCTATTCACCAACATATTAAAATCACATAAAATATTTCCTTCTAAGCCTCATTAAGCAGTTGTGCCAAAGTTTATGAAGTTAGAACCCCATCGAAGAACCTGTGGTATAGGATCATTATGAACGATTCAACATTATGTTGTCAGCATCTGAAGGAAGAACATGTTGAAAGAATTATGATTCTTGTCAAAAAAATGACTATATTACACAACTGTAGGAAATCCACTTTCCTACACGTCCTTAGGAGTGGACCATTCTCACCGCTGAAAAATGGAATTCTGCCTGTAATTCTATAATAAATCCTATGGCTTATCCATGCTAGAGAAGCAAATTTAATTGAAATTTGCACCAATCAATCAACTTATTATGTGCACCCTAACTAACAACTTTAAGGCTCCGAAGAACCTTCATAGATGCAGATGTGATACCATTTCCATGAAGAAAGATCCAGTTTTCTACAGGCTCCTAAGGTTTGATTTTGCCTAAAAGGTGGCATAATCTTACAGTATAAAAGGCTTGGAATAATCTTACAGTATAATCTCACAGCCCCATAGGTATGCTGAAAGATAAGAGAATTATCGTGTATTTAGACTAAGAAATTGGTTCATCCCCGCTTGACTTTGAAGCACTCGATCAAGCATGCTGAATGCTTTTCTGCACGGAAGGGAAAATTCCAATTGAAATGGCTGCAAGATGCACAAACTACAATAGTATGAGCTTAGACCTTCAGCTATGCATCTTGAATAAATTCTATATTTTAGTGCATATATGCCAAATTCATAAAATACTGCATAAGCAACAGAAGATAATTCACTAACAATAACATCATTCATTTTTTATGCATTTATCGAATTTTCTTAGGCTCTTAGTTAAAATTCTGCAGTTGAAAATTCATCAATCCAAAAAAATTATAAAGGAGAAATGTATCACGTGTATTCCTTTCTCATGCACAGAATGCAGCTCACATTTGATGTGTATCCTTCAGTTTGTTTTTAAGAGGAGATAAAAATTGATGTTGGAGGATTCTTATTTATATTATGCAAAAAAAACAATGCAGTTCTTAAAGAAGAGGTTTTACAATTCTGTGAATCCAAAGAGCTAATAATAAACAAATAAAAAATGCATAATTTCATTGCCTTAATCAAAACTAGAAAATATAAGAGTCCTGAATATTTCCATGCATCTAGAACTTAAACCATTTTTTAAATCATTTAAAAATGGAAGTCGTCATTGCCATTAATGACCAGAAAGGGCTCTAAATGAGCATAAGGCAACAATTATAAATACAAAGAAAAATGAAGCCAGATGCATGATTATTATGCATTTTCTCTCAAACTTTAGAAAAGTCAAAAGGGTTCTACATTACGAGGTCAAACTTACATGGGCAGAATTAGGGTTTCGCTTTACAAGAGTTCTGCCATGTGCCATTTGCCACCACTTATTTATTGCAGCTGTGACGAATCCTCTTCAGATTTATCAATGGATCTTCCTGTTGCTACTGCCATGGCTTCTTTAGTCTTCTGTTGTATTTCATGCCGACTCTTGTAAAAATTAGCCTTCATAGCTAGCTCTAGCATAGGCTGTTGAGATGCTGGGTAAGCCGTCAACTTCTTAGAATATGTTGGATATAAAATCAAGCTGTCATATGAAGATAATTGTTCCTTCAATGCTTTCAAGGTTTCCCTCAACTCTTTATTCTCTGCTTCTAAAATCTCAGCCTTGGCCTCGGCTTTAGATACCTGCTTTAATTTTATAACAAATATTTGATAAAATCTTGTGAGTAGAGGAACTTAAAGCAGTTGATTTGAAATTTTTAAAGTTTCAATTGTTGGGTAATTTGATTTGTAATTTTAATAAAAATCTGCTAGATCTGGAATTAGACCAATTCAGTGAAAAGTGAAATTACTTTCATGCATGGATTACTTGTCTTGGTGGTTGTAAGCATATATAATTTATTACTCTCTCCAATAGAGAGAAAAGATAAATCTGAATTAGGCATATCAGCTCTGACAATCAAAAAAGAATTTTACCTGAGCATAAGACAATCCCATAGACTCTGAACAACTCCCTAATGATAGAATATTTAACAATAAAGAAAGAAAAGCAACACAAGTGTTTCTGATTATGTCTGCAAATCATTGATTTAATGAGTAAAATCAATTTAACTGGGGTTTCTCCTAAACTCATATAACTTATAAATCAGCTAATTTGATTTCCATAGAAAATCCTCCTATGAATTCTTCGCTGTCTGTGCTTTCATAAGGTTTTTAATCTTCCATTTAAAGTGAAAATTTGACTTTCAGTTTCATTACAGTTAGCAAATTACTCCTCAATATTAATACGGGATGAAACAAGCACCAAAAGACAAATTCTGAGCATTGCCTCCCAACTAATCACAATAAGCAATATGGATTGTGCCACCAGAAAGAGGACCTATTTGATATAACTTGTTAATTTCACTTCCTGACCACCAAAGAGGAACAGTCTCCCTGCCCCGTATATTCTCGGGCAAGAAAACCAACTGAAAGCAAATTATCCCTAAAAATGTTGTCTTCAGAATTAAGTGAATTTTATCAATGTCTCCAATCAATGCCAATCAGTGTGTCATGGCACAGTATTTGCATGTACGACTAGAGAAACAAACGATTATCAAGACTAAAAACCTGTTTCTACCTGGAAAATGATCAAAATTACATAAAAAGAATGCAAATTTCCATGGTCCCCAATAACAACAAAAAGTATTCACCGCCTGGTGGGGGATGGCTTCCAAGTCACATAATCCCAGCACTTAATGCTTTGCAATTTTATGTTACTATTTTTTCAATTTCTCTGTTTCAAATTTGTTACCAACAATGGTCTTAGTCACGATCTTTGGGTCACTTTGCTCAATTTTTTTCCAGAAAGGTGATAAACCACTACCACTAAATCCTTTAATTATTTTTTTATATTTAATAAAACTATCTAAGTGAGTCGCTAGTAGCTGTATTAACTAAATGATAAATCATTAACCTGATGCCTGCTTTTCAAAAACTGAAATAACGATTTATGACTTCCTTTTACAACCATGCATGATTCATGAGTATTCACGGTGTAGGTGGATTGGCAAGGCTGAGTTTTCTCCCGTGACTGGTGATGAGATTGAAACCTAAGAGGTACATTATTTGAACGACAACAAGGTAAATTGAAAAAGACTCTTTGTTCCCACAAAGGGAGAACATAGAGGGTCTTATACACCCCAGAAGCCCCCTAAAAAATCACCTTTACCTTTTGACCTTTATCAAGTTACAGCCTATCTTATAGGATTACATTTAAACTGGATATAACAAGCCATTTCTCAAGTGAATGCAGCAAACTCAATGGGTGGTAAGCTGAAGAATTAAATACTTAATTGTAGAAGCACAGTCTGGGAAGAACTGGAAGTACAGCAGTTAATTTGTTGCAGCACAACTATAGAGAGGACAAGTAGCTCACAGGGACAAATTCTAAAAGCCAGGAGGTAATTTGGAGCATTGTGTTGAGACTCGGACTCGGCAAAGACTCGGCAAGCCTATTTTTGGCTTAGACTCAGACTCGGCAAAAAGCTTCGGCAAGACTCCGCAAATTTTTAAAAATCACTAAAAATAGCGAATTTAAGGAGAAAAAAACTATTAAAATGCATTCCATATCAAATCCACTTAAAAATACACTCAAAACTAGTCAATTACATGTATAATACACATGTAAACACAAAGAAGCAAGTATAAGTGTATAAACTCAAGACTGTCTAAATACCCTTGTAATGCTGAACTCATTTCTAATGATTCTACTTTCTAGAATCTAAACACCCAGGTTTAATTCCATTCTTGATCTAGTGGTTTTTGTCTCTTGGAAACTTATTAGGGTGGCTCACCTCACTGAATGGACCTAGCCCGGTATACCTATCATGATATTGTAGTTTTGTTGATTGGAAGTCAAGTTAGTAGCTTGTGCTGAAATATATGTTCAAACATACAGGAAGCATGGATAGAATAAAACTCTGCTCAGTAAAAATTTTAACTGTTTTGCTCAAAATATGGCAAGAAGGATATTGGAAGTTCTGAATTTTGTTTTCAGTTGATAGACATCTAGTTTCATAATTGTGGTTATTACTGCAATGAAATTTTTGAGTTCTATGCTTGGGCAGTGAGTCAGCACAATCTCTCTGAGTCTTAAGGAATGCTATTGTATGCTATGTGGCCTGTATCTAAATTTCAATCAATTACTTAATTTGGTTGCTCTGTTTCCAAGGGAATTCCTAGTAGGTCTGCGACTGAACTCTGATTACCCTTGTGGTAATTTTGTAAAACACTGGATCTGCGTGGGTTGAAATCGATACATTGTAAAACACTGGGTTTGTCTGGGTCTATCTCCTGTTTTTGAGCACGCCATAATTACTTTTCATGTTTCTTTTTTAGCAGAGTCTAGTTAGATTTTCCGCAAGTAACAGGCCAAATGTGACAAGAGTCTAGTTATATTTTTGCTGTTTTTCAATTTTTTTTATTACAAATAAAATTAATTTTAAAAAAAAGGACTCGGCAAGTCCTGAGACGGGACTCGTAGTCGTGAGTCTGCCCAGACTCACGAGTCCCTCCCAGGACTCGCCAGGGAATCATTCAGGGTGACTCGGGCTTGGATCTGCAAGACCTCAGCAGGACTCACCTCAACACTATGATTTGGAGATAGTCTGTAATCCTAAAAAGAAAGACAGCAAATCAAGTATCACATAGATAGAATGAAATCTGTAACAATAAAATGTTTAATTATCAGAAGGGTTTTTTCCCTCTCTGAATTATGATGTCCCATCTTCCTTGGTATTTTAAAGGATTTATGCAGAGGCACTTAATATATATTTCAAGCTGCTATAAATGATGGTGGATATCATCTGCACACTTGGCAAGTTTCTGCATTAGAAGAACAAGTTTTCTACTTTACTCTATCAGCACTTCTGACATGCAAGACATTGGGAGAAATAGTAACATAGGTTGAGTGGCAGATAAGTGGTGTAACAAGGCATCATTGCTTCTGTTTCCTACCCCATCATTTGGGGTGTTGAATTGGAAAGATAAAGCTCCATACAGAATCTAATGATAACATCTACAAATAGTCAATGCATATGTTTCTCGTCAAGAGGCATGAATATATCCAAAGCTCGTGGAAAGCTGAAGTAGATAAAAGATACTTCCATGACAAAATAAATCCAAAGATGAGAAATGGCAAGACCTAGCACCATAGAATGCTTTTAGTGTTTTTTTTTAATTTTCTACTTTTATTTAGTTGGTTATTGATCCTAGGGTCCTTTTACCCTGGCACTTTCTATTGTAATTGGATGTATTTTCGAGTCCATTGACTTATTTTTGGTCATTTATAGACAATAATATAATTTCTTTCTTTCTTGCAAAACATTATCCCAAGTTTAGACTGCATAGGAAGGCATTTTCAATCATATTCCAGGGGTAGATTTAATGAAATTATTATGGCCATCTGCTTAGGAGGTTATATTCTTATAATTTGAACTATAAATGGACTCTTAAGATGTTACATCAACAGATGAAACCCAAACAAGACAAGGTTTAAGCACAGATGTAATATCCAACAATGATCACAGTATAAGACTAAATATTAAGATGTGCTATGAAAAACATTAAACGTAATGTTGAAAAAATGTGTGTGATCAAAGTATCAAACAAACATGAAATAGTCTACTAGATTTCTCAAACATACCGGTTGATAAATTGACTGTGTAGAGTCTTCGCCTTCAACATTTTGTTGGGATATAAACACATTTTCTTTACACTTACTTTCATTCTCACTGAGCTTGGCCGTGAAATCTAAGACTGACGGTAAGACTTGTGTGGTGGTTTGATTTTCAAGTTCAGCAGCCAAAACAAATTCTGACTTCATGTATGTTGAAGAAGCATGGTCATTTAGATGTTCCGTCAATTGAACCGTCAACTGAATCGCATCATTTACTCTCTCCTCCACATTAACGGATAAGCCTGTCTCCTGAGGTCACAAAGGAGAATAAACAATTAAACTAAGCATCTAAAGAAAAGATAGGAAAGGGAGAATGATCATATCAATTATTTAGAGTAAATAATGAATGCCTACAACAAACCAATTGACAACCATGCACTATTATTTGAGCAGAATGATTGTGTTTACCCACATATTTTGTACAAGAGTAAACGACCCACCTGCTTAGTTTATTATATAGACATTTTAGCATCATCTAATTGCTATGATCTATTAGTTCAGACAGTAAAGTGGAATACGATATAATAATGAGTAATCCACTAATACCCAACCAACTGCCACCAGATTTCAAAGTAGGTATAAAAGGAAACGCTATAAGAGTATGGGGTCATGATCGATTCTCCCAATTCTCCAGGGCAATCCATTTTCATAGATTTTTCTGATGGAGAGTTTGATCATCTTTGTAATATCTATTTTATATGCACACAGTGGTAACAAACCCATGTCACAAAAATTACAGAAAGTATTACTAAATATATCCAAATCATTTGGTTGAGGCCCTGTAGGACTACCAAACCATATCAAAGAGTTGTATAATATAGTATTTGAGGAATCTAAATCTTTGAATGCACTTTTAGGCCCTTCAAGCCTTACTGGTCCTTTGGGTTATGCACGACATTTTAAGTTATGCACGACATTTTTTGCGGGCTTCCGGATTAATAAATTCGGTTCGCCAGGGAGAAACAATGGAAGTCAACAAAAAAATTTAGAAAATGTAAATCTAGTCCGAACCCAATAGTATGTAAATAAAATAAACATTGAAGTATAAGTGTACATTTATAATGGACATCTAGTTTCTTATACTTTAAGTTATATTTTATTTATATACTTTCAGGGTGTTTGAGAGGGGTTTCGGACCGCTAGGAGCTATAATGCAAATTCTAGGTTTTGGAGGATCCTATCATATTTCAGAGTTAGTCAGATTCCAGGGTTTCAGGGTTTCAAACTTAGCCATATTTCAGGGTTTCAAGATTTCAAGGAGACATCATAGGAGGTATGAAGGCTGCATGAAGGGATGTATGCATGATAGAATAGTATGAGAATATCTCTTGCAAAGTGCCACAAGCTGATCCCACCCCATTCCCAGTGCACCCCTTAAGGCATGCACTTTGTGAGATTCAAGTTTGAACTATGGACATTTTACTATCTTTTAATGTAATTCAAGTTTGAAACTTATGCATTTCTCAATTTTGCAACTGTTAAATTAATATTCAACGTTTCATTCCTTACTAGATTAAAATATTTTACATACACACAAACACACACACACACATATATATATATTTTTATTTTTATTTTTTTCCAAACCGGATTTTACCGGATTTTTCCGAGCCTTTTCAAGAATTCCGCATTTCCGCATTTTTTTGGCCTCCCGAACGCATCCGGATTTCCGAACCTGGTAACTATGCTGCTTATTGCATCTATATCATTGACCTAATTTTTGTGACTTGCAGGCCTTACAGGCTCTCATTTGTGTCTTTCAGACACAATAAATCATTTTTCCTACTCGGGCCTTGTAGGAGTGCAGGTCTGTGCCAAATAACAACACGACATACTGCAAATTCATTTGTCGATCTTTGATATCTAAATCTTAATTTTGGGGTATGTATGTCTGTTCCCTATTGTAGGTCATGTTGAGTTTATTGATTCTCATAAGTGGTCCATTCTTGGGGGTATAAATATCATCCAGGATATGATTATTTTAAAAGCAGCTCGCATTCATAATACAAAATAGTGCATAAATATGCTCTGGTGTTTGGATACACAGCAAGCAAGTAGATGTAGGAAAACACAAATATAGCCTTTCTACCTGATGATGTGTCTAGTATGAGACTTGAAATATCAAAAGAAAAATACATATGCAGTTGAATCCAGAAGCTTTTACAAACATCAAAAATTAACATAGCCTTTTTGTAAGCATATAAACACACACACACCCCACTATAATGTTGCAATTTTTTTTACAGTAGTGGCATTTGTTATCTACTATGAACCCAAAATCATCTAGAGCTTCTAGGATCTCTAGAAGGAGTTGCATTATTATGTTCTAGTGCATTCCAATTTGTATGTGCTCTCTATATTCAGAAGCTCTCGGCTATATATTTACAGGAAAATGCAATATTGTATGAATGCAAAAAGATGGTACAACATTGGAGACATAAAATATGTATTGTTAGGCTACAGATGAAGATTCTGGTGGTCTCCCTTCAGTGAGATCGGAAGCTCTACTTGCCACATGTTTTATTTTGCATTATAAAATAGAATGAGAAATTTGTATTTATTCATGGTGAGTAAAATAATAACCACAAAATCAATCTATGACTCCTAAATACACATTCTAGAATACATAAAGGTATCACATACATTATTGATCTAAGAATCAAGTTTGTAAACAATACAAAGAACAAGATAAAATGTCACATAACAATCAAACGGTACAAAAGCAATACACAGCTATTAAAGGAAAATGGTACAATGATTATAATTTTGAAAGCAAATTATTACAGAATTGAAACTCATGCTATACAAATGCAATTGTTTGGATTGAGCTACATGTCATGATTGCCCTCCTACCCTGTGCCCATTACCAACATTTTGCACGTGGATACATCCACACCTATGAGAATAAATTTCCCCTTGTGCAAAGTTGACTATCCCCTAACCAGGGTTGATCATCCTTTCTCATTCTTGGGGCAAACATGAGATGGCTGAGAGAAAGGTCAGCCTTCCCTTCTCTCCCAAGCATCGACTAATGATAAGTAAAAGTTTCAACAACACCTTCTCCAATCTCAAGCAAACTTGATGTTGTAGGGATAAGGTCAATTTCCTTTATTTGTCAAGCGCATCTTGGATGTTGAAAGAAAACAGTCTGCCACACTTTCTTTGGTCGCATGCAAAATGAAGATAAAAGGAGAAAGGTCAACGATCCTTTTTTCAGTCCCATCTAGTTTCGAAGCTGAAGGGATAAAAGTTGATCACCCTTTTTCCATCCACATGCAACTTTGTCATTCAAGGGATAACGGCCAACAGTCAACCTACCTTTCTCCCCTCCAAGAACTTTGATGATGAAGGGAGAAGGGTCATTCATCCCTTCTGCTTGAATTGAAGCCATATGGGAAAATATTTGCCCACCCTTCTACACCCATGTACATGTTATCAACTAAAGGATTGTGGAAGAAGGATCACTTGTTCGCTCTTATCCACAAGGAATTTTTCAAGTTAGTTGTCAACGATGCCCCTGTATTAGACTCCAATATGTGCTCAAGATTCATAGTTTGACATTGTAATAAAACAGTCTAAAAATGGCCAACTTGTTTGGCGAAATTGAACTTAATAGATTCATGTAGCTGCTTTCTGCCTTTTTCCTTTCCATCAAACCAAATATTCTTTGTAACCCTATTGTCGAATTTTTCTAGCCATTCTCTCATCCAAAATATCCATTACCTAAGTTTCTTCTCTGGAATTTGCCTCTGCCAATTTGCTACCTGAACAGCATTAACATCACTTTCTTCAAACCCATGGTACACTTCTCCGTATTTTGCCTCTGCCAATCTGGTACCTGATCAAAATTAATATTAAATTTTTCAATCCCATGGTATGCATCCAAACCTGCCACATTGAATGTATAATCCCTTTGGAGTCTTTGGAAGCTCTACCTCATAAGCATTATTTCAGAACACCCTCAACAAAATTTTGAGGGCATGTCTTTTATGTCAAATTATTAAATGAACGTGTTGGGAACATGTCCTTCCTTGGATGCATCAACACTAGATCTCCACCAACAAATGCTTTTTCTCACCTGGATTCATCCACTCACAATTTATACTCTAGCTATTGCCCTACAACGTTTTCTTTACATGTTAATGCTTTTCTTGCATATACTCTTCAAAAATTTCATATTTGCACTTCTGTTATCAACAAGTTCCACAAGTCTGCCACTTCCCTTGGAGACTTCCCATATACAACTTGAAATGGTGTCTTGCATGTATGCCTGTTAACAAAGTTGTTATACAGAAACTTTGCTTGTGCCAATCCCATACAACATGGTTCTTGGCTTTTCCCAGTGAACACCTGAGCAAATTTTCCAAACTTTAATTCATTAATTTGTCTTTCCATTTAAGGATGGTATGTAGAACTGTACTGCAATTTCATACCAATATTTTTTCAAAGAGCTCTCCAGAAATAACTTTGGAAACCCAGTGTCCTTATCTGGTGTTATTTTCTTAGGTAAGCCATGAAAACTGACCAGCTCCATCAAATATAGACTTGCTATTTAGCATCACTACTCTCCCTGTAGGGAATGGCATGTGCCATTTTTAAAAATCTATCAAACTGATATAGAATCATTACCATTCTGTCGTAGGAATACCTAATAAAAAATCAATGGTCAATTCCTCCCAAGCCCCATTTGGCATGGGCATGTGTTTGTACAACCCAGTTTTCTAGCTTCTTTGTGTCACTAGTTGACAAACTTTGCACCTTTCCACATATCTGCAAAAATCCTTGGCCACTCCAAGCCACAAATATTTTTCATCTACCAAAGCTTGAGTTTTATCACGACCAAAGTAACTAACCAGAATATGCAAGTCTTTGATTAATTTGGAGCCAATGGGAGTACATATCTTCTTCCTAAAGAAACATCTTTCTTGGATGAAATAGTACATGTACTCTGTCCTATCATCAACCCAAAGTTCTTGAAAAACTTTCCAAATGTATGCTATATCCTCATCTTCTAAATAGCATTCGTTCATGCTCTCCAATCCACTCACCTCCATAGACATTGTTGTCAATAATGCTACTCGAGCCTAATCAAAGCATCTGCTACCCTGTTTGACAACCCAATTCTATGCTTCAAGACAAATAAATAAATCTGCAAGTACTCTGCCCACTTCATAGGTCTTTTTACTTCACTGTTTGATTTTTAATGAATTTCAATACCTAATGATTAGTAAATGATGCCTCCAATTCTTCAGTTCCTACACAATAATTTAATAACTACCTTTTCGGCTTTGTTCAACCTCTCACTGAATATGCAATGGCTCTTCCTTCTTGACTCAACGTGGCTCCAATAGTCGTTCCACCTGCATCACAATCCACTTGAAACAGCTTGTTGAAATTAGGCAAAGCTAACAGTGGACTCTTCTTCAATAGTTTGAGGCTCTTATGAGTTTCTACTGTCAATGCAAACATTCAACCAGTCAGAGATGCACAAACTCCACTTAAATTCCTGATGAGCTTCCATTATAAAAGCTAACCAAACTGTGGAAACTTCTTACCTATGCAGTACTCCTTGGAGTAGGCCTTTCAAGAAAAAAATTTAGCTTTTATGGATCCATCTTTGATACGAAATGGATAACCAACAGGTGTAAAAGATATATGATGGAAACTTGAGATTCAAAGGGGTAAAATACTAAAATGTAAACTATAACCCTAAGGAATTCATTCCTTTGTATGGACATAGGGTCCTATTGGAAACTATCAAGCAGTTTTAAGCACGAGAAGATATGAGTTTGCATATAAAAACTGACGTATAGCAAAGCTCCAAAGAGAAAATATCTATGGTGTACACATTGCGAACATCCATTTTTTAGAAAGGATAAAGCAGATCCTTTTCTCATCGTGGAGGTTTTTTTAACCTGCAAGGGTTTTCTCCATGTAAAATGGTTTTCTTATTTGTGAATTTGTTTTTCTGCATTTGTCTTGCAACTCTTTTCCACTCTTTTGATGCACGTTGAGATTATTAGCTGATTGAGCACTTGCAAATACAATTTTCAGTTTATACGTGTTCAGTTCCAATAGCTTACATTGTTTTCAGCAGTAGAAAAAGACATAGTTTGTTTGGTGAAATGAATTCAGTCATAGACTAGTCAATGAAATATAAAACTTGGTATCTGAGAGTTTTTCTTAGCTTTGTGGGAGGATAGCACAAGTTCATGCTAACCCAGGAAAGCCCACAGTGGAGATGTATTGAGGCCCCACACGAACCTGGGATTGAATCTAAGAGGTGGAAAGCTCAACTTACAGCCATGGCAGCATACAAGGAAGAAGCACAAGAGGCGCAATTTGCAATGTTAGAAGCTGATGTTGCTAGCATAGCCCAAAGACAAGTTAGTCTTTTTCATTTACAAACTGGTGTAAACTTTATCCGGGAAGCTTGGTATTTTTCTTCATAAACAAGACCAGCAACAATAGAAGGAATAAGATAAGGAAGAAGACGAGAATGGGAGAATCCACATAAGGGAATAAACCAGAGGTGAGAACTCCACTAGAACAACATAACAACCACACTCCAAGGTGGACAAAAACGGGGTGATTCAGCCATATGAGGGACAAGTTGATGCCAAAAAGCTAAATAAGTGGCTCAAGAAACTTGAGGTTTACTCTGGGAAACATGTCTTCAATTATGAGAAAAAAAAATCATTTGTCCGCTCGAAGATGACTGACTATGCTTCGATGTGGTAGGACTTATATGGATGTCTTGAGGTTGAACAAGGAACCACTGGTGACCAAATGAGAACTTTTTAAGGAGTTGATAAAGACATAGATTTATCCCATAGGACATGAGGAACAAATTATATACTGGAAATACTTCTAGCAAATTTAAGTTCAAAGTGTGCATGGGTGCACCACTGCATTTAGGAAGCAAACAACTGTATTGAGCATATTTCCAATACATCCTACGTTAGCAAAAGTATGTTGGAGGGATTAATGGTCACATTCTGACCTATGTTCTTCTCTTAAAACTGAAGACGACAGACAAGGCATATGTGCAGAATCTCTACAGATGGAAAAGAATGAATGGTGTAGACCATTGTAATAAATAAAAGTATTGTTTTGTAGCCAGCCTCGCTACAATTATTCTCTTGTCAGCTTTAGGTAGTGTTGTAACAACTCTCTTTAGCTATGATCGGTTGCTGACAGTTGTGTTTTCAGTTAAAACAACCAATCATAAATAAAGATAATCGTTACAACAATACCGAAAGCCAACAAAGAATAAGCACAACAAGATCAACTACAAAACAACACTTATTTATTACAACAGTCTACACACAGCAACAGGCATGATCATAAAATTCAAATAGGCAAAGAAAATTCCAAGGAGAACAAATCCTTTGAAAATGTAAGTGGAAAAGCAAAGGAAAAAAGAATGCAGTCATCGTACAAAAGGGCAAGAATCCTGAGAAACATTGCAATCATTGTTACATTGATGGACATGCAGAAATTATGTGTTGGAAACTGCATCCAAAACTCTAACCCAAGAATCATAAGAAAGAGCAGTCCAAGAGGAACATAGCAGCCAAGCTAAAGGTACAAGAAATGGAATGTAATTTGGATGTGAAAGAAAGTCCAGTATGTAGCACAATGCATGGGACAACAAGGAAGAAAGATGAAGCAAAGTGCGAGGCAGAGCAAGAAAGGATATCTCACATCAAAATCCATGGTGTTGGTGCAAAGCCTTAAGAGTTGACGAGCTCTTTCATTCTGGTTCACAAATAAATGTGATTTCCATAGTGTTGATGCAAAACCTTGGGTTGAAAACATACAAAAATCACTCGTTGTGATAGTTGCACTAGGACACAGAATTACAATTCACAGGTCAACGTAAAATCAGCTTTTCTGTAGCTGCCAACTTCATTGATGTATGTGAAATGGTATTTGGCAGCCCATATGTAGGATAGAGATGCAATCTTCATGAGAGAAATCAAACACTGCCTCCTCATGAAGAACAACTATTCTTTATCAATGCCTACAAGGGTAAGCAAAAAATCTCATTGGTAATTGCAAATCAAGCCAAGAGTTTTGATCAGCAAGCAATAAGTTTGTGTTGCTACTCATGAAACCCAAACAAGAAGGTGGACAGGTTGAGTTAGAAGCTTCCAAAGAAAGTTGCACCAAGGAGCAAAGGCAGCAAGTGGATGGGGCCATGGGCTGTCATGAAGGTGTTACATTTGCCTCTAAAAAGAGAGGTGGAGCATGAGATTCAATTGTTTCTCGTTCTCCATTGCCCAACATTGGGTTAATACAGGAAATCAATCTTATGGAGTGAAAAACGATTGCATGACTTGTTGGACAAAGGAGTGATTCACCCAAGCTCTTCTCCATACAGTTTGCCGCCTATTGTGGTATTGCCTAAGAAAGATGGTGCATGGATGATGCCCATAGACTATAGCATAGTTACCAAGTTTGGAAACAATGATTTGTACAAGAGTGGTTTGGGGGTGGGGACGGCAGGATCCAAAATTCATTTATAAAATTGGAAAGCCTAGTGCAGAAAAAAAGTGTATGTATGTGTGTGTGTGCGGAAAAGAAACATTACATAAACACATGTAAAAGTTTAATTGTTAATCTATGGTGAGAAAGGTGGTATAGATGTGCAGTTGCAAAAAGCAAAAAATTAGAGAAATAACTTAGGGCATCTAAAAATGAAGTGATCCTCAGTCTCCACCCCCTGGAGAGAGCAAAGACAATAGATCCGGTCCCCACGTGGAATATGATGATCAATCTCAACCTGCAACTAGTGTGAGCACACTCTCAACTGGCCAAGGGGAAACATAAAACCATGAGACCAATGACATTGGAGATAGTCAAGGCGACAAATGACACCATCCACCGCCTGCAAGAAATGCTTAGCGTAAAAGGCAAGCTTGGGGTTGACTAGTTGATGAGGAGAGGTCCAAGTGACATGGATGTACTCTCTCTCTCTCTCTCTCTCTCTCTCTCTCTATATATATATATATATATATATATATATATATATATAATAGCTCCAATGATGACCTCCTTTGAGGGAAGGATCCGATAAAGGGCATCCAAAGAGTACCTAAAAGGAGGTACCCTATCATTAGACATGTCGATAGACTGGAGGAGCAAACTAATCTCAAAATTTCAGCAATGTTGACATCTATTGGGGCCCAAAGATGCAATCCTCTATGAAGAACATAGGGCTAAGTATGGATACCTCCCATGTCTTGAAGCTGAATCCCCCATGCTTTTGAGTTTGTAAATGTAGAAAGGAAACATGATGATAGCCTCAAGGTCCAGAGGTTAGGCGGCAAACTCATCTTAGATGATGCATTAACGAACAATCTATTTGCAACGGGTCATACGCAGAATCATGAGAGTCTAGACCCTCTCCATACAAGCCCAACAAATGGACCCCAAACTAGGTCTCCAAACCTTGGACCCATACAAAACCGTAGGCTTGATGACTATATTGAAAAGGCACATCTTCGAAGGGATGTCCAAGTAGTGGATCTAAAAACGTTGGCGGTCCAAGAAAAAATAGGAAGCATATATCTTGGAAAGGTGTGACCGAGAGGTAAGCTTCATACTAAAAGATGGTTTGGAAAACTAGAGCTCCAAGAAAGTGTAGGCTGATGTGATCTCCAAAGGTTCCCATTTATAGAGGAACTAGAGCCAACTAACGAAGCTCTGAAAAACGATTAAGAACATCAAGTTGTCTCTATAAACCATCGACAGAGTGAGAAAGGAAAACAATGTCATCGGCAAAAAGAGTATGGTTGTCACCACATCATGTAAAATTGCAACCATCATCTGCAAGGGTATGTGGTCAAAGACAATCCTCTAGCTCATCAATGTAAATGTTGTAAAGGTGTGACCGAGAGGCAAGCTTCATACTAAAAGATGGTCTGGACAACTGGACCTCCAAGAAAATGTATGCTGATGTGATCTCCAAAGGTTCCCCTTTGTAGAGGAACTAGAGCCAATTAACGAAGCTCTGAAAAACGAGCAAGGATATCAAGTTATCTCTATAAACCATCGACAAAGTGAGAAAGGAGAACAATGTCATCAGCAAAAAGAGTATGGCTATCACCACATGATGTAAAATGCAACCATTGTATGCATGGGTATGTGGTTGAAGACAATCCTCTAGCTCATCAATGTAAATGTTGAAGAGGGTCAATGAGAGAGGGCATCCCTGCTTGATCCCAATGGTGTACTCTTCACAAAGCTAGAAAGACCACAAGAAGTACAAAACTACCCGACAACTACCTCATAGAACCTCCAAGTGACGATACTGAGAGAATCTAGAATGCCAACATCATGCAACTTCTAGAAAAAGGGATCTCTCAAAACTGAGTCAAAGGCATCCAAAAGTCTACAAAACAACAAAAGACTTTGGAAGACCAATGACAAGCCTCCTCAATTATAGCCTGTAGCGTAATGATGTGGTCAATAGTTTGGTATTCTTTTCTGAAGCTAGTCTACAACCTACTCTAAAATTACCTCACTCCAAGTGCTCTAAATGCTTCATATCTAACACCATGGCATTAAGTTCGAAAAACATATGCCCCAAGTATAATGGTCTTGTAGTTGCAAGGGTTGGAGCTATCCCAAAACTTATGAATGGGACAGATTATGTGCTAGAACCATGAATAAGGAAAACCCAAGAAAACAACCTCATTAAAAAGCTTTGCCAATGGTGAGGCAAGGGAATCCACATCATATTTGAGGAACTCCACCTAAAGGTCCTTGCAATCTGTTGCTTTGCTAGTACATAACTTATGAATAACCCTCCTAACTGTACTGGTGGAGAAAACAATAAAACATGGTGGAGTGGAGACAATGACAACAGGGTTCTCTGGGATGTCGTAAAGAAAACTAGCATAGGAAACCCATGCCTAGGGATCGATGTCCTTGAGAGGAGAGTGCACCAAAACGTCTTAGGAGAATGGTGGAGGGCAGCAAGGAGAGCAAGTCATTCAAAACATAAGAAACTCACATTTCTTTCCTCTGAGAAGATATCAATAATCTCTATGAGTGGAGGGTGTCGAGGGAGGGTCAAGGACAAGGGCAAAACGAAGTCTCTGATGCAAAGATTTACATTCATCATCGTACCAATGGTTCATAGAGAAGGACCCATGGGGACAAGGTGAGCTAGAGTAGTGCACAGTGTGGGGACAAGAGTCAAGGGTTGCATCCTGAAGGATATGACATAAAAACTCATACATTGACTCTGCAATGGGACGAGGAAGGGGATAGTATATGGGCATAAATTGGGAAAGTCGAGCAACATAGTCAATGGTGTACTCATCATCAAAGTGGATTTTGGTGTGGCAAATGTTGGGGGCATGGTGGGAGGCGGTGGGCAATAGAAGTGAGAAGAAACATGGGGGGTGAAAGTCAAGACAACATGATCAGCAAGCGAGAGCTGATGGGAAATAAGAAAATCCTAGATATGGTGATGAAGGATCTACAAGTGAGAACATAATCCACCACGCTCGCAACCCCCCCATGGGAGAATAGGTGAATCTAATAGAAACAAGGAAGCCCATTGAGAATTTGGAGACTATGAATTTGGACAAGGAACCTCCCATAGGCTATGACCGTAGTATTTCCATATGTTGATTCTCTCAATAAACCAAACTCTTCAAGATCTGGTTCCATAAGGCATAACTCAGCTTATGCAAGATCATAAATAGGTCTCTAATGGGTTCATGTACAGGTATTAAAGTTTCCCAAAAGAATAACATCAGCTACTGAAGAATACTAGGAGATCTCTAGATAAAGGTCAAGGTACGAGTCCCCATCGAAGTGCACAACCAAAGGCAATGAGGTGGGGGGGAGTAGCATATTGCAATGAAGACGTCACGGATAAAAGGTGGGCCACTCTAAACATGTAATCACATGTGGGCATCAGAAGCTTCAAATGATACTCTACACCTAAGGTCCTATTGAATGAGGCATGCCACTTGAAATAACCCACTAAATTAAAATCTTGACAAATAAATATTGAAACCTTGAATTTCTGATTTTTTTATTTAATCTAAAAGATTGACAATTTGATTAAGCATAAAACATTACATGCAACAACAAATTTGAATACCCATTGTTGAATATAATCAACTAGTTCAAACCCTAATGAAAACTGCACAAATACCAATGTCTACAAATAATAATATCAATTATTTCTCCTATTTGTTGTGCTAGATTAATTATTGCAGGTACAGCAGCTGATAAATGTGACGTTGCACTATTAGACGGTTATTTGGGCTTGCTAGTTGTTCCCAACCATGGTGATCTGCCCTTTAAGGACTATGGCAACCTCAGAATGTGACACCCTGCCTATAGAGCTGCAAATAGACCCCTAACAAAGTCGCCCAGCCTTGGGAATCCTCTATGCATGCAAATCTGCCCTTGAAACCCTCACGCCAAACCTAGAAATGTGGCGCACTAGCTGTTTGGGCCTCCAAACCAATTAAATCCTGAAACTGGAAGCACAGTTGTAATTTCTAGATGGAATTACCAAATAGGTATGAAGGGTTTCGTCCCCCTGCTTGTAAATCTGAGGGTTTTCATACTTTGAATAATTGCAAACGCTATAAGCTTTTCCTCTTGAAAAAGGGTTGTGTTTTTGTTCGAATGATTTCAATAATGAAACTTTATTTACTCCAATCTTCTATTATGCACTTTTCCAATCCAACCCTAAAGGAAATAAATATTTCTTTTAATTTAATATTCACCTTTTTCCAATTAGTCAATATTAATTACTTTTAGCCATGTATGTATTAATTACTTTTGGCCCCACTCAATAATAATTAATGTCATTTTCCAAAGTTATAATTTAAATACTTTTTTAAACAACTTAATAAATTACTATTAGATTATTTCCATAATTAAATATTTTGAAAAGGGGACACGACAGTCCACCCTTCCCAAAATTGCTTGCCCTCAAACAATGGCAAACTCCACTGCTCTGACTCTCCCCAACTGACCATCTCTATAATACTAGATCCCAAATCAATCATGGGAATTTGCGATTCCCAATCTTCAATCCTTGTAATGGAGTTGGCTACTGTTGTGCCATTCTGATATTATCACAAGCTGAAGAACTTGAACCAAGGGATAACTCTGCATCCATCTCAAACTTCAGTATCAGGGGTTTCAAAATATTCCCTGGATCCCATATTTGTTTACATAGGCAACCTTGAATGATAGAATTTATGTACTCTTTGTTGAGAGTGGTGACTTTTACCATTTTTCCACACGTCCCATGATGACAAAATTCATGCCAAAATATCAATTTTCTGCCACTATTATTGTTGTCATACCTTGAGCAATGACCTTGGATATTGTCAAACTACTTATCATTAGTTGCTGATCTGAAAATTCCAGCAAGCTGAAAACTAACACTAGTATCCAGTGAGGCCCTTTCCCATGTGCATGCCTCTTAATAAGGTCTTCTTGGAACTCTATCTCATAAACTTATTGATTTGACAAATCTTTTTCATATTATGAGCTGTCATAAAATCATCCAAAATCTCATCTTCTTCTTTCAATGTCTTAGAGAAATTTGCATCAACTTTACCATATGGAAGACTTGGAAATTTGGCATTAACCAAAAAATCCTCTCCAAATTCTTGCAAATCTGATTTTTCTTCATGCTCCACCATTACAATTGGAGATTTTTTTCCCTTAATTTTTTGTAAGTGTTGTTTTGCTTGAGTGGCTATCAACTTAGCTTCCTTAGCTCTTCTTAGCCATTCATCACACATTTTTTGGATTCTCATAATATCCTCTGCACTTGTTTGCAATGTGGTTAGTCTCTTGTCAACTACATTCTCTGGTTCATGTTCAGATAAGATCTCGACCTTTGGCTTGCATGTTGAATTATTTTTGCTCCTCTGTAGATTTTTGAGACTCAAATTTTGACTTTTCCATCTTCTTTATTTCTATCCATACCTTTAAATCCTTTTGATATTCTTGCATGGCTTGCAACATCGCTAACATAGATTCTTGCACTATTCTCATGATTCACACGCTGACAAGATCACAGTGCTGATGCCACTAAAATAACCTACTAAATTGAAATCTTGACAAATAAATATTGAAACCCTGAATTTCTATTTATTTCCATAAAAGATTGACAATTTTATTGAGCATAAAACATTACATGCAACAACAAATACAAATACCTAATACTGATTATAATCAACTAGTTCAAACCCTAATGATAACTACACAAATATCAATGTCTACAAATGATAAATACCAATTATTTCTATTGTTTGTTGCACTAAATTAATCATTGCAAGTACGGCCACTAATAAATGTGACATTGGGCTGCTAGATGGTTATTTGGGCCTGTTGGTTGTTCCCAACCACTACGATCTGCCCTTGGAGGGCTATGACAGCCTTAGAATGTGTGATGCCCTACCTATAGGGCTGTAAATAGGCCCCTAATGAAGTCTCTCAACCTTGGGGATCCTCTATGCATGCAAATCTGCCCTTGAAACCCTCACGCCAACTTGGAAATGTGGTGCCCTGGCTATTTGGGCCTCCAAACTAGTTAAAACTTAAAGCTATAAGCACAGTTGTAATACCTGGAAGGAATTACCAAATGGGTATGACATATTTAGTCCTCATACCTGTAAATCTGAGGGTTTTCATCCTCTGACTAATTGCAAAAGATGCAAGCTTTTCCTCTTGAAAAAGGGTTGTCCAAGTTGTTATAGACGTTACCCCAATTTGTAAATTACCAAATGGGTATGACATATTTAGTCCTCATACCTGTAAATCTGAGGGTTTTTGTCCTCTAACTAATTGCAAAAGATGCAAGCTTTTCCTCTTGAAAAAAGGTTGTGCAAGTTGTTACAGACGTTACCCCAATTTGTAAATTCGTTGGCTTGTTGGTACAAAAAAATACAAATATGTATTTTGGACACCATGTTGTGTGCATGCATTGAACAATGTGCTCAAAGACATTGGTAAATTTCAATGGATTTTTGAGCTTATTGAAAAAGGGCATAAAATAGCAAATGTTCATATGCAATCATCACCACATGTAGGTTATTTATCAAAGATTTTCCCAAGGTGGAACTTCTCAAACCTACAGATGCACGGTTTGCTTCATTCTTCATACTTCTTGACCGTCTTTATGTTGTCAAAGGGGCCTTGTGTTCCATTGTAGTTAGTAATGCATGAGCAACTTGGAGACAATCTACATTAAAGACTACGGTTGAAGTGAAACAGATGGTCCTTGATGACCATTTTTGAGCTAATGTGAAATTTGTTGTTGACTTCATTCATTCCATTGTGAGGTAATCCATTTCACTGATTCAAACAAGCTATGTTTGGGAAAGGTTTATGAAGAAATTGATTCTCTGTGTGAAACAATAAAAAAAATCACAGACTTAAGGGATCCTTCTCTATATCCTTTGATAGTAAAAGGTACATAGAAGATGGAACAAGCTTAACACATCTCTTCATTCATTCCATTGTGAGGTAATCCGTTTGAATCCAAAGTGGCATGATACAAAAGTCACTAAGAAGAGGGCCCCATACGAGGACATAGAACTAACGAAGGAATTTTGGGTTGCAATGAAAAAGGTTTATGGTCGAGGAGAGAACTTCTATCATGACTCAATGGAACATGTTTTCACGTGACCACGGATAGTTTCATACAATGGAGGCTCTCTATGATATGCATGTGAAGGACCCAATAAAGTGGCGGTGGAACCATGGCAGTGAAGTCCCTGAATTGCAATCATTTACAATACGATTACTCTCACAAGTAGCTAGTTCATCATCTTGTGAGAAAAATTAGGGTACTTACGATTTCATTCATTCATTGAAGAGGAACCAACTAGGGTCAAAGAAGGCAAAGAACCTATTGTACATTCATAGCACACTTTGTCTTCTTTCTCGTGTAGACCCAGGGTTTGAGGAATGTCCTTCAGCAAAATGAAACCAAATTCCACTTGATGGAGCAACAAACATATCCTTGGAAGATGATGTACTTGAGACAAATGGGCTCAATGATTTGCCCCCTGTTATATTGCCTGCAGAGGGACCACATCTTGAGAGTGATGTCTATCTAGAAAACATCTTGGTGGAGGACCTAGAGGACATAATTGATGTGACAATTGACACTATTGTATCAAATGAGATATGATTCAACGTCACATTTGTGATTTTTGTTTTTTGCATGCCTATTTGTCGGCATTTCAATGTGTTACAATGTGCTTTTGACCCTTAATATGATGAGATATTCATTCACTCAAGCTATTTGGTTGGCTTGTATATTACTAGTATTGCATAGTATATATTTTATTCACACAGTATAGCAATAGTATATATTTCTCCAAATTTTTCATAGTATAAATATATATATAGTCGTCTCCACATACTCATCTCATATTTTTCAAAAAATGGCATACCAGTACCCATACCCATCTCCTCATACCTATACTTATACCCATCTCCTAGAAACTATGTCTAGAGGTCATAATTGTGCTAATGGTAAGAAATGCATACATATTATTGAGAACGAGATTTATGAAGAGAAAGGAATAGTTGCAGAAGAACCAATTCTTTATAAAGAGCAATAGCCAACAAAAGAGGAAATTGCCACTATCTTCCTATATGCATTAAATGAGATAAGCACACCTAACACTCAATATTGTGGGGTTTATCAAGAATAGGAAGCTTTGATAGATACAAGTAGTACACACAACTTCATCGATAGAAGGTTAACAAATGAACTCAATTGCTTTGTGTTTACTGTTTCTAATTTTCAAGTTATGATATCCAATGGAAAGCAACTCTCTTGTGAGGATAAATCACATCACATCAAACACTATATGGAGGACTATCAGCTAGACTCATAAATATTTGGCATTCCCCTAGGAGAAACAAACATTGTATTGGGAGTGCAATGGTTGAAATAGTTAGGGATAATATCCTTCAACTTTCAAGACTTATTAATGGCATTCACTAGTTCTCATAGGATGGAGAAGTTGCTCAAAAAGGGATCTTATGGAGTGGTGGCACACCTACATTCATTACAAGTACACAAGGTAGAAACTCCAAATCTGCAAAAACTTAAATAAATCTTTCAACATCATCAATAGGTTTTTCAAGAACCCCTCCTTCCTAAGATCATGATGACACCATCGAATTGATTCTAAGAAGTCTATTGCATAACATCTGACCCCACCACTATCCCTAAGAACAGAAGTCTGAAATTGGCTAGTTAGTCAAGGAAATGCTCGATTCGGGAATTGTTTGTCCTAGCAAAAGTGCCTACTTGTCTCTAGTGGATATGGTTATAAAGAATAAGGAGTCGTGAAGGATGTGCCTAGATTACTAGGAACTCAACAAACTCACCCTCAAAGATGAAGTTTCTTATTCTTGTTATTGATGAATTATTGGATGAATTGAGTGGTGGTGTTTTCTTTACTAAATTAGACCTATATCCAAGCTACCATCAAATCCAGGTAAGGGGGGAAGATGTACATAGTACTACATCCCAAACACACAATGATCTATAAACTAGGTGGATATTCCACTCTAAGCTTCACCAAATGGATGCTATCACTTCTAGCTCAACAATGATTGAAAGATGGCTGTTCTAGGCTATTTACAATGCTAAAACAAAGATGAACAAGTGTTGGAAATGAAATGTACAATATATTGTACCTGAAACGCAAAGCATAAGAATAAACAAAGACCAAAATGAACACAAGATTTATCCTGGAGAATCCTGAAGTGGGAAAAACTCCGGTGTGTGAAGCAATTGCATTCCCCTTCCACTATCTAATGCAAAATATGTAAAAGGTACTGCCAAACTTCATGGACAAAATTCTCACTACTACTCTATCCAAAACTTGCACACAAGACTACTCTACACTTATCAGACACTTCTTCGTACTCCACCACAACTGGACCAACCATCTACAACTAGGAAACAACAAGACAACAAGAACAAAGATGCAAACTTGCAACTTGCAATGTGAACCCAACTTCAAGACTTCTCACTACATTTTTTGATTCTTTCTGCCCTGCACAAGACCTGCATTTATGCTCTCTCAACTTTGGAGTCCACCAAGAAGTTTACACGAACCGACAATGAAAAGAAGAAACGTGTGCAACAGTTCAACTTCAGGGTTTTTGTATGGCGATGAAAGCACCAGTGTATGCAGACCAACAGTTTTGAAACTGTTGGGGCAGTTTCGCAACCGTCGAGGCAATTATGCAACCGCCATCTATAAATCAATGGTTACGCAACCCCCACCCTGCAAATAGAGAAGGTTTCGCTATCTATGATAAACCCCTTTATTTCAAGAGCTGAAACTTTATGACTTCATCACTATGAAGATGTCCGAATCACCCCCACACTGATTGTGTCACTATAACATGTCTAATTTATGGATTTAAATATAAAATGTCTTACAAAAGTGTATTATAAGCATGTGTTACATACAATTAGGCATAGTGTAAACATCTAGTATACATGACTAGTTTATTAGGATCCAAATTTGGATTATACCTCCGCAACTTGAGGCCTTTAAGTCCCAAAACGCTTTAGGACTTTTGTATATGAGGAAATTTCTTCCCCACTCTTTTTTGCAATATCATTTGGCCTTTCCTGGTAGGTGACCCTTTAACCCAACCAACAAAAGTTCTTTCCCTCCTCTTGACGTTGTCCTTTCCTTCTTTTGTAATACAACATCCGCCTCCAATGCCAACTGACTATCCAGAGCGAGGTCTTCAATTGAAAGTAGCAACAACACATCATCCTCATTATTTAACATAGAAGGCTCAAAAAGCGTAAGTTCTCAACATTGACAACTAAATAGATCTTCATATAAGGAGGCAAATCAAGTCTAAAAGCATTCTTTCTCACTTGTTCTAGAATTTCAAATTGGGCATGCCTAAGAGGCTTAAGCGTTTTAAACTTACCTTGGAGCCTCTCTACTCAAGTACAACCATACCTTGTCTCCAACAAGGAAACTATGCTCAGTCTTACGTTGATCATGTCTTGATTTGTACTTGGCTTATGACTCCTTCAATCTCTCTTGCACTTGGAGGTGAATTTGTTGAATCTTCTCAATGAATTTATCCGTTTTGTGGACCTCTAGATCCACTTTTCCATTGGTTTTGTATGGTTGTTTCAAAACATCAAATGCACAAGGAGGTAAGTAGCCAAAACAAGTTTTAAAAGTGGACTTACTAGTAGAAGAATGAATTGCCCTGTTGTAGGAAAGTTGAATATAACCCAAATTTTCATCCCCAAGACTTGGAATGCTTCCTTTTGTATCCTCTCAAGAGTTGTACCAATGTTTTGTTCACGACCTCAATTTGCCCATTGGTTTGTGGACGAAAAGCAGTAGATCATTTCCAGGAAACCTTGAGTCTTGATCTGAAACAATAGAACTAAGCAAACTAAAGTGAACCCACGCATTAGCAAAAAGCAACTCAGTTGCATCAATACCTTTGAGGGCCTTCTTACAAGGAGTAAGAATACACATCTTACTAAATTGGTCCACAATCACAAAGAGATAGTCATGCCCCTTCCTTTGCATAGGCAACCCGCCTACAAAATCCAAGGAAATGTTTTCTCATGGCATAGAATTAACCGGTAATGCCCAACTTCTTGTTACTAAGCTTGCTTGTACTCCATAATACACATCTTATTATGAACTTGGCAAAATCTACTTACATATTAGGTCAATAAACATACCTCTACAAATGTGCAATAGTCTTTGTAACACCAAAATGTTTTGCACCTTTGTTGTATGTGCTTTCCTCATTAGTTGAACTCTTTCCTCCTTAGGCACACAAAGCTTACCCAACTCGTAGAGCGATCCATCTTGAAGGTAATAATCCTCTTTGGGCTCAAAACCTCCACCTAGGGACTTTTATGCTTAAAGAAATGGCTTCCAAAATCTACATCATGCTCATATCCTTATACATCAAACTCACACATAAACGACTCAAGAAAAGTTATGGTGCCCATGGCTAAAAGCAAAAGAGATCTAGATAGCATATCAGTTAGTTTGTTAGTCACACATTTCTTCATCAATTAAATGTGCATTAATACCAAACTTAACTTTACCTTGCTTGGTCACCTTGATGTCTACACCTTTCTTCACCCAACCCAAAGAATGTAGACTTGGATGATTGTAAGTCTCCAAGCCCAATTCGTTTACCAACTCCTTACTTACCAAATTAGCTTGGGAACAAGTATCAAAAAGAGCATCTACTTTTGTTTACTTCATTTGAATTTTAATATCAAAAATCTTAGAAAATTCACTCTCTTAAACACAACTACTACTCAAAACATACCTCTCTATTGACAGAGGCATAACACAATATGTCATCCACATCGGAACTGCAGCCAATATTCTCACCTTAGAGAGAGGGCATAACCTTCTTCCTCTTGAACAAATGCAATTCCAGATGAAGCTTCCAACATTGATCCTCGGACAGACTATCAACATCACATTTCCCACAATGTCTTTTATCATCCTTCTTAGAAACAGAAGTAGCATTACGCTTACCTTTAACTTTACCCTTTTGTTTGGAGTTGCCTTGTCGCTTGGAAGTGCTTTGAGAGGTAGATGGAGCCTTTTTCTTGTCCATATCCAAGTAGTAAGCTTGAAAACAAGTCTCATCTACATCTGTAGGCTTGGCAAAGAGGACAGGTCTCCTCAAATGGCTATGGAGTCCACCCACGTACTTCATCAAGATGTCACAGTCCACTATATCTATGCCCATTTGGACAACCTTTTTGTGGAACTCACTTGTGTATACCTGCACGTCTTGGCCTTGCTTTTGCCTAACATATTGTCAATACATGGACCTCTCTTCCTCATTCTTAAAGTCATCCCACTTAGTGATAAGAGGAAGCTTATTAACAACCAAAGTATGAACATAGCTCTCAAACCAAGTTAAAGCATGATTAGTTAATTTTAACCCTACAAAAAAAAAATCTATTGGCTTTTATTAATCTGATATAAATTGAAATATACCTCAAGTTGGACTAGCCAATGGTCTAGCCTCTCCACATTCACATCCCCATCATATAGTTAAGTCTTTGTCTTTGTCTTAGCCTTGAATGGAGGTGGAGCTTGGTTGGCATGGGGTTGCTCTTCCTTCTTTTCATGAGTCTCAGGAGCATCGTCCTTATTTGTTTTCAGCACCTCCAAAGAAACACCAAGCTTTTCCATGAGAATCCTCGTGATGGACTCCAACCAGTCAAGCTTGCTCATAGAAAGAGAAATACTAGATACTCCTCCAAGCTTGCAAAATCGCTCATCTGTTGTCCAAGCATCATTTTCATCAACATGGGCCAGACTTATAATCTCTTGTTTCCATTTCCTTTCGTAAATATTTGCTCCAAAGGAAATTAGGATACTTTGACCACTAGCACTATTTGCCCTAGTGACACGAATAAACTTGCTATGTAGGCACAAACACAAAGCACTGATACTAAACCAGCTCTAATACCAATCTGATCCATAAACTTTGTGGATGTTTATTCCACTCTAGGCTTCACCAACACGGATCCTATCACTCTTAGCTCAACAATGATTAGAAGATGATTGTTATAGGATATTTACAATGCTAAAACAAAGATAAACAAGTGTTGGAAATGAAAAGTAGAGCATATTGTACCTGAAACACAAAGAATAGGCAAAGACCAGGATGAACACGAGTTATCTTGGAGAAACCAGATGTGTAAAAAACTCCAGTGGGTGAGGAAATTGCACTCCCCTTCCACTATGTAATGCAAAAAATTTACAAGATGTTACCAAGCATGGCCTTCATGCAAAGAATTCTCACTACCACTCTATCCAAAACTTGCACACAACACTGATCTACACTTATCAGATACTTATTCATACTCCAACGTAGTTGAACCAACTATCTACAAGTAGGAAACAATGAGACAGCAAGAACAAAGACTCAAACTTACAACTTTCAATGTGAATGCAACTTCAACACGTCTCTCTACATATTTTTATGCTTTTTGCCTTGCTTGAGACTTGTATTTATGCTCCCTCAACTTTGGAGTTCGCTAAAAAGTTTAAACAAACCGACAAAGAGAAGAAACGTTTGCAACCATTCAACTTCAAGCTTTTTGTATTGTAATGAAACCATCGAAGCAGTTACACACCTCTACACCGGCGGTTACACAATTGCCAACCACCACCCTACAAATAACAACGGTTCCACTATCTATGATGAACCCCCTTCATTTCAAGTGCGGAAACTTTCTAACTCCATCATTATGAAGATGTCTGGATCACCTCCATACTGATTTTGTCATTGAAATATATTTGATCTAATGCTTTGAATATTAAATATCTTACAATAGTGTGTCTTACAAGCATGAAATACATATAATTGAACACAGTGGAAACAACATTAAGATCCAAATTTGGATCACATGAGGGTCCTTATGAACTCTGAGTTATACCATTTGGCCTCATTAATGCTTTGTCTACAAAGCCTCATGCATTCAGTGTTCCATCCATTTTTTTTGAAAACTTGCATTGGTTTTATTTGATGACATCCTAATCTACATTAAAACATAGGAAGAACATTTGCAGCATGTAGAGAAGGTATTGCAGGTTTTGGAAGACAATCTTCTCTATGCCATGAGTCCAAATATGCATTGGGAGCATAGTTACCAAGTTCGGTCGAATCTAGTCCAAATCCGGTTTGATTCAAGAAAAATTGAGTCTTCTGGATTAATTCAGACCAGTTCGGTCTATTTTTTAATTTTAAAAAAGGAAAAAAAAACCTAAAATAAAGCGTCTCAAACCAAGCAAAACCCTAAAAATGTCTATATAAACAATAGACGGACATATGAAGAACTCCAAAGCACTGAAGAGCAAAGGCGATCTAAGAAGAAGAGAAGAAGGTTTGCACTTTGCACTATAGGGACTGCATAGGTTGGATTACAATCACAAGTGGAAGGGCACAATTGGCTGGACATCTTCATGGTAGGGAACAGTTGGTTGCACATCTTCATAGGAAGGCATAGTTGGTTGCACATCTTCGTAGTAGGGCACAATTGGTTGCATATTTTCATGGCAAGGCACAGTTGGTCTCATGGGCCACAATAAGTTGATTGAGAAACCATCGATTGATTGGCATTGGGCACTGGGCAATAAGCAAACAACGTACATTGACAACAGCAGCACGCCAGTGGGCTACATGTAAGTGTTCGCTTTTCATTTTTCGTTTCAACTTGAAAGGTCTATGCAATAGCATTTAGGTTAAATTTATAAACTATAATAATCATTTTATATTATTTAATTTTGATATTTTAATTATCTTAATTACTTCATATGAATTTTATTTAGTTTGTCATTTTTTTGTTTTTATTAAAAAATTAAATTTAAATTTTATTATATATTACTAATAAATTAATATTAATAAAAATATAATATTAATTTTATTAAATTTATTTTTTATAGTCTATTAATTTTATTTTGATATTTTTATCTTATATAAGTTATTTAATTTATAATGTCATGTCCCATTTTTGGAATTAAGCCAAGCATAAGAAACTTATTCGTTATTTCTCATAGGCTAAGGGGTAAAGTTAGGAAAATAAATTAATAATACTTTAAGTTTTAAGTCATTTTTATTTTTCTTCCATAAAAAGGACACTTATGTATAATTATTATTATAGAGGGCCAAAAAGTAATTATTAGTAAGTGGAGGAAAAGGAATATTTTATTAAAAGTATTTGTAAACGCTTTTAGAGTAAAATTGGAAAATGGAAGTTATAAAAGGAGTTGGGCTCAAAAGAATTATTATTCGTTATTCATCTTTGACAATCTTCCTCTAAGGACGAAAATCATCTGGATACACTGGTTTAGAAGACGAAAAATCTCTAACCCATTGAGGTGATTCCATTCAGGAATCATATTTGTGCTGATAAATCAGAATCAAATTCCAATTTCAGTGTGATTGAAGATTGCTATAAACTTTTGGAATTTGTGAGGGTTTGATATATCCCTTTCATCTACAATGGTGCTACATGGTCTTCCCTTCTAGCTGGACTATTGCATTGAGGTTTCTATTAATATTATCTATTGCGTTGGGGTTACTCCCCATCAAGGACTACTGCATTGGGGTTTCTCCCCATCAAAGACTATTGTGTAGGAGTGTATTACATCAAGGACTGCTACATGGGATTATTTCAGCGTCCAAAAATGTCATAATACTCCTTCAAAGTTGTTTTACCTCTATTTGTTGTCGTACTACTCAGGGAACAACTTCAAATTGTTGCGTTGGGATTTCATGTACAGTTGGGGTTATTGCATCGGGGTTTATGTGACCAGCTGAGTCTAATTTGTGCAAATTGAAGTGGTGGTTGTGACCTTTACTTCCACTTGTAACCTTGCTTCAAGCTTCAATCAGATCGTGATCCCTGTGTTTATTGTTTGTTGCTCAATGTTGCATGTAATTATTTTACGAAGGTTTATTGAAGTAAGAGTTTTGTCTTTTGGCCTTGGCATGCAAAATAAATGTAAGGATTTTATTACAACATTTTATTATTGTTTAGATTGCTTCATTATCAGAATTTTGTATGTTTTTCTCTCAATATAATAAGGTTTTCAATGAAGTTTCGATTAGGTTCTTATTATCGATATTGCATGTGAAATGGTTTAATACTTGTTTGATATCCAATATTGAAAAGGAATCACAGAAAACTTTAGAGTTGATAAATTATCTAGAAAGGGGCATTCCAGTGGTATGAGAGCTATGATCATGCTAACCTGCAAGGTAAGATATAGAGCAGCGATTTAGCTAGCCTATGAATTATGGCGGAGACTCAAAAAGATCATTTTATGCATTTGATAAAACAAAGGCAAGATAGAATGGAAAAGCATTTGGAAGAATATCAAAATAGCATGCAAGATCTAGTGGCATCAATAAAAATATAGATGGATAGAAAAGAGTTCAAGAAGCAAGAGTCAAAAATAAAAGAATGGCAGCAACAAATCAATTGATTTTGAGGACTATTGTGAAGAATACTATAATCTAAGCCTGAAATTTCAAGTCGACATGACCCTCCAAGATTTTTGTGACTTAATAAAGAGGCATGAGCCAAGAAGAGGAAGATCACTCAAAATCATCTGAGCAAGCTTCCCACATATGATGAAAAGTTTGACTTTACATTTGAAGAATTCTTGGAAATATTCAAAGAAAATAAAAGTGAAAGGCTGAAGAAGAAAGAAGAACAATTAGAGCTACAATAAATTGAAAGGAAGAAACCTATAGAGGAATCCACCATACAAGAAGAAGTTGAAAAAGATGTGTCTGTTCAAGAAGCACCCATCAATATCTCTAAGATTGAGTTCGTGCCATATGAATAGGATTTGCAAGATTGTTGTAAAAATAAATGTGAGAAGAATCTTTTGGTAAACCCCAAATTCTTGAGTCATCCAAAGGATGGAGTTGATGCAAATTTCTCAGAGGCATCAATAAAATAAGATAATCCCTTGGACCATTCATATGATGTCAGTTCAAATTATGAAAGGAATGTTCCGATCCAAGAAACATATCACATTGACTTTCAAAATGATTTTGTTGATAAGCATAAACTTCAAAAGAGTATTTTAGTAAAAGCAGGCGTTGAGTTCACAAATTCAACTAAGGGTAAACAATTTGACTATCTCTGTGATTATAGTTTAGGGCATGAAAGTATTGATTCTAGCAGAGGTTTGATATCATTGCAAGATTCTTGCCATCATGGAAAGCACCATAAGAATAAAGAGAAGGTGGAGAACACAACTCCTAGCAAAGGGCACATAGATCCTTTCGCTCAAGGTTGTCTACCCATAAGAGTATGGGATCCTGATATTGAAGTCCGAAGTAATGGAAGCAATGCAACTTGCTTTTGAAGAATCAGCTGAACCTAAAATCACAGTTATTTTGATGAACTAGTAGTTGTACCTGAGCTAAACTTAACTGAGAGCACATTTACATCATTACCTACTCCTGTGCTTTGTGATGATATAGAGGACTTGCTTTTTGCAGTTATCAAAATACTTCTTAATCAATACAAGTAGCATTCTACCTCTGCAAGTGGTTGGCTATATCAGGGTTGGCATTAGTCAAAAGAAGGTGTTTGCAACACTTGCAACTGTTTCTCTATACAGGAAAATATTACCATTATTTTTAACAGGTTGAGGTTGTTAGAGCAAGAAAAGGTGGCAAAAAAATTTGCTTGTGCAGAATACAAAGAATTTGGAGCTCATTAATGAGGTAGAGAGACTTCGGTCATTGCTATCAGATCATGTGAAAGTGAGCAAGAAGATTCAGAACGTTAGTATGCTATGCCAACATTGTAAAGTTGATTGTTTTATTACTGAGGAACAGCTTTCCATCTCCCAAGACAACCACTTTGAAAATCATTGTGGTAACTTGGTCCCATACTATGGGGGCTTAGAATCAAATTCAGTTCTCCAAGTAATACTTTGCAGACACTGTTTTATAATATACATAGTAGCAATGATAGTGTAACCACAAAAGAACTTGCAAAATCATTTGGTTGGACCACATATGAATCCTATCAGCAGCATGATGAGCAAGAGTTCAACACGATAGTGTAATAAGCTAGAAGAGAGAGCAAAGTACCCTCTTCAAAAGTTCTACGAAGGCCACCTAACAAATTACATAGATTGCATTGATGTGAATTATAAATCCACTAACAAAGAGTCGTTTTATGATCTTCAGCTTGACGTCAAGGGCTGCAAGGAGGTTTATGCATCTTTCAATAAATACATCCGAGTTGAGAAACTTGTTGGTGACAATCAATTTGACGCACCAAAAGAATGGGCAGCGTACATAGGAAACTATATGATTTGCTCTCTTGTGTGGCATTGCACAGATATGAAAATATTCAAGGAAGCTTATAAAATTGTAGAAAATTATAACATGAAATAGAAATTTCCCGATACATATCATCAATACAGGATAAGTAACTTGAGGAAGCTCATCGGAGAAGAATATTGGGATGTTGCAAAGTCAATAACTACCAAAGACCACATACTTGTTGCATTCCTAGTTTCTTTGACCCAAGAAGTTGGAAATGTAGAAAAGGCAACTGATCTCAACCATCGCCATGGTTTAACATATTTCCTTCCATACAAGGTCCAGGGTATGCTAGATAGGGCAGCAACAGTTTTCTCTTGTTATATTGGTTTTGATTCAGTTGATGGTTTACCATCCAACACTGGCGTGATATTCTCCATATGTAATGAGTTGTATTTGTGTGGAAAAGACTGCTTAACAGCCTCAAGGGGGAAGAAGTACAAATGAGGCCAATTGAAGTACCATCAAATTTGCAAAAAGAATCAAACGAAGAGCAAGAAGGTGGTACGAAAGAGGAAACATTACAACCACCAAAAGATGTAATGGCAAATGTGCTGCCAGACAGTGAACTGAAAGCTAAACATGCAGCTGCAACAGTAGTGCTCAAGTCATTGTCAGAGAAAGGTTCTTCTTTGGATGAGTCATCAATGTACAAGAGTTTGTTACAAGACAAAGCAAAGAAAGAAGGGAAACCTTTTCCTGTACAACGCAACTAGATTTGGCCCATCACATATGCCTGTTTTCAAGTGCACTATGAAGTTTGATGGGATGACATTTGAAGGAAAACATACCAAAACTAATAAACAAGCAGAAAAGAATGCAGCTTCTATTTTGTAAACTGCTCTTAAAGATTGTAGAAGATCATTTGTTTATGTTGGACAAATGAATGATAAAAAAGCAAAAGCATGGTTTTTGATGCCTAAAAAAATAAAGGTAGTCACAACTAAGAAAATTACTCGTGAGGCATGAATTGCCCAAGCAAATAAATACTTGGTATTGAGAGGCATTCATACCCTCTCACTTTGTGAGCAAGGTACATGTTGATATTCAAAATTTTCAGAATAAGTGTATTGTGGTGTTTAGACATTTGCTCTCAGGATCGCGGAAGGACATAGAAAATCAGATTTGGAATTGTAAATATCCAAGGATGAATTGGGATCCAAGTATTACAGAGTTGGTCAGTTGGGGTAAGTCAGAGTAGTGGAGTTAAAATTGCTTGAGGTCAAGCAATTCTGGGAAGGGCGAACTGTCATGTCCACTTTTCGAAATTAAGCCAATAAAAAGACCCGTAGCCTATTCTTTATTTCCCATAGGCTAAAAGATAAAGTTAGGCAAATAAATTAATAATAATACTTTAAGTTGTCCTAAGTCACTTTTTTTCATAATACAAAGTCAATTATGTATTATTATTATTAAAGAGGGCCAAAAATTAATTTTCATTAGATGGATAAAAAGTAATATTTTATTAAAAGTATTTTTAAATACTTTTAGGATAAAATTGGAAAAGGTAAATTATAAAAGGAGTTGGGCTCAAAAGAGTTATTATTCATTATTCATCTTTGACAATCAAACCCTAGTCTAGAGCTTGGGCCATTGTGTTCAATCTTTTCATCTAAAGACGAAAGCCCTATGATATACAGGGTTGGAGGAAGAAAACCCTCTAACCCATTGAGGTGATTCCATTCATGAATCCCATTTGTGCTGACAGATTAGGATCAAATTCCAATTCCAGTGTGATTGAAGATTGCTATAATTTCCAAAATTTGTGAGGGTTTGATATATCCCTTTCATCTACAGCTGTGTTATGTGGTCTTCCCTTCCAGTTTGACTGTTGCATTGGGGTTTCTATTAATATTTCATGATGCATTGGGGTTTCTCCCCATCAAGGACTGTTGTTTTGTAGTGCAGTACATCAAGGACTCCTATGTGGGATTATTTCAACATCCAAGGCTACCATATACTCCTTTAGGGCTATTTTACCCTTATTTGTTGTTGTACCAGTCAAGGACCAGCTTCATATTGTTGCATTAGGGTTTCTATACAGTTGGGGTTATTGTGTTGGGGTTTATGTGCCCAATTGAGTCTAATTTGTGCAAATCGAAGTGGTTGTTGTGGCCTTTACTTTCAACTGTAACCTTACTTCTAGCTTCATTCAGATTGTGATCCCTATGTTTGTTGTTTGTTGCTCATTGTTGCATGTAATTATTTTATGAAGGTTTATTCAAGTTAAAGTTTATTATTTTGGCCTTGGGATGCAAAATAAATGTAAGGATTTTATTACAGCAATCTATTATTGTTTAGATTGCTTCATTATCAAAATTTTGTACGCTTTCATCTCAACACAATAAAGGTTTCAGTGAAATATCAATTAGGTTTTCAATATCAATATTGTATGTGAGAATTTTTAGTATTTGTTTGATATCCGATATTGAAAAGGAATCACACAAAACTTTAAAGTTGATAAATTATCCAAAAAGGGCCATTTCATATAATTTTATTATATGAATTTTATTTAATTTATAATTTTTTTTAGTTTGTATAAATAAAATAAATTTAGCGAAAACGTTTTTTGGTGACGATGTTTGGGTGGAGCTCCTTTCTTCTGCTCAACTCTGCCAAGGTAGGCAACTATGGCGGTGGCAAAACACAGGAATGCATTGAAAGGAGAGCACAGTGAGGGATTTTTGTCTGGAGATTCGCCAAAGCTCATGGCAACGACAGCAAAGGAAGCAAGCCTTGGTCCACGTTTGGCTTTTTCAGGCTTGGCAAGCAATGGACAGACCACGAAAGTGGCAACGACGAGGCGAACGTATGTTTTAATCGACAGTCAACCGGAGCAAGCAGGGGAGGCAACAAACTCCATGGTGGTTGGCTCGGGCATGGCCGCAGATGGGGATGGTAAATCCTTTGTTGAGGTTGCTTCCCGTTTGGGGAGGCTAGAAATCGCCGAGGTAAAACCAATGAAAGTTGCTAAAACCAGCCCTTCTATCTCTTTTGGAGACGAGACACTTGAAGAGGTGCTTAGGAATGAGGATTGGTATGCTACCAAGGGCTTGATATGCAGATTTGATTGATTTGGCCAAGCCTACCTGCACCGCACATGGGTCTTGAACTTGTGGAGGCCACTAATAGCAAATAACCTGGAGATTTACCCCTGCGCTAAGGGGTTTTTTTATTGTGGTCTTCGACTACCTAGAGGATCAAGACAAAGCGTTTCAAGGCAAAACTTGGAGTTGGGAACAGCACCTCCTCTTCATGAAACCCTAGTTTCCAGCTTTCAACCCCTGTTAGAAACCCTCACCACCAGGGTTGTTTGGGTTCGTTTATCACACCTGCTACTATAGTTTTGGGCTTCTTCATGCCTCTCAACCATCGACAATGCCTTGGGTGAGGTGATGGCGGTTCGGTTGATGTTTCGACCTCAAAATTCCATCATACCACCTTTGTGCAAATTCTGGTGTGTATGGATACTTCCCAAGACCTTCCAACTACAATCCAACTAAAAGTCAAAGATCGATGTTGGACTCAAACCCTGGATTATGAAGAGTTAACCTTCAGATGTCAAAGGTGTTTAGAGAATGGGCATGTGACTGCAATTTGTCATAGCACCAAGCAAAAGATGGAATCCTCTTAGTGGAAGGATGCTCTTCCCTTCCATCTAACAGTTCTTAGTAGCAACACTTTTGAACTGCAAATGAGAGGAAATAGAGAATCTTCTATGATTAAGCACAAAGTTGTGATTCAAGGAACACCTTTAGTACCTAGACAGACAAAGGGGAAGACTTTGAATTACGCTGGAGTGGATGCCTCAAAAATGACAACTAGCAACGATAAGGTAGCTTTCGTTAATCCTCCAACTAGTGGGGATGGGCTTGAGGATTTGCAAGAAAAATAAATATTGGCCAGTAGTAAGAACAAAAAAGGGCAGTTAGCCCCAGAACCATCTCCCATGACTCTCCGCTCCCAAAGTGGAAATGGGGAGCGAGGAACATAAAGTCTATATGAGGTTTCGTTTGGGCCCATTTGGGGGGCGTGCAATTGGGGTCTTTGTTTGGGTGGAGCCCCAGGCTGGTTTTGGGTTGTTTGGATTGTTTGTGTTTGTCGGGTAGAGGTAGGCTTTGATCCATTTTCTCGTATTCCTAGTTTCATTTGTATCAAACTTTGCTTGTCCTTTTCTGTACTACTAAAACGGGTGACGGACCCTTCAACCCTCTTTACCTAGCACAAATATATATATATATATACAAATTAATTAAAATAATAAAATTGTAATGTTAATTTTATATTTTTATAGTCTATTAATTTTATTTTGATGTCTTTATATAAGTTTCTAACTTATAATAAACTTATTTAGTGTATATTTATTTAGATTTTATAAGTTTTTTCAATTTTAATTTTATTAAAAATTACACATTATTTGTTTGTAATATATAATAAAATTATGATTTGCAAGTTATTTTGTTGATCGTTTCCCAGTGTATATTAAATTGTTTATTAAAAGATTTAAGTTGTTTACTAAATTTTGTATATTTAAGAAATTTTGATATTTGTGTTTATTATATATTTTTTAAATGTGTATTAAAAAATGTTTATAGATCTTTTGCAATGGTAAAAAGGGCAACCTATCATCATGGCAAGCCACCGCTTGAGATGAAATTCATTATCTAACGAAATGTTAATCCCAAACATATGAAATGCACTATGTGACTCAAATATCACAAGGACTATAACAAAGGCTTGGTAGCATTATATTGGAGGCCTAGATGTGAAACTTTGCCCAGTAACGATGAAAAACATGGTATATATGCACAATTCATATGTTAAATTCTAAGCAAATATGAAATGAAGACACTTGCATCAGCGTCTGAATCTTCAAAGAAGGCTAAAATTCAATGTAATTTGACACAAATTGGCTCATTTACTAGCTCAAACGCCTCCCAAATGTTTACCTAAGCAAACCAAATGTCCCAACCTTCTTTGAAAACTATGTGGAAGTG
Organism: Torreya grandis; assembly: GCA_037957365.1. Classification (NCBI taxonomy): domain Eukaryota; kingdom Viridiplantae; phylum Streptophyta; class Pinopsida; order Cupressales; family Taxaceae; genus Torreya; species Torreya grandis. Next base: position 1,194,897 of record JARHVA010004412.1, on the reverse strand, counting down.
ACAGAAAAAATATGAGATAGACAAATTGGTAGGTCGATTTTTTAATGCAACTTTCATCTCCTTATATGTTGTTCAAAATTCACATGCAAAAGCGATGGTAGATGGGATCATCAATTTTGGAAAAGGGTACACAATGCCATCTTTTTAATGCCTAAGAACTATTCTAATAGAAGAGGTGACGTCCATATCTAGTGAACTAGATAAAATGAAAATGTGCTAAAAAAAATCAAGTTGCACTATAGTAAGTGGCAGGTGGTCTGATACAAAACGAAAGCCCCTTCTCAATATATTGACTCAATTGCCTAAAGGTTCTATTTTTATCAAATCCATTGATACAAGCAATGATATGAAGATTGCAGATTTCATTTTCAAATGCACTGAATCCACCATTTTAGACATTGAAAAATATTGTCCAAACTATCAAAACTAATGCAACAAATTGTAAAGCAACAAGGGAACTTTTTATAGACATTTATTCATTTTGTGAGGACTCTGTGTGCAACTCATGTTTTGGATCTTTTGCTTGAAGATCTTGCAGAGTTGGAGTGTGTATATAGTATTGTGAGAGAAAGGACACAAATTTCCAAGTTTATTCTTAATCACCGCTTAACCTTGAGCTTGTATCGCTCATTTGCAAAGCGTGAACTTCTCTCTCCTACTGAAACAAGATTTGCATCTAATTTCATCACTTTGCAAAGGGAGGTGGAGGAGAGGAAAAACATTGAAAAGAGTTGTGGTTAGTGAGGAATGGGCACAATCTAAGTTTTTTAAGGAAAGCCTTGCAAAGGACATTGAGAGAATTATCTTAAGAAGTTTATTTTGAGAGAGTGTCAAGAAGATCCTAAAGGTGTTTGAGCCACTTGTCCAATTGCTGAGATTGGTTGATGACATGAAAACTTGTATTAGTTTTGTGTAAGAGGGCATGAAACAAGCAAAAGAACAAATAAAATAAATACTAACAGGGGATGTTGATGAGGTTCAACATATTTGGGATACTGTGGATATCCAATGGAATATGTGACATTGACTTATACATGCAGCAGGTTGCTATTTAAATCCAAAGTTAATACAAGTGGATCGTGATTCAGATGTGGAGGTAAAGAATGGTATAATGGCAACAATAGACATGTTGCTTCGTGATGAAAATGAAAGGCTAAGGTGAGAAGGTAGTTGACTACATTAAGAACCATGAAGGCATGTCTTCCAACAAGGAAACACAAGAAAACATTGGAAGTATGGATCCCCATTTATGGTGGCAAACTTATGGGTCTTCTACTCCAAAATTACAAAAGCTTGTCGTGTGTGTCCACAACAAGTGTGCCAATCTTTCTGCATGCAAAATAAATTGGAGTACGCATGATTTGATCCATACTAACTAAAAGCCAAAAAGCTCTCAGATCTTATGTTTGTCCACAACAATTTAAAATTACTTGAACACAATCTTGCAAAAGAAGATGACAATCCTCACCTAGGAGAACCATCCTTCGAAGGAGATCAGGAAAATATTAATAGTGTTGATGAGCTTGATAGAGGATTAGATGATGGTGCTAGTGCTAGTGCTAATTTTGATTTTGAAGCACATTTTGATGTTGAAGCAGGGTTTGATGTTGCAAATGTTTAAAAATTTTAAGTTTGATATCAATTTCAAGCTTAGGCTCTAAACTATGGATATTTTACTATTTTTTATTGTAATTCAAATTTGAAACTCTTATGCATTTTTCAATTTTCCGAGTGTTACATTTATGCTCATTATTTGGTAGATTAAACTATTTTTGCATGTTATATATATATATATATATATATGTATGTATTTTTATTTTTATTTTTTTTTCCGAACCAGATTTTTCCGAACTTGTTCAAGAATTCCAAATTCTAGATTTATTTGTTCTCTTGAACAGATTCAGGATTTCCAAACCTAGTAATTATGCTTGGGAGTGAAAAAAGTGTACTTAGGGCATGTGGTGTCACATGAAGGTGTCAAGGTGGACCCTAAGAAGATAGTAGCAATCAAAGAATGGCCAAGACCTAAAAACATCAAAGGTTTGATGGGAAGATTTGTTCACAACTACAACAGCTCTAACAACATTGTTGAAGGATTCCTTTACATGGTCAAAGTCAACAACCCAGGCATTCAAGCAACTAAAAGAACCTCTTACATCCACTCATATTCTAGCTACCCCAAACTTCTCTAATACATTTGTGGTAAAATGTAATGCTTCTAGAAAATAAATTGGGGAAGTATTGATGCAAGAGGGGCGTACCTTGGTAAGGCCAACATAAGAGAAGGATATGTTAGCTATTGTTCATATGGTCAAATAGTGGCAACAATATCTCATGGGCAAGCACTTCAAAGTCAAGATGGATCATGAGTCTCAAGTATTTTTTGGAGTAGTGATTGTCATCAGAAGGGGGGGAAAATGGGTCGCCAAGATGCTGAGGTATGACTTCAAAATTATTTACAAGGGAAAAAGAGAATATCACAATTGATGCTCTTTCTCAACAGGATGTTAGTAAATATGAATGTTGAAAGAATGAAGAGAAAACCAAAAGGCACACTACATACTTAACACACTGCGTGTTCTTATTAAGCAAAAAGGAAGTTACAGTAGTTGGCAGGGTCAATAAGCCTATGAAAAATTTTATCCTCCAACACAACTTGTATGACGGAGTCTCCCTCCACACATGCATCTAAGTTAACTGTGGCAATGTCAACAAGCCTATACAAGCCACCTTGCCCAATACCTAGGTCAATTACTTTGTCATGTTTTACATCAGACACAATACATTGTTTCCCAAAAAAATGTACAATAATTTCAAAAAAATTTGTTAACTAATAGACAAGATTTTTATTCATTCTCGGAACATTCCTAACATTCCTTTGATTTTTCTAGCATTATTCAACACTATGAAAATATCTCCTATCCCCTTCACTGCATATGACTAACCATAAGCTAATGAGACTGAGTCAGAAAGTTTGTACTTTGACATACCGGTCCTTACAACATGTGAAATGTCTAGATGCACCGAAATCAATGACCCAGCAATTGGTAGCACTAGCATTTAAGTATAGTGGCACGAAAGCATACTCTTCCTCAGAATCCCATTCTTCTTCAATTACTGCCACATTTGCTTGCACTTTTAGCTTTTTGTTATGTGAAAAAGCATAGTCGCTTCCAACAATCTTTCTTGACATGCCCAGCCTTACGACAATAATAACACTTCACCTAATATTTGAAAGTGGAGACTTCAAGATTACGTTTCCACTTCCCCTTCGAATGAACAACAAGTGCACTCTTTGTTTGACCAAAACTAGATTCACTGATTTTTGTCTACCCGCATTCTTTTTACAACAAACAAGAACTACCCTGATCAAATGTCAAGGTTTGGCTTTCTACCATCAAGTGTAGATCCTCCACAAAAGATTCATATGAGGGTGTCAAATTATTTAGAACAAGAGCCACCATGTCATCACCATCCACCTTTTTTTATTGGCTTGAAGTTAGTCTCGAAGATCTTTCATCCGAAGATGTTCTAAGAGAAACTCATTCTCAAACATCTTTGTGGAAAATAGCATATTCTTTAGGTACAGGACTCGAATTTTCTCCAAAGTTTGATACTCATTTTTCAAAGTGGTCCAAAGCATACTTGCCTCAATGGCATTTTGGACCTCATGAATCATGTCATCTGACACAAACATCTTCAATAACAAGGCCTCCTTATGACGTTTGTCATAAACAACAAAATTAGTTACATGGTTTGTTTCAGTGCCGAAAATGATTTTATCACAATCATAATATTTTGCAATTGTTAAAAATCTTATAACTCCAAACATTGTAATTCTAGCAGATCAATTTATGCACTTCTGTAAGAACCAAATTTTGAATTCGGCCATTTTATACACAATATTTGACCTTTGACTCAAAAATCAACGCAACAGGGAAATGCACAATTTATAATCTGATATTAATTATCTAAATGTTAAATTTGCTGACAATTTGAAAGCACAAAATCGTACTTACAATCTAAAAGCACAAAATCTCTAAAAATTTTCAGTATTTTTCCTACAATATTTTCCTTCCCCTGTGCCCTAGCGTTTGGTCTTCAAATAAAATTGCATTTTTCTTTGGACTACACATCCACTATTAAATCATGTTTTTCTTTGTTATGTTTGCATGTCTTCCTCCAAATCATGTTCAGCTTTTGAATATTCTAGAAATCACAATTTGATTGTGCTCTAGCTTCGTCCTTCTGCAACTAGTCATGCCCTAGCATGCCAACAAACTATCTACTCACAAAAATTGCAACTATCATTCACATCTTTCTTCCTCACAATCTCCTCACAACCTAGCAATGTCGTTCTTATCTATGTCATCATTTTGATCTGTCTTTCCTGGTGTGTAACCTCTGAAACATGCCCTTCTCACATCAACTTGACCCCCGGTCCTCATGCAAATCTGCGACAATCTTTTTCCCTCCTACCCTAATGCGATTTCTATGTTTTTCCTTCTAATGTGTGGTTTTGCATTTGATCTTTGTCAATCATGACCTTCTAGTCCATCCTACAAACCTCTGGTTCAAATCACGACCTCTTCTTCTTCATAGTTCGTACCCTTTCTTCAGGGCTTACCTGAACTTGACTCTGCAACTTGTTTTTTGTACCCTTCACCTAGGGCCTTCTCGAAAAATGACTTTAATACCAATGTTAGCAAATATGAATGCTGAAATAATGAAGAGAAAACAAGAAGGCACTTGGCACACTTACACATTTGTGTGTCCATCATTTTATTAAGCAAAAATAAAGTTACTACAGCTGGGAAGATTGATAACCAACCATTAGTTAATAACTAACTAATAGCTAATTAATAATTTAACACCGGAAGTAGGAGGCAATGTTGTGCCATTGCTTTATTGTTTTCAAAATGGTGTAGAAGCGGCAAGGGTAGAATGGCAACAAGACACTCCAACAAGGAAACTCATTGAACAACTTTAGCAAGACCCGTGTTCTTCAAATAGGTGTGCATAGAAAGGCCATTCCTAATGGCATAAAGAAAGGCTCTTTTTATGCAAGAACCCTCAATTGAAAGCTAGTATTCTATCTCAAATGCACAACTCACCAATAAAACATTAGGGAATCTTAAAGACCTATCACTGTACAAAGAAGTATTTCTTTTGGTCTTATTTGGGATGTAAGAAAATTTGGGGTCGAATGTTTGGTATGTCAACAACAAGAGAAATAATTAGGACTACACGTCTCTTACAACCATTCCAACACTGTGTTGGGAGGAAATGTCAATGGATCGCCAAAGTTAGACAATATGTAGATGACATTGGTAGTTGTGGACAGTGAAACTCACTATCATATCCCCGCATCCCCCCTCTCCTATAGTCATACAGGACACCCAAGATGTTTTGGGGATGGTGGGATAGGGGTGTTTAACCCTAAAATGAAATGTGTGGGTATGTATTTCACTTTAAGCTTAGGGTTATGAATATAGAAATGAAATGGCACAAAGGTGATAATCAGATCTATAACAGGCCAATTAAATGTTAAACTCATACATAAGCATACACTGAATTTATTATGCTGAGATAGTCTACATATGGAACGTACAACTATGTTTGATATAGAAATGACAAAGAAGAGAAATACTTAACTTATTTTGATGCTAATGCAGTTTTGGATATGGAACATGCTGAAAGCAGACGGGAAGACAATTTTGGAACAATTGTCAGATTCTAGATCCGATGCCTCTCGCTGTCTGGACAGTTGCGTCCGCCCTAGACAGTTACGTTGACGCTATTGTCTGAGTTCAACAATAGTGTCATGTACGAAATATCTGGTGAAATAAGATGCGACCACCTAGATGCTTCTGGATTTTGCTTCGCCTTCACTCAAGTGCATTCAAATCTAGGTCATGGACAATCACTCCTTGTAAAATTGCAAAACCCTAGCTTTCCATCTTCAATGTGACCTTGGAGAAAAATGGGTTTGTGAGCACACGATGTCAAGCTAACCCCAATGACCTCGTTGTCAAAGGACATTGCCTACATAGCCAATACTCCAAAGAGGGCCTCAAACTGATGTAGTTTTCCCCTACGTGTTGACTTGTGTGTGAATCATGCAATGTGTTTAAAGCAAATACAACATTGGCCTAACTTATAGCTTGGCAAATCGAGCTCTTGGTTTTCTCATTTAGTACTTCAAACTTGTAGATGTGGTCCCTATGACTGGTTTGGAAATAGGGATAAATAGGAAAGATTTGCTCAATTGAATGCTCTTTGGTCTGATTGCTAGGTTTCATAGGTTTTCCCAAGTGAGAAATGAATGAAGGTTGATCTTGTATTTATATCAATCCCTTTGGAGTAATAATTCGCATTAAAACACTTAGGTCAACCATTAGGATACGTTTCATTTGCAAATTGGATGACTTTAGGGCATCGGACACTTGCGTTGGGGCAAGACTACTGTCGAAGCTATTGTCTGTCCCAGACGTTAGTGTCTAGGGAGTAGCAAAACAGGTACAAGATCAGAACTTGCAGAGGTGTAAGATAAGTACATTTTGGGCAAGATAGAATATTTGTGTCAAAGGACATTGCATACATAACCAATACTCCAAAGAAAGCCTCAAACTAATATAGATCTCCCCTACGTGTTGGCTTGTATGTGAATCATGCAATGTGTGTAAAGCAAGTACAACAATGACCTACCTTGTAATTTGGCAAATCAAGCTCTTTGATTGCTCCTTTAGTACTTCAAACCTATAGATGTGTAGTCCCTATGACTGGTTTGGAAATAGGATTAAATAGGGAAGCTTTGCTCAATTGAATGCTCTTTGGTCTAATCGCTAGGTTTCATAGGTTTTTCCAGGTGAGAAATGAATGAAGATTGATATTGTGTTTATATCAATCCCTTTGAAGTAATAATTCGCATTAAAACACTTAGGCCAACCATTAGAATACGTTTCATTTGCCAATTAGATGACTTTAGAGCATTGGACACTTGCATCAAGTCAGGGCAATAATGTTGAAGCTACTGTTTGTCCCAGACATTATTGTCCATGGAGTAGCAAAACAGGTACAGAATCAAAACTTGCAGAGGTGTAAGATACGTACATTTCAATTATTCTGGGCAAGATAGAATGTTTGTGTCATCAATATAAGACTAGTCAAACTAAGAGATAGGCCAAGGGACACAAGATAGAGTAGATACGAGGCCTGCAAAAGCAAGGAAAGTGTAGAACTAAGAGAAATAGCCAAAGTCTGAATTTTGTTGAGTATACAAGACTGAGGTGCTACATAATCACAAAATATCATCTACAAGGGGGAATGTCACCCACAAGCCCCCAATTTTTTGAATTAAAAGGGGGGCATCCCCTAAACTTCAAGGACGCCCCTGAAACATCCCACTTTTAGAGGATGTTTTGGGGAGTTCATGACGTCCCCAAAAAAAGTTATATATTTTTGAATCTCCTTTTTTTTTTAAATTTATTTGTATTTTAAATATTTAAATACTAGTACAAACATCCTTAATATATTTATCTGAAAAAAACCTACCTAACTGATTAGAGACTTCATCACATTCTCCACAAATTTGCCACTATTTGGTGGCAAATGGTCTCAATCTAGCTGTGCCCCTACATCAGACTCGAAAAAAACTTTCCAAGACAAAAAGAGCAAGCTCCAAACTCCTCCATATGCCCAAGATATCACAATTTTTCGATCACCTTTTCCAAGAAAGAATAAAAGCCCCTATTTGATGGTCAAATAGATGTGAAATTGAAGATCAAACATTTTTATTGACATCTCAATTTAGCATGTTATTGTTATTTATTTCTAGATCATTTATGATTTCGGATTAATGATTAATCATATTTATTGTTGTTTAACTTTAAATTCATTATTTGAATTTCAACTTATTTCAGTTTCTTTAAGTTATTTTTTCGTTTATTTGGATATTTTTAATACTTATAAATTATTCTTATAGCCATCCCCGAAATTGGAAAAAAAACTCATCCCAAAAACCTCATTCCATTGTCCAACCTTCTTGGAGTCTTAGGTAATTATGCTAAGTATGCACACTTTTGTGGACTCTGTCATCCATTTCAGAAATATTCATGGAAAAGGTATCAGAACTCCTATATTCACTAGCATATTCTAGAAAGACCTATTTTCTGCACAGAGCACAAAACTAGCACATAGTTCAACTTATCATCCATAATCAAATGGACAAACAATAAATTTGTATAAATGTTTGGAGGGTATTTGCGATACTTTTCCTCCAACAAGCAATCACAATGGTCCAAATGGATTTCGATGGCAGAATGGTGGTATAACACCATGTTTCATACTTTACAAAGATGACTCCATTTGAGACTCTTTATGGCTATCCCCCACCATCCACTACTTCTTACATGCAGGATCATCCCAAAACCCATGCGATGAAGATCATTCCAACACCAATAGAGCATGCTCCAAATCCTCAAGGAAAATTTGATTATGTTTCAAAACAAAAGATGAAACAACAAACATATCAGCACCGAACTGAAAAGCATTCTGAAGAAGGTGATTGAGTCTTCCTTTGATTGCAACCCTACAAACAAATGTCATTAAAGCAGCAAAATAACAAGCAGCTAGCCCCAAAATTTTATATTCCTTATAAAGTTCTCCAGCAGATTGGTAGTGTGTCCTATATATTGGAGCTGCCACCTCCTTCCAAAGTTTATCCTATATTTCATATTTCTTGTTTCAAGAAAATCACTAATAAACAAGCTTCTAGTCCAATCAGAATTGCCATATTTAGATGGAGGGAAGTTCATCATGGAACCAAAGGCAATCATCGAGAAGAGAGTGAAGCAGTCCCACAACCGAGCCATCTTGGAATTTATGATTAAGTGGAAGAATCCAGCAGTGAAAGATGCAACATGGGAAGACAAGCAGTTCATATGCATAAGAATCTAGATTTGTTAAGTGTGGAGGGCAATGCTTTTTTGAAGAGGAAGGGCATGCTATGCCTAATATTCTATCTTCATAAGTGTATCAAGGTTATGGAGTGGCCGACTTGTGGCACGCATAACCTTTATCTTTTAAATTATTAATTCTAGATGTTTCTTTGGGCCAACCTAATTAGAATTGTGGAGCCGCCTCTACCTAATTATGTCAATGAATATGAATAGATTGGCTCTTGTAAATCATCATGTCGAATTCTATATTGCTTTGCATTACGGAGGTTTCCCCCTCGAATTGGCCAGTATATTTGATTCAGTCATCTCACCTCATTTATCATTTGCGCATCAATATCTTTGTATGTGTTCTTATTTTCACATTCATGTGGATCTGCTGTTGCAATCTAAGTTTATTTTACGAGAAATGTCCTAACCGCCCTTAACATAAAATAAATTTCGGTTGTGTATGTAATTTTGCCTCAAGGCACTTGGTCTCCCCCACAATGCCCTTAACATAATATAAACTTCCGTTGTGCATGTAAAAATAATCTATCACAACAATTATTTGGACTCTTATTATTAATGACAAGGAATAACAAATAACATGGCAGACACATAGGCTACATTTTTATTTTAAACTTTATAAAATGAGGATCAAAAGTCAAGTCAAAATAATTATTCACCGAAATCCTACCTTGGAGATTAGATTATGTATTACAAGATGTGTGCCAACTAATATTAACCTTTAAAGATTTCAAATCTCTCACATCCACCCAAAACAAGAATGCATGAAAAGATTATCTTCCTAAGCAAGGACGTAAATGTAGAGGACATAAAGGTCATGTAAACAAGAGATCAAAAATAAATCATTAAAGACTTGGGTTTCTCATCTCGAAAGATCGAGCATATTTGCAGAGTTAGTGCTTTCAAATTCCAAGTTTCAATATCACCACTTTTTAGCTAGTATCAGAAAACAGATGAACCATGCTTTCATTATCTGCATTTCCAAATTAAAGCAAACCTCTTGATGCCTAAACTGAGAGAATGGAGATGAAGTGCATGCAGGTGCATGAAACACCCATTGATTTCAAAAGAATCCAAATATGCAAACAACGGTCTATAAATCAAGGAGCAATAGTCATTCTCTGACCACATAAGGGTAAAAAAAATTGCAAAGGACAAAACAAACGATTCACAAGTTCAAAAGCGGTAGGACAAGTTGTTGCATGCATAGCGGACCTGCCAAAAAAATCAATGCAAAGAAGAATATTTGCAAAAACATTATACAACATGAAGTCGAATTCTTCAACTTTCACAAGAAGTTATTGGAAAGAGTCCAGCATCCAAGCATGTCCGACATGAGAAGCCTCGTTGCAAGAAGAAAGGACCTGAAATGATATACTCCTTTTGTAGCTTCCAATAGCAGTCTAACCAATCGCACTTCTCACAAATTGTCCAACCTTTGACAGGAATGAGAGGTAGTTTGACAAAGGTGGACTATTCTTTACCAACCCACCCTTAGTTAACTCCAACAAACATTTCTTAAGTTTTAGCCAGTCTTTGCTTGTAGTTCCTCAAATTGCCCATGATACAAATCCTCCAAAGGCCCGAAAAATTGTTTTTGCAGCCACCACTTTGCTCTAAGACCAAAATGCTAGATTTTTACTAGACTATGTCGCATGTCTAGAGAAAAAGAGTCAAAAGCCACAACATGAGATGCAAACATTTCAGTTGCAATACGAGGAAAATGCAGGCAGACAAGCAAGTTCTCCTGGTGGCCGATGCTAAATTCAAAGGAGAAGTTAAAAAGAACAATATGCCCACCAGAAGTTTGGGATGAACTGAGCCTGGTATTAAACCTATCATCTAACAAAAACTTGGCATGACGGAGTAGATGATAATTCTAACTCCGGGATCTGGTTCTTAAAACAAAATCCAAACTGTCAATATGCTTCCCGTTTCCTCTTCTACAAGCACAGCGCAGTGAAGAGCAGCGCAAGAGGAACAAAAGCTTCTAGCAAATCATTTTACTTCCAAATTTCCAAAAGATCAGCAGAACAACCTGCCATTCAAATCTCTGTAAGATGTGTGATCCTGATTTTGTAAATACCTCAATGTTCTATGCAGTTGTCAGGAGTACCCGTGATAATGAATTGCAGTTATACTAATTGTATCTATATTATAGGAAGAGATCAAGGAAAATATCATTTTGTATCTCTGCTCAATAACACAGAAATGATGATGACAATTCTCAAAAACAAGGGCAGAGAAAGTGCCCGTAGATTTTCTGAGAGTATTATGATATCATTGATATGATATTCATCCTTCCAGAATGATCTAGGATATAGCTATGTAAAGCTCATATCATGATCTGATGTAAATCTTTTTGTATGATCCAAAACATTGCTTTGTATTTATCATCTCAGGAACACCCAAAGGCAGACATGATATTTTTATATGTTCTAGTTTCTTTTTCTTAATATAATATCATAGATTTTGACTATTAAAAAAAAATGTTTCCAACTGAACCAATAGAGCACTTACAATTATACAAATAACAAAAACATAGAGTAGACTCACTTGAGTGACCTGCTATGCTTTTCCCTGTTAGCTATAGCCTCTTGTTTCTTAGACATTGGAGCTCATTTTTTACCCTCTTGCTATCATTACTAGCTGTACTTTTGAGCTCCATGGAACTACTTTGCTCTTTTGTGGACATTGATATAATTTAATTCTTTGTTTCTTATTGAGTACTTTACACATGCATCTTTCACATACAGAAATAGTATTATATCTAGCCCTAGCAGGCTATAAATAACTATTCTTTTCCATCGTAAAAAGAGAAGAAGACAACATAGCAAGTTTTAAAGTACCTCAATAACTGGATTTGATGTGCCCGCGTCCACCAACAAAGAAGTGTCACAAGTAGCTGACTTTGATATAAGAGGGGATCCAAGACCATTACCAAAATTGACTTTATCCCTCACTCTAGAATAAAGAAAAAAGAACAAGACGTAAGATACATTGATTTCATCTATATAATCAGCACAAGAGCATAATTATTTGTAGATAAAGTTGACACAAAATCACACAGCCAAGTCAGAATAACAAGGGATCCAAAGGAAAAATTGGTAATGAACAATGCTCAAACGTCACTCAATTCACAGAGATTGTATAAGTGAAGATGGAATTTGCATAACAGGCTTTGACAATTGCATAAATCAAACAATACCATGGGAAGGGAAGTTAAAATCCAGGGTTAATCGAGGTCACTGCAGATTGAGGTGAACTTTTTAACATTCTGATGTTAGTATTTTTTCAAATAATTTACATGAAAAAATGGTTAGACAATTTAGAAGGCAATCCCTAATAGAGGTGCCAATATTATATGTTCTAATAAAATTAAATAGCGATGGGACCCCCAAATAAAGTTTGCAGAAAATGTCAGAGATGTAGATGAGGTAAAATTTGAAAACAGCCAGATAAAAACTTTGATGGATTGGGTGGATCAGTAGCATCAGAAGCATTATTACTCTACCTCTGTGGGGATGATGCCAAATCTGATGGATCTTTACCAGCTGGAAATTATCTAGATCAGTCTGTAAGCGTTGGTAGGCCTCTAACTAAACAGCGCATTAGGGTGATAACAGCCTGATAAAATGCTCTGTTTGGATTCACCTTGATGGAACTTGGGAAGCTGATACCAGTGTCAAACCTACAAGTTTAGACATGACAGAAAACATGTGGACAATTATGGTCCAATGTTAAAATTTGTGCTAAACCGTTATGAGGTTGGTTTTAACGTTAGACATGTGCCCAGGTCACATTACTTGTTGTGGTCAAGGTTAGAGGGTTAAACCCCCATAACCATAGGGGTATTATAAATATGCCATGTGAAATTGATACAGGTGAAATAGGGTAGTATGGCGTACACGACAGCCCATTTCAAGATAGACACATGAAACTATTTACAGCTGTATTTAATAGAATATCATATTCTCTCCATTAGCAAGAACAGACAATAAATTCTAAGCAAGCTTTTGATTACTAGAAACTTAGAAAGCATAAAAGATATTTTTGTTTGGACATTCATGCTCAATTGTAGAGTTCAATATATTGCAATGGAGATTTATCAATCATTGCATTAGGTTTCAAGGTCAATCATAGTTCCCATCAATTTTCGTCTGCTGACCTCTTTATATATTTATACTTGCTAACGATAGACAAACGTTATGACTATCTAGCTTCCTCCTCCATCTTCTTGTCTACTTCAACAGTTTCTGTTTCACTGGCTCTTCCACACACATAAACCAGTCTATCCCAGTTCCTTGTCAACCCCTGTTATCCAAAATCTGCTCTTTGTTAGAGAAATCTGATGCTTGTTAGCATTTAGTGCTTTGCAACTTACTTTATTGAGCTTCAATGTGCTTCAAGGAGCTCATCAAGGTGAAATGTTTGGCACTGTCTTATGCAAATAATTCAACACTTGTTTGAGCACTATCAAAGGTTTCAACCAGGCACTATTCATTGAAGCATCTCAATGCTTGTCAAGGCAATCAGAAATGACTTTGGCCGCCAACAGCACTCAAGATTTATCAGAAAGAATGAAAGAAAAGTAATATTAATGTATGTTCCTAAATGACCAAAAGTATGTCAGTGGGACTCATACAGTAAATTAAGTATTAATAGAGAAGTACTAGGGAAAAGAGACCCTACGTTATGAAAAATTAAGTACAAAGCACTAAAGAAACGTAACCATAACAATGAGGTAAACCTAAAACTACTCAATCCTGAATCATAAAACCAAAGTTCAAAAATCTTGTGAGGATCAAACCCCTCAAGGAAGTATGGGGCTCTGACCTCCCATAGAAATGAGGTCTGACCATGGACAAAACATCAATATTGTAAACACATAAGACAAAGTAACAAAAATAGTGATGTCTATCACCACTAGAAAATACAGAAGAAATAAAATAAATTATATTAATGCCCACAAATGACCAAAAGTAGGTCAATGGGACTCAAGTTCATCCAACTACAATAGAAAGTGCTAGGGTAAGAGGACCCTAGGATCAAGAACTAAGCAAAAAAAAGGAACTTTAGTACTAAAGTGACAAACATTTCAGATTGTTGGCAATATAATCAGATGTGCCCAACATACAACAAATCTCTAGCTTCCATGTGACTTAAGACTTCAGGTCGTACTTTTATAGTAATTGAAGATATCCATCAATTTTTATGTTTATAAAAACTCCTTTTTAATAAATCTTATAGATATGCCCTTCCAAACCTTTTGAGGCTTCACATTATTTTGACATTCCAATTCATACATGCATAGAGAAATATTATTTTATCCACGCACACTTCTTGTCTAATACTACATAATTGGGATTGATTCTAGCTGAAGATCCACTCAGATTTAAAAGGAAATAAAGATGACATGTTTGCACAGAATACCTAGTGAAAATTGATTATTGACACACTACCAAAATGAAAAACTAGCCTGAATTTCTTATTTTCCCTTGCCAATATCATCTCCAATTATTTTGGAGAGGCTACAGGTGATGGAGAATGCTGCGTCGTAATTTCCTGATCAAGATCCGTGACGCTTCTCAATCTTTTCAGGAGCTTTTCCTTCCAATCTTTGATTACAGGCTTCATGGACATGATTTGCGCAGGTTCCATGGCGATTTTCACAGGTTTCATGGACACGATTTGCCCAGGTTTCGCAGCAAGATTCACTTAGTTCTCCTAAAGTCATCAGTCTCATGGTCATTTGCCTAGGTTTCGTGGGCAATGGCATTGAATACATCAAGAACAGTAGTTGTTGAAGGGCAGGGTGTCTGAAACCTCAACGCAAATCCTGTCATGCTTTCATGCCATGATTTTTCCGTTCCGTGAGCTACATGACGATTGTGTTGTTTGTCTTCTGGATCGTGATTTTGTTGTTTGTCTTCTGGATCGCATTTGTTCTACCTGCCCTGATTCTTTCTTCTCCCACATTCTTTCCAAACCCTGAGTGATATTTTAAAGACTCAGAAGGCTCGTTTTGATCACATTTTGTAACCCTTAAGATGCTAGGGCACAGAGCAAGCAGACAGAACAGGGGTTACCTCATTCATGGTCTGAGTATGCAGCTGGTTAGATTTATCTGAGACTGCCCAAGGATACTATCTCCTTTTTTCCTGAGATGGAGACCCAATCGGCTATCGAGGAGATGATGTCTCTTGATGATAAAGCCCTTATTGCTGAAGTTGAAGCGCAAAAAGGGGGCATAGGTGGATTTTCATCGGGAGACCTCCATTTTATTGTAGAAAACCCTCTTTTAAGCACTGATCTCAAAAATGTTGTGATCAAGGTATTTCAAGATTCTGGGATATAGGGGAACTCAGACCAAGAACTTAAAGGTATGGCCCATTGATGGCAAAGGCAATAGGAAATTGCTCGAAACAAAAAAAACTTCTATTTTAGGCAGCTCACCAATAAACAAAAGGACCAACTTGCTGAAACTGCACCAACGATTCCTCCCTCAGAGGGAGATATAAAATAAAATCTCACTTATAGTCACAAACAGGTCTGAGGAGTAGATGGGTTTGCATCCCCAACAGAAAATCTTTTTGAGATAGATTTTATCATTGACAGACAAGGGCATCTGGACTTGCTCAAAACCAACACAAAATCTCATTTGGGAGAATTTGATAAGGACTTCACTAATGATGCTGAGATCAAACTGGTTGTTGAATGGTTGAAGAAAAGGGCTATTATCCTTTACTTCCTTCGTTGAATGCCATTCGAGAAGGATATCTATAAGTGGTATATAGATAATTCGGAGAAGCAAGGATGGAAGGTGGAATCTTCTTGGGGTTTGGAAAAAGGATATGTTTGTGTCCTCCTTGACAAGGAGGAAGCTGCTCAAGGTGCACTAAAATGGGGTGTGGATCATTGTTGAAGCTTTAGCCTATGTTCAGACATGGCATGAAGACATCAATCTGGAATCTGAGTCTCAGCATAAATATCCTCTTTGGATAAGGTTTTCTCGCTTGCTAGAACACTTTCGGGCATGCATAGAAAAGATCATACAACCTTTTGGTCAATTACTTGTAGGAGACAAATGAGGGTCACATTCCTTGCAGCCTAATGCTCGGGTATGTGTGGAGGTGGACATCTCAAGGAAGCTCCCATTTGAAATCCGTCTTTTGTTCAATGGTTCTCCTTTCACCCAAAAGGTATTGTATCACAACCTCCCCAATGCAGGTTTTGCTTGTTTCTCTCCCACCCATTTGATTAAGGGCTGCCCTTTATCTCTTAATCAAAATTCTACAGCAAATCATATAGTGCAAAACAATTCTCATGAGAAGAAAACTACAAATGACTCTCAAGGGTGGCAAACTAAAACAAAATAGAAGAATAAGCAGGTGTCTCAGCAGGATAGAACTTTAAAAAAACGGGTACCTACTAGGAATTTTCAAATAACAAGTACACTTGATGCTCATATCTTAGGTACGAAAACACAAGGGGCACATTTGAGTACACGGGATAAGGCTGGAAGTAATGACATAAGTTAAGCTGAGGGGACAGCAATGGAGGCATCAAATGTAGAAATGATTAACTTCAAGTGGAACAATGACAAGGTCCCTCTCATTCAAACCACGAGGCACCTCATGAAGCATTTCAGCCACAAGAAATCTCTATAAAAAACCCTTTTGCAGTTCTCGAGCAGGGACTTGATATTGATTGCCCATGAAGCTGAAAATATCGGCCTGGAATGTTAGGGGAGCATCTACAAATGTACTCTTCCTTCAAGAAATAAAGGTATCTGGATTTCGACTTCGATTGTTGATGCACAATTGGAATGGAGATTATAGTGCCAACTCTCATGAAGAGGGTAAAGGAGGGGCTATATGTGCTTTTGCCTCTTGGCTTAGTCCCCACATTATTGATAGAGGTAAGGACCCCACAGCATGATGCAGCTGGATGGCAATTATGCTATGCGCCAAAGTGTGGGGCTTTTGTTCAATATATGCACCTAATGACACAATTGGTAGAATGGAATGTGTGGGGGGTGATTTTAATATGGTTGAATGGGATGGGAACTGGATTGGAGGACGTGTAACTACTCTTCGGCCTGAAGAAAGACAAATGTGGAATGGCTGCAAGAGGACACTTGGCATCTCTGATATCAACTGAGGCCAAAAGAATTTAGATTCAGCTGGTTGGTACTCTTGATCTAATTAACAAGCAGGAAACAAACGGATTCAGGCCAAGCTGGATAGGTTCTATGCTAGTTATCAAGAAACTACTTTTTCTTCGTGTGGCAAGCGCTCAATTTTTGTGGACTCTTCTATCACCGGATCTGATCATTTACCAAATTCCACTCAGTTGATAATTGGTGCTGATCTACAAGGTGAAAAGAATTCCTCCTACAACGTAAATGTCTCCCTTCTCAAATCAGAAGAATGCTTAAGATCTATTGCTAGAATTTGGTCCTTGGTAATTACCCCGACTAGTGATGATGGGTGGATACTTTGGTGGGAAGCGGCCATCCAACCAACTATCAAGTTTCTTTGAGGTTGGGGCCGAATGATTGCTAGGACACAGAAAGGGAGCGAGAAAGACACTCAATTTCAGCTTCAACAAGCTAGGCACTGGTTGGAATTGGATCCTTTCAATGCAGAAAAGCAAAGAGCCACTAGTGAATTGGAATCTCAACTCAGAAATTTTGAAGAGTATTGGGCAAGAGTAGTTAGAATTAGGGGGCATTTTCATTGGATTGCAAAAGGTGATATGCTCAAAATTTTACTTTCAATACCTAAAACAAAAGCATAATGCAAATAGAATTCTTGCAATGCAAGACTCCAATGATCACCTTTCAGGAGACGAACTTCAAAGCCGAGAGATTTTTCAAAGTCACTTTCAAAAGATTTTTACGAACGTGGGTTTTGACGCTTTACATGAGACTTGCATGGATCTTGTTAAGGAAGTGGTTCCTAAAAAGGTGGAAACTTATGAAAAGATTTTTCTATCTAGAGACCTAAATTTAGAGGAGTTAGAGGCAACAATGAAAGACAAGAAGAATGATAAATCTCCAAGACCCGATGGCCTCCCAGTGGAGTTCTATAAGAAGATGCGCCCTCTTGTTGGTTCAGCATATTTAAAATTGTTCCAAGAATCCATCAAAAGGGGAGTCATGGGGGAACTAGTAAATGGAAGATTGATCAAACTCATTCCAAAGGGACCAATTACCCCGCTTAATGTTTCCTATAAAATTTTAGCAAAAGCCCTTGATAGAAGGATTTTAGCAATAGTCCGAAGAGAGTAGACTAGTTTATAAAATGCAGATTTACTCTGTAAATTCTCATTACTGCATGGGAGGGCATGGAGTGGGCAAAAAAATCTGGGCAAAAGGCTTTCTTTTTGAAGATTGACCTTGATAAAGCTTATGATCGAATAGAGTGGGATTTCATTTTGAACATGCTGGATGGGTTGGGCTTTGGCTCTTTTTTCCACAAGGCAGTGGAGACTGTTTTCATATGCTCTGCAAGGGTTAATGTGAATGGTATTCTCTCAGAGCCTATCCAATTGCAGTGATCCATCAAGCAGGGATGTCCATTATCCCCCTATCTCTATGTCGTTGTTGCAAATGCCCTTGGGTATTTATTGGAGGCAGTAAGAATTCAGGGACAGATTAGAGGGATTTTTTTATCAAATGGCAGTCTGCTCCTTAATGTTCACTTTGCTGATGACTCGGCTCTAACTCCTGAGCTAATTCAACATTCTGTTGAAGGCACAATGCTTTGTTTAGAGACTTTTGTTGAGGCTACTGGAGCAGTTGTAACTGAAGAAAAAATGGAAGTTTTGCTCATTCGACAAGACAACCCTCCACCCTGGCTGAAACAACGATGGAACTCATATAACCAGTGAAATTGTTCACTATTTGGGGATTCCGTTTGGTAGCCATCTCTCTATAGCTGAACAATGTTGATGGATTCTATAAAAATTTGAAAAGAAGTTGCTAATGTGGAATAAACTTGACCTTCCTCTTGCTGGGAAGGTTACCATTGTTGACATAATCTTATCAGCTGGGAATCTGTTATACTTTTCTTGCTTGTTCCCATCCCAAAGAACTTTTAAAACACTTGAAAGGGCTCTTAGAAGCTTTTTGTGGAACAAACAAGGAGGGGCAAAAGGGCTCCCCCTTGTTTTTTGGGATGTTTGCACCCTTCCAAGGGAACAAGGGGTTTTGGGAATTCCAGATGTAAGAGCGCAAGGAATAGCTCTTGCAGGTAAGTGGATTGTACAAGTAGTAAAAGTAGATGCTCCTTGGCAAACCTTATCTGACATACAATTATTACCGCACATCATATTCATAAAATTAAGGGGCCATTGCAAATTTGCGACATAATTGGCAATGCTAGTGCTTTTTTGATTGCCGTCTCAGCACACTTAAGAGAATCTGGGCCGTGTGGTAGATACTCACAGGTTTTCTCCATTGGCCGTTTGAGGGGCCACATGATGCTTGGGATCTAGCTGTGCGTCCTATTTGGACCTTCATCTCGCAACATGCGCAGGTTGGACTTCAGCCTTTCTTTGCAGGCAAAAGATTGGCAAGGAAAGGTATGTTCTATTGGGGAGACCTTTGGAACAATGGAAGGCAGCAATGGAAATCTTGGAGGGACTTAAACAGGGCTCAAGTTCTGTCACCAGTAGACAAAATTGTTTTTCAAGAGCTCTGTGAAATGATTCCTAAACAATGTCTTTACAAAATACAATCAAAAAGTGTAGGCCCCTATTGAAGGGATTGGAAGTGGAATTCAGGAAAAGCCCTCCTCAATTATAAATCAAAGGACTTGTATAAGCAAGTTCACCATTCCAGTTCCATTGCTCCCCAATTCAACAAACAATGGCAGATTCAAGACCCTGAACTGAGATGGCAAAGACATTGTCAAACCATTTGAAAAATGAGAACACCCTTCAAGCACATGGTGATAGGTTGGCTAGTAATTCATCAGGAGCTAGCCGTCAAAGCAAGGTTGAGCAAGTCTGATTTTACACATGGTGTGTGCAAAAGAAGAAACAGCTGATCATATCTTCTGGAAATGTCCAACAGCAAGAGGCCTTTGGGGGTAGCTGCAAGCTGAATTCAATTTCCTTATGACAGCTCCGCTCTCCTAGAAAGGGCCTCTTTTAGGGGATTCTTGGATAGATGGGGACAGCTGCAAGGGTTTATGGCATACAACATAGTTGGCAGCAATCAGCTTTCTTTGGAGGATGAGATGACAAGCCGTCTTTCAGAACGACACCTCCCCTCTTTGTATGGGGAAGTTGCTGCTTTTCAGACAAGAGTTGGCTTGGATTGTACAAGCTAAGTTTGAGAGGTTCCTAAGAGATGTATGCTCTCTTCCCATTGGGGCGCAGGCTCAGGTGATTTCTTTCCTTGCCTATGTAGGGAAAGATGCTTCATGTTAGCATTATGTTCAGTTGTTGTAATTTCTTGCTTTTTGCTCAAGTGATGTAACCATTTGTTCCTTGCAGTAATATATGATACATTTTCAATATATATATATATATATCACCTCCAATTCTAATAAAATACTTAGCTGCAATGGAAATAGATACCTGCCTAGAAACTAAAATCCAACATTTATCAGAAATCCTACGTACATCTAGTTTGACAAAGTACATACTTAACTAGAAACTAAATTCCAAATTTCCAACAATACTCTAAATCAGGCACATCTCTAGTTTGACAAATTGAACATAAATCTAAACATGCAATTATGATATCTACAGAAAATAATAATCCGGAGTGTTATTCACAGCAGTGTACTGAAAATTTGACGATACTGATCAGATTGCCATAAATATACTCCACTGAAAAAACAAAAGATATTGACTAAAATAGTACAAAATAAAGATGAATAAAGGAGTGAAGCACAAACGTACACACTATATTTGTCAAGATCAAAAATATCATTTTGTGAATAGTTATTCAAGATGTGATTAGCACGTCTCGAAGAATCTGTGGCCGTATAAGTTTGAGTCATCGATGTCAACATAGCTGACCCTGGATCCTTGTTTAAGTTTGAGTGATTAGCAGGTCTCGAAGAACATTCAAGATCACCTTCAATCTCTACCAATTTATAAGAATCCTCTGCTTTCTTTCCGGATAGGGTACTTGAAATCATCTTTGAGGTATTTGAAATGTCAATTTTCATTGCATTGCCCCTGCCTGTACAGCAATATTTCTGGCCTTTTAAATTTTGTTCAGAAACTTCAGAGTTTTGCATCTGCAAAAGCAAAAGGTCGGCCAAAATCAGAAGCAACTTGCAAATATAAGTATCAAAATCAACAGCACATACAGAAAGAAAGATAAACACCATATGAACACACAAGGTTATGACATGCAAGTTAA
Source organism: Torreya grandis (assembly GCA_037957365.1). NCBI lineage: Eukaryota > Viridiplantae > Streptophyta > Pinopsida > Cupressales > Taxaceae > Torreya > Torreya grandis. The sequence goes on along the minus strand of JARHVA010004412.1, from coordinate 1,173,543 downwards.
TGCAAAGAATCTCCTTAAAAACTTCTAATCAAACCTTCAGCAGGAGAAGGCTCTTAATATCCCCAAAAGAAATCAAAAAGATGGCAGGAGCTGATATTCCTTGCATATTCAAATAAAAAAGGATTGAATCAAGTGAAAAAACACTCAGAAGAACAATGTCTCACACATATCTGCCAAATCATTATGTTTTGTTTCATTGTATATCATTGCTAGTGCTAACAGAAAAAAAGATGGGTAAAGAGCAGAAAGCAGGAACATCATACAAGTCAAAAGAGGAAATGGTTACCGACATTTTGCAATGGATTTGGTTTCTTTGTCTCATGCAATGCATCAGCATCTAGTGGAGCAAAATCCTTGGTTACATTATCAGACATTATTTTACTGTTTGCTAGCTCCTTAGCTGGATCTGAATCTCGGACAGTATGTATATGCATATCATCACCTCCAAAGGTGCACGCATGTTTTGCAATATCAAGCTCACCGAGATTTTCATTAATTTCTATCTGTTCTGATAATTGATGACAACCGAGCTGATTTTCTATCAATTTTGCAACTGATGAACTCCTTTTTTTAATACAATTAGGTTGAGTGATGAGAGCAGTCTTTCCATTTGATAATGGAGAAGCACCATTAACATTATTTTCATTGCTGCAATTTTTTGAATGTGCATCTTGCGAGGCTAGCAAGCCATTAGATGAGCAAAAACTTTCACTCTCTGTCACATTACCCACCTTTTTCTCATTATTAGTTGTTTGCAAAGGAGTTGGGGTATAACGTGGTCGTTTTCTCAAAATGGAAGGCGTGCTTGCAAAGCTCTTTGCTGCATTTCTCAACACCGTTTCTGGCTCTTTCTCATTTACACAACCTGCTGGAGAGAAATGAATAGAGTTGTTGGCTGATATCATCATCTGCTGAACATCAAATGAACTACATGTCTGGCAAGTACAGCCATGTGCACTTATACCATCAGAAGTGATAAATGAAGCAGCCCCATTACACTGTTGGGGTTGCTCATAGAGCAGAGAATCAGAATTCGGAGATTTTTCTTGAACAAGATGACAAGCAGCCTTCATATCTAATGCAGCCATTCCATTTACAGAAGATACTCCTATAGGCAAATTTCCTGTCCTCTTCTCCTGCATACTAAGCTGAAAACCATGAAGGGCAGCCTTTGATGTGCAAATAGTAGGGGAACTTAAATCTGGCTCCATACATCTTGACTGTTCACATGCATATGAAGCCAATGTCCTACATTCTGCACCAGATAGTGGAGTGGCCCTACCAGAGATTTTGACAGCACCAGTGCATTTTCTGGGGCTGCTAACATAACAGCCATTTCCTGTTCTAATAATTCCACTCTCAGGAAAATCACTTGTTTGATAAGATGATGCATGGACTGACAGTTCAGATATAGGATAAGAGGTGGATGGAAGGATCCCCTCTGATGCCAGCAACATATTATAGTCTGCCTTAGAGATGGGTGAGACAGTAGTACTGAACAAATTGTCTAATCTATTAGCAACTTTCCAAGTGTCTCTAGTCTTATGCATGTCTAACCTTTTGCGCCCAGGCTGCTCTGCAGTGACAGCCCTATCCACCGAATCTGATAGATTAAGACCTTCACAAGGTGACTCTAAACTGAAATTACATAGGTCTTCCATGACTGGTCCAGATGCTGAAAGAGGTGGTACCTCTTCAACTCCTGAAAAAGAAACCATAGATAAATCGAAACCAGCCAGTTCAGGAAGCTCTGTAAGCAAACCAGATGCCAAATAAGAAGCAACCTTCCTTTTAGCTGAGCTGTGCCAATGATTCTTTATTGCATTGTCAGTCCTGTAAATGCAACTCATATCAAAATGGTTCAGATGCCACTTTACCAACCAGAAGATATGATCTCCAAGCATGAAAAAAAAAGGACTCACACAATAATAATTTGACAGAAGAATACTCGCTGAGATAAGCAATAATGTCCAAAACGAACTTATGAATATTACATCCACCAAGTTAAATCACATAAGCTGGTGGAAATAGTCAGATACCTGAGATAAAACATGTATACTTTGTGTAGGCGCAATTAACCAAAAAAACATCCAGAAGCAGTATCCAGATTTTAGATAAAACATGTCTATTTTGCATAGGTGCAAATTACTACGATTATTTCAGGAAGCATTATTCAGATTTATAGGAAAAACATATATTAAATGAAAAAGGTTGATTCCTTTAAAACAATTTAGGAATTCCTTATCATAACAGCTCTATTAAAGGAGCATCTGCATTCAAAGACCATAAAGCTGGAGCACCAAAGATGGTTTTAAATTTATTCCCAATAGCAGAAAAATTAGTTTCTATTGATCATTAGTAAAAATATCAAACCAATTTCCTACCTTTTATATTTACTTGAAGTACCCATGCAGAAACATATGCTGTAAGATAATCACATAGTTATGTGCCTATGGGACCGATATGAAGACAAATAGTATTTATGATGCATTGACACATTCCTAGAGTGCCACTGAGGTTTGTGCTAGACATACTACTGCTCTGCACCAAAAAATTGCATGTCAAAAACGTGTATATATATATATATATATATATATATATATATATACGCCTACATTGTCATTGCCACTTTGTGTCTTTTAACTTGATTGTCTCCTTGATTACTGATGTGAAACAAATCGTTATTCTGAATAACATTCTCGGAATGTATTAGTGGAGTTGCAATATTAAAATGAATAGCATTCCACAAATGTATTAGCAGAGTTGTATTATGTATATCTGAATAGCATTCCATGAATGTATTGGTCGAGTTATACATACATACATATAATAATGCATCAAGAGGGAACCCAATGAGCCCATTAGAAACTTCAACGCTAGGTTTCAAAAGATGTATAGCCAAGTAACCGCACTTTACCAACCCAAACCTTAACTAGCACTTGAGATGTATAAGAATGCGCTAGACCCTTGGACAGTCATGTTCCTAAGAAGGGACACAGCTATAACCGACCTATCCTCAGCTTATGCAGGGGCCATCAAAGTGGATAAGAAGTGGATAGGCAACTAAACCCCCAAGGTCACACAGTGACGCCTACTCCCGGTATGCTACCACAGATGCATGCATTGAACTTCTTGCCCAACGTTAATCAGAATGTGACTATGCCTCAGCCGCTCCCTATAACGCATCAACTCCCGCTGGGTCATCTCACTTCAAACCAACAACTAGGTTTCCTAAACCCAAGGATCCAAGAGCTAATTCCCCAGACTCAACATCAAGTGACATTAGTTGCAGCTAACAACACCCAAACCACGCCTCAAGAGTCCACTAAGACTAAGCTAGATGCCATTCAACGGATGGTACAAAAACTCAGCAATGACTTCCTAGGGCTGCAAAGACAGGTGAGTAACTCTACTGCAGAAAGCTCCAACAAAAAATTCACATATCAAAGACCAAATAGGAGCTACAACCGTCCTCACAATTCCCTAGAGCCTTCACCCAATAGGCTGCCCAAGATCAATATCTTCAAGATAGCTTTACTTAGCTGGTGTCGAGTACATAACACGGTAGCACATAGGGAACTAGACTGCACGGAGTTTGGCTCTGCTTTCGAGATCTTCCAAAAGGAGATGGAGGAATATGAGGTGGTCCCCAATCATTCAGAATCCTCTAACTCAAGTAAAGCCCCTAGTACTACCATGGTGTTGGAAACGATGGATTTCCCTAGCCAAGAAGAAAACGAGTCGGAGGAAGGTATTAGTGAGGTGCAAGTGTTTCAGCAGTTCCAAAGGAGCAACTATGCCCTTAGGAGTAGGCAACAAGAACAGCCCCTTACTACCTCAACACCCCCAAATAATGGTGCAACCCCACCAGACCAAAACTATAGGAATGATCCTCTACCTCCACGATCTCAAGAGCCTAAGGCACCTATGGAAACCCCACCAGTCCAAAGTAAAGGAGGTTACAACATAGTCGAACTATGTCACAAGGTTCGTTGATTTTTTGGCACGAAATTCAAAATTTGTCAATTTTTTGACATGAAATTCGAAATTCACCAATTTTTTCGGCTGGCAATAAAAATCGTCCAAAATTGCCAAGTTCAAGGTCAAGATCGGCGAGAAAAATTGCCCTAGAAAATCACGTCGTGAAAAGAAATGGGAAAACCCTAGCAGTTTGAGGCCAACCAATGAAGGGTGTTAGAGTGAAGATCTAAATAGGGAAGAGTCTTTTTCTGCGAGCAACGACAGGAAAACCATAGTACAAGTGAAGACCGCGTGCAGTTGTTATCTTGGATGCGGACGGTAGAGGCACAACAAGGTGGATGGCAGAGGTGCACGAGGGTGGACGGGAGAGGCAGTAACTAGTGTTCACCGTGCAGTGTTTGTTGTTCCGAGCCAACTCAGCAGCAATAAACTTTGCCTTCAACCTCGACGTAGCAGCGAGTAGCATCGCCTTCAGAGTCTACACAACAACTTCCTTCCAACTTGACAATTTTATTTTTTATTTTGTTCATGCTTTTATTTCTTATTTTTTAGTTTATTTATGATCTTATTTTTTATTTTGTTTAAAGTTTTGAATTATTTTGTTCTTTTTTATTTTAATTTTTTTTCATTTCTTTTCATATTTTGTTTATAATTTGTTATCTTAAAATTAAAATTAAGTTATATTTTTGTTTTATTTTGTTTTATGTTTAGTTTATATTTTATAAGTTTGTTTTAATTTTTATTTTTATTTGTAATTATGTATCTTTAATATTTCATTTCTATCTTTATTAACATGTATTTTTTAATTATCTTTAATATTCTTGTTTTGACTAATTTTTATATATTCTATATTTTTTTACGTTTCGAATTTAATGACAATTTCTTTTTCGATTTTTATCTTAACTCGAACTCGAACCGAATTTTATCATCGTCGAACTCAAACTCGAACCTTGTGACAGCATATATATGCATGCATGCACGAGAGTGTGTGTTATTATATTTGAATAGCATTCCAAGTATGTATTGGTGGAGCTATATTATGTGTATATATATAGCATTCCAGGAATGTGTTATTGGAGATCCATTAATACTTTCCTGGAATGCTATATAGATAAATATACATAATATATTAACTTCACTAATACATTTCTGGAATTCTATTCATATTAATATTCATATTGCAATGCCCCCAATACATTCCTGGAATGCTATTCAGATTAATGATACATTTCTGGAATTCTATTCATATTGCAATGCCCCCGATACATTCCTGGAATGCTATTCAGATTAATGATTTGTTTGGCAACAGTAATCAAGGAGACAATCAAGTTAGAAAATGCAAAGTGGCAATGACAATGTAGGCACACATACAGATGTATTTGTAGACATGAAAGTAAAAACATACGACCATTCAACTTGTCATTTACCTGAAACTTTGACTCCAGTATAATATATGCCACCAGATCCATTTAACGTACTTCATATATTCCTTTTGGTTATTTGTCAGGCAGGTCACTCAGTAGATTTTCTCACCCTCAAGGCTAAACCTTGTATACAAAAAAAAACTCAAAGGAGTGATCAATGATACAGGCTACTGCCACAACTTAAGCCCTATTCAAAGATCAGACACCCAACTGACAAATGTACTTCATTTTGTCCCTTCCTTGCCTAGACTAAGTTTACATTTTTATGCGCCTGCTTTGCCTAATACTGACTGTTCTATGTGTTTTAATACACGAGTTTTATTGGAAAGTGAATATCCCCACTAATAATGTTAATTAACAGTTTCCAAAGTCCAGAATCGGCCAGTACTGTATATGCACAACCTACAACATAGGCCTACAAAAGGCATCTGAAATTGGCATATTAAATATAAGACAATCATGATAGCAAACAAACTCGTTTCATCATACCACTGATTCTCCAAAGGTTCTATCAAGAGAATGAAATGTCTTATCTGACAGTTAACTTATTTCACTAAAACCACTCTCCCTGTCATGGCATTCCTCTGAGAACAACCTTGAGGATGAAGCAAGTAACAGTCTCAAGGTCATTCACCTCTAGGATTCTCTCTTCCTAAAACTTTCTATTGCTAATGGTTGTATCCTTTAGTCCCATTGACCTATTCTTGGTCATTTGCAGACATTAATATGATTATCTTATCTTATTCAAGCTATTGTTTTCTTGATCTTCATCAGCAGGATTCAGAACTATAAAGGTCAATCCAAACCACAATGTCATGGAAGAGATAAGAACCAAAAGCTTGCACATGATAATCTAATCACTAGTGCCTAGCTGGAAGACTGTCAGGTAGACTGCAGCTATCCTTTGGTACATAAGAAGGAATATTCGAGAGTTGCACAATAGCAAAGCAGCAGATCAGGGAGCTATGGGCTGATTTACTCATACAGAGTGGACTCTCTTGTTCTTCTCATTTCCGAATTATTTAATTACGTAGTTTGCTTGTGTTTTCCCCTCTTGATCACAGCACATTATTCAGCTCATTCATTAATCTGATGGCAGATCTGACCTTAATAGCCACAGGAATTGGATAAACGGGTATAAGTTAGCCAAGCTTTATGCCACCAGTTTGAACATGTTTTCCAAGAAGTTGCAGTGTGCTAGCTTCACAGTCAGGGGGTGGGCAGGCTTCAGGCGAGCTTACAAAATTATTAATCACATTCATACTCTCACGAGTCAAAACTATCATGAGTGTCTCTAAAATCAATAATAACATATTCCTAAGGTTTTTTTCGCTTTGTGAACTTTAGAAAGGAGTTCAATTTTGTGCCTAGACAATTATTGTTTCAGATGTTGTTGCCCTTATGAGGCTTTACGTAGACACCTAAATTTAGTACGAGACCCTTTTCTATTGCGTCTTTGTCATGCTTTTCCACGCTTGATCCACTTGTGTACATTTGGCTATTTTCAGACTCCTTCAACCTACATTAGACTCTCTTCCTGCCTTGATTCATCTAGATTTCCTCAAGAACACCTCAGACCTCTCAGTTGTCAGCATCAAGATCCCAATCATCTATTCTCTTTTCAGCTTGATCTCCATTCTAAGCTGCAGAAAGGAGTTCAATTTTGTGCCTAGACAATTATTGTTTCAGATGTTGTTGCCCTTATGAGGCTTTACGTAGACACCTAAATTTAGTACGAGACCCTTTTCTATTGCGTCTTTGTCATGCTTTTCCACGCTTGATCCATTTGTGTACATTTGGCTATTTTCAAACTCCTTCAACCTACATTAGACTCTCTTCATGCCTTGATTCATCTAGATTTCCTCAAGAACACCTCAGACCTATTAGTTGTCAGCATCAAGATCCCAATCATCTATTCTCTTTTCAGCTTAATCTCCATTCTAAGCTTTAGAAAGGAGTTCAATTTTGTGCCTAAACAATTATTGTTTCAGATGTTGTTGCCCTTATGAGGCTTTACATAGACACCTAAATTTAGTACAAGACCTTTTTCTATTGTGTCTTTGTAAAGCTTTTCCACACTTGATCCATTTGTGTACATTTGGCTATTTTCAAACTCCTTCAACCTACATTAGACTCTCTACCTGCCTTGATTCATCTAGATTTCCTCAAGAACACCTCAGACCTGTCAATTGTCATCATCAAGATCCCAATCATCTCTTCTCTTTTCAACTTGATCTCCATTCTAAGCCTTTCTACCCTCTGGGTCACAATCGATAGTCCTTTAGTGGGTCATTTTTGCCTTGGCTTGATTCCCAGTGCCTTGATTTCTGCTCATCGTTATCTCCTAGGGTCACCCTATTGGCGAAGTGTCCTAGAGAGCCCTATAGATACAAATCTTTCCTAAGCCATTTGGATCATTGAATCTTCTATTCACAAGACAAGCTTCTATCTCCAAGTTACCAAGCCACATGTTGATCAAATCCATTACACACTTGTAAAGGCACTGTTGTCAACTTGGTGCTGTGCCCTAAATCGAAGACGTGCATGAAATGGCCAATTCTCTATCCGATTGAAACAATGGGATCTTCTCACGAGGGTGGGTGCCTCAATGGTGAGAAGAACCTCCAGAGAACGTTGATTCCTGTAAGATGTATCAATGAGGATCTCTACTCTATGCTGCGGACTACCATGGAAAAGGGAGAAAGAAACTTTAAGGGGAAATCCTATCTAATAAAGGTGATACACCAGAAGATTGATCCACTCAACTTGAAACCTTGAACACTGAACAAACAAGGGAAAAGGAAGACCTTTGATTTCAATCAATCACTTATGCATAGGTATTTCGTGAGAAGGTTCAATCCAATGACTAAAACATGAGGGAAAAACGATGGAGAGAGGTCTGATACAAGACACTTTGCAGCCACCTAACATCCACTTACAACTTCAGCAAAAGACATAAAGAACACTTAACATGACCTGCATAATGATAAGCTAGCAACTAGGTATGAATCAGAATTTGGGAAGGGAGAGAAATCTACCACTTATGCAAATTGTTGAATGAATATAAACTATGCCAACACTTGAAATCTGAAAGTACAGTCCTATTGATTGAAGAGGTTACACAACTCACCAATGGCAGAGTCTGGTCTAGCCAAGAGGGATGATTTTAATCAAGGCTGAAAGCCAATTTATAGAGAATTACAAAAGCCAAAGATTGGCGTTGAAAAATTGAAGAGAAGGATTAACTTGGATTAACTCAAGGCTGACTTGGCCTTTCAATAAAAATATGTTTTCTTTTGTCTTTACATGAAGCTTCTTGCGCTTGAGGAAGTGAACTTGTCTTTATTCTGAACCGCACACCTCTCTTTGCATGGAAATCCACGCCAATGTCAATTTTAGAACTCTACGTGAGCCGCTGGAATGTTTGAGATGATCGTCTGAAACGCTGAGTTGACTGTTTGATAAGCTGAGTTGGAGGAAGAGATCATTCTCCTTTGCATGGGAAACTCCTGGTAGATGTGGCCTTTAACAATTAGTCAACTCTAAATCTAGAACAGTCAACTCGACGTTCGAATTTGGAACTCCGGTTGAAGCTGAGTTGGGCCTTCAGATGCATGAGTTGATCCGGAGATGAGCAGGACTTCAACCAATCAACTGAAGCTTTGACCGGTGGATCAAAAATAGCCCTTGCTTGCATGTATTTTATCCTATTTTGGTCTCCCTGTTCATGTCTATTTTTGGCGGGATTCTGTATTTGGTCTATAGTAGTCTATATTTCCTTGGATTTCTTGGCTATCTCCTTACCCTTTGGATCTCCTTGGGACTTTATGCTTGCCAATTTTCCCGAATTTGTTCCTGCAGACTTTGTTTTGCCCTATGGCTTCATATTTCCTTTGGAATTTTCTGTTTGCAATTTCCTTCGGACTTCTATGTTTTCTCCCTGGCTTTATTTCCCTTGGCTTTATCCTCCGAAGGAATTCCTTCGGACCTTTTTCCTAAGGATATATTCTTTTGTCATTTTATTTGCTCAAACTTTCCTTTGTCGGGTTTTTGTCTTTTGGTGGCTCCTCTCCAAATTTCTTCGGACTTTTTGTCCGAAGGAATTCCTTCGGACAAAAAGTCTGAAGATATTCCTTCGTCTTTGCCTACACCTATTTCAGACTTTTTCCCATGGATTTGTCTTCCTTGTAATTTCTCCAAATTTCTTCGGACTTTTTGTCCAAAGGAATTCCTTCAGACAAAAAGCCCGAATGAATTAATCCTTTGTCTTTTGTCTTTACCTTTACCTTGGACTTTTTTCCTAAGGATATATTCTTTTGTCATTTTCTTTGCTCAAACTTTCCTTTGTCGGGTTTTTGTCTTTTGGCGGCTCCTCTCCAAATTTCTTCGGACTTTTTGTCCGAAGGAATTCCTTCGAACAAAAAGTCCGAAGATATTCCTTCGTCTTTGCCTACACCTGTTTCGGACTTTTTCCCACGGATTTGTCTTCCTTGTAATTTCTCCAAATTTCTTCGAACTTTTTGTCCAAAGGAATTCCTTCGGACAAAAAGCCCGAATGAATTAATCCTTTGTCTTTTGTCTTTACCTTTACCTTCAAAATGCCCTTCGAGAAAGTCGCAGTGGTCCTATCACTGACCAAGTGCCCTCCATAAGGGCTTTTGTCCTGCATATGTGCCCTTTTCGAAAAAATTGTAGGGTACCCGGGCTTTTTGTAGGGCACCTGGATTTTTGCAAATGACTCTTCTGAATTTGATGTGTACCTTCCCGAAGGGTAAGTGCCCTTCGAGATTGTTGAAAATGACCCTTCTGAAGGGTACCTTGCCCTTCGCATTTCTTCTTTTGCCCTTTTCTGCCTTCCAAAGACACCCCTTGCAGTTCCACGGACTTATTCCTTCGGATTTTTTTGGACTTTTGTCCGAAGGAATTATTCCTTGGTTTTTCTTGCTTTTGGCAGACCTTTGTTTAGCTGCGGGTGTTTCCTTTGTAAATTCTCCGAAGTATTGCTTCGGACAAAAAGTTCGAAGGAATTACTTCCTTTGTTATAGGCTCTTTCCTTTGTAATTTCCTACGGACTTATGTCGTTAGCACTTCTCCGAAGCTATGTGGCATTCTGCCTTCTTTGATGAACCATTCCTTCAGACAAAATTCCGAAGGAATCCCTATTGTAGCAAAGGCCCTCACAAAAGAAAAACAATGTATTCTTCCCAATGAATTCTTTCTTTCCTTGGATGGAGATGACAAATGTGAATTTTCCGAATGGCAAGAGACAATCTGTCCTGTGGAAGAATTGTCAACATGAACCTGCACCAATCCAAGTCTTGTGCAATCACATCTTGTATCAAAAGGTCATAGAAAAGCATATAGTTGGATTGATTATCTAGGGAGAGGAAGTAAATTCCTTTCTCTCATTTGGGTTGGGATTCACTCACAAGCACTAGAACTACATAGAGCCCTGATTCCAAGTGTGCAAGATAAGTCACGAGGTTCGAATTCGACGAAGATAAAATTTGGTTCGAATTCGACGAGGATAAAAATACAAAAAATCTTAATTAAATTCGAAATGTAAAAAAACATAAAACCATAATTATAAAAAATTAAATTTGAAACATCAAAACATAAAACATGTAATACTAAGTTCATGTAATAAAACATAAAAATACAAAATATATTAAAAAAACAAAAAAAACATAAAAATACAAATTAAAGGAATATAGAAAAAATAAATAAACATTTAAACAAATTAAAATTATTAAAAAAATTAAAAAAACACATTAAAAACACAACCAAAATAAATAAAATAAACAAACTGAATTAAATTTTTTTTAAAAGCACATATCTATATTGAGTCAGGGCCTTGCCAATATTTTTTCTAAACGCACATATTTTTTTACAGATAGAAAGAGGAGATAGGGTTGGCATACTCAGATATGGGCACAGATAAATTAACAGTGTCCCTCTCCCAATGGGTAAAAGACGAGTCCCCTTGCTCAGTGGAATCAAGTAATGCCAATTAACTTACTAAGCTCAGCGCTCGCTATGATGGACTTGGGTTGGAACCCGCCCAACCTGACAACGGATGGAGAGTCTCGTGACAAATCTTCATCCTCTGGACGGATAATCAACTCTGCGGATATCAATCAAGGGGTAGGGTAGGTCGTCGGGCCGATAGACCTCAATTTCAATATTTAGGGTGTGTAGCTCAACCGACATAAGGCCTTCAATGTCTGACCACTCCCAGCAACGCTCAGTCAAGCAGCAAATTCGCCCTCATTTCTCCAGGCGTGCTTTTTTCCCTCGAACTTGGCATTTTTTTGCCTAACTTTATGGCTGACCATAAAAAATGGCGGATTTTGATTTTGAAGCTGAATAATTGGCAAATCTTGTGACTTAGTGTGCAGGATATGTAGTTGCACCTCTTCAAGAGGTTCCCCGGGCCAACTAACATGCATAAATTCCTTTTGCAACATTGCAAAAAATTAGGTCAAAAGACAAAGAAGATCAATTTTAGACAAATATGTTTGTCCAATCAGCAAAGTGAAGCCGAAATACAGTTCATCATCAGTCAGCACACCGACCCAGAAAATTACAAAACTTAAAAAGTGGCAGAGCACAAATCGGCCACACAAAGGACACAATTGGCACTTGCTGATTTTGATTAGGATGCAATCTACGCTACATAGATTCTAACCAGAACACAATTGACACCCAGCAAATTCAAACCTTTTACCTGAGCATAGTCAGATTTATAAGCTTGTTGTAATGTCCCCTTTAGGGCAAAATTAGAAAGATTTGGATTTTCCAACAAACCCTAGAAATAACACCGCAAACCCTAACACATCTTGTGCAAATTCTGAATTTTAAAATCTCAAACCCTAGCCATAAATTACTGAATTCTAGAATTGAACATCTAGAACACAAATATCAATATTTCCATCCAAATATTCGTCAAAATTACATATTTATTATAGCCCACAATAGAACCCTCAAATCTAAATTTTAACATGCAAATATAGGCTAGAAATTTCACGAATAAATACCATCAAATTATTTGATGAATCTAAATACCAAATATCAGAAATTTGCCCCAAAAAACATGCAAATTTGCCTCCCAAGGTGGGTCGCCACCCTTGAAAAAGCTCTCCAAGTGGTTTGCTACCCTACAAGCGTTGTCGAAATGATTCGCCACCCTCAACAAGTGCCTTCAACAGCTTCGCTCCACCACAAAACCCTTACCAACTGTTGTTCTCCACCAATGATGCCCTAAGAATCCACAAATCTACCCAAATATGACCTCTGAATGAGGCCACCTAGCTGAAGATAAGGGTTTTTGTCCCCAAATTCTGATTACCAAAGAAGGATTTCATCTTCCAAAGTAGAAAGTTAAACAAGCATGCTCAAATTCATAAATTTTATTCAAAAACATGGTAACCTCTCAAATGATCATCATTCCCCTTCTTATACCCTTTTTTTTCATCAAACCCTTCCCAAAAAGGGGCACTCCACTTGGAGGGAGAGTTAGAGTAGTTTTAAAAATATCATGCCTTATCTTTATTAAGGGTTAAGTTAATCCATGCTCCAAAAGCCCATTTTTAAGTCATAATCAAAATTAGAAAAGGGGTGGCTGACAGAAAATTCCTTAGACATTATTTTAAGTATTTAGGAATACTTTTTATTGTAAATAATAATATTAGTCTTATCTCGAAAAGGGGACATTACAATCCGCCCTTCCCAAATTTGCTTGTCCTCAAGCAAATGCAAGCTCACCCAAGTAGCTATCACTATAATACCCGAATCCCAATTCATTCTCGTGGACTTGCAACCCCAAATACTTGCTTTATGAACATAGCCTTGAGCTCCAATGGGTCCCATATTGTTACTGTGGGCGGAAAACAAACTCAGCTACCCCCACTCATGCTTGTCACGTGTCATGATCATTGTACTCTCCCAAGACATATGCAAACTATGCACTCTTTGATTCATAAGAGTCTCTTTATCAACACTCATATAGGTTGTTCCTAAACCTGCACATAGAACAATCATGTCAATGAAAACAAAAGATCTCCACACCACTCCTCCATCTACTTCATCATGCCTCGTAGGCATGTTGTTCAACTCTCTTCTCATGCTTGAATCTTCTTCATATTGTTCATTCATGTGATGGACTTCCAAAGGTCCATGCTTGTTGCCCCAAACATGGCTGTAGCTGTACTGTTCTATTTTCTCTCTTATAATCAGCATTGTAGTGGCTGGGCACTCCTCCATGACAGCTGGAAACCACCCCTTGTTGATGTTAAGTGGAACATTGATGCAGAAGCATCACCTAGTAGGACTAGTTAGATCAAATTTTGGATTTGTATGGGTGTTAGAGGTCTAATACAATGTGATTGCATTGGTTAGAGGTCCTAGGTAGGCATAGAATTTGAATTTGAAATCTTCTAGTGTTTTACCGCCAAAAGAGGGATTTGAATATTTGAACTTGTAACTATGTTCTAAAATGATAGTTTGGAGTTGATATGATGTACATGTTAATAAATGATTGTGAAAGGGCTTATATGGTCCTAGAGAGGTGTGTGAATGGTCTTCAACGCACAAATCATAAAGAAAGCATGTTAACCATGAATCTTGGAATTGTAACTGCCATTTAACGTGCATTGGCAAGAAAAGAAAATTGTTTGCATGTTATTAAAGCAGGAGAATGCATATTAGAGAAAAGATGTGTGTTGTAGGAAAGAAGAACTTCGAGCATAGGGAGGTTGAGAGTTCCAAGAAAGAATAGAGATTGGTTGTAGAACCCTGTCCAACTGCGTGCTTTGGAAAGTTTTGTATATAGCTTGTATGTAAGTTGAGAAGATGAAATAAAGTAATGGTTTTATAAATCTATTGTGAGTTTCAAGGACTCTTGTGAATGTAAGAGGTGTTACTCTGTCATTATGCATGTTTACATTGAGTCCTTCTAATCATTATTCTATTAGCAAATGGGTACTCTGTACACAGTCCAGTAAGGAAGTAATTTTGTGTTGATATAGTCTTGCACGAGAAGAAAGTTGACGTAGGTTCAAGTATTTGCTTTGGTGAAATTGTAATAGAAGTCTATATATAACTAAGTAATCATTTTGAGAAGGATCAGAGTGTATTAAGGTTCTGGAAGCAACCACATTTTCATTGCAATGCACACAGTCTCTTTAAGAGAATTTTTTCATGTATATTCAAAATGGGCAAGCAAGTGAAATATAGTTAACAGTTGGTTGAATGGATTTACATTATGAGTAGCATAACAATTGAAGGAAGTTTGTTATTGGTGAGAAGAATCACTAGAGATCTCAAAGATTCACTTGATAAGACAATATTGAACTCAGACCACCACATGTTATGTACACAGTCCGAATGCATGTTACAGAACTCTAGAATTTTGCATATGAAAGCATTGTTATGAGTGTTTAAAGCCAATGGACGGTAGTAGAAGATGTAGACAGACCTTATTAATGTTTTAGAAAAGTTTGAGGTTCCTAAATTCAAAAAATTCATTTTCATAACCTCTCAGGCTAACACAATTCTAAATAACCCTGAAACCAGTATAGTCTTTCACTTAGCCCTTGCCATGTCCCATAGAAGAGTGGAATGTATTAACATAGAATTTATCCATGAGCACCACTAAACACCGTGGAAGAGAAAATAATAATGGTGGCAAGCAAATACACCATACACACTTCATAATGGTTTTAAACAAACATACCATATCCTCAACACCATAATGGAAATTCATGCACCATGACTTGTATCACAATACATAGCACAATGGAAATTCATGCACCATGCTCCCTAGTTTTGTTAATCTGAATGACTACAAATAAATGATAAAATGAGCTATATATCTGGAAAGTCCACTTTATCACAAACCTCTGATCGCCTAAAAGCCTATCAACCTTTTAAATTCATTCAAATGAACTCTTGTTTAATGATAATTTATATAAATAAAGTTGAGCAAACTTTTTTTTTTTAAATTACGAAAGCTTGTCTCTTCAAATGTGGTAATCATACCACTTTGAAGCTTTGTTGAGATATATTTTTCCTAACTGACAGTGCACTCCCCATTGCTTTCTTGGTTTTATTACTTACTAACCTTAGTTTTACATACTTTATTTTTGGTTTTGGAGTTCATGTTAACACTGTTGATTAGCTATTGTAATTGATGTATATTAGAATCTCATTCACCAAATTTTGGTCATTCATACACATTGAAATAATTTCATTTTTACATTTATTTTCAATCACAAGGTTGAGGCCTATATTTTCCATGGCAACAAGCCCCACAATCTTCCACTAGTTGGTTTATTTTGGAAATCACACAATTCTTTACATGCAATGTGCAACACCAAGTCCCTTGCAAATTCCATTGTGAAGCTTGACATCATACCTCCAACAACTTAAGCTTAGAAGCCAAGGGGAAATCATTGTTTTGACTTTGAATTCATCTATACCATACAAACTTGATACTTAGAATATATTATGAATTGTCATATAATATGTCCTTTGATTCCAATGTCCGTATTATCATCTATTTCCATATATGTTTTCACTAACAATTGTAAGACAAGTCTCTAGTTGAATTATAATATATGTTACAAATCAATTTTTTTTCCCTTTTGATGAGACTCAATTTAATTCAAAACCAATTAAATTTAAGTTTAGCTGCTTCACTCAAAGCATAAAATTTCAATGCCTTAAGTCCCTTCTAAATCTGAAAAATATTAAAAACATAGGTCAATGTCAATAATATTTTATAATCTAATCAATGAAATATACACATGTTGCCAGAGGTTGGGTTTACCATTTGAGCTTAATGGGTCTATTTCCTCAAATATAAAACACCATCAAAAATGGTAATTTCCTCTCCTATACATCACAAAAATATCGATCAATGCATACCTTCCAGGTAAATACTTCGCAATTTCAGCCCACTTGTTACCATATATTTGATGAGCGCGAATGAGAGCCAATTCTTCCTCTTGTGACCATGCATCTTTCTTAATTTCTGGATTTAGATGATTGAACCACCTTCATGACAAAATCTAAGCATGCATTAGAATAAAGAAAAGAAATGCCAAACACAGAAGTATGGATACAGCACAAAAGACATATGCCGTAATGCATATATTCATAAATCTAAGAAAGCAATGTGGTATAGGTCCCAACTACCCAAAAGCACAAGAAACCACAGACGTACTTCTTACTATATATGTAATATAAAATTAACCAAACAACAATTATACAAGAAGATTTATAATACATTTCATCTGGAAACGGCAATATTTAAATTTTGGAACAATCATTTCTTACACAAAAAGTTATCTTGTTCTATAGCTTACTTTGATTACTTTTTAAAACGATAATGAAAGTAGTTAGCAAGTCTTGTGAGATGAGAGTTTGCAAAGATCCTAGACAATTATCATATGACCTGTGTATATTGTGAAAATTATGTGTGCGACAATTTGTCAAGCATGTAATGTTAGCAGCTTGAGATCGTGTACTATATAAAGGCAAGATGTCTCATGCTTGAGTGTACTCTATTTCAGCTTACTTCAATACATCTTAGTTTAGCTAATTCTATCACAGAATCTCTGTTAGTTGCATGGCACCCAGAATTAAGTAAAGACTCGTCAATTGCATCAGAGTTAAGTCAGTTGCATCCCAAAATGTCAGTTAAAAAATAGGTATAGTGGAACCTGGCAGTGATAAGCGTCTGCGAAGATTTCCAACAAATGAAGAACTCAATTAATCAGCACCAATAATTGTCACGAACTTCCAAGTCAAATAGGCAATGACTACCATTGAAAGGCATATAGAGATTTAAGATATGGAACATACAGATATATTTAAGTTGAAACTATAAAACAAGAACTCAACTTGTAAATCCCAACTAACACCAAAATGTTAGATAGTTAATGACATACATTTTTTATTGTGTACCTAAACACAACCTATTTTGTAAACATTTTTTAATATAATGTAAATGAGCTATTTTGGTATGAAGTTCATATTTTTCCATATGTCCATTATTCATGTAAACTGTGGGAGACACTGATATTTGGTACATAATTAATATGGGATACGTGACCACCACTCTCAATGTGGTTATGTAGGTATCTTGTGTGAGAAGCTACTAGTAGTTTCATTGTATCTAATCATTATGGTTATGAAGTGGCTTGTGTTGGAAACTACTCATGTTGTTATAATTAAGGGTTTACCCCAATACAATATTATGTGTTTATCACATCTTTTAGAGCAAGAGTTTTTCTCTCACCTGCAGCTTGCTTGCCAAGATTGCCAGTATGCTACCTTAAAAACGAAACTGCCTGTTTATCCATTTTTCTATTGTGATAAACAAAAGAAATTTATTGTTTTAAAGTTGTTAACAATTTTTTGGGTCAACACTCTGTTTTTTTTGTTTCATAGCAGTCTCTTTTCAATCTTTGGGGAGGTGTTTTATTGTAGCCACCTGCTTGCTGGTGGGTTCTTAAGAGGTTTTGTTTTGCAATCCCATTGACCAGATTTGGCCATGCTTAAAAAATCTTGTCCCTTTATTATTTTTTTCTTTCAGTCTTGCACTGCTAAATGTCTCGTCCTTATGTACATTCTTCAGAAGTGAATGTCAAAGAGTCTATTCAGATATAGACACACACACAAGCAATTTTTTTTCTGTGTTTTGCTAGATTGCATGTTTCCCATGTGAAACAGTTAAATGAGGCAAAATCCTATGGAACTTTTGCCACAAATACATCAAAGAATTCCTTAGTGAACCCAATTTATCGAGGTATAAGTTGCTCCATGTTGTCTTCAACATGATGCTAAAAACATGAACCTAGAAAGAAATCTACATTCAAGAAATAACCGAAAACAACTGCAATGGATAAAACCTAAATCTAAGTAGCTGATTCATTTTGGATACGGATACGGGTACAGAAAATCAGGTACACCTGTACCACAATTTGTTTTTTTGGCCCTAAATATGTTTTTGGGTTCGGCCGTAAAAAGATATATATATAATATTAAAAATATATCCAAATAAGCAATAGTAACCACATATTATGCATTGAGTAAACAAGTTAAATAACCCCAAAACATATTGATAATTCAATGCCAACTGTCATGATATTCAATGGTCGAACTTAGATTAGTCTTAGAACAAGTACAAAGTGCAAATGTTACAATGTATAAATCAAGACAAATGCAATGAGAGGTAAATGTAGTGTTGTTGTTTTCTATTAATAACTAATATTTTTCATGAGTATGAAAGAATCCAAAAGCCTTCTATTATTCCATGAAAGGAGCTTATTAAATAGCTCACAAGAAGCCTACAAAATAGGAGAGCTCGTACAAACCATAAGCCAAATAAAGCTTAACAAGCTACTAACTGAAATAACAAACTAACAAGATTAACAATATGTTAACCAGGCTAAAACAAATAGGCTAATTATTTTAATACCCTCCCTTAATGACTAAACCAAAAACAACTCCAATCTTATCTTGGGATTTCAAAAATTTGTCTTTACACAAAGGTTTAGTCATTATATCAGCTAGTTGTTCAGAGGTAGGACAATAATAAAGACATATGTCTTCATTATTAACCAATTGTCAAATGCAGTGGTGATGAACCTCAATGTGTTTAGTCCTGGCATGGAAAACTAGATTCTTCACCCACACCTATCTCCTGTGGCAACTTTAGTACACTATGGTTGCCGCAGCAGATAGGTGTGGGTGTTGATGAATCAAGTTGAAGATCTTCCAATGCAGATTGAATCCACATCAACTCATGCCCTGGAATAACAACTGCTTTATACTTTGCTTCAATAAAAGACAATGTAACTATGCTCTGAAGCTTACTTTGCCATGAAAATGCTCCTGAACCAAGAGTGAAACATAACTTGTAGATTTTCTATAATCAATTGATCATGCCCAATCTCAATCAGTATAACTTGCTCGCTCAAAATCAATAGATTGTTAGCCTTGACATATCTAAGACCCTGTTTTGCCAGCTTTCCAATGTTTTTCATGTGGTTAAGACATGAAACAAGAAAGATAACTCACTACAAAACACAAATCTAGTCTAGTAGTATTAAGATAAATCAAACTATCTACTAATTGCCGATACACTATTTCATTGACCAATGGTGAATCAATGTTAGTTGAGAATTTTGTCCCAACTTCCATAGGTGTACTGTTAGATTACAATCATGCATTCATTTTTTTTCTAACAAAAATTTGGCATATTTTGTTTGGGATACAAAAATTGTATAACCAAAATTGTAACACCACAAAAGCCCTACACCTAGACAATATTTAAGCAAGCATAGATCAGTCATTTCAAACACTAAACAGATGTCGGCTTTCGCATGTTTAATAATCAAATCGGTGCTATTTCCAGTGATGGCAAGATCATCAACATGTACAACTAGAATCACTATCATCACCAACCAATTTAACATAGAGAGTAGATTCAGCATCACATCTAGAAAAACCAAACACTAAGATATTTATCGATTTTAAAATATCAGGTTCGAGGAGCCTACTTAAGTCCATACAAGGACTTCACTAACCTGCAAACCATATGCTCCTTTCCAGGAATCTAAAACCCCTATGGCTATACCATGTACACCTCTTCCTCTAAGTTTTCGTTTAGGAAGCACTCTTTACATCCATCTAATATACCTACCAAACAAATTGAGCATCAATAGAAATAACCATTATGAATGTTAAGATAGAGAGTAGAGTCGGCATCACATCTTCTAAAACCATACACTAAGATATTTATCAATTATGAAATATCAGGTTCGAGGAGCCTACTTAAGTCCATACAAGGACTTCACTAACCTGCAAACCATATGCTCTTTTCCAGGAATCTAAAATCCCTATGGAATACCATGTACACCTCTTCCTCTAAGTTTTCGTTCAGGAAAGCACTCTTTACATCCATCTAATATACCTACTAACCAAACTGAGCATCAAAAGGAAAATAATAATTCTAAATACTACCAATTTTGTTGTAAAAGCAAATGTTTCTTCATAATCTACTCCTTCTGCATATCCCTTAGCAACAAGACGAGCTTTATACTTATCTAAAGAACCATCTGACTTACATTTTACTTTATAAATCTATTTGCAACCAATGGATTTCATACCTTGGGTAGATCAAACAAAACCCCAAGTACCATTTTTTATTAATGCATCATACTCCACCTTCATGTCAAATTCTCATTCAAGTTTTCCTTTAACGCCTACATAAGTATTTGGCTCAAAAATTTGTATCACAACTGAATTGAGAGAAAAATTTACCTACTCAAGATTTTGTACCACTTGTTTCTCAAATCTAGTGGATCTACCTTCCAATAAATTTGGAAGCTCTTCTTGCCAAACATCCTGCAATATGCTATAAAACCACTTTGGCCTTTTTAAGCCCTGTTTCACTTTAGTATTAGAACTTGATTCACATCCATCATTTGGAATCCAAAGATTACTAGTACCAATAGGTTTACCATCCTTTGAAAAATATGGAATTTTATTGTCTATTTTGACATCTTTATTTACAATTACTTTATTTGTAGAGATATCTAGTAACCTATATGCTTTGGAATTCTCAATGTAGCCAACAAACATGTACTTCTTACTCTTTGCATCTAAACCACTCCTTTTCTCTTTAAGAATTAATGCAAAAGTAGTACAACCAAAAATACAGAAATCGCTTACATCAGGGTTTCTTCCTAAACACTCTCTACACAGTTTTACATGGACTCTTGTTTAAGATGAACATTGCAATATTGACAGCGTGTGACTAGAATCGAAAATGTACATTTCTACTTTGCTCTTGTCATGTTTCTCCCTTCCACTACTCCATTTTGATGTGGAGTGTAAGGAGTTGTATACTACATGTGTATACCTTCATGTGTGCAATATGCATTGAATTGTTTGGAGTAAAATTCTCCACCATTATTAGATCTAAAGGCTTTGACCTTTTCACTTGTTTGATTCTCAACCAGTGCTTTCCATGCAACAAAGTTAGCAAAACATTTTGATTTTTTCTATAGAAAATACACCCACATTTTCTAAGAACAATCATCTACTATCAACAAGAAATAAAGAGCACCAGATACAATGTTAGTTTTCAAAGAACCATGAAGATCTGCATATACCAATTCTAACACATTCTCTGCTCTCCATGCTTTACCAATAGGAAAAGGTTGTCTTATTTGTTTACCCAACTAACATCCTATACAAACATCTTGATTTTCTTAAATGGATGGAAGTCCATTCACCATTTGATTCTTACTAAAGATATTCAAATACGGATAACTAAGATGACCATATCTTTCATGCCAAAAAATACTAGCCTTGTCAATTGTTGCTAAAGTATATTGTTATACTATTTTAGGATCTACAAGTTTGTACAGACCCCTTTCCCTTATACCAATAGCAACTAATTCATCGAGTGTAGTTACTTTACATTTCCTTAAAACATAACTACTCGTTTGTTATTGGTGATTTCATGATGAATAAAAGATTATTGTACATATCAGGTTTATATCTAACATTAGCAAGTGTATTTGTACTCATTATTCAATATGATTTGTACATCCCCACATCCCTTAATATCATGTGTCCATCCATCACCTAAAAAAACAGTTGCATTACTAATAATAACCTCAATGAAGGTTACATACAAATCTTGATGAAACATGTAGTGTCGCAATGCTCCTAAGTCAAAGTACCAAGTGCGAGACTCGCTAAATTGGTCATGTGATGCTGCAAAAGCAATTTTAGTAGATGCTTCCCCTTCTGCTTCTTCTGCAACATTAGCATGTCTAGATTTCTTGTTTGCATTAACCATATCTTCTTGTTGCTTTCGACAATCTTTCTTAAAATGTCGTGGTTGCTTACAATAAAAACATTTTCATTTTGTTTACTTTGATGCGCTTACATTAGTTTTTGAAGAGTCCTTGTTTGTTGACCATTGTTTTCCCTTGTCTTTTGATTGTGCCAAGAATGCACTTTCTGTAGATGTAGATGTTGAAGCAATTAAATGTTCCTGTCATCTTTTTTCTGAATGAGAAGTGTGGACAACTGCTCAAAATCTAGTGTACATATCAATCTTGATGGCACATGTAGTGTTGTGATGCTCCTAAGTCGAAGTACCAAGTGCGAGACTCGCTGAATTGGTCATGTGATGCTGCAAAAGCAAATTTAGTAGATGCTTCCCCTTCTGCTTCCTCTGCAACATTAGCATGTCTAGATTTCTTGTTTGCATTAACCATATCTTCTTGTCGCTTTCGACAATATTTCTTAAAATGTCCTAGTTGCTTACTATAAAAACATTTTCATTTTGTTTTCTTTGATACACTTACATTGATTTTTGAAGAGTCCTTGTTTGTCGACCTTTGTTTTCCCTTGTCTTTTGATTGTGCCAAGAATGCACTTTTTGTAGATGTTAATGTTGAAGCAATTGAATGTTCCTATCATCTTTTTTTTTGCATGAGAAGTGTGGACAACTACTTAAAATCTAGTGTCTATGTCTCTGCAATAATATGTAATGACTCCACAAAGGAATCATATGATAATGGCAAATTCTGCAAGACAAAAGTAATTAAGTCTTGCTCATCTACAGGGTTTTCCACTGCTTTTAACTGGTCACATGTGTCTTTGAATTGCAATATAGAAATGGACCCACCTTCCTACATTTTAGAGGAAAACAGCAAAAGAAAGTTATGTTCTAATATATTTCCATGGTTTTGATGCAATAGTCGCATTTCTAACTTTTGGTATCAAATTATCGACTAATGAAAGTTTTAACAGCATCAAAATTTCTCGATGACGTTTATCATAATCATAAATTTGAACATCTAGTATAGTCTCTTTAGCAAGTACAATTTTATCTATATTTTGATACTCACAAATTCTAAGTATCTTATGACTCCATAAACTAAAGTTTTTGCCTATCAGTTTTTGTGAATTTGGCAATAACATAATTTTTCACTAAAACAATTAAATAGGAAAAACTATGACTTTTACAAAAAAAAAAAAATTGCACACTAATTCTATCCTAAAATTGGACAATGCTTTCAATTTTCAGCAAAAAATTCAGTTTAGTTTATGAGAAATTTAATTGTCTTCCGCAAAACTATCTAAAAAAGAAAGAAAAAAAATTAAATCTTGAATTTTACACTCTTTTTTCAAAAAATCCTTTTGCATGTGGATAAGGACATCAAAACGAACAATGTGGCAAAATTTCAGGGGTTTTGAACTTAAGGTTTTCCAGAAATGGAATTAACCATGGCTTCTCAGGGCTTTCTAAGCCAAAAAAATCAATTTTCTAAAGTGCAAATTTTATTAAACTTTAAAATCATATTAAATTTGCCTTAGAATTGTATGCATATTTAAAACTTTGGTTTATAATTTTAACAAATTAGCCACCAATCAAAATGAACATGTGTATGTGTGTATGCAATGATGTAATAGTGCACTTCTGCATAATGGTGTCCTCTGTCAAGCGCCTTGTTCCTTCACCAAATACAGATTGAAATGTTGTTTGCTTGCCTCCCTTTATCAGAAAATCACAAAAGAAGGTTGTGGAATGCTTCATTCTTTTGCAAAGGTCACAATTGCATCATTTCTTTGTGCAGAGCAGTACAAAATGACAAATAGAAGCACCACGCCTTCTTTTGCAGACCAGAAAGAGCGCCACACATCTTATTTGCTGATCCTCACCTCTTATTTGTTAATTAACCTCCAAACATCCAATAAGCAAAATGTTCTTTTGCTCAGAATGGCACTTTCCTCAAAATGTCACTTTTACTTCTCAGAATGTTGTTGTCTTGGAACGCCAACCTCTTGTTGACTCGACAAAACACATTTTACCTTCTATTGCCTCTCATCACGTCCTCCTTACGGCTTTTAGAAAAGTAGATCAAAAATGTTTTCAATAGGCACGTTTCACCACATCCTTTGCAAATGTTTTACTCTCATTCAAGATCTTCACCATGATTTCTCCCCAGACTCTTCCAACCGTGAGCTCTGATACCATAGTATTGTTCACGTATATGAGAAAATCCAAAAGCCTTCTATTATTGCATGAAAGGAGCCTATTAAATAGATCACAAGAAGCCTACAAAATAGGAGCGCCTGTACACCCATAAGCCAAATTAGGCTTTAACAAGCTACTAACCAAAATAACAAGCTAACAAGACTAACAATACGTTAACCAAGCTAAAACAAATAGGCTAATTATTCTAATAATAAAATAAGTGTGAAAGTTGCTTTTAGGCTTTCCCCTATAATTTATTTTATTCTTTATTGCATATTGTAATCCAAATTTGACTTTTTGTCAAGTGATAATAAATTTAAAAAATCATTTTTTGCCCTAGATACCACCTGTCAAATACGCCCAAGTTTGTCCCAGGATGAACCCGGACATATCCCCAATTGCCCAACAATATCCTGGGCATATCTAGTGGTGTATCGAACCCATACCAATAATCTGGCCGTACCATATCGATACCTGCACCCCTGGGTAGCAGTATCCAGGAATGTAGGCCTAAGTATTATGCCAAAAAGACAATTAATCACAGCACCAACCAACATGGATATACCATTGCCTAACTTCTACATAAACTAAGCATGCCTTGAAATACTTACTCTAATTATCCTAAAAATAAAAAGAGAAATAATGAAGTACAATGTATGTCAAGTTGTAAGTCCACATCCGTACAAAGCAAAACACCTCAGGTATTGAAGAGTTCTGAACCCTACATTCAATGGGGTGGAGATCAGACAATATTAAGATAGATGATAATGTTTCTAAATGCAGTACTATGTCCTTGCATAACTCTCGAGTTGCACGATCAAAGATAGTAGAAATAAAAACAGACATAAGGGAGATATTAAAAAAAAGATAAAATACTCACATAGACGTGTTTGACTTGATGCACAAAAAGACCATTGAACAAAAGAGTAACATGTACAAGGAATTAAATAAACCCAGCACCCTAACAAATTATTCCCATAAGACTGATCATAATGACACTGGTTAACAAAGTGTTTCAAAACACAAACGGAGGAAGTTGGCCAGTGACATAGACGTGCTTGACTTGATGCACAAAAAGACCATTGAACAAAAGAGTAACATGTACAAGGAATTAAATAAACCCAGCACCCTAACAAATTATTCCCATAAGACTAATCATAATGACACTGGTTAACAAAGTGTTTCAAAACACAAACGGAGGAAGTTGACCAGTGACATAGACATGCTTGACTTGATGCACAAAAAGACCATTGAACAAAAGAGTAACATGTACAAGGAATTAAGTAAACCCAGCACCCTAACAAATTATTCCCATAAGACTAATCATAATGACACTGGTTAACAAAGTGTTTCAAAACACAAACGGACGAAGTTGGCCAGTGACATAGGGTAATCAATCACATAATGGTTTCCATAAAATGCCTTAACTTTGGTACGCTCACTTAGCTGATTTAATCCAGCATATCATCATATCATCAGATATAATTAATCACATTGCCTATGTAAGATGTTCTGTGCATAGCTCAAAACATTTGGGATTAACCCACATGCAAAATACACAATCCAATCTGAAAATAAATATGGCCACAGTGTATAACAGAAGCGAAAGACAGCTAGAAGTAATAAGCATATACAATAGTCTGAAAACAAAATATGAAACTAATTGTTGCAAGAACCCTCACACATACAAGTTAGAACTCAATAAAGAACCCGATCCCACACCCAACTGAAAAAAATAAATAAGAAAGCACTAACATGATTTAAAATTTGATGGAAGAGATTTTGAGCGACATGCTTTCTATGGACAACTTGCTTATTCTCCAACAGTAATGTGCCACGTTTTGGTGTACAACCAACTCTTTAGCGGATAATTAGTGTACCCAACTTTAAATGTGACCATAAGGGTTTAAAAAATATAATATGAGTTAGTCAGAGTCTAACATGTCAATTGTTAAATCGTTAAAATCAAGTTCTTATAACTCACACACACGTCCATATTTGTATCCTAACTTCCTTTCCAAAGCTGTCTACTCCAATATTTTTGAAACTATTTTTAACGAGCCACTTAAAACTTCATAATCCCATGGAGCTTCCTGAAAATAACATCCCATAAACCATCTGTTAAATAATGGTAATTGTGCATAACTAGTTCCTACATGGTTCCTCCAAATAAGAGTGCAGATTCCTAAAACAAATAAAGAGAAGAAGTGGTCATGGAAGCAGGAAAGGAGATTTCCATAGGTTCATAATGAAGATCAAATAGATGCTAGAAATGAGCAAAGAACAGATATGGAAAATAGTCAACTATGATAATGCACATCCACAGTTTCATTGCCAAATAAGATAAGAGAAAACCAAACGCTAAAGTGCCTAATTTCTGTTAGAGCAGATTGTTGTTTTAGTGCAAACGTTATACAACAGCAACAAATGAGAAGAGGAGATTCACAGAATAGGTGAAGACAAGGAATGAGACGAAGAAAAAGGTCTGGTTGATGCAAGAAAAGATATTTGCATTACATTGTAATGATGATCAGAGAAGACACTACAAATGATCGATGCAAGCACATGGAAATAGTCAACTGTGATGGACACCACACTGCAATCACCAATGTCAAGACTCCATAACAAATAGACAAATTACGTCAAATACACAATTGTTCCCATGTATAACACTGAAGTCCAAAGCATTGAAAATCCTAACAATCATCAAATAAACATAATTGTTAAAAGTTATTAACTGGCTATTAGTTAGGCATTAACTTAATGTTAGTTATCAACCTTCCCAACTGAATGAAACCACTTTCTGCTTTATAAAAAGACGGACACACAAGTGTGTAAGTGTACAGTGTGCCTTCTAGTTTTCTCTTCATTCTTTCAGCATTCATACCTGCTAACATTAGTATCAGAGCCAAGCGTTCGAGGAAGCCCTAGTCAAGTACAAATGGAGCAGGTTGTTTGAGAAGGGTAAGAACAGTGCAAGAGGTTGGAGTTCGAGGATGCCTTAGGAAGAAGGGTAAGAACTGAGGAAGAGGCAGATTGTGAGGATAAACGTGAATATGAAGGAGATTCACAGATGCTGAAGACAAAGACAGTTGACCCGGATATACGAACATAGTGCAGTATTGTGATTTGCAGAGGACGTGTTCGTGACAAAAGAAACGAAACTGTGAGGATAAAATCGTAAAACAGACAGAACTCAAGAACTTATGCAGATCAAACACAGGAAAATGTGAGGACCAATGAAAAGATAACGTGGAAAAAGTCTTCAATTCACAATTTTCGTGATTTCCCTGACATTCAAGAACAGATACAGTTGCGTTTTCAAGGTTCGAAATACAGCCGCGATTTTCAGGTTTTTTTCCAAAGAAGAAACCATCTCTCGTCCATTCCCTCTTGTTTGGGAAAATCCTTTCGTGTACTTGGCCAATTCCTTAATCTCATTCAAATGTACGGGTAGTTGTGCAGGAGGATGATATGCCTCGGTCAAGGGCACTGGCTTAGAAGACCAAAAACAAGGGTGTTACTTCAGCATAGCATGGTCGTTTTGCTCACACATGACATTCGTAGGGGTCCCTAAACAGCCAGTTAAACAACCCATTGGATATAAATGGGTGGACAAAATTTGTACTTTGGACAAGTATACAACTCATCTTGTTGCAAAAGGCTTTTCGCAACAGATGGGAATAATTGAAGAGATGGTTTCTTCTCCTATTGCGGACGGAGTTGATTTTTACTCCCACTGCTACTGCAAAGATGGTCACATTTCGGTTGCTTCTCTCCGAAGATATGGACGAGGAGGTCTACATGGTACTCCTCGAAGGTTTTCAGGTACCTGGTGATGATCATTTGATTGCAGGATGATTAAGTCCATGTACGGACTTAAGCAGGCTCCACAAGCCTAATATATTTCATTTGATCAATATCTCCACGATTCTAGATTCCAAACTATAAAGGTCAGGCTGAAGTTATCAGCCATGCTGATTCATCACAGTTCAATGAATCACCTTACAGAGAATTGGTGGACGGCTTGATACATCTTATGTTCACATGAATGGATCTCTGTTTTGATGCTGGCTATCCTTTTCGGTGTTTCTCTATACCAAAACCCTTACATCGGAAGGCAGCAAAATGTCAAAGGACTGCAGATTTTCTGTTGATATCTAAAGAGTGGCATGTAAATGTAATGATTAAACTATTTGGTCCCACTTTGTTTGTAAAATTTCGGGACAAACCTAGAGTGTTAAAGTTAATAACTAGCTATTAGTTAGGCATTAACTAAAGGTTGGTTATCAACCTTCCGAACAGAATGTAACCACTTTCTACTTAATAAAAAGACAGATACACAAGTGTGTAAGTGTGTAGTGTGCCTTCCAGTTTTCTTTTCATTCTTTCAAGATTCAAATTTGCTAAAAATAACTAAACATCAAAAACCCTAACAATACACTTAACTAACCATGAAATAGACTAGCGGTAATCATGAATTGCAAGGATCATATAGCGGGTATAACTGCTCTGCTAGGCTTCGAATGCTACCCTCTAGCCTGTGGAATCTCCTTGCAGCGGCAGCCTTCTTCCTCCTTTTCTCTTCTGTAGCAGCCTGCTCTCAACACATCAGGTAAAGTGTTCCGTTCTGTAGATGTCAGGTAATGAGATCTGGTGGTTCTCAGCTTTGTTACTTTGGTTGGAAGCATTTTTTATTGTGAATTCATCTTTTTCAGTTCAATTCCTTCGTTTTTTTTGCAAGGCCCAGGTTGATATGTTAGCATCCTCCTTCTCTCTTGTATTAACATTTCCAGCAGTTTCAGTGTCATGCCTTGAGGGTCCTCTCTAGCTTGTGCTTGTTATCTATGTGATGTCCATATGTTACAAGCAGTTTACGATATCCCTATCAGGGTTTAGGTTCAGCATTAACACTCTCCTCCTTCCTTCTCTACCTATAGTCATTGGTGGTGGTAAACTTCTATGAAGACCTTTGCGTTGCAGGTCCATGGCAGTTGACGCCATTGGCTCTGTCATAGTTACACCATAGTTTTGAAGAGTCTCCTTGCTTGAAGCGTCCTCCTTTTTGGCATGGATTCCATTCCCCCTGCCATTTTATATAGGTCGGTATCTAGTTTTCCAATTTTTGTAGCATTCTATTTTCCATCAAACTGTTTCCTTTTAATCCTGTTAGGATTTAGGTATCTGTAGTGGTTTTCACTCAGATTTTATAGAATATGGTAATGGTTCCAGTCTTTGTGGTACCAGTTAGCTGTGGTTTGAACCAAAACCAGTTCATTAAAGAAGTTCCATTTGTCTGCTTCAGTTTCGCAGTCGCAACTTGGGATCATATATCTGGTGTGCCAAGGCTTGTGGCCTCTGTTTTCCATGCATGGAGAACATACAGTGGGTGGTTTTCTTGGTTTTATAAAGTGTTTTATTTTATGTAGATTTTACACTTTCATATAATGAGAGTTTGTTCTATGGTTGAGAAAAACAACTGTGAATTGCAGAGTATATCAATAACGTATATTTTCAGTTAAACCAAGTGAAAATAAACAGTAAACATAAAATTGAAACACTTTTCACAACACATTTCGCCACCAAATATGTTCCAGGTCAATTATGCATGGATGTAGAAAAAAAACTAGAGTATCGTTGTCTACCAATAGGCAACAAAAAGAACATGGCAATTTAATTTGACAACATACTAAAGCTCTTTTAGTGGGAAATGCTTTTTTTGGAATTCGTAAAAGTTCAACAATTTCCACAA
This sequence comes from Torreya grandis, assembly GCA_037957365.1. Lineage (NCBI taxonomy): Eukaryota > Viridiplantae > Streptophyta > Pinopsida > Cupressales > Taxaceae > Torreya > Torreya grandis. The sequence continues at coordinate 1,143,317 of JARHVA010004412.1, read as the reverse complement.
GCATTCAAAGGAAAGGACAGCAATAGACATATCAGTATTAAAATACCTTTCACGACATTGTTTTCCAATGCGACCTGGTAAAAATTGTGAAATGAAAGACCACTTTTTTATCCCATACTTCTGTACAAGCTCGACTATCTTGTTATCTTCCTATTCATGAGAGACAAGAAAAGGGAAGTCAAGATACAATAAGAATGAATTACAACAAATGAATGTAAATTGCATTCTTGACTTGATGAGTGATAGGATTGTACAGACCTCTTTTGTCCATGGTCCCTTAATAAGATTAGGGTTGATAACTTTCTGCCACCGATGCAAACACTGTACATCTGAGCGGTTTGGAAAATATTGAGCTGTTGAAACATTCAAAACCAATATCAATCAAGGAGACACATAACATGAGAACTATATATATATATATTCTCCCAATATGAGTAATGCAAACTTATATCTAAACACACAGCATGCATGTAACAAATAGCAACAAAAGCTTAAAAAGAGACTAGTATTGACTCCATGGGAGAAAAAGAGCCAGCCAAAGTTAATATTTGAGTCTCAAAACACAAATTTATGGGCTAGCATAAGCACGGTCAAAATAAGCCACATATTTATAAAGAAATCTAAAAGAAGACCAGGAAGCAGAAGAGTCAACCCAGAAGCCATACCCCACTATTGAGAGACGACATTATAGCCTACCAAAGAAAAACAGGTAGACAGATGAGCATGAAGGCTGACATAGCACGCTATGGACAAGTAACTGCACCTATGAGAACTTACCCAAAACCATTAATCAGTTGTTTTTCTTTGCACTGAATTTTATCTAGCATATCAACACAGGTGCAGGCCTGAAACAGCTTATGTTTCAGTCCATTTATTTGGGAAGTGACTCACTTTGAGAAGCTTCTAGACGAATTCAACTTACATAAGACTGGTACAACAAATTTACAGCAGACTCCGCTGTTTTCAGTAAATTACAAATCAGGTATGTCACTTTTACTATGAGATGTGCAGATGAAGTATGGTGGATTGCAACTATACTAGTTTTTGGCATGCAAAACCCCCAAGATCAAGGCCTGCCTGCCCAGCCTTTTGTTAGTTCTATATCTATTCTATTGCTGTTATAATGATGTTATGTCCACATAGTGTGTATTTATGCATTTATGATGCATGATGCATAAACCCTAGCTACCAGGTCTTACGGGCATGTTTTAGGATGTTTCAGGAAAGACCACACGCGTGCATGTTTTAGAATCATTTTAGTCGCATGACTCCCCTTATGTGGCAGTTACACCCAGATGACTCAATATCTTTGGTACAATCACCCTTTGTGAATTTTCATGCAGTAACAAAAACAGGTCGGAAGTGCTGGGTATTGTACCAAAGGTAATTACCCTAGTCAGGAGGCCCTGTTGCATGAAGTAATGCCCTTTCATGCTCCAGTGCAAACGATAGACTGAGGCATAAAACAAACCATTCCCTCAAAAGTGTCAATGATGTCAAGACTGCATATCATTGGAAGACCCGTATAGCTGGAGATTGTCTCCTCCTAGGGTTACTCGTATGAAAAAAAATTGATGGACAGTTCACCCTCCCTAAAAGCATGTGATCAAAAGTTCAAAGTCCAAACCATAGAGGAGCTGAATATTGCACGCACTAAGTCTAAGCAGGACCTGGATTCATATTAGATCCTTACACTAGACATGGCTTTAAGTGGAGCTCTTACACAATTGTTGAACTAAAATTTGTCTACAGCATATATATAGCTTTGAGTGGAAAGATAATGTCTCCTTTCTTACTTTTTATTGGCTAGTCATCTCACTGGTTTCAGTGTAGCGGCAACATGTTGGTTTTTCCATAGCATTCAAGTTGAAGTTCAGAATGTCCAAATTTGTGATTAACTTGTAACTATTGTTATATGTGTAAGTAGAAGTGCACTACATATTTTTTTGTTTGCAACTACTAACAGTTAAGTTTTTTGGCTCGAGTAGAATATATAACCCTTTATTTCAGAGCTGCATGTGCATAGAAACTTCTACATGCAATACAACCAGAAATTTGTTCTATGTTCCTTTAGGATCTTCAATTTACTTGCAGAATCTACTCCATCTACTTGCAAGCACATGTATTTTTTCCCTGCAGTTCCTTTTAATACATTAAGTCAAAACACATTTGCTTAAATTTCCGATCCCTAACAGAATCTTCATCCCTTCTGCCATTTATCCTTGTGCTTCATTTCTCTAACCTGAAAAGTAAACTAGGTTTTCTATCTAAATTTGAAGTAGCAATCTTCAAAGTATATGTCTGTAACTAAAATTGTTCTGAATATCAGATATGCATGCACATGAATGAGAAGATGCGGTATAGATAACCCTGAGTTATGAGGATCCGCAATAATGCAACCAGATGCCACACCCTACACTTTTGCCGGGTAGCCAAAAGGCACACCTCGCCTATTCTCACAATGAAATAACAATCAACTGAGTATTTTCCCAATCATCTATATTCTGGTTTTTTCACTTTCGAGTTTCAACCATTCGCCATCTAGTTTTGTTCAAGTTCTGCAGTGCTGGTTATTTTCTGAAGTCTTTCTTCATGTTCAACTCCAAAAATAATAAAACGACTCATAGTGAGTTTCAAGACTGATACTCTTTTTGAAACATAATAATTGTAATCGACTTGGTAATCCATTGGTTTCCCAAAGAGGAGACTGATATCATTGAAGTGTTCTTTCTGTTGTGCCCAAGGAATGGCCGTTTCAAATCCTGATCAATATCAGTACCAAGCCTAGATTCAAGAACTATGATTGAACTTCAAGTCCAGATGCAAAGCTACCTAAAAGGAAAGAATATCCTTGTGCAAATGTAAACTTTGGTCACATGCAACCTCCATCTCCATCACACTTCTTCAGAACATTTTCACCCTGTTTTTATATGTTCAACCACCTAAAAACTGAAGCCTCGATGAACGTAGTCCTAAAGTTGAGACCCACTACCTTTGTTAGTTCAACATGTAGCATATAATCTAGTACAAAAATCCTTGTGCTTTAGTGTACATACATTTCTTAGATTAACCTACTGCTATTCACAGATCAAGGCATCTCATCATTGAAATATCCACACTAAGAATGCCAACACTCGCTTTATGAAGTTATTTCTTCTTTAAATTCGGTATTTTAATCCCATCAGTTATGAAAAGCAATGACAATAATATTTACTACGGTAAATTAAGGGTATGAAGATGAAAAGCCTACCTATTCTCTTCCAATTTTTGCCGTTATAACACTGGACAGCTCTCCTCAAAATTTCATCCTGCCATATTTTTAGCATAAGCAAAGTGCAAACACAATGCTCCAGAAGGAGGTCAGAATTTTTAGATTACACTACATGATACCTCCTAAACTTCTTATCCCTCACAACATTGTATTCAAAAAATGGTGTCCTCTGCCACATTGGCATGCATGCACATGCTTCGGCAAAAATTAAAAACTAGAAATCCAAATGATTACTTCCAAGATTTTGGTAGACTCTACCAAGTTCACAGTTGAATCTTGATAGTTGATAACATATAACCATTCAGATAAGCATTAAAATGTTACCCAAATAGATCCAGTAAAACCTAGATTTAAAGTGAGTTTATGACCAACACCTCACCTCTTCTTCCGTCCAGCCTCCCTTGGATGAACGCCTTTGAGGACCACCTGTCGGCCTGACAATCCAATTTTCCATTTAGTTGTAAATAACACAATCCCAATAATGAAAAACATACACACAGACATTCATAAAACAACTTGATAATTTTCTCTAGACACAAGCCCCTAAAATATAATTAATGCTAGAAGAGCTGTGAGTGGGTTATCATTGATTTTCATGTGCATACACAAAGATAGCTAATGAAGGACCAAAGAAAGACTAGATGTTGAAAAATAATTCAGGAAACTGACAAAATGAATTACCCTCTGCAAAATTGGTAAATCTGGACAAAAGGAAACAAAACTCAAAACGAAGGGGTTATGCTATAATGGAAATGACAGAAACTCATAAGAGTGTGAACAAGCTTAAAATCCCAGCTAGAGAAAGAATACAGCCCATAACCCCAGCACACATGTGGTGAATTTGTAATCTACAGAAATGAGGGTTGGTGTTAACCATCACATCAAAAGAGTTTAACCCAAGTTTTACCCTCATCACCACGATAAAGCGGCCCATGACCAACCCAAACACATACTACGAAAAAAGAAATATAAATAGACTACTAGAGCACTGAATAAATAACTGACTTGACACAACAGAATTAGGATTAGTACTGTGAGCGCTGGCTCTGTAGCACTCTACATGCATTGAAGCCCAGTAGAATTGGGGTTATAATAACTATTAGAACTGGGATATGATAACTATATGGCAATCTACCCATGCATGCAAACACTAGAGAAAAACTGTTACAAATGTTAAAACATTTTCACAGCCATCAAATACTGTGTTCCAGCCAGTATAACGCATGCTCCCAAAGGCAAACAAGGAAAACATGCAAAGGATTGCTACTTAATACAGATCAATAACATCAAGAAATGAATCTGAGAACAAGCCCTATGATAATCATGAGCGGAATAAATAGATTCTTTTGGAAGACAAGATGTAAGGCAACTTTTCATGAGGACATATCCCCACTCAGCTTAGGCCAGTTGAGGCTGTTAAATCAGGATTTGACTATGCTTGTAAAAGCCAAACATGCTCGCTTTCATAGGCAGATGTCAAGTATATGCCTCTTGCGGAAGGTTCAGATGTTATAGGACGAGATTTTCCATGTAATTCTGTTGTTCAACATACATAATTATCATGTTTCTTGATTAGATTTTGTATGACAGTATTTTCCAAGTACCTCTATTGTTCGAACAGCATAATTATCATGTTTCTTGATGCATAAGAAGATGGATTTCTCAAATAAAAATAATAATAAAAACAAAATTGAATTCAGAAATTTGTATATAAAAAAATGGAAGTCAAATCAGAATCTAGTATTAAGCGGTAAACAAATTCACATACCCTTTGACAGGCGGCAACCCCTTCACAGGACTGTCAAGACTCTCCTCCGCCGACTGAGAAGAACATGAAGCTCCGTTACTTTTATCATTCTTAGCACTACTTCCACCATCTCTCTGCACACATGCCCCTTCCAATTCTTCTTCCCCCAGTTCCAATCTCTGTCCATGATCCATTCTTATTTGCTGCCCCTGCTCCAAAACAAGCTCTTTACCCTTCCTTGGCCTTCCTTTCTTGGGCTTCAGCGCCACCGTTACTATCACCTTCTCTAATTCAGCTGCTGTTTTCTCTGTTTCTGCTTGCACCAACCCCTGTTCCTGTTCCACCTCCATCTCTGCTCTCCTTGCTTCCCCTTCCCACCTCAATCCTTATTTCCAGCTGAACTGAATCAGTAACACCACGCATGCTACCTCAGCCCTCAATTCCCCTACACAAAATCCTATCCAAAATCAAAACTAAACATAAACCAAAATTAGCAATAGAAGGTACATACTCCAGAAGGGAGTTGCAGCACCACAAACTCGATCTAGCTCTCTTACCCTTAACTTGTAATAGACTGCAGCTTTGGCTTTGTGGTCCCATACACAGAAATTAAAACACTCCAGTGGGCATTACTAAAATCATTACGTTTCGAAGCCAAATTCTGATCTCCACCCACATACCTCTTCCAAGTTACAAAACCTAACCAAATAACAATCATAAAAACATTAATTCAATTCAAGTTATCCAGAAGAGCTTTGGAAAATGTCTTCCGGCAAAAATCTTCCTTCCAAAATAACAATATGAATAATTCAAATAAGACTAACCAAAAACATTATAACTAATCACAAGCACAGCTTATCAGTTGCAAAACCCAACCCATAAACAATAACAATAATTCAACACCATTTATCCCAAAAGTTTTGGCAATTATCTTCCTACAAAAACCTTCCTTCTAAGCTAACAATAAGTCAAACAAGACAAACCACAAGCACACCTTCCAAGTTGCAAAACCCAATCAAAAAACAATAACAATAATTTAATGCAAATTATCCAAAAGAACTTTGGCAAATGCCTCCCTCAGAAACATTCATTCTAAGACAACAATAATTCAAACAAGACGAGCCAAAAACACTAAACCAAAATCTGCAGAAGCTGCCCCTGAGAATCGAACTACAAATCTCTTCCAAGCTACAAAACCTAACCAAATCACAATAACAATAATTCAATGCAAATTATCAAGAATAGCCTTGCCAAATATTTTCTAGACAAGATCTTCAATCCAAGAAAACATGTAATTCAAACCAGAAAAACCAAAATCACTAAAAGAACAACAAGCACACCTTCAATGCAAGTTATCCAAACAAGGCTTGGCAAATGACTTCTTGCATAGACCTTTATTCCAAGACAGCAATAATTCAAACAAGACAAGCCAAAAACACTAAAAGAAACCACAAACCAACCAAAATCTGCAAAGTTGCCCCTGTGAGTCGAACTACAAATCTCTTCCAAGTTTCAAAACCGAACCAAATTCTACTAAGAATAATTCAAACCAGATTATCCAAAAGAGCTTTGGCAAATGTGTTCCTGTGAAAAAATTCATTCAAAAACAATAATTCGTAGGGAATGAATGAAAAAACACTAAAAATCCACAAGCATGCCTTCTATGTTGCAAAATCTAACCATATAACAATGACAATAATTCTACGCAAATTATTTTGAAGAGCTTTGACAAATGTCTCGCTGCAAAACACTTTTTTCTAAGCCAAAAATAATTCAAGGAGAACAAACCACAAACACATCAAAAAGCTAAGCTAAGCTACCCCCAGGAATCTAACGCCAAATCTCTTCCAAGTTACAAAACCTAGCCAAATCCCAATAACAATAATTCATCGCAGAATAGCTTTGGTATGTGTCTCCCTCAAAAATCTTCATTCTAGAATAACAATAACTCAAACGCGAATAACTAAAAACACTAAACGAACTACAACCACGTCTTCAATGCAAATTATCCACAAGAGGTGTGGCAAATGTCCTCCTACAGAAATCGGCCATCCAAGACAACAACAGTTCAAGCAAGACAGACCAAGAAACACTAAAAAAACCAAAAAAAACACCAAAAACCTAAGCTGCAGAACTGAACTACAAATCTGTTCCAAGTTGCAAAACCTAACCAAACCATGTGTTTATTCAAACTACAAATTTCTTCCAAACTGCAAAACCTAGTCAAATTTCTCTATATAACAATAATTGAATCCAAATTACCAAGAAGAGCTTTGCCAAAATCTGACAACAATAATTCAAAAAGTACAAACCAGAAACACTAAAAAAACCACAAGCAAGCCTTCCAAATAACAATAACAAAAGAAAACCTAACCAAATAACAGTAATGGTAATTCAACCCAGAATATCCACAGCAGCTTCAACAAGTGCCTCCCTGCGAAAAACTTCCTCCTAAAATAACAATATTTCGAAGAGAACAAACGAAAAACACTTAAGTCCACAAGTACACCAAAAAGCTAAGCTACCTCTGAGGAATCGAACTCTAGCCAAACAGACAGACAGCCAAAAACACCCAAAATAATTCAAAAAAACAAAAACACATACACACATAACTCACTCAATTCAGGGCAATTTTCAATCCACGAGCTGCTAAACTGAGCTAACAAATCTTTAAACTCTGATTAACTAGTGAATTAAATTAATAACGTTCCCCAAACCCTCGAGCCTTTCTGTAAAGAGCTTACCTTTGTTTTGCAGTATTAATTTTTTCTGTCTGCAATTCGGGGGATTCGATCTCTGGACCGCTCGATCGCAAACGGCGGCTTCTGTGTATTTTGTGAAGGAAAAGGATAGAGAAAAAAAATTTGAAGAGTTTATTTATTTTTTTCGTGTTGGAGTTGCCGTTAGGAATTTGGAATAAAAATCCTAACGTTCCCCGGGGAAGGAAATAACGGAACGGGACGGGATGTGGCACACCGTATGCTGAAACTTTCAACAGAACTTTGACTCAAGGGTGAGGTGGATGTCTAGTCAAGTGGGTACTGTAGTTAAAAAATTAAAAATAAATAAAAAAATAAAGTTTGAAAAAAAATGATTTCCCTTTTTAATTATTAAGAGAAATAATTTTTATAAAATTTTAAAAGAAGGGTTAGTATTGGAAAGAACACGTCACATTATCTTAACGTGTTTATGGGTCGAAGATTAAGAACTCTCCGGAGTTGGTATTATATTGACCTTAATTAGTATTTTTATCCATTTACAAGAATCAATGTGAATGTGAAAAGTTAAAAATATAAACTGTCAGCTTCCTATTACATGGCAAGCCTCCCAGTTTGGGGTTTTGGTTATTGGATCCTATTTGCAAAATTGTTGTTTTATAAGTTTCTTGTTCAAACCCTGTGCGGGCTCACGAATGCATGTAAACCTCACTAGGTGAGGTATAGACCTGATCAGAAATCGGGAGTCCGTAGATTTGAAATCACAAGTCTGTAGATTTGGAATTACAAGTCCGTAGATTTGAAATTGCAAGTCCGTAGAAATCCCACATGAAGAGGGATAATTGTTTGGTAATATCATACCCCGGCCAAATAAGAGAAACCAGCCACATAGCTCGCGATCCATCTGCCACGTCCCAAAAACGTGAGAATAGACATGCCAAGTCAAAGCTCAAAATTTGGTTCTGATAATGGTTTCAAATCAGAGTTTCAGTGGTGCCACACTATAGAGCTCTTTGAGAGCTTTTCGACGCATTTTTCGAAATGTAAATTTGAATTTGGGAGCTCATGTTATGGCCATCTAAAGATTGGTCGAAAAATGTCTCTTACGACATATTACACGTGTTTCGAGGTGGTTTCGATATTTGGACCTATCGGAGGTCGACACTTGGCAAATGCTAAGGTTTGCAAAAAAATGGTTCGATGACATGCCACGTGGAGTCAAGCGTGAGATAAGTTCGTTGAGCAAGGTGGCGAGTCCAAGCATGTGGCGAGTTCGAAGGAAAGACCAAGTCCAACGGTGCATGTTTGGCGCATTTACCAATGTGCATGCCTACACTTAGCGCTAAGTCTCCTTCAAAAGAGGACGCTGACATATTCAAGGAGGACGCCAAAGCTTTTTAAAGCATGGAAACCGTTTATTTCCAGTAAATGTGGGACAAAACATAAAGTCTAAGCGCCAAAAAAGGAGGAGGTCGATTTCAAACTCATTCCCAAGCGCCTAAAAAGGAGGGCGGCGGTTTTGAACCCTTGACCTGCCGCCCAAAAGGGATAAGCCTTGACCGCTTGTGTTGCGGGGCTCGAAGTGTTATTAAAGGCATGAATTTCTATTTGAAGTTATCAAATTTTGGACTGTATTTTTATTTTTAAGAGGCCGAGACTTTGTAAAAGCTTGGGAAAGCTTATGTAATAGATTTTTATCCATCTTCCAGCCACAATACATAGTCTTAATACTCTATTTTATCCAATTTGCATATTGAAGGAGTATTTTTCAACCCATAGAGGAGAATTTTAGGACTTTTGAAGCAACTTTGCAGGTGTTTATGAAGACTCGCAGAATTTGAAGGTGCCGAGCTTGATTTCAGTCACGGTGAAGGTGAATTCTTGCATTGAGATATCAGCTTGCAGGAAAGTTGTTTATTGTTTCCAGGTATTTGAAGTGCCCTTAATGGAAACGGTCCACTCCTTTGGAGAACCCGAAGATGTAGGCATCAATTGTTGAGCCAAACTCTGTTATCACGTTTCATGTTTTGGTAATTGTCATTTTGATGCATGATTTTGTTTCAATTTGCTGATTTGGTTTAATTAGTAAATGACCTCATGCAAGTAATCTATAATTCAAAAATTATAACACAATGTTATTAAAAAGAACCGATTTAATGGGTAAATGGAAGTAACAAGTCTTTTGACAACTCCATGTCAACTTAACAACCGATAACATTTTTGCCAAAATATTTTGCAAGTTCTTTTGAGTTTTTCAAAAATTTGTTGAGTTTGTTAGGTTGTGGAGCTAAAAGCTTCACTGTATGCAAACATGGAGGAGGTTGCTGAGTGTCACAGTCACCGGCATCGGTCAGGCCAATCGACGTCGGTCAGAGGTAGACAGGAAGCTGCTGACATTGGTCATGGATCGGCCGACGTTGGTCATCTCCAGACAGACAGCGACCGACGTTAGTCGCCTGTGCGATTTCAAAACTTCTAATTTCACGAATAGTTTGTTTAATGAACCAATTGTTTGCATGTAAAGACTAATTTTAGTCTTGGAGCTGCGTTTCTAATTATTGTAATTAAGAAGTCTAATTGTTGTTTGCATGAGATCTATATAATAGACTCATGGGGTTGTATTGTAATCAAAGACAAGGAAGAGATCCTTTCGATTGTAAGATCTAGGTTTGCAGGTGTGTAAAACCAGGTTGATCTGCAGGTGTTGCAAGATCAGGTTAGATCTACATGGTAAGTAAGATCATTTGATTTGCAGGTTGTTGCAAGTTCAAGGGAGATCTACTTGAAGTACTTAAGTACTTGTGTACTGGCAGTATTGTTACTGACTGGTCGAGGTGAACAACAACTCTGTGTTTGAGTTGTTTGTTGTGACCGTAATTGAGAGAGAGAACTCTTGAAGGAGAATTACTGGGAGCCCTTGAGGTGTGAGAAGCCTTAGAGGTGTGCGAAGAGTGTGGCATCTTCTTTATTGTATTTTCTTTCTAGATGAGTTGAATACAAGATTGTATTGTCTCTCAAATTTTGCGTTGTTTCTGATTTCTAGTTACTTGTTACTTCTGGTTAAATTCTGTGTTTAGTTGTTTATACAAAGGTAATCAATTGTGCTCCTAATCCTGACAAAGTGGTATCAGAGCTAGGGTTGCAGGTTCACAGACCCTGGTTTCGGAGCAGGTTTGTGTTTGATTACAGGTCACTCTCAGGGGTTTCTGATTGAGTGGAAGTAAAGCAATGGCAGAAAAAAGTAAGCTAAGAATGGAGAAGTTTAACGGCAAGAACTATCAATTATGGAAGATGCAGATAGAAGATTATCCGTATCAAAAAGATCTGTACTTACCGTTAGGTGGGGTTGCATGTAAGCCCACAGATATGAAAGATGAAGAATGGAAGGTTCTTGATCGGAAGGCTCTAGGATCTATAAGGTTGAGCCTAGCATCGTCTGTGATTTCCAGATTATCACAGGCTAAGACAACAGTAAAGTTAATAGAATCTTTAGCAAATTTATATGAAAAACCCTCAACTTCAAATAAGGTATTTCTTATGAAGCAATTATTTAATTTGTAAATGTTGGAAGGTGGATCTGTACACAGTCATCTTAGTGATTTCCATGGTTTGGTAAACCAGTTAGTTTCAGTCAATATTGTTTATGATAATGAAATTAAGGCTCTCTTAATCTTATGCTCATTACCTGAAAGTTGGGATAGTTTGGTAATGGCAGTTAGTAAAACTGTGTCTGCTTCAAATATCTTAAAAATTGATGATGTTGTTAGTGTAATCTTGAATGAATAAATTTGTAGGAAAAGCACAGGTGAATCATCAGAGAATGCTTTAAGTGTTGAAAGCAGGGGAAGGCAAAGAGAGAAGATCGAGCAAGGGAAATCAAGGTCAAAGATAGGCAGGAGATCTAAATCCAGGTATGGCAAGATAATCTGTTGGAATTATGGAAAGGTAGGGCACATAAAGAAAAATTGCAAGTTGGTTGAAGATCAGCATGAAGAAAATGAAGAAGCAGATGTTGCAGATATTGTTGCACAAGATGCTCTTGTATGTTCCTTGGATAAAGTGGAATCTTGGGTGTTAGATTCTGGTGCCTCTTTCCATGCAACCCCAAATAGAGAATTTTTCCATGAATATGTCCAAGGGGACTTTGGAGAAATTTATTTAGGGGATGGTAAGCCTTGTCAAAGAGTTGGCAAAGGGAAAGTGCAGCTGAAATCGCAGACAGGCAACACATGGGTGTTGAAGGAGGTCATGCATGTCCCAGTCTTGAAGCAGAACTTGATTTTTGTTGGAAAGTTGGGTGATGAGGGATGCAAAGTAACTCTCACAATGGACTCTTGGAAAGTTTCCAAAAGTGCACTTATTTTAGCAAGAGGTAAGAAAGTAGGTACTCTTTATCTATCTACTTGTATTACTGATTCTCCTTTTGGTTTATCTACTTCAGCTGTAGATTCGAAGATGTGGCTCTGTAGGCTTGATCACATGAATAAGAAGGGGATGCATGTTCTTGAGTCAAAGGGTAAGAGTTCAGATCCGAAAAGCATAGATCGAGATTTATGTAAGCAATAAAAGAAAGTGAGGTTTCTTGAAACACATGCTACAAAAAAGGATCGAGTCTATTGCACAAAAAGGAAATCTGATGTTTTTGACAAAAACAAAAAAGCCTTGGTTTTCCAGGAGAAGATGACAGATAGAGATCAGTCACAGGGGCTGAATAATTTTGAGCAGGGTAGTTTGGACAAGGTTATGATCCAAGGTAAGCTCGTGGGTAAAAAGTCATCACTTACATGAAAACACAGTTACCGACGTCGGTCAGGGAACCGGCGTCGGCGATCAGGTGGATTCGACATCGATCAGGTGCAGACCAGGGTCGACCAAAAAATAGATTTTGGATGGACAACAAGCTGTCAAGGGGTCTCAAATGCCCATGAGGAGGACTGAAAGTGTAAGTAAGCCTCAAATTCATTATTCCCCTTCTTTAGACTACTTGTTGTTCACTGATGGTCAAGAACCAGAAAGTTTTAAAGAAGCAGAGCAGGTAGAATCCAGGAAACAGTGGGAGCATGGCATAAATGAGGAATTTGATTCCTTAGATGAGAACCAAATAGGAGTTTTGGTAAAGTTGTCAGCTGGAGAGAAAGCACTGAAAGACGAACGGATTCCCAGGTTAAAGAAGAGAGAGAATGGACACGTGAGACGAAAGGCCAGGGTATATGGTCTTGAGTAGGCTGCAGGACAATGGAGGTTTGACAAGTGTATGACAAAGCATGGCTTTAGTCAATGTCAATATAACCATTGTGTTTCTTTTACTATGTTGGATAATATTAGCTACATTATTCTGTTACTGTATGTGGTGTATATGCTTGTTGCAGGGTTACACATGCAGGGAGTTGCTGAGCTAAAGGTAAAGTTCGTTCAGAGGTGTGCCATGAAGAATTTGGAAGTAGCAAAATTCTTTGGCATGAGTATTCCTAGAGACAGGGAAGATCACAGGTTGATGTTGTCTCAGGATGATTGTGTGAATAAGGTAGTGGCGAGGTTCAAGATGCAGGATGCAGAATCGGTTAGCACACTTATGGATGGACAGTTCACAGAATTGTGTCCCAATTCATATGATGAGGTTAAGTACATGTGTACTAGACCTGAGTTTGCCCAAGTAGTGGGTGTTGTCAGCGAGTTCATGGCCAATTCTAGAAAGAAGCACTAGAAAGCAGTTCAGTGGATTCTCAGGTTTCTGAGAGGGACCAGCAGCAGGTTAGCATGCTATGCAGGGTCAAGCACTTCAGAGATGCCAGGGGACTTGAATGACAGGTGTAACACCACAGGATGTGTGGTGGTTGGTCTTCAAGATTGAACTTGAAGAGGGATATAAGCCAGAAAACAAATTAGATGATGTACAGGTACAGGTACAAGTGCAGTTGTTTATTTCCAAGTGGGAGATTGTTAGGTTGTGGAGCTAAAAGTTTCATTGTATGCAAACATGGAGGAGGTTGCTGAGTGTCATAGTCACTGGTGTCGGTCAGAGGTGGATAGAAATCTACCGACATTGGTCATAGAACGATCGACGTCGGTCATCTCCAAATAGACAGCGACTGACGTCGGTCGCCTGTGTGGTTCCAGAACTACTAGTTTCATGAATAGTTTGTTTAACGAACCGGTTGTTTGCATGTAAAGACTAATTTTAGTCTTGGAGATGTGTTTCTAATTATTGTAATTATGAAGTATAATTATTATTTGCAAGGGATCTATATAATAGACTCATGGGATTGTATTGTAATCAAGAACAAGGAAGATATCCTTCCGATTGTAAGATTTAGGTTTGCAGGGGTGCAAAACCAGGTTGATCTGCAGGGGTTGCAAGATCAAGTTAGATCTACATGGTAAGTAAGATCATTTGATTTGTAGGTTGTTGCAAGTTCAAGGGAGATCTACTTGAAGTACTTTGAGTACTTGTGTACTGGCAGTATTGTTACTGACTGGTGGAGGTGAACAACAACTATGTGTTTGAGTTATTTGTTGTGACCGTAATTGAGAGAGAGAACTTTTGAAGGAGAATTACTGGGAGCCTTAGAGGTGTGGGAAGCCTCAGAGGTGTGGGAAGAGTGTGGCATCTTCTTTATTATATTTTCTTTCTGGATGAGTTGAATACAAGATTGTATTGTCTCTCAAATTCTGTGTTGTTTCTGATTTCTAGTTACTTGTTACTTCTGGTTAAATTTTGTGTTTAGTTGCTTATACAAAGATAATCAATTGTGCTCATAATCTTGACAGAGTTTTGAGAAAATTCAGTATTCATACTTAAAACTTCACTTTGAGTTTATCAGTGTAGTTTACGGATCAAGTTGGTATCAGAGCAGTTAAAATACAGGGTTTGCTTCTAGTTGTGTATTGACAGTTGCTTTCAGTTTATTGGTTATCCATATCATTTGATTAGATTGCAGTGTGCAGTTGTGGTATCAGTGTGTTTTCAAGAAACCATGGGCAAGTCATCACATAAAGCCAAGATGGAAGAGCTTGAAAGCATCAATAGCTAGATTCAGGATGAGAATACATTCCTAAGATGCAAGCTCTATTCCCTTGAAGAACAAATTGCAAGTTTAAAATCAGAGCTTAAATCCAAGGATGAGCTCTTGATTAGATTGCAATGTGGTGAGTGTGAAAAGGTAAAGCCTTCAACTTCATATGCAGAGACTATGACTGAGTGCAGTATAAGTTTTTCACCACATGAATCTTCATCTTCTTCTACCATTTCAGATTCAGATTCTAATAATATTATTTTTGGTGATTTTGAAAAATACACTAAGGGCATAGGATCTAAATTGTTGTCTAAAATGGGATTTAATGGAAGAGGTCTTGGTCGAGATGGCCAAGGAATTACTAACCCAATACAAGTAGAGCATAGATCTCTTCATGTAGGTTTGGGTTACACTAGTGAGTAGGTGGAAATTAGAAAAAATTCTTCCATGGCTAAAGGAAGACAAGCTTCTAATAACAAAGGATCGAGGCCACTCGTAGAGCATGTACGGTGTAAGAATGAACGTAGAAGAGGTATTGAGATTCCACCTCCTAATTCCTAAACTAGAGTTACCACTAAATCTTCTGATCCACTTTGTATGTTTAAAAATTTTGGATACATTCAGAAGATAATACAATCATTTCCATGCACTTTTTGTGGGATGAATAACCATAGTGCTAAGACTTGTTGGAAACAAAATGCTTTGTTGAAGCAAATTGCATGTTTGAAAGACCATTCTCATGATAAGATGGGAATTGTCAAAAGGGGACCCTCACCTAAGAAGGATGTTTGCACTCATTGTAAAGTGAGTGGACATAGGATTGATAGATGTTTTAAACTTCATTCATCTTCACATTCAAGTAATGTTAAAACTAAGATGATTTACAAACCTCTCACTAAGGTTAAAGAAGCTAATTCAATCCATAATGATGTTAAGGAATCCACTAAGACAATCAATTTCACTAGGAAGAAAGAAATGGTTAAGTGGATTATCACTACATTATTTTTGCAAAGAATGGTTAAGAATTCACCTAAGGGAATGAACAAGCTTTGATAGATGTAGAGTAGAGTTTTTGAGAACACTTCGAGATAGGTTCATCATTCAAAGTATTTTAATTCTCATGTTGAAAAGCTCTATGTTTTTGATCTCCTATTTATTCTGTGTGAGTTGTCTAGAGGACTTGAACTCATTTGATCAGTTGGAGATAATAGTAGAATGCATGTTGTAGGTTGAGTTAATTCCTTACAACACTTATGTGACTGCTATTTTGAATGTATCTATTTTTGGCACATGGATGTATAGATGCATTTTTTAAGACCCTTTGGGCATGTTTAGATGTTAGGCAGCATACACTTTTGGTTGTTTGCATTTGCTTAGCATATAAGTCCCATAGTAGGGCATTGTATTGCAACATGTCCACAACATTTATTATATGTTTTCGGCATTATAAACTTGTCTTGTAGTTGCATTGGGAGTTGTTTCAATTTTTGGCAATTCACCGCTTTACAAGATGTGACATTTGGGCAGGCAATTTTTGTATGTTGTAATCACTTTGGCAGTTGCAGATTCACTTACTCATGCCTTTGGATTAGTCATTTTTGTAGTTTGATTGTGAATCATTTTAATACAATTATTTATACCTCTTGTTATGATTAGGTTTTATTTTCATGGATGCAGTAGACTAGTTTGAAGATTCAGGGGATATTGGACTTTTGGAGACCAAAAGCCTTCCATTGGGGAGGTGTGATCAGAAATTGGGAGTCCATAGATTCGAAATCACAAGTCCGTAGACTTGGAATTACAAGTCCGTAGATTTGAAATTGCAAGTCCATAGAAATCCCACATGAAGAGGGATAATTGTTTAGTAATATCATACCCCGACCACATGGGAGAAACCAACGACTTTACTGAGCCACATAGCTCATGATCCATCTGCCACGTCCCAGAAACGTGAGAATAGACATGCCAAGTCAAAGCTAAAAATTTGGTTCTGATAATGGTTTCAAATCAGAGTTTCAGTGGTGCCACACTGTAGAGCTCTTTGAGAGCTTTCTGACACATTTTTTGGAATGTAAATCTGAGTTCAGGAGCTCCTGTTATGGCCATTTGAAGATTGGTCAAAAAATGTCTCTTGCAACATGTTGCATGTGTTTCGAGGTGGTTTCGACATTTGGACCTATCAGAGGTCGACACTTGGCAAATGCTAAGGTTTGCAAAAAAAGGGTTTGATGACATGCCACGTCATCAACATGCCACGTGGAGTCAAGCATGAGATAAGTTCATTGAGCAAGGTGGTGAGTCCAAGCATGTGGCGAGTTTGAAGGAAAGACCAAGTCCAACGGTGCATGTTTTGCACATTTACCAATGTGCATGCCTACACTTAGCGCTAAGTCTCCTTCAAAAGAGGACACTGACATATTCAAGGAGGACGCCAAAGCTTTTTAAAGCATGCAAACCATTTATTTCCAGCAAATGTGGGACAAAACATAAAGTCTGAGTGCCAAAAAAGGAGGAGGCCGATTTCAAACTCATTCCCAAGCGCCTAAAAAAGAGGGCGGCAGTTTTGAACCCTTGACCTGCTGCCCAAAAGGGATAAGCCTTGACCGCTTGTGCTGCGGGGGTCAAAGTGCTATTAAAGGCACAAATTTCTATTTGAAGTTATCAAATTCTGGACTGTGTTTTTATTTTTAAGAGGCTGAGACTTTGTAAAAGCTTGGGAAAGCTTGTGTAATGGATTTTTATCCATCTTCCGACCATAATACTCTATTTTATCCAATTTGCATATTGGAGGAGTATTTTTCAACCCATAGAGGAGATTTTTAGGACTTTTGAAGCAACTTTGCAGGTGTTTATGAAGACTCACAGAATTCGAAGGTGCCAGGCTTGATTTCAGTCACGGTGAAAGTGAATTCTTGCATTGAGATATCAGCTTGCAGGAAAGTTGTTTATTGTTTCTAGGTATTTGAAGTACCCTTAATGGAAACGGTCCACTCCTTTGGAGGACCCGGAGATGTAGGCATCAATTGTTGCGCTGAACTCCGTTATCACGTTTCGTGTTTTGGTAATTGTCATTTTGATGCATGATTTTGTTTCAGTTTGCTGATTTGGTTTAATTAGTAAATGAACTCATGCAAGTAATCTACAATTCGACAATTATAACACAATGTTATTAAAAAGAACCAGTTTAATGGGTAAATGGAAGTAATAAGTCTTTTGACAACTCCATTTCAACTCAACAATCGTGAACATTTTTGCCAAATATTTTGCAAGTTCTTTTGAGTTTTTCAAGAATTTATTGAGTTTTGATAAAATCCAGTATTCGTACTTAAAACTTCACTTTGAGTTTATCAGTGTAGTTTACGGATGAAGTCCTCATGCTCAATAGTCCTACAAATTCAACTGAAACAAGTCCCTGGTCAAACCTCCCAATTTGGGGTTTTGATTATTGGATCCTATTTACAAAACTATTGATCTAAGAGTCTCTCTCTCTCTACCATTCTCCTTCACAAATCATAGTATATTCGTTATTTTTGTTATTTCAGAGTCTTGAATCAAATAAGGATAAATTTGTCCATCTTATTTTCTTCCCCCTCGTCCTTTATGTTTCTGGAAAAAGAAATGTTTATTTCGTAGATGTTCTAGTTCATAGATTTTAATAGTAGTAATAGGTTAATTAATTAATACTCGCATGTTTTATTGATGCATCTTATTGTACACCTTTAGAGTTTAAATGTGTTTAGGTGATATACTATATAAAATTCAAGATCGAAGCAATTATGGTTATAATTTATAAATCATACTTCTAATACTAGGATATAAATTATTTGTAATCATATTATCAAATACCTAAAAATATTTGATATATATCTTAATTGCATTAAATTGTAATTAATGTTAAGTTAAATGGAGGAATTTTGTAGGCTATGCTTAACTAGAATCTTATTATTTTGTTCGATTGATCTAGGTCTAAAACTCTTTATTGTTTATGTTAGATATGTGATTTTATACGGTAAAATAATATTTGTCCAAGGGTTTATTTTATTTTTCTTAGTTGATGGTTGCCCTTATAAAGGATGGTGTCTTTATGGTGTGACTTTCACTGGGAAGTACAATATATTGATGGTGTTTATAGATTAGATATTAAGAGCCCTCATGAGTCAGGGTCAAGGAGTTACTAAGCATTCAAAGCATTCAATGTTATCTTCTAATTTGTAATGTTCATAAATCCTGAAATATTTAATTATTTGAATGGAAAGACATTAACTGAATAATTATCCAAATTTGTTTTGAATGGTGGAAAAATGGCACATAATGTCTCGTAAATAATTAAAAAATATTTTATTTGTTTTGTGCAAAAATCCACTTTCAAAAAAAAAATTCAAATATACTTTGCTTGATTAGTCTTTTCGTATAGAGGTTAAATAAGATGGTCGACCTTTCCTCCAAGGTAAAAATATTTTGACGGTTCTCTATTCAATATTGCCCTTCAAAAATGTTTAACATTAAATTGGATATGGATCTTAATATGGGGTAGATAGGGTTAAAAATATAGAAATGAATAAGCACAAGAGTAATAAACAAATCTATAGCAGGCTAATTAATTACAAAACTCATAGAGAACATATATTAAATTTATCATGTGGAGATATGCTAAAAATAGAAAGGACAGCGATGCTAGATATTGCAATAATAAAGAAACAAGATACTTAATTGGTTATGATTCTAATACAAATTTGGATTTGGAACAAGCAGGAAAAACACTGAAAGAATATTCTAGAACAATAACCAAATTTTGGATTAAGTGCCTTTGTAGTCGTAGACACTTGCATCAACCTAAAACGATTGTATTAATGCTACTGTCTAGATCAAATGCATATATCCAATACAAAATACCTATTTATATTAGATGCAACCACCTAGATGCTTCTAGGTTCATTGTCACCTTTGCTCTGGTGCATTCAGATCTGGGTCATAGATTGTCTCTCATTATCAAATGAAAAAACCTTAGTTCTTCATGGTGGCATGGGAAAAATGGATTAATGGGCACCCAATGTCAAGCTATCCCAAAAACCCCTCTATCAATGAGCAATATTTACATAGCCAATACTCCAAATAGTATGTAGTTCTCCCATACATATTGGCTTGTGTGTGAATCATGCAATGTGTGATAAGCAAGTACAATAGTGACCTAGCTTGTAACTTGACAAATATAGCTCTTGGGTTGCTCCTCAAGTAATTCAGACTTGTAGATGTGATGTCCCTATGACTAATATAAAAATATAAAAAAAAGGGAAACTTTGCTCAATTAAATGCTCTTTGAATTATTTTTGGTATGAATCTAAGTCAGTGTTAGGTGAGTTTAGAATGAGGAGTGATCATGTGTATATACCACTCCTATCAAGAGAATATCTTGCATAATAGCACTTAGGCCAATCATTATGATATGTTTCATTTATAAATTAGATAACTTTAGGGCACTTGACACTTGCATCGGGTAAAGACACTTGTGTCAATGTAGGTGTCTGATTGGGACGCAAGTGTTCGAGAAGCAAAAAATTAGGGACAAGTCTAGAACTTGCAGAGGCATAAGATAAGCAATATTAAAGCATTTTGGGCAAGAAAAAAGCCCATGTCATCAACATAAGATTGATTAGACGAAGATATAGGCCAAGCGGCACAAGAGAGAGTAGATGCAAGACTTGCAGAAGCAGGGAAGATCTAGAACTGAGAGAAACAACCAAGGTCTAAGTTTTCCAAGTGTACAATACTGAGGTACTATATAATTCATAAATATCATCTACATTTCCCCCTCTTTAGTCTAGTAATGAAAGTGCTAGTTTAAAATAAATAAATGGGTACTTGGGTGTGTATAACATACCTTGTCTTTGCTTGAGTCCAACCCGAGTGTTTTTCTAGTGACTGAGATGCAACCAAGAACATGTTACAATAAATAATTAGTGCATATAATCTGAAATTTAAAGCTTTAAAATTATTTAAATTGAAAGAGAGTAGGTTTAGGAGTATACATGTGTATCGATGCAACCGTTTTACCCTTTGGAAATTTCATTTGAAAGATGTATTATTATGAATCAATGAAATTGAGATTAAGATAGATATAAATCTAGAAAGTGCACATATTTAAGGAGACAGAGAGATAAAGAGAGATAGGAAGGCCATGCCCTAAACCTTGGAGAAAAAGGTAGATTTCCACTTGGCAGTTGAGACTAGCTCAACCGTGCAACCCAATCATACTTATAACTCGGTGAGTGTGAGTGAACCAAGTCAACTCACACTATCAAACTAGTGAGGTTGGATGATACAATCAAGTCCAACCTCTAAACTTAGCAAGATTGAGTGATTTGATCACCTCAACCACACCAAAAAGTGAACCAACTATTGTAGTAGATTGACATAATATAGTCTGTAAAAGTCCAACCTGATGGGTGGTGACAATCTATGAAAGTGTTTAGAATCTAAAATTGAATTGATTTTGCAACATCAGGCACACATTGCATAACATATAAACCTTAAATATGTCTCATGATAAAATTATGTATAACAATGGTACCAATATATAGAATTCTACCACAAATGTGTGTTTGAATCATATAACTGTGTAATTTGACCAATTTTAAACCATCTAAGTGTGGATGACATGCTTCCAAATCGTGCCCCTACTATAATCTAAACTAAAAATTGATATAGGTGCTAATGTGGAGGACATGTTTCGAAAGCTACCCCTAGTATAATCAAAAGATGTTGAATACTGAGTAAATGTAGAGAACATGTTTCTAATACATGCCCCCATTGAATCTAAGACTATGAACATGTGAAATCCATCCCTATATGGCATGCCCCCACTAAGTTTGAAATTGTGAATGTGTTGAAGCCATGCCTTTATGACATTCACCCATTGATATTCCTCCCTTTGAGTTGAGGGAAGATAGAAACTGATAGTTACCTCACATCAAAAGGATAAATGTAATCATAAAAGTGGTATTTGAGTGCTAAGAGTGCTATTTGAGACTACCTATCCATAACTTAGCCCTAAACCTATCATAGAGCCTATTATCATACTTATCTATCCTTTGTGTAGGCCACACGCATCCCTAGTCATCCTTAAAGCAATCCCAGACCATCATTCTTGAATCTTGGCCCTTCATGTCTAGTGTTATGCCACTTGGACACTAGCACCATAATAAGGAAAATAATGCAATGTGTCCCAATAATTGCACTAATGTCTTTTCCCTCTCTTTTTCATAAAATGAATATCTTTTCAAATATAAAACATCATAGGGTCAGCCTAAACCTCTTTTAACACTCGCATAAACATCAGAATGGCATATATACATGATTTTTAGCCCTATAACCATTAGAGGGAAATTAAATGCAAAATACACATCCAAACTTGGAATTAGTTGTGCACAATTAAGTTTATCAATCCCTTTTCTACCTTATTTTTGTGTACTACCATCTATAACACCTTGAGCTCATATTACCCAAATTTCCAGTCTCAAACTCATTTAAAGCATTCAACCACTATCATACTAGCTTTGTTTTCACTTGTCCCAGCACTTAGGTGGGAAGAAATACATCAGGCTTGATCCCTCCTTGGAGTATTGGTATGTAAGCAATTCTCTTCTCAACAAGGTGTTGAGTATGTCTAGCCTACCCCACTAACAAACACACTTTTCAGCTTGCATCAACTAGATGTTCTAGCAACATGAAGAATTAGGGTTTACTAACAAATTTAGTCAAACAAGTAATATATAGGGTTTAAGAACTCATGCATGCAAGAACAGACCTCATAGATCCAAACACAAGTGTACCCAAAAGCTCAAGACAATCCTGCACAGAGGACACTACTGCCAATATAGGAACACTACAACCATATTTCTAATAATGGTGCTACTATCCAATTAGGGCACTACTATCCAGGAGGGGTTTTGAAACTTTAATCCTATTTTAAACACTCAAACCATCTTTTACCTTAATTTTTAACCTCTAAATCATACATCTCAATTATTTTTCATATAAGTTCATACTTGCACTATTTATTATTGTTTTTAGAAAGGTCAAAGGTAGTCAATTATGTGACAAATCAGTGGCTATATTTATTGCATATTATTATCCTGATTTAGTCTACTCATCTCTTTAACAACGTAAGATTTGCATTCACTAAGTCTTAAAAGGTTAAAACATTTGGTGAACCTGGCTTACTTCAAACATTGCTCAAGCCCTAACCCTATATGCTCTTAGGGTTTGTATCCTTTTTGTTTCTATGCTTGGATATTAGTTCTAAAATCTCATATTTGTTTCAATATATATATTTTGTAATATTTCATAGATTAAATTTCTTTAAAGGTTCACAATATACAACAATATATTTTCCTACACCCCAAACTATAATGGTAGAATTCAACAACCAATTTAATGAAACTGATAAGAGACAATTGCAAGATTTGTTTCTAAACATTCATATATACAAGATGACCTTATCAATATTATTCATAAAGAACTTCAAAAATCAAATAAGGGCCAATGTTCTACTCCCCCAGATAATAACATTGTTACACCTACATTGGGGCCAAATCAGCTAGCACAACCAATTGTAACTCAATAACCTTTAGTGACAGCTACATCTCTTATGGCTAGTTCCTCCACTCCAGATGTATAATCCCTTATCAATATTATTCACAAAGAACTTCAAAAATCAAATAAGGGCCAATATTCTACTCCCCTAGATAATAACATTGTTACACCTACATTGGGGCCAAATCAGCTAGCACAACCAATTGTAACTCAATAACCTTTAGTGACAGCTACATCTCTTATGGCTAGTTCCTCCACTCCAGATGTATAATACCTTATCCATGAGGTTAATACTCTGTAGGATAAGCTGTTACATCTTGATAAGGGAACTAATAGGCCATCACATGCCTTGGATTCTTATGTTCGTTTACATACACTTTTAGAACATCACATTGTGGCAATTCCTTTGCCATCCAGATTCATGGCACCTAAGCTTACATTTTATGATGGTAAGGGTGACCTAGAACACCATCTACGAGCTTTTCATGTAGCATGTTTGGACTACGTGTCCAATGATTGGCTCCTCACTAAGTTATTTTTGCATAGTTTAAAGGATTATGCCTTACAGTGGTTTTATGATCTACCAAATCAGTCTATCACCACATTAAACCCATTGGTAGACATGTTTTTATCACACTTCTCAATAAACATTAGTGACAAGACCTCATATGCTCAAGTTGCACAATTGAAACAAAAATCAAATGAGCCTATTGCAAAATACATCTTGTGATATAAGACTATATTGGCCAAATTAACTAGCCTCATGGCAGATAAAGAGCTTCAAGACATCTTCAAACAGAGTCTTCTACTAGCATTACATGAAGCTATCTTGTTTAAAAAGTTTCCAACCTTCACAGATTTATGCCACATAGTGAAAGAAAGAGAAGTCAAGCTTCTCTCCATGGGCAAACTAAAATATATGAATGGATCAAAATCAACTATTAAGAGTTATAGTAAGCCTCCATACAAGGTAAGGGCCACTAAAAACAAGATTGATCCAAAATACCATAGTTAATGCAGCTTTAAAGCCATTTCTTGCCTGGTTTTATCAGCTCCTACAAATAGAGTTTTCACCAACCTTCCATAATCGCTAGCACGTGTTTTATAGAATCTCTTAGAATGCAATGTCATATCTCTCCCTCCCATCAAAGAGGTTGATACGACATAACCTCTTCCAATGAATGATGATTCCAATGCATTCTGCGAATATCATAGGGCACCAAGCCATACAAAAAATAGATGCATCAACTTAAAACATAAGATACAAGATTTGATAGAGGCTATCATTGTTGGTGTGGGCACACCCACAAAGACACCCAAAGTGCAACAAATAGAAGCTAAGTCATTGAAAATATTCTCATATCCATTTCCAAAGCATACAAAAAATGAGGCAGGGAGCACTTCATGTGTTCACTACACATATTAGGCACATCCACCACCAACATCATATCACACTACTATAAAGGAGGCACACCCACTACATAATATCATTGGTGTGTACCACACTACAGTTTTAGCTAGACCACTCATCACTTTCTCAGAGTAGGAGATTGTTGATATAGACCATCATCCTATCCAAAGTGTTATGGTTAACAATGGGTCAAGAATTAACATGTGCACTATCACACTTCTACAACATTTGGGGTATTTAGAGCAAGATATATCTCCTATAGACATAGTTATCAGTGGTTTCAATTGTCATGTTTAGAGCTCCATTAGGGAGATTATACTTCTACTATAGTTTGGACCAGCACGTGTGGCCACTAGATTCTTAGTAGTACCTAGTGCAAGTGTATTTGACATGTTACTAGGTAGGCCATAGATATAACAACTATGAGCCATCCCATCCATAGTGCATAGATGTCAAAAATATATACATGCAAATTAGGTGGTCACAGTTGAGGGTATTCCACATGAGTATCCTCTATTTATCCCACAAGTAGTGACATCACAGTTACCAATTATAACAAAGTTACCAGTTACAACATATTTACCAATTACAACACACTTACCAGTTATAGCTCTGAGCATAGTTCATATCAGTACACCATATAGTTCAATAGAGCCACTAGTGCAGGCAAGGTTTACTCATATAATGTTGCCACATATACATACTCTCACACGGAGACCATTATTATAGAGACCCATGTGTCAGAGATATGTTATAGATTATAGAGGGCCTCTTTCTACTCACTTTCTGCTAAGATCAGTCATTGAGTTCTCAGGGTTCTCATCATAGGGCACCTATGCCACCTACATCATCTTAGCAGATGGATCCTTAAGACCCTTACAATTCATAGGACACCACAATTAGTGTTACAGATTCTTAACACCACTCAACAGGCAGGACCAGACATAGGTCACTTAGTACAACAAATTTTGAGACCACAGTTACCCTTTCATACAATACGCACGATCATAGGTCATTTATTTGACACATGCCACATTAATAGTGAGTCTCCCATGAGACTCATCAGTTAATATTGTTCCTCCCTTATTGTACATACTTTCCTTATCTCTTGCTCCTTATATATAGTTTCATTTTCATGTTGCTTGTAGATAGCTTGTATCCAAAAAATACAAAAACAATATAACATGTAAAAAACACTCAAATATTTAATCACAAAACACAAAATTACATATTGTATTCATTGCTATGTTTACATTTCTTATATTTTCCAAACACTACATATGCTAGATATCTTAGTATAGTCAATTTTATCATGCATACATGCTTCACTTATTCTTTTTGAGTGCTTACAGATTGTCTAGATGATTTAGATCCACTACACATATCCATATTTGTTATTATCTACCCATTGGGGGTATCTACATAGATACACAGGTTCTTCATTTAACACATTCACCCATTTGGGGGTACCCTATACACAATTTTGATAACTAGGTTACATATTTCTATACTCTACATCACAACTATATCATTGTAATATTTGATATTGGTCATGCTACACTTATATTTTTGCTAACTACTACTACTTTAGACTCAGTATGTGTACATCTTGGCTCTTACACAAATTTGTGTTGCATGTTCATGCATACTTTCATTTATAGCTTTTCTAGTTTAGATTGATTGTATCTCTCTTCTTTTTCTACTCGAGGGCATTTGAATATGCCATTGTTCTTTGGCTCTATGCCACTTATTTTCACATTATGTATGCTTTAGACATGTGCCAATATCCTTGTGTGTGATTTCCCAATTGTGTATGTAGACATTTGAGCATGTCCTTCTATGTGGCTCTAAGCCAACTTGCTTATTTCTTGTATATGTGGACATTTGAACATGTCCTTGCATGTCTTATTTTCTTAGATTCAATTATATGTGCCCATGTCCCTTGTATTTTGGCTCCTTAGCCTACTTTGCATGCCTCACATGTTTTATATGTACACTTTCTTGTATACATCATGGCCATGACATTCATCTCTTGCTTGTTACACATTCTAATTTTATATGTCATGAGGGACTTCTTGTATCTCCTCTCCCTACTTGGGTGTTGTGATGGACATCATGCCCCTTCCTACTAGGTAGCTACTTAGTTTTACTCATATTTGTTGTTACATTCATTCTTATATCTATATTGACACCCTTGTGAATGTTAGGCATGACATACATCGCACATTATAAATTTATGCTCAGATTATCTTACATTTTGATGTTATGTATGCATATTACATTGGATTATTATGCAAATATCATATATGCTCCAACTAACACACATTTTGTAGAACTTTTTATTTTAAGGATAATTCTTGCATAGGTTCAACAACTCCCCTTAAAGAGGGCATTCACAATGGTTTATCATAGACATCAAACTCCTATAATGCAATCATAGTACATTTTTTAGCACAAGGCTTAGATTATAGAAACCAAACTCAAGTAAACACAATGGGAAAATAGTGATACAAAGATCAACATAGTTGCATAAAAATCAGAGTAGGACACTAGTGCCCAAATTGGGAAACTAGTGCCACATATCTAATTATGGCACCATTGTCCAAGATATGGTGCTACTGTCTAGTAGCCTCAGTTTTATAAAAACCCATATTGGCCAGAAAAGTACATCAGGTATAGTATAAGTTTGCATAGGTTCAGTTACAGATTTATCAATTTTACCTAGTTTAGCTTAGATTTATATTAGTTTAGCTCAGATTAGGGGCATCATACATGACATGACCATTCTCATAATTAGTTTGGATACATAGATACGTATTATTATAACTCAATCCAAAATTTATATGTCAAATATTAGATTTGGGGGGCATATGCATGACACTTATACACTGGTTGATCAGATGGAATGATAAATTCCATATCATTATCTATGTTGTGTACATCTAACATCTAACATGTCCTTGTATGTCTTATTTTCTTAGATTCAATGATATGCGCCCATGTCCCTTGTATTTTGGCTCCTTGGCCTACTTTGCATGCCTCACATGTTTTGTATGTATGCTTTATTATATGCATCATGTCTGTTGGGTGAATATTTTGTCACCAGCTAACTGATGAGCAAAATAGGTCTCTTCAACCACAACAGGGGAGATTGGTCAGCCTAGTGTGCAGGTTTACCACATCAAAAGGGGACAAATCTCTCCTCTCATCAAGGGGAGGTTCCTTATAAATATAAGGGGCTATATACTATATATATGCAGAAAATAACACTCAGGGGTAGGACAACACCATCCATCTCTCTTTTTTTAGAGATGATGCTCACAAACAAAGGAGAAATCTTGGTGAAGACACTGAAGGCACTTCTCTTCTTTCAAAAGTGGTCTTGTAGCAAATAGCAGGAGTTCTTTCAGGTGGTGACAAGTAACTGGTAATAGGGGTACAGTAACCAATAGAATGAGGTGTAGCACAAAGTCTCCCCCTCAACTACCCAAGAGTGAAATATGAAAGACAATGAGAACACAAAGTCATCCCAAGGTCTTTTACACATAAACAAAAAATAGACAAACACACTAAAGGCAATTATAGACAGCACAAAGTCTTCCCACAGTTGGCTTCAGGACACCTTCCTGATTATTTCCACTAGTTTTGCTTATTTCATTTAATGGACAAGAACACATTTATGAAATAGACATAAGAACCATCCCCTAAATGACACAAGCTATAACAACACAAAGTCTGAAAGTAACCTACTTTTTTATTCAAACAAATAAATATGATCAACAATCTAAGCTCAAAGTCTCAGTAATCGCCTTTCAATTTTGGCAGAGTTTTGCTTCTATATTCAAAAAGATCTCCTTTGCATAAAATAGGAGTTTACAATATATAGTAGCCAAGAAAAGTTTGGCACTTTGTTTCATGGAGTGGCCCATCTTGCATTTAATGCCTCAAATGCATTTTTAGTTTTGTCAAGGGACCATGCTTGAACAAGGTGGATGCCTTAACTGTGGCATGTCAATTCATCTCAAATGTCTTCTCCTAGACCTGGGTCATCTGGTCTATCCCCTGATATCTGTGCAGTTATCCACTTCATCTTTACTCTAAGGGAGACAAACAGGCTGCACCTTTTAATGCTTGCAAGCTCAAATATCTACTTGGTGGACTATTTCACCTACTGGAATAATTCCTACATAGATATTTCTGGTCTTTTCCCTCTTTCTTGCTGTAATTTGAGCTCTCAGGGCTATATTCCCATTCTATTGGCTCTTTCGGCTCTCTCTTCAGCTGGTTGCTGAGTTTGTTTTTAACTTTTGTTTTTTTAGCTTTGTCTCTTCCTGGTTTTGTCTTTTCCTAGAATTTGAGCTCTCAAGGCTACATTCCCAGCTTTACTGGCTCTTTCGACTCCTTCTCTTAGTGGTTCTTCCTGTTGGCCTTAAGGCCTTTGAATGCATTCGGGTCCGTGCTCAAGCCTTCAAAGATTAATGGCTATTTCTTTGACATGAATTTAACGAGTTTGGGGATGTCACTATTTGAAAGCTAACGGCTAGTTTATTGCCCTAAATTTGATGGCTGTAAGGACATCACTAGACGTTTGGATCCCAATGGCTAGTTCATGGTGCTTAATCTTGACGTCTTCGGGCCCGTCACCTCCTTGGCAATTCCTTTGGCTTTCTTCATTTGATCCTTCCCAAAGGGGAAGAATCCCTTCAGCTTTGGCCGAGAGTCCCCCGCAAGGGTACCTGCCCTTTGGGGTCCTTCAGGTGGTCTTCGGGTTTCTTCGGGCGGTCTTCGAGCTCCAATTCCTTCAGATAAAATATCTAAAGGAAATGTTTCCTTGCCTTAGCCATTTTCCACTTGCTTTTAGTCGGCTTTCCCTTCGATCAGGCGAATTCCTTTAGACAAAAGTCTAAAGGAATTCATCTTGTGCCTTGAACAAATTCTGAAGGAATTCCAACTTTTCTACCTTGTGCAGCGGTCCCATTTTGCTCATCGCCTGCCCTCCACAAGGGTTGTTTGACCTCCAAAATTGCCTTTCAAAAAGTTACAAAGGTCTTTTTGGCTCCTAAGTGCCCTCCACAAGGGCTGTTTGATCTCCAAGATTGCCTTTCGAAAAAGTTGCAAAGGTCCTTTTGGCTCCTAAGTGCCCTCTGTAAGGGCACTTGTCCTTCGGGCTTTTGAAAGACTCCTTTGAACTTCCTGATTGAACTGACCTTGAAAAATGCCTAAGTGTTGAGAACTTGTTTCTTTCCTATAGAGTCCATAGAAAAGAACATGTGGAGTCCATAGAAATGTTTCTATAGAGTCCGTAGAAACTAGAAACTAACCTACAGAGCCTGTAGAAACTAGTTCATATAAATGGGCCTGTAGAGTCCGTAGAAATGAGTCTATAGAAACTAGTCCGTGGAACCAAGAAACCAACCTGTAAAGTCCATAGAAATGAGTTCATAGAACCCAGCCTACAGAGTCCGTAGTTTTCTCTACGTCTCTCGAGCTTTGAAAGAGTCCGTAGAATCCAGCCTGCAGAGTCCATAGAAACATATCTATAGAGTCCATAGAAACTAGTCTGTAGAAATGGGCCTGCACAGTCCATAGAAATGTATCTGCAGAGTCTGTAGAAACTAGTCCGTAAAACCAAGAAATGAGCCTATGGAGTCTGTAGAAATCAGCCTGCGGAGTCCATTAGCTAAAAAATCTTGAAAAATAGAGAATTTGAATGCCCAAAACAATTTTTGAGAAGGGAAGAGAGAATTTTGGCCTGTAGGACCAAAATAGTTCATATGTTGTCCCAGAAAGGAGTGACAAATTTTGGGAACAACAATGTCCATAACATTTATCTCTTGCTTGTTACACACTTTAGTTTTATATGTCATGAGGGACTTCATGTATCTCCCTTCCCTATTTGGATGTCGTGATGGACATCATGCCCCATCCCACTAGGTAACTACTTAGTTTTACTCATGTTTGTTTTTAAATACATTGTTATATCTATATTGACATCGTTGTGAATGTTAGGCATGACATACATCACACATTACAAACTTATGCTTAGATTATCTTACATTTTGATGTTATGTATGCACATTATATTGGATTATTATGAAGATATCATATATGCTCCAACAAACACACATTTTGCAGAGCTTTTTCTTTTGAGGATAATTCTTGCACAAGTTCAACAACTCCCTTTAAAAGAGGGCATTCACAGTGGTTTATCATAGAGATCAGACTCATGTAATGCATCCATAGTACATTTTTCAGCATAAGGATTAGCTTGTACCAGACTCAAGTAAACACAGTGGGAAAATAGTGATGCAGAGATCAACATAGTTGTATAGAAATCATAGTAGAAGGACACTAGTGCCCTAATTGGGACACTAGTGCCACATATCCAATTATGGCACCATTGTCCAAGATATGGTGCTATTATCTAGTAGCTTCAAGTTTATAAAAACCCATATTGGCCGAAAAAGTACATCAACTACAGTACAGGTTTGCATAGGTTCAATTACAGATTTATCAATTTTACCTAGTTTAGCTCAGATTCATATTAGTTTAACTTAGATTGGGGGCGTCATTCACAACATGACCATTCTCATAATTAGTTTAGATACATAGATGCATATTATTACAACTCAATCTATAATCTATATGTCAAATATCAGATTTTGGGGGCATGTACATGGCACATTTTTTATGTATGATCACTTATACACTGGTTGATCTGATAGAATGATAAATTCCATGTTATTATCTATGTTTTATACATATAACATCATATTATAGGTTGCATACTAGTTTCATACCTTACTCCATATGTAGTGGTTGGCATTCTTGAGTGGCCCAGAGCCACCTAATATACCCGATGGTCGCAGAGCTGACATACCCAATCAGACAAATATAGTTACAATGTGCAGTTTTAGTTTCAAATGCATCTACTACACATGGATGGAAAATGATGAAGTTATAAACTACTTTATTTCTTGATCCATCTACATGAGAGGATTGGACACACCATTAGTCTAATCCAAGTTATTCACAGGTCATGATCCACCAAGTAGGGGTGGGCAACAATGGAGTCAAAACTATATTGAGTTATTGAGCCATCCACACATAAGGATTAATCAAGACATCATCTCATTCAAATCTATTCATCGATTTATCAATATATACACACACACAGTTTGACACCAGGTTTATGTATTGGTTTGCATATCTAGTAAGCTATATTCTTTTGTTTCCTCTCTATTACCTCTTTACTCAACTTTACATAGTTTTGTCTTTGCTTTTGATATCTCTCAAGGATTAATTTATGCACATTTTACTTGTAGGATACACCTTGGAGCATGTTTCACATACTCAGACCCAGATTCACATACTTTGCCTCTTAGGTGAGTCTAGGTACACTTTTTTTTATATTATCTTAGTCATTTCACTTTGTTACATTTATAGAATAAAAGGGGGTAAATGTAATAAAAAAAAAATGGTATTTGAGTGATAAGAGTGCTACTTGAGACTATATATCCCTAACTTATCAATAAACCTCTCCTAAATCCTATTATCACACTTATTTAGCCTTTGTGTGGGCCACATGCATCCCTAGTCATCCCTAAAGTAGTCCCAGATCATCATTATTGCATCCTGGCCCTTCATGCATAGTGTTCTACCACTTGGACACTAGCACCATAATAAAGACAATAGAACCACATGGCACTAGTGTCCCAATAATGGTGCTAATGTCATTTCCCTCTATTTTTCATAAATGGATATCTTTTCAAATCTAAAACCTCTTATGGTTAACCTAGACCTCTTTTAACACCCACACAAACATAAAAATGGTATATATACATGAATTTTAGCCTTATAACCACTAGAGAGAAATCAAATGAAAAATATGCCTTCAAAATCAGAATAAGTTGTGCACAATTAAGGTTATCAATCCCTATTATACCCTACTTCTGCATACTACCATCTATAACATTCTTAAGCTCATATTACCTAGATTTCTAGTCTCAATCTCATTAAAAGCATTCAAGTCTAATATCATACTAGTTTCATTTGCACTTGCACCAACACATAAGTGGGGAGAACTACATCGAGCTTGATCCCTCCTTAAAGTATTGGTATATAGGAAACTCTCATCACAATGAGGTGTTAAGGATGTCCAGCCTACCCCACTAATAATCACATTTTTTAGCTTTATCAACCATATGCCTTAGCAATATGAAGGATTAGAGTTTTCTCACAATTTTAATCAAAATAGGTAATATATAGGGTTTTGAAACTCGTGCATGTAAGAATAAACCTCATAAATCCAAACACGGGTGTACTTATAAGTTAAAGACAATCCTACACAAAGGACACTACTACCACATTTCCAATAATGGTATTATTATCAAAATTAGGGCACTACCATCCAAGAGGGGTTTTGACATTGGGATACTATTTGTGACACTTAAACCAACTTTTATCTCAGTTTTTAATGTCTAGATCATCTATCTCAATTATTTTCTAGCTAAGTTCTTACTTGCACTATTTATTAATATCTTTATAAAGGTCAAAGGTAGTCAATTTTGTAACAAATCAGTGGTTGTATTTATTACATATTATTACCCTAGTTTAGTCTATTCAACTCTTTAACAACATAGGATTTACATTCACTAAGTCTTAAAAGGTTAAAATAATAAGATAACCATATAACTATGAATGAACCATGTAGCATATAAAAATACATGTATAAGTAAATGTATCATTGAAGCGCATATAATGTGATCACATTAAGGCCTAAGATGCATGGTAAATATCATGGCAACATCTATATAGTAATAGTAAAAGATCAACAAACAACCAAGCACACATATAAGAACACTCAAAATCAAATCAAAAGACAATGGTCCAAGGAGACCACTAATAAGGGGCATGTTCGAATGTTACATAATTGAATGGACATGAATTTTATCAAATGTCCATAAATCAAGAAATGACAAATTCAAATATCCATACAACAAGTAATGACATATCAAATGTCAAAGCAAAAAACAAATGCATGGGGCCACAAACAATGGAGCATATTCAAATGCTCAACAAACAAGACAATAACAAGACAAAACACTCAAGAAAGTGCATAAATGAAAGCATAAGTAACCAACATAAACATAAGCAATCAAATGTGTTAGCAAAAAATATCAACTACATTGTAGAAGATATAAGCATGGATTAAGGCATGTGTAAGTATATATTAGCTCAAACATAATAATGTAAAATTACCATAGAATGATAAAACCTAGATGTATCATTGTCATAGAGGTGGATGTTCCCAACGTCCTAGTGATGTGAGTAGAAAGAAAACCCAACATCTAGAAGTGCATAAACCATGTATCTATGTATGTTTGTATCACACTTAAATATAAGTATGAAACACATGTATGTAGAAGTAACTGATATGTTATCCATCAACATGGAACTAACACATATGTCAAGGAGCCAATAGCATATGTAGATGCCTAAACTATTTTTGGATTTTTGAATGTTTTTTATTTTTTTGGTATTTTTAGAATATGTGAAGAGACTACCCTATGATCACATCTAAATGATGCTCACAAATATCTCCCCAATGTGAACTTGGTGTAATAAACTAGTGACACTATCAAAAATCATGTTGTAGACATTATTTTATGGATTATATACCACCCCAATCTCGTACATTTTATAAACTTAGACCTTGGTTGTCCCTCTCAATTCTAGACCTTTCCTATTTTCCAAAGTATCGCATTTGTTATGTCTTATGTCCCTTGGCCTATCTCTTGGTCTAAGCAGTCTTATGTTGATGACCCAAACCTTCTATCTTTCCTAGAATGCTTAAAACATGCTTATCTTCCACCTCTATAAGTTTTGAATATGTACCTACTTTCTTGCTCCCTAAACACTAACATCCAAGATAAACACATGCATTTACACTAATGTCCTGCTCTAACGCAAGTGTTGAGTGCCCTAAAGTCATCCAATTTACAAATGAAATATATCCTAATGGTTAGTCTAAGTGATTTAATGCAATTTATTTCTCCAAAGGGATTGATATAAATACAAGATCAACCCTTATTCATTATTCATGTAGAAAATACCATAAGAGACCAAGACAATTATCAAAAGCATTTTATCAAGCATTCAATTGAACAAAGATTATCTATTTTCTCATATTTTCATATCAGACATAGGGACAACACATCTACATGATTGGAGTACTAAAGGAGTAGCATAAGAGCTATATTTTACAAGTTACAAAATAGGTCATTATTGTACTTAATTTGCACATATTGCATGATTCACACACAATCCAACACATAGGGGATAATTACATTAGTCTAAGGCCTTCTTCAAAGTATTGGTTATGTAGGAGACTCTAATTAACAGAGGGGTCTTTGGGTTCATATCAACACCATGTGCCCACTAACCCATTTCTCCCAAGGTCAATATGAATATGAAGAACTAGGGTTTTATAAATTCACAAGGAGCAATAGTCCATGACCTAGATCTAAATGCACAAAATTAATGGCAAAGATAAATCCATAAACATCTAGGTGGTTGTATCCTTTACTAATAGGTGTTTTGCACATGACACGTACATTGAGTTTAGATAGTAATCTTGATGCAACCATCCAGGGTAAACATTAGTGTCTGAGGCTATAGAGGCACTCAATCCAAAATTTGATGATTATTTTAGAACTGTCTTCTAGTCTACTTCCTACCTGTTCCATATCTAGAACTGCATTAGCATCAAAACAAGCTAAGTACATTATTTCTATGTCATTTCCACATCTAGCATAGTTTTACTTATTAGTTTTAGCTTATATTAGTTTAATAAATTTAGTATATGTTTATATATGAGTTTAGCACCCAATTGACCTATAGTATATTTGATCATCACCCTTGTGCATTGTCATTTTTATAGTCTTAACCCTATTTACCCTAGTAGGATCCATATCCAATTGAGGGTTAAACATTTGGTGAACTCGATTTATTTTAATGCAAACATTTCTAATTCATATGGTTTTCAGCTAGCTAGAGTTTTAGATTGATGTACTTTTTCATTTCCTACTAATGTTATTTTACATGAAACCCAGGCATAGTCCTATATTGGGAGGTGTGCATTTTGAACACGTTAAGCTTCCCATCCCACCACTTAAGATACCTCAAACCAATTAGGGACATAATATTACCA
Organism: Torreya grandis; assembly: GCA_037957365.1. NCBI lineage: Eukaryota > Viridiplantae > Streptophyta > Pinopsida > Cupressales > Taxaceae > Torreya > Torreya grandis. The sequence continues at coordinate 1,107,354 of JARHVA010004412.1, read as the reverse complement.
ATGTTGAGAATGAAAAACATACTAATGAGAATATCATAGAAGAAGATTTTGATAATGATAACCATGAGTCTAATGAAATCAATGAACATGATCAAATAAACCATGAACAAGTGCAAATAATTGCATTTTTTCATGAGCGTATTCATCAAAATCCTGAAGATCTTGATGAGATCCTAAAAACTATATTAGAAATAAAAAATTCAAAAGATATAGTTCAAAAATCCCTTCCCTTGAACACACTGCCACTTAATACTTCTATTGGGGGCATGGGTTATGTTTTTAAACCTTTGTTTCATAAGAACCAAAACACTATTACTACATCCACCATGGGATTACCAATAGTTTCAACTCAAATATCGATTTCAATGCGTATTACTACTCAAACCATGTTTACATCCCCTTTGGTGACTATTCAACTTGTTAATCTAAATCCCAATGGGTCTATAGTTAAAACACTCCTTCAAGTTATAAATATCTTAGAGGACAATGTTACAAAAATTTTAAAAAAAAATTTAAAGTCTCCTTGTGCTATTTATTCCCAAGATGTGTTACATAACCCTCTTGAACTTGAGATATCTTTGCACCCTTTGCCAACTAGTTTTGTTGTACCTAAGTTCACATTTTATGATGGCAAGGGTGATCTTGAATAATGTCTTCAAACCTTTTATACAACATGCCTTGACTATGCCTTCAATGATAAACATTTGACCAATTTATTCCCAAGAAACCTCAAGGACTATGCTTTGAGGTGATTCTATGATTTACCTCTCCAATCTGTGAAAACATTCAAACTTCTTACATATCAGTTTTTGTAAAACTTTTCCATTAATATTTCTAAAAAAGTTTCATATGCTCAAATTTCCAAAATCAAACAAAGAACAAATGAACCTATCAATGAATATGTCTTGAGGTACAAAACAATACTAGCTAAAATGACCAATCCTATGGCAGAGAAGGAGTTGAAAGACATATTCAATCAAAGTTTACTTGCTCCTTTACATGAGTCCATTGTTTTAAATAAGTTCAAAACTTTTGATGACCTATGTCATGTTGTATGGGACCATGAAATGAAGTTTATTTCATTAAATAAGCTCAAGTATGCAGTAAACACACCAAATGCATCTAGATCTAGTACCAAATTTACAATCAAACCAAGTTATAAGGTAAAGCCTCATAAACTGAAAAAAGGAAATAACCAACATGGTTAACATAGTTTCATAGTAGTGTAATCAACTTATCCTATCTAATCTACCAAATACACAATTTACATGCTTACCTGAATCTCATGCCTCATCACTCCCACAATTAGTGGAGTGTCAGCGTATATCTCTCCCTCATCCTCTAAAGGTTGATATAAATAGACCTCTACCCATAAGATATGATGCAAATTATTGTTGTGATTATCGTTAGGGAATATGACATTCTACAAACAAATGTTTTACCTTAAAGCATAAGATCCAAGATCTCATTGATGACCAAAAGATTAAATTCGATGATCCTGTAAAGGAATCATGATCACAACTTGGCGATCACCACAAAAAAAAGTATTTAATAATATTTTACAAGACCATTCTAAGAAAAACTAGAAGTGCAAATGGCATATACTACACATCCTCCTCCATCACATTATGGGCACCCATTAAATGGGATTATTGGTACTTATACATGACATATACCTCATATGGTTTAGAGATTTTATAGTTATTTTGATGACATTGAGATTAAGGACGATGAATCTAATCTTCATTCTGTATTCATTTGAGCATACCTTAATAAACACCTTATACATAATGTTATGATTAATAATGGTGTAAGTGAGAATGTTTGCACCATAACATTCCTTATGTAATTGAGTTATACTCATCATGATTTACATCTTTCTACTAGATTAGTTAGAGAATTTGATGGGATCTCCTAGAAGGTTCTTGGTGAGATTGACCTACCTTTACAGGTTAGTGCCTCACATGTGGTTACTACCTTTGCAGTCATACCTTCCACATGCATATTTGATATGTTATTAAGAAGACCTTAGATCCATACACTTCGAGCAATACCTTCTATAGTGCATGGGAGTGTTAAATACATTCACGTCAATAACGTAATTATAGTTTCCATAATACCATATGAGCATCCTCTTGAACAAGAGAAACTTATACCCAAATAACTAATTATGAATCTTACTAAGGCTAATTCACCACAAAAGGGTAAGCAATAGGCAATCCCCTTTACTAGGTAGCCAATACTTGAGACACCATTACATCAAAGACATACAATGGATTCTATAAAATATTCATCTACTACGCACCATGTTTAGATATCAAAAGTACCTACACATGTTCATATTACTATTATTCTAAAAAAAACACAAAGTACTCAATGATGGGTTCCATGAACCCCTACTCCTGTTACTCCTACTATTTATCCAAGAATATAGAGTCCTCTTTTACATATGTAGAGCATCACAAAAACTATAATGACAGATATTTCACCTATACAAGCTCCTTGAAAACATCACCAGATTACTACACTAGGTTTATAGTGGGGAGATATCTATGATCACCCTTTGGATGGGATCATAGGATACATTTCCATTTCACATTATAAAAATACCAAAAAAATAAAAAATATTCAAAAATAAAAAACATTCAAAAATACAAAAACACTTCCATCATAAAACATGTTCTATTGTCTCCTTGGGATATATGTGTTAGTTCCATGTTAATGGATGACATATCAATTACTTCTACATACAAATGTGTGTCACACTTCTACTTGAGTGTGATACATGCATACATAGATACATGATCTATTCCTATTTCAGATGTTGGGCCTTTCTCTACCCATTTCTTATGGACACTGGGTACATCCACCTCTATTATCATAATATTTCCAGGTTATATCATTTTATGGTCACTCTACATCATCATATTTGAGCTCTTATTTGTTTGCACATGCCTTTATCAATGATTATATATTACACAGGGTACTTGATATGTTGTGCACTTGACATTTTTTGCTACTAAATTTGATCCATGGGCTACTAAGATATGTTTATATTAGTTTCTTATGCTTTCCTTTATGCACTTTCTTGAGTGTCTTACCTTGCTATTGTCTTACTTATTCGATCATTTGAATATGCTCCCTTATTTGCAGCCCCGATGCCTATGTATGCTTTCTTTGACATTTGAACATGTCATTGATTGTCATATAGACATTTAAATATGTCATCCTTGCTTTTTGTGTACATTAGACTAAGTCATTCCCCTTTGATTGTGCGACATTTAAACATGGCTCTTATTTACAGTCTCCTTAGACCATTGCCTTTTGACTTGCTTTTGAGTTCTCTTGTGTGTGTGCTTGATTTGCTTATCGAGCTTGTACCATCACTATCTAGACATTTCCATTATCCTTATCATGAATCTTAAGCCTTTATGTAATCACATTGTTCTATGCACTTCAACGTTATATCTACCTAGACATGTTGCTTCTATATGCTACATGGTTCCATTCACAAATTTTACAATTGTCTTATCCTTTTGAGGTGAGGTAACCACCTTTTTATATTCTTTCCTCACCTCAAAGGTGGGGAATATTAGTGGGGGCATGTCATAGAGACATGTTTTTCATATTTGACACAGTTTCAGATTTAGTGAGGGCATGCTTTGGAAGCATGTTCTCCACACTTATTCAATATTTGATACTTATATCAGTTTTTAGATTTAGTGGGGGCATGTCATACAGGGATGGCTTTCACACATTCATAATTTCAAATTTATTAGGGGCATGTTTTGGAAGCATGTTCTCCACACTTATTCAATATTCAACATCTCTAGATTACAGTGGGGGCATGTTTTGGAAACATGCCCTCCACATTGGTACTCATTCCATTTTTATATTTCTCCATATATATTAGGGGAATGCTTTGGAAACATGTTCTCCACACTTACATAGTTTCCAAATTGACCAAATCACGTAGTTATATAACTGAGATTCATAGTTGTAGAAACATATTATACATTGGTACCATTGTTATACACAATTTCCGCATAAAACAAATTTAAGGTGTATATGTTATGAAATGTGCACCTAATACTGTAAAATCCAAATCATTTTCAAATTTTAAAACACTCTCAAGTACTATCATCACCTACCAAGAGGTACTTTTATTCACTGATACCCAAAATGTACTTTTACAGGTTGTATTGAGTGAACCTAATACAATAGTTGGTTCACTTTTGGTATGGTTGAGGTGATTAAATCATTCAATATTTTCAAGTTTTTAGGTTGGAATTGATGTTTCATCCAACCTTACTAATTTCACAATACGATTTGACTTTGTTTACTCGTGCTCACTAGGTTATAATTATGGTTAGGTTGCATGACTAAGCTAATCTTAATTGTTGGGTAGAAACTCTCCTTTTATTCAAAAATGGGGGCATGTGCCTTCCCAATCTCTCTCTCTCTCTCTCTCTCCTTAATATATGCACTTTCCATATTTATATATATTTGTCCTAATCTCAGTTTTAGAGCCTTACAATGATAGCTCTTTCAAATCAACTTACTGATAGGCAAGGCAATTACATCGATATACGAGTGTACTCCTAAACCTTGTTATTTCAATTTCAATCTTTTCAAGTACTCTTAATTTTAGAGTATATGCACTGATTTTTTATTATAACATGTTCTTAGTTGCAAGTCAGTCACTAACAAAGCACTCAAGTTGGACTCAATCAAAGGTAAAGTGTGTTATACGCACCCAAGTATGCATTATTTTTCCATAAACTAGAAATTTTATTACTAGATTAAAGGGGGGTAAATGTATACACTATTTTATGGATTATATAGCACCTCAATCTTGTATACTTGGAAAATTCAAACCTTTGTTATTCCTCTTAGTTCCAAACCTTTCACACTTTTTGAAGTCTCAAATTTGTTCTATCTTGTGACCCTTGGGCTATCTCTTGGTATGACCATTCTTATGTTGATGACCCAAACCTTCGATCTTGACATGAATGCTTAAAACCTACTTATCTTCCACCTCTACAAGTTTTGAGTCTGTACCTACTTTCCTACTCCCTAGACATTAACATCTAGGACAAACTCCTACATTGATACTAGTGTGTTGCTACAACACAAATGTTTAGTGCCTTAAAGTCATTCAATTTTAAATTGATATGTATCTTGATGGTCAACCTAAGTGATTTAATGTGAGTTATTTCTCCAAATGGTTTGATATAAATACAAAATCAACCCTCATTCATTTCTCACCTAGAAAAGACCAAAAGAGACCAAGAAAACTTATCAAAATCATTTTATCAAGTATTAAATTAAATAAAGCTTCCCTTTTTCTCCTATTTCCATATCAATCATAAGGACAACACATTTACAGGTCTAGAGTACTGAAGGAACAACCCAAGAGCTATATTTTTCAAGTTACAAGCCAAGTCATTATTATACTTTGCACATATTGGATAATTCATACACAACCCAACATGTAGGGAAGAATTACATAAGTCTGAGGCCCACTTTGTTAGGTTGTGGAGCTAAAAGCTTCACCCAGATGCAAACATGGAGGGTTGCTGAGTGTCACAGTCGCTGACGCCAACAGGCCACACCGACGTCGGGCAGGGGTCGACAGAAAGCAACCGACATCGGTAGGAGTCAGCCGACGTCAGTCACCTCCAGGAAGACAGGGACCAATGTCAGTCGCCTGTGCGGTTCCAGAACTGGTTGTTGATGAACAGTCAGTTAGTTGAACGGGTTGTTTGCATGTTAAAGACTAGTTCGAGTCTTGAGCTGCTTGTCTAAATTATTGTATGCATGGGATCTATATAATAGACCCATGGGGTTGTATTGTAAAGTGTAGAACCAGAAGAGTTCTTCCATTGGTGGAATCACAGGGGTTCTTCTAGGTATGTAAGATCAGGTTGATCTGCAGGGTGTGCAAGATCAGGGTGGAGATCTACATGGGTAAGTAAGGTCAGTTGATCTGTAGGGGTGTGTGTGTGTGAGGGTCAAAATGAGATCTGTGGGGTAGCAAGATCCAAGGTGACAACAACACATCAAGAAGCATGATCAGGTGAGATCTACTTGGAGTACCGGTTCATACTCGATTGTACTGGTAGTATTGTACTGACTGGTTGAGGTGAACAACAGCTCTGTGTTTGAGTTGTTTGTTGTGACCTGTATTGAGAAAAGATAACTCTTGAGGGAAAGAGATCTGTACATCTGAGAGGTGTGAGAAGAAAGTGTGATTTTCTTCATTGTATTTCCTTATGGAATGAGTTGAATACAATTGTGTGTTGCCTCTCATATTCTGTGTTATTTCTATTTCTAGTTACTTGTACTTCTGGTTATTTCTGCATATTTAATTGCTAATACAAAGGTAATCAAGTGTGCTCTTAAATCTAACAAGTTGGTATCAGAGCATGTTTGTTGTTTTAGGTTCCTGACAACTAGTATCAGAGCTTTTGGTTGGGTTACTAATAGGTGTTTCAGATCTGGTTAGTGTGTGTTGATTACAGGTTACTCACAGGGGTTTCTGTTTGAGTGGGAGTATAGCAATGGCAGAAGAAAGTAAGCTATAAATGGAGAAGTTTAATGGCAAGAACTATCAATTATGGAGGATGCAGATTGAAGATTATCTGTATCAGAAAGATTTGTACTTACCATTGGGTGGGGTTACATGTAAGCCCCTAGAGTATTTCCTTCTGGAATGAGTTGAATACAATTGTGTGTTGCCTCTCATATTCTGTGCTGTTTCTATTTCTAGTTACTTGTACTTCTGGTTATTTCCACATATTTAATTGCTAATACAAAGGTAATCAAGTGTGCTCTTAAATCTGACAAGTTGTGTCAGAGCTTTGGGGAACCTAGGTCCTATCAATTGGTATTAGAGCGAGGTTGGAGGTTCTCAGAGCAAGGTTTACTAACAGGTGGTTCAGATCTAGTTAGTGTTTGTTGATTACAGGTCACTCTCAGGGGTTTTTGATTGAGTGGGAGTATAGTAACGACAGAAGAAGGTAAGCTGAGAATGGAGAAATTTAGACAAAGGGGTTGCACCACATGATGTGTGGTGGTTGGTCTTTAAGATTGAGCTTGAAGAGGAATACAAGCCAGGATACAGATTAGATAATGTACTGGTATAGGTATAGGTGCAGCTGTTTATCTCCAAGTGGGAGATTATTAGTTTGTGGAGCTAAAAGCTTCACTCAGATGCAAACATGGAGGATTGCTGAGTGTCACAGTCATTGACGTCGGCAGGCCACACCAACGTCAGGCAGGGGTCGACAGAAAGCAACTGACATCGATAGGAGTCGGCCAACATCGGTCACCTTCAGGTAGACAGGGACCGACGTCGGTCACCTATGTGGTTCCAAAACTGGTTGTTGACAAACAGTCAATTAGTTGAACGGGTTGTTTGCATGTTAAAGACTAGTTCGAGTCTTGAGCCGCTTGTCTAAATTATTGTATGCATGGGATCTATATAATAGACCCATGGCGCTGTATTGTAAAGTGTAGAACCAGAAGATTTCTTCCATTGGTGGAATCATAGGGGTTCTTCTAGGTATGTAAGATCAGGTTGATCTGCAGGGTGTGCAAGATCAGGGTGGAGATCTACATGGGTAAGTAAGGTCGGTTGATCTGCAGGGGTGTGTGTGTGCGAGGGTCAAAATGAGATCTGCGGGGTAACAAGATCTAAGGTGACAGCAACACATCAAGGAGCAAGATCAGGTGAGATCTACTTAGAGTACCGGTTTGTACTCGGTTGTACTGGTAGTATTGTACTGACTGGTTAAGGTGAACAACAACTTTGTGTTTGAGTTGTTTGTTGTGACCTGTATTAAGAGAAGATAACTCTTGAGGGAAAGAGATCTGTACATCTGAGAGGTGTGAGAAGAAAGTGTGATTTTCTTCATTGTATTTCCTTTTGGAATGAGTTGAATACAATTGTGTGTTGCCTCTCATATTCTGTGCTATTTCTATTTCTAGTTACTTGTACTTCTGGTTATTTTCGCATATTTAATTGCTAATACAAAGGTAATCAAGTGTGCTCTTAAATCTGACAAGTTGTGTCAGAGCTTTGGGGAACCTAGGTCCTATCACGCTTCATAGTATTAACTATTTAGGTAGTTCTTATTGATAGAGGGGCTTTGGAGTCAGCTTGACACCATGTGCCCATTAACCCATTTTTTCCCTAGGTCACTGTGATGATGAACTAGGGTTTTGCATATTCATAAGGAGTGATAGTCCATGACCCATATCTGAATGCACTAGAGCAAAGGTGTAAACAAACACATAAGAATCCAAGTGATCAAATCATTTTCTAGAAGGTATTCTATATAGGACACTTGCATTGAGTTCATACAATAGTGTTGATGCAACCATTCAAGGCTGATGTTAGTGTCTAAGCTCCAAAGGCACTCAATCCATAATCTGAAGAATATTCCAAAACTATCTTCCAATCTACTTTCTACTTGTTCTAGATCCAGAACTACATTAGCATCAGAACAAGCTAAGAACATTACTTATTTATCATTTCCATATCTAACATAGTTGTAATTACTATTTTTAGCTTGTTTCATTTAAATTTTTTGGTATATGTTTATATTTGAGTTTATCACCCAATTGGCCTATTGCAGATCTGATCATCATCCTTGTGTATTATCATTTATATATTCTTAATCATATCTACCCTAGTAGGATCTATATCTAATTTAAGGTTAAACACATGTATAGGTGCAATATTTATCATTATAATATCTAGGATGCTATGCATATGTATAATGGGACTCTGTGGTCATGAAGAAATAATAGGAGGAGTAGGGGTTCATGGAATCATCATTAAGTGTTTTGTGGTTTATTTGGAATAACAATAATAAGAACATGTGTAGGTGCTCTAGATATTTGTATGTGGTATGTAGTTGATGAGGATTTTGTGGAACCCACTATGGATCTATAATGTGAAGGTTTTTCAAGTACTACCCACCTAGTAATAGGGATTGTATATTGCTTAGCCTTTTACAGTGTATTAGCCTTAATAGACTTGATAATTAAAGTTTGGGTATATATTTCTCTTGTTCAAGAGGATGCTCATATAAAAATCTAAAAAATGTAATTACCTATTAGCATGAATGTGTTTAATACACCCATGCACTATAAAAGGTACTGTTTAAAGAGTATGTATCTAGGGGCATCCCAATAACATATCAAAGACACCCATGGAAGGTATAACTGAAAAGATAATAACCACATGTATGGGACCCACTTGTAAAGGTAAGCTAATACCACCAAAAACATATTATTAGGTCCCATCAAATGCTCTAATTGATATGGTTGAAGGGTGTAAAACATGATGAGTATAACCCAAGTACGTAATTAATTCCATGGTACAAATGTCATCACTTGCACCATTATCAATCATAACATTGCATATATGTTTGTGATCAAGGTATGCTCGAATGAATAAAGTATGAAAATCGGAGTCATCATCCTTAGTCTCATTATCATTAAAAGTAATAGGTCTCTAAACCATAGGAGGTTTATGTCATGTATAAGTACTAGTAATTCCATCTAGTGGTTGTTCATAGTGTGATGGATGAAGATGTGCATTATATACCATTTGCACTTCCACATCCTTATTACAATGGTCTTGTAAAGGGTTGTTAAATAACTTCTAATTTTGGTAATCACCAAGTTGTGAACTTGATTACTTTGGAAGATCATCAAATGTAATCTTTTGGTCATTGATAAAGTCTTGGATCTTATGCTTAAAGGTAAAACATTTGTTCATAGAATGGCCATGGCCTCAAGTGGTGATAGTCACAATAACCATTTGCATCATATCGTTTGGGTAGAGGTCTACTCATATCAACCTTCATAGGATGAAGGAAAGATATAAGATGACACTCCACTAGCTACAGGAGTAATGAAGCATGAGACTTAGGTAAGAGTGTAAATTATCTCCATAAATAAAACAAGTTGATTAAGCTGCTATGAAACTGTATTAACCATGGTGGTTGTTTCCTTGTTAGGCTCAAGAGGTTTCACCTTATAACTTGGTTTGATTGTAAACTTGGTATTGGATGTAGATGTAGTCAGTGTGTTTGCTACATACTTAATTTAGTTCAATGAAATAAGTTTCATTTCACAGTCACAAACAACATGGCACAAGTCATCAAAAGATTTTTTTTTTAAAAAAATGATAGGGTTATACAACATATCTTGGGAATCAATAGCACAAGGATATTTTAAAGCCTTTTAATCAATGTTTGTAACTTTATCCTCCAAGTTATTTATAAATTGAATGAGTATTTGAACTTTAGATCCATTAGGATGTAAATTAGCAAGTGGAGTAGTCACTAATGGAGATGCACACATGGTTTTATTAATATTAGGCATTGAAATTGATATTTGAGTTGAAATGATAATTCCATGGTAGATGTATCAATAGTGTTTTTAGGAAATAAAGGTTGGAAGGCATAATCTATGCCTCCACTAAATGTAGGTATATTTATTGGTACACAATCAGTTGTAGTACCTTTTAAGGACTCACCATCACTAGGTGAAGAAGCCTTAGACTTATCATGCTTACTTATTTCATCTCGTGTAACAAACAAAAATGCATCCATTAAACCCTTGTTATTATTGAGATGAGTGACCAATGCTTCTTTATCTTCCATTTGAAATCAAGTATTTTAGATTAATGTTTTCCATTTCCTTTACAAATGAAAACTTTAGAACTTGCAGCAAAGTATAATACTTAGGAAAACATGAAACACAAAACTCTAAACCACCTGGGGTTTGGAGCTCAAATGTCCAGTTCACTAAACATTTAACCCTATATTCGATATGGATCCTAATATGGGGTAGATAGGGTTAAGAATATAAAAATGAATAAACACAATAGTGATAAATAGATCTATAGTAGGCCATAAAAATTTCAAACTTAGATAGAACATATACTAAATTTATTATGCTAAGATATGCTAAAAATGGAAAGTACAACTATACTAGATATTACAATGATAAAGAAATGATACTTAGCTGGTTATGATGTTAATGTTGGGCCCCTAACCCATTAGTAGAGGATTCATCCTAACAGGACTTCCACCTAGGTGTGAGAGGATCATTTTGATGAGTGGTTAGTCTTTGGGCTTTTTGTAGCTAGCTAGAGGTTGCAACACATATCTTGCACCAACTGGAAAGTGGCTAACTATCTCCTAGATTTTCAAGGCATCTTCAAGGATTTGAAGAGATGTGGTAGTTGCAATGTAAAGTTCATAGAGTCATAGAGCTAGCAGTTATGATGATTAAGTTCTAGATCAGCACTCAATGTGCAACTTCCACCCTAAAAAAGATGTAATTAAAGGCTTATTTAAGGAGCTCGAGCCAGAATAGGCAGAAGAGATGAACAACTATAGCAGAGCTTTTATAGAATGAATTCTCTACATCCATTGTTTTAGCTACCATGAAGGATTTATAAATAATATGGAGGTCATGGATCCATTTGTATGTACCCAAGCTCATTTATGAGCTTATGGTTTGTTAATATTTTGATACGAATATAAACTCTATCATGTATTTTGAACAAATGATGAATGTTGTGCATTTACATATAATGTGTCTAGTTTTTATGTCACTTTATGTTGTTAATGAAATGCATATATTTATATTGTCATACTATTGACAAAATTATGTTAATTAATGTTTGTGCCTTTTACTAGTTCGTGTCTTCAAGAGTCCTTGTAATAAAATGTGATGTCATCATCATTTTACATAATGAATGAGTATATATCTTGTGCCTATAATCCAATACTTGTGTAATTCACATCTATTTAATACGAGTAAAAGCAACTTTGTGACCTCTTAAGAACTTGTATAACACTAGGCATAGTTTATGAAAGGAATGTGCCTTTAGATCTACCTTAAGTTTTCATTGAAATGCTAAAGTCCCCTAATTGAAGCCCCACACCATAGCATAACTAGCCCAATGCGGTCCATGGTTCCTTCTCAGTTGTGCTTCGAGTGAGTGCATAAGGTCTGTGCCTTATGTGGATTGATGCCAACACAACTAAGTGTTCAAATGTTGAGAGCAAAGGGAACATCCCATGCTCTGGTAGTAGTAAAGCAAGAACTAACTAGATGATAATTTTATACAACATTTTGGTTCCATTTCTGGGACCCATGTTGAATTTTGTTGTTGTGATGATGTGACATAATGATGTACCAACTTTATCTCAAAAATATCAAGCTCTAGATGTAATAGGTGGAAGATAGATTTATGCTGAAGCATCAAACCTGTTAAGGACAAAATCCAATAATATGGGTTCAAGACAACCTATGTGATACTTTGTATGAAGTCTTTTTTTGTGAGTTACCTAACCATGTGTACAAGTGGTTGGTTGCATATTCAACCCACAAAAGATGAAGTTATGGATGGAGTTATGACATTAACTACACTAGAAGTAATGATAAAACCAGTGCATAACCCTATGGCTACAGGGGTTGGAGGACTGACACTAGGATAGGCACTAGGGGACAAGTGCCTCAAGTACCATCTACCCCCCATAGAATATCTACTATGAGATGGCTATGCACGTCTTAGAGTATCATGATGTGGAAAATGTTGTAGAATATGTACTAAAGTGTGAATTATAGTGGCATCCTTTTGGCATAACTTAGTCCAAGAATAAGGCTACTCAGTTTGTGAATATATTACTTGATCGTGCCCACACTTGGTATAAAAAATTTGATCCTAAGTAGGCCATGGTTGACTATGATACTCTGAAGGATACATTCCTAAAGGAATTTGACATTTTAGAGTTTGAACAATAGAGCATCATCATGTTAAAAGAGATTACCTAAGGACTCTCAGAGAGTATGCACCTATATGATGTAAGGTTCAAAACTCTCCTATCTAAGCTCCCATATGATATTCACCCTTCCCAACATGCATAGTGGTTTATTTGGGGTTTAATCATGCCATTTTGAAGAGTGCTTTCCATGACTTTTATAGACCCTCAAGAAGCGCTTGAAGCTGCACTCAGAGTCAAGGTAGTTTAAAAGTGTAGATACTAGGATCAACCCATTTATAGAGGTGTAGATTGAATTTATAACCATATAGCTCCAAAAGCCCACTGCCAGCTCTTTGCATGAGACTTGAAATGGACTATGATGCACTGACTATGAAGTATAGGGCTATAATAGAACTATCCTTGCAGGAATGTGCACACTGTGCTCCTAAGTTACGAAGTCTGTTGAAAAGTGCATGACGTCTGAAATTGCCCTTTGTTGTAATGTGTCAGCCAAGTCAACACAACCATATATTATTAGTTGTGTGATGCCTATACCCATACCACTATTGATTTTAGGGTGATTGACAAGATGTGTGAAAACATAGAGAGAAGCACATGACAGGCTATCCCAGCCATCAGAGGGAAGGAAAACTAGGGTAATGATGGCTTTGACAAATAGAGTATAAGATTTGGGATGTAACAAGGCACTAAAGGGTAATGTGGAAGATGTGATGGTGGAAGGTTCCTACCATGATCATGTTATAAGTGTGGCTCAACATAGCATTATTAGCACAACTGCCCTACACATCCCATGCGTGGGTATTGTCAAGGGTCCCATAAGATCGAAGAATGCCCTAACCTATACAAAAAGTTGACCCAAGATAGGTATGGCATAGAAAAGGTTGCATGAATGATCAAGCATGAGCAAAAGTTATAAAAATGAACCCTAAAGGTGAAACCTACATGTATGGAGGCAGTTAAGGTAAAAGCAACTACACAAAGTAGATTCACCACTAAGCTACCAATTATGCCTATACCTGAGTTCCACCTCAATTATAAGGATAAGGGTCATAATGAGTGCATAACATGTACTAAACCCAAAGTTATATCGTACCTAGACCTAATGTGCTAGAAAGATGTATTACATGCTATGAGTGTAAACCAAAACCTACAAGAGGAGCTCCAATTAGTGAGAGACCTAAAAGTGCATGTTGTTGCCTCTTTTAAGAAGTAGGATATACAAGAATCCAAAGTATCAAAATTAACTAAGATCCTAGGCCTTTTACAAACATAAGGAATGTTGTTACTATTGAAGAACTTACTCTTGGAGCATGTAGGATAAAAGCTAGTTAAGGTTAACACACCATATATGGAGAGGGGATGAGAAGTTTGACATACCCAAAATACTGAATATGACCAAGAACTCCTAATAGATGCCATGATTGATGGATGGTCTATCTGTGAGGTTCTTGTAGACATAGGCATCGAGGTCAACATCTTATCCAAGAATACCTAGGATAAAATGGGTAGACCAGCTTTGAGACCTTTCCCTCATGTACTCTTCATGGCCAATAAAACTCAAGCACAAACTATTAGAATTTTGAAGAGTGCATTTATAGTTATTATGAGCACCAAAATTCACACTGAATTTGAAGTCATAGAGTTGGAAAAGCAAGACAACTACTCGACACTTGTAGTAAGGCCATGGTTTTATACAAACAATGCAGATATGCACTTCAAAAGGTGTTACATGACATTTGAAAATGGAAAGGAGATGGTAGTTATACCCCTCTCAAATGACCAAGAACCCCTTTATATTGAGAGCGTGGACATCAAGGATGAGATCAACTACATCTATAACATCTTGGCATAAGGCATCAAGACTCTAGACCCAAATGATCAAGGAATCCTCTTTTGGGAAGATGAATAATTAGCTTTAGACACCACCGATGTTGCTTGTAATCGATGGGTTGAAGAAGCATCTGAGACCACTGATCGATGGTATCACTTGGTGGATGCAAAGGTTCCAAAACTAGTAAAGATAGGTTTAGTACATATCAATTAGGATTCAAAAAGATGGGTCCCTTATACCAATAAAAGGGAAAAAATAGTGTTTCACCTTAGTAAGGGAAAACTTACAATGCTCTCAAAATATGAAGGAAGTAATCTAATGGAAGACTATATCTATGACCTTGAGTTGTGCATCCCAAAAGACTTGGATAGAATGGGAGCACTAGTATGCACATTAAAAAGCACTATCACTCATTAGTGGTAGTGTAAAATCCTAGCTTGCCAATTTGGTAGGATGTAAAGGTAGCTATTTGCACCAGGTTTAAAAAAAGCAATGAGGACCTAGACATTTTAGCTTACTCTAGCGACTTTGACCCCATCTCACACGTACATCTTTACAAAGAAACATGGATTGGTTACGGTGAAAATTCCCCAAGAAATCTATAGGTGTATGCCTTCTATATAACTTTAAAGTCTTGGGCATGAGTGTGGTATGTAGTCAATGAGATGCATTGTGAGACAACCAATTTGGATGCCCTTAAGGAGTAATTTATTCATACCTTCTCTTTTTATTTGTAAAACCTTGAATTGATTGAGCCATTATAAGTAGTGTGGACGTTAGTTTTTGAGGACACTACTATATTAGAAGAGCACCTAAAGGACATGTTTTATGAAAAAGGGTTAGCACTCCCAACCTTCTTCGAAGAGCAAACTCTGAATAATGACTCTAATGATGAAGAAGATAACACATGGAAGGCATGAAACTGGAAGAATTTGATAAGGAAAAGGAAGTAGTGCACCAATTTGAGGATAGTGCCCCAAAATAAGAATACCCTACCCATATTCAGGTAGAAATAATTGAGGGTAGCAGACAAGTCAAGGATTCTCACCAAGAGATGAATGAACCCTACCAAACACCGTTAAAGACTACCAAGGTAGATATTAGTCTAACATGGAGTTGGAATGTATTGTTGATATCCTAAAGTAATTTTAAGACTTGTTCTATAGAATTACAAGGATATGAAAGGTGCACACCCATCTCTTGGGAAGCTGAGCATCAAACTAGTCAATATTGTAAGACCCATCAAGAAGTGGCTTTAAAGGATGAACCCAAATCTTTGTTCTAAGGTCAAGATGGAGATCGATGGAATGCTAGCTACATGTGTCTTCTACCCCATACAAGAATTTGAATGGGTTAGGCCTATAGTAAATAGCATAAAAAATGATGGGTGCATCTGAATTTGTGTTAACTATAGACTCTTGAATGTCACATGTGTGACTGACCCCTTTCCAACTCTATTTACCGATAAAGTATTGGATGGTGTCATAGGTTATGAGATATATACATTAACTAATGTGTTCTCAGAATACCATCAAGTCCAGATTAAGGAAGAGGATAAACCCAAAACCACCTTTGTGACTGCATGGGGTTATTTCGCATATAATGTGATGCCTTTTGGACTGAATAATGCACCAATCATTTTCTCTCAGGTGGTGATCGCCGCATTCAAAGACTTTATTCACAATTTCCTCCATGTATACTTAGATGATTGGATAACATATGGGTTACTAAAGGATCACTATGACAACTTACACCTAATGTTTTAATGATACAAGTAATTGAATTTTTTTTTGAAGCTTAAGAAGTGTGTTTTTACAATGCGATTTAACACTTTTCTTGGGCACATTGTCTAAAAGGATGGTCTAATTATTGATCTAGCCAAAATTGTAATCATCCTTCAATGTCAATAACCATCAATGCAAAAAAATGTTCATACCTTTTTTGGACATACTACATGAAGTTCATAAGATATTATGCTAGGATTTTAGTGCCGCTAGAAGAACTCTTATGAAAGGATGGCCCATTCTATTGGAGTGCAACATAGGAAGATGCCTTTGACCTTGAAGCTCAAAATTTCAAGTGTGCCAATATTACAATTTCTCAATTGGGCAACTCCATTCTATATCCACATTGATGCCTTTGATACCACAATCAACACCATTATTGCACAACTAGGTGAATGGAAAATGGATCATCTTATTTCAAATAATAAAACTACACCACAATTGAGCGCAAGGTGCTTGCCATGGTTTACGCCCTACAAAAGTTCAAATAATACTTATTATCAACCCCCTTTCTTTTCTTCACTGATCATGAGGTACTTAAGTACCTAGTGAACAAGCCCGTTCTACAAAGGGGTATTTGTCAATAGATTGTTTTGTTTCAAAAATTCCAATTCTCTATTGTAGTGAAGCTTGGAAAATAGAACTCAAGCCTTGACCATTTGTCCCGCATCAACTTTAGCAATGTGGCAACACCAATTAATGTTGATATGCTTGATTTACAAATTTATAAGGTCTAATGCATATTGAAAGACTTGGTAAATATCATTGCATTTCTAACCTATAGATCTACACCTTAGACCATGATGATTAAGGAGAAGTAGCTTACAGTTTGCATCACCCCTTTTCAACTCATTGGTAGGGAAATATACAAGTTAAGCCATGATGAAATCATGCACCAATGTGTCTTAAAGCATGAACGGGACTTAATACTGCAAGAGGTGGCTGAGGGGATTGTTGGAGGCCACTATGTCAAAGATGCTATGATGTGGGAGGTGATGCAATCAGGGTTATGGTGGCCAACTTTATTTCATGATGCAAAAGAATACGCCAAATCATGTGATATATGTCAGCGCACTAGAAAACAAAACCATCAGGATGAGATGCCTCTCATCCCCATCCTTGCCCAGACACCATTTTAAAAATGGGTCATTGACTTTATTGGGCCTATTACTCCTATGACAATATGAACAGGGATGAGGTACATTCTAGGTACCACAAATTACTTCACCAAGTGGGTTGAAGCATTACTAACCAAAGATTATACCACCACCATAGTACCAAGATTCATCTGGGAGAATATTATTAATCACTATGGATACCCATTTAGTTTGAATAGTGACCATAACACGTATTTCATTAATAAAATAGTTCAGATCCTACTATCTAAGTATATGGTGGTGCACCTTTAAATGACACCCTACCACCTCCAAGCTAATAGCACTATAAAGGCATTCAATAAAATATTGGGAATATGCCTCACAAAAATATGCAACATTGGTCGCAAGGATTGGGATGATAGTGTGTCAGTAGTATTATGGGCTTATCACACTATGTGAAAGCACTTGAACAAGGCTACTGTAATGTACCACAATATGGGTATAATAGTATAATAGTGAATAATCCCACATGCATTAGAATGAGGAGTGGGGTAGGTGAGAAATAGTATAAATAAAGGGGCATATGATGTTATAGGGCATTGACGAGTCATTTATAATTAGAGCTTTCTCTAATAAGAGGTTCAACCCTCGAAGAGTCTCATGATATAGAGTTGTTCCTTCCATAAAAGGAATTGGTGTTTGTGTGTAATCAATGTTTCAGATCAATATATGAGTATTGGATTATTATTGTGTTAGT
Organism: Torreya grandis; assembly: GCA_037957365.1. NCBI lineage: Eukaryota > Viridiplantae > Streptophyta > Pinopsida > Cupressales > Taxaceae > Torreya > Torreya grandis. The sequence goes on along the minus strand of JARHVA010004412.1, from coordinate 1,089,067 downwards.
TGTGAGTATGAGGTTCTTAACATTGGTATTAGAGCACTTTCCCATGCCAATTTTTTTTGTAAGAGAACTTGAGGGTGAGATTTTGTACAGAGCATCAAACCAAATCAAAATATTGTAGTTGTAAGTGGGATCATAAATTGCACCTCAGTTATATTATAGTCTAAGTTATTCGTGCATATAATATACAAGGGTTTAGTTTTCTGCATTGAGTTGTAGGTTCTCTATGTGTGTAAGTTTCTATATACGAGTTTTCAATAATTGTCACTATTGTGAAATAGTGTATTGTTAGTTTTGAAGCTCATCAATATTACTATTAATATAGCAGTCCATAGAGTTGTTAGTTGTGAGAGCTATTTTATGAGTCGTTGCTCTGTTTCTATGTGTGAAATTTTGTATGATAATCAAAACTAGTACAAACTACTATAATTCTATGTCTTAATATGGTCTATGAGTGTTGTTGTACCAGATCACATATTGTATTTCATTATATTATGATCTACAATATTCTGGTGAATTTATTAATGTACACTAATTCATGTCAAATTTTTGTTATGATTTGAAGGTTTTGTGTGTCATTTGCATTCACATTCATAGAATTTTGCTTTAAATATTATCCTCTCAACTTTGTTTACAAGCACCCTTAATAAGCTCCCCTAGCTCATCTATAGCCTTGAGGATCTTCACTCATATCATCATCTTCTTCTCACAATATTAGATCTTTAGTTATCATTCATGTGTCTGCACTATTTACCTTGGATCCTTTCTAACCAGTGTCCTTACTCAACATGACATAGCTAGATTTGAACTCGATAGCTCGGTATTTATGGTGATCTCCTTTAGCATCTCTGACTTATAGATCCACCATTTGCATCAGTGGTTCGATGGCCTGCCAAACTCCACATTCAACTACATATTCTGAGAAGCTATTGATATTTTCACATTCAAAAGCTGTACCAAGTTATTTTGTCATTAGTATTGATGTGGCACGGTTTGCCTTGGACATACAATCAAGTATTCCTCAGATTTATGAATTTAGGCAATCAACATCCACATGCCATTCTTTCAGCTTCCTATGGCACCATCATCCTCATCTTGGTAAAGGTTTAGCCCCTATTTTCATTGATGGACTACTGGCCTTGACTTGGATCGAGCCCCCCATAAGCTACAACTATTTCAATGGCTTAACCTTAGCTCTTCATTAATGCACTGCCATTGGCTCTTGCAATACAACCAATGCCCCCATAATATTTCACCTTGGAAACCACTTGACCATACCAGCCATGGATTTCTCACTTCCATTTGTGGTTTTTCACTATGTTAGTCTTTTAGGTTTAGGTTTTCCTTTACACTTATGTTTTATTTAAGTATATAGATATGGTTATCTTTCTACATAGGATGTTTGGGGTATGTTTCTAAAATATACCACATATTAATTAGTTTAAATTTTTTAGATTTCTTCTACCATCTTGTTTATGTGTCTTTCAAGCGTTGTAAAGTAGCTTTTAATATTTAGGTTTGATAAGTTACGTGTTTTTGCTTTATGTAAGCCTTTATTTAATTCATATTATGTTTATCTCATTTTGTGTTATGTCCTTTTATTACTTTTGACCTCTCATAAGTATGTCGGATAAAACTATCATTCTATCCTTGGGGTATCCCACCGTTAATTTTTTATATCTTTTTATCTAGTTTTAGGTTGTGTGTGCCGTTTAAGTAATTTTTACTACTACTCCTAGTCATGTGTTAGTTATTATTATCATTGGTCATAAACTTAAGTCATTAGGTGTCCATTCATTTTAGTGCTTAATGCTTAGTCTTAGGTGTTAGTATAAAAAAAAATCAAAATATTTGTCATATTATAAAGGACACATTTTTGGTTGAAACTGACGTCTATTTGATCAAAATCATGGGGAATCCTATTTTATTTAGAGGTAATTTTGTTATGGCCTTGACTAAACTTTATCAAATGGGGACCATCCAAGAATTTGAAGCAGCATTTGAAGCACTCGCCAACCAGACTATAGGCTTCTCTGATGCCTTCTTCCATTGTTACTTCATCAGTGGTCTTAATGATATAATTTGACATGAGGTTGAAATGTTTCATCCTCACATAATGATATAAGTTATGGGCTTAGCCAAGGTAACTGAGGACCGCATCAACTAAAAACATCTCTAAACAATACCCCCTCAGGCCTCAACAACATTGGAGCATGACCTATAACACCTAAGCCAGAAATAGAAATGCCCAAGTAGGCCCTAGCTAAGCCTAAGATGGCATCAGAGCAAGCACTAGAAGTTCTTGAGTAATCCTCCAATGAGTCCATTTAGGTAACCACCATGCTCGAGCAAACCCTAGATGATCTCAAGCCAACAATCATAGATCCAAAGTAGGAACCAAGACTTCACCTCCCTCATAAAACAATGCTAAGGGGGATGACACCAGAGCAAGCACCAAAAGTGCTTGAGCAATCCTCTAATGAGTCCATTCAAATCAACCACCATGCTTAAGTAGACCCTAGATGAGCCTAAGCCAACAATCATAGATCCTAAGTAGGGAATCAATACTTCACCTCCCTTAGGAAATAATGCTAATTGGGATGGAATATATCCTCAGTTGACTCACCTGATAGCCTATTTTGTGTTCCCTTATTCTAGATTTGAGCGTATAGTTATCATGCTTCAAATCTTAGTGGTAGACTCTAACCTCCTAGATGACATGTCTTCCATTGAGGTTATTTCATATAGAGGCCTCTATGTACTTACATCTCATGCTATACTTTTTATCTTCACACTATTCTTATCCTAACATTGGTGGAAGAAGTGGAATTAAAAACAAATGCATGGACGTGCTTCTATCTGGTCTTCAACATATTTTTCATATGTGTGGTTTGGCCTTCATTTGGTCCTCCTATTTCTTATCATGTTTTGAGAATAAAACATATTTAAGGGGGGTCGAATATAATGTACCTAGATAGGGGTATAATATTATAATAGGAGAATAGTGAATAATCCCACATGCATTATAATGAGGAATGGGGTAGGTGAGAAATAATATAAATAAAGGGGCATATGATGTTGGAGGGCATCAAAGAGTCATTTGTAATTAGAGCTTGGTTTAATAGGAGGTTTCCCCCTCAAACAGACCCACAATACGGAGTTGTTTCTTCCATAAAAGGAATTCGTGTTTGTGTGTAATCAGTGTTTCAAATCAATATATAAGTATTAGATAATTATTGTGTCAGTTATGAGTATGAGGTTCTTAACAACTAAAGCATTCCAACTGGTGTTTGGCATAGAGGCCATTTTACCTATAGAATTCTTAATACTCTCATTGTGCATTATGCGTATTAGTCAATTAGATGACCAAAAGTCTTTAAGAACATGCATAAAAGATTTGGATTGTCTAAATGAGACATGCATCTAAGCACAATGGAGCCATATATAGAAAAAATGCAAAAAAAGCTATGGCATGATAAGCATATCAAACACAAGGTATTTACAGAAGGTGCACTAGTCTTATTATATGACTCTAAATACCTCAAGCACTTAGACAAGTTATAAATTAGGTGGATGGGACCTTATGTCATCTATAGTATATTAGAGATTGGTGCATGCAAGATGCACATTTTGGTTAGTGAAATGCTCCTTGAGCATTTAAATAGTAATAGATTGAAGGCATACCATCACTAGGATGGCATTTGAGCCATCTAACATAGGCTTCCCGGTCAAAAGTTGATTACTTAATTTTGACCATAAAAAAATTGGCACAAGCCAAATATTTTCTTTGTGTTTATTTTTATTGTGAGAATAAGCATGGTGATTTTAGGTCCATAGGAGAACTTTTCTAGCACTAACACCCACATAAATACATTCAAGTGAGTTGAACCCTATCACTTTTAAGCACCTGAGGCCAAACATCTATGTTTTTGGGTGTATGTGAAGTTTGTCAGGTTCAAGAAACTATAAGTATGAATTGATGAGGAAGGCACACAAGGTGTTCCTGTACCTGAGTCAATTAACTCATTTGACTGTGTTTCTTTGGCCCTTACTTCAATAGATAGAATTGACCCAGTCAATTTTGTATTATATTGTTTACATACTTAGTCTACCCAATTGACCTTGTACTCTTCAAGTAAAGGAATTAACTCACATTTCTAGTAATTAATTCATCTTTCATTTTGATGCTTTATTGCTTAAAGTAGCACACATAGACTAAATAATAAGGTTGAATCTATCAATTTAGTCCCACTACTTCTTTTTTTTTCACACACTTCCAAACCACACAATATCAAAAAGCATTGAACACTTCTACCCATGGTTTACCTATTGTAGGCTCAATTTTTACCCTTGTAGAGATATCTTTAGGTGCACTCCAATTGAGCTACACAATGGGAACAACCCCAAGCTGTGGGTAACCTATAATGGGGTTAGACCTCTGGAGAAGGTCAGATTCCTCTTGATGCTCACCTAAACTAATGAAAATCACTAAGAAAAGGGTTAGAAATGGTTTAAGGGCTCTTAAGAAGTCTAAAAGGTGATGCACCAAAGTCAAAATGGACACTCATACAAGCTTAAACCCACACTGGATCAACATAAGACAACTATGGCTCACACAACCTCACAATCTCACTAGTTGCATAAATATTTCATATAAGAGGTCCCAAGTAGAACACTAATCTAGACCTATAAGTTAGTTTAAAAATACCTTCAAAGAAGCAAGCAGAAAGATAGTAAACTAGGAAGACTCTCCTTCACAAATTCACCATACACAAGCATACTAAGCACTGATTGAAGATAAGAGATAGGAAAAGAGTTGATTCTATTACTTCAAAAATTAATTTTTACAATATTTTGATAGGGTTTAACCATATCAAATGAACACATTTTATCAAGAGTCTCAATGAGTATCCTTGTCCCAGAAAAAAATGAAAATTTCTAAGAGCTTAGCACCCCCACAATGGGGAATGAGACTAGGATATATAAGAGAAAGGGGAGAGAGAAAGAATGTTGGAACATAATATCAAAAAGGGAACACATCATCTCAAATCATTAATTGATCTTGAGCTACCAATTTTTACTCCAATGAATGACTTGCCACCTTTTTGATCAATTAGGACATTGTTCATGGCTTACCAAGTGGGAAAGTCCCCAAACGTTCAAAGGATGCATTGAATGCACTTAGGTGTAAGTCCCAACCACTAGATCCTTTTCTTTGATTCTTCACACCATCTCCCACTAAAGACAAAACTTTCATGCTTATGGATATGACAAAATCATGGCTTTGTGCATTTTAGATGACTGTTTGTCGAAAATATGGCCACGTTGAAGGATGAGGAGCCTCTTTAATAATCACATACATCTACCCTCCATCAAATATGGACCAAATATTTTATATAGATGGAAAACCAATATCCTTTATTGGTTTTATTATAGTCATTCATGTTGATGCAGACCTATAGATTGCATAGTTTCTTTAGATCTCCATTAGGTCCAAAATACCTATTTTACCTTTGAGCATCCATAGAAACCAATAGCTGATTATGTATAGGGATCCTTCTTTAAAGCATGGCAAACATAATTACAGAATGAACCCTATATGCCACAAACATTCAAACTAGAGATCTATATTTAGCTTCAATGGTGCCCTTTTATCATTGATTACCTTGAATGCATCATTGTGACCCTTTAATGGCATTTGAATGAGCTTTCATGGTGGCAGGATGATTCTTGCAAGACCTGCTTGCCCTGGTTCAACCCTGGTCACATGTTTGACTTCCCATCGAAGGTCCCTTAGTCTTTCAACTTTGAACCTCACTCATCGATTTTCTTTGTATGAGATGCATGCAGACCATTGATTTTACTAGGAAATTAAAGTGCTTATGCCACTTGGTAACCTCTCACCTATATTTGGGATACGCTAACCCTATTGACCTCACTCATACCATTGGATCATTATGTATAAAGCAATGCGAGCCCTTGATTTAGATCCACTTACTTTTTGACTTTAACCCACACCATTGGATCATAATGTATAAAGCAATGTGAACCTTTGATCTACCTAAGCCCACTTTCTTGTCAGTTCCCATGCACCATTGGATCTCTGCTTGGTGAATTTGCACCATTAGATCTTGTCTAACCTAAAGCCTTTTAAGGGATTTTAACCTAGGGACCTTTTGACTCATTTGACCCTAGTGAAAACTATTAGATCTATGTTACAAGTATGCGAGCTCATGCGGACCTTTAGATCTTGATTTTCCTTAAACTTTTTAAGGACTTTTTAAATCCAAATGGTCATTTTACAAATCTCAAACTTAACACTTGCATGAACATCTCATTCTACAAGCCTATCTTTGAACACTTAGATCTTGAGATAGCAAGCTCATCAAGACATGAAACTTGCAAAATATTTTTCAAGCATGGAGAAATTTGATCACACATGTTCTTTTAGTCACATGAAGCTTTTTGAGCTCGTCTATAAAATATAGAAACAAGTTGACTAGTCTATTTTTTTAATGATGTCCTAATGATGGTTTGGCTATTCAAAGCTTGCTCCTAAACTTTTGCTTGAATTTTTAAGGTTCGATTGAACTCCTAAGGTTTTGTGTAGATTTTTCTATGACCTTGAACTACTTGAATACCATGAGACCTACTTTCTTGAATTTAGACAAACTACACTCTCAGTTAACTTAAAGTGTTTCAAAAGTTTTGTAGGATGCATGATATATTTTATCCTACTATTGGATCTATTGTTCAACATGAACTCTACTCATATTCCTGATTCACACCAAAAACCCTATAATCTTTACTACAATGACAAGTTCTGTATGTAGGCCAAAATTGGCTAACATTTCTAGTGACATCCTGGGGTTGCATGCCTGCTATGTAAGACTAGTGGCCTTAAACTGATCTATTGAGCTTATGGAGTCCCAAGTCTTCTTGCAATTGATCATGAAGATCATCTAAAGCTATCCCTGTCTGGAACCTCTCTTACATTAATAAGAATAAAAGAAAATAAAACAAGTGCCCAAGGCACTTCCAAAAAGGAAAGACACAACATAAAAAAAATGTGCATAAGGCACTTAGAGGAAAGCATAAAAATCTTCTCTAGTATGTACAATAAGTGACAATGGATGCAATGATTCTAATAATAAGGCTTCAAATGAATGTCATTGAATGGAATGGGTAATACCTCTCCATCTAGTTGGGAAAACTAAAAATCATTATGTTCTTTGCATCCATGGACCAAATGAGGACCACTCCACAAGCTATCAAACTTGGTATGGTTGCCTTGTTTAGCCTTATTTGAGTCCCATTTGAGGACTAGGTCACCTTCCTTGAAGTTCCTTGCTGTAGCTCTCTTGTTAAAGGCCTTTTTGACCTGAGCTTGATGTGACTCTAGTGTTTTCATAGCAAGGTCCCTGGTTTCTTTCAACTCCATGAGCTCTATCATCCTCACATCCATGGGCTCATCCTCCACCAACTCAAGTTGATGGGCTAATTCTAATGCAAAAATGTCAAGAGAGAGGCAATTTGGCTTCCCTTCCATACACAAGAACATATGGAGAATTGCCAATGGTAGCTTTGGGAATCTCTCTGCCAGCCCATAAGGTAGTCCTTGGCTTGATGTGTCATGTTCTCTGATTCTTTTCGATGGTCCTCCTGATGATCCTTAGAAAATTCTTATTTGTGGACTCTACCAGTCTATTTACTTGAGGATAGCAGTTGGAAGAGGTGTTGAGTTAGATGCTTAGTTTGAGAGCCCACTCACTTATCTTCATACCAAGGAATGCCAATGCATTATCTAAAATTATGGTGGTTGGGACACCAAACCTGGTCATAATGCTATCATATAAATCCAGAATTGCACCCTCATTAGCCTCCTTTAAAGTAATGGATTCCACCCACCTGGTGAAGTAGTTAGTTGTAGTGAGCACCCATTTATGCCCTACACTTGATGGTAGGTTGATCATCCCTATGAAGTCTAATCCCATTGCATGAAGGGTTACTCCACCTAAATTAGATTGAGTGGAAGGGCTACTATTTTTTGCTTTCTTACAAAGAGAGCACACTTCTGGCATTTTCTAACCTATACGTGAGCATCCTTGAAAAGATTGGGCTAATAATAACCATCCCTTATTACCTTTGTTTTTGTGGTTCTAGGTGCAAAATGGCCTCCTATAGGTCCATAATGGAATTGATCCCAAAGTTTGGTCACCTAGTCATCATCTATGCACCTAAGGAGTATACCATTGAGGTCCCTTCTAAAAATAACTCCATCAACCAATGTATAGGGAATGGATTGAGGCTTGAAATACCTTCTTTTGGCTTTATCCAATCCTTGCGGGCATTCTCCTATTGTCAAGAAGTGAGTCATGTCTTAAAATGAGCTCTTTTGAAGTGGAGGTCCACCTACTTATGAGGTGTCTTGGGTCACCAAAACATCTTCCTTATCTTCTTGAAAATCACTCACCATATGCTCACACAAGCTCTTACCTCTAACTAGCTTGGTGACCTTGATATCTACATCATATTCCATGACATTGGTTATCCAACCTGATCTCTTCTCATTCAAATCCTTTTTAAGGAGGAAGTCCTTAACTCTAGGATGAGACACTATAAGATGAATTCTGTTGTTGGAGAGCATGGGTCTAAACTTATTGAGACTCCTCAAGGCTGCAAGAACCTATTTTTCAATAAAGGTGTACCTCAACTCATATCTTTCTAGCCCTTGACTAAAAAAGGCAATTGGATACTCCATTTTTTTGCCATTTTTTTCATCAACATAGCTGATATGTTGTCAACATTAGCAAAGGTGTACAAGATGAAGTCCTTGGAGAAATTAGGATTTATGAGAGAGGAGGCTTGGGAAATGGCTTGCTTGATGGCTTGAAAAGATGCATTGGCTTCGTTTGACCAAGCAAACACTTGGCTTTTATTTAGCTTAGTGGTGATGGGTTTGACTAGGTTTGCAAAATCAAGTATGAACCTTCTCACAAATTTAGTCTTCCGAAGAAAGTTTTGGATCCCCTTCTTGTGCTTTAGTAAGGACAAGGCTAAGATAGCACTAATTCTATTAGGGTCAATATATAATCCCTTTTTTGAAATAATATGACCCAAGAGTTTAACTTCATACATGAAAAACACACACTTCTTGAGATTTAAAGAGATCCCATACTCTCTACATCTCTGGAATATCAGTCTCAGATGGTCCATGTGCTCACTAGCTTTCTTGGAGAAGACTATGATGTCATCCAAGTAGACTAACACCATTTGATTTAACAACCCTTAGAAAGCCATGTTAAGCATGAAATATACTAATAGGGGGTGAATCAGTATATCATATATCTTATAAACTTTCACTTAATCAAATTCCATTTAACCATATATTCAAGATATGCAATAGAATTGAAACAATAAACACCACACAAGATAGAGAGAGACACCAGATTTAACATGGAAATCCAATGTAAGAAAAACCATGGAGAACAATCTCAAGTATATGAATGAGCACCAACTCAAACTAAAATATTTGCAAGCACCAACTTGAAAGAGCACTAACCCCTTTGCTAAGCACCAACATAGCAACTATTCATGAGTACCAACCCACAGGAGCACCAACCCCTTTACTAAGCACCAACATAGCAACTATTCGTGAGAACCAATCCATAGGAGCACCAAACCCTACTATATATACCACACAATTATCTCTCAATGTTAATTTCTCAACAAATGATAACACATTACAATATCTCTTTCTTTTCTCTCCTTTGCTCTTCTAAGCTAGATATGACAATTACAAATCATGCTCTCTTCCTCACAATACAAATGGCTTCCAAGGGCTTTATTTATAGCTTACCAAATGACCTTTGGCATTCACCCTTTGTGACCCTTCAATCCTCATGGAAAATGGCATCAAACTTGCTTGACCCTTCAAATCTTTGAATTTGAAAAGTCACATGGTGACCCTTCATGAGCAAATGCAGCCTTTTATTTTTTGTCTTTATCTTGATGACTTTTCGTATTCCTCAAAGTGTCTTTTCATGAAATTGTGCCCTTCCTCTTTTATCTTCACTTGGTGACTCTTGGAATTCCTTAAGATGACTCTACATGGGAAAATGCATCTCATTCCTCTTTTGTCTTTACCCCATGACTCTTTGACTTCTCCATGGGCCCTCTTTTGACTTTATGTAACCAAAAATATATTCGTTAATATTAAATAAATATTAACACACATTAGCGAATATATGAACATTAAAAACACCATTAAATGCTATGGGGCCTTTATCATCAATAATGTTAGACATTTTACATCAATGACAATATTTCCAACAATCTCCCCCTTTGTCATTGATGGCAACCTCAAACTAAAACTACCATATCTTAAAAACCTATACTACACATGTCAACCTACATATATAGCAAAATATAAGAACATACAGTAACTCCCTCTTACTGTATCATGCTGTACCTGTTCCCTATACCTGTTCTTGTAATTATTTTTACACTTCTCCTCCTTTGACATCAATGGCAAAGGGCCTATCTTAGAGATAACACTTAGCTCCCTGATCCTTAATGGTAAGAAGTAAAGGAAATTACTCCCAAATCCTCTTGCAGATCCTTGAATGTGTCCTTTGATCGTGCCTTTGTGAAGATATTTGATAATACATAAATTGTTTCCTGTCTTCTGAGTATCTGCAATCAAATCATATGAATCTTTTATTCTAATCTCATAACCTTCTACATAAAACTTTAATGTGTATCCCTGATCACATATTTGACTTACACTCAATAGATTATGCTTAAGACCTTTTACATACAAAACATTCTTGGTCTTAGTTCTGCCATGATCCAAACCTAAAGTACCTTTTTTGGCTATCCTGGCAATAGTTTTGTCTCTAAATTTCACTATGCCACCATTGATATTTTTTAAAGTTATAAACTTACTTTTGTCTCCTATTATGTGCCTCAAATATCCACTATTAATGAACCATGGTTTTTTTTTCATTTATTGCATGCAAAGTTGTTTGGACTAACATAGAATCTTTAGGTTGTTTCTTCTGCCATGAACTTATCTGACTTTTTTTCTTGATTAATGGCGCCTTGAATCTTTGATCCTTCTTGATTGACTTGAACATGCTTCTACAATGCTGGGCTATGTGTCCAAAATTGTTGCACTTGTAACATATTATGGTCTCTTTATCAAATCTTGATAGAGGAGAAAAAGAGTTATAGCTTCTTCTAGACTCTACATGAGTTTCTTCCTCCTTATTTCTAAATTTTGTTAGCTCTTTTCTGACATTCTATTTCTTTTGACCATATCTATTATAATAAAAACAATAATCATGAAAATAGAACTTGTTTGTGTATCTCTATTCTGATTGTATTTTGTAGCTCTATTCCTTCCAGTCTTATTTATTTGAGATGTCCTCTGTGTTCTTCACTTCTTCTCTTTTTGTTTCCTCTTTTGTAAGATCTTCAACATATCTCTTTTTCTTTTCAAATCTAATACCTATCTTATTTGATACTGCCTTTTGGCTTCCAATATCTTATTCAACATGTTAGTGCTATCTTAAAATTATGAATCATTGATTGCTTTATCATTGACTGCTTTCTCAATATCTTCTTTTAAAGAGGCAAATTCAATAATACACATTTCACATTCTTTACTTACTTTTTGCAATTATGCTGTTTGATCTTTCTCATTCTTTTTAGCTTCTTCAAAGTGTGTTTGTAGATTATCAATTATTTTCTTTGACTTCTTTTTATTTTTCTCGATTTGGTGCTTTAATCTTCAATTCTTCTTCTCAACAACGTCTAATTCTTCTAAGACACAAATGAGTTCTCCTTTCAGATTCACCTCAACTTCATCTTCACTTTCATCATGTTATTCTTATTGATCATCTATACTTTTGCTTAGGCATCTTCATGTATGGTCATGAATAGATTCTCTTCTTCATCTGAGTCACTGACTCCACTATCTTTGGTTGAGATAAGATCTTTAGAATATAAAATTTCTTCTTGAATCTCTTTTTCTATTTACCTTTAAAGTTTTTATTATATATAGATTTTCTTTCTTCGTTGTCACCTTTATTCTTATCTGGGCATATATCTATAAAATGACTAATCTTACCACATTTAAATGGTAATTTTCCTTGATATTTACCTATGCTCTTTTTTGGCTTATAGATGAATAGAGCTCTGTTGTCATCTTCATCATCACTAGAATTGTCACTTGATTTTTGAATCTTACCCTTCTCTTTCTTTGATGTCTTGAAAGCAATTTCTCTCTTTGAGGGTTTCTCTTATTCAGTCCATATCTCATATGTCGTAAGAATACCATGTAGCTCATCCATCTTTAGCTTGAATAAATTCTTCATATCTTCAAATGACAAATTTTTTACATCATATCTCAATGATAGAGATCTCAAAACTTTTTGTACCACGGTGATTCTTCTATCTGTTCTCTAAGACCTTGAATCTGATTAACTATTTGATCAATTCGTAAAAGGTAACTTACTATATTTTCTTCTTCTTCCATCTTCAAGCTCTCAAACTATCTTCTAAAAGTCTGAAGCTTAGCTTGCTGAACCTTTCCATCACCTTTGTAAATATTCTCAATCTTTATCCAAGTTTCATGAGAAAATTTACATTGCATAACTTTAACAAATTCTGATTCACATAAAACACATAAAATAGTATTTAAAGATTTAACATTATTTTCACTTGCCTTCTTTTTCATTGGAGTAGTTATAAATGTTTGTGGCTCTTCATATTCCTCTACCACTGCTTGCCAAATGTCGAATCCAAGATCTATCAAATAAATCCTCATCTTTATTCTCTAAAAAGCATAATTTGTCCCATTAATCAAAGGTGCTTTATTTGTACAGAAATCTTCATGTGATCCAACCATCGTGCTTTTGCTAATCTACCTTCAAGCTGTAAAACTTTTGAAAAGGAATCTACTCTGATACCAATTGTTAAGCATAAAATATACTAAGAGGGGGGGGGTGAATCAATATATCCTATATCTTATAAACTTTCACTTAATCAAAATTCACTTAACCATACATTCAAGATATGCAATAAAACTGAAATAATAAACACCACACAAGATAGAGAGAGACGCCAGATTTAATGTGGAAACCCAATGTGGGAAAAACCATGGAGAACAATCTCAAGTATATGAATGAGCACCAACTCAAACTATAATATTCGCAAGCACCAACTTGCAAGAGAACCAACCCCTTTTCTAAGCACCAACATTGAAACTATTCATGAGCACTAACCCCTTTGCTAAGCACCAACATAAAAACTATTCATGAGCACCAACCCATAGGAACACTAACCCCTATTATGTATATCACACAACTATATCTCAATGTTGCTTTCTCAACAAATGATAGCACATTACAATATCTCTTTCTTTTCTCTTCTTTGCTCTTCTAGCTAGATATGACAATTACAAATCATGCTTTCTTTCTCACAATACAAATGGCTTCCCAAGGCTTTATTTATAGCTTAACAAATGACCTTTGACATTCACCCTTTATGACCCTTCAATCCTCATAGAAAATGGCACCAAACTTGCATGACCCTTTGAATCCTTGCATTTGAAAAGTCACATGGTGACCCTTCATGAGAAAATGCATCATTTTCCTTTTTGTCTTTATCTTAGTGACTTTTCGTATTCCTCTAAGTGTCCCTTCATGAGAAATTGCACCCTTCCTCTTTTGTCTTCACTTGGTGACTATTGGAATTTCTCAAGATGACTCTTCATGGAAAAATGCGGCTCATTCCTCTTTTGTCTTTATCTCATGATTATTTTACTTCTATATGGGCCTTCTTTTGACTTTATGCAACCAAAAATATATTCATTAATATTAAATAAATATTAATACACATTAGCCAATATATGAATATTAAAAACACCATTAAATGCTATGGTGCCTTTATCACCAATAATGCTAGACCTTTGACATCAATGACAATATTTCCAACATAGTTCAATAGTGTGTTGGGCTAATTTAGGATCAAGGCCCCTTAGGTCACTATATTTCTAGGTAAAGATGTCTGCATATTCATTACAAAGCTCTATGAAATCATGCCTTTCAGCTTTAGTGCTTACCTTTCCAAGCTTGAGGAGTTTGTCTTCGAGGATAATAATTATCTCATAGTTCTCTTCATTAGTTGAAATCACTACTTTATCCCTCCTCATATGGTCCCCTTCATGAAAGAGACCTTCTAGGGTGACTATCCATTTAGTGACTAGCCCTTTAGGAAGCTTATTGGACCTTAACTGAATAATCTTCTCCCCATACTGATGTTGTAATTTTTCTTGGTTGATGGAGGAGAACTCTGATTCTTGATACAAGAAACATGCAATCTATTTATCACTTCCAAAGATATAACAATGAGCCTTATTATCTGGCATTGATGGCCTTATTACCACTTTGACATGTGGTTGCACCTTGGTCTTTTTTAATTCATTGGGGATATCAAAATGAGCCCCCACAACTGCTAGTCTGTCAACATGTTGATTTTGGCCCCTTGGCATTGATTAGGTGTTGAAGGCTTCAAATTCCTCAATTAGGTCCCACACTCTATGTTTGTAGGACTTCATTAATGGGTTCTTAGTGACATTATGGCCTCTAATTTGGTGCAAAACCAATTCATTGTCTCTATAGACTTGCAATTTCTTAATCCCTCTCTTACTAGCTAATCATACTTTAGATCAAGTTGATCAACTATGGACTTTGGCATTACCGAGGTACTAGCCCCACTATCCACTAAGTAATTGTGCACCAAAGAATTACCAATTATCACTAAAATATAGAAGGGGGAGGTTTAACTACTTTACCTGATTGCCCTTTATTTAGTCCTTTAGCTGCATTAGTGATAACCACATTCTCCTTACTTGATGTCTTGCATGCAACGTTGATATTTGATAGTCCTTCTTGATGGATGTCCATTTGACTAGGCATGGAGAGCATGTCCCACATTGGCACACTCACATTAAACCTTTTCATTTGTTCCATAATGTTGATGGGTGAACCACCAACCATTGGTTGTGTTTTAGGGGTCATAACTATACCTTGAGCTTATGAGTTTTGAGGGGCCAAGACATTCCCTTGATTTTGATTCCTTGTGGCTAATGGGAACTTTGGAATAGTAGAAAGTCCAAATGGCTTTGATATTGAAGGAGTAATGGTAGGAAGCTCTTTGTTTGGTCCCTGGTTACCATCAATGTTCCTTCTTTTGAATCTGGTATTTGTAGTCATTGAAATGTATCATTGGCTAGAGCTAGCCTGCTAATTGACTGTAAAACACTTATCTTGCTCATAGTTCACCACTGTATCACCCAATGGGATTGATCCTTGATTAGGGATTTGACCCTATTGAGGATCTTCTAACTTGGTCATCATAGGTACCTCTAAATTTTGGGCCATAATAGCTTGGTTATACCCAAAATTAGTAGCTTGCTACCACTGGTCATTGAAATCTTGGGTGAAATCAATAGTTGGGATAATGGATTTCCCAAAAGACTGATTCTAAGGCATGGTACCCTTAACTTCTTGAGCCACGTTATTTTGAATTGGGACCAAGGTATTGGAAGTGCTTGCAACATTAGGATTGTAGTTACTTTGCCTATTGTAGCCATGCTACCCCTGTCCTTGGTTTTGGCCTTAGGAGTTCCCTTTGTATGGTGGTGTATTTGCTTAAAAATCTTGATATTGATGTTGATATGAACCTTGATAAGGTCTATTGTAAGCCTATTACCTCTTAACATTTACTATTTCATTTCTCAAGGATTGGAACATGCTCTTGAACTCTTGAAAATTCTTTTTGTCTTTGGAATCACTGGATCCACTAGTGTAAGCTTTCTCTTATGTTGGTGTAGGTATTGCGACAATTGTTAGTGTAGGAAGAATGACATCAAGTGGAGGGATAAAAACAAGAGGTGGTTTGATTTCAAGAAATAAGGCCATTGGTGGCCTAGGTGTAAGTTTTCCAGCTTGAACTAGATAATTTTTTGCTTTGATGGCCACCTCATAAGCATCTAGAAGTATATTTCTTCCCATGGATTAGATCATCACTGCTATATCACTATTTAAAGCCTTCAAATATTAAAGGAAGAAAAAGTTAGGGGTTGGTCTAATCAAGACTAGGATTATGTCCCAAGTTTTTTGGAACCTTGTGTTAAAGTCTTTCATGACCTCATGAGGAACTCTCTTAATGGTATTTAGTTTCTCTACAAGTGACAAATGGTCACTTTTGTCCTAAAATATTTTGCACAAGGCATCACCTAATTGGTCCCATTTTTAAATGGAATCAACAACAAGGTCTTTATACCAATCTATGGCCTTCCTTTGAAATAAGTAACTAATAATCTAATATCTATATTTTCCTCGATGACATTATGGATATTACAAAAATTGGCTATGTCCATGAGGTGCTCAGAAGGTATTGTAACTTGGTCTCTAGTATAATAAGGAACACTTTTAAGGGCTGCAACTGGGATATGATCATATTGTTGAAGGTATACAGGGATTTGGCCATTACAATCCATAAAAGGAAAAGGTCTAGGGGCTGACATGACAATGAAAGGATTTAATAAAGGTCCTCTTGTAGGGGTGGGCCTTGAAAATGCCTTAGGAGTAAAGGTTCCTTGATATGGATGTGTATTATCAAACCTTAATCTTTTTTCTAAATTTAAATGTAGTTCAACAAATTCAAAGGGAATACCTCTTGAAGATAACCTTGTTATAAAAATTGGCATGGGATGAATTCACTGTTATGTTACCAAAATTTTGAATCTTCCTTTCAGAGTCGCTAGATGATGTTGCTTGAGAGCTTAACTACTGCAAATTTGATCAAACCAACATCAACATTGATCAATGTTCCTCGAACTATAGTCCCACTGGGTGTGCCAAAAATTGTTGTAGGCTTAATTTTCACCCTTGGAGAGAGTTCTTCATGCTCACTCCAATTGAGCTACACAATAGGAATAACCCTAGGCTATGGGTCACCTATAATGGGGTTGGACCTTTGGATAAGGCCAACTTTCTCTTGATGCTCACCTAAACTAATGAAAATCACTGAGAAAAGGGTTAAAAAGGGTTTAAGGGCTCCTAAAAAGGCTAAAAGGTGATGCACCAAAGTCAAAATGGACACTCATACAAATTTGAACCCACATTGGATCAACATAAGACAACTATAGCTCACATAATCTCACTAGTTGCATAAAAATTTCATGGAAGAGGTCCTATGTAGAACACTAATCTAGCCTTGAAAGTTAGCTTGAAAATACCTTCAAAGAGGTAAGTAGAAGGACAATAAACTAGGAAGACTCTCCTTCACAAATTCACCATACACAAGCATACTAAGTATTGATTGAAGATAAGAGATATGCAAAGAGTTAATCCTATTACTTCAAAAGGTAGTTCTTATAGTATTTTGACAAGTTTATATCAAATGAGAACACTTTTGTAATAGTATCAATGAGTATCCTTGTCCTAGAAAATAATGATAAATTCTAACAGATGAGCACCCCCACAATGGGGAATGAGACTAAGATATATAGGAGAAGGGAGAGAGAGAAAGAATGTGGGAACACACTATCAGAGAGGGAACACATCATCCCAAATCATTGAGTTTGATCTACCACCTTTTGCTCCAATGAATGACTTGCCACCTTTTTGATCAATCAGGACACTGCTCATGGATTACCAACTGGGAAATTCCCCAAAGGTTTTGAGGATACATTGAATGCACTTAGCTGTAAGTCCCAATCACCAGATCCTTTTATTTGATTCTTCACACCATCTCCCACTGAAGACAAATTTCATGCTCATGAATCTGACAAAATCATGGATTTGTGCCATTTAGATGGTTGTCTATCAAAAATATGGCCAGACTGAAGGATGAGGAGCCTCTTTAATAACCATAGACATATACCCTCGATAAAATCTAGAGCAAATATTTTCTATGGACGAAAAATTAATCTCCTTTATTTGTTGTCCTATAGTCATTCATGTTGATGTAGACCTATAGATTGTGTAGCTTCTTTTGATCTCTATTAGGTCTAAAAGACCTATTTTTACCTTTGAGCATTTATAGAAACTAAGAGCTCATTATATACAAGGATCCTTTTTTAAAGAATGGTGAACACAATTATAGAATGAACCCTGTATGCCACAAACCTTCAAACCAAAGATCTGTATTTAGCTTCAAGGGTGCCCTTTTATCATTGATTAACTTGAATACATTACTATGGTCCTTTAATGGCATTTGAATGAGATCTCATTGTAGAAGGATGATTCCTGCAAGACCTGCTTGTTGTGGTTTGACCCTATTCACATGTTTGACTTCTCATCAAAGGTCCCTTAGTATTTTGACATTGAACCTCACTCATTTATTTGATTTGTATGAGATGCATGTGGACCATTGATTTTCCTAGGAACCTAATGCACTTATGCCACTTGAAAACCTCTCACCTATCCTTAGGATACATTGACCCTATTGACCTCGCTCATATCGTTGGATCATTATGTATGAAGAAACACGAGCCCTTGATCTAGATCCACTAACTTTCTGACTTTAACGTGCATTGTTAGATAATAATGTACGAAGCAACATGAGCTTTTGATATGCAAAGGTCCACTTTCCTATTAGTTCTCACACACTGTCAGATCTCTACTCGATGAATCCACACTGTTAGATCTTGTCTAACCTACAACCTGTTAAGGGATTTTAACCTAGGGACCTTTTGACTCGTTTGACCCTAGTGCAAATCATTAGATCTGTGTTGTCAATATGTAACCTCATGTGGACCACTATATCTTGATCATCTTTAAACCTTTTAAGGACTTTTTGAATCTAAATGGTCATTTTACAAAGTTTAAACTTGGCACTTGCATGGATGTTTTGTTTTGAATGCCTATCTTTAAACACTTAGATCTTGAGATAGAAATCTCATCAAGACATGAAACTTGTAGAAAATGTTCCAGGTATGGAGAACTTTGATGATGTGTGTTCCTTTGGTTATGCAAGGCTTTTTGAGCTCTCTATAAAATGTACAAATAAGTTGACTAGTCCATTTTATTCATGACGTCTTAATGATGGTTGGCTATTCAAATCTTGCTCCTGAACTTTTAATTGAATTTCTAAAGTCTGAATGAACTCTTGAGGTTTTGTGTAGACTTATCCATGACCCTGAACTACTTGAACACCATGAGACCTGATTTACTGAATTAAATAAACTATACTTTAAGTTAACTTAAAGTGTTTCAAAAGTTTTGCAGGCTACATGAGATATTTTCTCCTACTATTGGATCCTTTTTTCAATATGAACTATGCTCAGCTTCTTGCTTCACACCTTGACCCATAGATTATTTACTGCAATGCCAAGTTCTGTATGTGGGCCAAAATTAGCCAACGCTACCTACTTAGATTTCATCACCAAGGGGGAGTTTGACTAATTTTTTTGGCCAAGTATAAATACATAGTTGATGGTATATATTGTTAAATCACATGACACCCTTATCACTATGAGATTATGAAGTGAGGGGAGATTATGAAGTGAGGGGGTAGGGCCCCAATACCAAGCTAGTAACATCACCAATACAGATCCGTTTTAGCCTTAACAACCGAAAACCATCTTTAGCTTACCTTTATAGTTCATTTCTAAATCCAAATGCCCTATCACATTTACTTCCAAAATTATAATTTAAAACATTTAGGAAGGATCACATAGATTAACATTTCTATTTTTGTGACTTACTCTTTGTCAATTATATGTTGTATTGCAAAACTTGTATTGACCAACATTGGTACAAGGTTTATGTTATGTGTCACAACTAGATCAACTAGTTTGACCTATTTACCTATGTGTTTATTTTAATTTTTTTAATGAATAACATTAGATCATCCATAGTCATAACTTCAAAACCTATCTTTACCCTTAGAACATTATCAACTCATTTGACTTTCTCTCACATTTTTACATTCCATATAACATAATCATTTTTTCCAACCTAGTCTCTAATAAACTAGTCTTTTTACTCTTCTATAGGAAATAGTCATTATATTCAATCTATTATCTCATAGGCTAGTCAATTTTCCTTTCTATAGAACATAGTCATTTTGTTTGACTTTGTCTCTTAGAGGCTAATCTTCAGTTCTTCCCCACAAAACATAGTTGACCCATTCTATTATGTCCTTTCCCAAATATTTTTTTGATCTTCCTTCTGAACTCAGTGGACTTGGTTGACTCTGTACCACTTGGCCAATTTAGTTCTTTGTTCTAAAATCCTGCTTAGCTGATCCAATTCTATATCTGGCTGATTTTGCTCTTATTTTTCACCTTTTCTATTCCTCATTCCAAAGATCATAGAATATTTTTGGATAACTCTAATCCATTTAGATGATATATGGGGTATTATTTTATTACTACCTTCATTACCCAAGAGGATACTCACTCTTGGTGCACCTTCTCTCACCCTTCATCTTTGCACTGTAACATGGCTCAAATTACCCAAACTAATGATACTGATGGATCAGATCCATTTCACACATCTCAAAACAATTCTCTCTCAAAATCACCTTATTACATAATAGGGGAAATTGACACAAGCTTAACCAATAACCCTATAGGAAATCCTCCACCTAAATATCCTCTTCCCAACAACCCATCCCCTAATACCAATATAGGGAATATTCCTACTATCACCCTAATAATCCACCAATTGACACCATTCAAATTCTTGCACAAATAGTTCAACAAATGACTATTATGAAAACATCTAATACTTATCAAATGATGCAAGTGCAACATCATTTATTAAACATGGCTAATCAACCTCGTATTCACTTACCTCAAAATAACCAAAATTATATTCCTCCACCTCTTAGAGATGCCATGACAAATATCATTCCCCAACCCCTTATGAATACAAAGATGCTTCAAAATGTTCAAAATGAACCTGTAGCTCCCTTCATTATTTCTATTGATATTGGAAATATCTCTCCAAATACTAAATATGATGGGACTTATTGGAATCACAATGACTGAAAAGGGGGGGTGAATCAGTATTCAAAAATTTCAATCAATTACATCTACTCATCTATGAATTGTGAAAGCAATAGAGTGATCTAGAAATGCATTAAGATTTAATCACATGAGCATGAAAAAAGATAACACATCACATATGTAATAAACCCTCACGGGGAATAAAACCCAATGAAATAAAGCTTGGACAAACTATCTTATCAGATAATGTATCAAATTTAGTTGAGCACCAAACCAACATGGATCACCAACCCCAAATTTATTAAGCACCCACTTGACTTTAGCAAGCACCTGTAATCGAACTTCCTGTGACCCTACTCTTCCCTATGATTACACATTAGCTCATGTATAGAATACCAGCTCTAGTTATCCTACTTCAAGGAAATTTACACTCGCATGGATCTTTCCCACATCTTACATCCATCCCCTATACATCCTTAGCACATATATGACCTTTTGGGCAATAGACAAGTCTTCTAGATGCCTCTTGAGAGCCGACAAAACCTTGTTGACCACCCAGAGTGGCCATTTGGCCTAATCCATGGCTTAGGGAGGAAACCTGAAGCCTAGGCCACATATTTAATTCCCAAAATCCATGACCTAGGTTGTAGTCTGGGTATAACATGTAAAAAAGGTCCCAATTTGGGCCCAAACAACTAGAAACAACTTTTTTTGTCCTTTTGGTAGATTAGGGTTGAGATATATGACACTTATTCATTTGAGCCTTTCTTTCCTGCATTTTTTCTATGATCTTCCCACTTGATCATCAAACTCAAAGCTTGGCTTCCTTCTTGAAGCCCACCTGGTTCTTGCTTGGCACATTTAGTTTTCATTGTGACAGGGGATACCCTACTATATTGTAGATTATCTTGGTGATTCACATTACTCTCTACAGTGTTCTTGAAGCTTGTGGGTTTCTCCTAGATCCCTCAAGAATCCATTACACCTAT
The DNA here is from genome assembly GCA_037957365.1 of Torreya grandis. NCBI lineage: Eukaryota > Viridiplantae > Streptophyta > Pinopsida > Cupressales > Taxaceae > Torreya > Torreya grandis. The sequence continues at coordinate 1,067,050 of JARHVA010004412.1, read as the reverse complement.
TCTTGTGCTCATTGTATTAGATCTTTCTTAGTTGGCAGATTCTCCTTCACCTCTTTCACAACTTTTGGCTCCTAGTTTGGACTCAACCTACACACAGCCTGATCCTCCTCCTTTATTGCTTCGTAGCTTAGATAATCAGTTGGTAGAAAGTCTGCAAACTTATTTTAAGTTTGATATGGGGTCACTTTGATATGTAAAGTGAAATTCTTATTTATTTGCAGTAGTATACATGCTAGGTTTTGATTGTTTTAGTGATTTATCTTGTTTAGTGCATTATCTAGGATAGTTTCTGAAGCTTACACATTTGTATGTGGTTAGAATATCTTTCATTGCTTGAAATATATTACATTATATGTTATGATCTCTTTAGAAATGTTTCTCATTACATAGTAGAATCCTACATTCTCAAAATAATCTACACAACTTGCATAAATAATCTCTCTTTTTGCTAAACCAAATAATTGCATTATTAGGGAACAATAGTGTTGGAAATAAAGACTTAGATCAAACTTAGATTAGGCATGCTATTGCACCCTTACTTGAAAACATATTTATTTCTTAAAATGTCTTTCATTTGGCCTGAAAGTGCCTTTGCTTCTAAGTTTACACATTGCTTATTAGCTCTCTTTATTCAACATTGTTATTTCCACAATTTGTATGCAAATAGTCTTCTAGTCTTAGCTACTTGATTTAATGTGGTTATATCCACTAGAGATACCTACATCCTTTGTAGACTTGATCATGTTATCCCTACCTATTTTACAAGTTTATCTATAGATTGTTTAAATCCAACAAACTAGATAGCCTCTATAGATCTCTTATAGCCCACATAATCCTTGAGACCTCTAGCCTTCTAATTATTTGTTTAAGTACCTTGTGTACCCCCTACCAAACACTAGGGGTTTTGTGTTAAGCATAAAATATACTAAGAGGGTGGGGTGAATCAATATATTATGTATATATTTTCACTTAATCAAATTTCTTTTCTTTAACTACTTAACCACACATTCAAGATATGCAATAAAACTAAAATAATAATATGCACCACACAAGAGAGAGAGACACACACTAAATTTTCAAGTGGAAACCCAAAGTGGGTAAAACCATGGTGAACAATCTCAAGTATATGAATTAGCACCAACTCAAATTAAAATTTTTGCAAGCACCAACTTGCAGGAGCACCAACCCCTTTTCCGTGCACCAACATAACAACTATTTGTGAGCACCAACCCACAGGAGCACCATCCCCTCTTGTGTATAAAACATAACTATCTCTCAATGTTACTCAAAAAATGATAGAACTTTACAATATCTTCTGATTTTATCTCTTTGAAAACAAATACAAACCATACACACTCTTGCTTTTTACAAATGGCTTCTCAAGCCTTTATTTATAGCCTGCCAAGTGACCTTTGGCATTCACCCTTTGTGACCCTTCAATCCTCATGGAAAATGGAATCAAACATGCATGATCCTTCGTATCCTTGCACTTGAAAAGTCATATGATGACCCTTCATAAGCAAATGCATCCTTTCCTCTTTTGTCTTTATCTTGGTGACTTTTCATAATCCTCAAAGTGTCCCTTCATGAAAAAAATGCACCATACCCTCTTTTGTCTTCACATGGTGACTCTTAGAATTCTTTAAGATGAATCTTCATGAGAAAATGCATCCCATTCCTCTTTTATCTTTACCTCATGATTCTTTGACTTCTCCATGGTCCCTCTTTTGACTTATATGCAACCAAAAATATATTTGTTAATATTAAATAAATATTAACACACATTAGCCAAGATTTGAACATTAAAAATATCTTTAAATGTAATGGGGACTTTATCATCAATGCTAGACCTTTTATATCAATGAAAATATTTATAAAAATCTCCCCCTTTGTCATTGAAGGCAACCTCAAACTAAAACTGCCACATCTTAAAACCTGCATATACTACCATTAAAAAAACATACAGTAACTCCCCTTTACTATAGTAACTTGTACTTGTTCCCTATAACTATCCTACACATGTTTCTGCACCTGTACCTATTTTTGTTCTTCTCCCCCTTTGACATCAATGACAAAGGGCCTATCTTGGAGCTAACAATTAGCTCCCCCTCAACTGATGTTGATCCTCAATGATAGGAATTAAAATAAATTACTCCCAACTTCTTCCATAGATACTCAAATGTGTCTTTTGGTAGTGCCTTTGTAAAAATATCTACAATCTACTTTGTAGTATTGATATATTCCATCTTAACTTGTTGATCTATAACCTGATCTCTCAATTATTGATATTTGATGGAAATATATTTTGTTCTTGAATGCATCACTAGATTCTTCAAAATATTAATAACACTTGTGTTGTCACAAAAAATAGAATTAAGTTAATCATATTTTACCTTGATATCTTCCAAAGTTTGCTTCATCCAAAGCACTTGAGTACATCATAATTCTATTACAATATATTTACTTTAGCTATAGAAAGTGATACTAAATTTTAATTCTTACTTAGCCATGATACTAAGCTATCACCAAGGATGAAAGCTCCTCCACATGCACTCTTTTTGTCATTCATGATACCTTTCCAATCTAAATCTGTATAAGCAACCAAAGTGAAATCTCTGTCTGTGGGTTATCACAATCGATAATCTAATGTTTTCTTGATATATTTGAATATTATTTTCACTAAATAAACATGAATATCTTTTAGAGTTGATTGATATCTTGAAACCATACCTACTTATTTCTTATACTCATTAGTGTGCCAACTGGTGCATAATCCTCAAAACCAAATTTCTTTAATATTTCTTTGGCATATTTACTTTGAGATATGAAAATTCCTTTATCTGACTTTTATTTTGATGTAGAGGTTACTGTCAGTAAATCCTCTCTTGAAACCTTGATCCTGCAGGTACTTATCAAGTCTTGCATGCCAAGCTCTAGGAGCTTGTTTCAATCCATACAGTGCTTTCTTCAATCATCATTCTTTTGGTGTGAATTCTTTCATTTATGTCCCTAATGATGTCACTTTCATTATGATTTCTATAAACATATTTGGGTGGAGTTTTGGTGTCCTTTTTCTCTTTCTTCTCATCTTCATCTAATTCTTAAAAATCTTTCTCTTCAATGATTTTAGGAATATCTATTGGATCATTGATGCTTTATGTTCCATCTTCTTCTATCTTGACACTTACACTTTCAACAATTTTCTTAGTTCTTTTGTTATAACATTTATAAGCTTTACTTTTGTAAGAATAACCAAGAAATATTCCTTCACTTGTGCTAGATTCAAACTTACCAAGTTTTTTGTCAGTTCTTTTTATGAAGTATTTGCTATCAAAAACTCTAAAATAATCAACTGTTGTTGGTTTGTCTTTCCATAGTTCATAAAGGGTCTTGTCACTATTTACTCTCAATAATGCTCTATTCTGAATATGCACTATTGTAGCAACTACCTCTCTCCAATATTTATCTAGTATCTTAGATTCATTTAGCATTATTCTTGCCATCTACTGAACTATTCTATTTCTCCATTCAACTACTCCATTTTGCTATGGAGTTCTGGATGTTGAATAATATCTCTTTATTCTATGGTCTTCACAAAACTCAATAAAATGATCTGACATGAATTATCCTCCTCTAGATTTGATCTTAGACACTTAATCTTTAAATTGGTTTCATTTTCAACTAATGCTTTAAAATGTCTAAAAGCTTCTAATTTTTTTTTAAAACATTACCCAGTCATACGTGAAAAATCATCAATAAACAACATAAAATATTTATCACCTTGAGTACTTTGAGTTCTTATAGGTCCAAATAGATCAGTGTGAACAAGCTCTAACATCTAAGTGGTGGAGTACTCTTTTATTTTGAACCACCTTTTGGCCTGCTTCCCATGCTAATAAGGTTCACAAAGTGTGTTAGATGGCTTTGTAATCTTTGGAAGATTTATGACTGTTTACTTTTTATTGATGTTGAAAAGATTATCAAAATTTATGTGTCCTATTCTCTTGTGCCATAGATAAATTTTTTCAATCTGACTCAAACAATATTTTTAACCTTTGATGTCTGATAACATATATAAATTATTGCCTATTCTATGAGTATTTGAAATCAATACATCTAAATCTTTTCTCCTAATTTCACAACTTTATACATAAAACTTTAGTGTGTGCTCCTAATCACACATTTGAATTACACTCAAAATATTATGCTTAAGACCTACATACAAAATATTTTTAGTTTTAGTTTTACCATTATCCAAATTTAGTGTACCTTTTTTGGCGATTCTGGCAGTAGTATTATCTTCAAATTTCATTGTGCTACCATTGATCTTCTTCAAGGTTATGAACTTGCTCTTGTCTCCTATCATGTGCCTCAAACATACACTATCAATGAACCATGGCTTTTTTTCATTTCTTGCATGCAAAGCTATCTGTACTAACATAGATTTTTCAAGTTGTTTCTTCTACCATGAACCTATCTAAACTTTCTTCTTGATGAATAGAGATTTGAAACTCTGGTCCTTCTTGATTGACTCGAATACGCTTCTACAATACTAGGCAATGTGTTTGAAGTTGTTGCACTTATAACATATTATAGCCTCTTCATTAAAGCTTAATAGAAGAGAAAAAGAGTTGTGGCTTTTGCTTGACTTTGCATAACTTTCTTTCTCTTTATTTTTGAAACTATTAGCCCTTTTTCGACATTCTATTTTTTTATGACCATATCTATTACAATAAAAATAGTAAATATAAAAATAGGACCTATTTGTGTATCTCTGATTTGATTGCCTTTTGTAGCTCTGTTCTTTCTAGCCTTGTTTGTTTGAGATGTCCTCTTTATTCTTAACTTCTTCTTTTTTTATTTTTTCTTTTGCAAGAGCTTCAGCATAGCTCTTTCCTTTTTATTTGTCTGTGAAAGTAGTGGCCTCCCCTTTCTCTTTTTCAAATTTGATACCTGTATTATTTGACATTAATCTTTGAATTTTTAATATCTTATTCAACATATTAGTGTCATTCTCAAATTTTAAATCATTAGATGCTCTATCAATGATTATTTATTTGTTTTCTCAAGATCTACTTTTAACTAAGCAATTTCAATAACATACCTTTCACATTTTTTACTTACTTTTTTCACCTATACTATTAGATCTTCTTCATTTTTTTTCGCTGCTTCAAAGTGTGCTTATAGATCTTCAATTACTTTCTTTGACTCTTTTTCATTTTTTTGATCTGCAACTTTAATCTTTGATTATTCTTCTCAAGAGCTTTTAACTCTTTTAAGGCATTAACGAGTTCTCCTTCTAGATTCACTTTGGCTTCATCTTTTTCTTCTTCTTGATCATCTTTATTTTTGCTTATAGAGGCATCTTCATATATAGCCATGAATAGAATCTCTTCTTCTTTTGAATCACTAACTCCACTATCTTCGACTGAGCTAGGATCTTTAGAATACAAACTCTTCTTCTCAAATCCATTTTTGAATTTTTTTTTGAAATTATTCTTGTATGTAGACTTTCCTTCTTCATTGCCACCATTTCCCTTATCTGGGAACTTATCTATAAAATGTCCAATCTTTCCACAATCAAAACATTTAAAAAATAGTTTTTCTTGATATTTACCTGTGCCCTTTTTTGGATTATGAATGAATAGAGCTTCATTGTCATCTTCATCATCGTTAAAACTGTCACTTGATTCTTGAATATTAGCCTTCTCTTTCTTTGATGTCTTGAAAGCAACTTCTCTCTTTGAGGGTTTCTCTTATTCAATCCATATATCATATACCATAAGAATACCATGTAGCTCATCCATCTTTACCTTGGCTAAATTATTTATCTCTTCAATTACCGAAACTTTTGCATCATATCTCAATGGTATAGATCTCAAAATTTTTTGAACCACAATTTATTCTTTTAACTTTTCTCCAAGACCTTGAATCTGATTAAATATTTGATCAACCCGAAAAATATAACTTGCTATATTTTCTTCCTCTTCTATCTTCAAACTCTCAAACTGTCTTCTAAAAGTCTGAAGCTTAGCTTGCTGAACCTTTCCATCACCTTCATAAATATTCTTAAGTTTTACCCAAGTTTCATGAGTAGATTTAGATCGCATAACTTTAACACATTTTGATTCACATAAACCACATAAAATAACAAAGCTTTAGCATTATTTTCACTTGCCTTCTTTTCTACTAAAGTAGTTACATGTGTCTGTGGCTCTTCATATTCCTCCACCACTGCTTGCCAAATATCGAATCCAAGGGCCATCAAATAAGTCTTCATCTTTATGCTCCAAAAAGCATAATTTGTCCCATCAAACAAAGGTGCCTTAGTTATAAAAAAACCTTCATGTGATCTAGCCATCATGCTTTCCTGATCTACCTTCAAGATGTAAAACTTTTCCCAAAGGAACTTGCTTTGATACCAATTTTTAAGCACAAAATATACTGAGAGGGGGGGGTGAATCAGTATATTATATACATCTTTTCACTTAATCAAATTCCTTTTATTTAACCACTTAACCACATATTTAAGATATGCAATAAATTGAAACAATAATATGCACCACGAGAGAGAGAGAGAGAGAGAGAGAGAGAGAGAGAGAGAGAGAGAGAGAGAGAGAGAGAGAGAGAGAGAGAGAGAGAGAGAGAGAGAGAGAGAGAGAGAGAGAGAGAGAGAGAGAGAGAGAGAGACCAAATTTTTACGTGGAAACCCAAAGTGGAAAAAATCATGAAGAATATACTACTCAAATTATAAAGTTTGTAACCACCAAATTATAGGAGCACCAACCCCTTTTCCATGCGCCAACATAGCAACTATTTATGAGCACCAACACACATGAGCACCAACCTTTTGCAAAGATTTGTGAGCACCAACCCATAGGAGCACCAACCCCTCTTGTGTATAGAACATAACTATATCTCAATGTAGCTTACTCAACAAATAATAAAACTCTATAATATCTCCTAATTTTCTCTCTTCAAAAAGAAATACAAACCATGCACACTCTTGTTTGTTACAAATAGCTTCTCAAGCCTTTATTTATAGCTTTCCAAATGACCTTTGGCATTCACCATTTGTGACTCTTCAATCCTCATAGAAAATGGTGCCAAACTTGCATGACCCTTCATATCCTTGCACTTGAAAAGTTATATGGTGACCCTTCATAAGCAAATGCATCCTTTTCTCTTTTGTCCTTATCTTGGTGACTTTTCATATTCTCCAAAGTGTCACTTCATAAAAAAATGCACCATACCCTATTTTGTCTTCACATGGTGACTCTTGAAATTCCTTAAGATGACTCTTCATGAGAAAATGCATCCCATTCCTCTTTTATCTTTACCCTGTGACTCTTTGACTTCTCCATAGGCCCTCTTTTTACTTATAAGCAACCAAAAATATATTTGTTAATATTAAATAAATATTAACACACATTAGCCAAGATATGAACATTAAAAACATCATTAAATGCATTAGGGCCTTTATCACTAATGTTAGAACTTTGATATCAATGACAATATTTCCAACATTTTATTCATATTCTTGGAGCTATATTGTAACATGCCCGATGGGACCCCACATATAAGCTCACACTAGTTCTATCCCATTTAGATCTCTCTTAGCCAACTCCCCTCTGTTACCTATCAAGATTTGTTTTTAGTTTTGTTTCAGCTCTCTCCTTGATTGTTTTATCCTACTTTGGTTTTATGTCATTCTCCCTACTGGTTCTCCATGTGTTTACCTATTCTATTATCTCCTATGTTGCTCTTGTTTCATTGCATCCATGGCCGACCTCCCACCCTTGGAACACCAATCTCATCATATTTAGGGCCTTATCCCTGAGCTCATCCATGAGCAAGCCATGGTCATAATGGAATGTCATAGACACCGTAGGATCCAAGAGGTTCCCTCGATCCTGTATGGTGACCTAGACCCTCTTGCATTCTGCAAAAAATAATATTGATAGGTCTATAACCAATGGACTCAGTCCCCTTTTCACTAATTTAATCTTCATTCATCTGAGGATGTTTCCCCTTGGCCTCATACCGTGAATCATTCGACCATTCGAGGTGATAAGGATCCCCTTATGTGATTGAGAATTAATGAGCTCTACATGATCATTGATAATTGTCATAGATGACTTCAGGTGAACAAAGTGCACCTTTCTCCCCTAAAAGTAGGTGGTGTGCTTCCTTCAAATATAGAGATTACACCAATCAATTTTGAGTGCCTCAACTAGTTCTCGCATGAGTTCCCCACCTCTTTTTTGATAGGAGGCTCTATAGCAAGAACCCCCTCATGTCCATGTTGTGGGTCATAGGTATTCCAACTTGACATGGCCTCTTTATCATGAGGAGTCTTCTTATCCTCCTATCCCTTCCATTAGAGTTTTAAATGAAAATATTGATTTTGATCACCACCTATGGATTAGAGATCTATGGGATGCCTATCTTGAGAATCAATGCCCTTGGGTTGACCCTCATCTGATGGCCCATGACCAACATCATGGAGAACTAGGTGACCTTGACCATTTCTATGAGTATGCCATATCATCTCATCATCCTTGTAGGGAATGGTACCCTTCCTATGGTTGTTTCCCACCCTATGGTAGAGATGATTTCTAACATGATCATCTCCTATATCAAGAGCCACCTCAGCATCATCCCCTCTGTGATCAGGGTTATGATGAGGTATATTAGCATAGGCAACATCATAACTATCATGATCCCCCTCCTAGAGCTCGTCACCAACCTACTTTCATCTGTGCCTATGAGAATCTATGTATAAATCTTCTAGCCCCTTAGGTACATGTTATTTCCCTTCTTACTCCTATATTTGAACTACCTAAATTCAATGGGACTCGAGACTCTAGTCCCACATATCATATTATGGCATTCATGATGGTGTGTATGGATTGGGAACAAGATGAAAACATGATGTTTAAGCTCTTTGCTCATTCTCTACGAGCTGAAGTTCTTATTTGATTTCAAAGTATACCTCTAGATTCTCTCTCTAGTTTCTAGCTCCTTTTAGATGACTTCTTTCAGTACTTTGATATCTCTAGACTATTCAACCTCAACATCTAATCACTTACCTCCATGACACAGGCCAAGGGTGAGTCAAACTTTGATTTTGTGCATAAATGGCATTTGACCATCCATACATGTAGGATAAGGTTATTAGATGATCAACTTTATGACATGTTCATGCAATCATTAAGGTAGGAGGTTCACCTGGACGTCCTCAAGCATGATCCCACCTCGTATGATGAAGCTATTAATAAATGTCTAAAAATTAAAGTCTTTGAGGTGCATGTGGGCATGCAGATCATGTCAACCCAAAAGTCATCCTCTTCATACGATTACAACTACAATGTGATTGATGATGGTGTCACTAATTCTCCTCCTGAGAAGAAAGACAAGAAGGATAACTGTGAGGTGAATGCTTTGAGCAAGAAGCCAGCTAAAAAGAAGGCTTACGATTGAAGCACAACAAAAAAATGGATGATGTTTCCTTATGACCCTACCAATTTTTGAAATTTTCATCAGATGAAGGGGCATGATGATGCCAATTATGCTACCCAAAAATTTGATGTGCAAGCCTCACCTCCATCTCAAATATCTCCTCTTGTAGAACATAACTACAAGTTAAATGTGTTCAAGGAGTCTTTACCTGACCATGATAAGGGAAAGAAGAATAGAAAGAAAAATAAGAAATCCAAGGCTAAGGCCCATTTTTCCCCTTTTTTCTCTTTTACCTCTTCTAACTCCTCTTCTGAGGCTAACCTAAGTGGAAAAGCCAAGCATGAGAGTAACAAAGTTATTAATGCTATTGACATGGCCTTTATTGGGTATGAGTGCTTTGTTAATAAGCACTCAGGTCAAGTCATTGACTTCATTAGAGAGACTAGTGGTATTCGGCCTCTTATCCAACCCATGGGGGTAGGGAACCCCAAAGTTAGATTTGACTTTTGACATAATATCCCTCCCCATGCTAGGCAACATCCTTACTCTGTCATAAAGGAGTTACATGGCCTCTCATCTAGGATCTCCATTTGGGACCTATTTGTCAATTTTGGCCTACATATGGAACTTTGCCCAAATGGATTAGTTTTTAGATGTCTTGGTATGGAGTGATCAATTGAGCAGAGTTTTTGATTGAGTAAGTGATCAAATAACTTAGAAGTAGGTCTAGGATTATAAGGTGAAAAGGATTATGATTTAGAGGTCAATTGTGAAAAGGTATTGAAGTAGACCAAAACCTACACCATTACGTAGGGCTTGTTGAAACCTTTCTAATGGTATGTGGAACGTAAAAAATATAGCTCGTATGCTCCTTGTGTAGCCAATCAAAGTTTTTGTCAAAACAAGTCAATAAGTGGTTAAAGCTGGTCAAACTACAAAAATTGAACATTATATAATGATTTGAAAATAGTTCCACTACATATAGCATCTCGATAGATTTTTGATGATATCTCATTTGAAAAAAATTGAGGTCATTGTCAAAAAATATGGCTTCTAAAAGTTCCTACTCAACAGGGAAAATTATGACATGGTCAAGCGATCACTATATGGGCCAATGATGCAGTGACATGTGACACGTAACGAAAGGTGAAAGAAATTGGTTTCATAGTTGGTCTTTGATAGGCATAAAAGGCTGGCTATGAGGACCATAGCCAGTGGAGTCCACTTTTATTATGGAGGGGGACCTTGCTGTCGATAGAGCTATGGAGCATCTAGTTGGATGTCGACAAGTGTTAGATTGGGAGTTGTCCATGTGGTGGGTCCTCAAGTCACCATGTAGCTTGACACCACCTAACTATTTATATGGTTGAATTTTATAAATTTTAATGATACATTGAAGGTTCCACGCCACATCCAAGACAACCCACACACTTTTCAACTTCCTAAGGATAACATGACGTGCCAAGTAATGCCATGAAGACCGAATGATATGATAATGCAAATACCTTGGAATTATCCACTATGAAGGGCATGGAAATTAAAATAACCACCCAAAATCCCACATGAACCATGACACTTCTATGTGAAACTTCCATGCCAAGTCAACAAGCCAATCAAACATTCCAACATGCAAAGGAAGTGGTGGAGATGTGGCATATGCCATGCTAAAAATGGTAGGAAAAGTCCATTTAAAACATGACATTGTAATCCCCACGAAACATGTGGAATATATATTATGATATATGAAAAATGCCTATGCCATAGCTATTGGAAATGCTACGACCATACCTTTATTAAAAGGTAAGCCATGTCACAATATTATCCATGTGGGATAATGGGATATGGATATAATATGTGGAGATAATGAATAAAACAAATGCTATGGGTCATGGTTTTTTTAGAAAAGTGATAATACTCATTTCCATGAAAACCATGGGTGGAAGCACTATATAAAGTGCTTGGGGGTGGTGTTTTAAAACATTGGTTTTATGAATTGAATGTAAAGCAACTATTGTTAAAGCTTAAGCAAAGAGGCTTACGAGGGTTGCAAAAGGAGTTAGAAGCAGAATTGGAGAAAAGTTTGAAAAAAGACTTATGGCATTTTTACCTGAGGATCAACTTTGTAGTTGGTGAAATTCTATTTTAAAAACATTTTATAAGTATTTTCAAGCATTTTTAATAGATCAACCTATAAAGGACCCGAAGACATACGCCATAGTTTCGAACTCCATAATCAATTACGTGTGTTGATTTTCTTGAAGTCTCTTGTAAAATTGTTATTTAAAATTAATTTAAGTTAAATGTTAATTAATTCCATAAATTATTATTATTAAGCAAAAAATAGTATATGTAAGTGTATTTTGCTAAAGTTTATGAATTAGGTTGGTATCATAACTAAGATCATGGGTGACTTTGTGGTTTCATTTTTAGCTAAATCACTATTGTAAAATAATGGATCCAATGCTAGCATAAATTTAGTTATTATTGAATACCATCATCACTATAATAATGCAATACCTGTAATCTCAAGAGTAATATCGATAAATGATAGAGCAAAGATAGAAGCTACAAATAAAAAACTCCAACAAAGCATTGATATGCTACGGGTAGAACTACAAAAAGAATGTCAACAAAGGAAAATGATGTGAGAAGATGTAGAGACTTATAGATATTGTGCCTAGTGAGGTCATATTGCTAAGTGATGTTGGATACTGCATCCCAGTCAGGGTCCATTATGGTTCGAGAAGTGGAATGAGGAGAGAGGTAAGGCACCAACCATGTCCAACAACAATCAATCAACCCAACTAATAGTACATCATCAAACAACTCCAGAGTCTCTAATATGATAGTTGCTACCAACCAAAGTGCCATATATTATGTTCTGCTCTGAGGAAACTCAAAGGTAGAACTACACTGCTATTGCTGAGGGGAAGTTCATGTAGATCTATTTTAATTAGAGTTCTAGAGCCAGTTATTTTATTAAAGGTCTCACACAATGTCTGAGGGTAAAATATCTTTCATTACCTCACACTAAGACATTCAAAGGCACTGATGACACTGTATGTGGACATGTGACCCATTATGGCATCTTGTATTTTTGTATTGGAGGGCTATTCTTTGATATTTTAGCTCTTGACATAGTTCTAGGAGAAGCTGAGGAGATCACTTTGGGTCATTATTATCTCACATCCCAACATGCCAGAGACGCTATGTCAGGAGAAGGAATCTAAATGATAACCAATCATACCTATGAGGTTTAATTTTGAACAAGCCAGATAATTAAGGTATATTCTAGTTATCGTAGTGATTCCTCTAATTTATATACTCTTACTAGTCCTATTAATGAAAATGATGTTGAAAGTCTAGAAGCAAATATTGTTCTGATTATTAATGTATCTTTTGATGTACATTCTGAGGATAAAAATAATGAAATCAATTCTTTTGACTATGTTTAAAATGTTAGGGATACTAAATGTGCCAACCCTAAACATTTATCAAGTCCATGTGTTGATACGTTTGAAAATCACACAAAGGGAATAGGTTTTAAGCTGTTAGCTAAAAGGGGATTTGAAAGAAAGGCCTTAGCATTAATGGTAAAAGAATTATCTAACCTATCCAAGTGGTAAAGACACCACTCCGTGTAGGATTAGGATATAAAGGTGAAGAGCAAATTTCACAAGAAGCTGAGTTGAATGATTACTCAAGCAATAAGCTAGAACACTTGGAAGAGATGAAAGAAACACTCTTCGAAGATGCAATAGCTACATTGTATGAATCATTTTCAAATGACTCATCAAGGTATGCAAAAAGGAAATACTCAAATGTATTTCTTGATTATACCCAAGAAAGTCCTAAAAAGATGCTTAAGAAAACTGCCAAAATAAGGTTGTCTAAAGAAGACAAGAAGAGTCGGCAACAACCTAAGATAAAGGTTGTAATTGCAACTTCAGTAAGGCAACAAATAGAGTCTTGTCAATCAGAACCAGAGACAACATCAATGATGGAGATGATAATCAATGAGAAGCTGATAGTTCAGAGTTTGGCACCCCAAAAAGGTAAACAACACTTCTTTAAAAGAATAATAGTTAAACATTCTAAGATAGATGCTATCTTTGATAAAAATTATCAAAAGAATCTAATTTTTGAAGATGTTGTAGAAACTCTAGGTTTGAAAACTAAGCCACATCTCAAACCATATTATTTAGATAAGATAGATGATGGTAGTAACGTACATGTAAGTAAAACATATAAACTAGAGTTTGCAATTACTTCCAACTTTTTAGATGAAGTTGAATTAGATGTCGTTCCACTCCATTTTAATGGTATTATCATAAGAGAACCATATTTATCTCTGAGAAAGGCAACTTTTTCCAAGAAGGAAAAACAACATAAAATTATAAAAGATGGGATAAAATATATCATACAAGCACATTAGTAATAACTTAATAGTTACAAGAAAATGGTGCCTTTAGTGTTATTTTACTCATGTATGTTTTAGATAGGAACACTGCAGGGCAACATGAAGATGCCATCATGAGAAGCATCAGGAACAACCCAAAAGACATGTTATATCTTTTAATCTGTATGTTTTGGTATGTGCAAATATGTATGTATGTTTGAATATAGGCATTGTTTATAAATGCATAAGACCCAAGTATGGACAATGTTTGTAATCATTATGTACAGTTACAAAATTTGTCAAGACCCAAGAAGGGCAACATTTGTAAAATTATGTTGCTATGGAAGACCCTAAGAGGGAAATTGTAAAATGGTGATTGTTATAACACCAGGTGTCATTTTCATAGTTTCAAAATTTGAAGACTCATCAAAGTATCTTTAGAACCAAATGGCATCTAGGGGATCATTAGATTCAGAGCATTTGCTAAGAGCTAGAGCCATAAAAAGATCCTCACATGGAATACTAGGTCTAGTACCAATTTTTTGAGGATACAAATCATTCTTAATGGGGAGGATTGTCTAGAGGTCAATTTAGAAAAGGTACTAAAGTAGACCAAAACTTGCACCATTGCATAGGGCTTGTTGAGACCTTTCCAATGGTATGTGAAATGTAGAAAATAAATCTCGTATGCTCCTTGTGCAGTCGATCAAAGTTCTAGTCAAAACAAGGCAATAGGTGGTCAAAGACGGTCAAACTAAAAAAAATAACCGTCATGGAACAATTCAAAAATAATTCCATTGCATAGAGCATCTTGAGATATTTCTAACTATATCTCATTTGCAAAAAACTGAGGTCATGGTAAAAAATATGGCTTCTCAAAGTTCCTACTCAACAAGCAAAATTATGATGTGGTCAAGTGATCACCAGATGGGCCAATGATGCAGTGACATGTGGCATGTAACATGAGGTGAAATAAATTGGTCTCATAGTATTTGATAGGCATAAAAGGTTGGCTATGGGGACCATAGCTGATGGAGTCTGCTTTTGTTATGGAGGGGGACCTTACCATCGATAGAGCTATGGAGCATCCAATTGGATGTCGATAAGTGTCAGATTGGGAGTGGTCCACATGGTGTGTCCTCAAATCACTATGTATCTTGACACCACCTAACTATTTACATGGTTGAATTTTACCAAGTTCAATGACAAGTTGAAGGTTCCATGCCACATCCAAGACAACCCACACACCTTCCAACTTTCCAAGGATAGCATGACGTGCCAAGTAATGCCATGAAGATTGAAAGATATGCTAATGAAAATGCCTTGGCATTATCCACTACGAAAGGTGTGGCAATTAAAATAACCACCCAATATCCCACATGAACTATGACACCTCCATGTGAAACTTCCATGCCAAATCAATAATCCAATCGAACGCTCTAACATGCATAATAAGTGGTGGAGATGTGGCATATGCCACACGAAAAATGGTAGGCAAAGTCTATTTAAAACATGATGTTGTAATCCCCATGAAACATGTGGGATATAAATTATGATATATGCCAAATGCATATGTCATAGGCATTAGTAATGCCACAACCATACCTTTATTAAAAGGTAAGCCATGTCACAATATTATCCATGTGGGATAATGGGATATGGATATAATATGTGGAGATAATGAATAAAACAAATGCTACGGGTCATTTTTTTTTAGCAAAGTGATAATACTTACCACCATAAAAACCATGGTTGGAATCACTATATAAAGTGCTCAGGGTTGGTGTTGTAAAACATCAGTTTTCAAAATTGAATGCAAAGCAGCTATTACTAAAGCTTAAGCAGACAGGCTTAAGAGGCTTGCAGAAGGAGTTAAAGGCAGAATAAAAAAACATGAAAAGAGACATGATATTTTTTCATGAGGATCAACTTTGTAGTTGGTGAAATTCCATTTCGAAAATGTCTTGTAAGTATTTTCAATCATTTTTAATAGATCGACCTATATAGGACCCAGAGACATAGGCCATAGTGTTGAACTCTGTAATCAATTGCGTGTGTTGATTTTCTTGATGTCTCTTGTAAAATTATTGTTTAAAATTAATTTTCAAGTTAAATGTTAAATAATTTTATAAATTATTATTATTAATAAAAAATAAGTATATATAAGTGTATTTTGCTAAAGTTTACGGATCAGATTAGTAGGTTCTCATTGTGATCATGACCTTCATAGACATAAAGTAGTTTTCACAAGTCTCAGAAACTCATTTTGATCATTGAAAATTCAAGCTCAAGCCTAGAATAGCTAGACCATCTCAACACATCATTTAGAGATGAAAATATCAGTTTGGTTACACATTTTATAGATGCACTCAAAAAGTTAACTAGGGTCAAAGTGTTGCATGGACATGTTGTTTTTCATGCCTTGAACACCCTCTGTAAATTTTGCATCTTGGTGAGTTATTTATCTTAAGATATAAACTTCCAAAGTTGAACTTTCAGAGTGGGATGTGCATGCAAACATCAAATTTGGGTCTTGTGAAATAGCCATTTGAATTCAAATGTTCATAAACTTAAGCATGGGGATGACAAGTGTAGAGATCATGTGAGCTCAAGTTGAGATGTAATGGTGCACAGGTGGTCAATGAATATAATAGGTCCTAGAAGATCAATGAAGCATGTCCAAGCATACAAAAGTAGATCAGTGGTGAACAAAAGGTCAATAAGTCAGTGAATCTCAAAGATAAATGTGCAGTTGCCAAGTGTCACAACTATGGTAACTACCAGGTAAATCAATGGTATGTGTTTGAACCTTACAAAAGAATATCAATAGTGCATGTAAGGTCAAATGGTCAATCGAGCTTAGGATAAATGTGAGGCTGCCACATGGCACAAATATGGGAACTAACCAAGATTGACAGTAGTATTTTGAGGATTGATGCGGAACTGACAAGTGGCTTGATCTAAACCCTAAAAAAATATCAATGGATGATATTAAAGGTCAAATATAGGAGACTTCAAATTGAAGTAGAATACAATTTAGGTCAAACTAAGAGCAATGTTTCAAAGGGCTATGCTGCCATTAAAGCTCTAATAAAAATTTCAAAAGCTTTCAGACGTAACTTGCATGTCCTATTCAAAATCAAGAGATAAAGCAACTTACATATCTCCATTGCAATTATGGATATATGAAACTAATAAATGGGATTCATTTAAATGTATAGTAAACCTATGATTAGGTTTGAAATAGGGGTGGGTTTATGATTAATAAAGGAGTGTCTTGTCTATCAACATGGTTATACTTCGATAAATAGGTACATACAGCCTCTAAAAGAAAGTTTAAGCATGGCTCTATGAAGTCCATGAATATGAGGACTTTGTCCTCATAATGAAAGCAAGTGGGAGATGGCATAGAAGATAAAAGTTAGGGGATTTGAGGATTGGAGAGTATAGTGGAGCATTCAATTCTTTTATGGAGCCTTTAAGGTTTTCCTTCCTAATAGATCACGACTCATCATCTATAAAATAGATTCTTGTCTTCTAGTGCATTTTTTAGCCAATGAGAAGAGCTTGAAGACTATTAGAGCAAATGAAGGTTAGCTTGTTGATGAAGGGTTAGTCTTGATTAGATAAAAAATGGCTCAGAATTCAAGAAAGGTGGCAACTCAATTAATGATCTTGGATGGCATGCTCGCTCCTCTCTCCCCTTTCTCATATATCTTTTATTTTCTTCCACATTATAAGCTCTCTCTCACTTTTGATAAAAAAACTCTCTCTCAATTCTTGAAGAGTAGAGACTCTCATTTGATAAGGCTAGACCTTGTCAAAATTTGTAAGAACTACCTCTTGATGCAATAAAAGACTTTCTTTACCTATCTCTTGCCTTTGCTTAATGTTTAGTAAACTTGTGCATGATGGTCTTGTGAAGGAGATTATTCCATATCCATTGTCCTTCTTGGTTACCTCTTTTAAGGTGTTTTCAAGTTAGTTGTAGGTTTTAATTAGTGTTCTTTTTGAACCTAGTTTATGATATACTTATGCAGTTAACTAGATTGTGAGATTGTGTGAGCTAGTATTGTCTTGTGCAAATATAATGTGGGTTCAATCATATGAGAGCCTCATTTAAATTTGGTGCATCACCTTGTTAACATTCTTAGGATCCTTATTTCCCCTTTTCTAACCCTTTTTATAGCAATAACATTAGCTAAGGTGATCCATCAAAAGAAAGCCAACCTTCTTCAGAGGTTCAACCCTATTATAGGATACCCACAACCTAGGGTTGTTCCAATATTATGACTGGGAGTGGAGGATCCTAAAGAACTCCCTCACAAGGGTGAAATCTCACATCATAAAAGTGTTTGGCATGCCTAGTGAGACTTACTTTAAAAGAAGATTGGTCAAAGTTTGATACTGGTTTGATCAATTTATAGTAGTTATAACTTCCAAGTAACAACATCTGGCAACTCCAAAAGAAGATCCAACATTCTGGTAGTAGAGTAATGACTACATATAATGCCAAAGTTGACTACAAGGTCAAATTCTAGAGTTATTCCCTTTGAATTGCATTTAAACTTAGTAAAGAGGTTAATATTTGCTAACACACACCCTTATAAAGTCAACTTTGTTCCTAAATCAATTTCAAGGCCTACCCCTACAAGAATATCTTTGTTAAACCCTTTCATAGCCAGGGTGGCCCCTAACACTTTTGTGGATTTGAATGGACAAAGTCCTTTAGACCTCCTTTGATATGATCCTATTCCAGTAGAAGCTATTAAAAGTGTCCCTTATTTTACTGGAGACCAAGCTACAACCCCTTTTGAACACCTCTTGGTATAGCCAACTTCTGCAACATTCATGATGTCAATGACGACAATGTAGTAATTAGGTTATTATCCATCTCTTTCAAAGGTAAATCCCTAGATTGGTATAGAAGCCTTATTGCTAACCCTATTACATCATGGGATCAGTTAGGAGATGCACCATGTAAAATATTTGAAAATAAAAGTGACCATTTGTCACTTACAGAGCAGTTGACCATAATTAAAAGATCCCCTCATGATGTTATGCAAGACTTTAACACAAGGTTCCAAAAGACTTGGGAGAGAATCCCAGTCTCTATTAGGCCTACCCCTAATTTTTCCTTTCTTTACTATTTTAATGCCCTAAATAGTGACATTTCAATAATGATCCAGTCTATGGGAGGAAACACATTGCCAAATGCATATGAGGTGGCAATCAGAGCATAAAATTGTCTAGTGCAGGCTGGCAAGCTTACACCAAGAACACCAATGCCTTTATTCCCTAAGATCAGACCATCCCCTATTTCTATTCCTCCCCTTTTTATCATTCCTCTTATTCCTACAATTTTTATTATACCCTCACCTAAGCAAGAAAAGGCTTCCACTAGTCAATCTAGTGATTCCCAAGAATAAAAGAACTTTCAAGAGGTTAAGAGCATATTCCAATCCTTGAGAAATGAACTACTGAATGTGAAGAGGAAGCAAGCTTTCAATAGGCCTATCAAGCCTCATATCAACCTTAGCATCAAGTTTATCAAACAAATAGACCACCCTACAAAGGAAGCTTCCAAGGATAGGGATAAGGTCAAAAACAAGGACAAGGTAACCTAACTATGTTAGGCAAAACAACTATAATCCAAATGTTGTAAGAACTTCCAACACTTTGATACCCATCCAAAATAATTTTGCTCAAGAATTTGAGGGTACCATGCCTTGGAATTAGTATTTTAGGCAATCCATTATCCCAAACACTAACTTTAACCAAGCTTTCAATGATCAATGGTAGCAGGGTTCTAATTATGGGTACAATCAAGCTATTATGGTTTAGAACACAGAGGTATCCATGATGACAAAACTAGAAGAGGCTTAATAAGTTCAAGCCCTGATCAAGGACCAAGCTATTTGGGTGTTATAATGGTGAATTATGAGCAAGAAGAGTGTTATGCACTCAATCAATAGACTAGTTCTAGCCAGGCATACATTCCAGTGGCAACAAATATAAGGTTCAAAAGAAGGAACATGGATGGTAAATAGGAAGTAGTCAAGGAGCCTCCTACCATTAATCCAATATCAAATCCAAATGGATCTTCTACTATTCCAAAGGTTCCAATAGCTCTAAGGAATCAAAATTAGGGGAATGTATTTGTCTCTCAAAACTCATAAACTCAAGGTGCAGTTGTGGCTCCCGAAATTCAACCAAAGGTTGGTGGTTCACCCATCAACATTGTGGAACAAATGAAAAGATCCAATGTGGGTGTGCCAATGTGGGATATGCTCTCCATTCTTGGTCAATTAGACATCCTCCAATAACAGTTGTCAAGAATCAATGTTTCTAAGAAACCACCAGTCAAGGAGAATTTGGTTCTCACCAATGCAACCAAAGGACTAAATGAAAGGTAACCAGGTAAGGTGGTCAAACCTCCTCCCTTCTACATTTTAGTAATCATTGGTGACTCTTTAGTGCATAATTGCTTGGTAGATATTGGGGCTAACACCTCATTAATGCTAAAGTCCATAGTTGATCAGCTTGGTCTAAAATATGAGCTCCAATCTAAAAGAGTTTTACAACTTGATGGTTTTTCCACCAAGCCATCTGGTATCCTCAGAGACCTCAACTTGACCTTGCATGCTTGTCTTAGTGTCTCAATGATTCAAGATGTGTTGATCCTAGATGTACCTCTTCATTTTGCCTTATCCCTATCCAAGGAATTCACTACAAATATTGGTGGTTATCTTATAGTAGATTGGTCATACATGTCATTCAGAACAAGATATGGAACCTAAGGTATCTATTAAGGCTGAGCCCATTTCACAATTCCACGTAAAGCCTTATGGGCTAGAAAACATAAACCTCAATTGCACCATTCTTGATGAGGATGAACATATGATTGGTAAAGAATAAAAATCACCCTAAGGAGATACCAGACATGTTCTTGGATGAAATACTGAATGACTATCATTTGGTTGATCCCTTGGAAGGAGTTGAAGAGAGGGACGTGGGTGTCTACTGCTCACACAAAGAGAATCATCCATGCCATCCCTCATTAGACCTCAATAAGATCCTAGTGGCTTATGGAAATTGTTCTTTGATGGTTCAAGGAGCAAACATGGAGTGGGTGCAGGTGCAATACTAATATCCCCCTCTAATAACAAGTATTTCTCTTCTTATAGGTTCTAGTTTAGTTTCTCTTGCAATGCACAAAAGTATGAGGGCCTTATCCATGACCTTCAATGGGCTAATAAGAGAGGAATCAAATAATTACAAGTTTATGGGGATAGTGAGCTGATAGTGCACTAGGTTAGAGGCTAGAATATCACCAAAATTCCCTTGATGAAGTCTTACAAACATAGAGTTGGGGACCTAATTGAGGATTTTGAGGCCTTTAACATCCAAACAATATGAAGGAACCAAAATGGACATGATGATAGGTTGAAAACTATGGGAGCTCAATTTGATATCCAAAATGAGTTAAAGAGACCAAGGTGTAGCCACATGCCAATGTGGTGGTGAGACCATTAGTCCAAAATAATGAAGTTCATTGGCAGGTCTTTGAGTGATAAGCAAATTGCTTGTTTCTTGTAGCAAGAGGCAGAGTTCTCCTCCATAAACTAGGAAAAGTTTAAACATCATTATGAGGAGCAAATTATTCAGTTGAGATCTAACAAGCTTCCTAAAGGGCTTGTCACCCTTAAAGGTATTTTCCATGAGAGAAATCATATGAGAAAAGACAAGGCAGTGATGTCAATAAGTGAAGACAACTATGAAAGATCCCTTATCTTCAAAGACAAGCTCCTCAAGTTTGAAAAGGTAAGCACTAAAGCTAAAAGGCATGCTTTCATAGAACTTTGTAAAGAATATGTAGATATCTTTGCTTGGGAATATAGTGACCTGAGAGGCTTTGATCCCAAGCTAGTCCAACACACTGTAGAACTAGAGGTTAATGCTAAGCCTGTCAAGTATAAGCAAAGGCGTATAAAACCCAAAATTTAAGATCTTATGAGGAAAGAATTGACTAAAATGATTAAATCCAAGATTACTTTTCCCATTAAGCACTCCTCATAAGTAGCCAATTTGGTACCTATGAGGAAAAAGAATGGGGAGATCAGATTGTGTGTTGAATTTAGGGATCTAAATAATATTTCTTTACAATATCACTATCCTTTGCTATCCATGGAGTAAATTCTTCAGATAGTTCCTGCTTCAAAATGCTCCTCCCTTTTGGATGGATATTTAGGACATAACCAGGTGATGGTGAGAGAAGAAGATCAATATGAGACTGCCTTCATCACCAAGTGGGGCACATATGCTTACCAGAAGATACCTTTTGGGTTGTCAAATGTTAGGGCTACTTTCCAAAGAGCCATGGACATGGCTTTCCAAGGATTGCTAAATTAGATGGTATTGGTTTACTTGGATAACATCACAATTTTCTCCAAGAAAGCCAGTGAACACTTAGATCACCTAAGGTTGATCTTCCAAATATGTAGAGAGTATGGTATCTCTTCAAATATCAAGAAATGTGTGTTTATTATTTATAAAAGAAAACTATTGGTCACATTATTTGAAATAAAAGATTATCTATTGAACTTGATAGAATAAGTGCCATGTTAGCCTTATCTTTACCCAAGAACAAGAAAGGACTCAAAAGTTTCCTTGGAAAGATTAACTTTGTGAGAAGGTTTATACCTAGTTTTTAAAACTAGGTCAAACCTATCACTATCATGCTAAAGAAGAGCCAAGTGTTTACTTGGTTAAATGAAGGTAAAATAACTTTTGAAGCCATCAAACAAGCCATTGCCCAAGCACCCTCGCTCATAAATCCTGACTTATCAAAGGATTTTATATTGTACACCTTTGCCAATATTGACAATATATTAGCTATGCTGATGCAGAAGAATGTTGAAGGACTTGAGCAACCAATTGCCTTTTTTGGTCAAGGGCTAGAGGGATATGAGGTGAGGTACATTTTTATATAAAAGTAGGTTCTTGTAGCTTTGAGAAGCCTGAAAAATTTTAGGCTAATGCTTTCTAACAATAAGATTTATCTTATGGTGTCTCATCTTAGGGTGAGGGAATTCCTTCTCAATAAGGATTTGAATGAAAGAAGAGATGGTTCGATTACCAAGGTCATAGAATATGATGTGTATATCAATGCCACTAAGCTAGTAAGAGGCAAAAGCTTATGTGAGCATATGGTTGATGACCTTCAAGAAGACAAAGAAGTTGTTTTGGTGACACAAGATAACTCACAAATAGATGCACCTCTACTTCATAATTGCTGGCTCCAAGATATGACACATTTTTTGATGATAAGATAATGCCCTCAAGGTTTGGATCAAGAAAAAAGAAGGTATTTCAGACTTCAATCCACACCTTATGCATTGGTTAATGGGGTTTTATTTAGAAGGGACCTCAATGGAGTACTCTTTAGGTGCATAGATCATGATCAAGTGACAAAATTTTTGGAGCAGCTCCATGATAGACCTGCAAAAGGCCATTTTGCTCTAAGAATAATAATGAAAGTAATGAGAGCTGGTTGTTACTAGCCAAACCTCTTTAAGGATGGTTATGCATAAGTTACGAAATATCAAAGGTGTGATCTATTTGTAGGCAAATAAATATTCACAGTCCTTCTCCTCAACCCAATCCAGGTGGAGTGACCCTTCATGCAATGGTGTTTGAACTTCATAAAAATGATCAATCCACCTTCTAGTGGAGGACACAAATGGGTGATGAATGATAATAACTACTTCATCTGGTGGGTGGAAGAAATTACCCTAAAAGAAGCTAATGAAATAATAGTATTGGACTTCTATGACAACATAGTAACCAGGTTTGGTGTACCAACCACTATAATTTTAGATAATGCCTTAGCATTTGTTGGTATGAAGACAAGTGAATGGGTACTTAAGCTAGGCATCTACCTTAGTACATTTTCCAATTACTACCCCCAAGGTAATAGACTGGCAGAGTCCACAAACAATAACTTGATAAGGATTATCAAGAAGACCATGGAAGAGAATCAAAGAGTGTGGCATACAAAGCTAAGGAAAACCTTATGGGCTGACAGAGTGACTCCCAAAGCTGTCATTGGTAATTATTTATATGTTCTTGTATATGGAAGGGAAGCTAAATTTCCCATTTCTCTTAAACTACCTGCATTGGAGTTATTCCATCAACTTGAGTTGATGGAGTGTGAGCCTATGAATGTGAGGATGATAGAGCTCATAGAGGTTGAAGAAATTAGGGACCTTGCAATGAAGACATTAGAGTCACATCAAGCTGAAGTCAAAACATCCTTTGATAAGAGAGCCACAACAAGGGACTTTAAGGAAGGGGACCTAGTCCTCAAATGGGACTCAAATAAGGCCAAGCCAGATAACCATACCAAGTTTATTGTGGTCCTTATTTGATCCATGGGTACAAACAACATAATGATTTTTAGCTTGCCCAACTGGATGGAGAGGTATTACCCATCCCAGTCAATGACATTCATTTAAATCCTTTTTATTAGAAGAGTTTGTAACTGTTGTATGATATTATAACATATTAGAGTAGTTTTTTATGCTTTCCTCTAAGTGCCTTGTGCACATTTCCTTTCAATTGTGTGTTTCCATTTCAATAAGTGATTTGGGCACAATTATTGTTTTATTTCTTTTTTTGGTCCTTATTATTTCAAGAGGAGGTTTTTTGGAAAAGGGATCAACCTTGAGTCAGTTTCATGATAATTGAGAGAAAAGACTATGACTCCAAATGCCCAATGGATCACTTTAAGGCCACTAGTATTTGTATAATAGGCATGAAACCCCTGGATATCACCATAAATGTTGGCCAATTTTAGCCTAAATATGGAAATTTTCCTAGATGGATCAATTTATAGAGGTCTTGGTATGGAGTGATCAACTGAGTAGACTTCTTGATTAAGTGATCAAATGGCTTGGAAGTAGGTTAAGGATTTCAAGGTGAAAAGTATTAGTAGGTTCTCATGGTGATCATGATATCCATGCACATAAATCAGGTTTCATAGGTCTCAAAAAATCATTTTGAGCCTTGAAAGTTCAAGCTCAATCCTATAATAGCCAAACCATCTCAACACACCATATAGAGATGAATAGATCAGTTTGGTTACACATTTGATAGATACACTTAAAAAGTCAACTAGGGTCAAAGATTTGTATGAACATGGTGTTTTTCATGCCTTGACCATCCTCTACAAATTTTGTATCTTAATGAGTTCTATATCTCAAGATATAAACTTCCAAAGGTAAATTTTTAGAGTGGGACATGCATGCGGACATCAAATTTGGGCCTCATGAAATAGCCATTTGAATTCAAATATTCTTGAGGATAAGCACATGTTTGATAAGTATCAAGATTACAGGAGCTCAAATTGAGATCTAATGATGTGTGGGTGATCAATGAAGCTAGTAGGTCCCAACAGATCAATGAAGCATGTCCAAGCGTACAAAAGTAGATCAACGATGAGCAAAAGGTAAAAAAGTCAGTGAATCTCAAAGATAAATGCATAGTTGATAAGTGTCATGACTACTATAATTTCTAGGTAAATCAATGGTACACATTCAAACCTTACAAAAGAAGATTGATGATGTGTATAAGGTTAAAGGGGTAATCAAGCTAAGGACAAATGTGAGGCTGCCACATGGTGCAAGCATGGGAACTAGTCAAGACTAATAATAGGATCTTGAGGATTGATGCAAAGCTAACAAATGACATGACCTAAAGCCTAGATCAAGATCAATGGTTGATATTAAAGGTCAAATACAATTTAGGATGAACCAAGAATAATGCTTCAAAGGGATATGTCACCATCAAAGCTTTGGTAAACCTTTCAAAAGCTTTCAAACATAAATTTCATGTCTTGTTCAAAATAAAGAGATCAAGCAACCTACATATCTCCATTACAATTATGGCTATATGAAAACCAATAAATGGGATTGGTTTTCATGTATAGTAAACCTATGACTAGGTTTAAAATAGGGGTAGGTTTGTGATTAATAAAGGAGTGTCTTGTCTATTGACATGGTTATAGCTTTGACAAACAGGTACCTACAACTTCTAAAAGTAGGCTTAAGCATGGCTTTTTCAAGTCTATGGATGTGAGGATTTTGTCCTCATAATGAAAGCAAGTGGGAGATGGCGTAGAAGGTCAAAGCAAGGGGATTTGGGGATTGGAGAGTATAATGGAGCATTCAATTCTTTTATGGAGCCTTTAAGGTTTTCCTTCCTAATAGATCATGAATCATTATCTACAAAATAAATTATTGTCTTCTAGTGCATTTTTCAGCCAA
Source organism: Torreya grandis (assembly GCA_037957365.1). Classification (NCBI taxonomy): domain Eukaryota; kingdom Viridiplantae; phylum Streptophyta; class Pinopsida; order Cupressales; family Taxaceae; genus Torreya; species Torreya grandis. The sequence goes on along the minus strand of JARHVA010004412.1, from coordinate 1,040,863 downwards.
TGAGAAGAGCTTGAAGACTATTGGAGCAAATGAAGGTTAGCTTGTTGATAAAAGGTTAGTCTTGATTGGATAAAAAATAGTTTAGAATTTAAGAAAGGTGGTAGCTCAATTAATGATCTTGGATGGCGTGCTTCCCCTGTCTCCCCTTTCTCCTATATCTCTTATTTTATTCCACATTGTAAGCTCTCTCTCACTTTTGATAATAAATTCTCTCTCAATTTTGGAAGAGCAGAGTCTCTCATTTGATAAGGTTAAACCTTGTCAAAATTTGTAAGAACTACCTCTTGATGCAATAAAAGACTTTCTTTACCTATATTTTGCCTTTGATTAGTGTTTAGTAAGATTGTGCATGATGGCCTTATGAAGGAGATTATTACATATCTATTTTCCTTCTTGATTACCTCTTTTAAGGTGTTTTCAAGTTAGTTGTGATGGGGAATCAAGAATAACAAACAGCTCTGATCCCACTTGTTAGGATCTTGCTCCTCAAAAAGAGCACAATATGATTACCTTGTATAAGCAATTAAATATGCGAAATTAACCAGAAGCAATAAGTAACTAGAATTCACAAATGACACATAATATTAGAGACAACACAAACTGTATTAATACTCATCCAAAAAAAAATACAATGAAGAGACGCCACACTCTTCCACACCTTTCAGGCTTCCCACACCAAGTGTACAGTAAATATTCTCAAGAGTTCACTCTCCTACCAAAAATGGTCCCAACATACAACTCACACACAGAATTGGTGTTCACTTCCAACCAGTCAGTAATAACCCTGCCAGGTACACAAGTACTCAAAGTACTTCAAGTAGATCTCCCATAAGCTTGCAACAACCTGCAACTCAACAGACCTTACTTACACATGTAGATCTTCAAATGTGGCCTTGCACACCTGCTGACCAAGATCCTACAACTGGAAGAAATTCTTTTCTTGCCTTAATTACAATACATGTCAATGGGTCTATAAATAGATCCCACACTTAAATAATAACTTAGACTTCTAATTTACAATAATTAGACTCGCAAATCAAGACCAAAAATAGCCTTTTACATGCAAACACTCGGTTCAACGAAATAACTATTCGTGCAATGAATAGTTCTAGAACCGCATAGGCAATCGACGTCGGTCCCTATCTAGCTGGAGGTGACCGACCTCCTGCCAATCCCAGTTTCCCTTTTGCACTGTAGTTGACTAACGTCAGTCCCACTACTGACGCTTGTATCCCTAAAACTCAGCAACCTCCTCCATGTCTGCAACAGTTGAAGCTTTTAGCTTCACAACCTAACAATCTCCCACTTAGAGATAAATAGCTGCAACTGTACCTGTACCTATACATCATCTAGTTTGTTCCCTTGGCTTTGTATCCCTCTTCAAGATCACTCTTGAAGACCAACCACCACAAATCCTGTGGTGCACCTCTTGTCATCCAAATCACCTACGACATCTGCATGTACAAACCCATGTAGAAAATAACTTGACCCTGCATAGCATGTGCACCTGCTGCTAGTCCCTCTTAGAATCCACTGAACTGCCCTCCAGTGCTTCTTTCCCAGATTGGCTCTAAATTTTTGACAACTCCCATTGCTTGGGAAATCTCAGGTCTAGTACATACCATGCACTTAACCTCATTATGTGAATCAAGACACTGTTCATATAACTGTCCAACCATCAGTGTGCTAACCGGTTTCACACAATCATCTGAAGACAAAGTCAACCTGTGACCTTCCATGTCCTTAGAACACACTCATGCCAAAGAATCTTGCTGTTCCCAGATTCCTCATGACACACCTCTGAACTAGCTTTACCTTTAGTTCAACAACTCCCTGTATGTGTAACCCTGCAACAAGCACACAATACAGTAACAAGATAATGTAGCTAATATTATCCAACCTGGTAAAGATAAACACAATGATCAAACCTCCATTGTCTTGTAGCTAAAACAAGACCATATACCCTGGCCTTCCATCTCACGTGTCCATTCCCGCTCTTTTTTATCCTGAACATCCATTTGTCTCTCAGTGCTTTCTTCCAGCTAGCAACTCCACCCAAAACTCCCATTTGGTTCTTCTCCAAGGAATCACATCCTTCATCCATGCCAAGCTCCCACTTTTTCTTGGATCTACTTGCTCTGCTTCTTTAATAACTTTTTGGTTCTTTACCATCAGTGAGCAACAAGTAGTGTAAAGAAGGGAAATGATGAATTTGAGGCTTACTTACCCTTTATGTCCTCCATATGGGTGCTTGAGACTCCTTGACAGCTTGCTATCCACCCAAAATCCATTTCAGTGACCGATGCCGGTCACATCTCAGTCTACATCCAACCGATGTCAGTTCCATGTGACTGCCTCATCACCGACGTCGGTTCCTCCTGATCGATGCCAGTGTTTATCTGTCTGGAGTCACTGACGTCAGGCTGCACATAGCCAACATCGATCCCTGTCTGGATGTCGACATCAGTTTTCTAACCGACGTCGGTCTCTATGTTTTACTTGTGAGCGATGACCTTCACCCGCGAGCTCCTTTTGGATCAAACCCTTGTCCAAATCAACCTTGCTTTGCTCAAAATTCCTCAGCCCTTGCATTGATTTTTGTTCATCACCTTCTCCTTGAAAACCAAGGCTTTTCTATTCTTGTCATGAACATCAGATTCCTCAAGAAACGTCACTTTCTTCTTCTGCATACAGAAATCTCGATCCATGCTTTTCAAATCCGAAAGCATACCCTTTGACTCAAGAACATGCATCTCCTTCTTATTCATGTGACCAAGCCTATTAAGCCACATCTTCGAATCTATAGCTGAAGTAGATAACTCAGAAAGAGAATCAGTAATACAAGTAGATAGATAAAGCGTACCTATTTTCTTACCTCTTACTACAATAAGTGCACCCTTGTTAACCTTCCAAGAGTCCGCTGTGAGAGTTACTGTGCAACCCTCATCACCCAACTTTCTAACAGAAATCAAATTTCGCTTCAGAACTGGGACATGCATGACCTCCTTCAACACCCATGTGTTACCTGTCTACAATTTTAGCTTCACTTTCCCTTTGCCAACCATCTAACAAGGCTTACCATCCCCTAAATTAATTTTTCCAAAGTCTCCCTAGACATACTCATGAAAAAATTCCTTATTTGGGGATGCATGAAAAGAGGCACCATAATCTAAAACCCAAGATTCTACTTTATCTAAGGAACATACCAGAGCATCTTGTGCAACATAATCCATAACATCTGCTTCTTCTTCATGTCCTTCATGCTGATCTTCACCCAACCAACAATCTCTCTTTAAGTGCCCTTGCTTTCCACATTTCCAGCAGGTTATTCTGCCATACCTGGACTTGGATCTTCTGCCTATCTTGGACCTTGATCTCCCATGCTCTATCTTCTCTCTTTGCCTTCCCCTGCCTTCAACACTCAAAGCATTCCCTGATGATTCACTTGTGCTTTTTGTAGACACCGAAATTGTGTCTATCCTTTGGTCATCCTCCCCCCTTGGTCCCCTTGGTCCACCTTGTAACACAAGTCCTAGCCCACTCCATTATTAAATTAAAATAATCAAATATTTTAATTGATATGCCCCTTTGCCACCTCACCCATGCCACCTCACTCCACCTCAAATTCTTTTCCTTGGATGCCCTCTCCCCATTCCAAGCCTTAATGACCTAAATCCCATCTTAACCCTTCCTCTCACACTCATTTAAGCCCCTCTCGACCGTTTTCCCATGACATTTGACCCTGGCAGCTTGTAAGAACAGGTAGAAGGCTAAAATTAGCCTCTGTCCCCATTCTTCAGCCACCGATGTCGGTCAGTGTGCGGTCGACGTTAGCGGTTCTGCCAGCGTCGGTTACCTTTTAAACCAGTTTTCTCCATCTGTTGCTGCCGCCCCACGAAACAAAATTCTCTTGCTCTTGCTTCCCAGCATTCTTGCTTCTCATTTTCTTACAGGTATCAGCACTTTGACAACTTTTTGCAGGCTTAAAGGTCCTACACCAGCCATTCCACACAGGTTTGAGGATTGCATGACATCTCCATCACCAGCCACAACAGAAAAAATAACTCCTACTCCTCTGCCAACTCCATCCACAGCTAAGTATTGGCATTAGTTTCATTTTACTATCTTTTTAAATACATTAGCATTCTATCCACTGTCCATTCCCAACCCATTCTGGACACAACCCAGTCTGTCCTTCCCAGAGAGGTTGAAAGGCCTTCTCTCACCCTTATCTCTCCTATTGCCTCTGTCACTCATTTAGTCCCTTTTCAGACCATACTCTCTGTCCAATCAACCCAACATAGACTCTTAGACTCCCACAGACCTTCCCAAAACCATTCTGATTGACCAGACTGCCCTGAAACTTGTCCCAGCCCATTACCCCGACCAACATCAACCATTTCCCCTACCGACATCGGCAGACTAATCGACGCCAGCAACTTTAGCTACCGACGCTGAAAGAAACACTGACGTCAATGACTGTGGAAGGCAGATTGCTGCATACAGGTATGCATTTACTTTCATTTCTTTTATTCAGTCTTTTTCATTTCTATTTCTAGCTATATTCTACTTTTTAACAATCAGTGGATTGTCATCCTCCAAGAATTCTTTGCACTTCTAGGACCAAGCTTTTGCTTGGCAGTCCACTTTCTAGATATCTAACAACCTTTGTGTTTGAATCTTTTTCTTCTACAGGTGTCATCCTCCACAACCAAAGAGGAGTTCCTTCAGCCATTTGAATTTGGTGTGCAAGACTTCATTCGGGTACGTACAAACTCTTGACCATCTTATCTTAGTTTCTCATTTCCTTTTGAATGTGAAAAGCAAAATCTCATATAGAAACATTCTGGCACGCCCGGTGGGACCCTAGGGTCTTCCTTGGGTTCTTTTTCTTATTTTTCATATAGGTGCATTAGGTCTCTCCTTGCATCTCTTTCCTTCTATCTCTTCCAAAAGACACCATTAGAAAGGTTAAAAAGAACCCTTCTTTCTTTCTTGCATCTTAGACTAGTCAACTCATACTCTTCAACCCTTTCTCACATTGTTTGCATACGAATGCACATTTCGATTTGGGCTTAAAACTTAATCCAGACATCTAGTAATTAAAATCGCATCATGAATAAAGCGTAGGCCACTTATGTTACACATCCAAACCACTTGCACAAATCAAACATCTTAACTTACCTGAGACAAGGTCCGACTAGGATTTCATCACCTAGCGGATACCTTACCCGTCCTGGTAATCCCACTTGGACTTCACTACCAAGGGGAAAGCCCACTCTGTTCTCTGGTAGAGGATAATCTCTAGGGGAAGTATATACTGGCTAAGTGAGACCAGCTTACCATTGGGCTCATGAAGTGAGGGGAGCTTGCTCCTTAGCACTAGGCCAAGTACGAAACCTAACACAGACTCTTGAGCACCGAAACTAACCCGAAACCAACTTTAGAATACCTCTTCTAGGACCCGTTCTACAAGCCAACCTCCCAAACACATTTTAAGGCATAAGCCAACATGATTCTAAAAGTTTATTCTTAAGATTCAACGCTTAGGGTCTGCCTGTCTCCATCTATTTTTCTGCTCCTATCTAGTTTTCTGAGCTAGTGAGGACATTTTTCTTCTTTCCAAGAACTTTCAAATTCTTTGAGTTTCTAGAAAACACAGTAACCGACATCAATTTTCCCATCGACGTCAGCCACTCTCTTCGCCGGTATCGGTTATCTGACCGACATCGACAACCTATTCCACCGACATCGGTCTTTATACCGACGTCAGTCACTGTCTAAACTTTTCTTCTCAAAACAACAAGCTTAAAAACTTGACTTTCTTGTTGTCCAGCATCCATCCTGGTTTTTTGAAACTGAAAAACACAGTTTCTATGACCTGAACCTATTTGCCTTGAATGGTTTTGACACGTAGTCAAACCAGGACTCTTGTCGACCACGCGAGGCAACAACCGCTTCCGCCTTCGCTGTCCATCACCAGTCCTCTAATAGAGTTTCATTCAGAGACCGAACAAACTCCTACCCGATCGACCCCGACTTAGCCTCCCATTGTCCCTGAAGGGGACCAAGACTTCGAAAGATTCTTGGACCTCAATGTCAAAGCCCTTCAACATTATCTCATGTGAAGCCGAACTCGAGACTCCTTAGGCAACCCAATTTATGGGATGCCGACTTCCTTAGTCGAGATAATGATCACATCAACAGCATCCACAATTCAACTTATAGACAATCAAGCCAATGCCTCGACTAATAACTAGCCCATGACTTCAAAATTTAGCCTCTCCTTCTAGACCTACCTCCATGGGGGTTTCGGCACCCCCTCAACCGCAGACTATTCAACCAACCTCTACCCCTTTCCAAAATCTAGTTGTCTCCATCCCGCCTACTCTCACCCCCATCAACACCAGGGTGGATACTCATCCATTGGCTAATGTTGTCACTATTCAACCACCTATGGCAACATCGAGTCTAGTCATGCCTTCTACCTTCACAACCCAACCACCCTTGGCCTCCACTTCTATCCCAATGATTAGTTATCAATACGTTGTGCCCATACAAGCACAACCAACTACGTCGTATGCCTCTTCTAGCACCTTCCAAGCACCTTATAACCTAGGGGGTGCTCCACCCATCAATTCGTCAGCTGATATAATCAAAATGCTGATGGATAAAATGTCTAGTCTCGAGACCTCTATTTTTGGTTCATGCAATGCCCTTTCATATGAGCAAATTTGCAATGAACCCATCCATCCCTCCATCCCGATCAAGCCGTATCTCAGTCAGTGGGAGCTTCCTAAGTTTTCTTGTTTCCAGAGTAAGGAAGACCCGCAACAGCACCTACGAGCATTCAAACATGCTTGTTATCTCATAGCCCATGATGATGCGTTATTGCTACGCATGTTCCCCATGTCACTTGCTAGTGCTGCTCTCAACTGATACAACTCTCTCACTAGTCACTCTATTTCACATTCACCCAGCTAGCCCAACTCTTCCTCGACCACTTCTCGATCAATATCACCAAAAAGGTCTCAATCACATATCTATATTCTATCTGACAGTTTGATGACAAATCCATAGCTGATTTTATTGCTTGCTAGAGAGGCCTAATCAATCAGCTCTCCTTTTCTCTGCCCCAACCCGAGCTCATCAAACTCTTCTCTCAGGCATGTGCCAAGCATATTTCCTCTACCTTGTGGGTTTAGACATTTCACACCTTTGATGAAGCTTTCACGATGGCCCGGAAGCTTGAATTACGTGCCGTCGAGGAAAACAAAGTCAAGTTACGGAGTAAAAACCCCAATACCAAGTCCAATGACTCTTCCTCTAAACCTTCTTCATCTAATCTCAAATCTAAGGCATCAACAAATGCCGTAGTCGTTAGACCTTCGTCTTCACCTTCAACCAATTAGCCCAAACCGTCCACGTCCCAAAGTATCACCTGGCAATTCTAGCAAAGATATGCGCAACGACAGTATACTTCACTAGGAGAGTCATACACATCTGTGCTAGACAAACTTGTCAAACAAGGGGTTCTCAATCTCCCCCAAATTTGACCTCTTCCTCAGTTTGATCCCTCACGCGCCATCCCTGCATGGTATAGGGAGAACGACTTCTGCAATTATCACCGTGTTAAAGGTCATGACATGGGCAACTGCAAGACTCTCAAAAACATCATTCAAGACATGCTAGATAAGGGTGACCTTGTCCTGGACAATCCAAATGTGCCACCCAATCAAGGCATATACATCTTCAAACAACCCTTTCCCAACCATCCTCCTACCCAAAACAATGTGTAGACCATGACTGATGACACTCAAGAACATAATATATGCACAGTCAATACGGTCTCACCTCTCATCCCTAACCAACCTTTCTCACAGACTCAAGAGGTTAGTCAATCCATCAGTCCATCACACGAGGATGAACCTTCTTCTCCTGTTAGTTCTCCATCGCCTTCCCTTATATTAGAGGACGCCTCGACCATACCGGCACCACTAGCCCCATCGTCCTCCTTCTTGCTATCTATGGAGGACCCTACCCTTCCTACTCCTCAACCGAAAGTGGAGGGCGCAATAATCCCCACCCTCTACCCTCTTGAGGAGCCACATTCTCCTGTTTCTTCTCCACCAAGGGAAGAACCTGTCTCTCCACCTTCCTCGACCAAAGACGATCCAGTTATGATTCCCTCATGTCTTGGATCCGAGATTGCTACACCTAACCCATCTTTGACCCCGTAACCATTCACATCTTCTGGAGGACCAAAGCCTCATCCCACATCTTCCCAACCATTTTCCTGATTAGTGGAGAAACTAGGACTTCTCCCTTCGAGGAAAGTGGAGCATCAGGCATTATGGGAACAACTCAAAGCTCTCCAACTTGCATGTTCTATCTCATCTCATGCCGCCAACCCTCCCATGACAAAATCTCCAAAGACTTCTAACAAAGACCAGACTTCTACCTCTAAGCCTTCAAAATCTCAACCATCCGCACAAGGACCAAAACCCTCATCGACAGCATCAAAACCAATCAAGTCACTTGGTGTTCGCCTTGTCCCTAACCTCACTCACCCGCAAGTTAAGGTAGACTTAGACCAGGCCCTGACCAATAGTAGTCCTCAAATCAAACCGAAGAAGACTGCTAAACCATAGAGGCGAACTCCTCCTCCCCCGTCACCATTGCCCTCCATTTTGGGCCCTCATCCTTCGACCATAATAGGAGTGCTCCCCACTCTAACCCCTAATCAAAACAAGTTGCCTCCACTGCTTCCTTTGCCTACCACAAACCTACCCTCTCTAAAAAATTTGGCACCTCTCATGAAGAAAGTGTCGTCTTCACATGTGGCCGCACCATCAACCCAAAAGGTGGTACGAAAGACTCCTTCAACACCGCCCAAGCAAAAGTCACGAACATCTCACACATCAACAAGCACGGACCCTTTAGTGGGTTCATACGCTTTGATATGGCACCAACTTTTGCAGACCTCTAGCATAACCCTTCCGCCTATCAAGCCATTCCAACCCCTCAGGTCAAAGTCTTCCTGGTTTGACGATACTAAGATTTGCTTATGTCATCGTATGCCAGGACATGACACCGAGAATTGCTGTGCCCTCAAAGCTGTCATTCACCGCTACATGGAGAAAGACACTCTTCTTCTTGAGGACACTATTGATAGACCCCTGACACCTTCCCATATCTCTCAAACCTCTTCATCGACATCGACATCTCATCAACAAACCATGACCCCTTCATCTCCTTCACCTCCTATCTTCGAGATTAACGGCATCCACATAACCACTAGGTCACAAAAGGATAAGGCAAAAGAAAAAGCTGCCATTCCTTGGACCTATCCCTTTGTCAAGCCACCTCAACCGCCAAAACCCAAAATCTCTATCCTTGGTGCATCCCAACCCTCTTCTTCTTCCTCTTCAGGGGCAATTCATGACTCTATGTTAAAACAGCTTCACCAGATGCCCGTGAAGATGACCTTGTATGACCTCATCCAAAGTTCACCCCAACATCGTCAAGCTCTTATCAGGGCCTTACAGGTAGTGGACGTTCAACCTGAGGACCCCCAACCACTAACTGCCCTGGTCCACTCATTGTCCCCCGTTACCTCTATCACTTTCAACAATTCTAAAATTCCTACATCTAACTCAGAAGATTAGGACGCTGCTCTCTTCATCACTGCCTATGTTGATCGAACCCGCATTAAGCGAGTTATGATTGACGGAGGTGCCAACATTAACATCATCTCTACTCATGCCTTTGATCAATTGGCCCTCCCCAAGAATTGCGTATCAAAAACTGATGCAATCTTGTGATCCTTTAATGACACCACTGCCACAACCATTGGCACCATCATCCTTCATATTCACATTGGCCCACGCATAGTCCCAAAGCTCTTCTACATCATCGAAGGAAAGTTTCAATATAACATGTTGCTAGGATGACCCTAGATTCACGCCATGGCTTGTGTTCCCTCTACACTGCATCATTGTGTAAAATTCAAACACGGTGGGCAAGTCCACACCATTTCTACTGACCCATCACCTTTCAAAACTTGTAACACGACTTATCGACTAAATGACATTCTCATTCTTCTCAAGACATCAACCCAAATGCCGCCTCCATTTGTGGAAGCTTCGACCAATTCACAAACGGCGGTCGCCCTCACACCACCTCTTCAAGCGACAACCAAAGACCCCATGAAAGATATCTTCCAGCGACTTTGACTTGGGAAATATCACTTGCTTGCCTTAGACATGTTCCAAACTTTGCAAGAGTATGGACAGCTTCACCACAGTCCAAGTTATGACCATCAAATTGAAATGGTCGTTCCTTACGGTCCTCCTCACCTCCAAACCAATCTCATTTATGGGGGGCTAGATCGAGCTCCCATTGATGGGAATCCTCTTTCCTCATCTCAACCATTCACATCTGACTTCTCATTTCTTAGCAACCCCGCCTTTGCTCACACCTACCTTTATAGGTGTGCATGGAAGGGTTTTGGCTTCAAGCGCTACAAGCAAGGCTCCCACCAACCTATCGAACCACTAAGTGATGAGGCCATAAAAAACACCAAGAAACGATATGGTATGGGTTTCCAAGAACCTACTCAGGCTTCTTCAGACCTTTGCCCCAAACCCACCATCGACCAATCTCCTCCAAGCTCGCCTATTCCTCCCTCTTCACCTACGGAGTCGATGGTTTCCATCCCTCCTAGCTTTTTCAATACCTAAACGCTATTCGCTTGGAACCCCTAACCTATCAACCAGGTGGGGTACCCAGGTCTCTCCTTCTCATCTCTCCATCTCATTTATCTAACCCATTAATCATCCGCACTGGGTGTTAGACATTCTTCCTACCACAAAATGACTGGAGGGAGTTCGACTTTATACCGACCATTGACCAAACATTCAACTGACTATTGACCAAACATCATCTAGCCAAATAATCCAACAACATATCAACCAAATTCATGTCCTTCATAAACCAGACATCGACCAAACATCAACCAAACCTTGACCAAACATCAACCAAATCTTTTAATCATGACCTCAACCGACCTCAACCAAACATTCAACTGACCATTGACCAAATATCAATCAACCAAGCACCGACCAGACATCGACCAAACAATGACCGAACATTCAACCAACCTTTTAATCAACCAAACATCAACCAAACCTTGACTAAACATTCAACCAACTATTGACCAAACATTGACCAACAAAAAAATGACCAAACATCATCCAGCCAAATAATCCAACAACATATCAACCAAATTCATGTCTTTCATCGACCAGACATCAACTAAACATCAACCAAACCTTGACCAAACATCAACCAAACCTTTTAATCATGACCTCAACCGACCTCGACCAAACATTCCACTGACCATTGACCAAATATCAATCAACCAAGCACCGACCAGACATCAACCAAATAATGACCAAACATCAACCAACCTTTTAATCACGTCCTCAACTAAGCACCAACCAAGCCTCGACCAAGTATCAACCAAACAATCCAACAACACATCAACCAACTTCATGTCTAACCTCAACCAACACGTGACCAATTTGGAAAGAAGTAAACAAAGACAAGTTTGCTCCAAATTGGCTCAGACCTTACATCATCACGCACGAGCATGGACCAGGGACTTATCAGAACCTGAGCCCTTTAATGCCTTGCATCTATGACCATTCTACTGTTAGTCGAGTACTCGTTCACTTGACATTTAACTTGAGCTCGTCCCTTGAGCAATCCCCATCCTCTTAATCCTCATTCTTTTCAACCCTATTCCCCTTAACAAACCCTCTGTAACCCTTTTATACCGTATGGATGCTTTGTCCTAATAAAAGGGAGCCCTTGAACTTCTATAGTCTTGTCCATGACTCAAAATTCTATCAAAAATAAATCAAAATGTCAAAATATCAAAAGGTCACGAAATCAAAAGATAGACTGCTCCCTCGAAGGACAGCTATACTATCATTGCTATAGCTAATAGACTGCTCCCTCGAAAGATAGCTATTCAAAGCCCTCAAATATATATAAAGCAAAAATATAAACCACTCCCTCGAAGGATGGCTATGCTTAAAATCTTGCTATAAACAACACTCTTTTAGAAGCTTCCTGCATCGATCAGCTTCACAAATGACCACAAAGCAAAATGACATCCCTTGTAGACTTCCTGCATCGATCAGTCTACACAAAAAAAAAAAAAAAAGGGTCATGGACTTGGCTTATAGTCATCTCAGGGTCTCCTATAAAAAGGGGCAAGGTTATCTCTACTAAAAAATAGTTACCCTCTTCTCACCTATCACATCACCTACTCAAGGGATTTCGAGCTCATTTTAATGTTAAAGTGATTCTATTACCTTTCTAACACAACCAATGGTCGATGATGTAATGCATGAATGGGGCTTTTGGTTCTAACAACCCCTCTCTATGCTCTCATTCTGGTCCTTGTCAATGAAAGAGCAACGCGCCTTTCACTTCTTACATCTCGGTCACATACAATTCAACCAAATCATCTCCTACCCAACCCAACCAAGCCAATTCAAACCAGACCAAACCAACAACATGACATTATGACATCATACATTATCATAAACCATTCACACTAGTTTCTATGGACAACAATACACATGGAAACTATCAACCACATAATTTATGTTAAGCATAAACCATTACTTGCTGAAGCATAAATAGACCTCATTTTATTTTTAGCATATATATCCATTACTAATATGGAAAAATCGCTAGGGATGAAAGACCACTCAACCAATGTTACAGAATACACCATCACACAATATGGAAAACGCTGTAACATCTTCCTCTCCTCATCATTTCAAGCACGTACCCTCATACATATGGAAGTGCTAAACCTTAACCTAGACCAAACCAATCATCAACCATTTTGCCTCTTCACTCTGAACTACATTGGTCTGAGGCCCTAAGACCAGGGCTATGTAGGCAGCACTCAGATGACATGACGTCTTTTGGGGTTAGCTCGACCACATCCGTTTGTTCGTTTACCTGATGGACAAACTATCTTACCTTTGACCATGACTTGACCTCGACCAAAGCAATCCATAACTTTGACCCTTCCTCCCTTTTAGGGAGAACTACATTGGCCTGAGGCCCTAACAAGGGCTATGTAGGCAACACTCAGTTTTGACATGGGGTATTTTGGGGTTAACTCGGCCATTCCTTCATCACATTTCTTCCGTCACATTTTTTCATCACCTGCCAATCACATCACAACTAATCACATATTTCCACAATCATTAGCATAATCATTTGCATTATTTACATCATCATATAATCATTAAACATCATCATATAATCATTTACATCCTAATCATTACATATCATCATAAAACATTATCACATCATATCTCAACATACATCATTGAAACATATGAAAAATGCTACAAACATCTAACATCTGAAACCATCCATAACACATCAATCAACTAAAATCTCATCATATATATTTGTCCATCAAAGTTTACAATGGTACAATCTGTCTCTCTCTCTCAAAAAATCAAGTACATCTCGCAGCAACGGCTCGCAGGCTGGTATATACATCATATCAAAATCTTCCCTCAAAGTTGTGGCTGTGGTGGTGGTGGCGATGGCCGTGAAGATGCTGTATCATCCCCACCCTCTGCTCATCACCATCTGTGAGAACCCGAGGTAGTCGCACAAGACATCGATCTCTGACGGCTCTACTCTGCTCTCATCTCTGAGTATCACTGTATCTGAAGAAACTCCATAATAAGAACCTCATAATAAGCGATCTCCTCCAAAGCAGTCTTGTATCTGGATATAGGCACAGTCTACGGCAGACCCATCAATCCTGATGTCGCGCCCTGAACTGACCCCTGTGGCTGTGGCTAAGCTGGCTGCACTAATGCTGATTGTGTTGGGTGTTGAATTGGCTACTAAGGTGGATGTTGAATCAGACCCTATCCTCTAAAAACTTGTCTTGCCAATCCCTGTGCCTGGGTTACAGCCAACTGACCCTATAAAATGGTCACTTGTCTTCGTGCTGCATCCCTCTCCTAGATGGCAGCATCTCTCTCCTATCTGGCAGTGTCCTTATCCCTGATCACTGTCTATAGATCGGGCTCTCCTCTCTACACACCTGCGTACTGTCCTACCCACCATGCCATATAAGCCTCTGTACACCCTGGATCGGCTATCCCAGGCCCTGTAGGTAACTCCTCAAAATTTGGCCCCTCTGTCTCTTCTGGCAGTGGGAGTGGCGACTCTATATTGTCCTATCTATATAGTGGGAAGGCGGGTGGCACATCCTGAAGCAGCCTAAATTGGCACCACACTCTCTCCACTGGCACCCTCTCGAGGTCACTGACTCATCTGCCTCTGACCCATCTAATGCTCTACACTCCAATTAGATGCTCTCTCTGGTCTTTGAAAGCTGGATACACTAGTTATGGTCTCCAGATAATGTTCGCAGGGATCAGGGCCTCCAGTACTCCTCTATAGTAGTCTATGTCTCTGGCTACCCCGTCTGTCTGAGTCTGTGCCATGACCTCATGCCATCACCTAAATCCAACCTTGAATCACCACTGGGAGGTCGAGAGGTCATGTAACCATGATATGCTCATATGCCCAACAGTGCAGAAGGTGGCCTACACATAGACTGTACCACTGCCGCTGACTGATGCCCCACAAATCTCTATATACTTGGGCCAAAAAGATGGGTGTCCAAGTAAACACTATCTGCTACTCTATCATCTATGTAAAAACTCTAGTTATAGCAACTGAAAACCTACCTCCCTTCGCATCTGGCAGTGCATAGACGGTGATGCCTATCATCATCAGAATGGCCAATCGATGCGCATCCTCATCTGCCACATAGAGTGGCTCATATGCAAAACTCGTTGAGTGGTAGCTTGTCTCAGCAACGTGCTCTCCAAATAGTGTCACCATATGTATATCATGCACCTCTCTCAAGCACGCATATAGGTCTGTTCTGTGTACCAACAACTAAAAAATTTGGTACACATCCTCGACTGTCACAATCATCTCCCCTATCGACAAGTGGAAGGTGTTGGTGGAATGGTCCCACCACTCGATCAGAGCCACCATCAGGCTCACATCCCTCACCACCCGACAGTATCGTCGTAGCCTGCCAAGTCCCACTGCGCTCATCTGTGCCCACTCCTCTCCAGTGATGTCCCGATGCATCTGCATTAGTAATAGCGATAATCGATCCCACAACATTAGAGTTTGCCTCACCTGCATCCAACAATCAAACTCATGTCAACGTGACTACCAATCCCCATGACTCTTTTTCCTTTTTGGGAGACCTAGCTCGCCCATTTGCCCTTTCATCTATCTACTTGATCATCTACTTGACCGTCTATGGCTATCTTGACACCCAGGAAGCCCTTGGCGTAGCTTCGACCCCTTGACTTGGCAATTTTCTAAACTCTCTCAGACCAGGCAGCCATCGACATCAGTTCACATGCCGATGATGGCACTTACCTAACTGACGTCAGTCACATAGTGACCGACGCCTGCAGGAATGTGACCGATGTCAGCGGCTAGTCGACTGACGCTGGTGAATCTGAGAACACACTCATGCCAAATAATCTTATTGCTCCCAGATTCCTCATGACACACCTCTGAACTAGCTTTACCTTTAGTTCAGCAACTCCCTGTATGTGTAACCCTGCAACAAGCACACAATACAGTAATAGGATAATGTAGCTAATATTATCCAACCTGGTAAAGAGAAATACAATGATCAAACCTCCATTATCCTGCAGCTAAAACAAGACCATATACCCTAGCCTTCCATCTCACGTGTCCATTTCCACTCTTCTTTATCCTGAACATCCATTCATCTCTCAGTGCTTTCTTCCAGCTTGCAACTCCACCCAAAACTCTCATTTGGTTCTTCTCCAAGGAATTACATCCTTCATCCATGCCAAGCTCCCACTATTTCTTGGATCTACCTGCTCTACTTCTTTAATAACTTCCTGGTTCTTTACCATTAGTGAGCAACAAGTAGTGTAAAGAAGGGAAATGATGAATTTGAGGCTTACTTACCTTTTAAGTCCTCCATATGGGCGCTTGAGACTCATTGACAGCTTGCTATCCACCCAAAATCTATCTCAGTGATCGATGTTAGTCACATCTCAGTCTGCATCTGACTGATGTCAGTTCCATGTGACTGCTTCATCATTGACGTCAGTTCCCCCTAACTGACACCAGTGTTTATTTGTCTGGAGTCACCGACATCAGGCTGCACATAGCTGACATCGATCCCTGTTTGGATGCTGACATCAATTTTTTAATTGATGTCAGTCTCTATGTTTTACTTGTGAGCGATGACCTTTACCCGCGAGCTCCTTTTGGATCAAACCCTTGTCCAAATCAACCTTGCTTTGCTCAAAATTCCTCAGCCCCTTGCACTGATCTTTGTCTGTCACCTTCTCCTTGAAAACCAAGGCTTTCCTGTTCTTGTCACGAACATCAGATTCCTCAAGAAACGTCACTTTCTTCTTCTGCATACAGAAATCTCAATCCATGCTTTTCAAATCCAAAAGCATACCCTTTGACTCAAGAACATGCATCTCCTTCTTATTCATATGACCAAGCCTATTAAGCCACATCTTCAAATCTACAGCTGAAGTAGATAACCCAGAAAGAGAATCAGTAATACAAGTAGATAGATAAAGCGTACCTACTTTCTTACCTCTTGCTACAACAAGTGCACCTTGTTAACCTTCCAAGAGTCCGCTGTGAGAGTTACTGTGCAACCCTCATCACCCAACTTTCTAACAGAAATCAAATTCTGCTTCAGAACTGGGACATGCATGACCTCCTTCAACACCCATGTGTTATCTGTTTGCAATTTTAGCTTCACTTTCCCTTTGCCAACCATCTAACAAGGCTTACCATCCCCTAAATTAATTTTTCCAAAGTCTCCCTAGACATACTCATGAAAAAATTCCTTATTTGGGGATGCATGAAAAGAGGCACCATAATCTAAAACCCAAGATTCTACTTTATCTAAGGAACATACCAGAGCATCTTGTGCAACATAATCCATAACATCTGCTTCTTCTTCATGTCCTTCATGCTGATCTTCACCCAACCAACAATCTCTCTTTAAGTGCCCTTGCTTTCCACATTTCCAGCAGGTTATTCTGCCATACCTGGACTTAGATCTTCTGCTTATCTTGGACCTTGATCTCCCATGCTCTATCTTCTCTCTTTGCCTTCTCCTACCTTCAACACTCAAAACATTCCCTGATGATTCACCTGTGCTTTTTATAGACACCGAAATTGTGTCTATCCCTTGGTCATCCTCCCCCCTTGGTCCCCGTGGTCCACCTTGTAACACAAGTCCTAGTCCACTCCATTATTAAATTAAAATAATCAAATATTTTAATTTAATTTCCCCCTTGCCACCTCACCCATGCCACCTCACTCCACCTCAGATTCATTTCCTTGGATGCCCTCACCCCATTCCAAGCCTTAATGACCTAAATCCCATCTTAACCCTTCCTCTTGCGCTCATTTAAGCCCCTTTCGACCATTTTCCCATGACATTTGACCCTGATAGCTTGTAAGAATGGGCAAAAAGCTAAAATTACCCTCTATCCCCATTCTTCAGCCACCGACATCGATCAGTGTGAGGCCAACGTCGACGGTTCTGTCGGCATCGGTTGCCTTTAAAACCAGTTTTCTCCATCCGTTGCTGCCGCCCCGCGAAATAGAATTCTCTTGCTCTTGCTTCTTAGCATTCTTGCTTCTCATTTTCTTACAGGTATCAGTGCTTTGACAACTTTTTCCAGGCTCAAAGGTCCTGCACTAGCCATTCCACATAGGTTTGAGGATTGCATGACATCTCCATCACCACCCACAACAGAAACAACAGCTCCTGATCCTCTGCCAACTCCATCCACAGCTAAGTATTGGCATTAGTTTCATTTTACTATCTTTTTAAATACATTAGCATTCTATCCATTATCCAGTCCCAACCCATTCTAGACACAACCTAGTCTGTCCTTCCCAGAGAGGCTAAAAGGCCTTCTCTCACCCTTATCTCTCCTTTTGCCTCTGTCACTCATTTAGTCCCTTTTCAGACCATACTCTCTGTCCAATCAACCTAGCACAGACTCTCATACTCCCACAGACCTTTCCAAAACCATTCTGATTAACCAGACTGCCTTGAAACTTGTCCCAGCCCATTACCCCGACCGACATCAACCATTTCCCCTATCGACGTCGACAGACTAACCGACGTCGGTGACTTTAGCTACCGATGCTGGAAGAAACACCGACGTTGGCGACTATGGAAGGCAAATTGCTGCATACAGGTACACATTTGCTTTCATTTCTTTTATTCAGTCTTTCTCATTTTTGTTTCTAGCTATATTCTGCTTTTTAACAATCACTGGACTATCATCCTCCAAGAAGTCTTTGCACTTCTAGGACCAAGCTTTTGCTTGGCAGTCCACTTTCTAGCTATCTAACAACCTCTGTGTTTGAGTCTTTTTCTTCTACAGGTGTCATCCTCCACAACCAAAGAGGAGTTCCTTCAGCCGTCTGAATTTGGTGTGCAAGACTTCATCTAGGTAGGTACAAACCCTTGACCATCTTATCTTAGTTTCTCATTTCCATTTGAATGTGAAAAGCGAAAACTCATATAGAAACACTTTTCCTGCAAATCTCTTCATTCAAGATTACACTCACAACATCATCCACTTTTAAGATTTTTGAAGCAGATGCAGTATTGCTAACTGCCATTACCAAATTCTCCTAACTTTTAGGTAATGAGCATAAGATTAAGAGAGCCTTAATTTCATCATCAAAAACAATATTGACTGAATTTAACTGGTTTACCAAACCATGAAAATTACTAAGATGACTATGTACAGATCCACCTTCCAACATTTGCAAATTAAATAATTGCTTCATAAGAAATACCTTATTCGAAGTTGAGGGTTTTTCATATAAATTTTCCAAAGATTCCATCAACTCTACCGTTGTCTTAGCCTGAGATAAGTTGGAAATCACAGACGATGCAAGACTCAACCTTATAGATCCCAGAGCCTTCTGATCAAGAACCTCCCATTCTTCAACCTTCATATCTAGGGGCTTGCATGCAACCCCACCCAACGGTAAGTACAAATCTTTTTGATACATATAATCTTCAATCTGCATCCTCCATAATTGATAGTTCTTGCCATTAAACTTCTCCATTCGTAGCTTACTTTCTTCTGCCATTGCTATACTCCCACTCAAATAGAAACCCCTATGAGTAACCTATAATCAACACACACTAACCAGATCTAATCTAACTTGTTAGTATCCCAACCAAAAGCTCTGATACCAATTGATGGGGAATCAAGAACAACAAACAGCTCTGATCCCACTTGTTAGGATGTTGCTCCTCATAAAGAGCACAATATGGTTACCTTGTATAAGCAATTAAATATGCAGAATTAATCAAAAGCAATAAGTAACGAGAATTCACAAATGACACAAAATATTAGAGACAACACAAACTGTATTAATACTCATCCAGAAAAGAATACAATGAAGAGACGCCACACTCTTCCACACTTTTCAGGCTTCCCACACCAAGTGTATAGTAATTATTCTCAAGAGTTCACTCTCCTACCAAAAACAGTCCCAACACACAACTCACACATAGAATTGGTGTTCACCTCCAACCAGTCAGTAATAACCCTGCCAGTACACAAGTACTCAAAGTACTTCAAGTAGATCTCCCATAAGCTTGCAACAACTTGCAACTCAACAGACCTTACTTACACATGTAGATCTTCAAACGTGGCCTTGCACACCTGCTGACCAAGATCCTACAACTGGAAAAAATCCTTTTCTTGCCTTAATTACAATACATGCCAATGGGTCTATAAATAGATCCCACACTTAAACAATAACTTAGACTTCTAATTTACAATAATTAGACTCGCAACTCAAGACCAAAAATAGACTTTTACACGCAAACACTCGGTTTAATGAACTAACTGTTCGTGCAACGAATAGTTATGAAACTACACATGTGACTGACGTCGGTCCTTGTCTGCCTGGAAGTGACCAATGTTGGCTGACCTCCTGTCGATGCCAGTTTTCCTTCTGCACTGTAGCTGACTGACGTTGGTCCCACTACTGACGTCGGTATCCCTGGAACTCAGCAACCTCCTCCATGTCTACAACAGTTGAAGATTTTAGCTCCACAACTTAACAAGTTGTAGGTTTGAATTAGTGTTCTTCTTGAACCTAGTTTATGAAATACTTATGCAGTTAACTATATTTTGAGATTGTGTGAGCTAGTATTATCTTGTGCATATCTAGTGTGGGTTAAAGCATATGAGAGCCTCATTTAAATTTGGTGCATCACCTTGTTAACCTTTTTAATAGACCTATTTCCCCTTTTATAACCCTTTTCCTAGTAGTAACATTAGTTTAGGTGATCCATCAAAAGGAAACTAACCTTCTCTGGAGGTTTAACTCTATTTTAGGATACCCATAGCCTGGGGTTGTTCCCATATTGTGACTGGGAGTGGAGGAGCCTGAAGAACTCCCCCACAAGGGTGAAATCTCATTTCACAACATGACATTTTTCACCTTTTCCCTAAGGGGGCCTCATGTTTGATGAGCTTAGTGTCTCTCACAAGGGTCCTTTGTGGGATGATGTCCAAGTCTTGTTCAACTCTAATGCATTCGAGCACCCTCATCTTCCCATATTATCTTTCAACCCTACCTCTTTGCCTAAATCTTTGGTTATTGCAAATAAGGATAGGTTCCACTCTCTATTGAGACATCCATTGATGATTGTCATATTAAGAGGTGCATCATTGATGAAGCAGCTAATTTGAATATCATGCCCCTGCATATGTTTAATGAGCTTGGGATTAGTCGAAAGAAGCTCTCTAATTCTCACCACAACTATGTTGGTTTCAAAAACAACATGGTTATGCTATTAGGAAATGTAAAAATCTAGATCAAGTTTGGCCCCAAGACAGTTCAGATTGAGTTTTGTGTGTTAGACTTGGATCTTTCATAAAATATGATCCTTGGCCATCCTTGGACCACTGCCATGCAAACCATCACATTAGCCATGTCTCACATGGTTTAGTTCATGCATGAAGGTGAGGTTCACACCATGGAGACTAACCTAGATCCTTGGGTAGTATTTTATGTAAAGAAAAATCCCTAAGATGAGGCTTTGGATTTCTCCTCATGGGCTTGATGAACTCTCACACACCCCCAACTTTTGAGTCTCATTTTCTCAAGGATGAACATTATGATCTAGTTGAGTATTGATTAACATTCACTCCTTTGGAGTTAGGCACATATCACTCACCTCCATATTATACTCTATGATGTCAGGTCAAATCTTCCCTCTTTAGAGACCTCTTTCAAAACATCTCCCCTCATGTGGTGATTTTCCCATCAGAGTATCGACTCTCTCAATGTATCTCCTATGGAGATTACTAGAGTCACTAATTCTGATCTTAAGTGCTATTCCAATTATGGTATAACATGCAACCCAATTAATGAGAGGAGAGATTGCAAGAAGCTCATGCCCATGCATAATATGCACCACCATCCTCTTACTAGTTTGGGTTTAGAGGTCTCATTCACTAAAAATGACTGCACCTTTAGCACTCCTGTGTTTCAGGTCATGACTAGTGAATCTAAGGATATGGATTCTCCATCTCATTCTTCCCATATTTTCCCTATCATTTGGCCTCTTCATAGGCTAAGAATTGGCTTGCCTCTATGGAAGGCCTTTAGTTTGGGTGAAGTGGTGGCTTGGCCTTAGGGGCAAACTTGGGTCTGGGCCTGTGGTGCTTTGAGGAGCCTTAAAGCTTACTAAAACACCCTCCCTAGGCCCCCCATTTGGTGGATTACCCCTCTCATGGCATCCATCATCAGAATTTGTCAGTATACATAGTTTCTTGGCTTGTGCACTCCTCCTTAGATGCACCTTGGGATATAATTAAAGTCTTTTGCTTCTTTTAGTTGGTTAGGCTACTGCTTGTTGGTAGCTAGCCCTTTATTGACTCCCTCTCTCCTTTTCTACAGTTCTTCTAGGTGGTGTGTGTTAGTGGTTATTTTTGATTATGATTTTCTTCAACCTTCCTTGAATGGTCTTCATCTATCATGGGCCTCCTACCACCCCTCTTCACCTCTCATTGTAGTTGGCATTGAGACACTCTCTCACAATTGGCCCCTACACAATGATGATAACTCTATTGGCTAAGATGTCTTTCCTAACTCTAGAACTTTGATTCCTCCTTGCATCTAAACGAGTGAGTAACATGACCCTAGATCAGTCATGCATGTATTATAATGATATAAACATGTTCACCCAACATGTTTTTCTTATTTCCCCCCTCTCCTTTCTTTCTGAGCAAGTTTTGGGCCCTATCGGGTTCCCTAGGCCTATTTTTGGCCTTTTATAGCCCAAGTTATGGGTTTTTGGGCTAAGTCTTGGCCTAACAATGGGCTAGGTCATGGCCCGCATGGCCTGGCAATGGTCCAAGCTGTGAGTTTTCCTGGGTGGGCCGTGGCTTGGGATAAATGCCTTCTTTTTGCCCTCTCTTAGCCTTCATTTTATTCTATTATTACTCTTGGAACCACAAAACCTTCATCTTAGAGGTTTTGGCCCAATATAGAGGCAATGGTAGAGTCTATTTCTCTATTTGAGGCCTCTTTGGGTGGGTTTTAAGACTGTTCTAGTCTCTTAGACCCCCAGGTCCTCTGGTCTATTAGGCTTGTGTACTCTTTACTAGATACACCTTGGGATAAAAGTTAATCTCTTTAATTCTTTTAGTCAGTAGCTTCTCTACTCATTCATAGTTGATACCTACTGACTCCCTCTCCCTATTTCACTATGGTTATTAGAGGTGTGGGTTCATGGTTACAGTTGATATAAGACTTGCTCTGGTCTTCATCAACCAATATTCATCCCTTCATGGACACCCTACCACCCTTCATCACCTAGTCCCATGGTTAGTGTTGGTATTCACCCCTTGATTATGACTTGATTTTGTTCTTTATCTCCCTCATACAACTTGTTCATCCTAGTTTATGATGAGACAATCTTTCTACAATGTCCTCTTATATCCCCAACCCCCATTATGGTGCACCTCTCAGTGGTGATTCACATGGATGATGGTAGTCGAGGCAACCCAAGATCTGCTAATACCACTTGGATTATCAATGACCCATGGATATAGAGCTTATTGTAACTAGTTACCTCCTTACTAGTGAGACAAATGATGTAGTTAAGTATCATGTAATCATCAATGATTTAACCAGCATTCATGTTCTAGGCATGTGCTATGTGCAATTTTTATTTGACTCACTCTTATCTGTGTCTCATTTCATCGGTGTCTATTTTGTCTTTAGTTCTAAGTTGCTCCCCCTCTTCGAGGTGGTGTGTGATTTGCTCTCCTCCTTTGAGGACATCCAGGTCACCCATATCCTTCATAGGGAGAACACTAGGGTTAACACCTTAGTGAATGTCATTTTAGATTGTACAATTTTATTTGATATCACTTATGTCCCTTCTTTATAGGAAATGGAGCTATAACTAGAGTTAGAATTGGATTACACAACATTTGCACACTCACCTATGGATCGCATCATGGACTTCTTCTACCACCATCCTTATCTAGTAAGTTTAGGTAATGTTCTTTTTTATATTTTTAGTTCTTACTTTCTTTTGATTTTGTATGGCTTTTAGGTATTATACAACACTCCTTGTTCATTCGAACATCGACTACTTATACCTTGGGTGCATATGTAATCATAATTTCCATGACCTTACTCATCCCTATAATTACACATCAGCTCATATGTAGACTACTAACCTTGGTTATCCCACTTTGAGCCATTTTCCACTCACATGGACCTCTCCTACCTTTTACATCCATCCCCTATACATCCTTAACACATCTTTGACCTTTTATACACTAGATAGGCCCTCTAGACACTTCGTAGGACCTTTCTAGAGGCTTGTTGATCACTCAAAGTGGCCATTTATTCCAGGACATGGATTAAGGAGGAAACTCATAGATTATTCCACATGTCTTCTTCACAAAATCCATGACCTAGGTCATATCCCATGTAGATCATGCAAAAAAGGTTCCAATTTGGGCCCAAATGTCTAAAAATGGCTATTTTTTGGCCTTTTCACTGATTAGGGTTGAGATATATGACACTTCCTCATTAATTTGAGCCTCTCTCTCCTACATTTTTACTTTTATATTCCCACTTAATCATCAAACTTAAATCTTATTTGTCTTCTTGAATCTCACTTGGTTCTTGCTTGGCACACTTAACTTTCATTATGACAGGGGATACCCTACTATACTACAATTTATCTTGGTGATTCACATTACTCTCTAAAGTGTTCTTATATCTTTTGGGTTACTCATATCCCCCTCAATACTCTATTTCACCTGTTCTTATGCTCCTTGCATTGGATTTCTCTCAATTGGCATATTCTCCTTCACCTCTTCCATAGCTTTTGGCTCCTAGTTTGGACTCAGCCTACACACAGCCTAATCCTCTTCCTTCATTGCTTCTTATCTTGGATAATCAATTGGTAAAAATTATACATACTTATTTTGAGTTTGATATGAGGGCACTTTTCTATGGAAAGTGAAATTCTTGTTTGTTAGTAGTATACATGTTAGGTTTTGACAATTTTAGTGATTTATCTTATTTAGGGCATTATCTAGGATAGTTTCTAAAGCTTACACATTTGTATGTCATCAATAATATCTTTCATTGCTTGAAATATATTCCTTCATATTCCATGCTCTCTTTCTAAACATTTTTCATTACATAATAGAATCCTACATGCTCAAAACAATCTAGACAATTTGCATAAACAATCTCTTTTATTGATAAATTAGAAAATTGCATTATTAGGGAACAATATTGTTGGAAATAAAGAGTTATATCAGAATTATATTAGGCATGCTCTTTCACCCTTGCTTGAAAATGTTTTTACTTCTTAAAACATCTTTCATTTGGCCTGAAAGTGCCTTTGCTTCTAAGTTTACACATTGCTTGTTAGCTCTCTTTATTCAACATTGTTATTTATACAATTTGTATGTAAATAGTCTTCTAGTATTAGCTACTTGATTTAATATGGTTATATTCACTAGAGATACCTGTGTCCTTTGTCATTTGATCGTACTAGCCCTAACCTAGTTTACAAGTCTATCTATAGCTTGGTGCAAGCTAGTAATCCATATAACCTCTATAGATATCTTGTATCCCATAGAATCCTTGAGCCCTCTAGCCTTATATTTTTTTGTTTAATTACCCTATGTACCCCCCTTACAAACACTAGTGGTTCCATTTATATTCTTGGAGCTATTACACTCACTTTCTAAGAGGATACAACCCATATGACTAAGCACTAACTCAGTCAAAGGACACTTTTGTAAGTACCAACCTATAAGGTAGATCCAAATCCATCTTGAACAATCATAAACTCATCCAAGACTGATTTTTCAAGCACTAAGCTACAAATAAATGTCAACTCCCTCTTTGATCAAGCACCAACTTAGCTAATCACACTTCTTTCTTCTATTATTCCACTCAACTCTATCTTCTCTATCTAAACTCTATCCATTTTCATACATTAGGAACACATATTTGATACAAATATGATGACCTATTAATAGATAATGATCACTTCTTCAGCTCTACTCCACTTGTTTTCTCTAAAAAATGCCTCTAGGCTTCTGCACTCAACTAGCCCTCTTCAAGACTGAATATGGCATATGACCTTGATACTCAACTACAAAACACCTATATGATCTTCATGATACGATTATATTCTCTCTCCTTAGGTTTTAAAACATGTTTCATAACATCCTTAGGCTCATTGATTTATCAATCCATTCACTTCCTCTCAGCTTATTGAAATAAACCTAAAATGCCTTGTATATATATTCATCTCTTGTTCATATACCACTTGGTCAGACCACATCCTTAACATCTTAGGTTAACCATATAATATATCTTAGGACACCTCATAAATATGATTCAAATTATCTTTGATTCCTTTTTGGTCTATTATGACTCTGTTAGGACTCATTTCACTTTTAGGTCTCATAGAGACCTAATTACATTAGGCCTTCTTATCAATACATTACCATTTGATACATTAGAAAGCATTATACCTCCATAAATGGAAAAATAATTTCACATAACATCCAAAAATACCTTATCCAACATCCTTTGATCTCCATAACACATTTTAGGTCCAACTCCTTTATGAAACCCCTTAATAGTACTCAGTCCTATTAGGCTTGTGTACACCAAAAAGTCTACTTTCCAACACTAAAGCTCAAACACACTTAAGACACTTAAACATGATAAAATAATGCATAGACATAATATACATAACCTTAGGGTAATTACCAAATTCATTAGACACTTTCACTCAGAGCTTAAGGCTTCAAGATCAACTCATTAAAGCACTCACTTAGAAATATTAGAATACTCAAAACACAATAATGGTGACTTAGACTTCCAAAAATGTGTAGACACTTCAAAATAATACAAATGCATTCAATATATTATATAAATATTTATAACATCCTAAAACACAAAACTCTTATGGATTAATAGTAAAATATTAGTCTTTTAGACCAATCTCATGACCTTATATTACACTGTCTTATCTGAACCATACATGTTAACTTATGAGAAACTTTTTCACCTTATTCACTGACCTTAAAAAGTTCTACCATAATTAACATGGATTAAAAGTCATAAAAAACATCTCCATGCGCTTGGTTTCATCATTCTACCATGGAAAGACACTCAAATTCATATTCTCACTTATGCATGGGTTTTACATTGTTTACACTACTAGGTATATTTGTGACTAGCTAACTTGGAAGACCGGTTTAGCATATTTTAAGGGTGAAACATATCCATAAATATTCATGGGAATTTAGTATGAGTCTTTACATCCTTCTTCCATTCATTTGATTTTCTTGACCAATGCAATTTTTGAATGCTACATCAAATTCTTCACAAATAAGCCCTTTCCTGTAGGGTCTTCTCACTCACCTAAAAAATCAATACACTTAGAGGTGATTGAGATAGTATAATATAATATCCAATAGGTTTCCTAAGCATTTCAATCCATTCTAATCTTATTTACATCAGGTCCTTATTATGGTTTTAGGGAGGTTTTACATAGGTTTTGGTGTTAATGATTGTTCATAAAGTACTACCACTTAAATCTAAGACCAATTCATATAAATATTATCTAGGACCCTCACCCATTTCTCCTTAATAGCTTAATTTCCGATGCAAAGGTTACACATGCTAACAAACACCTAACAATCCTTCTTGGGTTTATATACCATCATTCTATGCACTTGAGAGACCTCAAATCCACTTTTCATGCCTTTTATTTCAAAACATGTGTAGACACCGAAATAGTGTCTAACTCTTGGTCACCTTCCCCCTTGGTCCATTCTTAACCCATTCTTAAACCATGCACTTACTAATTTAAAAATAATAATTTATTATTAATATCCTCCCCTTTGACACATCACCTATAACACCTTGTCTGACACCTCGCCTTGGACTATTTCTCACCCTATGACTCACCCAAGACCTATTCTTACTTCTCTCTAACCGCCTAACCAACTCTCGTGCATATTTAGCCCAACCTTTGACATTCTCCAACGGATAGTGCACTTGGCGGATGGAGAACGGGATTGGTGGCTCTTTTACCCGTTCTCCACCCGCCGACGTCGGTCAAATGTCGGCCGACACCGACGGAATCGCCGACGTCGGTTATACTTAAACCAATTTTCTAACCCTTTGACGGGATTCGAATAAAAAATTGTTAATCTCTGGAGCTAATCACGAATCTCTAATCTTCTTTCGGTGAAACCAATTTCTCATGCTTTTGGCTTTCTAGTGTTTTGGCTTCTTGGTGTTCTTGCAGGGATCAACATTGTTGACAGCATTTTCTAGGCACTGAGGTCTTGTATCAGACATTCTACACAGGGATTGCACGATATCTCCATCACCAGTGACAACTGAAACACAACTTCTGCACCTTTGCCAACTCATATCACAGCTAAGTATTTGTACTATTTTCATTTTAGTGTCATTTCAAATATATTAGCATTCTGTCTACTGTCTATTCCAAGCATCCTTGACCCAACCTTCCCTATTCTTCCCAGAGGGGCTAAAAAGCCTTCTCTCACCCCTTATTCCCTTTTCTTTGCCTCTGACACTCCTTTAGTCTCTCTTTAGACAACACCCTCTGGCCAATCAACTCAGCACAAGCTATCAGAGACCTACAGACCATATTAAGACCAATCTAATCAACCTGACTAAATTGCTTTACAAAAAGGCTGAAAGGCCTTTTTCCTGCCCCTTACTCCTTTTCCTGACAACATTCTCAGTCCCTTAGACCCCAAGCAGTCCCTCTGAATCCCTCATAGACCCTCAGACCCCCAGACGAGACCATAATCCATTCTACAGACCAAAAACCAGACCTAAACCCATCCCTGGCCATTACCCCGACCGACCTCGTCCACTTCCCCTACCGACGTCGACAGTCTAACCGTCATCGGTGACCTTCCTGACTGACGCCGGTAATAGCACTGTCGTCGGTGACTGTGCTAAGCAGATTACAGCTTTATCAAGTACGCATTTGCTTTTAGTTCTTTCTTTTCAAGTGTTTTATCATTTCTCTTTTCTGTCTTTGTCATATTCTATTTTTAACAGTGGATTGTCATCCTCTAAGAAGCCTTAGCGCTTCTAGGACCAAGCTTTTGCTTGGCAATCCACCCTCTTATCAACTAACATTTTTCGTGTTTTAGTGTCTGTCTCTTTCAGGTGTCATCCTCCACAACCAAAGAGGAGTTCTCACAACGTCTGGATTACGGTGCGCAGACTACTTCCAGGTACATACAAGCCTTGACCATTTCTTTAAGTTTCTCATTTTTTCTCTTTTGAATGTGAAAGCGAAAAAATTGCATAGAAACAACATGACCTCATACTTCATGATCAATCTTGAAACAACTTGAAATATCTATATCCATGGTCTCCTTCATACATTCACCTTGAAATCTGATCCTCATTCCTCATTAGGTTGGGCATGGCTAAAAATAGTCTAGGTGCCCCAAGGGGCCAAAATGACCTGATTAGAGGGCTGACTGATTGGGGACATGATTGTGGGGCAACGTGATGAAAAAAGGAGGTTTGAATGTTGTCGACGTCAGTGATAAAACTGACATTGGAGACATAAAGGGACTGACATCGATAGGATATCGGCCGACATCGGCGGTCTAGGGCACGCTTATGCTGACGTCGATGGCCTACCAAATTTGACAAAACCAGATTGGCAGCCAACCAGAAGTCATTTGTGATTTCATTGACTGAGAGAAAAGAGCTCTAGAGCCAAGTGAGTGAAAGTGACACTAGGTTGACCGAGAAGCAGTGTGAGGTATCAGAGAAACATTGGTGGAGAGAGAGAGAGATGCGTGGAAAGAGATTGGAGGCTACATAGACGCATGTGGGCCAGGAGGAGCTTGACGCAAAAGTGATGGCAGAGGGTAGTAGAGGACCCACGGGAGGTCCACCACTAGTGGCACCCATCGTGCCACCATGCCAGCGACGCTGAGACGAGGTAGGAGGGTCTCTAATCCCTATTTGTTTAGATTTTTGTTTTTATTTGTTTTTTGAAATTTTTGTTAATTTAGGCAAAAATTGAGGGGGGAGGGTAGCTAAGACGGTGGGGAAGGGATCTAGGATAGGTTAGGAGGTATTGAGAGGGTTTAAGAGGTTCTAGGGGGAGAAATGGGGAAGCCCTAAATTTAGGGCTCGCCCCGTTCAGCCCTAGGGCTGAACCAGTCACCGACATCGGCATGGTCATCGGCGTCGGCCAACCAGCGACCGACGTCAGTGACTAACCTATCGACGTCGGTCACTAAGTGACTGACGTCGGTTAGGTGAGTGCCGTCACTGGCATGATAACTAATGTTGGTGGTTGCCTAATCAAAAGAGGGATGAAAGATGATCAAGTTGAGGGGTCAAAGCTATGCCAAGGGCTTCTCGGAGGTCAGGTCAGGCATAGATGGTCAAATAGGTTGGTCAAAATAGAAAGAGGAGGGAAATTTGTAACATAAGATTGACTTGGGTGGATGCAGGTGAGGCAGACTCTGATGTTGCGAGATTGACTGCTGACATTGCTAACGTGAATGCGTTGGGACATCACAGGAGAGGAGTGGGCATAGATGAGCACAATGGGACTAGGCGGGCTGTGATGCTACTACAGAGTGGCATGGGATGTGAGCCTGATTGTGGCATTGATCGAGCAGTGGGATCATTCCACCAACACCTTCCACTTGCCGATAGGGGAGATGACAATGACTGTGGAGGATGTATACTAGATTTTATGGCTGTTGGTACATGGAGCAGACTTATATGCATGCTCGAGAGAGGTGCACGATATTCAAATGGTGACATTATTTGGAGAGCATGCAGTTGAGGCGAGTTATCACTCAGCCAGTTTTGCGTATGAGCCCTTGTACGCTACGGATGAGGATGCACATTAGCTGGCAATCTTGATGATGATAGGCATCATGGTTTACGCGTTGCCAGATGCAGAGAGAGGTAGGTTTTTGGTTGCTATGACCAGAGTTTTGATAGATATGATAGAGCGACAGATAGTGTTCGCTTGGGCACCAATCTTTTTAGCCCAAGTGTATAGAGAGATGTGGGGCATTAGCTGGTGGTGGCGGTATATCTTGTGTGTCAGCCACCTTCTGCATTGCTGGGCTTACAAGCACATCATGGTCACACGACCTCTCGGCCTCCCAGTGGTGATTCAGGCCAGCTTCAGGGTCAGATTCAGGCGATGGCGTGAGGTGATGGCGCAGACACGGGTGGACAGAGTGGTCAGGGATATTGACCACTATCGAGGGGTACTAGAGGCCCTGATCCCTATAGATATCATCTGGAGACCATACCTGGTGTATCTAGCATTCAGAGATCAGGGAGAGCAGCTGGTCAGGACTCAGAGCATGTGATGGGTCAGAGGTAGGTGAGCTGGTGAGCTTGAGAGGATTCCAGCAGAGAGAGTGTGGTGCTAGTATGGGCTGCTATAGAATGTACCTCCCGCATTCCCACAGTACAAGCAGGATGATATAGAGGCACCGCTCCCACTACCAGAGGAGACAGAGGGGCCAAATTTTGAGGAGTTACTAGTAGGACCTGGGATAGCCGACCTAAGATGTACAGAGGTCTACTCGACATGGTGGGCAAGTCAGTATACAGGGATACAAGCAAGACCATAGATTGATCTATAGGCAATGGTCAGGGAGCGAGATGTGGCCCAACAAGAGAGAGATGATGCCATCCAGGAGAGGGATGTAGCATGAGGATGAGTGACCATTTTGGAGAGCCAGGTCACCGATTTACAGGAGGAGATGGCAGGGTTGATAGGTCGAGTGGCTACTTTGACAGGGCAGGTCACTATTTTGCAGAGTCAGTTGGCCGTAGCCCAAGCACATGCATCAGTAAGACAAGGCTTGAGAGGATAGGGATCGATGCAGTATCTACCTTAGCAGCCAGCTCAGCAGCCCACACAGTTAGTGTCAGTGCAGCTAGAGTTTTCACAGCCGCAGGGTTCAGTGCAGGGCACGACAACAGGTCTGATGGGTCCACCGCAGACTGTATCTCTAGTTAGATACAGTGATGTGCTGGATGAGATCATGTATTATGAGAGGGCCATTAGGGGGTTCCCTTAGATACAATGATACTCTGAGATGAGGGCAGAGTAGAGTCGACAGAGATCTATGTCTCGAGCGACAGCTTCTGGGTCTCACAGACGACATAGATCAGAGGGGGGAAAGGATACAGCATCTTCCCAACCACCACCACCACTACCATAGCCACAGCCTTGAGGGCAGATTATGATTTTTATGTATATATCGGCCTGTGAGCCATTGATGCGAGATGTATGAGAGAGAGACAGAGGCACAGATTGTGTGATTGTATAAAACATTGTTATATATATATATGATGTGATTTTGATCATTGATGTGTTATGAAAAATGTTATGGATGCGTTTGTATGTTATTTTGATTTGATACATGTTTTGATTTGATGTTTAGGATTATGATGCTGAGATTATGGTGTTTATATGATGATGAATGTATGATTAAGATTAATGATTAATGATATGGATGAAAATGATTAATGTTAATGATTATGAAAATATGTGATTGTTTGAGATGTGATTGGCAGGTGACAAAAGAATGTGATGGAAGAAATGCGATGAAGGAATGGCCGAGCTAACCCCAAAAGACCCCATGTCAACTGAGTGTTGCCTACATAGCCCCTGTCGTTAGGGCCTCAGGCCAATGTAGTTCTCCCAAGAGAGAGGAAAAAGATCGAAGTAGTTGAATCTGGTCATGATAATGATATAGCACGTCCCACTTGTCTGAGGGTACATGCTTTGAAATGATGAGGAGAAGATGATGCTACAGCCTTTTCCAAGTGGTGTATTCTGTAACATTGGTCGAGGTTTTTCATCCTTTAGCAACTATCCATATTCGTGATGGATGTATGCTAAAAATGAATTGCAGGTCGATTTATGTTTCAACAAGTAATGGTTTATGCTTGACATAAATTGTGTGGTTGATAGTTTCCATGTGTGTTGATGTCTATGGAAACCAGAATGATTAGGCTATGTGAGTGGTTTGAAAAGAGTCGGATTGAATTGTTTTGACAAATGATGTGGTTGAATGTGACCAAAGTGTAGGCAGAAAGTAAAAGGCATAAGCGCCCTTTTATTGACAAGGACCAAAATGACAGCATAGATAGGGGTTGTTAGAACCAAGAGCCCCATTTATGCGTTGCATCATTGACCATGATTTATGTTAGAGCGGTAATCAAATCACTTCAACATTTAAAGTGAGCTTGAAGTCCCTTGAGTAGGTAATGGGATAGGAGGAGAGGGTAACCCGTTTTAGAGTAGGGATAACTTTGCCCCTTTTTATAGGAGACCCTGAGACAACTACAAGTCAAGTCCATGATCCGTTTTTTTTTTAGAGTGGATTGATCAAGGTGGGAAGTCCACATAGAGATGTCATCTTGTTTTGTGGTCATTTGTGAAGCTGATCGATGCGAGAAGCTTCTAAGAAAGTGCTATTTGTAGCAAGATTTAGTCATAACCATCCTTCGAGGGAGTGGTCTATATTTTGATTTATAAATTTAAGGGATTTTGAATAGCTGTCCTTCGAGGGAGTAGTCTATTAGCTACAACAATGATATTACAACTATCCTTTGAGGGAACAGTCTGCTTTTTGATTTGGTTTTGTGACCTTGGATATTTTGACATCTTGATTTAGTTTTGACAGAATGTTGAGTCATGGACAAGACTATAGAAGGTCAAGGGCTCCCTTTTATTAGGATGAAGCATCCATACGTCATAAAAGGGTTATAGAGGATTTGTTAAGGGAAAAAGGGTGGAAAGGATTGAGGATTAAAAGGATGAGGATTGCTCAAGGGACGAGCTCAAGTTAAATGTCAAGTGGATGAGTACTCGACTAACAATAGAATGGTCGCAGATGCAAAGCATTAAGGGGCTCAGGTTCTGGCCGGCCATCAAGAGAAGACAGATGATAAGTCCCTGATCCATACTTGTGCATGATGATATAAGGTCTGAGCCAATTAGGAGCAAATTCGACTCATTTACTCCATTTCATATTGGTCACATGTTGATTCTCTTTGAGGACGAGGTCTCCGATATTGAAATATCTTTCTCTCAGAGTTTTGTTATAGGCTCGTTTGATGCGATTTTGATAGACATGGAGATGGTTGAGGGTATCAAGATGACATTCGTCGAGTAACTCAAGTTGAGCTAATCGATCTTGACGAAAGTCATCATTAGAAAGAATGTCATGGAGAGAAATGCGAAGAGACGGGATTTGTACTTCGAGAGGTAAGACAACCTTTGTTCCATACACTAGAGAGAAAGGGGTAGCACCTGTAGAGGTTCAGATACTAGTGCGGTAGGCCCACAAAGTGAAGGGTATGTGAACGTGCCAATCCCTTCCAGTGTTGTTGACCACCTTCATGAGAATTTTAGTTAAGATTTTGTTAGAAGCCTTGGCCTGCCCATTTGCTTGTGGGTAGTAAGGTGAAGAAAAGCTGAGTTTAATGCCAAAGGAGTCACAAAGTTTTTGGACAATTTTGTTTTTAAAAGACTTTCCGTTATCGGTGATGATTTTGTGAGGTACACCGAAATGACAGATGATGTGGGTGTTGATGAAGTCGATAATCTTATCGGCTTTTATGGAGATGAGAGGAATAGCTTCCACCCATTTAGTGAAATACTTGGTGGCAGTGATGATGGACTGATGACAAAGAGATGAATGAGGGTTAATCTCGTCGATGAGATCCAAGCCCCATTGTGAAAAAGGCCAGAAATCTTGAGCGACTTATAAGGCATGGCTAGGGAGATGAAGCAAGTTAGCATGCTGCTGACACTTGATGCAACGCTGAACATAATCGCTACAGTCTTGATGAAGAGTGGGCCAATAATAACCCAGGTGAAGGATGCGCTTGGCAACCGAGTTACCACTGAAGTGTCTACCACAAATCCCGTCATGGGCTTGCTTAACAGCATGAGAGGCTTCAGTGGAGTTTAAATAGCGAAGAAGAAGGCCGTCAAAACCTCTTTTATAGAGAAGGCCCCCTAGCATAGTATAGCGAGCGGTGCGCTTAATGAAAGCCCGCTGTGCATTGCTAGAGAGGTTGGGAGGAATGATAGAATGAGCCAAGTAGTCCTCAAGTTGTTTATACCATACATCTTGTGAACTAGAGTCTATAGTGTGGATGAGGTTGATGTCAGTGGAAATGTATGAAGGAAATGACACGTGATGTACCATGACATAAATTCTTGATGAGGATGATGAAGAAGAAATATGTGAGGCGAGGGAAGCCATGGTGTTAGCAAACTTATTTGTAGATCGAGGGACAGTCTGCAATAAGTGATGGTCAAAAGATGCTAGAAGAGTGTCAACACGGTGCTTGTACCTTTGTAAAATTTTATTTTTACAAAGATATGAACCATTGATTTGATTGATGACAAGTTATGAGTCACTGAAGATGTTGATGGTCTTGATGTTTAAAGAAAGGGCAGTTTGAAGTCCCAAAATTAAGGCTTCGTATTCGGCCATATTATTGGTACATTCAAAGTTGAGTTTGAAAGACAGGGGCATGGGCTCACCCTCATGTGGGATGAGGATGACCCCCACACCCCCACCGAGTTGACATTTAGAGCCGTTGAAAAACATCATCATTTGGTAGAATGCGTCATCAGTCGAGAGAGTGGCGATAGATTCATCGAGAAACTTGCACTAAGAAGGTTGATTGTCGAGAAGAGGGGCATCCGCTAGTTGGTTAGCGATTATTTTCCCTTTAATAGATTTTTGCTGGACAAATTTTAAGTCAAATCTAGCAAGAAGCATGAGCCAACGAGCCATACGCTGGTTTTGATATGGTTTGGAATGCATGTATTTCAGAGGATCAGTGTGAGTGATGACAAAAGTTTTATGATTAAGAAGATAGTGACGAAGCTTGGTAGTGGCAAAGACTAATGCCAAATAGAGTTTCTTGGTATGAGTATACCGAGTTTCATAGTCGACAAGTGTTCGGCTTATATAGTAGACCGCTTGCTCACGGTGTTGCTCGTCTCGATGCGCGATCATGGCACCTAATGAATGATTGGTTGCTGAGATGTAGAGGTAAAAGGGCTGGTCATCTTTTGGTGGAATAAGGACTGGTGGAGAGACCAAATAGCATTTGAGGGCTTTAAAATCCTCTTGGCAATCTTTATCCCATTTAAAGGAGATGTCCTTCTTGAGGAGATGATGAAAAGGTTGGCAGCGGTCAGAAAGCTATGAAATGAAGCAGCAGATGGATTGGAGCTTCCCTTGTAGACTGAAAAGTTGCTTGAGATTAGTTGGAGGTGGCATTTCGAGGATAGCGCAGATTTTGGTGGGATCTATCTCGATGCCACGAAGAGAGATAATGAATCCCAGGGGCTTTCCAGAGAGGACCCCAAAGATGCATTTCTTGGGGTTAAGACGGACATGGTACTGAAGAAAGCGAGAGAAGATGATCTTGAGGATAGTCAAATGGTCGCGACGAAGCTTAGACTTGCCAAGCAAGTCATCTACATAGTCCTCCATGATTTTATGGAGGAGATCGTGAAAGATGTAAGTCATGGCACGCTGATATGTGGTGCTTATGTTTTTCAGACCAAAAGGCATGACCGATAGCAAAAAGTTCCCCATGGTGTAATGAAGGTGGTTTTATGCTAATCTTTTGGTGCAATTAGGATTTGGTTATATCCTAAAAATTCGTCCATGAGTGATAACATCTCATGGCCAGCCATAAGATCAACAAGTTGGTCAATGTTTGGAAGAGGAAAGTCGTCCTTGGGATAAGCTAGGTTAAGGTCGCGATAGTCTGTGCAGATCCAGATCCCCCCAGTCACCTTAGTGACAGGAACGATGTTAGAGACCCAATGCAAATAATCAATAGGTTGGATGAAGGAGACAGAAAGAAGGCGCTGAAGCTCCTCTTTGACAAGGAGCGCAACACGAGGATGCATTTTTCAAATCTTTTGCCTAACAGGCTTAGCCTCTGGGTTTGTGACGATGTTATGAGTGGCAATGTTAGGGTCGATGCCAGGCATGTCAGCGTAGGTCTAGGCAAAGGCTTTACGATTATCAGAGAGAAAAGTGGTATAGTCGATCTGCTCCTGGGTGTTTAAAGATTGACCAATATTTAAGACATGAGGAACACCAGAAGATGAAAGGTTAATGTCAATGGTTGATTCAT
The DNA here is from genome assembly GCA_037957365.1 of Torreya grandis. Taxonomy (NCBI): domain Eukaryota; kingdom Viridiplantae; phylum Streptophyta; class Pinopsida; order Cupressales; family Taxaceae; genus Torreya; species Torreya grandis. The sequence goes on along the minus strand of JARHVA010004412.1, from coordinate 1,003,912 downwards.
TTAACATAACTTGTGTTTTAGAAGGGAGGGAGTGTTGAATGAAAGAATCATCGGCACCCATATAGGTAAGAATGGCATCATCGTCTATGTAGTGGACAGTGTTGATGGTTGCCAATTCATCATCTATCATGCTGGGATAAACGAGAGGGAGAGACCTGGAAACCCTATTGAGCTGATAGGTTAGGGGTTCGAAGTGGATGGTGTTTATGTAAAAAAAAAACTAGGAGGGATGGAAACCACCGACTCCGTAGGTGAAGATGGAAGAATAGGCGAGTCTGGAAGAAATTGGTCGATGATGGGTTCGAGGCAAAGGTTTGCGGAAGCCTCAGTGGGTTCTTGGAAACCCAGTCCATATCATTTCTTTGCATTATCATCATTGGGTTGTTTGATAGGTCGATGGGAGCCTTATTCATAGCGCCCAAAGCCAAAACCCTTCCATGCACACCTATAAAGGTAGGTATGTGCAAAGGTGGGGTTGCCAAGAAAGGAGAAATTGGATGTGATTAGTTGAGGTGAGGAGGAAGGATTTGAGTAAGTAGGAGCTTGATCCAACCCCCCATAGACGAGATTGGTTCGAAGGCTAGGAGGACCATAAGGAATGACCATTCCAATTTGACAGTCATAGTTAGGATTTGGATGAAGCTGTCCATACTCTTGAGGAGTCTGGAACATGTCTAGAGTAAGTAGGCGATATTCCCCCAGTGAAAGCCTTTGGAAGATATCATCCATGGGGTCCTTGGTTGTTAATTGAGAAGGTGATGTGATGGCAACCACTGTTTGTGTACTAGTTGATGCTTTCACGGATGGAGATGATGTTTGGGTTAGTTCCTTGAGAGAAATTAGAACATCATTGGTTCGATAGGTTGTGTTACAGGTCTTAAAAGGTGATGGGTCGGCAAGAATAATATGGACTTGTTTGTCGTGTTCAAATTTGACACAACGGTGAAGTGTTGAAGGGACGCAAGCCATGGCGCGGATCCAGGGTCATCCTAATAGCATGTTATATTAGAATTCTCCCTCAATGATGTAGAAGAGCTCTGAGATTGTGCGTGAACCAACGTGAATATGGTGGACAACAGTGCCAATAGTGTTAGCAGTGGTGTCATTAAAGGATCTAAGGATTGCGTCAGTTTTTGATATGCAATTCTTGGGAAGAGCTAATTGATCAAAGGCGTGGGTAGAAATGATATTAATGCTGGTGCCCCCGTCAATCATAACTCATTTAATATGGGTTCGATCAACGTAGGCTGTGATGAAAAGAGCAGCGTCCTGATCTTCTAAGGTAGAGGTAGGAATTTTAGAATCACTAAAGGTGATAGAGGCGATGGGGGAAAAAGAATGGACTAGGGCAGCTAGTGGTTGAGGGTCTTCAGGTCGGACCTCTTCTGCCTGTAAGGCTTTGATTAGAGCTTGACGATGCTGGGGGGAGCTTTGGATAAGGTCATATAAGGTCATCTTCACAAGCATTTGGTGAAGTTGTTTTATCATAGAGTCTTTGATTGCCTCTGAAGAAGGGGGTTGGGATGCACCTAAGATAGAAATCTTGGGTTTTGGTGGTTGAGGTGACTGGACAAAAGGATAGGTCCAAGGAATAGCAGCTTTTTCTTTTGCCTTGTCCTTTTGTGACCTAGTGGTTATGTGGATAGCATTGATTTCAAAGATAGGAGGTGAAGAAGGGGTCATGGCCTGCTGGTGAGATGTTGATGTGGTTAAAGAGGTTGGATGGGAAGGTGTCGAGGGTCGGTCAAGAGTGTCCTTAAGAAGAAGAGTGTCTTTCTCCATGTAACGGTGAATGACCGCCTTGAGGGCACAGCAAGTCTCGGTATTGTGTCCTGGCGTACAATGGTATAAACAAATCTTCGTATCATCGAACCAAGAAGGTTTTGACCTGAGGGGTTGGAATGGTTTGATAGATGGAAGGGTTATGCTAGAAGTCTGCAAAAGTTGGCATAATATCAAAGCGTATGAACCTACTAAGGGGTTTGCACTTGTTGATGCATGACACGCTGGTGACTTTTGCTTGGGAGGTGTTGAAGAAGGCTTCCGTACCACCTTTTGGGTTGGTGGTGCGGCCACATGTGAAGATGGCACTTTCTTCGTGAGAGGTGCCAAATTTTTAAGAGGGGGTAGACTTGCGGATGGCAAAGGAAGTAATGGAGGTAATTTGTGTTGGTTAAGGGTCAGAGTAGGGAGCACTTCGATTAGGGTAGAAGGATGAGGGCCTAAAATGAAAGGTAGTGTTGACGGTGGAGGAGGGGTTCGCTTCTGTGGTTTGGCAGTCTTCTTTGACTTGGTTAGAAGACTACTATTGGTCGAGGTCTGGTCTAAGTCCACCTTCACTTGCGGGTGAGTGAGGGTAGAGACAGGGCGAATGCCGAGTGACTTGATCGGTTTAGATGATGTAGATGTAGGTTTAGAAGCGGGAGTCTAGTCTTTGTTGAGAGTCTTGGAAGATTCTGCCTTGGGAGGATTGGCAGCATGAGACGAGAGAGCACGGGGATGTTGAGATTTAAGACGCTCCCACAATCCCTGATGCTCCACTTTTCTTGAAGGGAGAATTTTTAATTTCTCTACTAATCGAGAGAATGGTTGAGAAGTTGTTGGATGAGGTTTGGGTCCTTGAGAAGATGTGTTAGGTGTGGCAGTAGTCTCAGACCCAAGGTGTGTGAGAGTTATAACTGGATTGTCGTTGGTCGAAGAAGGAGAGTCAGGTTCTTCTCTTGGTGGAGAATGAACTGGAGAGTGTGGCTCCTCAAGCGGGTAAAGGGCAGGGATTATGGTGCCCTCCACTTGTGGTCGAGGAGTAGGTAAGGTCGGGTCCTCCATAGGCAGTAGGAAGGAGGATGGTGAGACCGGTGGTGTCGATAATGTTGAGGCGTCTTCCAAGATGAGAGAGGTTGATAGAGAACTAACCGGGGAAAGATGTTCATCTACACGTGATGGACTGATAGATGGACTAACCTCTTGAGGTTGGTCAGGGATGAATGGCGAGACCGTATTGACTGTTCAAATGTCGTGTTCATGAGTGTTGTCAATCAAGGTCTAGACATTGTTTTGACTCGATGGATGATTGGGGAATGGTTGCTTGAAGATGTCGATGCCTTGAGTAGGAGGTGCATTGGGATTATCTAGAATGAGGTCACCCTTTTCAAGCATGTCTTGGATTATGTTTTTAAAGGTTTTGCAGTTTCTCGTGTCATGACCTTTGAAACGGTGGTAATTGCAGAAGTCATTTTCCCTATACCACGCAGGGATGGCGCGTGAGGGATCAAATTGTGGAGGTGGTTGAATTTGGGAGAGATTGAGAATCCCTTGTCTAACAAGTTTTTCCAGTATAGACGCATATTATTCTCCAAGAGGAGTATACTATCATTGTACGTATCTCTGCTGGAATTGACAGGTGGCGCTCTGAGATGTGGATGGCTCAGGCTGATTGGTTGAAGAGGACAAAGGTCTAATGACCACAGCATTAGCTGAAGCTTTAGACTTAGGATTGGATGATGAAGGTTTAGAAAAAGAAGAGTCATTGGTCTTAGAGTTGGGATTCTTTCTCTGCAACTTGACTTTATTCTCCTCGATGGCACGTAATTCAAGTTTGCGTGCCATCGTGAAGGCTTTGTCGAAGGTACGGAAGGTCTGAACCCGTAAGGTGGAAGAAATATGTTTGGCGCAGGCTCGGGAGAAAAGTTTAATAAGTTTGGGTTGGGGTAAGGAAAAGGAGAGTTGATTGATGAGTCCTCTCCAGTGAGCAACGAAGTCAACTATGGATTCATCCTCGAATTGGCGGATAGAATAGAGGTCCGTGATCGAGACCTTCTTGGTGATGTTAATGGAAAAGTGATCAAGAAAGAGCTGGGCCAGCTGTGTAAATGTGAAGAGGGAATGGCTGGAAATAGAGCTGTACCAGTCAAGCACAGCACTAGAAAGGGACATAGGAAACGTGCATAAAAGCAATGCATCGTCATGGGTAATAAGGTAACAGGCATGTCTAAATACCCGTAAGTGTTGCTATGGGTCTTCCTTGCTTTGAAAGCGAGAAAATTTGGGAAGATCCCACTGGTTGGGGTATGGCCTAATCGAGACGAAAGGATGAATGGGCTCATTGCAAATTTGCTCGTATGAGAGAGCATTGCGTGAGCCAGAAATGGAGGTCTCTAGGCTAGACATCTTGTCCATCAGCATTTTGATGATATCTGCTGATGGATTGGCAGGTGGGGCGCCCCCTAAATTATAAGGCGCTTGAAAGATATTGAGAGGGGCATATGACATGGTTGGTTGCGTAGACGCAACATATGGGTAGCTAGTTATTGGAGCGAAAGTTGAAGCCAAGGGCATTTGTGTTATGGGGTTGGTAGGCACAAGTTGGATAGGGGCCGTCAAGGATGGTTGAGGAGTGGCCACACTTGTTGAAGGGTAGACAGTTACTCTTGTGTTGATAGGTGCAAGAGTAGGGGGGATAGAGACCAGTAGGTTTTGGAAAGGTGTGGGATTTGGTTGAGTAGTTTGAGGTTGAGGGAGTACAAGAACCCCCATGGAGGTAGGTCTAGAAAGAGAGGTTAAATTTTGAAGGTAAGACACAGTTGGGTTATTAGTGGAGGTGTTGGCTTGATTGTCTATAAGTTGAATTGTAGATGCTGTTGATGTGATCCTTGTCTCGACTAAGGAAGTTGGCATCCCATAGATTGGGTTGCCTAGGGAGTCTCTCATTTGGCTATGCACAAGATAGTGCTTCAAGGCTTTGACGTTGAGGTCCAAGAATCGTGCAAAATATTGGTCCCCTTCTGGGACAATAGGAGTCTAGGGCGGGGTTGGGCAAGTAGGAGTTATTTCAGTCTCTGAGTGGAAATCCATTATAGGACTGGTTATAGATGGTGAAGGTGGAATCAGTTGTTGCCTAGCGTGGTCAAGAAGAGCCTTGGTTTGACTACGTGTCAAAACCATTCAAGGCAAGAAAGGGTTAGGTTTCAAAAAACTGTGTTTTTTAGTCTCAAAAAACCAAAATGGATGTTTAGACAGTAAGAAAGTTAGATTTTAAGCTTGCTATTTTTGGGAAAAAAGATTGGACAGAGACCGACGTCGGTATAAAAACCAATGTCGGTGAAGAAGTCTGTCGATGTCGGTCAGATAACCGATGCCGGTGGAGAAAAGTTGCCGACGTCAGTTATAAAACCGATGTCGGTTACTGTGTTTTCCAGAAACTCAGAAAAAAAAGTTTTTGGAAATAAAGAAGACGTCCTTACCAGCTTAAAAAAAATAGAAAATATGATGAAGACAGGCAGATCCTAAGCGTTAAATCCCTAGAAATAATTTTATTAGGATCGTGTGGCTTATGCCTTAAAGTGATGTTTGAGGAGGTTGGCTGTTAGAAGGGTCCTAGAAGAGGTAGTCTAAAGATGGTTTTAGGTATGTTTAGGCGCTCAAAAGTCTGTGTTAGGTTCCGTACTTGGCCTGGTGCTAAGGAGCAAGCTCCCCTCACTTCACGATTCCAGTGGTAAGCTGGTCTCACTTAGCCAAAATATACTTTCCCTATAGATTAGACTCTGCCAGAGAATAGAGTGGGCTTTCCCCTTGGTGGTGAAATCCAAGTAGGATCGCCGGGATGGGTAAGGTATCTGCTGGGTGATGAAATCCCAGTCGGGCCTTGTCTCAAGTGAGTTTGATGTTTAATTTAGTGCACGTGGTTTGGTTGTGTAACATCAAGTGATCTACGATTAATTCAATATGCGGTTTATTAATTACTAAGTGTGGACTAAGAAATGCAAGCAAACAAAGATGGAATGCAATATATTTTAAAGCCCCAAATCGAAATGTTAAGTTGGAATGAAAACAAGTTTGAGAAAGAGTTTGAAGAATATGATTTTAGACTAGTCTAGAAATGCAAGAAAAGAAAGACAAGTTTTTTTTATTCCTGCTTATGATGTCTTTTAGAAAAGAAGAAAGAGGTGAAGAGGGAGAAACCTAATGCACCTAAATGAAAAAAGAAGGAAAGGAACCCAAGGAAGGCCCTAAGGGTCCCACCGGGCGTGCCAGAATGTTTCTATGCAATTTTTTCGCTTTCACATTCAAAAGAGAGAAAATGAGAAACTTAAAGAAATGGTCAAGGCTTGTATGTACCTGAAAGTAGTCTGCGCACCGTAATCCAGATGTTGTGAGAACTCCTCTTTGGTTGTGGAGGATGACACCTGAAAGAGACAGACACTAAAACACGAAAAATGTTAGTTGATAAGAGGGTGGATTGCCAAGCAAAAGCTTGGTCCTAGAAGCGCTAAGGCTTCTTGGAGGATGACAATCCATTGTTAAAAATAGAATATGACAGAGACAAAAAAGAGAAATGATAAAACACTTGAAAAGAAAGAACTAAAAGCAAATGCATACCTGATAAAGCTATAATTTGCTTAGCACAATCGCTGACAGTGGTGATATTTCTGGCATCGATCAAGAAGGTCACCGATGACGGTTAGACTGCCGACATCGGTAGGGGAAGTGGACAAGGTCGGTCAGGGTAATGGCCAAGGATGGGTTCAGGTCTAGTTTCTGGTCTGCAGAATGGATTATGGTCTCGTCTGGGGGTCTGAGGGTCTATGAGGGATTCAGAGGGACTGCTTGGGGTCTAAGGGACTGAGAATGTTGTCAAGAAAAAGAGTAAGGGGCAGGAAAAAGGCCTTTCAGCCTTTCCAAATACCTCATCCATAATTGGGGCAACCAACCTTCCTATTTTTGTCTTGCAGTTCACTTGAACAACCAACAAGATGAAATCAACCTTATCCCATACCTGGGGCAACCGAATCCTATTTTTGTCTTGCAGTTCATTTAGAGCAAAAACAAGACAAAAAGGGGCAAATGTAGACACCGAAATAGTGTCTAACCCTTGGTCACCTTCCCCCTTGGTCCATTCTTAGCCCATTCTTAAACCATGCACTTACTAATTTAAAAATAATAATTTATTATTAATATCTTCCCCTTTGACACATCACCTATAACACCTCGTCTGACACCTCGCTTTGGACTATTTCACACCCTATGACTCACCCAAGACCTATTCTTACTTCTCTCTAACCGCCTAACCAACTCTCGTGCGTATTTAGCCCAACCTTTGACATTCTCCAACGGATTGTGCACTTGGTGGATGGAGAATAGGCTTGGTGGCTCTTTTACCCGTTCTCCACCCACCGATGTCGGTCAAATGTCGACCGACGCTGGTGGAATCGCCGACGTCGGTTATACTTAAACTAATTTTTTAACCCTTTGACGGGATCCGAATCAAAAATCGTTAATCTCTGGAGCTAATCACGAATCTCTAATCTTCTTTCAGAGAAACCAAGTTCTTGTGCTTTTGGCTTTCTAGTGTTCTATCTTCTTGGTGTTCTTGTAGGGATCAACATTCTTGACAACATTTTCTAGGCACTGAGGTCTTGTATCAGACATTCTGCACAGGGATTGCACGATATCTCCATCACCAGCGACAACTGAAACACAGCTTCTGCACCTTTGCCAACTCGTATCACAGCTAAGTATTTGTACTATTTTCATTTTAGTGTCATTTCAAATATATTAGCATTTTGTCTACTGTCTATTCCAAGCATCCTTGACCCAGCCTTCCCTATTCTTCCTGGAGGGGCTGAAAAGCCTTCTCTCACCCCTTATTCCCTTTTCTTTGCCTCTGACACTCCTTTAGTCTCTCTTTAGACAACACCCTCTGGCCAATCAACTTAGCACAAGCTATCAGAGACCTACAAACCATCTTAAGACCAATCTAATAAACCTAACTAAATTGCTTTACAAAAAGGCTAAAAGGCCTTTTTCCTTCCCCTTACTCCTTTTTCTGACAACATTCTCAGTCCTTTAGACCCCAAGTAGTCCCTCTGAATCCCTCATAGACCCTCAGACCCACAGACGAGACCATAATCCATTCTGCAGACCAGAAACCAGACCTGAACCCATCCCTAGCCATTACCCCGACTGACCTCATCCACTTCCCCTACCGATGTCGGCAGTCTAACCGTCGTCGGTGACCTTCCTGACCGACGCCAGCAATATCACCGCCGTCAGCGACTGTGCTAAGTAGATTATAGCTTTATCAGGTACGCATTTGCTTTTAGTTCTTTCTTTTCAAGTGTTTTATCATTTCTCTTTTCTGTCTCTATCATATTCTATTTTTAACAGTGGATTGTCATCCTCCAAGAAGCCTTAGCGCTTCTAGGACCAAGCTTTTGCTTGGCAATCCACTCTCTTATCAACTAATGTTTTTCATGTTTTAGTGTCTATCTCTTTCAGGTGTCATCCTCCACAACCAAAGAGGAGTTCTCACAACGTCTGGATTACGGTGCGCAGACTACTTCTAGGTACATACAAGCCTTGACCATTTCTTTAAGTTTCTCATTTTCTCTCTTTTGAATGTGAAAGCAAAAAAATTGCATAGAAACAACATGACCTCATACTTCATGATCAATCTTGAAACAACTTGAAATATCTATATCCATGGTCTCCTTCATACATTCACCTTGAAATTTGATCCTCATTCCTCATTAGGCTGGGCATGGCTAAAAATAGTCTAGGTGTAGACCAAGACTAAAGGAAATACCTTCAAAGATTTACTTTGAAACAATTTTGAGTACACTCACACCTTATTCTCATGCTCACACAAATTTCATAACCTCTCACATGTTTGAGTTCACTCACATCATCATGTAACCAGCTCATATATTCACCATGCCATGACTAGGCTCAAGCTTCCATTACACTTGACACCTTAGACCTATTCCTTCCATGTCATGACCTCAATAAGACATAAAATAAGTAGATATAAGACATTACAACACACTCATATCACTTCACCATTCTATTTCTGATGACAACAATCTTCCATAACCTCATATAGACCTAAAACCACATGACCAAGCTTTATATGCTTTGATATCTCTCTTCCATGTACCTAAACACCTTTGACTCCAAACCTTACAAGATGCAATATTAATGGAAACATCAACCTTGATAACTATTCACCTTTGAAAACATCATGCTTCAAACTAAGAACACACTCTTAACATGCTACTCACACCCATAATACTCACTTATTGATCAACACTCTCTTTATGCCACTATCATGCTCAAGTACTTGACCAAATAGACCTTTGACATCGATGACCATTATGCCTTTACATGATGCAACCTTTTGACATCAATGACATCAACATTCTAACAAACTCCCCTTTGTCATTGATGGTAAACATATTGATGTAAAACATACTACAAAAATGAAATCTATACAAAATGGTACTTTTCCCATTTTATCATTCTTCCCCTTTTGACATTAATGACAAAGGGTCTTCCATAAAAAACCATTTGATCCCTGGACCTAAAATTCAATAAAAACATAATTAATTGCTAAAAACAATTCACCTTAGGCTCATATCTATTTTTGTAGACAACTTCTGGAACACTTGAACTGTACCTCAAAAAACCATACTTCTTATCACTATCTTGACACTTCACAACACAAAGCTACAAAGCTCCCCCATCTCCATGCATACCTTCTCAACACTACTCACATGCTTTTGGAGCTTATGAACCACTTGACTAGCTCCCCCTAAACACTTGGCTTCCTCAATGACTGTTAGGGGTAGGAATTACACCCAATTCCTATCTTAGATGTTCAAAATTTGCCTTCAAAAGTGGCTTGGTCATAATGTCTATAATATGATCCTTTCTAGAAATATATTCAAGTCTAATACTTTGTTCACTTGCCTATTCTCTCAATAAATGATACCTAATATAAATGTGCTTAGTTCTTGAGTGTATAACAGGGTTCCTTAAGATGCTTATAACACTTGTATTGACACAATAAAGAGGGCTAGGACCATCATACTCTATGTTGTAGTATTTTAAGGTCTATCTCATCCATAAGACTTGAGTGCAAATTGAAGCTAATGCAATGTATTCAACCTCACAAGGAGATAATGTCAAATATGGTTGCTTCTTGCTTATCTATGAAATTAGGCATTCACCTAAGAAGAAAGCTCCTCCACTACTACTCTTTCTATCATATAAGCTCACTACCCAGTCTGCATCTATATAGGCTGTCAAGTTAAACTCTTTACTCCTTGGGTAACACAACCCAAACTCCATAGTCCCATTAAGATATCTAAGTATCCTTTTGACTACTTGCAGATGATTTTATTTTGGATCTACTTGAAATCTTCCCATAATACCTACTACTTGAATGATGTTAGGTCTAGAGGTGATGGTGTATAGAAAGCTTCTAATTACTAACCTATATAAAGTCTAATTTACCTATAGAGACTCGTTTTCCTTTCTTAACTTATACCCTATGATCATGGGTGTGATAATAGCCTTGCAATCTTCCATTTCAAAAAATTATAACATCTCTCTTATGTACCTAGCTTGTGAGATGAATATACCTCTATTGGAAATATGATTGTCATTTGATGTCAAAAGGGAGATTACTGGCATTATGGATGTCATTAATGTTAATAAGATCATATAGGTTTGATGGAGAAAAGATCATGTTTTAAAATTGCATAGTATAATTTACAATATTATCATATAATGTTGCCATGATTTTAGAGATACCATTTTTGGACATTTGTAGAGAAATTGATAGAAGATCTGTTATGGGTTTTTTAAGTGCATCTCATATATATGGTCCACAGGTTTAGATGAAGAGAAATGAGCTCAATAATGATTTATTTTAACTCTCTGCCATTACTAGGGGTTCTCAGTAAAACTCTAAGGTTTTTAGTCATGGCATTTATAGGCTTTTCTATTTTCATGTTGACTAGATATAGGCATGAACCTATCCCTTAAGTTACAAATTAAGCCTTTATTATTATTGTGTAATCTACCCCTTTGACCTAGTGATTACCAGCTTCGAGGAATTATCAAAAACCTTAATATTTCTTAAGTCCTCAATTTAAGACTTGTTTGATTTTGATCAACAAATAACACTAAATTATATAATGAAGATCCAATGATGTGGAGTAAAGTCAATATGTCAAAGGTACCTAAGAGTGAAAGTGCTAGTGCCAAGTATCACAAACATAAGGAATGATAATGTACAAAAGGAAAGTGATAGTGAAAAGTGTCACAAGCATGAGGAATGATAGTAAAGTACTCATAAGGCACACACTAGTGCCATGTGTCACAAACATAGGGAAAAACAATGTGTAGAAGGCATGAGAGAGTGCCAAGTATCACAAGTGCAAGCACTAACAACAATATGCATAATGCACGAGAGAGTGCCAAGTGTCACATTCATGGAAGCTTGTTAGATAGAGAAATAATAAACATATTAGTCTATCAAAGGATCTAACACTAAGTGCATGATCATGCAATGAATATCAATGGAGTGTGAGGAGTCAAAGAGGTCAAAGTGTTTGATGTTTAATGATAGATAGAGGTAAAGTCCATGCTACTTTTAAAGATATAATGACATGCACGAGATTAGATCAAAATATCAATGGAAGCACTTTAAAGATTGAAATTTGAAAGTTTGAAAGCTCAAAAAGATTTAATTAAGTGTGTGAGCCTATCCAAGTTTGATCAATGGATGCACTTTAAAGTTGAAGTATTAAAGTTTGGAAGCTCACAAAGATCTAATAGAACACATGAGCCTATCAGATCTTGATCTAAAGATTGCATTGTAAAGTTAAGACATTTAAATGAGGATCATTGGATCATGGTGCAAAATTGAAGATCAATGGTCAGAGTTTAAAGATATGTTCATCTCAATGATCAAGTGATGGAACATATAGGAAAGATGTAATATATGACACAAAGAATGATATAGATCACTATGATCAATCTAAATAATTTAATATGACATGTGCATCAAAATTAGAGATTGATTTATGATAAATATAGTAAAATACAATAAATTATGGTGGTGATGCATGAATTCAAAAAGTGGGAAACTTGCAGGAGCATGATGTGTGAACAACCAAGTGTAAACACATAACGACATGAGACCTAGAACTAATGCATATATACATCATCTAGAAAATACACTAAGAGTTAAAAAACTTAAAAAAGTGCCGAATAGAGAAACATAGAGACACAGAGGTAGAAAGGAAGAAAAATGCAGAGCAGAGTATGAGTAGTTATAGAATAGGTCTCAACAAAAAACTGGATGCATTTTAAATCAATCTTGTAATCAGGAGTTGTAGCTCCATAATAGATTTAATTGGTAGGTGCCATCAAAAGAGCCTATTTGGTGATTAGTTAGGGAGTTGGTGATTCCTTAGAGTAGGTGCTTTTAAATCAGGGGATTGGTATCTCCTTAGGGTTGGTGCCCTTAAACATTATAACTAGTGAGGTTCTTGATTGTGAGGCTATATTAGAATAATAGATTCTAGTAACTATTCTCATGGTGGTTTTTTCCATATTGGGTTTTCCACGTACATCTAGTATTATGCATATATGTGTGTGATCTCTACATATCCTTTCTAAATTGTATTAAAAAGTATTAAAGGACTAATTTTAATTAATTTATAGATTTACCCCCCTTTTAGTAGATAGTTGTGTTCCAACAATTAGTATTAGATCCATAGTTCCTTAGAAGGAGTTTAATCAACCCAGATAGATCTTGGACAGTGGACACAAATGGCCAGTCAAGAAGGCTCTTCCTCAAACAAAGCACCTCTCTTTGATGGATCAAACTATGCATTTTGGAGCATTAGAATGGAATCATATTTATCTTCATTAGGGTTTGATGTATAAATGTATGTTATAAATGGATATATATCCCCTACTACAACTCCTACTGATCAGGATATAAATAAGGCATATGAGAAAAATGCCAAGGCAAAGAATGTTATCCTTTGTGGATTATCTAACTTAGAGTTTGTTAAAGTAATGCATTATCAAAATGCACATGATATATATAATGAGTTGAAGATCATTTATGATGGTGATGATAAGGTAAAGTAGACCAAGCTACAAACATACAGAGGCAAGTTTGAAAGTCTTAAAATGAATGAAGAAGAGAAAATTAAAGACTACCTCCTTATAATAGATGAAATAGTCAATACAATCAGAGGCTTTGGAAAAGAGATGAAAGATTTAGTCATTGTCAAAAAGGTCCTAAGATCTCTACCATTAAGGTATGACTCTAAAATCTCTACAATAGAGGAAGTAAGAGATCTAGATACGTCACTATAGATGAGTTGCATGGAACCTTCATAGCCTATGAGATAAGAATGAGAGAAGTAGATACTTTCAAGAGAAAATATGCATTCAAAGCATCTAAACAAGTAAAAATAGAAGCACCTACATCCATATCTGAGGAGACTAATAAAGAAGAAGTCAAATTTATCATAAAATTAAGAAGAGGATCTAAAAAGTACAAAGGTCAGTTACCCTTTAAATGCTTTAACTATGGTAAAGTAGGACATTTTGCTGCTAAATGCCCTTATAATAAAAAGGATAACTCTAAGTAAGGAGAGGATAGTAAAAATATGAAACCTCACTACTCCAAGAAGAATAACTTCTTTAAAAATAAGAAGGGCTTGTACATAAAAGAAGATAGTGATTCATTGGATGAGTGTGATAGATCATAAGATGACCATGATTGTGCCTTTGTGGCTGAGGGAAATGAATCCCTATTCATGACATTAGAATCAACTTCTATAGATCAAGAAAAGGAAGAAGTTGAAGACTTAGATGAAGAAGAGGAAGGATAAGAGGATCTAGAAGGTGAACTCATTTGTGCTCTAAATGAAATTGAAAAGCTGAGAAAAGAGAACTTAAAGAAGAAGCATAAACAAAAGGAAATTGAAAAAGTATCCAATAGTCTTGAAAAATATGATCAGATGGTAGTTAGGCTAAAGGTACAAGTTAAAGAGGCTAAAATAATATAAAATGTAGTCAAAATTGAAATACAATCTAAATCTGATGAATGCATGAAGTTAGAAGCAGAAATAGTGGTTTTGAGAAAAGAACTTGAAAAGGCTAAAGAACAAGTAGACAAAAGTTTGAAGCTGATAAAAGGTTCAAAAATTCTTGATGAGTTAATCAACTCTCAAAAGCCATTAAAAGAAAAAACTAGTCTTGGTTTTGAAAAAGGGAAAAGTCCCATAACTAGTACATGTGTAAACTTATATGACAACTTCAAAGTAGGAGAATAAAAAATAATGAATGAAAAAGCTTACAAGAATGTCTCAAAAGATTCAAATACAAAAAAAAACACAAACACTACTGATATGAAGAAAGCTGAAGGAGAAAAAAAGCCTAAAGAAAAGAAGAAGAATAATGAGTCAATCTCTACAAACTTAAGGAAGATGCAACACACAAAGGTAGCTGATGTAGATGGTTACATAAGGGTGAGAGACTTGAAGAAGCTAGTGTTAAGAAGTCCTCCTCATCCTACACAAAGAAATGCTATGACTAGGTATTCCTCATTTTTCTATGGTTATTGTTATACATGTAATCAGTTTGGTCATAGGGCTAGTGAATGTAGAGTTATGCCTAAAATGAGAGTAAAATTTGTAATCAAAAATTCATTTGCTTCCTTGTTAGATACAAATGTAATATGCTATAATTGTAATAATTTTGGTCACATAACTGAACAATGTAGAACAAGCTTTGTAAGACCAAAAATACAAAGTGAAAAGAACAACATGCCTCCCAATGTGAATAAAGGTTCACAAGTCTATAAAAAAGGGAAAAATAAGCCAAACAAGAAACCTAAGGATGTATGGAAAGTAAAAGATAAAAAAATTGCATAATCTATGATTGATCAAACTACACTCCATGCCAAAGAATAAAATTTTTGGGTAATTAATAGTGGTTGCTCAAAACACATGACTGGTGACAAGAGAAAATTCATCAAACAAAGTAAATGTAAGTAAGGATCTGTTAGCTTAGGAGACAATACTGTAGTAAAGATCCATGGTAAAGGAACCTTGAGCATAGATGGAAAATTGCCTACACATGATGTATTTTATGTTGAAGGATTGAAACACAATCTACTAATTGTTAACCAAATGTGTGACAATGGATATAAGGTCACATTTAATATAGAAGACTACAAGATAAGAAGATCTGGAAGACTAGTTGAAAAAAGGAATAAAACTGAAAGCAATATTTATAATCTTAGTGAAGTGAATGGTAATACCTACCTGATAGGAAAGATTAATGAGAGTTGGTTATGGCATAAATAATGAGTCATGTCGATTTTGATAACCTAGTTAAATTGAGCTCAAATAAGTGTGTTAGATATATGCTTAAGATAATTAAATCTACAGACACTACTTAAAAGGAATGTCAGCAAGGTAAACAAACAAGGGCCAAATTTCAAACAAAAGAGTATGCAACTACAAAGCCATTAGAGTTAGTTCATACTAATCTTTATAGTCCTATTAAGATAAGAGGATCCAAAAGAGAAAGATACTTCATGTTGATAGTAGATGATTACTCCAAAATGACATGGGTAACCTTTTTGAAGGACAAGTCTCAACAATTTTGAAACACTTAAGATCTTTAGGGCCATGGTAGAAAATGAAATTGGACAAAAAATCAAATGCTTAATATTTGATAGAGGTGGAGAATTCACCTCAAACAAGTTCACAAAATACTGTGAGAAGCATAGAATCAAAAAGCATTACTCTATAGTAAGGACTCCACAACAAAATGGAGTTGTTGAGAGAAATAATAGAATAGTTTAGGAGATGGCTAGAATAATGCTAAAAGAGGCCAGGTTACCTAATGGATACTAGAGAGAAGCAATATAAATAATAATATATATCTTGGATAGAGTTCAACTGAGGGTAAACAGTGATAAAACCCCCTATGAATTATGGTATGGAAAACCTATCTTTGTTAAGTAATTTAGAGTGTTTGGTAGCAAATGCTACATTAGGAGAAAATAAGATAAGTTAAGAAGCTTTGAATCAAGATGTGATGAGATAATATTTCTTAGTTATTCCACCCAAAGCAAAGTATATATATGTTAAAAAAAAGGCTACAGAAGATTGTAAAGAGTATCAATGTCAAGGTTGATGAAGGCTTGATACATGTTAAACTTGACAGAGACATCTATGAAGAAGAATCAGAGTCTAAAGAGGAAGTAGTTAATGAAGAGCCTGAGGAAGTAAATGAAAAGCCAGCTACAAGGTTTGTTCAAAAGGATCATCTTCTAAAGTAGATCATTGGTAATAAAAATGAAGGAGTTCAGACAAAGAAAAGAGTTGTAATGAATAAGGAACAAATAAGTTTTGCTCTAATGTCTAAAATTGAGCCTAAGAACTATTTTGAAGCTATCAAGGATGAGAATTGGCTAAAATCCATGGAACAAGAACTAAGCCAAATTGAGATGAACAAAACTTAGGAATTACTTCCAAGACCATCAAACAAAAATGCAATAGGTACAAAGTGGGCATTTAGAAACAAACTCAATGAGGATGGAATTGTTATAAGGAATAACGCCATATTGGTGTGCAAAGGATATGCATAAGTTAAAGGTATAGATTTTGAGGAAACATTTGCTCCAATTTCTAGATTAGAAGCCATAAGAATGTTTTTAGCATTCTCTATTTATAATAAGTTCAAAGTCTATCAAATGGATGTTAAGTCTACTTTCTTGAATGGAAACCTAGAAGAGGAAGTCTACATAAAACAACCTAAAGATTTTTAGTTGTCAGAAGAAGAAGATTATGTTTGTAGACTGAAGAAAGCTCTGTATGGTCTAAAACAGGCACCTAGAGCATGCTATTCAACATTAGACCAGTACGTACAATAATAAGGATTAGATAAAGGTTGTGCAAACAATAATCTATACTTCAAATTATAAGGTAGCACATGTTAATTATTGTTATATATGTAAATGATATCATTTTTAGTGGTAGCAAAAATAGTATGTGCAAAGAATTTGATACTCAAATGTAAAATGAGTTTGAGATGTATATGCTTGGTGAAATTTCTTTCTTCCTTGGTATACAAATAACATAAAATGACGAAGGAATATTTATATCCCAGACTAATTATGCTAAAGAAATGCTCAAGAAGTTTGAAATGGAAAATAACAAACCAGTAGGTACTCTCATGATTACTGGTTGTAATTTGAGCAAAAAGGATGAGTCCCTTGATGCAAATCAAACTTTGTATAGATCAATGATAGGTATCTTATTATGCCTAACCACAACAAGACCTAATATCATGTAAGTAGTATGCATGGTTGTAAGATTTCAACCTGCCCCTAAAGAGTCACATGTTAATGCAATAAAAATAATATTTAGATATATCAAGAGTACAATTGACTATGGCTTATGATATCATAAAGGTGAATATTTCACTTTGATAACATATATAAATGATGAGGGAATGAAGTTTATATGACATAAGAAACACTACTGGTGCATTTTTCCTTGGAAACAAACTTGTTTCATGGTTGAGCAAAAAGCAAGAATCAATTACTCTTTCTCCAACAAAAGCAAAGTATGTTGCACTCAAGTCTTATGGATTAAAAAACACTCAAATACATCAAAGTAGAATAAAAATCACATATCTCTATTATTTTTGACAATTTAAGTGCTATTAACATATCAAGGAATCCAATGTTGCACTCCAAAACTAAGCACATATCAATCATCACTTCTTAAGAGAAAAGGTTGAAGATCAAGAGGTTAGAATGGAATATGTGCCAACACATGATCAAATTGTAGACATATTCACAAAACATCTTCCTAATGAAAAATTTGAGCATCTAATACAAAATTTGGGAGTGATGGTTCTTACATCACATCACTAGATCCTAGTGATAGGGCATGAGTCCAGGGGGAGGATCATAAAAGATTTGTTAATCCCTGGAAGAAAATTGAAATGTCAACTCAGGTATGCATAATTTTAAAAATTTATAATGAGTTGATAGTTGTAGATTCTTGGACAAAATATTTTATCTGATAAAAGGGGAGAAACATTTGGACAAACAATGAAAAAGTTAGAGTCCCTTTGCCATTGATGTCAAAGGGGGAGAACAAGTGCAAATGCTCCCTATAAAAGCTTCATATTTATCAAAGGAACAAAACATGTGTCCATAGTTTATTTAGGTAAGTGTTCCATTACCTAAGGGGGATAAAGTTTAGTATAAACATTTTTAGTTCACATTCATCATAAGTCATTGCAGGCAATGCAAGTATAATCAATGATAGAGAAGGAACAGAGCATGCCATAAATGACAAAGGGGGAGATTGATGGAATATGATTGTCATTTGATGTCAAAAGGGAGATTGATGGAATTATGGATGTCATTGATGTCAATAGGATTAGATAGGTTTGATGGAGAATGGAGAGAAGAACATGTTTTAAAATTGCATAATATATAAGTCGCAATATTGTCATATAATGTTGTCATGCTTTTATAGAGACCATTTTTGAACATTTGCATAGAAATTGATAGAAGATTTGTTATGTATTTTTTAAGTGCATCTCATATATATGGTCTATAGGTTTATATTAAGAGAAATGACCTCAATAATGATTTATTTTAACTCTCTACCATTACTAGGATTTCTTAGTAAAACCCTAAGGTTTTTAGTCATGGCATTCATAAGCTTTTATATTTTCATGTTGATTGGATATAGGTAGGAACTGGTCGCTTAACTTACAACTTAAGCCTTTATTATCATTATTGAATCATCCCCTTAGACCTCGTGATTAATGGATTTGAGTAATGATCAAGACCTTAATATTTCCTAAGTCTTTGACTTAAGAGTTGATTGATCTTGATCAACGACTAGCGCTAAATCATACAATGAAGATCTAATGATACGCAGTCAAATAAATATGTCAAAGGTACTTGAGAGTGAAAGCACTAGTGCCAAGTGTCATAAGTGTAATGAAAATGTGTAGAAGGAAAGCATTATTTACAAGTTTCACAAGCATGGGGACTAATAGTAAAGTGCTTAGAAGGCGTGTGCTAGTGCCAAATGTCACAAGCATAGGGACTGACAATGTGCAGAAGGCATGCAAGAGTGCCAAGTGTCACAAGTGTGAACACTAACAATAATGTGCAAAAGGCATGTGAGGGAGATAAGTGTCACAATCATAGAATCTTGTCAGATAGAGAACCAATAAGCATATTAGTTTGTCAAAGGATCTAACATTAAGTGCATGATCATGAAATGAAGATCCATGGAGCCTGAATAGTCAAAGAGGTCAAATTGTCTAATGTTTAATGATATAAAGAGATAAAGTTCATGTTACCTTTAAAGATATAATGGCACATAGGAGCTTGGATCAAAAGATCAACAAATGTGTTTTAAATATTGAAACATTAAAGTTTAAAAGCTCACAAAGATCTAACGGAGTGCATGAGCCTGTCAGAATTTGATCAATGGATGAACTTTAAAGTTGTAGCATTAAAGTTGGGAAGCTCACAAAGATCTAATGGAGCACGTGAGACTATCAGAGCTTGATCTAATGATTGAATTTTAAATTTGAGACATTTGAATCAGGATCATTGGATTATGGCACAAAACTTATGACCAATGGTCAAAATTTAAAGATATGTTCATCTCAATAGTCAAGTGATGGAACATATAAGAAAGATGTAATATATGACACAGAGAATGATATAGATTGCTGTGATTGATATATATTGTGTAATATGGCATGTGCACTAAAATTAGAGCCTGATATATGCTAAATATAGTAAAAGATAGAGAATTATGGTGGTGGTGCATGAATTCAAGAAGCAAGAAAATTTCAAGAGCATGATGTGTTAATGACCAAGTGTGAACATAGAGTGCCACGAGACCTAGATATAATCCATATATACATCATATATAAAATGCACTAAGATTTGAAAAAGTTAAAAAAGTGTCAAATAGAGAAACATAGAGACATAGAGGTAGTGAAGAAGAGAAATACAGAGTAGAGTATGAGCAGTTATAGAATAGGTATGTAACAAAGCACTAGATTCATTTTGAATCAATCTTGTAATTAGGAGTTATAGCTCCATAATAGATCTGATTAGTAGGTGCCATCAAAAGAGCTTATTTGGTGTTCAGTTAGGGAGTTGGTGCTTCCTTAGATTAGGTGCTCTTAAATCAGAGGATTGGTGTCAACTTAGGGTTGGTGCCATTAAAAATTGTAACCAGTGAGGTTCTTGATTATGAGGCTAAATTATAATAATAAATTATAGTATCTATTCTCATGGTGGTGTTTCCCATATTGAGTTTTCCACATACATCTAGTGTTATGCATGTGTGTGTATGATCTCTGCATATCCTTTCTAAATTACATTAAAAAGGATTAAAAGACTAATTTTAATCAATCTAATGATTCACCCCCCTCTTAGTAGATAGTTATGTTTCGACAACCTCTTTTTGATTTATTGATTTGTATCCCAAGAATGAATGATAGTTCTCCCAATATTGACATCTCAAACTCCTTCTTCATCACATCTACAAAGGCTTTAGTCATACTCTCATTGTTTCCACCAAATATGATGTCATCGACATAGATAAATACTATTAACTAATGGTCATTTTATATATTCATGTACATATTACTATCTATAACTCCTCTTTTGAATCCTTGATCCAACAAATACCTATCCAATCTGGCATACCAAGCTTTAGGGGCTTACTTTAGATAATAAATAGCCTTTTTCAATCTACAAACATAGTCCTTATTACCTGATAGTGAGAACCCCTTGAGTTTCTCTATGTACACCTCCTCTTTCAAGTTCCCATTCAAAAAGGCATCTTTGACATCCATCTAGTACACCTTAAACCATTTGAATCCTGCATATGCTAAAAATAATCTGATGGCCTCCAATATTGCCATTGGTGAAAAGGTCTCCTCAAAGTCTACCTCTTCAACTTGTGCATATCCCTCGCATACCAATCTATCCTTGTTCCTAGTGACTTCTCGATATTCATTTAACTTGTTTTGAAACACCCATTTTGTGCCAATGACATTCTTGTCTTTAGGCCTATGAACTAGTTCTCAAGTCTCATTCTTCTCTATTTGGCTTAAGTCCTCATTAATAACACCTATCCAAAACTTGTCTTTGATTGATTCTACAAGGTTTTTAGGTTCAATCTTAGATAATAGATCAATATTCTCTTGATTTAGGTTACTTATCAGTTTTCTTCTTGTTTGCATACCTGCATCCTTGTTGCCAATGATTTGTGATTCAAGATGATCTCATTGAATCTATCTTGATGGGATTTTTGAGTCTTATCTTTCCTCAACTTCTTTTTATTCACCATCAACCTCTATTATTTACTCTTTATTATTGAAGTCCAGATTCTTTGATGTATCTTTTGACTGTGGGTGTGACTTCTTTGTTTCATCAATCTTCACATTAATGCTTTCCACTATATTTTAAAACCTCTTATTATAACATCTATAGGCTAAGATCACTAATGAGTATCCCAAGAATAATAACTTAATCATACTTAGAATCAAACTTACCTAAGTCTTCCTCATCTCTTTTAATGAAACATTTACCCCCAAACACTATAAAGTTTTTCACATTAGCAAGTCTACCTTTCCATAGTTCATAAGGGGTCTTGTTGTCATTAGTCCTTATTTGTCCTCTATTTAAAATGTAGATTGTAGTGATCACTACCTCTCTCTAGTATCCACCAGATAATCTAGACTAATTTAGCATAGTTCTTTCCATCTCTTGGACTATCATATTCTTTATTTCCACTACCCATTCTACTAAGGTGTCTTAGCTACTGAGAACTGTCTCCTTATCCCATGGACCTCATAGAAGTCATCAAACTCATTAGATCAAAACTCTCCTTATCTATCAGATATTAGGCACTTGATCTTTCCATTATTCTCATTTTCAACAAGAGCCTTGAATGTCGTGAATTTATGAAGAGCTTCTAACTCTTCTTTGAATAATGCTACCCAAGTAATTCTTGTGAGTCATCTATGAGTAACATGAAGTGGCCATCTCCTTGAATACCTTGGATTCTTGTAGGTCCATAAATATCAGTGTGTATTAATTCTAAAGGTATTGTAATATAGTACTCCTTGGACTTAAACATTCTTATAGTTTACTTACCATGTTGCCTTGCAAAGTATGTTTATAGGTTTGGTGATCTTAGGCATGTTCTTTACAGACTTCTTAGTACTTATCTTGGCTAGATTGTAAATGTTTAGGTGACTATTTCTAACAAGTTTTTCACTTTCACATTCAAAAGGAATAAGAAACTAAAGGAAATGGTCTAGGGTTAGATGATACCCGGATGAGGTCTGCGCACCGTTATTCAGACGTTGTAGGGACTCCTCTTTGGCTATGGAGGATGACACCTGCAGAAGAAAGAGACTTGAACAAGAAAATTATTAGATGGGTGTAAGGTGGACTGCCAAGCAAAAGCTCGGTCCTAGAAGTGCAAAGACTTCCTTGTGGGATGACAGTCCATTGTTAATAAGTAAAAGTGTCAAAAATAAAGAAATGACAAAAGATAAGCAAAGAGAAAATCAGATAATGCATACCTATTGTCTACTGTCAGTCTGCCATAGTCGCTGACGTCGGTTATTCTACCAGCATCTATTTGGTTAAGGTTGTCGACGTTAGTTAGTCTACCAACATCGGTAGGGGAAATGGGCCTAGAGGCCAGCATCGATCAGGGCAATGGTCTTGGACAGGGTCTAGATGAGTTTCTGGTCGACAAAATGGTCTGCAGAATGGTCTGTGGTAGTCTGAGAGTCTGTGCAGGGTTTTTACGGGGTTTGTACTGGGTCTTCAGGGTAGGGAGTGTGGCTAAAAAAGGGATAAGGACGTGGGGAAGGCCTCTCAACCTTTTTAGGAAGAAGTCAAGTCTAGTCTGGTTGATAGCTGAGTCTGGTTCATAGCACTTAGAAGTAGCAAATGGGGACTGATTATCAAAGCATTCTGAAATACTGAGATGAAACCAAAGAATAATACTTACCTCTTGCCTACTGAAGAAGATTTTTAGGATCCTTGTTGCTGATGCTGCTAATGTAGAAGACTACTTGTAGAGTGGAGTGATTGATGCAGAGTACCTGTACCCTATGATGCTTGCTGTGCATTTGGGAGAGAGGGAGTGAGAGAGGTCGAAAGATTGGAAAGTTAGCTGATTAGAAAATTGAAGGATTGAAGGATTGGAAAAAGATTGTAGATCCCGCATTTTGGATGCAGATCACAGTTTTGAAGGAAACCGATGCCGACAATACCGCCGACGTCGACCGACTACTGACCGACATCGACAGCCAAAGAATAGGAAAAAGGGCTAAAAATAGCCTTTTTTCTGTTCTTCCATTTGCCAAGGTCAGCTGGTCATGGGAAAACGGTCGAAGGTGGGTTAAATGAGCACGAGAGGATAGTGGAAGGGATGAAATGGGGGTTAAGTAATTAATACGTGGCATGGGGTAGTGGAGGGATCCAAGGAGAGGTATCCAAGGGTGGTGAGGTGTTAAGGAGAGAGAGAGGGAATTAATTCAAAATAGATAATTATTTTAAATTAATAAGACATAAGGGGCATGTTGAAGTGGAAAGGGACCAAGGGGGAGGATGACCAAGGGATAGACATGATTTCAGTGTCTACATTTGCCCCTTTTTGTCTTGTTGGTTATTCTTCATGATCTGCAAGACAAAAATAGGAGTCAGTTGTCACAGGTATGGGATGAGGTCTCTTTTGTCCTGTTGGTTATTCTAATGAACTGCAAGACAAAAATGAATGTAAGATTGCCCCGATTATGGGATGAGGTAGTTTTTGTCCTGTTGGTTGTTGCAAGACAAAAATGAATGTTGGTTGCCCCGATTATGGGATAAGGTATTCTCCCTCAAAGCGGGAGTCGAGGGAAGGGACCTTGATATCGGGTGCCGATTTGACAGAGAGATTGATGGATATGGTGAAGATGGGGTGTGAACGCTACAAAAGTTGGGATTGCGTGCATACCACTTCATGAGATGGTCAAGTCAAATTGTCATAGGTCAAGGGTCGAGGAGTGCCAAAATCAAAATAACTGGTCCCCAGCATTTAGTCGTAGCTGATTGGGTTATTTGATCCAAGCTGTAGCTTCAATGGTCGTCATGTTCCAAGTATCTCAGGCTCAGGAAGTGCTCTCAAAAACACGAGAAAGTAACAAGTAGTGGGGATCAACTTGCTCATGATCCTATACTTGTGAGGGTCAAAAGATGGGTTGCAGACAATTTTGCTAACCATTCGTGAGGTAGCATACATGCAATCAAAACAACCAAGGCAGGGTTGTCTTGGAAGTGGTCGTAGTCAGAGGAGATAGTCGTGATCTCCAAGGTCGATGGTCGAGTCAAGTTGAGATAGTTAGTTGGTCCATTAGATGGATGGATGAAGGAATGGCCAAGCTAACCTCAGAAGACCCCATGTCAATTAAGTGCTGCCTACATAGCCCCAGTCGTTAGAGCCTCAGGTTGATGTAGTTCTCCCTAAAAGGGAGGAAGAGGGTCAATTATGGATTGGTTAGATGAGGTTAAGTCATGGTCAAAGGTAAGATGGTTTGTCCATCAGGTAGATGAACAAATAGATGTGGCTAAGCTAACCCCAAAAGACGTCATGTCATCTGAGTGCTACCTACATAGCCTCGATTGTTAGGGCCTCAGACCAATGTAGTTTAGACTAAGAGGCAAAATGATTGATAGATTGGTTTGGACTAGATATGGTTGAATGGTTTAGCACTTCCCATATGTCTGAGGGTACGTGCTTGAAATGATGAGGGTAAGATGATGTTATATCCTTTTCCATATTATGTGATGGTGTATTCTGTAACATTGGTTGAGGTCTTTCACCCCTAGCAATTTTCCATATCGGTGATGGATGTATGCTAAAAATGAATTAAGTATGTTTATGCTTCAGTAAGTAATGGTTTATGCTTGGCATAAATTGTGTGGTTGATAGTTTCCATGTGTATTGGTTTCCATAGAAACTATGTGAAATGGACTATGTCATGTTGGTGGTCTGAAAATGTTTTGAGTTGGTTTGGTTGAAAAAATGATTTGGTTGAATGTGACCAAAGGTATGGATAAGAAGTGAAAAGTGCGTTGCTCTTTCATTGACAAGGACCATAATGATAGCATAGATAAGGGTTTTGTAAACAAAAGCCCTGTTCATGCATCACGTCGTTGACCATTGGTTGTGTTAGATAAGTAATCGAATCACTTTGACATTAAAATGAGCTCAAAATCCCTTGAGCAGGTGATGTGATATATGAGGATAGGGTAACCCTTTTACGTCAGGTACCTAGAACAACAAACATGCTCTGATACCAATTATTAGGATCTTGCTCCTCAAAAAGAGCACAATATGATTACCAAGCTTAAGCAATTAGACATGCAGAAATATACCAGAAACACAAGTAACTAGAATTCACCAATAACACAGAATATGAGAGACAATACACTATCTTGTATTAAAATTTGTACAGAAAAGAATACAATAAAGAGCCACCACACTCTTCCACCTTACAGAGGCTTGACACACCCCAAGTGTAGTAATTCTTCTTCAAAACACTCTCCTACCAAAAATGGTCCCAACACACAACTCACACATAGAATTGGTGTTCACCTCTCCAACCAGTCAGTAATAACCCTGCTAGTACACCAAGCACTCTATAGTACTTCAAGTAGATCTCCTCATGAACCTGCAACCTGTAATTCAATAGACCATACTCACAATGGAAGGATCTTCCTTGCCTTCCTTTCTAGCTCATTAGTGGAACTAGGAGAAACACACACTTTGTTCTCTTCACTAGCACACTTTACAATACATGCCAATGGGTCTATAAATAGATCCCAGACTTAAACAATAACTTAGACTCTTAGTTTACTATAATTATCCATGCAGCTCAAGGCTCAAAATAGCCTTTACATGCAAACACTCTGTTCACTAAACTAACTGTTTGTGCAACGAACAGTTCTGAAACACACAGGCGACTGACGTCTATCCCTGCTTGCCTGGTGTTGTCAACATTGATCGACTTCCTGCCAACGCCGGTTGCCTTCTACACTGATCATGACTGATGTCGGTCATGCTGTCGATGTCGGTACTTTTGGGTCTTCAACAACCTCCTTTTCTTTGTCTGCAATAAGTTGAAGCTTTTAGCTCCACAACCTAACAATCTCCCACTTAGAGATAAACAACTACAACTGTACCTATACTTGTACACCATCTAGTTTGTTTCCTTGGCTCCGTATCCCTCTTCAAAATCACTCTTGAAGACCAACCACCACAAAACTTGTAGTGCAAAACTTGTCATCCAAATCACCTGCCACATCCACATCTACAAACCATGTAGAAAATAACTTGAACCTGCATAGCATGTGCACCTGCTGCTGGTCCCTATAAGAATCCACTGAACTGCCCTCCAATGCTTCTTTCCTGGATTGGCTCCAAACTTGTGACAACTCCCACTACTTGGGAAAACTCAGGCTAGTACATACCATGCACTTAACCTCATTATGTGAATCAAGACCCTATTCTGTGAACTGTCCAACCATCGGCGTGCTAACCGGTCTCACACAATCACCCTGAAACAAAGTCAACATATGACCTTCCATGTCCCTAGAACACACTCATGCCAAAGAACCTTTCTACTCCTAGATTCTCCATGACATCCCTCTAAACTAGCTTTACCTTTAGTTCAATAATACCTGTATATGTAACCCTGTAGCAAGCACATCATACAGTAATAGGATAATGTAGCTAATATTATCCAACCTGGTAAAGAAAAACACAATGATCAAACCTCCATTGCCCTGCAGCTTATACAAGACCATATACCCTGATCTTCCATCTCACATATCCATTTCCGCTCTTCTTCATCTTGAACATCCATTCGTCTCTCAGTGCTTACTTTTAGCTGGCAACTGCACCCAAAATTCCTGTTTGGTTCTTCTCCAAAGAATCACATCCTCCATCCATGCCAAGCTCCCACTATTTCCTGGATCTACCTATTCTACTTCTTTAATAACTTCTTGGTTCTCTACCATAAGTGAGCAACAAGTAGTGTAAAGAAGGGAAATGATGAATTTGAGGCTTACCTACCCTTTAAGTCCTTCATATGGGCGCTTGAGACTCCTTGACAGCTTGTTGTCCACCCAAAATTCATCTCAATGACCGATGCTAGTCACATTCTAGTCTGCACCCGACCGATGTCAGTTACCTACGACTGCCTCATCACCAACGTCGGTTTTCCCCTTGTCGACGCCGGTGTTTATCTACTCTGAGTCACCGATGTCGCGCTGCACATAGTCGATGTCGGTCCCTGTCTGGACATCGACGCCAGTTTTCCTGTCGATGTTGGTCTCTATGTTTTTCTAGTGAGAACTGACCTTTTCTTGCGAGCTCTTTTTGGATCAAACCCTTGTCCAAATCAACCTTGCTCTGCTCAAAATTTTTGCCCCTTGTGCTAAACTCTATCCGTCACCTTCTCCTTGAAATCCAAGGCTTTCTTGTTCTTGTCACTAACATCGAATCTCTCAAGAAATGTCTCCTTCTTCTGCATACAGAAACCTTGATCTATACCCTTTGACTCAAGAACATGCATCTCCTTCTTATTCATGTGACCAAGCCTATTAAGCCACATCTTTGAATCTACAGCTGAAGTAGATAACCCAGAAAGAGAATCAGTAATACAAGTAGATAGATAAAGCGTACCTACTTTTTTATCTCTTGCTACAACAAGTGCACCCTTGGTAACCTTCCAAGAGTCCGCTGTGAGAGTTATTGTGCAACTCTCATCACCCAAACTTTTTATAGAAATCAAATTCTGCTCCAAAACTGGGACATACATGACCTCTTTTAACACCCATGTGTTACCTGTCTGCAATTTCAGCTTCACTTTCCCTTTGCCAACCATCTGACAAGGCTTACCATCCCCTACACAAATTTCTCCAAAGTCTCCCTGGACATACTCATGAAAAAATTACCTAATTGGGAATGCATGAAAAGAGGCACCAGAATCTAAAACCCTAGATTCTACTTTATCAAAAGAACATACCAGAGCATCCCGTGCAACGAACTCTGCAACATCTGCTTCTTCTTCATGTCCTTCATGCTGATCTGCTACCGACCAACAATCTTCCTTTTCTTGCTCTTTCTTTCCATATCTGCAGCAGGTTATTCTACCATACCTGAACTTGGACCTCTTGCTATTAAACTTCTCCATTCGTAGTCTACTGTCTTCTGCCATTGCTCTATTCCCACTCAAACAAAAACCCATGTGAGTAACCTGTAATCAACACACACTACCCAAATCTAATCCAATCTGTTAGTATCCCAACCAAAAGCTCTGATACCACTTATTGGTATCAGCTCTTGAACCTACAACCAGGCTTTGATACCACTTGTCAGGTACCTAGAACAACAAACATGCTCTGATACCAATTGTTAGGATCTTGCTCCTCAGAAAGAGCACAATATGATTACCAAACTTAAGCAATTAGACATGCGGAAATATACCAGAAACACAAGTAACTAGAATTCACCAATAGCATACAATATGAGAGACAATACACTATCTTGTATTAACATTTGTATAGAAAAGAATACAATAAAGAGCTGCCACACTCTTCCACCTTATAGAGGCTTGCCACACCCCAAGTGTAGTAATTCTTCTTCAAAACACTCTCCTACCAAAAATGGTCCCAACACACAACTCACACATAGAATTGGTGTTCACCTCTCCAACCAGTCAGTAATAACCCTGCTAGTACACCAAGCACTCTATAGTACTTCAAGTAGATCTCCTCATGAACCTGCAACCTGTAATTCAACAGACCATACTCACAATGGAAGGATCTTCCTTGCCTTCCTTTCTAGCTCATTAGTGGAACTAGGAGAAACACACACTTTGTTCTCTTCACTAGCACACTTTACAATACATGCCAATGGGTCTATAAATAGATCCCAGACTTAAACAATAACTTAGACTGTTAGTTTACTATAATTATCCATGCAACTCAAGGCTTGAAATAGCCTTTACATACAAACACTCCATTCACTAAACTAATTATTCGTGCAATGAATAGTTTTGGAACACACAAGCGACCGACGTCGGTCCCTACTTGCCTGGTGCTGCCGACGTTGGCCAACTTCCTGCCGACGCTGGTTGCCTTCTTCACTGATCATGACCGACGTCGATCATGCTACCGAAGCCAATACTTTTTAGTCTTCAACAACCTCTTTTTCTTTGTCTGCAACAAGTTGAAGCTTTTAGCTCCACAACCTAACATTTTAGTAGGGATAACTTTGCCCCTTTTTATAGGAGACCTTGAGACGACTACAAGCCAAGTCTATGACCTTTTTTTTTTTGGCAAACTGATCAATGCAGGAAGTCTACATAGAGATGTCATTTTGTTTTGTGTTCATTTATGAAGCTGATCGATGTAGGAAGCTTCTGAGAGAGTGCTATTTGTAGCAATATTTAGTCATAGCCATCCTTTGAGGGAGTTGTCTATATTCTACTTTATATGCTTTTGATATGACTTTGGCCTAGCTGTCTTTCAAGGGAGCAGTCTAGTAAATACAACAATTATGTAGCTGTCCTTCGAGGGAGTAGTCTACATTTAGAGTTTTATGACCTTTGTATGTTTTGACATCTCAATTTATTTTTGATAGAGTTTTTGAGCATGGACAAGACTATAGAAGTTTAAGGGCTCCCTTTTATTAAGATAAAGCATTCATACTTTATAAAAGGGTTACATAGGGTTTGTTTTAGGGGAATAGGGTTGAAAGGAATGAGGATTAAAAAGATAGGGATTGCTCAAGGGACAAGCTCAAGTTAAATGTCAAGCGAATGAGTGCTCGACTAACAGTAGAATGGTCACAAATGCAAGGCATTAAGAGGCTCAGGTTTTGGTCGGCCTTCGAAAGAAGACAAACGATAAGTCCCTGATCTATACCTGTGCGTGATGATGTAAGGTTCGAGCCAATTAGGAGCAAACTTGGCTCATTTGCTTCTTTCCAAATTGGTCACATGTTAAAGATAATTAAGAAGTTGGTTGATATTTAGTCAATGTTTGGTCGAGGCTTGGTCAATGTTTGGTCGAAGTTGATCGAGGTCATGATTAAAAGGTTCGTTGATGTTTGGTTGAGGCTTGGTTGATGTTTGGTCAAGGCTTGGTTGATGGCCGGTTGAATGTTTGGTTAAGGTCATGATAGTCAGGATAAGGTTGAATTCCCCCAGTTGCTAGGGAGAATGTTTGATAGATTTAGATTGAGAGGGCGAGATCCTGATCTACCAGGTTGGAGGCAGGAATCTCAAAATCATGGATGGTGACAGAGGAAATGGTTGGTAATGATTTGATTAAAATAGCCAATGGTTGGGGGTCATCAGGTTGGACCTCCATTGATTGTAAGGCTTTGATCAAGGTTTGATGATGCTGTGGAGAGCTTTGAATGAGATCATACAAAGATATCTTCACAGGGGTCGTGTGGTGAGGTTGTTTCACCACGGAGTCAGGGATTATCTTTGAGGATGTTGGTCGAGATGTGCCCAAGATAGTAATCTTGGGTTTTGGTTGTGGTGAAGGCTTGGTAGATAGAGATGTCCAAGGGATAGAAACATGTCTTTTCCCTCTATCCTTTTGGGTCGGTGGGCTGGTGGTCACATTGATTGTGTTGATTTCGAATAATGGGGTTAAAGGCGGTGGAGGGACCATAGTCTTGCATTGGGCTCCTAGTTTAGGTGATGATGTTTGTGAGGCATGTGATGGTGTCGATGATTTGTCAAAGGGGTAGTCAAGAGGATCCTTGATGAGAAGGGTATCCTTTTTCTAGTGTTGATGAATGACAGCTTTAAGAGTGCAACAACGCTCAGTGTCATGTCCTGGTGTGCGATGATAGTGACAAAATTTAGTGTTGTCGAACCAAGATGGTCTTGATCCGAGAGTTGATGAGTGTGAAGGTGAGGAGGTATGGGAAGCATGGGACGATGTTGAAGGTTTGTTGATAATATGGTCAAGAAGAAGGGTGTCTTTCTCCAAGTATTGGTGAATGAAAACCTTGAGGGCACAATAATGGTCAGTGTCATGTCCTGGCGTGCGATGATAGGCACAAAATTTAGTGTCATTGAACCAGGGTGGTTTCGGTCTGAGAGGTTGAAATGGTTTAAGAGGTGGAAGACTTATGCGAGAAGACTGCAACAATTGTCGTAACAGTAAGGCATAAGAACCCGCCAATGGGTCTACGTGTTTTGTTGCAGTAGGGGTTGATGACTTTTGTTTTGGAGGCATAGGAGGCATTGGTCATTTTGGAGGAAATATATGTTTAATGGGTCAAGGGGATAATGGAGGCAATTTGCCTCTATGAGGTGTTGGAGTAGGAAGCACTCCTATTAAGGTGGATGGATGTGGGCCCAAAATAGAGGGCAATGATGGAGGTGGGGGAAGAATTCTCAAGTGTGTTTTAGTGGCCTTCTTTGGTTTAGTTTGAGGGCCACTATTGTGCGAGGCAAGATTAGATATGGGGCGAACACCAAGAGATTTAATCTCTTTTGTCATGGTGGACGCCTGCGTGGGTTTGGGTTCAGATGTGGATGGAGGTGAGTGAGATGTAGCGATCTCAGGCAAAAGGCAAGAGAAAATTATCACTGGGTCTTCCTCGATCAAAGTGGGTGAAGAGACAGGGTCTTCTCTTGGTGGAGAAAAAATTAGAGAATGTGACTCCTCAAGAGGATAGAGAGCAGGGATGATGGTGCCTTCTACTTGTGGTTGAGGAGTAGGAAGGGTATGGTCTTCCATTGGTAGGAGGAAGGATGAAGGTGGGGCTAATGGCATTGGTATGGTTGAAGCATCCTCCAATATAAGAGAGGTTGATGGAGAACTAATAAGAGAAGAAGGCTCTTCTACCTATGATGGATGAATAGGAGAAGAAAGCTCTTCTACCTGTGGAGGAGGTTGGTCAGGGACAAGAGGCGAGACCGTGTTGACCGTGCGTATATCATGCTGTTGGGAGCTATCGGCCATGGTCTAGACATGGTTTTGGCTAGGAGGATGGTTAGGAAAAGGTTGTTTGAAGATGTCAATGTTTTGATTGGGTGGGGCGTTTAGGTTATCCAAGACAAGATCACCCTTATCTATCATGTCTTGGACAATGTTCTTGAAGGTTTAACAGTTGTTTATGTCATGGCCTTGGACACGGTGATAATGACAGAAGTCATTTTTCATATACCATGAAGGGAGGGCTTTTGAGGAGTCGACTTGAGGTGGTTGGATTGGAGGGAGATTGAGGACCCCCTGTTCGACAAGTTTATCCAAAATGGAAGCGTATGATTCTCCTATAGGAGTATACTAACGCTGTATGTACCATTGTTGGAATTGTTTGGTTATGCTTTGTGATGTGGAAGGTTGAGATTGATTGATTATTGTTGATGATGGTGATCTAAAGACCACAGCGTTTTCCACCCCCTTAGATTTGGAGTGAGAAGAAGAAGGTCTGGTTGAAGAATGGTCATTGGATTTGGTGTTGGGGTTTTGAATCTGCAACTTGACTTTGTTTTCCTCAATAGCGCAGAGTTCAAGCTTTTGGGCCATGGTGAAAGCTTCGTCAAAAGTGCGGAATGATTGAACCTGCAAGGTGGATGAGATGTGCATGGCATATGCTCGAGAGAAGAGCTCAATGAGCTCGGGTTGAGGTAAAGGGAAGGAGAGTTGGTTGATTAAGCCTCTCCAACAAGCGACCAAATCGGCTATTGATTCATCGCCAAACTGTCTGCTAGAGTATAGGTCCGTGATTGAGACCTTTTTGGTGATATTGATAGAAAAATGGTCAAAGAAAAGTTGGGCTAGCTAGGTGAATGAAAAGATAGAGTGACTGGTAATAGAGCTATACCAGTCAAGGGTAGGGCTAGAAAGCGACATGGGAAATGTGCGTAGTAGTAACGCATCATCATGGGCTATGAGATAACAAGCATGTCTAAATGCTCATAGATATTGCTGTGGGTCTTCCTTACTCTAGAAGTGAGTAAACTTAGGAAGCTCCCACTGACTGGGATACAGCCGGATTGGGACTGAAGGATGGATGGGTTCGTTGCAAATTTGGTCATATGAAAGGACATTGCTTGAACCAGAAATGGAAGCCTCAAGACTAGACATTTTGTCCATCAGCATCTTGATGAGATCGGCTGACAGATTGGCAGATGGGGCACCCCCTAGGTTGTAAGGTGCTTGGAAGGTGCTAGAAGAGGCATATGACATAGTCGGTTGTGCTTGTATAGGCACAACATATTGATAACTAGTCATTGGGATAGATGTGGAAGCCAGGGGTGGTTGTGCCATGGAGTTAGAGGGCACAAATTGAATAGGGGCCACCAAAGGTGGTTGAGGGGTGGTAGCACTGGTTGAAGGGTAGGTAGTTACTCTTGTGTTGATAGGGGCAAGAGTAGTCAGGATGGAGACAACTAGATTTTGGAAAGGGGTAGAATTTTGTTGAATAGTCTGTGGTTGATGGGGGGCTGAAACCTCGATGGAAGTGGGCCCATAGATAGAAGGAGAAGCCACACTTTGAAGATTAGTCATGGTTGGGTTGATGGTTGAAGCAAAGGCCGGAGTGGTCATGGGTTGGGTAGCGGACGCTGTCGATATCGTTGTCGCTTTAGTTAAGGAGGTTGGCATCCCATAGA
Organism: Torreya grandis; assembly: GCA_037957365.1. Taxonomy (NCBI): domain Eukaryota; kingdom Viridiplantae; phylum Streptophyta; class Pinopsida; order Cupressales; family Taxaceae; genus Torreya; species Torreya grandis. The sequence goes on along the minus strand of JARHVA010004412.1, from coordinate 970,315 downwards.
CTGGGTTGCCTGAAGAGTCTCGCATTTGGCCTCTCACGAGATAATGCTGAAGGGCCTTGACATTGAGGTCAAGGAACCTTTCAAAGTTTTGGTCCCCTTCGGGGATAATAGATTGTTGGGTCAGGGTTGGTCGGGCAGGAGTATGTTCGGTCTCTGAATGATACTCCATTAGAGGACTAGTTATGGAGGGCAAAGGCGGAAGTGGTTGTTGCCTCGTGTGGTCGACAAGAGTCTTGGTTTGACTGCGTGTGAAAACCATTCAAGGCAAGAGGGGTCAAGTTCCAAAAACTATGTTTTTTCAGTTTTAGAAACTCAAAATGGATGCTGGACAACAAGAAAGTTGGGTTTTTAAGCTTGCTATTTTTGAGAAGAAAAGTTTTGGACAATGACCGTCATCGGTTGAAAAATCGATGTCAGTGAAATAGATTGTCGATGTCGGTCAGATAACCGATGCCGGTGAAGAAAGGTTGCCGATGTCGGTGGTAAAATCGATGTCGGTTACTGTGTTTGCCAGAAACTCAAAAAATTTGAGAGTTTTTGGAAGAAAGAAGAAAATGTCCTCACTAGCTCAAAAAACTGGATAAAGACAAAAAAGAAGATGAAGACAAATAGACCCTAAATGTTAAATCCTAAGAATAAACTTTTAGAATCATGTTGGCTTATGCCTTAGAGTGTGTTTGGGAAGTTGGCTTGTAGAACGGGTCCTAGAAGAGGTAGTCTAAGGTTGGTTTTGGGTTAGTTTCGGTGCTCAAGAGTCTGTATTAGGTTCTGTACGTGGTCTAGTGCTAAGGAGCAAGCTCCCCTCACTTCACGAGCCCAGTGATAAGCTGGTCTCACTTAGCCAGTATATACTTCCCCTAGAGTTTATCCTCTGCCAGAGAAAAGAGTGGGCTTTCCCCTTGGTAGTGAAGTCCAAGTGGGATTGCCAGGATGGGTAAGGTATCTGCTAGGTGATGAAATCCTAGTCAGACCTTGTCTCAGGTAAGTTTAGATGTTTGAGTTTGTGCAAGTGGTTTGGATGTGTAACATAAGTGGACTACACTTTATTCATAATGCATTTTTTAATTACTAGATGTGAGAGCTAAGTATGCATTCAGGAAGAAATGAAATGCAATGTATTTTAAGCCCAAATTGAAATGTGTGTTCGTATGCAGACAAGTGAGAAAGGGTTGAAGAGTATGACTTTGACTAGTCTAATGATGCAAGAAAGAAAGAAGGGTTCTTTTTAACCTTACTAACGGTGTCTTTTCGGAAGAGATAGAAGAAAATGATGCAAGAAGAGACCTAATGCACCTATATGAAAAGTTTGTTTTTAGAAGAAAAAAGTATGAACCCAAGGAGAATTCCTAGGGTCCCACCGGGCGTGCCAGAATGTTTCTAACAAGTTTTTCACTTTCACATTCAAAATGAATAAGAAACTAAATGAAATGGTCTAGGGTTAGATGATACCTAGATGAGGTCTGCGCACTGTTATCCAGACGTTGTAGGGACTCCTCTTTGGCTGTGGAGGATGACACCTGCAGAAGAAAGAGACTTGAAGAAGAAAATTGTTAGATGGATGTAAGGTGGACTGCCAAGCAAAATATTGGTCCCAAAAGTGCAAAGACTTCCTTGTGGGATGACAGTCCACTGTTAATAAGTAAAAGTGTCGAAAATAAAAAAATGACAAAAGACAAGCAAAGAGGAAATTAGATAATGTGTACTTGCTGTCTGCTGTCAGTCTTCCACAGTCACCGATGTCAGTTGTTCTACCAGCATTGGTTTGGTTAAGGTTGCCGACGTTGGTTAGTCTACCAACTTCAGTAGGGGAAATGGGCCTGGAGGCCGGCGTCGGTCGGGGCAATGGTCTTAGACAGGGTCTGGATGGGTTTTTGGTCGATAGAATGGTCTGTAGAATGGTCTGTGGTAGTCTGAGAGTCTATGCAGGGTTTGTGCTGGGTCTGTAGGGTAGGGAGTGTGGCTAAAAAAGGGATAAGGACGTGGGGAAGGCCTCTTAGCCTTTTCGAGAAGAAGTCAAGTCTAGTCTGGTTGATAGCCGAGTCTGGTTCATAACACTTAGAAGTAGCAAATGGGGACTGATTATCAAAGCATTTTGAAATACTGAGATGAAACCAAAGAAGAATACTTACCTCTTGCCTACTGAAGAAGAAGTGTAGGAGCCCTGTTGCTGATGCTGTTGATGTAGAAGACTACCTGTAGAGTGGAGTGACTAATGCAGAGTACCTATACCCTATGATGCTTGCTGTGCATTTGGGAGAGAGGGAGTGAGAGAGGTCAAAAGATTGGAAGGTTGGCTGATTAGAAAATTGAAGGATTGGAAAAAGATTGTAGATCCCGCATTCTGGATGTATAACATAGTTTTGAAGGAAACCGACGCTGGCAATTCCGTCGACATTAGCCGACTACTGACCAACATTGGTAGCCAAAGAATAGGAAAAAGGGCTAAAAATAGCCTTTTGTCCATTCTTCCATCTGCTGAGGTCAGTTGGTCATGGGAAAATGGTCGAAGGTGGGTTAAATGAGCATGAGAGGATAGTGGAAGGGATGAAATGGGGGTTAAGCAATTAATATGTGGCATGGGGTAGTGGAGGGCATCCAAGGAGAGGTATCCAAGGGTGGTGAGGTGTTAAGGAGAGAGAGAGAGGGAATTAATTCAAAATAGATAATTATTTTAAATTAATAAGACATAGGGGGCATGTTGAAGTGGAAAGGGACCAAGGGGGAGGATGACCAAGGGATAGACATGATTTCAGTATCTAAAGTGACCTAACCTTTTGTGCCATATCAAAATTTCATACATCTTACTCATAAAACATCTCTTCGTTTTGATCTCATTCAAGACATATTGATTGTTATCAATCCTCTTAGCATTGAAAATTAGCCTTCCTAATTTGGCTCTCCTTATCTCAAATGCTTTATCATGAAAGGTTAGTGTGTGTCCTTGGTTGCACATTTGACTTACACTAAATAGGTTATGTTTAAAACCTTTCACATACAACAAATTCTCTATCTTGGTCTTCCTATTATCCAAAATCAAGATATCCTTGCTAACTATATTGGTAGTTGTGTTATCTCTAAATCTCACTATTCTTACAACATTCTTCTTCAATGAGATGAAATTGTTTTTTTCTCTTATCATGTGGCTTGAGAAACCACTATATATATATATATATATATATATATATATATATATACACCATTTCATGCTTTCATCTTGAATGTGAAAGGTAGTCTGAGCTATCATAGATTCCTCTCTTTTAGTCTTCTGTTCCTAAAAAAAAAATCCATCTTGACTCTTGGGATCAATATGACCAGTCCTAACTTTCTTTGGCTTCCATAGCAATGTTTGACCCTTCTCATGCAATCTAGGAGCTCCATATACCTTATTAAGTCTTGATGGCCTTATAACTCTATTAGGATAAAATCTTGTAATGTGTCTCATATTATGACAACTCTAGCAAACAACATTACTGTACTTACCTCTTGAATGATCACTCATTTCCCCATGGTCCCATGATAACTCATCCCTTGAGACTGTTCGACAATCACTTGCTTTATGACCAAAGATATGACAAGTTAAATAATCATTGGAAGAATGGAATACCTCATTTTATTGGGATTCTTGATTGGTATCTTCATGTTGACTTTCATGTTGGTACTTTTGACTTGTTCTGAATTCTCATGCACTTTCTCAAACTTGTTCATCTTGTCTATGAGCTTCTCATGCTCAAACTTCAAGGAATCTAGTTCTATACTCAATTGTTCTTACTCAACTTCTTTTGATCTAAACTTTGTATTGACATCTTCTAACTAATTCTTGAGATCCTTAACCATAGATCCCAACTCATGCTTCCTCTTCTTTTGATGATTCAAATCATATAGGGCACTTATGATCTCAACTTCAAGGTGTACTTTAGCTTCTCCTTCTTCAATATCATAGTAGACTTCTTCATCATACATGTTGTCTTCTTCCTCTTGATCACTGCGCATCTTGTCTTTCTTAGGATCACCTTCAATATTTTAAGCATCCTTCAAAGGACCAAGATATGATACCAATTATTGGAGGCACAATGACTAGGGGCTAATAGATATTTAAATAATTCAATCAATTACATCCACTCATCTATGAACTATGAAAGTAACACAATGATCTAACAATTCATTAAGAATAAATTACACGATCATGAAATAAGATAACACATCACATATGTGGGAAAACCTCATGGGGAATAAAACCCACTAAAAAAAATCTTGGACAAACTATCTTATAAGACAATGTATCAAATTTAGTTGAGCACCAACCCAACATGGAACACCAACCCTAGATTTATCAATCACCCACTTGACTTTAACAAGCACCCACTTACTAAGAGATTACAACCCCCTATGACTAAGCACCAACTCAGTTAGAGGATAATTTTTCAAGAACTAGCCTATAAGGCAAATCCAAATACCTATTTAACAAGAATTGACTGATATAAGATTAATTATACAAGCACCAACTTGTAAGGAAGCTTCAACTCCCTCTTTGACCAAGCACCAACTTAGCCAATCACACTTCTTTACTTTATTCTTCTAGTTAGCTCTCTATCTACTCTATCTGAACTCTATCCACTATCATACATCAAAAACACATCTTTGATGTAACTTTGATGACCTCTCAATAGACAATGATCACTCCTTCAACTCTACTCTACTTGATCTCTCTCAATACTGCCTCTAGGCTTCTTCGTTTAACTATCCCTCTTCAAGACTGAATAGGTCATATAATCTTAATATTCAACTACATAACACATGTATGATATTCATGATATGATTATATACTCTTTTTTTAGGGTTTAAAACATGTTTCCCAAACTCCTTAGTCTCATTTATTTATCAATCTATTTGCTTCCTCTCAGCTTATTCAAATAGATGTATAATGCCTTGTATATATACTCAACTCTTGTTCATATACTAATTGGTCAGCCACACATCCTTAACCTCTTAGGTAGGCCATATAATAAATCTTAGAACATCTCATAAACATGATTCAAATGATATTTGAGTCCCTTCTAATTGCATTAGGCCTTCTTATCAATACGTTACCATTTGATCCCTTGGAAAGAATTACACCTCTATACATGGCTCTATACTTTCACACAACATCCAAAAAGACCTTAGATAATATTATTTAAGCTCCATAACACATTTTAGGTCTAAATCCTTCATGAAACCCCTCAATAGTACTCAATCCTATTAGGCCTATGTACACTAAAAAGTCCACTTTTCAATACTAAAGTTCAAACACACTTAAGCCACTCAAACATGATAAAAAATACATAGAAAGAATACATGACCTCAGGTTAATTACTAAATTCATTAGACACTTTCACTCAGAGCATAATGCTTCAAGATCAAATAATCAAAGCACTCACTTAGAACTACCAAAATACTCAAAACATAGTCATGGTGATTTAGACCTCTAACACCTGTGTAGACACTTTCAAAGACTCCTAATGCATTCAAAATATTCTTTGACATCTTTAGAATATCCTCAAACACAAAAATCATATGGTCTAATAGCAAAATATTAGTCTTTTAGAATAATCTCATGACATTATTGTTGTCACTTGGATTTGCACCCTTTGAGGAGATGTCTCAGCTCTCCTTATCCAAGTGGCACAATTGAAACATCTCTAGGCTTGTGGACAACCTATGAATGAGGTAAATCTATAGATAGGGCTAGCTCCCTTGATGTACCACTTTGGATCACTACTACACCTATATTCTAGGGAGGGAAGGGAAAGAGGAAATTAAAAGTAAACTATCCTAAGGGAGGTGATACAACAAATAATTTTTTAACTTTCAACCAGCTGCATGTTACACATGAAACCAAGAGACTAACCAAACATACACTTCTCCAATATTCATCTTCTCACATCAATATTACATTATGAGGGTATGTATGAATGTTTAGGCTAGGAGGGATAGACAAGAGACCTTGAATGACACTAGTGAATAAACTAACTCACTCAACCTTGACTCTTCCTATAACACTTCACATGCCCTACAAGAAGAAGCTTTCCAACTACAAATAGGTGAGAGAATGAAACAATAATGCTAAGAAACAATAAGTCATCACTAAGAAAAATAAATCATACAAGTAAAAACACCATGAATAGTTATGGAAGAGGTAAAAATTAGTAGTCTTATTAATTAAATGGTATGCAAATGAGCAGGTCTTTGCCATACTCAGGTGGAACATAGTTTACAAAGGCCAAAATGTTTAGTTCTTATAGAACTTGAGAGAGAGAGAAGAAGAGATAAGTACAAAGGTCACAAATACACACGATAAAATAAGTAAAGGAGTTAATTATGCATGAGAAGAATATGTGAAACAAACCATGCAAGTTTATGAAGCACAAGTGTCATCTCAAGTCATTATACACATGAAAAGTGGCATGGAAGTTCTCATTCTAGCTCAGAAAATTGCCTTCATCATCCACATTTTTTTGAACATCCAAAAAATGAATAAGAATATGTATGATGATTGGAATGATAGGGAAGGATTTTATAGATGCATCTCCATGCATTTGTTTTAGTCTTGGTCATCTGGCATCTTCTGGAAATGAGCTATCACCATTTGCAGTCTAAAACACTCTTCTTTCATGCACCCTGCACACTTGGCCTCTAAAAAGTAATAAAATTTCCATGAAAATTCATGGGATGGAGTGAGTTACATGTGTAAATACTCTCCATGGATTTAGAGGCATCATACACACCTTAAAATTAGCTCACTTGAAGTTTTCCACCCTTCTAACTAGCTTGGTCACTATGTTAGTTTTGATTGGCTAAGATAACACTATTTTTTTGAATACTTCAAAGTTTTTTTTAAGAATTAAATAGATATGAGGGGTTATCCCAAGTCCTAATATTTTTTCCAAAATGGGTTTCATCTTCAAAATCCTCTTGGAACCTAGAAAACACATAAAATTGTAAAAAAAAACCCTATTTTGAACCTCATATGTATAATTTTGTACAACCTAAAATTATGGGGAGTATATTTATAGAGTATCATACAAGTTTAAATCATTATCCTAGGAATAATATGCTATTAAATTATCTTTTTAATCATAATTCTCCAATCAGGTCATTGGCAAGGGTTTATGAGGGTTTTAGCCTATTTTGACCTCTTAAGCTTTGTTCACAAAGTTGAGACGTTGGAACATAAAAAAATTCCACTAATGTGATTTTTATGACCCATAATGACCTCCCCAAACTCCTTTTTCCTCCATGAAAATCCTCCAAGAAGATGTAAGCACTTCAACTTAGCCTATCGAGCTCTTCCTTTGCTTTGCACAGGCCTAATGCTGCCTTTGAGCCAAAATATGATTTAATTGTGTTTCCTCTACAAGTTTAAAGTTTGAAAAAACCTATAATTACCATAATAACATTCAAAAATATGTTTTAATTCCCATCTCATGCTAAAATTGAATTTGACCTTTCATTTAGTCTCTAGGTTTGAACCTTACCTAACATGCATATCTGCAACTTTGAGGATTTGGATCTCCCTATAAGGATTATCCCATTCGTGAGATGATTTTAATGTTTTAATTTATGTGTTTCAACTTACCAAGTCACACTATAACCTTCCAATTAGTCCTCATCTCTTATTCTCAATCACCAACTAGGCCTAATATAGACCCCTAGGGTTTGACTGCATATGCTTGTCAACTAACACTCTTGAGTGTTTTATCATCAATATTTGGATAAATTAATGTTTTTTCCAGATATATACAGATTATTAAATCATACCAAATCATCACATGGTGTTTCCAAGGCACCCAACACTTATTTAGGTCACATTTTCTCCATTCTTTACCTCTGTGTATGCCTGAAAGTGGCCTACCTCTAAGGAAAAATAGAGGATATGTTCCCTAATTTTTCAAGAAAAAAAATTAAATGAGGATATTCCTTAGGTAATTATTAAAACTTTTACAAAAATTCATGTCAAAATGACCTCTCTATCACCTTCAAACGTCTAAAACCCCAAGGCAAACTTTCCAAGTGTTGACTGTGTGCAAAAATGGCATATGGATTGTATGTTATCTTATTTGGAGATATTTATTATGATTGATTTATATTATATGAGTGTGTATAAATATTTTTATTATATTAGTGAAGGTTTATTCATTACTCTAACTTTCCATGTACTTCCCCATATAACTTAGTCAAGATTGAGTGCCATACAACTATGACTGTGTTTTGCTCTAGAATAGGGCCCACCTATAGATGACCTTATATAGATTAGACCTTGGATAAATTTTATTATTATGTATGACACATTATAGTACCATTGGATAAGTTTTTTGACCTATTCATTCCATGTTTGATCTATATACACTTCACACACTCACAATCCCTAAACCTGCTCACTTCCTAGTCTAGACTGTTTGCTTCCTTTAATTGTGTTTTGCTTGTTTATAAATCCCATTTTGAATCATTTCCAATTTTCAATAACTTTTTAAGATCATAATAGTACTAATTAAGGTGATCATATGCTTGTTTCATCATTATAACTCTTACTCTATTCCTTACTTGCATCTTGAGCTTACAAGACTGAGTTTCCTTTCTTGACTATGATACCCTATTTGCTTGATTCCTATAGGTGTACCTTTCCATAATTGGACTTTGGTAATGATGTTTTAAGGTCAAATTTGAATAATTAAGGTAATATAACACTTGTATATAATTTTATTCACTTTTAAGGCTTAAAACACCACCAAGACACTCAGTTTAGGGTCACTGTCTGCTTGTTCTATTGTAGGTGAACATTTTCCCTATGAAAAGGACCCTTGTGGGTGCTAATGAGACTCAAATAATTGAATATAAACTCATATTGATGATCCTTTAGGTCACACATGGTATTTTAAACTATTTGGAACTATTTAGCTTTGATGGCATGGTCTAGTACCAACTTTAAAAACAAAGGTTGCTTAAAACTAAAAAACCTGTAGATGATATTAAAGGAATTTAGTGTTTTTGTTGGCAACTTTGAGCCTTTTAACCTCTAACCTCCATTAGTTTTCTACCTTCAATATTTTGTGGAGTCCTTTTCCTTGCTATAGGATATAATATGAGCACAATAAGATGCATCATAAGTTTTTATAACCCTGTCATATCACTCTATCAAAATGGCCATAGGTCTCTATTTTGCATTTGCAGGGAAAAGAGACCTAGACTCAGTCATTTTGTGTTTGAGGATGATCCAAATTTCTATTTGAAATCCAACCTCTCAAAAATTCCTACCATGATTCAATAAATGCATTATAAATCCAAGGAAGGTCTCACTCCATGCCTCAACACTCCATATGAGCACCTTAGCTCTCTATTAAGCCCCTTATAGGTGGTTATTTAACTGAGCAGGTAGTAAGTATGAGGATTAGACAATATGCATTATGTTTGGAATTTAATGAGTTTTAAGCCAATATAAAACATGATAAAATATAATCCTTTCATAGTAAAGAACCTAGCTTAGTCTAAAAACTCCTTCTCAACATGAGATTTTTCATGAGGACACTTGTAGGTAACATTGTCACATATGCAGGCAGTGAAGAGGAGTATGGGTAGTGAGCATTATTTTAAACTTAAATGAATCTTAAGCCTATTCCAATACCTCAAAATGGATGTTCAAAACCCCTAAATGGATTCAAAGAGTTGTGTTCCTAGTTTCCACATGATTTTCTTCTTCTAAGCACCTATATGTGCACTTTCATGGCAGACTGTGTGCTTGTGTGGCATATGACTGTAATTCATGGAATGTTGCTTTATAAGATAATATTGAAAGGTGAGGGGATTAAGAGGACATATAAAACATGATAATGAATCTATCCCCACTTTCTAAAACCATTACTGAAGCATGAAGGTCTTGCAAATAGTGGAAACTTGCCAACAACATAAAATGGGACTAGTCTACAAACCTGAGGTGATTTGTTCTTAAAATCATCTCAAAACTTGAAATAAAGGATGGGAAATATGTGAGAGGAGAGTATAAGACCTATATAATCAATCCTAGTATCTATATTGTATAGACTTACTCAAACTAATGTGAAATACATAGGGTACATAGATTAACAAACATATTAGATAGTCTAACTTCTTAGGAATGGTTTATAAAGCTCAAACCACCATTTATATGAAAACAAACATCAAATGGAAGATAAATGAGTGTATAATACACCCCCAAGAGCATTTTGCCTTAAATCTCCATTATTAATCATACCAAGTACAAATTTGAAGACCATTTTTACTTGCTAATCCTAGTGGAAGAAGAGACAAGTGGTTTTATTCATTTTTTTGGAGATTATAATCAAATTAATCACCTAAAAAAGTGTGTAGAAGATCAAGGGACACTCCTAAAACATCCTCAATAGTGGGACTCTATACACCTCATTAAATGCTCATGTTTTCAAGAAAACTACCTCTTTTTTTGAATAAACTACCACTTTTCAGTTCATAATAGTTATTTAAGACATAAGAGGACACATGGGGCATGAAATCATTCCTTAAAACCTTCACATTTCCATAGGAGGCTTTATAACTCATTAAATGCCCCTTTTTTGACCTTAAAATAACTCGTAGGACTAAAATGACAAAGGACCAAGGCTAATATAACATTAAATGACATCAATTAATCTATAATACACCTCATTAAATAAAATTATACCTCTAATAAACCTCTAAAGATTAATTTTTCTCCTATAGGGGTCCCAATTTGACATACAGGGTCAAATTTGGTCAACACTTATATCACACTATCTTATTTAAACCAGACAAGTCAACTTGTGAGTAACATTTTCACCATATTCACTAACTTCAAAAACTTATACCAAGCATGAAGATAAATTAAAAGTCATAAAAAACATTTCCATGAACTTGGTTTCATCATTATACCATGGAACACACTCAAATTCATCTTCTAAATTCTACCTAGGTTTTACATTATTTACACCATTAGGTCTATTTATGATTGGCTAACTTGGAAGATTGGGTTAGCATATTTTAAGGGTGGGAACTATGTAAAAATCTTCATGGGCATGTAGTATAAGTCTTTATCTCCTTCTATTCATTTTATTTTCTTGACCAATACAACTTTTGATTGCTACAACAAATTCTTCACAAACAACCCCTTTCCTGTAAGGTCTTCTCATTCACTTGACAACTCAATACCACTTGGAAGTGCTTGATATTGTGAAATACAATATCCAATTATTTTCTTAATCATTTCAATCAATTTATTGTTAATGATTTTTCATAAAGGACTACCACTTAAATCCAAAACCAATGCTTATAGATCTTAGATATGACCCTTCCCCAGCTCTCCTTAACAACTTAAGTTCCCATGCAAAGGTTACATGTGCTAACTAACACCTAAAAGTCATTTCTAGGTTTGCATGCCTTCATTCTATGCACTTGAGAGACCTCAAGTCCACTTTCTATACCTTTTCCTACAAACCATGACCTCATACTTCATGATCACTCTTGACAAAACTTGACTTACCTATATCCATGCTCTCCTTCACATATTCACCTTGAAATTTGATCCTCATGCCTCATTAGGCTAGACAGGGCTAAATAATGGTCTAGGTGCAGACCAAGACTGAAGGACCTACCTTTAAAGACTCACTTTGAAACACTTTTGAGTGCATCCACACCTTATTATCATTCTCACACAACCTTCACAACCTCTCACATGCCTAAGTTCACTCACCTCATCATGCCACGAGGTCATATCTTCACCATGCGATGACTAGGCTCAAGCTTCTATTACACTTGACACCTTGACTTATTCCTTCCATGTCATGACCTTAACAAAACATCAAAATAATAGACATAAGATAATACAACACACTCATATAATTGTGCCATTCTCTTTTTGATGACAACAATCTTCCACAACCTCATACAAACCTAAAAACACATGACCAAGCTTCATATGAGTTGATATCTATCTTCCATGCACCTAAACACATTTGACACCAAATCCCACAAGATGAAATAATAATGAAAACACTAATGTTGATCACCAATCACCTTTGACAACATCATGCTTCCAACTAAGAACACACTCTCAATAGCTACTCATATCCCCAAAACTCACTTACTGATCAACACTCTCATTATGCCACTATCATGCTCAAGTACTTGACTAAACAAACATTTGACATCAATGACCATTATGCCTTTACATGATGCATCTTTTTGACATTAATGACAATAACACGTCAACATGACTAAAGACCTTGCATCTTTTCTTAAAGCATTCAGTAATCTCTACAAAGAGTGGATTCAAATAAATACCTTTGCTACAACGAAACTTCTAGTCAAAACATTCACATGAGATGTATTAGAATGGTATAATCAACTCCCTCAATATTATATATGTAAATTCAATGATTAATTCAATCTTCTAGTAAAATAATTTCAACACAATGATCTTATTAAAAATTATCTTAGTCATTTTATTAATTCTAAACAATCCCCTTCTGAATCAGTTCATGATTTCATTAAATAATGGAAAATTTTGGCTCACAAATTTGATCATAACATGACAGATGATAACTTATCCATACTATTTATAACCACCTTAACACCTTCCATTCAATATAAGGTTCAAACTTTTTCTCCCCAAAATCGAAATGATGCAATTGATCAAGCTAAAAGACAAGACTTTATTATGAAACAATTTAAGCACAACCATAAATCCATCAAGGGATCTTTCCAAAATTCCACTAATGTGATCAATATAAATCCTCCTCAAACCAAAACAATATTAATCAAAGTGGATAAACCCTAAGCTTCCCATGCACCATTAACAGTCCACTAAATGAAGTAATTATTAGCTCCTTCTAAATCTCTCACCTACACTAATAATCCACCTACATGGTATGATCCTAACAAATTTTGTCGATTTCACACCAATTTAGGTCATTCTCATGAAAAATGTCATGGGATCCTCAAATTTATTATTTCTTTTATGTTGGGAGATACATTCAACCATGATGCTATGATCAAAATATGTCATTATGATTATGTTAAAGCCTCTCAAAATAAACAAATTACCAAACCTTTATCATCTAAATCTCAAAAATTATTTTCTACTTCCAACCAACCTATTCAAATGAAGATATATGTGAAATTGATGATGGTTATGACCAATATTATACCAATTATCAATATTTGAATGTAGCTGAAGTCAATTATAGATGTAAACCCACCCATAAATATCCTATCACTAAGCCTAAAAAGTCATCAACTAAAGAACAATTACTTAAAGACACCACAACTACCACTACCATACTTATGAAACAAATAAGGAAGCACTCTCACAAATAGAAACTCAATCTACTTCTCCTATTCTTATAAAAACCATTGTACCTACCAAACATCATGTTGTCTCTTCATCCTCTAAATCGCATTGGAATTTCTTGGAAGAGCTCAATTAAATGCCTTGTAGAATACCCCTCATGGAGTTAGTTCATACTTATCCATATCATCACAAATTTATAATTCAATAATTAAAAGACATTGATGAACCACCATCTCTTGAGGTGGAAAAACATCCTCAAGACCCTTCACCCACAAAAGAACATACTATTGAAACTATTTGTACCTCTTCTAAACCTTCCATATAATTTATTGAATAAGACATGACTAACAATGAAATTATTTTTTGAGTCAATGATCCACCCCTCTTCATTAAAATTGCAATTAATACCACTCTTATTCATAAAATCTTAGTAGATGAAGGGTTGGGAATTAATGTTATATCCCTTTGGTTAATTCAACAACTTGGGTATAACAAATATCACCTTATACAAACTCATCTCACATGTCATAAATTTGGTAAGACAAATAAAAAAAAACTACTTGGTTGTATTTGGCTCCCCCTCACTATTGGACCCAAAACTATACACACCAAGCTCATGGTCCTTGATTTACCACTATCATATAACATACTCCTCTGATGCCCATGAACACATCATATGAAGAATATTGCCTCCTTAGGTAGTCAATGTATTAAATTCATCCATAATGAAAAATGATACAAACATGAGGCTAATCTTAATCCATGGAGTATATAATCACTAAACCCCAAATCTCAATATCAAATTCCATCTATTCCATGTATTAATAGTGCACCTCTACTTGAATTTACTAACATTAATTTAGATTTATAGGTCACTCTTGCTAATTTCAATGATGATGAACCTAATGACTTAATAAACACTTGTAATACCACTAAGTTACCTCCTTACATTTTAGAGTGACTTCCTCCTTATTTTCTTCCACATGATCATACCATCCCTTTAATTGATGAGATCACTAAAATTCCTCCTCCATATAATGCACATGAAGCTTCTTACACTGAAGATGATTTCACCTATGATATGTATGGAGTGGCCAAACTATTTCAAGATCCTTTAACAATGTCTCCCCAAAAATTTAGTGATTTAGGTGCATCCATTTCTAATTCTCCCTTAGAAATAAACACATGCACTATCTCCCACACGTATGTTGATAATTATATCATGACTCAAGCTCAATCATGAGACTTAGATGTACAACACTATCAATAGACATTAGCCAAAATACATTTCTTCAACTGTGATGTTTATGCCATTCATATATCAACTGATAGTGAATTAGAACCTAAAGGTCATGTATCTCCCATTAATACTCCACTTCTAGACACCCCGTGGGTACTTGAACAAATCTCAACTCTAGAAAATTTAGAAATTTACAAACCTTCTATACCTTCCACACACCAACCAATCTACTAAATTTCATTCCTTCTCAAGATCCTATAGATAACACTAAGGCTACCCACCTCAATTTAATTGAACCTTCATCTTCAACACAACCTAACACACCTATTACCAATCTAATCGACCCCACTCAACTTCAACCTACAATCAAACCTACACCCAACATTACATGTTAAAGCCATATATGTATGATAAATAAATTATGAATACGATCATAATAGTAATAAAATCATTGATCTCAAATTAGATGTCGAATATTATGGACCATTACCCATGGCCCCTAGTGATGAATATATACTTGAACTACTCCATGCTAAAGAACCTCAACTTCCCTAACAACATCATAAACTTGGAAACTTCACATGAAAAGCTCCTTGTTTTAATAATTTTATTTCTAGTGTGGATCCTAAAAAAAATGTCATTTCTTCTCTTCCTCATGATCCATATCATTTTCAAGACAAAAATGTTATGCTCATTAAAGAAACAATAAGAATAAAATATGGTACACCATCATGTCCTAGACCTATCACTGTATATAAAGAACTCACGTTAATAAAGCATGATAACTTTAGCTTATTCTTTGAAAATTATTTTGAAACATTTGCTTTGTCATATGAAGATATGCCTTGTATTGATCCTAGTATCATTGTATATAATATCATCACTTACCCAAATGCAAAACTTGTTAGATAAAAATAATGAAAATTTACACCTAAAATTTCTACCTTATGTCACAAAGAAATTATTAAAATTTTAGATGCCAAACTCATCAATCATATTGAATATTATGAATGGGTATCAAACATCATTACCATTCATAAAAAAGTCACCATGGTCATTTGTATATGCATTGATTTTTGTAATCTTAACTTAGTGTGCCCAACAGATAACTTCCCCTTACCTTTAATAGATGCTATAGTAGATTCCACCATTGGATATTGTTGGCATGAAATTTTTTTAGGGGGACAAATTGATGACTTCATGTCAACAACATGGGGAACAAAGTCCCTCTCCTATTATCATGCAAAACTACCTTTATTGAAAGCCAAAATGGGAAAGCAAGAAATATTTACAAACAAATAAATATAAATCATGTGGGTAGTAATTTTAACTTTAAAGTATGAAAAGGAGTTTTTATAAAGGAACATGTCGAGAGGGAGAGAGAGAGAGAAGGAATAATTTTTAGGTAACAAATTTGCTAAGTTAGAAACTGAGAATAGATGAAAGTGTTGAGAAAAAAATTGACTTTCAAAGGAAAAAAATCTCTCTCATTAAATGGGTTGAAAAAACATAATCATATCTTTATGGATATGAAACATACACCAAAAAAATATTTAACTCTGATAACAAAAATGAATAACCCTCTGTATTTTCTAATCCAAACTACAAAGATATTGCCTCTATTCCCACCAAGATTTTCACCTGTGTTGGAGATATAAATTACAACTCTAGATAGAAATTTTGTAATATAATTTATTATTTTTAACAGTTTGAAATTTTTGTTAATAGAAATAAAATTCAAATATGTTAAATTAAGCAAAAAGACACAATTCAAAATATATTACTAACATAAAATTTAGAAACACCTCTTTATATTGATTTCTAAAGAGTGGAATTTATGATCTCCATTTACAAAGCTTTGCCAAAAATCTATCTATTTTGAACCCTGTATATGAATCCCTAACTTGTATTTATAGGATAAAATGGATGGTTATGGTGTAAAACCACCTATTTTGCCTTTTTATAGAGTTGTAAAAACACCAACAAGAAATTTTCAACTTGAAATGGTGCAAAAATATTTTGAGCATTTAACACCATTTGAGCAAAACATTTGGAGTTTTTATACTTCTTAAAAAATAACATTATCAATTTACATAACTTAAAAAAATAAGTTGGCACAATTACAAATACAATTTGAAGAAATGATAACATACATTTACAAGAGGAAATAGAGTGCATCAATACAAATTAGGTGCAAAGAAACATATGAAGAAAATGTAGAAACAATAAAAATAATTTCTCATTCTTCTTGCTGTTGTGTTGATGGTTCTTTCCCTTTCAAAAAGTTGTCAAAACTTTGGAAAAATGCCTTGATCAAATCTTCATCTAGTCCATTTGTGTACCTATAGGCAATGTCTTCTGAGTAGTCTAACTATTTCATTTATTGAAGCTTGCTTTGGAGACTGTTTATCTTCATGTTTAGATTATCTGTATTCACTTGGAATTTGGATATTTGATGAATTTAATCAAGACCAAATGCAAATGTGGGACTGAAAATATCTTGAATTCTCTCTTTGAACTCTCCAATCATGGTTTCAATTAAAAACAAATTCCCATATTGATCTTTGTCATTAACAAAAGTACAATTTAATTTTTTGACCTCAATGTTGATTTCCATCATCACATCAATTCCAAGTGCCTTGCATTGTTGAAATTTTTGAAGACACTCTTGAAGAGATTGGATCTTAAATTTAGTAGCCCAAAAAAATTTAATTTGATAGATGATTTCTTCCTTATTGATAACTCTTTTTTTAATAAGGCCAACAAAAGGAAATTTTGAGAATTCGACCAACTTTGGAATGAATTCTTCCCAATTTTGGTTCTCTTCAGCATATCCACTTTTCTTTGTCATTAGTTGTTCATATTGTGACCTGATTTTAGAGAACATTGTTATCATAGTGAGAATTGTTGAGGTTAATTGATCATTAACCTTTTTAATCTAATTTTTCACTATGTTGCCCATTTGACCTATCTCTCTTACTTTTAACAATGTCTCAACATGAAGAATTGATGAAGCAATAGTTGGTTGTATTGGCCCAATCAATCTCTATATCACTAAATTCAATTGTTCTAATTTTTATTTCAATTCTTTTTATCTATTTTTTCAAAAATGGTACCAATCGCCAATTGTACATCTCCTTTCATCCCTTCTCTGGTTGACTTTCCTAAATGAACCCTAGATACCTGGTAGTCTTTAATTATAATTTTTGACACATATTTTTGAACTATAGGAATTTCCAATTTGGCATACTTCTCTCCCTTTTGATCTATTACCATTCATAAAACTGTTCTCACTTTCTTTGGCCTCTTCAAGAAAGGAATTGTCAAAGTTAAAAAATCTATCTCCTCGAGTTCAACGTATTTTCTTATTTTCTTCACCACCATAGACAACTAGTCTAAAGTTGTCATGCTTGAGAAAAGAGGTGGGACAAAAGTTGAGACTAGTGGAAAAAGCCTAGATAGAGTTAAAGAAGGTGTTTTCTTAGTTGGGGCACCTTGAAAAGATGTTTCTACTTGTTTTTGTTTATTGATTATGTCAATAAGAGTTATTGGAGAGGAGATGAGAGGTAATTCAAGATTCAAGGGAGAAGATGAAGAGATATGAGTAACCTCTTGCAATGGGAAAGTAGATGACATAGGGAACATTGTATCATCTAAAGCCAAAAATTGTTGAGTTGTATTCTCTACTAGTTCTTGAGAAAATGGAGAAATATCAATAGAAATATCTTGAGAAATTGAAATACTAGGGAAAGAGAAAATATTTTCACCTAACCTTTTTATTTTTAGCTTGATAATATTTCATGGTTGAACATCTTGTTGAATAGTTTTAGGTTCATGTGCCTCTTCTATCATCAGGGGTTCTCGACTCGGACCTACTTCATCTGTCTTTTCTAGTTCATGTTGCTTATAGAAGCTACCAAATTCATCTTCCCTAAAAGGTTTAGGGAAATCAACATTCACAACATCCACTCCTTTGTTCTTCAACCACCTAAGAGTTATATCAAGTACCATTCTTGTTCTATTTTTGAGAGAAGTACATTTCCTTTTATCCCAATGGATTACAAGTAATGAATTTGTCATGATGTTTTATTTTCAAAGATGGGGTCTAATATGACCTCATCATCCACATACTACTTTGGCATTTTCATTATGCCAAATTTGAATATTTGTTTCATGGTAAACTGTAAATAGTCTTTGATCCTTAATATTTTTTCATCATTGCAATCCATCCAATAGTTTTCAAAATGGGGAAGATGTTGATATAAAGGTCATAGATTATGCTCAATTAAGACCCTATTGTCAAATGAAAACTTGATTTCAAAATTCTTGAGGTTGTTATGAGACATGTATTGTTCAATTTTCTTGGCCTTTATCAATGATGGATAAGTATACCTTCCAACTAAGATTAGAAATTTGATTCCTATTTTATATCAGCTTGTTAGGAACTTGTGTGTTTCAATAAGTTGTCTCACTAATTCTATCAACACCCACTTATCACTAACATATCATGGGAGCATATAAAGAATAACCTTGAAACCACTGATTCTCAAATAACTAAAATTTGGGAATTATATGAACCAAGTTCTCCATCTTGATATCTCCGTGGTGGCCACTACTGATATCCTAGTGTTAAAGAGCTCCTTTTAAAATAATTGAATGACTAAATGAACAAAGCAATCGTTAACTATTTTGAAGTGATGAGTGTTTTCCTTCAATGCTAGCTCAAAATAGAAGTCATACACCATTACTTTCCCAAAATCACCCACTATATGCAATTTGTCAAAATATCTTCGACTCGTTACAACAAAAATGAGATACGAAGTCATAAAACTTTGACATGAATTTTACCTCTATGAGTTGTTTGTGAATTGCATTATTGATCAATTATCCTTAATTGATATATTGCTTATTTTTAAGGTTGATCCAAATGAATATGTACATCCATGTCTGAAAATTCTTTGATTTTTGACTTCCCACTATCTTGTGTAATAATCTTATCATGCTATTTATCTCATTTTTTAAATTGGACCTTGCAAGAGTTTTTAGAAGTTGTGTGGAGGAATGTTTTGGATTAGTTAACCATGCATTATTGAATTGTTTAGAACATTCAATACTATTGTTGTCCCAAAATATGTGGGAGGACTTAGGAGTTAGATGCACAAAGGATTCATGATCTAGAAATCAAAAAACATTGTTAATTTGCCCAAGAACAAAACTCACTACTAATTCCCCTTGGGAATCTCTCACTTCCATTGTATCTAAGCTATAGTTATTTTCCATGACCAAGACTAGCTCAATAGACTATAATAACATTGGATATGCTACCACTTGTGCCAACCCACTATCAAAAATACTTTGACCAAAATCTGTGTAATGCACTATATTCATTCTTTCCCAAAACTCCTCTAAGTCAATGTGACCTAGATCAGTGTTAGTGATATTTCTAACATTGGATTCCAATGGAAAAAGAGGTGCCATGCCCTAAAATTAAGACTTCATGGTTTCTTTGTCTTTATTTAAAATCACTTTTTTTGAGTAGGGAACAAATACATCAACATTTACAAAAAAATGGCAATTACGAGATATTTACAGAAAAGTTTTTTATTTGCAAAAGTGATGAAATTAAATAACTTAAAGCCAAAATAAGTTATTTAATTGAAATGCAAATCTATACTCACAAGTTGTCTATGCAAATTAATTCAAAATTTTTAAATGCTATCTATATGAAATTCAATTTTCCTCTAACCAACTTCCCTACTTGCAACTGTACCTATTCAATCTCTTTGAGTTGTTTATTTGGCAAACTTTCCTGGCAAACAAAAATGAATTGAATTTTTTTTTTGAACTTTTCATTCTCAATTTTAAAATATTTTCCCCTATTCCTGATTTAGTGAAAATATTAAAAATCAATTACCAATTAATTTTTGCTAAAAATTCAAATTTCTGAGCTTGCTAAAAGAAATATGTTTTTTTCAATTTTTAGATGAAAATAATTTAAACCATGATTTTTATTTTCTACAAATCAAAATCAAAACCTCGTAAAAACATTTTTTTGATTTTAACAACCCTTAGCTTCTTCCAGGAAATGTAGTATTTCAAAATTGTAATCTTATTTCTTCAGGGGTATCGTGTGGCTGTGCAACTTTCCATTATAAACAAAAACAATCAAACTCTATGCTTTCCAATTTTATACCCCTTTTAACAAATTCATACAATTCAGATTTTGCGCATGTGAAGTCAAAAAATCCATCAACATTTTTAAATATATTCCTCCACCAATTCACCTTAGTCGTACCATTCAATTTTGCTCAAAAACAAATCTATCATTTTTAAATATTTTCCCAAACCCACTAGCTAGTTGTACCATTTCAATATGAGCTCTAATAAGCTGTACGACTTGCAAAAATATTTTAAAACATTTTTTATTACTTTTACCTTCTTTCACTAGCTCTAATAAGTTGTACAACTTGCAAAAATATAATTCAAAATTGCACAGAATGGGAAAACACAAAACAAATTTGCAACTTACATGAAATCTCAAATCGATTTTGCATTTACATGAAAACTTAAATCAATTTTACAATTTGCATGAAAACTCAAATCAAAATTGCAATTTGTATGGAGTGGGAAAATGGTTTTACAAATTACATGAAAACTCAAAATAAATTTACAAATTGCATGGAGACTAAAAACAAATTTACAAATTGCACGAAACACAAAATTGATTTTCCAATTTGCACTGAGCGGAAAAAGGAAATTATAATTTGCACAACTTTTGAAAATGTAACATGTATTTTCATAACTTATAAAAAGTTAAATAGAATTTACAAATTGTGGGAAATGTTAACATATTTTATCATGGGAGGCTCTTTTAAAACAATTTAGGGTAAAAATCAATTTGGTCATAAAATTTTAATTAATCAATTAAATTTAATTAATTAATAAAAAAAATTTAAATTTATCAAAATTTTGATGGTTTTGAGCTCAGGTAAAATTTTTAGCTGTTAATAAAAAATAAATTTCCATCGGTTTTAATCTATTTTCAAAAACCATGACAATAGTTGGCTCCAACTGTGATTTAAAAATTCAAGGAATAAAAAGAACTTGAATTCTCTGGTTTTGTAGGCCAACATTTTATCCATTGGGCAACAGAGTCTTCTACAACAACTTTGATAGATTTGAAAAATCTTTAATCTTTAATAAAAAGGATGGGTCCTCAAGCCATTGAAGAGCTATCATATGTCAAAATATAGAGTATGCAAGGGTTAGGTACTTAGCCTAATAGATGCTATCACATATCAAAAGATAGTGTATGTATATATCATGTACTCAAATTAATAGGTACTTTCACATATGCAAAAGGATAGTGTTTGTGAGGGTATTTTAGTTATGTGTTTTTAAAAAAATTAAAATGCAAAGAGAGAAGTGTATTTTATATTCTCCATGATTATCTCTTGAATATCAATTTAACCAAGGATCAGGCTAAGTTATTATGACATTTGTGCAAGACTAGCATCTATAGAATGATTCAATTCGAAGGTGAACCATCATTTGAAATGAAAGAAGCTTGGAGGCAAACACAAATATTTATGTAGCATCAACTCATCTGGCTATAGAGTTATTGACCATATTGACTAAGCAAAACAATAGGGATTATTTAAAATAGAAACTCTCAATAGAATGAAACAATAAAGAGGGAAAAAAGGGAAAGGAAAGAACACAATGGCACAAGCCAAAAAGAAAAACTAGGAAAGAAACACAACCAAAACTATATTTACATATGTACAAAAGAGGGCCACCTGGTTCTTATTAAAAATAGTGTTTTAAATATTGCTCACTGAAGGGCAATGGTAGATGAGTTCCATCACAATATGCTAGTTATAAATTATTATTACTATATAAGTATCTAATCTTAAATGGCCATATGTAAAGTGAATCAAACTTCTTGTGACTCCCTTTTAGTTCCTACGACTATCCTAGAGTAGGACCAAAATCCTACTTGGACTTCTCTTTCCTTTGCCTTCTTATCAAAAATAACTTTGACACGAGCCTAATGTTATATGATTATATCAACCACCTGTATCCTTTTTTCTTCTAGTTACCATAGGTAAGAAATTCTTTTATCTAGTGGGATTTCAAAATTTGGATTCTTAACTACTCTAGACAATTGCAGGGCAAGTAACTTGGGAGTTATCGGAATCACAACATTTATTCCATATAAAACTAGAATGGAGACATACCAATAGCCTTTTTTAGTGTTATATAGTCTAACCAAAGAGCATCATATACCTTCTTATTCCAATTTTTTTGATTCTCGTCTACTCTCTTGTGCATGATTGTAAACAAATTTTTATTGCTTGACTCAACCTGACCATTAGCTTGCAGATGATAGTTTGATGAATGAGACAAAGAAATATCATATCCATAATAAAATGCAATCATCTATAAAGAGGAAAAGTTAAAGGCATTATTTGTAACAAAATTATGTGAGATTTCATATCATACCAAGATATTTTCCTTGATGAAGTTACAAATGACTTCTAAATTTATGTGTTTGACAAGAATTTATTCTACCCACCTATTAAATTAATCTATTATTATGATAACATGAGTGTGGCCTATGATTGAATGAGGGTTCAATGTTCCAATGAAATCTGGTCCCCATTGCTAAAAAGTTTTTCCAGCTATCACTAGTTGAAGAGGAAGTGTTGCTAACTTGGGTTTACCTATAAATTGCTGACATGCCTCACACTTTATTATCTGTTCATATGAATCCTTAAAAAGAGTTAACCAATAATAATGGGCTCTAAGAATTTTATATGCTATTATCCTGGCAAAAATGTGACCTCCACATGCTTGATCATAAAAAGCTTATAATAAATTTTTTTGATGTTCTTTATCAGTACACCTTAAGAAGAAGCCATCAATGCTTTTATTAAAAAGAGTTACATCCCACATAACATACTTTTTAGCTTGTATTTTGACCATGTTAAATTATTTAACATTCAAGTGTGAATGACATGTTGGCATCATAGGTTGTACCCTAACTGAGAAGGGGAGTGTTCAGGTCCTCTTGCTTAAACCTATTCCAACATGGGAATGACCCTAGGCTGTGGGTCACCTAATCTTCGGTCATACCTCTGGAGAATGCCAACTTCCTTTTGGATCTATCACACATACTAAAACTTAATTAGTTTCTTGCTAAGAAAAGGGGAGAGAGATTAACAATAATCTATGAAATCATGAAAAAGGGGGGTGATGCACCAAATATTTTGATCCTTATACTTGGACAAGACACACTATAGGATACATTCAAGAATGCTAAACATCACTTCATTCACTATTTGATTAGCTTCCACATAATTATTTTATAAAAATGCATGGTCTAGCTATTAACTTGGTATGGGAGGGCAGTTGTCCACTTCCAAATTGACCAAAAAACTATATATGCACTTAGAATGACCTATGAGAATTAAAAAAACACTACATGAAGGTGAGAAAACTTAGACATAGGCAAAGAAATCATATATTCACTTAACCACATAAATGAACTTATGAAACACACTTTAATTCAGCTTGTAAATGAAGGATTTTAGTCTTTTATTGCATCAAATAGGTGTTGTAGTACAATTCTTAGCAAAGTCTAGTCATGCAAAAGAGAGGGATCATTTTCAAGGATTAGAATCCTATATTTATAACAGAAGGAATGAGAGAGACGAGGATCATGCATAGAAGGATGGAGAGGGTAGCATAATGACCAATATTTCTAATCATTCTAGTGTTGATGCCATTAAAAAAGATCATAATTCCTAATATTATATTTGGAAGGCAACCATAATAACCATATCAACCTATTTTAATCTATTTTTAGCCTACATTAATGCTCCTTACGGTTACAATGACATTATCAAGTCATTTGAAAGCTGAATTCTGGCATCAAAGTAATTATAATAGCTAGATCAATCTATTACAATCTTGTTTCATAATGGATTTCTTTCTATTGGTTCATAATTGGTGTGTAAGAATGGATAAAAGGGGTCATAAACATGCTACTATCTTTGATGATCAACTCGTTGAAACCAATGTGTCTACCTTCATGGCCTCCTTTTGAAATATTTTCTCTAGTTTGACCTCTACCATATTTGGCTTTGAATTTTGATATTGTCCCTTAATCTTGATCTGGGTTTCTAAGAATGTGCCACTTGGTAGCTCTTCATTCATTCTTAAGATCCTGCTGACCCTTTGGCCCCTCACTCACCATCGATTTGCTTTGGTATGATTAAACATGCTTCATTGATATATTTGGGCCCACTAGACTTAGTTGATACACATCATTAGATATTCATTTGATCACCTAAGATCTTGACACTTTTCATCTTTCCATTCATTCTTGGGATCCCCTAACCTTTTGACTTGATTCTCATTATCGATCTTCAATGCATGATCAAATGCACACCATTGGATCTTTGAGATCCATTGACTCATTAGATCACTGCTCACCATTGGATTTAATCTTAGCTTTTGAGATTTGGACACTTATCATTTGCACATTCATCCTTGGAAAATTTTAATTCAAATAGTTATTTGTCAAGGCCGAAACTTGACATTTACGTGCACATCTTCTTCTACTTATTCAACTTTAAATGCTTGTAACTTGGGATATACAAATCATCAAGTCACAAAATTTGAGAGAATGTTCAAGGCATGAATAACATCATGTCTATGTGATATTTTGGCTTGAGAGCCTCTCCAAGTGCATTTATTAAATGTTCAATCATATTGACCTATTTATTTCTACACAACATGCTGATGATGATTTGGTTGTTTAAGATCACCAAATTTACACTTTAAGCTTGCTTAAAGTGTTTTAGAAGCTTGAAATTGATAAGTTTCTTTTCTTGGAATTCATCTAGTCTTTCCACTATTGGATCACTCTTCAATCAGGACCTTGCTTAACTTCTTATTCTGGATTAGGAAAATTTTGGTATATAAGCCAAATTTGGCCAACATCTTTGGCAACTCAGTTGGGTAACATGCCTATTATGCTTGAGAACTCAGACCATTTACATGACTCTTAGATTCACCAATAATTATGAATCTGATCTATGATTACAAGAAACCTTTTGACTTGTAAAGTTAATGAATTCCACCAAAACAAGAAGGGAAACACAATAAATAGGGAAACTAACTAAATAAATCAAAATCAAACAAACTAATGTGCTAGGACAACACTTGGAGGAAAGCCAAAAAAAACTAACAATGTATAGGGAACTCAACCTTCAATAGCAATGTTTCAAGTGTATCCCCTTAAATGGGATAGGAAGATCCTCACCATCCATACTTGAAAGTTGAAAGGAATTTTGGGATTTATATCTAGAGATTGTGTATGGACCACTCTAAAGAGATTCAAACTTTATATGCTTTGCTAGCTTAGCTCTATCCTTATCCCACTTGAGGACCGAATCTCCTTCTTTGAAACTTTGTGACGAAACTCCTTTGTCAAAGGCTCTCTTCACTTTTTCTTGATGGATTTCCATGGATAACATGGATTAATGTCTTATCTCTTCCAACTCCATAAGCTTAGCATATTTGATCTCCATAGGTTCATTCTCCAACAATTCAAGTTGATGCATCAATTCTAGGGTAGGAAATTCAAGAGAAATAGACATTCTTGTTTCTTTACCATATACCAAATTATAGGGAGAGTTGGCTATTGACCTCTTGTAGGTGATCTTATCAGCCCATATAGCTAACTTTAATTTGAGATGACATAACCTCTAATTATCTTCAATTGTTCTTCTTATGATCTTCAATAGGTTCTTATTAGTGGAATCAGTAAGACCATTTCTTTGGGAATAGTAGTATAAAGAAGTGCTTAGAGAAATCCTATGTTGAATATCCCATAGACTGATCCTAGTCCCCACAAAGGTCATAACATTATCAAAAATAATAGGTGAAGGGACTCCAAACCTAGTAATCAGACCTTCATAGAAATATAGAACATTGGTATCATTTGCTTCCTTCAATGCCACTACTTTTATCCATATAGTAAAGTAATCCATGGTAGTTAGCATCCATTTATGACTTAAGTTTGAAGGAGGGTTAATGAGACCAATAAAGTCCAATCCCCATTGGATAAAACACTGATCTATTGTAATTGGTTGGAGAGGTAAGGCTACAAGTTTCACCTTTCTAACAAACTTAACACACTGTCGACATTTCCTAACCCATGCATGACAATCACCAAAATGCTTGGCCAATAATACCCACCTCTCATGATCTTGTGGGTTGTGGTCCTTGTTGAATAATTCCCTCCACCATGAAACTCTTCAAGCAACCTTTCATTTTGATGTTGTTCAATGCATCTTAATAACATGCCATTGATATATTTTTTGAACAAAACACCATCAACAAGAAGAAATAAAATGGATTGAAATCTAAAATAACTTCATTTTGAAGGAGTTAGGTGAGAGGGATAAAGGCCATCTTGGAGATATCTTACCAAATCATGACACTAACTAGAAGGTGAGGTATGATCGTCTTCAACTTCTTCATCAATTGACACCATAACCACCTTATTGGCTTCTTGTAAGTCTTGGGCTAGATTCTCACAAAGTCCTTTGCGTCTAATCAACTTTGTGACTTTGATCTCCACATCATAATCTATTATCTTTGTTATCCAACCAACTCTTTTCTCACTTATGTCCTTGTTCAAGAGAAACTCCTTGACACTTGGATGTGCAACTATTAGGTGTATCTTATTTTTAGACAACTATCTAAATTTCTTGAGAGGCCTTATGACTAAAAGTACATGATTTTCAACAAAATAGTACCTTGTTTCATATTCTTACAAGCCTTAAATGAAGAAAGCTATTATCTTCTCTAAGGCCTCATGTATTTATTGTGTAAGAAAGCTTGAAATGGTGTCAATGTTAGCATAGGTGTATAGAATGAAGTCCTTTGAGAAATCTAGGTTGATGAGCGTAGGAACACTAGCCATGGCTTTCTTAATTTCCTCAAAACTCCTTACTCCTTCCTTGGACCAACTAAAGTTTTGATTTTTTTTTAGCATGGCTGTAAGTGGATTAGCTAAAGTGGCAAAATATGAGATGTATCTTCTGATAAAATTGATCTCCCCCAAAAAAAATTGCAAAGCTCTTTTGTGCTTGGGCAAGGAAAGTGAAAAAATTGAAGCTATCCTTTCAGGATCTATGCTTAAACCATGTTTTAAAACTATATATCTAAGAATCTTGCCTTCATGAACTGAGAAGACACACTTTTTGGGATTTAGGGATACCCCAAATTGTCTACATATTTCAAACACTTGCTCAAGGTGAACCATGGGCTCACTTACATTCTTTTAAAATACTGCTATATCATCCAAATATACCAACGTAGACTTGTTAAGAAGGCCCTAGAATTCCATATCCATGGATCTCTAAAAAGTTACTCCAACATTGGATTGAACAATGGGCATATTTCTATATGCAAATTTCCCCCACTTTGTGGTGAAGGATATCTTGAATTGGTCCTCTTCCTTGACCAAAATCTGATTGTAACCACTAGAGACATCCAACAAGGAGAACCTTTTTGAACCTACAACCAACTATAAAATCTATTCCATAGATGGTAGTTGATAGTGGTCTTTAAAAGAAGCCTTATTTAGGTCATGAAAGTCAACACATAGTCTAATTTCACCATTCTTTTTCCATACTAGAACAAGGTTTGCCACCCAATTTGAGTGTTTGATTAAAAATATAATAACTAACTTAATGAGATTATTAAGCTCAACTCTCATCAAAGGCTCAAGCTTAATATTAATAAGCCTTTGTCTTTATCTTACTAGCTTAGTTTCATCTTCTATCTCAATGGCATGTTGAGCTAGACTTGGGTCAAATCCCTTGAGATCATTATATTGCCATGTAAATACATCAATAAAACTTTCAAATAACTCAATGAAAGTTTCCTTTTATGAATAAGTGCATACCTTACCCAACTTTAGGTTTTTACTAGGTGTAACTTCCACATTAGCACAGTGTTATTCTTTATTAAAAAAGATGAATTTTCTTTCCTTAGTTCATCAACAACATTGAATATGTTTTCAAGTGTGACCAATCCCTTGGACAACTTATTTGTTTTTAGTTGCACAATATGATTACCAAACTGCTACAAGTATTTTGACTGATTTCTTGAGGAAAACTCAGCTTCCTCTTGCGAGAATCTGATAATCTAATTTCCATCTTCAAACACTTACCAATTATCATTGTTATCTGGAACATAAGGCCTTACAACTAACTTAATGTGTGATTAGACCTTTTCACTTCTTACATCAGCTATGATACTAAATTGTACCCTAATGGTAGCCAACCTATCTACACATTTATTCTCATCTCTTGGTATTTCCTAAATGTTGAAGGCCTAAAAATATTCAAGTAAGTCCCATACTCTATGCTTATAAGGTTTAAGTAATGGTTTTTTTCATACACTAAGACCTCTCACTTGTTGAACTACAAGTTCACTATCACCAAAGACTTGTAAGGTGTTGACTTTCATCTTCTTAGCCCATTGTAAACCATGAACTAGTGCCTCATATTATGAAATATTTTTTGAACAACCAATTTGAAACTTAATAAATGAGAAGTAACTTTGATTTTATAGATAAATAAACATCATTCTATCCCTAGTACCATGCTTATTCCTTGACCCATCAAAGTATAATTGCCAAAGATCATCACTAGACTCATCATCCTTCATCAAGGCTGGAATTGGTGTATCTTTCTCATGCAAGAAATAAACATAAAGTCCTTATTCTTTAATTATATTATAAATATCATATTCATGTGATCTAGATGCCCACTCATCAAGAAATATATCTAAAATCCCATATAAAGGTGATTCAGCTTCCTCTACACTGTCTTCTATCACCTCATCTGAGATGAGTCAATTGGTGTTCACGATACTTGGTATATATGGTTCTAAATGGAACCATGAAATAGGTTAAGAATGTATTATTACCTTAGTGCTATACCTATTCTTGAACATCAAATATGTCTAATCAACTAATAAATATCCTTCAATCTTTGAGGTAAAGTCCCTTGATATACATATGGCAAATTAAGGAGGCATGTCCACCACAACTACATCCTTCTAAATGGTAAAATTGGGACAAGCATGTAATGTCAAATTTATATCCTTAATGATGCCTAATATATTTTTTAGTGATCCATCTAATTTAAATACTCCTTTAACATTTGGTTCATAGATAATACCAAGCTTTTCTGTAATTTGCTTAGGTATGATAGTGCTACTAGATCTACTGTGCACCATACAATTCTGAACTAGACAATCACCAATTTTCCTTAGCTTTGTCCCATTTTGACATTTTGTGTACCTACTTTACTTGATGCTTCATTGGTTGGTCTAAATTAGTTAGGATAACTCCTTATTTGTCAACTGGATCTAGAGACAATCTAAGAGATGAAAGCTCTTGAATGCGTATATCATTTTATCCTAGGATAAAAATGGAATCCCACATGATAATGGTGACATTATAATTATTCAAATGATCCACTATGTTTAATGAATCTCCACTAACCTTTGGCTATACCTTTTGAACCACTGGTTGTTCACATACCAGATGTATTTGAGGGACCTTCCCAACCTCTGCATTCTAATTTTTTTATGTTATGGGGGTAACAGGTTGATCTTTGGTACTTTTAGAAATAAAATTATGAGTACTTGAAGAATTAGTCACATCTTGAGCCTCATCAATAGCTCTTATTTTTCTATACACATAATATTTTCAAATTTTATCAAATACTACCACTTTATATCTTGCAAGAACTCATCGAGACTTAATCTCTCTAAATACACACCCTAAGAGGTGCATCAGGAAAGGGGTGGGTAGATATTTGGTATTTCATAGGATTATTTTCCATTATTGACACATTATTACCAATCCAACTAGATCCTAAAACCATTCCCTACGGTATTACTCCTCCCTTGAATACTCCTCTAATATTTTTCTATACACATAATATTTTCAAATTTTATCAAATACTAACACTTTATATCTTGCAAGAACTCATCGAGACTCAATCTCTCTAAGTGCACAACCTAAGAGCTGCATCAGGAAAGGGGTGGGTAGATATTTGGTATTTCATAGGATTATTTTCCCTTATTGACACATTATTACCGATCCAACTAGATCCTAAAACCATTCCCTACGGTATTACTCCTCCCTTGAATACTCTTCTAATATTTTTCCTCTTTCCATCCCTCTTTTCATCAATTTGATCCCCTTTCGCCAGTTGTGGGTCAACCCTATACAATTTTTAGCCTTTGATTAATGTATAGGGTCAATTGCATTGACCCTATATTATTTTTGGGTATTTTCGCTTGAGATTTTGGTTAGCCCTTCGATTGACTTAGCTTGGGACCTAGTGATTTATCTCCTGAAAACATACAGGGTCGATTGGGTGACCCCATATAGATGACATATTCAAAAGGATTTAGGGTGAGATATACCTATAAATACAAGATCATTTCATCATTATTTTAATATGCAATAAATATTTATTATTCTCTTGTGCTTATTTCCAATTTGCTCTTCCACCATTCTACTTGAGGAGTCTTAGCTTAGGGTTTCTACTTGGAGAATCTAGTCTTGTGGATAAGTCTTAGATGATTTGACCTTTATTATTTATCCTTACAAACCACAACAAACTCTTGTGAAGCCCCTTTGGCCAAGGGAGAGATTGAGTCTCAACTAGTTCACATTCAGGTAAGGATATTCTAACTTTGTTCTCCTCTCTTTTAGTAGATAGAAGTAGCATAAGTATTGGCTTGAATAATATTAATCTTCATATTCCATGTATTAGGGTCTTAATCATAATTAGACTTAATTGATTTTCTCTTATAAATATTTTGATTATTTACTAACCCCCTTTATTATGCAACAAGCTTTGGTGTGAACTACATTAGATTTACTTTCTTATTTATTAGAATAGAGTGAACATTAAACCTAGGACTCTTTTAGGGTTGTTGCATGATTGTGTTAAACTATATGCTTTGAAACCATTCTTATCATGGCATATTATGACAAGTGATCCCCTAATAGAGTCTAGTGGATCCCCATATTGGTCATGATCCCATTTAACAAATGTATTCCCAATCGGAAGTATAGGTATGCTCTATCTTCTCTGAGTTAGGATTGATTTATAGACATGATGCATTTTTTATTACATACATTTTGGTGAACCCAATGTGAACTAACCCTTAGGGATTTATTCAATTTATTTCATTCTTTTTCATCATTATTTTTATCATATATTTGTCATACTGGGTTAACTACATCGACCCAACTCTAATTTCTATTTGCAAGTTTTCAGGTACAGGCTACTGGATTAAATCATATAAACTATTATAGGTTTTCAACTTTTGAGACATCTAATTTAGATTACTAGGTTGACCCAATTGACTCTATAATTTTTTAGACATCCTATTCAACATACTAGGTTGACCCAACCGACCCTGTATATTCGAAGTACTCAACAACAAGTTTTTATAAAGCTTGATTGACCCAATTGAACCAATTATTAGAATTTATAGGCATATATCAAGGTTATTGATTAAAAATACTCATTCTCTACATCTCTAATCCACCAAGGTTCATTTCTATCTCTCTATCTCTTTCTTTATAGTCTTTCCTTTTATAGTTTACTATCTTTAAAACTACCCCTACAAAGTCAAATGGATTGACCATGTCAACCTAATTCTATGTTTTGTGTGCTATCTAGATAACTATGTTGACTCTATCGACCCTATTCATTTTCAAACTTTGCTTCTATAGTATAGGATCGACCTTGTCAACCCTGTTCTATATTCTATGCATACACTATTGACTATATCAACATTTTACCTTGTTTCAAAGTTAGAATTAACCTTATATTCTAGTAATTAGCTCACACCTTCTTTTTTTGTTGCTTGCATGCTTATAATATATCACATAGTCTAATTAGGGGGTTATTAATTAACCATTTAGTTTCACTATTTTATACTTTATGTTCACATGACCAATTCACAAAATCTAAACAAGCATTTTAACATTTGACTACCCAAGGCCAACCTACTTGGATTTTATCACCAAGTGGGAAGGTGACTTGATGTTATGATCAAGTATAAAGTATGGTTAATGGTATTTTGGCTAAACACCCAACACCCTTATCACTATGGTGTGTGAAGTGAGGGGGTGGGACCCAATACCAAGCCTATATCATTACCACTATAGACCCCTTTCAGCCCAAACTACTTGAAACTATCATTAGATTTATTTTTATTTCTTTAATTATAACCAACTTCTCATCACATTTAAAAATATATTCTAATAAACATTCAGGTTAACCAATTAGTTAGCTCTTTACTTTCTAAGTTGATTGCTTGCTCTTTGCTTAATTATATTTTATATTACAAAAACTTGCATTAGCCAGCATTGGTGTAAGGTTTTATGCTATGTGCCTCAATTGAGTTGGCCAACGTTAATTGAATTGACTATTTGTTTCACTTCAATTTTTAATTTTATAAATTACTTGTAAAAAGTATCTTGTTTCAATTAATAATCTGTTATAGGCTTCTTAATTTTCCTTGCCTACCATCCTAGGTCAACCCAATCGACCCTGTATCTTTTTCCAACCTTTATTCACTATATTGAATCAACCCAATCAACCCTGTGCTATTTACAAGCCCTATTTTCTATGCTAGGTCAACCTAGTCAAACCTATACTGCTTTTTGCCTTCCCTTTTTATCAATCTAGTTCTCTATTTCTCTTTCCTTGCATTCTATTAATCTCTCTTTAGTCATAATGAAATATCTTATCAAAATATTCTTGGATAGTTTGAATCCATTTAGATACTATATGGGATGTTCATTTCTTCCTCTCTTTTCCTCTGAGGAGAACCATCACTCTTAGGGCACCTCTTTTCATCCTTCATTTGTGACTTGCAATATGGTACAAATAACACCTCAAAGATGAATTTGATGGATATAATCATTTCTATACTTACCAAGAAACTTCTCATCTTCAAAATATTTAAACTAATATGGGAGTAATTGATACAAGTTTAATTAAAAATCCCACTAATAATCCTTTTTCTAGTCATCCTCCCCCTAACACCAATTTGGGGAGTGTTCCTACCAACACCAATCCACCTCCTGATACAACTCAAAATTTATCCCAAGTTATCCAACAAATGAACATAATGTAAAATTATAACACCAACCAAATGATGCAACTTCAAAAATATTTAATTAATGTGGCTAATCAACCTTTGACTATCCATCCTCAAACTAATCCCAATTACATTCCTCTACTTCTTCAGGATGCCTCAGGCAATGTTATTCCTCAACCCATAATGAATAACAAGATGCTTCAAACCATTCAAAATGAGCCTTTGGCCCCTTTCATTATATCCATTGATATTGGTAACATATCTGCAACTATCAAATATGATGATACTAAAGACCCTATCTCATTTTTCAAAGCCTTTGGAAACCTTTACAAAGACTGGATCCAAACTTATACCTTCACTACTACTAAACTCTTAGTGAAAACCTACATTGTAAATGTATTAGAATGGTATAATAAACTACCCTAACATTCTATTTGGCAACTTGAAGATTTAGTTAATCCCTTAGTTAAAGAGTTTCAACACAATGATCTTCTCAAAAATTATCTTAGCCACTTCATCAATGCTAAGCAATCTCCCATTGAATCAGCTCATGAATTTATCAAAAAATGCAAACCATTGGCCCATAAATCTGACCATAACATGACTGATGATAACTTATTCAAACTCTTTATCATAGATTTGACTCCCACTCTCCAATATCGGGTTTAAACCTTTGCTCCCCAAACACTTAATGAAACTCTTAAGCATGCTAAACATCAAGACTTTATTATGAAGCAATTTTAACCTAATCCTAAAATTCTTAAAGGATATTTCCAAACATATAATGCTATCACTATTAATACTCTGCAAACCAAACTAGGAGTTGCCAAAATCGATATTCCTTCATCTTCTCATATACCTCTTTCGATTCAGCAAATGAAATAATTTTTATTGCCCTCTAAACCTTTCATCTATCCTAATGCTCCTCTTAAGTGGTATGACCCCAATCTATTTTATTGGTTCTATGCCAACATTAGGCATTCTCATGAATCTTGTAGAGGGCTCACTAAATTTGTTGTCTCCTATATGCTTGGTGATTAATTCAATCATGAAGCTATGATCAATCTTCATCACCAAGAGTACACCATTGATTCTAAAAAATGATAAGCTTCTAAAGATTTTACCTATAATAACAAAAAAAAATCTTCAAATAATCAAATAAATGCCAAAGATGTTTGTGATATTGATGCTGATTATGACCAATATTTTAATAATTCTCAGTATGTCAATACTGCTAAGGTTAATTATCATCATAAACTAACTCATAAAGATCTCATTACCAAGCCTAAGAAGCCCTCTTTAGAAGAAAAGATTCTTAAAGATAATACCACCACTAATCTTGTATTGGAAGCCCAAGAGGAACCATCTCCTCCTTCTGATCCTCCAACTACAATTATTCTTCCAAAAACTAATATACCTTCTAAACCTTGTAGTAGTTCTTCTAAGTCTCATTATAACTTTCTTAAAGAACTCAACTCTATACTTTATAAGATTCCACTTATGGAGTTAGTTCATACTTCTCCTTATCATCATAAATTCCTTATGTAATAATTCTAAGAAATTAAAGATCCATCCTCCTCAGGGGAAGAGCCACCTTCTATTGAATCTCAACCTACCAACATAAATACCATTGAAACTATGTGTCCTTCTTTTAAGCCCTCTATTAAATTACTTGAAGAGGACATGATCAATGATGAAATTATCTTTTGTGCTAATGATCCACCACTTTTCATCAAAGTATCCATTAATACCACTCTTATTCGTAACATTCTAGTTGATGAAGGTTCTAGTATTAATGTGACATCTTTATGGCTCATCCAATAATTTGGTTATAATAAGGATCATCTCAAGTAAACCCATATTACTTATCATTGTTTTGATAAGACAAATCAAAATCCACTTGGTTGCATTTGGATTCCATTAACCATTGGACCTAAGACCATTCAAACCAAACTTATGGTCCTTGATCTCCCTTTATCTTATAACATACTCCTTGGTCATCCGTAGACCCATCGAATGAGGGCCTTTGCTTCTTCCAACAACCAATGCATTAAATTTTTACATAATGGAAAAATATATAAACATGAATTTGATACAAATCCATGGATCATTCAACTTCCTAATCCTAAATCACAATATCAAATTCTTACAATTCATAAGATCAACAATGCTCCTTTACCTGAGTTCATCAACATGAATCTTGATTTACAAGTTACTCTTACAGATTCTGATGATGGTGAACCTAATGAGTTACAACATACTTGAAATAATACCAAGTTACCTCCCTATATTTTGCAATGGATTCCTCCTTCTCTATTACCCATGGATCATACTATTCCTCTTATTTATGAGATTACCGATTTTCCCGCACCATGCAATGCTCAAGAGCCTTCTTTACCTTAAGATGCCTTCATTTTCAATAATTTTAGAGTCGCTAAATTATTTCAAGATAATCTCATCATGTCTCCTCATATATTTTATAATATTGGGATTTCACCCTTTGAAACTCCCCGTAATTCTCAAGCATGTACAATTTCTCCAACATATGATGATAAATATATAATGGCCCAAGATCAATCATTGAGACTTTGATGTCCAACATTATCAGAAAACATTCCCAAATTCATGATTTTAATTGATATGTGCACACCATTTCTATGGATCATACCTTATATCCTGAAGGTTATGTGCCTCCTACCAATTCTCCTCTTATTGATAATCCTTGGGTGGTAGAGAAAATTATACCTTTCAAACCTCCATAATCTCCTACATCTCCTTTACCACCTATCGATCCAATCATTACATTTAGTCCTTCTCTTTTCATTGAACCCACTGATATTCCAACCCCTTCTGATCCATTTACTTCTTCTACTCCTGAAATTACACTAGATGCAAAGGCAACCGATGTTCGTCAGATACACCGAAATGTATGCAATAAAAAATGCATCATGTCTATAAATCAATCCTGGCTTAGAGAAGATAGAGCATACCTATAATTATGATTGGGAATAAATTTGTTAAGCAAGAGAATGACCAATATGAGGATTCTCTAGACCTTATTAGGGGATCACTTGTCACAATACACCATGCTAAGAAGGGTTCCAAATCCTATAATCTAACACAATGACATAACAGCCTTAAAAGAGTCCTAGGTTTAATCTTCATTCTATTCTAATAAACAAGAAAGTAAATCTAATCTAGTGCACACCAAATCTTATGGTATAATAAAGGGGGTTAGTAAACAATCAAAACATGTATAAGAGAATCTCAATTAATCTAAGTATGAGTAAGGCCCTAATACATTTTATATGAAGAGTAATATTGTTTGAGCCAATACTTATGTTACTTCTATCTACTAAAAGAGAGGAGAACAAAGTTAGAATATACTTACCTAAATGTGAACTCATTGAGACTCAATCTCTACCTTGGCTAAATAGGCTTTGTAAGAGGTTATTATGGTTTATAAGGATAACTAAGAAAGGCCAAAACATCCAAGACTTATCCACAAGACTAGATTCTCCAAGTAGAAACCTTAAGCTAAGACTCCTCAAGTAGAATGGTGGAAGAGTAGATTGTAAAGAAGCATGAGCGAATAATAACTCTTGATTGCATATTGAAATAATGACAAAATGATCTTGTATTTATAGGTGGATCTCACCCTAAATACTTCTAAATATGTCGGCTATATGGGGTCAACCTAGTCGACCCTATATGTTTTTGGGAGATAAATCACTAGGTCTCGAGCTAGGTCGGTTGAAGGGCTAACAAAAATCTCAAGTGAAAATACCCTAAAATAATATAGGGCCAACCTAGTTGACCCTGTATAATAATTAGAGGCTAAAAACTATACAAGGTTAGCCCAGTCAACTTAGTACAGTCAATTGGCAAAATGGGATCAAGGTGAGGAAAAGAGAGATGGAAAGAGGAAAAATATTGGAAGAGTATGCAAGGGATGAGTAATAGCTTAGGGAATGGTTTTAAGATCTAGTTGAATTGGTAATAATGTGGAAATAAGGGATAATAATCTTGTGATACCAAGGCTTGGTGTTGAGCATCATTAAGATTGGAGGGCTGCCAAATCGAGTCATGTATCAAATCATTTTGAGGTGGTGTGGGAACAACAACTTTTGATGTGGAAGGTGCATTAAGATCATGAGATGCATATGGATTAGCTGAAATTATGGCTCCTTATGATAGGTAAGGTGGTCTATTATCTCTAAATCCTTGATAAAGAGGCCTTTGATCTTTGAAGGGCTGACAAGTAGTCTAATTATGTTGTTTATAGGGCTTATTAGTCTGATACTATTGCTTCTTGAATTGTACTATTTCATTTCCAAAAGATTGAAGCAAACCTTTTAGCTTACCAAGCTCATTGGTTTGACTAGAAGGGGCCACAACTTGAGCTTGAAGAGGTAGAATAGGGGATATTAATGGGAATTGAGGAACTTGATGGGGTGTAATAGATTGTAACTCTAAGAATGTAGGCATTGGAGGCCTTAGAGAAAACTTACTAGCTTGCATCAAACTATTTTCTTCTCTTATTGCAACCTCATAAGCATCTGACAAGGTATTGCCACTCATTGACTATATCAACACATTGATATCAGAATTAGGCTTTTAGATAGTATAAGAAGGCATATTATGGGGATGGTCTAATCATTATAGGAATCCTAGTCCATGTCTTTTGGAATCTAAGGTTAAAATCAAACATGAACTCATGGAGAACTCTCTAAATGGTAGTCAGGTGCTCAACTAATGATAGATGATCAGATTTATCTTCAAATTTCTTGACTAAGGCTATACCTAACTCATCCTAGGTAGAAATTGAATTCAAAGGAATATTTCTATACCATTGAAATGCTTTTCCTTTGAAGGAAACAACAAATAGTTTGATAGCCACATTATCTTAAATAACATTATGAACAAAAGTAAGGTTGGTAACATCCTAGATATGCTCAATAGTAGTTGTTTGGACTTTTCCTAAGAATAATAGGATAATCTTAAGGGAAAACACTTAATTGACTAATAATAGGATAAATTTAGTGGACTAACTCTATTGAATGAGATGAACACGTAATTCTTGATGGCCATTTGGGTAGTGGGGATTACACTGCCTAAAACAATATGATGACTAGGAGATGAATATTGATTTTAGAGATAAGGTCTTGTCATATTAAATATTTCTCTCTTATATGAAATAGAAGGAAACTTAATGAATTCAAGGGGAATATCACCAACTGTACGTCTCCTTTCATCCCTTCTCTAGTTGACTTTCTCAAATAAACCTAGATACCTGATAGTCTTCAATTATGATTTTTGACTTATCTTTTTTGACCACAATAATTTTTTACTTCAACATACTTCTCTCCCTTTTCATATATTATCATTTGCTAAACTAGTCTCACTTTCTTTGGCCTCTTAGAAAAAGAAATTGTCAAAGTTCCAAAATCCATCTCCTCAAGTTTAACAATTTTTATTATTTTCTTCAACATCCTAGACAACCAGTCTAAAGTTATCATGCTTGAGGAACAAGCCTAGATAGAGTTAAAGAAGGTTTTTCTTAGTTGGGGCACCTTGGAAAGATGTTTCTACTTGTTCTTATTTATTGATTGTATAAATAGAGTTCTCAGAGAGGAGATGAGAAGAAATTCAGGATTCAAGGGAGAAGATGAAGAGATATGAGTAACCTATTGCAATGGGAAATTAGATGACATAGGGAACATTTTATCATTTGAAGCGAAAAATTGCTAATTCATATTCTCTACCAGTTCTTAAGAAAATGGGAAACTATCAACGAGAATGTCTTGAAGAATTGAAATACTAGGAGAAGAGGAGACATTTTCACCTAGCCTTTTTATTTTTAACTTGATAGTATTCTATGGTTGAACATAATATTAAATATTTTTAGGTTCATGTACCTCTTCTATTATCATGAGTTCTCCACTCAGACCTACTTCATCTACCTTTTCTAGTTCATCATGTTGCTTGTAGATGCTACCAAATTATTATTCCCCAGGATATGTAGGGAAATTAACATTCACAACATCACTCCTTTGCTCTTTAACCACCAAAGAGTTATGTCA
Source organism: Torreya grandis (assembly GCA_037957365.1). NCBI lineage: Eukaryota > Viridiplantae > Streptophyta > Pinopsida > Cupressales > Taxaceae > Torreya > Torreya grandis. The sequence goes on along the minus strand of JARHVA010004412.1, from coordinate 930,414 downwards.
AGTACTGATCTTGTTCTATTTTTGAGAGAAGTAGATTCCCTTTTATCCCAATGGACTTGAGAAAAATATTTAGAGTTTTTACACTACTTGAAAAAGCACATTATCAATTTGCACAACTTGAAAAAGCAAATTGGCAAAATTATAAAGATAATTTGAAGAAATGACAATATACATTTACAAGGGGAAATAGAGTGAAACAATACAAATTAGGTGCAAATAAACATGAAAAAGAAAATCTAGAAACACTGAAAATAATTCTTCATTCTTCTTGTTGTCGTGTTGATAGTTCTTTCCCTTTTAGAAGGTCATCAAAACTTTGAAAAAATACCCCGATCAAATCTTCAACTAGTCCAATTATGTACTTATAGGAAATGTCTGCCAAGTAGTCTAACTCTTTCATTACCTAAAGATTGCTTTGAAGACTATTTATCTTCATGTTGAAATTATCCACATTCACTTGGAATTCGACTAACTAGTGAAGTTCTTCATGACAAAATGTAGATGGGGGATTGATAATGTCTAGAATTTTCTCTTTAAACTATCCAATCATGATTTCAATTGAAAATAGATTCCCATTTTGACCTTTGTCATTGACAAAAGGATAATTCAATTTTTTTACCTCAGTGTTGATTTCCATCATCATGCCACTTCTAAGTGACCTTGCATTGATGAGCTTTTGAAGACAATCGTAAAGAGATTGGATCCTAAATTTATTATCCCAAATGAATTCAATATAATAAATGATTTATTTATTATTGATAACTCCTTTTTCAATAAGGTCAACATAAGGAAGTTTTGAGAATTTGACCAACTTGAGAATGAATTCTTCCCATATTTGTTTCTCTTCAGCATATACACTTTCCTTTGTCATTAGTTGTTTGTATTGTGACTATATTTCAAAGAACATTGTTATTGTGCCAAGAATTTTTGAGGTTCCTTGATCAGTAACCTTTTCAATCTAATCTTTCACTGCATTGCCCATTTGACCTACCTCTCTTACTTTTTACAATGTATCATCATGAAGACTCAATGAAGCAATATTTGGTTGAATTCACCTGATCAATCTCAGTATCACTGGATTTAATTGTTATAGTTTTTATTTCAATTCATTCTTTGTTGTTTTATCTTTATCCATTTAAAAAAAAATGATACCAATCACCAACTGTACGTCTCCTTTCATCCCTTCTCTAGTTGACTTTCTCAAATAAACCTAGATACCTGGTAGTCTTCGATTATGATTTTTGACTAATATTTTTTGACCACAATAATTTTTACTTCAACATACTTCTCTCCCTTTTCATATATTATCATTTGCTAAACTAGTCTCACTTTCTTTGGCCTCTTAGAGAAAGAAATTGTCAAAGTTCCAAAATCCATCTCCTTAAGTTTAACAATTTTTATTATTTCTTCAACATCATAGACAACCATTCTAAAGTTATCATTCTTGAAGAACAAGCCTAGATAGAGTTAAATAAGGTTTTTCTCAGTTGGGGCACCTTGGAAAGATGTTACTACTTGTTGTTATTTATCGATTGTATAAATAGAGTTCTCAGAGAGGAGATGAGAAGAAATTCAGGATTCGAGGGAGAAGATAAAGAGATATGAGTAACCTATTGCAATGGGAAATTAGATGACATAGGGAACATTGTATCATTTGAAGCCAAAAATTACTAATTCATATTCTCTACTAGTTCTTAAGAAAATGGGAAACTATCAACGAGAATCTCTTGAAGAATTGAAATACTAGGAAAAGAGGAGACATTTTCACCTAACCTTTTTATTTTTAACTTGATAGTATTATAGGTTGAAAATATTATTAAATAGTTTTAGGTTCATGTACCTCTTATATCATCATGGGTTTTCCAACCAGACCTACTTCACCTACCTTTTTTAGTTCATCATGTTGCTTGTAGAAGCTACCAAATTATTATTCCCCAGGATATGTAGGGAAATTAACATTCACAACATCCATTCCTTTGCTCTTTAACCACCTAAGAGTTATGTCAAGTACCGATCTTGTTCTATTTTTGAGAGAACTAGATTCCCTTTTATCCCAATGGACTTGAGAAAAACATTTAGAGTTTTTACACTACTTGAAAAAGCACATTATCAATTTGCACAACTTGAAAAAGAAAATTGGCAAAATTATAAAGATAATTTGAATAAATGACAACATACATTTACAAGGGAAAATAGAGTGAAAAAATACAAATTAGGTGCAAAGAAACATGAGAAGAAAATATAGAAACACTAAAAATAATTTTTCATTCTTCTTGTTGTCGTGTTGATAGTTCTTTCCCTTTTAGAAGGTCATCAAAAATTTGAAAAAATACCCTGATCAAATCTTCATCTAGTCCAATTATGTACTTATAGGCAATGTATACCAAGTAGTCTAACTCTTTCATTACCTAAAGCTTGATTTGAAGAATATTTATCTTCATGTTCAAATTATCCACATTCACTTGGAATTTGACTAACTAGTGAAGTTCTTCATGACAAAATGTAGATGCGGGATTGATAATGTCTAGAATTTGGTCTTTAAACTATCTAATCATGATTTCAATTGAAAATAGATTCCCATTTTGATCTTTGTCATTGACAAAAGGATAATTCAATTTTTTTTACCTCAGTGTTGATTTCCATCATCACGCCACTTCTAAGTGACCTTGCATTATTGTGTTTTTGAAGACACTCCTAAAGAGATTGGATCCTAAATTTATTATCCAAAATAAATTCAATCTAATAAATGATTTATTTATTATTGATAACTTCTTTTCAATAAGGTCAACATAAGGAAATTTTGAGAATTTGACCAACTTGAGAATGAATTCTTCCCATATTTGTTTCTCTTCAGCATATACACTTTCCTTTGTCATTAGTTGTTTGTATTGTGACTAGATTTTAGAGAACATTGTTATTATGCCAAGAATTTTTGAGGTTCCTTGATAAGTAACCTTTTCAATCCAATCTTTCACTGCATTTCCCATTTGACCTACCTCTCTTACTTTTTACAATGTATCATCATAAAGACTCAGTGAAGTAATATTTGGTTGAATTCGCCCGATCAATCTCTGTATCACTGAATTTAATTGTTATACTTTTTATTTCAATTCATTCTTTGTTGTTTTATCTTTATCCATTTAAAAAAAATGATACCAATCACCAACTATACGTCTCCTTTCATCCCTTCTCTAGTTGACTTTCTTAAATAGACCTAGATACCTGGTAGTCTTCAATTATGATTTTTGACTAATCTTTTTTGACCACAATAATTTTTACTTCAACATACTTCTCTCCCTTTTCATATATTATCATTTGCTAAACTAGTCTCACTTTCTTTGGCCTCTTAGAGAAAGAAATTGTCAAAGTTCCAAAATCCATCTCCTTAAGTTTAACAATTTTTATTATTTTCTTCACCATCGTAGACAACTATGATGGGGGGATCACAAGAACAAACACACTTTATCCTGATCCCTCTTGTTAGGATCTTACTCCTCAGATAGAGCACAATATGATTACCAAATATAAGCAATTATAAATGTGGAAATAACTAGAAATACAAGTAACTAGAATTCACCAATAGCACAGAATATGAGAGACAATACACTAACTTGTATTAACAATTTACAAAAAAGAATACAATAAAGAGTCGCCACACTCTTCCACCTTACAGAGGCTTCCCACACCTCAAGTGTATAGTAATTCTTCTACAACACTCTCCTACCAAAAACGGTCCCAACAACCAACTCACAAACAGAATTGGTGTTCACCTCTCCAACTAGTCAGTAATAACCCTGCCAGTTCACCAAGCACTCTAAAGCACTTCAAGTTGATCTCCCATGAACCTGCAACCTGCAATTCAATAGACCATACTCACACATGTAGATCTCCTATGAGCTTGCAACAACTTGCAACTCAATGATCTTACACTTAGAAGGAACTTCCTTGCCTTCCTTATCTTGTACAAATTACAATACATGCCAATGGGTCTATAAATAGATCCCAGACTTGAACAATAACTTAGACTCTTAATTTAGACAATTATCCTCATAGCTCAAGACTCTAACTAGCCTTTACATGCAAACACTTTGTTCACTTAACTAAATGTCTGTGCAACAAACAGTTCTGGAACACACAGGCGACCGACGCCGATCCCTGCTTGTCTGGTTCTGCCGACGTCGGCCGACTCTCTACCATCACCGGTGGCCTTCTGCACTGGTCACGACCGACGTCGGTCTTGCTGCCAACGCCGGTGCTCCTGGATCTCAGCAACCTTCTATTCCTTTTGTTTGCAAAGAGTTGAAGCTTTTAGCTCCACAACTTAACAATCTCCCACTTAGAGATAAATAGCTGCAACCTGTACCTGTACCTGTACTCAGTCTAGTTTGTTCCCTTGGCTTTGTATCCCTCCTCAAGATCACTCTTGAAGACCAACCACCACATTGTTAGGGTGTGGAGCTAAAAGCTACACCTTAAGGCAAATAGGAGGGTTTCTAGTGTATGCAGTTGCCAGTGTCGGTAGGCCACACCGACGTCGGTCAGGGGACGCATAAGGGAAACTGGCATTGGTAGAAGATCGATCGACATCGGTCACCTCCAAGATGGCAGGGACCGATGTCGATCGCCTGTGGCAGTCTGAACTACTATTGACGAATAGTCAGTTAAGTGAACACGAAGTTTGCATGTTAAAGACTTGTTCGAAGTCTTGAGCGGAAAGTCTCATTTGTGTATGCATGAGATCTATATAATAGACTCATGGGCTATATTGTTAAGTGGAGAATTTACAGGAGAGCTATGTGAAGCTTGAAGAGTTCTTCCCATGGTGGAATCAAGTAGGATTCCCCATGTATGTATAAGTAAGATCAGGTTTGATATGCAGGGATGTGTGTATGCGAGGGTCAGACAGAGATCGACGGTTGGCCAGGGTCCAAGGTGAAAACAATACATCAGCAAGATCATGGAGAGATCTACTTGGAGTACCAGTTCGTACTTGGTTGTACTGGATGTACAATGAGGTGAACAACAGCTTGTGTTAGCTGTGTGTTGTGACCTATGAGAGAAGATTACTCAAGTGGGAAGATTACTTGGAGCCCTTGAGGAGGAAGCCTCACAGAGGTGGAAGAAGAGTGTGATCTCTTTATTGTAATTTCCTTTGTAATGAGTTGAATACAATTATGTGTTGCCTCTCATATTCTGTGTGTTTTCTCATTGATAGTTATTTGTTCTTTTGGTATTTCCACATGTTTAATTGCTTATACAATGGTAATCATGTGTGCTCTTAAATCTAACAAGTTGTGTCAGAGCTTTGGGGTGTTTCGGTCCTATCAATTGGTATCAGAGCTCTGATACCAATTGATGGGGGGATCACAAGAACAAACACACTTTGTCCTGATCCCTCTTGTTAGGATCTTGCTCCTCAGATAGAGCACAATATGATTACCAAATATAAGCAATTATAAATGCAGAAATAACCAGAAATACAAGTAACTAGAATTCACCAATAGCACAAAATATGAGAGACAATACACTATCTTGTATTAACACTTTACAGAAAAGAATACAATAAAGAGCCGCCACACTCTTCCACCTTACAGAGGCTTCCCACACCTCAAGTGTATAGTAATTCTTCTACAACACTCTCCTACCAAAAACGGTCCCAATAACCAACTCACAAACAAAATTGGTGTTCACCTCTCCAACTAGTCAGTAATAACCCTGCCAGTTCACCAAACACTCTAAAGCACTTCAAGTTGATCTCCCATGAACCTGCAACTTGCAATTCAATAGACCATACTCACACATGTAAATCTCCTATGAGCTTACAACAACCTGAAACTCAATGATCTTACACTTAGAAGGAACTTCCTTGCCTTCCTTATCTTGTACAAATTACAATACATGCCAATGGGTCTATAAATAGATCCCAGACTTGAACAATAACTTAGACTCTTAATTTAGATAATTATCCTCACAGCTCAAGACTCTAACTGGCCTTTACATGCAAACACTTCGTTCACTTAACTAACTGTCCGTGCAATGAACAGTTCTGGAACACACAGGTGACCGACGCCGGTCCCTGCTTATCTGGTTCTACCGACGTCGGCCGACTCTCTGCCATCGCCGGTGGCCTTCTGCACTGGTCACGACCGACATCGGTCCTGCTGCTGACGCCGGTGCTCCTGGATCTCAGCAACCTTCTGTTCCTTCTATTTTCAAAGAGTTGAAGCTTTTAGCTCCACAACTTAACAAACTAGTCTAAAGTTATCGTGCTTGAGGAACAAGCCTAGATAGAGTTAAAGAAGGGTTTTCTCAGTTGGGGCACCTTGGAAAGATGTTTCTACTTGTTCTTATTTATTGATTGTATAAATAGAGTTCTCAGAGAAGAGATGAGAAGAAATTCAGGATTCAAGGGAGAAGATGAAGAGATATGAGTAACCTATTGCAATGGAAATTTAGATGACATAGGGAACATTGTATCATTTGAATCTGAAAATTGCTAATTCATATTCTCTACCAGTTCTTACGAAAATGGGAAACTATCAATGAGAATCTCTTGAAGAATTGAAATATTAAGAGAAGAGGAGACATTTTCACCTAACCTTTTTATTTTTAACTTGATAATATTCTATGGTTGAACATATTATTAAATAGTTTTAGGTTCATGTACCTCTTCTATCATCATGGGTTCTCCTCTCAGACCTACTTGATCTACCTTTTCTAGTTCATCATGTTGCTTGTAGAAGCTACCAAATTATTATTCCCCAAGATATGTAGGGAAATTAACATTCATAACATCCACTCCTTTGCTCTTCAACCACCTAAGAGTTATGTCAAGTACCGATCTTGTTCTATTTTTGAGAGAAGTAGATACCCTTTTATCCCAATGGACTTGAGAAAACATTTAGAGTTTTTACACTACTTGAAAAAGCACATTATCAATTTGCACAACTTGAAAAAGAAAATTGGCAAAATTATAAAGATAATTTGAAGAAATGATAACATACATTTACAAGGCAAAATAGAGTGAAACAATACAAATTAGGTGAAAAGAAACATGAGACGAAAATCTAGAAACACTAAAAATAATTCTTCATTCTTCTTGTTGTCATGTTGACAGTTCTTTCCCTTTTAAAAGGTCATCAAAAATTTGAAAAAATACCCTGATCAAATCTTCATCTAGTAAAATTATGTACTTATAGGCAATGTCTACCAAGTAGTCTAACTCTTTCATTACCTAAAGATTGCTTTGAAGACTATTTATCTTCATGTTGAAATTATCCACATTCACTTGGAATTCGACTAACTAGTGAAGTTCTTCATGACAAAATGTAGATGGGGGATTGATAATGTCTAGAATTTTCTCTTTAAACTATCCAATCATGATTTCAATTGAAAATAGATTCCCATTTTGACCTTTGTCATTGACAAAAGGATAATTCAATTTTTTTACCTCAGTGTTGATTTCCATCATCACGCCACTTCTAAGTGACCTTGCATTGTTGAGTTTTTGAAGACACTCCTAAAGAGATTGGATACTAAATTTATTATCCCAAATAAATTCAATATAATAAATGATTTCTTTATTATTGATAACTCCTTTTTCAATAAGGTCAACATAAGGAAATTTTGAGAATTTGACCAATTTGAGAATGAATTCTTCCCATATTTGTTTCTCTTCAGCATATACACTTTCCTTTGTCATTAGTTGTTTGTATTGTGACTATATTTCAAAGAACATTGTTATTGTGCCAAGAATTTTTGAGGTTCCTTGATCAGTAACCTTTTCAATCTAATCTTTCACTGCATTGCCCATTTGACCTACCTCTCTTAATTTTTACAATGTATCATCATGAAGACTCAATGAAGCAATATTTGGTTGAATTCACCTGATCAATCTCTATATCAGTGAATTTAATTGTTATACTTTTTCTTTCAATTCAGTATTTGTTGTTTTATCTTTATCCATTTAAAAGAAAATGATACCGATCACCAACTATAAACCTCCTTTCATCCCTTCTCTAGTTGACTTTCTCAAATAAACCTAGATACCTGGTAGTCTTCAATTATGAGTTTTGACTTATCTTTTTTGACCACAATAATTTTTATTTCAACATACTTCTCTTCCTTTTCATATATTATCATTTTCCAAACTAGTCTCACTTTCTTTGGCCTCTTAGAGAAAGAAATTGTCGAAGTTCTAAAAGCCATCTCCTTAAGTTTAAATTTTTTTATTATTTTCTTCACCATCATAGACAACCATTCTAAAGTTATCGTGCTTGAGGAATAAGCCTAGATAGAGTTAAAGAAGGGTTTTCTCAGTTGGGGCACCTTGGAAAGATGTTTCTACTTGTTCTTATTTATTGATTGTATAAATAGAGTTCTTAGAGAGAAGACGAGAGGAAATTTAGGATTCAAGGGAGAATATGAAGAGATATGAGTAACCTATTGCAATGGGAAATTAGATGACATAGAGAACATTGTATCATTCGAAGCCAAAAATTGCTAATTGATATTCTCTACCAGTTCTTAAGAAAATGGGCAACTATCAACGCGAATCTCTTGAATAATTGAAATACTAGGAGAAGAGAAGACATTTTCACCTAACCTTTTTATTTTTAACTTGATAGTATTATATGGTTGAACTTATTGTTAAATAGTTTTAGGTTCATGTACCTCTTCTATCATTATGGGTTCTCCACTCAGACCTACTTCATCTACCTTTTCTAGTTCATCATGTTGCTTGTAAAAGCTACCAAATTATTATTCCCCAGGATATGTAGGGAAATTAACATTCACAACATCCAATCCTTTGCTCTTCAACCACTTAAGAGTTATGTCAAGTATCGATCTTATTCTATTTTAGAAAGAAGTAGATTCCCTTTTTTTCCCAATGGACTGTAGACAATGTCTTTGTCAAGATGTTTTCTTTTTCAAAGATGGGGTCTAATGTGACCTCATCTTCCACCAACTACTTTGGAACTTCCATTATGCCAAATTTGACTATTATTTTCATGGTAAACTATGAATAGTCTTTGATATTTACTACTTTTTCATCATTGCCATCCATCTAAAAGTATTCAAAATGCAGAAGATGTTGATATGAAGGTCCAAGATTGTGCTCATTTAAGACCCTATTGTCAAATGAAAACCTACTTTCAAAAGTTTTGAGATTGTTGAGAGACATGTATTATTCATCTGTTTTGGCCTTTATTAGTGGTGGACAACTATACCTACCAATTGAGATTGATATTATGATTCTTATTTTATATCAGCTTGATAGGAACTTGTGTGTTGTAACAATTTATCTCACCCATTCCATCAATGTCCACTTATCAATGACATATTGTGGGAGCATATAAAGAATAATCTTGAAACCACTAATTCTCAAATAACTAAAATTTGGGAACTATATAAACCAAGTTTCCCATCTTACTATCTTTATGGTGGTCGCTAATGATATCTTAGTGTTGAGGAGATCCTTTTCAAACAATTGAATGATAAAATGAACAAAAAAATCATTTACTCTTTTAAAGTAACAAACATTCTACTTCAATGCCAGCTGGGGATAGAAGTCATACACCATTGCTTTCCCAAAATCACCCACTGTATGTAATCCATCAAAATATCTTAGACTCGCTACAACATAAATGAGATACAAAGTCATATAGAACTTTGACATGACTTTTACCTCCATGAGCTACTTGTGAATTGCATTTCTGATCAACTATCCCTAATTAATAAATTTCTCATTTTTTAGGATGATCAAAATGAATATATACATCCATGTCTAAAAATTCTTTATTGTTTGACTTCCCACTATTCTATGTAACATTGTTGTCATGTCACTTGTCTCATTTTTTAAATTAGACCTTGAAAGATTTTTTAGAAGAAGTGTGGAGGAATGTTTTGGATTAGTCAACCAAACATTGTTGACTTATTTAGCACATACCATACTATTATCATCCCAAAAGCTTTGGGAGGACTCCGGAGTCAGATGCATAAAGGATTCATGATATGAAAGGCAAAAAATATTATCAATTTGCTCAAGAATAAAAGTCACTACCAATTCCCCTTGTGAATCTCTCACTTCCCTTGTCTCTGAATTATATTTATTTGCCATGACCAAGACTAGCTTAGGAGCTGTACTAACATTGGTAATATTTTCACCTATACCAACCCACTGTCAAAAATACTTTGACCAAAATTTGTCTTATGCATTATGTTCATTCTTTCTCAAAACTTGTGTAAGTCAATATGACTTAGATTAATGTCAGTGACATTTATAACATTGGACTCTAGTGGTGAAAAAGGTGTCATGCCCTAAAATTGATATTTCATGGTTTATTTGTCTTTACTCAAAATTGCCTTTTTTGGAGTAGGGGACAAAGACATCAACTTTTATAAAAAAAACTAACAATTGGGAGATATTTGTAAAAAAACTTCTTATTTGCAAAAATGATGAAATTAAATAACTTAAAGCCAAAATACGTTATTTAATTGTGATGGGAATCTATACTCATAAGTTATCCATGCAAATTGATCCAATGTTTTTAAATGCCACCTGTATGAAATTTAATTTTTCTTTGACCAAATTTCCCGCTTGTAAATGTACCTTTTCAATCTCTTTATGTTGCTTATTTGGAAAATTTCCTTGGAAAAGGAAAATAAATTGAAAAGAAATTTTGAAAATTTTGTTCTCAATTTTAAATATTTCCCCCTATTCCTGATTTGGCCAAAATATTAAAAATCAATTACCAATTGATTTTTGCCAAAAATTTAAATTTTTGAGCTTGCCAAAAGAAATATGTTTTTTCAATTTTTGGGCGAAAATAATTTAAACCATAATTTTTAATTTTCACAAATGAAAATCAAAACCTTGTAATTTTTTTTTTGATTTTAACAACCCTTAGCTTATTATAGGAAATGTAGTCTTTCAAAATTGTAGTCTTCTTTCTTTAGGGGCATCACATGGCCATATAACTTTCCATTTGCAAACAAAAATATTCAAAATTTGCTCTTTTCAAATTTATACCCCTTTTTAACAAGTTTGTACAATTCAGATTTTGCCCTATGAAGTCAAAAAATATGTTACCCTTTTTCAATATATTCCTCCACTGATTTACCTTGGCTGTACCATTCAATTTTGCTAAAAAATAAACATATTATATTTAAACATTTTTCTAAATCCACCAGTCAATTGTACCATTTGCATATGAGCAATTAAAATCTTTAAATTTTTTTTTTTTGTTTTTACCTTTCTTTTACTAGCTCTACTAAATCGTATGACTTGGGTATGAGTAAATGAAAGTTTTAGGAAAAAAAATATATGATTTCATTTTTTTATATTCACCTCCCTTGGGCATACAATGGTTATTACAAATCAAATATTTGACATAAAAAGTTAAAATAAAGTTTGAAAATATCAAAAATTAGCCTCAACTAGGTCATACAGTGGCACTTGGAGAGGAAAAATGTCAGGGAAACCTAGAACAATAAACATGCTCTGATCCCTACTTTGTTAGGATCTTGCTCCACCAATTAGAGCACATATGATTACTTCTTGTATTAGCAACTAAACACGGAATTTAACCAGAATCAATAAGTAACTAGAAATATGAAACAACACAGGAATTGAGAGACAATACACAATTGTATTAATAATCACTCAGACGAATATACAATAAAGAAGATGCCACTTCTTCTTCCACCTCAAAGGTTCGCCACACCTCAAGACCTTCTTCCCTCTCTCTCTTGGTCACAACAATCAACTCCAATATAGAATTGATGTTCACCTCTCCAACCAGTCAGTAACACGCTGCCAGTTCACCAAGTACACGATTGTACTCCAAGTAGATCTCCTGCTCTCTGCTGCTACCTGCAAATCACTAGACCTTACTCACCATTGTAGATCTCCTATAGAAAGTCATGCACACATGCTGACCAAGATCATACACATATGAAGAACCCTGCTGATTCTCCAAACCAGTACCCACCTTGGTACTGTGGCACTAGGAGGAACGCACCATTGCTCTCTTCTCTCTGAAGGAGCTTATTGCTCTCTTACTCACTAGCTACAAGTTTACAATACAACCCATGAGTCCATATATAGATCTCATGCTTACAATAATTAAACTAACCTAATTATAATAATTAGACACGCAACTCAAGACTAAGACTAGCCTTCAACATGCAAATAAATAGTCCAAAAATAGACTCTCTCAGATCAACATGTAAACTGCCTGTTCTCGCACAGGCTGCCAACGTCGGCTCCTCCATGACCGATGTCGGCCGACTGGTGACCAACGCCGGTTGCTTCCTCTTTGCTATCTGACTGATGTCAGTTGATCAGACTGATGCCAGTTTCCCTGCAACTGATTCTGTAACTCCCCGCAACTCTGCATCCTCCATAACTTCTCCTATTTGCATCTTGGTAAAGCTTTTAGCTCCACAACCTAACAATCTCCCACTTGGAGATAAATAGCTACACCTGTACCTGTACCTGTACACTGTCTAAATTGTTTCTTGGCTTGTATTCCTCTTCAAGATCAATTCTGAAGACCAACCACCACACAACCTGTGATGCTACACTTGTCATCAAAGTAACCTGCCACATCCGAACCTACATATCCATGTAGTGAAGAACTTGACCCTGCATAACAAGAATCCCTGCTACTAGTCCCATTGAACTGCCCTCCAATACTCCTTCCCTGAATTAGCTCCATACTTTCTGACAACTCCCACTACTTGGGAAAACAACTCAGGTCTACACTAGACCTCATGTGATTTCGAACCCTGTTTCAAGCTAAGGTTGAACTATCCAGCCCTTGGTGTGCTTTCTGATTCTGCAACCTACATCATGAACCCCGCCAACACCGTCTTCACATTAGCTCCCACTGGAGATAAAATCTCCATGTCTCTTATGCCAAAGAATTTCGCTACTTCAAATTCTTCATGACACACCTCTGAACTAACCTTACCCTTAGCTCAACAAATACCTGTATGTACAAACCTACTAGTAAATCACCCACATATAGTAACAAGATAATGTTGCGACCATCATCTACCTGGTAAGATAAAACCACAATAGTTACACTGACATTGACTGAAGCCATGCTTAGTCATCCACCTGTCAAACCTGTACCACTGTCCTACAGCTTCCTCAAGACCATATGCCTTGGCCTTCTGTCTCTTGTATCCATCCACTCTCTTCTTTAACTTGGGAATCCATTCCGTCTCTTAGTGCTTACTTCCAGCTGACAACTCTACCAACAAATACCTGTTTGGTTCTTCTCCAAGGACTCACACTCCTCATCCATGCCAAGCTCCCACTGTATCTGGATTCTACCTGCATTGCCTCTTCTATCTTCCTGGTTCTTGACCATCAATAAGCAATATAAAGAAGGTGAACAATGAATATGAGGTTCACTTATCCTTTCTAACCTCAACATGAGCGTTTGAGACTTGTTGACAGCTTGCTGTCCGCCCACTATCTGTACCAGTGACTGATCTCGACCATCTCCTAATCTATTTTCGACTGATGTCAGCTCCCTGTACTGAACCTGACTGCTGATGTCATTTCTCTGGCTAACACCGGTGTCCCTCCTATCGACGTCGATTCTTTCATGACTGACGTTGGTCTTCCTATTGCCGATGTCAGTTACTGTATGACCGATGCCGGTACCTGTGTTCATCTGTGAGTGATAACGTTTTACCTACGAGTTCTCCATGGATCAAAATCCTAATCAAATCAACCCTACTCTGCTTAGAATAATTTAGCTTCCTCACCTGATCTCTATCCGTCATCTCCTCCATGAACACCAAGGCTTTTCAGTTCTTTAGCTTGTCAAAGACATCTGACTTTCGCTTCAAAACTTGCATTCTCCTTCTACATATGTGACCAAGCCCATGAAGCCACATCTCTACAACAGAAGGTGAATCAGTAATATAAGTAGATAGATAAAGGATACCTACTTTCTTACCACCATCTAATTCAAGTGAATCCATTGTGAGAGTTACAGTGCATCTCTCATCACCCAAATTTCCTGGAGAAATTAGACTCATCTCCAAGATTGGTACCTGCATGACTTCCTTCAACCACAGTGTGTCATCTATCTATAATTTCAGCTTCACTTCCCCTTCATCAATCATCTGACAAGGCTCTCCAACCCCTAAATAAATCTCTCCAAAGTCTCCAAAGACATACCCATGAAAAGATGCTCTATTTCGGGCTGCATGGAAAGAGGTAAAAGAATCTGTAAACAAAGATTTCACTTTATCCAGAACATCCTATGTAATATTACCTGCAACATATGCTTCTACGCGCTAATCTTCTACCGACCAACAATCTCTTTTTACCTGCTCCTTCTTTCCATCAATCAGACCATTTATGCTATTCAGTTTCTCCATTCGTAGCTTACTTTATTCTGCCATTGCTATACTCCCACTCAATCTGAAACCCCTGTGAGTGACCTGTAATAAAAAACACTACCAGATTTGAAACCACCTGTTAGTCAACCCAACCAAAAGCTCTGATACCACGTGTCAGGGAAACCTAGAACAATAAACATGCTCTGATCCCTACTTTGTCAGGATCTTGCTCCACCAATTAAGGCACATATGATTACTTCTTGTATTAGTAACTAAACACAAAATTTAACCAGAATCAATAAGTAACTAGAAATATGAAACAACACAGGAATTGAGAGACAATACACAATTGTATTAATAATCACTCAGAAGAATATACAATAAAGAAGATGCCACTTCTTCTTCCACCTCAAAGGTTCGCCACACCTCAAGACCTTCTTCCCTCTCTCTCTTGGTCACAACAATCAACTCCAATACAGAATTGATGTTTACCTCTCCAACCAGTTAGTAACACGCTGCCAGTTTACCAAGTACACGACCGTACTCCAAGTAGATATCCTGCTCTCTGCTGCTACCTGCAAATCACTAGACCTTACTCACCATTGTAGATCTCCTATAGAAAGTCATGCACACATGCTGACCAAGATCATACACATACGAAGAACCCTGCTGATTCTCCAAACCAGTACCCACCTTGGTACTGTGGCACTAGGAGGAATGCACCATTGCTCTCTTCTCTCTGAAGGAGCTTATTGCTCTCTTACTCACTAGCTACAAGTTTACAATACAACCCATGAGTCTATATATAGATCTCATGCTTACAATAATTAGACTAACCTAATTACAATAATTAGACACACAACTCAAGACTAGGACTAGCCTTTAACATGCAAACAAACAGTCCAAAAATAGACTCTCTCGGATCAACATGCAAACTGCCTGTTCTCGCACAGGCTGCTGACGTTAGCTCCTCCATGACCGATGTCGACCGACTGGTGACCGACGCCGGTTGCTTCCTCTTTGCTATCTGATCGACGTCGGTTGATCAGACTGACGCCGGTTTCCCTGCAATTGATTCTATAATTTTCCGCAACTTTGCATCCTCCGTAACTTCTCCTGTTTGCATCCTGGTGAAGCTTTTAGCTCCACAACCTAACAAAAAAGAAAAGAAAGAAAAAAATTGACAAAATTGTAGTTTTTACCTTCTTTCTTGGGCAGGTTGTACCACCTATGGCTAGAATGAAATAAGAATCTAATTTTTGGTTTTGAGACTCTCAATTCTTCTTTGGCATCGCCCCACCTATTTGCCTTAAAACAATTAAAAATATTCTACTCTTTGCTTATTATTTTGAAAACCTCTGTAGATTTATATGGCTATTTGGATGTTAGAATTCTAAAATCTCCTTTCTTTCTTTTCCCTAGGTGCTCTTACAAGGCCTTTTTTTGGATGAAGAAGAAATTAAAATAACTTCTTTTCCATTCACTTGCTTCCCTTCTATGAGCCTAAGTATATTTCTTCTAGACGATGATGGCTAAAACACAAATGGAAATTCAATTTTTAATTTGTTAAAATTGTTAAAGTTGAGCATGCAAGTTAAAAATATTTTTTATAAGGGAAGACAAACTTTATTTAACATGGCCCGAGAAAATAACCATATTTTCATGATTAGCAAAAAAATTATATGAGATTGCATGCAAGTTGGAAAAGGAGAGTTGAATTTACAACAATAATTTACACAGTTGAAAAATGCAATTGCAATGTGGAGGTTTACAAGTGGAAGTGTAATTTGTATTTGCATGATTTAGGGAAGTGTGATTTACATTTACATGCCTTGAAAAAATAGAATTTGAAATTGCACAAGAAGGAAAAACTCAAAACAAATTTGCAACTTTCACAAAATCTCAAATCAATTTTGTAATTTGCATGAAAACTTAAATCAATTTTGCAATTTCACAAAAACTCAAATCAAATTTGCAATTTGCACGGAGTGGAAAAATGAATTTACAAATTGTACAAAAACTCAAAATAAATTTTAAAATTTCATGGGGACTAAAAACAAATTTGCAAATTACATGAAACGCAAAATTGATTTTGTAATTTGCACTGAGCAAAAAAAAGAAATTTTAATTTGCACAACTTTTGAAAAAATAACATGTGTTTGCACAACTTATAAAAAGTTAAATGGAAATTACAAATTGCATAAAATATTAAAGGATTTTTGCATGAGAGGCTCAAATGCATTTTAAAATAATTCGGGTAAAAAATAATCTAGTCATGGATTTTTAATTAATTAAAAAAATTAAATTTCTCAAAATTTTGACGGTTTCGAGCTCAGGTTAAAAATTTTAGATGTTAGTAAAAATTAAATTTATATCAATTTTAATTTGTTTTCAAAAACCATTTCAATAGATATGAAATGTTATCACTTATGGATGGTTAATCAAGCTATAACCAAATCCACATAACCATTGAAGACTAACATAAAAGAAATATTTACTACAAAATAGGGAACCTATTATTATGTCAAAATATCTTCCAGTCTTAAAAATACCTATCAACATGTAATGACTCACATTTTAATGATCTTATACACAAAATAGTATAAACCTATGTCGATGATCTCAATACGAAATCCAAAATTCATACAACACACCTCACTAATCTAGCTATTATTTTTGAACATCTAATCAAATATAAAGTTAGACTTAACCCATACAAATGTGTATTTGGAGTCACATTTTCTAAAATTTTAAGATTCTTAGTCTCTCTTAGAGGCATTGATGTCTCTTTGGCCAAAATAAAAGCTATCATCAACATGCCTATTCCTTGCTCCATTCCTAACATATACACTAACCTCAAAAATCTAATGGAAATTCGATGATTTCTCTGAGAAATGGCTTACTGTATATACTCTATCAATTCCCTTTTCAAACAAGGCAATGCTCTAGAATGGATATATTCATGCCAAAAATATTTTGATAACATGAAAGAATCTTTGCTCCATCCTCTCACTCTTCAACCACCTTCAAATGACCATCCCTTAATCTTATACACCTCCTCTACCCCTATATCAGTTGGGGCAATGCTTTCCTAGCAAGATGACATTGGTAGAAAGTAAGCTATTTACTATAAACCTTCTTAGTAGCCTATTCTATACACAAACCTTAGTCCACTCCTTTGGTCTTTGGGTTTCTACTTTTCATTTAATTCATGAGTTATATTGTAATACCATGAATATGAGCTAATTTTCCTCATGAATACCTTTTTATTTCATACATCCATTTTTCATGTTTTTTTTTATGACCACAAGTTTGCTATTTTACAAACCTTTTTAATTTTCTTCTTTCCTTTGTGAGTTGCAATGTAAGACCATAGATAAGACTAAGCTCTCCTCATAAAATTTACACATTCTTTCAAACTTTTTTTCAAACTGAATGTCATTTTTAGAATGTTTAGAAATGGTTACAAGTTTATGATTCCATATTCTCAATCTCGGTTTTTGTTTCTTTGTGAATAAAAATTTCACAAAAAACTATGTTTTCATGTTTACCTACACTTATATAAATTCTTATGATAAATAATAATACTTACTTGTCAGTGTATCCCTTTCAAATTATCACATTTTAGACACCATGCACTCTAAGTCCTCTTTCTTAACTACCAAGTTCAAAGTGTTAAAATTAAAGTTATTTTTAGCACCCATGTTTGGTTCTCCAAATCCGTATGGAGGAGGAATAACATATTCCATCAAAATGTTAAAATCTAAATCATTGAAATAAAAGACAAAAATCAAAAGGAAATATTAAAATTCAAAATTAAAAATCACACCAAAAGATGTGATTTATATCACCTATCCTATCCCAAATCAAAGCTCAAACTCCACAGTTGGCCTCATAATAGAGCTGAGGTCCATTAGGGTGTGGTAGGCCAATATATTGGGATAGTGAAATTAAAAATCATCTATAGTGATACCTACTTTCTCACACAAGTACCCAATCTTCATAACAAATTGACAAATCTTAGAAGAACCTAATACCTCACATACACAAAATATATAAAATATTGATCATATTAATATCTTATTCCTTTTATGGAAGGAATTACTTGCCACTTTGAGGGGGCTACCTCCTTAAGAGTAATGCTCAATTAAAATATTTATTCTTGGATGCATTACAATAGGCTATACCCTCTTATTTATAATAGTTCCCATCTACCTAACTCATCCTTATTATGCATGTGGTACTAAACCACTATTCATTATTCTACTAACTATCCCCAATATATAATATGTACCCCTATATAGGTATATTACATACCATCCCCTTTAAATATGTTTTGACCTCAAAATATGATAATAAATAAGAGGACTAAATAAATGCTAGACCATACATATTATAAATATGTATAAGACTAGATAGAGACACATCCATATGTCCCTTTTGGCTTCCACTTCTTGTATTTTGATAGGAACATGCATAATAATAGGAGCTGAATCATTAAAGCATGAGGTGGATGTTCATAGAGATAGATGAATGGAATAACCTCAATTGGCACCAAGTCAGTCTGTAGATTATAGATGAATAATGAAAGTTGAAGCTACATGATCATCATCTCAAAACTAGTGTAAGGATGCTCAAAATAGTCTGCTTGGTGAGCTAATGGAGGATACATGCCATCCTCCTTAACATTTTTTTTCCACACATTGTGTTTGGAGTACCCAACCCCACCAAAGAATGCATTGAAGTATTGGAATCATGAAAGGGAAGAAAAAAAGAAGTTAATATAAGATTAAATAAAATATCCTCATCCAAGTGAAAGAGATATTCATACCATGCTCTACAAATGTCCTCCAACTCAACCCATGTAGTTATTTATACTTCATATTCTTAAAATATAGGAAATGAATTCATATACCATTCACTATAGTTATGCTCCTAATCTAATCATGCATTAATTTCTATATCATATTGTTTGGTTATATGGAAGTGAAGCTCAATTCTATAAAAAGTAGCATGGATATTATTTAATGAATGCATTACTTTAAATAAAATAAAAAGATCCATGATTTTTTTTGATGAGAGGAACCCAATACCTCACATACACAAATTATATAAAATATTGATCATATTAATATCTTATACCTTTTATGGAAGGAATCACTCTGAATCACTTGCCACTTCGAGGGGGTTATCTCCTTAAGAGCAATACTTAATTACAATATTTCTTCTTGGATGAATTATAATGGGCTATGCCATCTTATTTATACCAGTTCCCATCTACCCAACTCATTCTTCTTATGAATGTGGTACTAAACTACTATTCATTATTCTATTAACTATAACCAATATATAATATATACCCCTATATAGGTATATTACATTCCATCCACCTTAAATATGTTTCAACCTCAAACCATGATAAGAAATAAGAGGACCAAATGAATGCTAGACCATACATATCAAAAATATGTAGAAGACCAGATAGAGGCATGTCCATGTGTCCATTTTGGCTTCCACTTCTTCTTATACTTTGATAGGAGTATGTATAATAATAGGAGCTAAATCACTGAAGTATGAGGTGGATGTTCATAGAGATATATGAATGGAATAACCTCAACTAGAAACAAGTTAGTCTTTAGGTTATATCTAAGTAATGAAAGTTGAAGCTTCATGATCATCATCTCAAAACTAGTACAAAGATGTTCAAAATAGTCTACTTGGTGAGCTAATAGAGGATACATGCCATCCTCCTTAACATTTTTCTTTCCACACATTGTGTTTGGAGTAGATAACCCCACCAAGGAATGCATTAAATTATTAGAATCATTAAAAGGAAGAAGAAAATAAGTTAACATAAGATTAAATAAAACACCCTCATCCAAGTGAAGGAGATCTTCATCCCATGCTCTACAAATGTCCTCCAACTCAAGACATGTAGTTATTTCCATTTCATATTCTTCAACTATAAGAAATTAATTCATATACCATTCACTATAGTTATGCTCTCAATCTAACCATGCATTAATTTTTCCATCATATTGTTTGGTTATATGGAAGTGAAGCTCAATTCTATCAAAAATAACATGGATATTATCTAATGAATGCATTGATTTAAATAAAATAGAAGGATCCATGACTTTTTTCTTTTTTTTTTGGATGAGAGGAACACAATAACTCACATACACAAAATATATAAAATATTGATCACATTAATATTTTATTCCTTTTATGGAAGGAATCACTCCGAATCACTTGCCACTTTGAGGGAGCTACCTCCTTAAGAGCAATACTCAATTACAGTATTTATTCTTAGATGCATTACAATGAGCTATGCCCTCTTATTTATACTAGTTCCCATCTACCCAACTCATCCTTCTTATACATGTGATACTCAACCACTATTCAATATTCTACTAGCTATCCCCAGTATATAATATATACCCCTATATAGGTATATTACATTCCATCCCCCTTAAATATGTTTTGCCTTCGAAATATGATAAGAAATAGGAGGACCAAATGAATGCTAGACCATACATATCAAAAATATGTAGAAGACCAGGTAGAGGCACATCCATGTGTCTATTTTGGCTTTCACTTCTTCTTCTTGTGCTTTGATAGGAGCATGTATAATAAGAGGAGGAGCTGAATCATTGGAGCATGTGGTGGATGTTCATAGTGATAGATGAATGGAATAACCTCAACTGAAAATAACTCAGTCTATAGGTAATAACTGAGTAATGAAAGTTGAAGTTGCATGATCATCATCTAAAAACTAGTGTAAGGATGTTCAAAATAGTCTACTTGGTGAGTTAATGGAGGATACATGCCATCTTCCTTAACATTTTTCTTTTCACATATTATGTTTGAAGTAGCTAACCCCACCAAGGATTGCATTGAATTATTGGAATCATTGAAGGGAAGAATAAAAGAATTTAACATAAGATTAAATAAAACACCCTTATCTAAGTGAAGGAGATCTTCATGCCATGCTCTGAAAATGTCCTCCAACTCAAGCCATGTAGTTATTTCTACTTCATATTTTTTAACTATAGGAAATAAATTCATATACCATTCATTATAGTTATGCTCTCAATCTAACCATGCATTAATTTATCCATCATATTATTTGGTTATATGGAAGTGAAGCTCAGTTCTATCAAAAATAACATGGATATTATTTAATGAATGCATTGCTTTAAATAAAATAGAATGATCCATGAATTTATTTTTTGATTTTTTTTTACAAACTAGCCGTTAATAAAACTATGCTAACTTTCAAATTACTAAATAAACTTCAAAAATTCAAAATGTTCTATAAAGCTAAGACAAAGATGCACAAAATCCAATTTTTTTTGTCTCGATTTATTACCATTTGTGATTAGTTTAAAGAAAGGCAGTTGTATTTTTTGAGGATAAAAAACAAAAATCTGCACTTCTTAGACTTGCTCCACAAAATTCTGAAATATGCTTGTAATAAATTCATGAATCTCCCAAATATGATTGTAATAGAAATCAAAATAACAAAAATGGCCTTGAAAAGTGCTCTGATACTAGATGATAGGAACCCAATACCTCACATACACAAAATATATAAAATATTGATCATATTAATATCTTATTTCTTTTATAGAAGGAATCACTCCAAATCACTTACCACTTTGAGGGGGATACCTCCTTAAAAGCAATGCTAAATTACAATATTTCTTATTAGATGCATTATAATGGGCTATGCCCTCTTATTTATACTAGTTCCCATCTACCTAACTCATCCTTCTTATGCATATGGTACTAAACCACTATTCATTATTCTACTAGCTATCGCCAATATATAATTTATACCCCTATATAGTTATATTACAGAATCTCTAAGGGGTATTGAGGAACTAGGAATACATTATGGGGAGGTAGGTCCATTTTAATTTTCATACATACAGCCTTCATGGGATGATATTCAAACTTCACTTGATAACCCGAGATTTGTGTGGTTAGAAGTTGTTAAGAGTCCTTAATGTCTAAAGTCCTCTTGTTTTGACAAACTTAATTTTAGTGTCTTGACTAATATTTATCGCATCACCCATTTCATTCCCCCTTTGATAGGATAGTTTGATTCTAAATATGTTTACCCACTTCTATATTCCCTTTTCATCACATCTTAAAACATGCTAGAATTATTTTATTTTGGTTTTATCTATCTTTAGAACAAATTAGTTTGCTTGAGTGACTATGTATTATTTTATTTACACCATTGATTTACATTTGTAGAATTTCCTTGGTTTCATTTACCAAATTTAAAAGTTTTCATTATTATTTTGACCTTTTTTCAGACAACTGCATCTGTTTTCTTTTTCCATTATTGAGTGAGTCTAGATTATCACTTCTCACTCACCAATGTTGTTCTTACTTCCCATCCTTTTTCCATTGTTGATTGAGTTTGGATTGTTAATTCTCACTCATCGATGTTATTTTTCATTTCATACACTTTTTCCATTGATAATTGAGTTTTTATTGTTACTTCTTACCCATCAATGTTGTTTTACTTTATATTTCTTTCATATCTTTGTTTAAGTAAGGATTGTTACTGATTTCACATTGATGTTATATTTACATTTTCATGTATCCTTGGTTTAATTTGGTTTGTTACCTTTATTACTTAAGTTACATTTTTTTGAGTCTTTCATTCATTTAATAGCCTTGGATTTTTAGTTACTTGATTTAATCTAAATTTTGGCTTGGTCATTTAGTCCTAACCTAACATTAATCACCCTATATTACCAAATTTCCAAGTACATCATGCCTACACATTTTAGTTATCTTGACTTTCCTACATTTGTTTATTTTGAATATTTAAATTTTGTATCTTTAAGGTTTATCTAAAGCAATATTTACACCCTCCATGATCAAAACTACAAACATAGTAGACAACCATTCAATGATAAAGTAAGTCAAGGTAAATAAAAATTACTTATTTATTTTAGTTATTTGCTTTAAGTCATTTAGTTTTAGTTATTTTATGCTTTAAAATACTATAATTCATTTATCTTAGTGTTGTGTGTTGATATGTTTTTTCCCCAAAGCACCATCCTATGTTACAACTACATGACACATGATGAACTTTGAGTGGGGCATATGTATACACAAAATATTTTTAAGCTTTATCAATTACTGATGCTTTCTCTCTTGAAAAAAACCATTGAGTCTCAATTTCTCTGAATGCATGCCTTAACAAATGCACCAAGAAACGGGTGGGCAGACCATTAGTGTTTTGTAAGATTGTTGTTCCTTATACCACCACTTAAAACTAACACAAGTCCCTCCTATACATTTATCTAAAATTTTACACCTCCCTTACATACTCCTCTAAATAATTCATTACCTTAAATATCCCTGACCTAAGCCAAAACCTATTTTTATCATCCTCTGAACATAGTCGAATGGGTCAATGCTATTCTAAGAAATGAGCACATTATAAAATTAAGTCTGATCCACACCACAGAGCCTAGGACCAAGTGTGTAGGGACAATAAAGTTTTGGTTATGTAGATTCAATGGGTAAAGCTAATTTAAAAAGAAATAACTAAACAATTTCAATGGAGAAGTTTTATTTGTAGGAAATACAACTTCTATTCATTAATAAAGAATAGGAAAAACTAGTAAAATGTGCTACAATGCATGTTTTACATAGTAGATATGCATAACATGATATCTATGTTATGACTATGTGGAACATTGACCTTACACAAGATGTGTATGTTACATACTTATATAGTTAGAATGCAAGAATGGTTACAAATACTATTAGTTAAAAAAAATGGTTGCATTGGTTCATCTTAAAATATGGATGATAGTTGGTGAACCCCTTAGATCACATAGTTGAGATGAGTCAACATATAGATGTGTTGTGGAGTCTAAGAATTCATATAAGATCACATAACTATGAGATATGGTGTAGTTTTGAAAGGCACATGGGGATGTTATCTATAGAGTGCACATAAATTGATGAGCTAACACAAAAATTGTGTGATGCATGAGCTAATGAGGTATTCAGGTCTAAAAGCTATAATGCAAAACTTCTAGGTGTATGAGGCTATGAGATGTGGCATGGAACTATGAGGTAAATTTTAATGTAGGTGCAAGGGGTATATAAGTTGGTGAGAAATTGTAAGACTTATGTGAAGTGCATGAATGCAAATTATGAAGTATGCAATAATGAGTGCATAGTGTGAAATACATAGGGGTCAGTGTATAAAAGTCTACAATATGAAACATGACTTGTCATATGACTTTGAGTAAAATTTAGGTAAAGAGTGTGTAAGATTGGGTGAGAGGTGCATACTCTATGTAGTGTAAAGAAAAAGGATTAGTCATGGATATGCACAAATTGCACATACATCATTCACCCATTTTTGAAGATTAATGGTCTTCATTACATCAGAGTGTAGTTGTGGGAACTATATCTAAATTTATTATGAAGTGAACCAATTAGATTGATAAACATATATCCCAAACTTGACCACTCAAAAAGTTGACGTGTGTCATGGTGGGTGCATGTATTAATCACTTCAATGATTTGGTCCATCACTGTAGGACACAAGTGTTTAGGTCCCAAATCAGAAGGATATTATGTCACTGCTAGCTCAAGAAGTGTCAATATGTGAGTCTTATTAAGTTCCATGTTTGAAGATTGGGTGCATGCCTAATCACTAAGGTAGATCAAAAATTAAGGCATTCACACCAAATGCATGCAAACTGGTGTAAGGACCATAATACAGAGGATTGATCTTTTGGTGTGGACCTTTGAAGCACTCCTTCTAAAGTTATAACTAAACTTTATCGCCAACTCAAAATGTATGAGGCATGTGATGTGCATCATGGCACTCCTTTTACTTAGCTTGAGTTTGAGATAAAATATGATGAACTTATTGGTGAATAAATTATATGTGGTGGAAAAACTTCTTGGCTTTATCCACTTCACATTCTTGTGCATGCAATTCATTTTTTATGGTGCGTGGTAGGATATGTTAGAGCATTATCATTAATTATTGAGTTTTAGCATTGATGTTGTTATTGATGTCAAAGGTTCTTGTGAATATGCATAGTGAGTGATCATTAAGGTATGAGTTTTTAGTTTTTATTGATGTCACTGATATTGTCATTGATATCATTGAGGTTATTATTACATCTTGTGAGTCCTGATTGTCACAAAGAGGTATGATGGTCAAGTGAGTATTAAATCATGGTTATGAGGCTATAGGTCTGCATGAGGTAATGAGAGAAGGTTGATCAGAAATAGATTTTTGAAATTGTGTGAGAGAATTATATAAAGAGTTTTCTTATTTGATATCATTGAGGTAAGCATGTTTGAGTACTAGTTCTTGAGTACAAGGTGTCTTGAGAAGCCTAGTCTAGACCCTATGAGAAGGCATCCATAGTAAAGTTTGGTGACTTAAGTGATAAAAATATTGTGAGAGGTTTTTTGGAATTTTTTGATCATGTAATTAAATTTTAGATACTTTTAGAAGTGTTTCATGGTAGTTGTCAAGTTTAAAGTGCTTAAGAAGCCTAGTCATAACACTAGTCATGGCATGTAAAGTCCATGTGATAAGGTATGAGTATGGTGACTTGGTAATATGGATGAATAAAGTAATGAGTGGTTTTATGAGGTTTATTTATAATGTATGTGATGAATTGGATCACTCATGAAAGTATTTGGATGAGCCTATAGGGGTAGGAACTTCAGACCAAGTATGCACCTAAACCACTTCTAGACCCTACTTGGCCTAATGAGGTATCATGATCTATTGTCAAGGAATGTGAAGGATGAATAAAAGTAATTAATAATGATAGATATTTATTGAGTATGTGAGTGATGTGGAGAGTACATGTAAAGAGGCATGAAGGTCATTTTTAAGACCTAATGTGGTTTACAGGTCAAGGTCTAGAGAGCAAAGAGAGAATGTGGCTTAATGCAGGGTCATGATAATATTTCAGAGTGTTATAACTAATGTAAGAATTTCAAGAAGTGTTTCATGTTTTTTCAAGTATGTTGAGCAAGTTTAAAGTCATGGTTTTTAGGAAAAGTCATGAACATGTGTTTAGAGGTCTCTTGAGTGTGCAAAATGGAGGGTTCTCAACCTGAGAAGGATTTTATTGTGTTTGGTAGATCATCAAACCTCTACATGATAACCTAATATATTCATGGTATATGGGTAAATGGTCCTATATTAAAATTATAGGCATTATTTTTTGAATTGAGGGGCTATATTTTATGAATAATCATTAATAGTGGAAGTGTGTTTAAACCCTCTTAGAACCCTAATGAAGACCTGCTGTTTGAGATTTTGATCTAGAGTGATCAAGATGGATTGGTATGGATATAAAAGTGATTGGAGGTTGTATTAAACTCTCCCAAGAACCTTTAGATGTGATTAATTTATTAGGTGTGTGAGTAGACCCTATATGAAAGTGCTAATTTTTTGGAGATTTACTATAGTAGTCAGAGTTAAACAAGTCAATATATGAAAATTGATGGAGGATAAATCTTAATAAATTTATTTTATGTCCATGAAGGTTTATGTATAGGTTCTAGGATTTATATTTTCAAATTTGGTGTTTCAAGTTGGCCAGTAGCTAGTAGGCCTAGTGAAGAAGAATAGTGCAAAACCCAAGTAGTGTGAAAAGGTAGTTTTTGACATGATTTCATGAAGAAGTGATGAATTGGAGTGCATGGGGGTGTTTTTTGGTACTGGTATGTCTTATTAATGCCTCATATAAATCTTTGGAGTTCTTTATAGTGGTGAAAATGATGAATCCAAAATGGCTTGTCTAGCTTAGTGAGGACTGTGTGTAGTGAGGTTAACAAATGGGTCTATAAGACCAATATTTGCCACTAGAAAATATGATGTTTATATTTGAATATGTTTTATATATGTTAAAGGATCATATAATTTCATGATAAGTATTTGAAAGTGGTCTTATAGGTGTTGAAGGTCAATATCACCATGATTGTCCTTTAAGGGAAACTAGCAGTTATGAGTAATCAAGTTACAATGATGATTTTAAGGATCTATGCCCTGAGTTAAATTATCTAATGCATATGGTGTTATTAATTGTGACTTGAAATTACTATTCATGATTTTTTAAATATTTTGATTCAGTGTAAGAGGTTGAAAAGTTGAAGTCAAAATGGCTTGTATGGTTCATGCAAGACTGTGTGAGATAAGGTCAAAAGATTGGTCTCCAAGACCAATGTTTGATATTAGACCTTATGATTTTTGTATGTGAGGTTGATATGAGGATTAAAAAGGATCATGTGAGTGTTTTTTTTAGTCATGATAAATCATTGTTTAGGTGTTGAAAGTCAAGTTCATCTTGACTGGTTTTTTAGGTTAGTGAAAAGTTCTGAGTGAGCAAGATACAAGAGTGTTTTTGAGTATTTTTTCCCTATGTGATGAATTATAATTAACTTGGTGAATTTTTAAAGGTCTTATAGGATCTTTTTATATGATTTATTGTCATAGTTGTGTGTCTAAATAATATGTTATCTTTAGTTTTTCAAGATAGACCTTTCTCTGTATGTGAAGGCCTAATGCGAATAGTACTAATGGTGTGATTCAAGTGGTGGTTAGAGCTAAAAAGTTTCATGGAAATAATATGAGATTATTGGGGGTATATTTTAGTGGTATATGAAGTTTTCCTTCCATAAATGGATTTTTAAAATGTTTCAAAGAGATCAAAGGGTAGTGTGTACTAATGAAAGCCTAATTGAATTAGTCCTAATTAAGGCCTAAAAGAGGTTTTGGTATTTAAATTTGAGGATGAATTATTATAATGATTTATTAATGTATTAAAAATTTTATAAGACATATTTAAGGGTAATCCAAGTGTGAAAGTGTGTGTGGTCAATATTGTGTGAGCTGGAATATTGTATAAGAACAAGGCCTAATAGGCCTAATTAGTAAGTTAGAGAATTAGAGAGTGCAAGTGAAGGAAATAGCACATTAAAGAGCTAAAGGACATATTTTAGACTATAATAAAGGTGTATATAAACTATAATTAAGATATAATATGGGTACTTTAGATGAATATCAAGGTTATATGACCTAATCTATCTTGAAGAGGCATAGTTGAGTGAAGAAGCCTAGAAGGAAGTTTGAGAGGGATAAAAGAGTGAGAAGAGATAAAGAAGGTGATCATCATCTGTTATGTGAGAAAAAAGGTTTTATGAAGGTAATAAAAATTTTCAAGTGGATGATTTTGTGTTGAGTCATCTAGGGTGTTGGTACCTCCTTGCAAGTTGGTGATTTCTAAAGCCTATTTGAGTGGGTACTTGATTAGTTGGGGTTGATGCTCCACGTGGATTTGGTGCTTCACTAAAGATAGGTTTTTGTATTATAGGATTTTAGTCCATTTTTATAGATCAGTGGGTTTTCTTTCCCTTAAGGGTTTCCCACATATGTAATGTATTATCTTATTTCATGATCTTGTATGGTTGCATATGCTTTGCTAGATGTTCATGTTTGTATGAATGGTTCATGTATGATTATGTGGAAATGAATGAATGTTTTGAAGACACTAATTCAACCCCATATTAGCTATTGTGCTTATAATAGGATATGTATAGAGGTGTCAAAGGTTGAAACCCAAGACATGTTTAGAATGGATTGTGGATCTAATAGAGCTATGAAGAGTCCTGTTGTAAGTGTGTTGAATGTATAAGAGATTGTCATACTAGGTGTGAGCATATACATATTTTTACATTCATAAAATATAAACAAATGTGTGATTGACCACTTTAATTTACCCATCGATCTAAGGATGAAAAGCTATTAACCGATTTAACTATGTACCATTAATTCAAATAATTCTTGTAAAAGATGACTCATAGAGCATAGATCTAGGTCAGATATGATGGAGGTTGTTAACCCAAAATGAAACCAAACATTGTGGAAGAATGCCTACATAGTGCTAGCTACATCATTGTTTTTTTATAGGTGACCATGATGGCCATCTTGGAAAATTGATCTACTACAATGAACACAACATCATGTTATCATCTCATCTTAGAAAATCCAATAATGAAATCCTTGTTGATAGATTCCCATGGTCTAGATGGAACCAATAGAGGTGTGTAAATTCCTGGCTTCCTATTCATAGAATTGGAAATAAAACAAGGATTGCAATACTTGATGTGGTGTTTCACATCCATGCGTACGTGTAGTTAGTAGAAGTATGAGTACAATGCATCTAGAGTCTTTATCATGTCAAAGTGTCTGAAGGTCTTGGTGTAGTGTGAATCTTAAATGAGTTATTAGTGACGTGTGATAGAGGTAAAATAGAGATGTTTGAGCTTATAGAGGATCTAGTCAGACAAATAGAACTCCTGAACTTGTTTACCTTATGTGAGGCTAGTGTTAATTACTATGAAGTCTTGATCAGCTGAGTAGAGAAGAACCTCATCTATGAAATTATAGATGCACATGTCTAACACTATGATGAAAACATGAATTGATGGTAAGATAACATAATATAAAACCTTATTATCCTTCCCTTTCTTGTTATTGATCATGAGATGGAACTACTATAGGTAAGTCATCCATTTCATGTGGCATGCATTTTATATCTTGTTCTGAGATTACAAAAACTAAAATGGTTTATAGTCCAAATGAATAACTATTTCCTTCTTGAGAATGTAGTGTTTTCATCACTTAATTGCTTACATAATAACATACAGTTCCTTCTCATAGGTGGAGTACTTTTTCATTATGTTAATAAACATATCAGTGTGGTATGTGACTAGATGTCCATATTGCATGAGCACTACATCAAGTACATGGTCAGATGCATCAATGTGTATTTTAAAGGTTTGCACAATGTTTGGAATTGTGAGAACATGTGATAAATAGAGGCATTACTTGAGTACCTCAAAAATATTCTATTACACGTGTCTAGTCAAACTTTGCTTTGGCACATGTGAGCTAGCTGAGATCCCAAGAGATGTGTGAGAAATCAAGGATGAACATATGATATAAGTTATCAAGTCCAAGAAAGCTCCTTAAGTTTGTGAGATTGCATGTAGTAGGTTAATATTGGATAACTTTTATCTTATCTAGATCTATTCTAATACCAATGTGATTAATGATTTAGCCTAGGTATTGGATTTATGCTATGCTAAACATATACTTTGCTAAGTTAGATTACAACTTGTGGTGATGAAAAGTGTTTAATATGCATGGGATGTGATCCATATGCTCCTCCCAAGTATTTCTAAAGATTAAAATGTCATCCAAGTAGATGATGATAAAGGATTTTAGGAATGCCCTGAGTAGATCATCCATTAAGCACATAAAAGTGGTTGGTGCATTGATGAGGTTGAAAGGCATGACCAACCATTTATACAATCTTTCCAAAGTTTTGAATGTTATCTTTTAGACATCTCCAAGATGGAATAGAACCTAATGGTAACCTAACTTCAAATCAATCTTGGTGAAGTATTATGTGCCTGAGAGATAGTCTATAAGGTCATCAATACATGATAGTGGCTATCGATTCTTCATAGTGATTTTGTTGAGTGCATGATAATCTATGTAGAGTCACCAGGAACCATTTTTATTGGGTGTGAGGACTATCAAACTCCTACAAGGTAAATATCTAGGCTTGATCTTACACTAAACAATAAGCTCTTGAATCTAATTCTAGAATTCATCATTATCCCAAACTGATCTACGATAAAGGGGCTATTCGTAAGAGGGGATTTAAAAACCAAATTGATGTCGTGATTTATTATGTTGTGTTGGAAGGCCTTCAAGTTATATAAAGTTTTCACTAATATAATCTAATAACTTATTGATCTATTGTTGTTGTGATGATGTGCAAGTTTTATGTGCTTTGAGGGTGTGCTTTAGTTTTGACTGCATAAGTCTTTAAGAGTAGATCATGACCAATAAAAAATTATACATGTGTGAGATGATCTTACAACATTGTTTGGTAGAGACCAAGGTGACTTTAGTCATGGGTGCTGACTCAAAAAGGTTGTATAAGTGATCTTGTGTGTGAGTAGTCCAATGTTGTGGCTTAGCTTGATATATAGCCTCACAATCATAAAAGAATGATTTGCCCAGTAGGATGTCATAGACCTATATAGGTGTAATGTCACAAGTGATATTGTCCTCCATAGGCTTGAATTTATATTGAAAAATGCATTGCCATTAGACTTGTATATCTTTCCCCTACTATAACCACCATAAAGAGTATGGATTTGGATGTGGAGCAATGGTAAGACTAAGGAACTAAGTTGTGTATTGTGTGATGATATTATTATAGATGTCAATATTGATGATGACATTGAGAGGTTGACTCTTCACCTAGATCTTGGTGTGGAAGAGACATTATCACTCTTCAAATATGTTGATCATAGTGGTGTTGGTTTTTAGATAAGAGGCATATAGATTAGTGTTATCCATCAATGTGGATCATAATTTAGATTGTTTGAGTAGGGATTATTGCATGTAACATTTAGAATCATTGTGAGATGATGAATGATGACAATGAAACCAATTATTACCAAACTTCTTCTTACCTTGGTCTAAAGTAGAAGGTACTTGAGCCTTTGAGGATTGAAAAATATTATGATGATACTCTCCTTTATGAGAAGGGTATTGCTTCTATGTATAAGGATAAAACATGGGTTTATGTGAAGTTTGGGCCTTACGTGTTGCATTAGATGAAGAGATGACATGTTGCTTCATGTTTTCCTTGGATTCAATCTTTGCAGTGTTGCAATATGATTTCCCCAAAGTGTCAAAAGTCAAAAAATATTTATGCAAATATAAGGTGAGAGGCTAATAATATAATTCAACACCTTATGATTTTAACTTAATTTTTCATGTAGGTGTGTAGAGTAGTCATGAAAAATGTTGGTGTCATCTTCTATAGAGTAATCTTTATGCTAGGATTGTTATTAACTTGATGTATTAAACTTTAAAATGGCATAGAGGGTATTATACCTTCTTCAATACATCAATAAAAGTCTTTAAATATTTAATTATAACACACTCTTATGTGCACTATGTGTTGAAGCTCTCCCATTAGTGAAAAATTGATATGGACATCTTCAATACTGTGAAGGTGATCTTCTCAACATCGGTGAAAGAATTGATTGAGAAGTATGCCTTAATTTGTTGAATCTAGGCATCCAATACTTTGGCATCAATATCAACTTTGAATAGAGGGATGTTGAGATTAATTTAAAATTTGAAGGGAGTTTATTTCTAAAACCATTATTGAGAAAAATGTGGAGGTGTGGTAGAAGGAATTGGATTTAGATGTACCATCAATTTTTAGAAGTGGCCAAACATTTTAGTGTGTTGTGACTCTAGTGTATTGGAAATGAGATTTTATACATCAGTGGATACTTTAAGTTGATTCTGGGTGTTAACCATCTTAATTTTACTGTGACATTCTTCTAGATATTTTAAAATAGAACCGATTGACAAACCTTCCTTATTGAGTATGCTTGTGTGTTTATAGGCATAGAAAAGAATATAAATTTTTAGCTATGATACCAATGATCCACACCATGGGGCCTATGACCAAGCGTGTAGGGTATAATTGAGTTTTGGTTGTGTAGAGTGAATAGACAAAAATAATTTAGAAAGAAACAACTAAACACATTCAATGGAGTGGAAGTCTTATTTGTAGGAAATACAACTTCTATTCATTAATAGAGAATAGGAGAAATTAGTATAATTTTCTATAGTACATGTTTTACAAAGTAGATATGTGGAACATGATTTCTATTTTATTACTATGTGGAGTATCGACCTAGGTCAGATGTGTATATTACATAATTATACTAGAATACAAGAGTAATTACAACTATTGTTAGTTACCGAGAAGATGGTTATGTTGATTTATTTTCCAGGCTAGATGATGGTTAGTGAACCCCTTAGATCATGTGGTTAAAGTGAGTTGACATGTGGATGTAATATGGAGTCCAATAAGTTAGCTAAGCACATTGAACTATGAGCTATAATGTGGGACTATGAGCTGATGAGTACACAAAAGTTGGTGAGATAGCACAAAACTTATGTGGTGTACAAGCCAATGAGGCACATAGGTCTATAATCTATGGCATAAAATTACTAGGTATGTGAGGCTATGAGATACAACATATAAATATGAGGTATAATATACTATAACAATGAGGGGTGGAGAAGTTGATGAGCAAGCACATGATTTATATGATGCATAAGACTATGAATTATGAAGTGTGCAGTAATGAGTACATAATGTGGAGTACATAAGGGTAAGTGCATATAATATTGTGCTATGGTGTGCAACTTGTGCATATGAATTTGAGTAAATTTTATGTAAAGAGTGTGAAATATTGGGTGAGAGGTGCATGCCCTATGTATTAGATCAAACAAGGAGTAAACATGGCTACATAGGAACTGTGTATAGATCAAAGTTAACCCAACTAACTTAGTTTGTGACCTAACTGATTTATTTCCTAAACAACTAGGTTGATTGTGGCCACTATGTCAAATAAAATTATAGAAGGGTTTAGGGTTAAATATAACTATATAAACACATCCTTCAACCCATTTTTAGAGAGATAAATAGATATAATCATTCATTTATAGTTCTTTACAATTTGATCTTCCACCATTTTACTTGAGCATTTAATGTTTAGGGTTTACACTTGGAGAGAAGAATATTTTCTTATGAAAATGTCTTGGATTTATAGAAGTATTGTAGCCTAGATTTGACCTATATTTATGGTCCTTATGAACCACAACAAACTCTTTCAAATCACCATTGGCCAAGGGAGAGATTGATCCTCAACGGGTTTGTCTTCAAGGTAAGTATTCTTAACTCTTATTACTCTATTTTGGTAGATAAAAGTGTATAAGTAATGGATTATGAATGTATTTATCTCTCCATGATTAATATTATATCTACATTGAATTGAGTAGAGTTATTCTTTGCATTTTTAATTTTATGTTTATTATCCCCCATTTGTGCCACAAGCTTTGGTGAGCATTAGATTACTTTCACTTTTACTTTGTTAGAAACCATATGACTTAGCTAGGGTTATTATGTGATATTGCTTGACTGTAGGCTTTGAAACCCTCTCTAGTGATATTGTGTGGTAAGCTACCCCTTAGTTAGGTCTATTGGATCCATATTGGTCATGATCCTGATTGTCTAAATGTACCAACAAGTGAAAGGGATAGTTTGATTTATCTTATCCTAGATAGGATTAATTTATAGATCAAATTCACTTTCCATTGTATACATATGCATCTTATGACTGGTTCCTAAATCTCCATGAAGATTTTATCATGGGATGGGAACAATTCAACAATGCCTTGTTGACTCAGTTCGGGCAAGTCATTGACCTTAATGTCCTTTACCAATGTTTCACCTCTATTAAGAGGTAACTACTGTCACTCAATTGTACACCCTTGGAGAGGTAGTTCATGCCTTCTACAAATTGAGTGGAACATGGGATTACCTCTAGGCTTGTTAGTTTCTTATACTAGAGGTAAACCTATAGATTGAAGGGTTATCTCCTTTATTTTATCTTTTGAAGCTCATCACCTAAACTACTATATCATTTGGATGAAAAGGGAGAGAGAGAACATAAAGCAAACCTATCCTAATGAGGTGATGAACCAATTATAACCTGACCACTACCAACTAATTATAAGTACAATTCAAAGACAAGCCTAATATGCACATACACTAATCTAAATCTACCCCTTGTATTAGTATTTCTCATAGAGGTTTATGAATCAAAATTAAGCTAGGAGGACTAAACATAAGTTTTGTCATTTATGTCAAGGTTGATGTTATTGATGTCAAGGTGCATCTATTGAAGATGCATGGTGAGTGGTCCTTGAGGTATGAGCTTGTGTGCTTGATGTGACAAGGAGGCCGTGTGACAAGATGAATTTGAAGGAAAGAGAGAATTTGAAGGAAACTAATCTCTTTTATGTGGGTTTATTTCAAGTTTTAGGTTAGCTTGATGTTGACAATTTTATCACAAAGAGGTATGATGTTCAAGTGAGCATTGAAGCATGGCTATGCGAGTCTAGGTTTGCAAGAGGTCATGAGAGAATGTTGATCAGAAAGAGATTATTGAATTAGTGTGAGTGTGATTTCTTAAGAGTGTTTTTTTTGATATCATTAATGTAATCATGTTTTAGTACTAGTTCTTGAGTACAAGGTGTCCTGAGAAGCTTAGTCATGGCATGTAAAGTCCTTATGAGAAGGTATGAGTATGTTGACTTGGTAATATGGATGCACAGAGGAATGAGTGGTTTTATGAGGTTTCTTGAGAATGTATTTGAGGCATTGGAGCACTCATGAGAGTCTCATGGTGAGTCTACAGGGCTAAGATCTTCAAGACAAGTCTACACCTATACCACTCTTAAATCCTGCCTTGCTTAATGAGATATCATGATCTAGTGTCAAGGCATGTGAAGGATGTATGGTAGTGTTTAATCATGAGAGAGGTTGCTTGAGTATGTGAGTGAGGTGGAGAGTACATTGAAAGAGGCACGAAGGTTAGTTTTAAGGCCTAATATGGTTTGCAAGTCAAGGTTTAAGAGAACAAAGAGAGAGAATGTGGCCTAATGAGGGGTCATGATCATAGAATGTTTTAGATCATGTAAATATTTTAAGAGGTGAAGTATGTTGTTTCAAGTTTTTTCATGCAGTTATAGGTCATAGTTTGAAGGACAATGCATAAAAAATGGTTTTGATGTCTCTCAAGTGCTTATAATGAAGGGTTCTCAACCTAATAATGATTTTCTTATGCTCAATAGCTCATTAAATCTTTGAATTATAAATTAATATAATCATAATATATTTGGAAGGGTCCTAGCTCAAAATTATAGGCATTTATTTTTGGATTGAGGGGCTATGCTTTATGAAAGATTGTTAAGAATGGAAACATGTTTAAACCCTCTTAGAAACACAATAAGGACTTGATGTTGAAGATGTTGATGAAAAGTGCTTATAATGGATTTATATGCTTAGGTAAGATATTATAGGTTATATTAAACTCTCCTAATCACCTCCAGATGTGATTGATTTGTCAAGTGTGTGAGTAGACCCTATAGAAAAGTTGAAATCTCTCAAATATTTGCTATAGTAGTTAGAGTTGACCAAGTAAAAGTATGAAAATAGATGAAGGATGAATATTGAGACCCATGTTTCATGTCCATTAATGATTTTTAAAAATTTATATCCCTCAAGTGTGATAAACTAGTCATCCAAGTTAGCTAGTCGCTAACATGCCTAATGGTGTAAACAGTGAAAAACCCACACAATAGTGAGAATATGATTAGGAATGTGTTTTCATGATATAATTATGAAACCAAGTATATATATATATATATATATATATATATATACATACATACATATATATATATATATATATATATATATATATATATATATATATATATATATATATATATATATATATGACATATTCATGTTTTTTATAAGTTTTGGAGGTCAATGAATATACTAAAAAAGTTGCTCACAAGTTGATTTGTTTGGTTCAGATAAGATAGTGAGATATAAGGTCATGAAATTGGTCTACAAGACCAATATTTTTCATTTTAACATATGATATTTATACCTAAAAATGGTATAATTATCACATAGGATCATATACATGAATTAAGAGTCTTTTAATGTGTCTACATAGGTGTTGGAGTTCTGATTCACCATGACTAATCTTAGATGAAAATTGATAGTTCTAAATAAGTAAGTTGCAAAGGTGTTTTTGAGGCTCTATGCACTGATTTGAAGTATCTAATGAATATTATGTTATTATTTGTGACTTTAAAGTCCTGATCATGGTTTTTTAAAGCTTGGAAGTTAGTATAAGAGGTTGAAAAGTTGAAGTCAAAATGGCCTGTCTAGTTCATGCAAGACTATGTGAGATAAGGTCAAAAGATTGGTATGGAAGACTAATGTTTGATAATATATATTATGGTTTTTATGATTTATGTTTTTATAAATATTTTATATAATATTTTTAATGTATTGAGAATCATTGAAATTTTTCTTTTAGGTGTTGGATGTCAAGTAGTTTTATGATTGGTTTTTGATAGTCCTAGTAGTTCTGAGTGAGCATACTGAAGAGATGAGTTTAAGCCTTTGTTCCCTAATTTGAAGTGTTTAAATAATATGGTGATGACCATGAGGTAATATATAATCTATATATGCACTTGGTTGATCATTTTTGAGTGGCTTAAGTGTGTTTGAACTTCACTATTGAAAGACAGATTTTTGGTGTACACAGGCCTAATAGGATTGAGTACTATTGAGGGGTTTCAAGTTGTAATTTTTTTAATTTTTTTTGTTGATCCTATGAAATAAGTTGAGGCATATTTTATTGTTATATTATGTTTTCCTTCTATTTTTTGAGTTTTAAAATGTTCCAAAGAAGGTAAAATGTAATGTGTCTTAAAGTAGACCTAGTGGAATTACGTCTCTATGAGACCTAAAAATGAAATGAGGTTTAATAGAGTTATGATATACTAAGAGAAACTCAATATTCATATGAATAATGTTTATTATATGTCATAATACCTATTACATTTACCACCTAATAGGTTGAGGGTGATTAGCTGATTAAGTGGCATATGAACAAGGAATGGTATATATACAAGGTAGTTTAAGGCTTATTGATGGAATAGGAGTGTAAGCAAATGAAATAACATATTTTTTAGTATAAGGAGGTATTTTATAACATTAAATGAGTATATAGGATCTATAATTAATATTTTATAGTGTTTATGTATATGAAGATCAATACCATATGACCTAATATATCTTGAAGAGACCTAGTTGAGCGAAGAAGCTTAGAAGGTGATTTGAGAGGGATAAAAGAGTGAGAAGAGATAAATAAGGTGATAATCATATATTATGTGTGAAACATAGTGTTATAAAGGTGATAAAATTAATAAGGTGCTTAGTTTGTGTTGAATCATCTAGGGGGTTGGTGCCTTCTTGTAGGTTGATGCTTGCTAAAGCCTAGTTGAGTGGGTGCTTGACTAGTTGGGTTGGTACTCCATGTAGAGTTGGTGATTCAATAAATATTGGTTTTTTTATTATATAAATATAGTCTATTTATATAGATCAATGGGTTTTATTCCCCTTGAAGTTTACCACATATTTAATGCGTTATATTGTTTCATGATCTTGTATGGTTACATATGCTTTGCTAGATGTTTATATTTGTATGAATGGTTCATGTATGATTAAGTGGAATTGAATGTTTTGAAGAAAATTATTCAACCCTCCCATTTTAGTAATTGTGATTATAATAATTGGTATCAGATTGGGTCCTTTGAAGTAGGCTTAACAACATAAAGGAGATCTTAGAAGCAAGGATGGCTAGTAGTCAAGTTCAAGGAGGTTTCTCCATGCGTAAGGCTCCATTATTCAATGGGACTAATTATGAATTTTGGAGAATTAGAATTAGGAAATATCTAATGTCAATGGGACATGACACATGGTATTAATTTTTGGATAGATACACTCCAACTCCTAAACCACCAACTGATGTAGTAGGCAAAAAGGAAAGTGAGAGTAATTCCAAGGCTATGAATGCCATTATATGTGGCCTATCAGAGGTAGAGTTTTTGAAAGTGATGCACTATGAATTAGGCAAGGTGATATGGGAAAAATTTAAGACTCTATGAAGGATATACCAAGGTGAAGATGGCCAAATTGTATAATCATATAAGGTAGTTTGAAAGTTTGAGTATGAAGGAAGATGAGAGCATTGCATCCCACATGTTAAGGGTTGATGAAGTGGTCAATGTCATTAGAGGATTAGGAGTAGAAGTAATGGAGTCTTTAGTTTTTCAAAAATTATTGAGATCACAAACTCTTAATTTTGATTCGAAGGTGTCTATAATAGAAGAGATGCAATATTGGACAAGTTGGAGA
Source organism: Torreya grandis (assembly GCA_037957365.1). Lineage (NCBI taxonomy): Eukaryota > Viridiplantae > Streptophyta > Pinopsida > Cupressales > Taxaceae > Torreya > Torreya grandis. Next base: position 891,064 of record JARHVA010004412.1, on the reverse strand, counting down.
TGGATGGGCTTCATGGCATCTTGATTGCCTATGAGATGAGAAAAAATGAAGGAAGACCTCCCAATATAGAAGAAAAATTCAAAGTTGAAAGTAATTCAAAATATAAGAAGGTCAAGAATGAGGTATGTTAAGATGTTAATGATGATAAATTAATAGCCATGTTTGCTGGAAAATTGAGGTTTAGATCTAGTAAGTATAAGTGTAATTGCCTTTCAAATGTTTCAATTGTGGTAAGATTGGTCAATTTGCATCAAAGTGTCCTAAAAAGGATAAGACTGAGCATGATGAACATCATGGTGATGATAATAAGGTCTATAATCCTAACAAAAAAATAAATATTTAATGAATTATGAAGGTAAGAAAGGGTCATTCAAGAACAAGAAAAGTTTCTACACCAAAGAAGATAATAAATCATATGATATAAGTGACACAAGTACATCTGATAGTGATGATGATGGTAATGAACATGAACATGACAATAATGAAACCTTATTCATGGCTATAAAAATAGATAATGAGGGTTACTCAAATGGGAAAGTCCTTATGGATGATGAAAAATTAGATGGAAAAGAAGCTGAAGTGAACCTTGAGGTAAAATTGGTGAGTGCTCTAGAGGAGTTAAAGTTACAAAGAAGGAAGAATTACAAACTAAGATCATTAGATTAAGGAATATGAAGAGCATATTGGTTTGTTTAAAGAGAGATTGAGTAACACATCCAAGGAGCATGATGATATCATCAATAAATTTGAAAATCAGATGGATATAGTCACTGCTATTTTAAAGGCCAAGGAAGAAAAATGCACCAGGTATAAATAAAAAGAGTAATTAAAGTCAAAATTGGATCAAACAACTAGCTAGATGAAGACCTATGAGAGGTTTAAAAAAGAGAACAGAGGATCTAGATGACATATTGAGTAGTCAAAAGTATGCAAGTGATAAGACAGGTCTAGGTTTCAAAAAAGATCAAAAGGAGGCATGTCAAATCAAGAAGAAGGATAATGAAGACAAGAAGGTCAACATGAAGAGACCAATCAAACAACATAATGCTATGAGGTATGCTAATTCATTCAATGGTTACTATTTTGCATGCAATCAATTTGGTCATAGATAAAGAGAGTGTAGAAGATCCTCTAAAAATGAATATGCATGGGATTATGAAAGGAATAATTAGTTGAGAGGTATGAATGAGGTTGTTTGCTACAGTTGTCATAATTTGGGACACATTGCAAGATTATATCCTTATAGAGTTAGAAGGACATCAAGTTAAAACAAGAGGTTTGAATCCCCTAGAGTGTAAGATAGAAGGCAAATGAATGTGTTGAAACTAAAGATAGTAATGGTAAGTCATGATTAGTTTACAAGCTCAAGTAGATTTTTTGCTATGGTAAAATATAATTAAAATGTGAAATGAAGTCAAGAATGTCTATTATCAGCTCATATTATTGATCAAACAATTGATAAAGAGGTCAAGCCTAAGGTACCAATCAAGCCTAAAAAGATCCTAAAGGATATCCAGTCTTGTGATAGTATGGAGTTATGAGAATTTCCTAAGTTTGTGTTGTTTTAGTGCCCTATGGAAAGGGGTGACTTAATCAAGCTTCATGGAGACACTCTTAAATTGGAAGAAACATGGCAGATGCTTGGTCTAAGGGGTAGCTTGGTAGTTCTAAGTTATTTAAAATTTTTTGAGAATAGTTTTTGAAGAGGGATAATGTGTGGTTCCAGAAGTTGTAATTTGTATGACCCTTTATCATTAATGTTAAAGGGGGAGAAATTTCAAGAAGGGAAATTGACCAAATTGGGGGAGATGAAAGTGATCAGATTGAAGAATGTTTTTCCATCAATGAAAGAGGGGAAGTTTGTTGAGAAGTGTTGTAATTGATGTCATTGATGTGAATGTTGATGTCATTGATGTTAAAGAGCATATGGTGAAGATGCATGGTGAATGGTCTTTGAGGTATGAGCTCATGTGCTTGATTTGACAAGGTAGCCATGTGACAAGATGAATTTTAATGTAAGAGAGAATTTTAAGGCAATTAATGTCTCTTATATTGGTTGATGTCAAGGTTCAGGTCAGCTTGAAGTTGTTAGTGTTTTCATAAAGAGGTATGATGGTCAAGTGAACATTAAAGTATGGTTATAAGACTCTAGGTATGCATGAGGTCATGAGAGAATGTTGATAAAAAAGAGATTATTGTATTAGTGTGAGAGTGATATCTATAGAGTGTTATTTTTTTGATATTATTGAGGTAAGCATGTTTTAGTACTAGTTCTTGAGTACAAGGTGTCTTGTAAAGCCTAGTCATGGCATGTAAAGTCCTTGTGAGAAGGTATGATTATGGTGACTTATTAATATGGATGAATAAAGGCATGATTAGTTTTATGAGGTTTCTTGAGCATGTATGTGAGGCATTGGAGTACTCATGAGAGTCTTAGGGTGAGCCTACAGGGGTAATACCATCAGGACAAGTGTGCACCTAAACCACTCCTAGACCCTGCTTGGCCTAATGAAATATCATTATCTAGTGTCAAGGCATGTGAAATATGTATGTAAATGTTTAAGAATGAGAGAGGTTGATTGAGTATGTGAGTGAGGTGGAGAGTGCATTGAAAGAGGCATGAAGGTCATTTTAAAGGCCTAATGCAGTTTGCAGGTCATGGTTTAAGAGAGAAAAAGAGAGAATGTGGCATAATTAGGGGTCATGATCAGATTTAAAGGTGTTTGATCTCATATATGAATTTTTAGAGGTGAGGTATGTTTTTTCAAGCTTGTTCATGTAGTTTGAGGTCATAGTTTGAAGGATAAGGCATGAAAAGTGGTTTTGAGGTCTCTTAAGAGCAAGACGAATGTTCGATATTAGAGCTTGTGGTTTTTATGAGTGAAGTTGTTATGAATATGTTATATAATATTTTTAATGTATTTAAAATCACTAAAAGTGTCATTTTAGGTGTTAAATGTCAATTAGTTTCATGACTAGTTTTTGACAGTCTTGGCAGTTCTAAGTGAGTATACTGAAGAAATGAGTTTAAGCCTTTTTACCCTAATTTGAAGTGTTTCAAGCATATGATGATGATACTAAGGTATTATAGACTCTGTATACATACTTGGTTGATCATTTTTGAGTGGATTAAGTGAGTTTGAGCTTCAGGTTTGAAAGACAAAATTTTGGTGTACACAGGCTTAATAGGACTAAGTACTATTGAGGGGTTTCAAGTTGTGATTTGTTGTAAAATATATTATTGATCATAGAATACATTAGTGAAGGTCTATTTTATTTTTATATGATATTTTATTTCTATGTGTGGAGTTTTAAAATGTTCCAAGGAAGGCAAAGTGTAACACATTCTAAAGTAGACCTAATGGAATTAGGTATCCATGAGACCTAAAAGTGAAATGAGTTTTAATAGAGTTATGATAGACCAAGAGGGACTAAATATTTGTTTGAATCATGTTTAAGAGATGTATTAAAACCTATTACATGACTGACATAATATTTTAAGGGTGAGTATCCAACTAAGTGGCAAATGAATAAGGAATGGTATATATACAAGACAGTTTAAGGCCTATTGATGGAAGAGTGTAAGCAAATGAAATAACATATTGTTGAGTAGAAGGAGGTATTTTAGACAATTATATGAGTATAGAGGTTTTTTAATGAATATTTAATAGTGTGTTTTCATATGAATATCAAGGTCTTATGACCTAATCTATCTTGAAGAGACCTAGTTGAGTGAAGAAGCCTAAAAGGCAGTTTGAGAGGGATCAAAGAGTGAGAAGAGATAAATAAGGTAATCATAATATTTTATGTGATAAATATAGTGTTATAAAGGTGATAAAATTTATCATATGGCTTATTTGGTGCTGACTCATCTAGGGGGTTGGTTCCTCTTTATAGGTTGGTGCTTGCTAAATCCTAGTTGAGTGGGTGCTTGACTAGTTGGGGTTGGTGGTCCATATGTAGTTGGTGATTCAATAAAGATTGGTTTTGTCATATAGTAATATATTCCATTTGAATATATCAGTGGTGTTTTACCCCTTGAGTTTTCCCACATATGTAATGTGTTATCTTGTTTCATGATCTTGTATGGTTGCATATGCTTTGATAAATGTTCATATTTGTATGAATGGTTCATATATGCTTAAGTGGAATTGAATGTTTTGAAGACACCAATTCACCCCAATCTTAGTGATTTTTATTTCAATAATTAATATTAGATTAGGTCCTTTGAATCAGGCATAATAACCTAAAGGAGATCCTAAAAGCGAGGATGGCTAGTAGTCAAGTTCAAGGAGGTTTCTCTACCAACAAGGCTCCATTCTTCAATGGGACTAATTATGCATTTTGTAGAATTAGAATGAGAACATATCTAATGTCAATGGGACATGAGATATGGAAGTTAGTTTTGTATGGATACACTCCACCTCCTACACCACCAATAGATGCAATAGGAAAAAAGTAAAATGAGGCAATTTCAAGGCTATGAATGGCATTCTATGTGGCCTATCAGAGGTAGAGTTTGTGAATGTTATGCACTTTGAGTTAGCCAAGGTGATATGGGAAAATTTGAAGACTATCTATGAAGGAGACACCGAGGTGAAGATGGATAAATTAAAAACTCATATAATGCAATTTGAAAGTCTGAGTATGAATGAAGATGAGAGCATTGTATCTTACATGTTAAAGGTTGATAAAGTGGTCAATGTTATTATAGGATTAGGAGAAGAAGTGAAAGAGTCTAAAATTGTTCAAAAGGTATTGAGATCACCAACTCTTAAGTTTGATTCTAAGGTGTTGTAGTATAAGAGATGAAAGATTTAGACAATATGGAGATGGATGGGATTCATGGCATCTTGATTGCCTATGAGATGAGAACAAAGGAAGGAATATCTCTAAAAAAAAGTAACATTGAAAGTTTAAAAGAAGTCAAAATACAAGAAGGTCAAGGATGAGGTATGTTTAGATGTTGATGATGATGAATTAATAGCCATTCTTTCAAGGAAATTGAGGTTTGGATCTGGTAAGTACAAGGGTAAGTTACCTTTCAAATGTTTTAATGGTGGTAATATTGGTCATTTTGCATGTAAGTGTCCTAACAAGGATAAGACTAAGCATGAAAAAATAACATGATAAACATCATGATGATGATAAGAAAGTATATAAACCTGACAAAAACAAGAAATATTTTAGGAAGTATGAAGGTAGGGAAGGGTCATTTAAGAACAAGATAAGTTTATATACCAAAGAAGATAATAACTCATCTGATATAAGTCACACAAGTACATCAAATAGTGATGATGACATCCATGAACATGAACATGACAATATTGAAACCTTATTCATGGCTATAGAAAGAAATAATGAGGGTTGCTCAAATGAGAAAGGCCTTATGGAAGATGAAGAATCAAATGAAGATGAAGCTGAAGTGAACCTTGAGGTAGAATTGGTGAGTGCTCTAGAGGATTTGAAGTTCTAAAGAAGGAAGAATCACAAAATAAGATCATTAGTTAAGAAATATGAAGAAAAAATTTCTTTGTTTGAAGAGATACTGAGTAACACATCCAAGGAGCATGATGAGATCATCAATCAGGTTGAAACTCAAATGGAGATAGTCATTGCTAGCCTAAAGGCTAAGGAATAAGAATGCACTAGTTATGAATAAGAACTAAAGTCCGTAAAGTAAGAATTATATCAAACAAATATAAAGATGAATACCTATGAGAGGTTTGAAAAGAACACTAAGGCTCTAGATGATATCTTGAGTAGTCAACAATCTACAAGTGATAAGATAGGTCTTAGTTTAAAATAAAACAAAAAGGAGGCAACTCAAGTCAAGAAGAAGGGTAATGAAGATAAGAAGGTCAACATGAAGAGACCAATAAAATAACCTCATGTTATGAGATATGATAATTCATTCAGTGGTTACTATTTTGTATGCAATCAATTTGCTCATAGAGCAAGAGAGTGTAGAAGACCCTCTAAAAATGAATATGCATGGGATTATGAAAGGAATCATTAGTCAAGAGGTATGAAAAAGGTTGTTTTATAGAGTTGTCATAATGTGGGACGCATTTCAATATTATATCCTAATAGAATAGGAAGGACGTCAAGTCAAAACAAGAGGTCTGAAGCCCATAGAGTGCAAGATAGAAGGCAAGTGAATGTGTGGAAACTAAAGATAGTAATGGTAAGTCATGATCAGTCTATAAGCTCAAGTGGATTATTTGCTATGTTAGATCATACTTCAAATGTGAAATTGAGTCAAGAATGTCTATTATCAGCTCATATTATTGATCAAATAGTTGATAAAGAGGTCAAGCCTAAGGTGCCAGTCAAGCCTAAAAGGATCTTGAAGGATATTCAATCTTACGAGAGCATGGATTTTTGGGAATATCTGAAGTTTGTATTGTTTTTGTGCCCTATAGAAATGGGTGATTATATTAGGCTTCATGGAGACAATATTTAGTTACTAAAATCATGGTGGATGCTTGGTCTAATGGGGAACTTGGTAGATTTGAGTTCTTTTGTAGTTTTCAAAGAGGGAGAATGAGTGGTTCTAGGAGTTGTAGTGTGTATGACCCTTTGTCATTAATGTCAAAGGGGGAGAAAGTTTAAGAAGGGAGATTCACAAAATTAGGGGAGATGAAAGTGATCAAATTTAAGAATGTTTTGCCATCAATGACAAAGGGGGAATTTGTTGAGAAGTGTTGTCATTGATGTCAAGTTGCATTTGGTGAAGATGCATGGTGAGTTGTTTTTGAGGTATGAACTTGTATGCTTGATGTGACAATAAAGCCATATGATAAGATGCATTTGAAGGCAAGAGAGAATGTAAAGGCAAGAGATAATTTGAAGGTAACTAATGTCTCTTATATTAGTTGATGTTAAGGTTTAGGTTAAGGTTTATGTCAACTTGAAGTTGTCAGTGTTGTCACAAAGAGGTATGATGGTCAAGTGAACATTAAAGCATGGCTATGAGACTCTAGGTCTACACGAGGTCATGAAATAATGTTGATAGAAAGAGATTATTTAAGTAGTGTTAGAGTGATATATAAAGAGTGTTTTTTTTTTGATATCATTGAGGTAAGCATGTTTTAGTACTAGTTCTTGAGTACAAGGTGTCTTGAAAAGCCTAGTCATGGCATGTAAAGTCCTTGTGAGAAGGTATGTGTATGGTGACTTGGTAATATGGATGCACAGAGGCATGAGTGTTTGTATGAGGTTGTTTGAGCATGTATGTGAGGTGGATCACTCATGAGAGTCTTAGTGTGAGCCTATAGCGGTAAGACCTTCAGGACAAGTTTGCACTTAGACCACTCCTAAACCCTACTTGGCCTAATGAGATATCATGATCTAGTGTCAAGGAATGTGAAGGATGTATGGTAGTGTTTAAGCATGAGAGAGGTTTCTTGAGTATGTGAGTGAGGTGGATAGTCCATTGAAAGAGGCATGAAGGTTAGTTTTATAACCTAATGTGGTTTTCAAGCCAAGGTATAAGAGAGAAAAGAGAGAGAATGTGGCCTAATGAGGGGTCATGATTAGATTTCAAGGTGTTTGATTTCATCTAAGAATTTTTAAAGGTGAGGTATGTTGTTTAAAGTTTTTTTATGAAGTTTTAGGTCACAGTTTGAAGGAAAAGGCATGAACAGTGGTTTGAGATCTCTCGAGGGCTTAGATTGAAGGGTTCTCAACCCAAGAAGGATTTTATTGTGATCATTAGCTCATCAAAAATTTACATGGTAACCTAATATATTAATGGTAGATGGGGTAGGGTCATAGATAAAATTTCAATAATTTTTTTTTGGATTGAGGGGCTATGCTTTATGAATGATTATTAAGAATAGAAACATGTTTAAACCCTCTTAGAACCCTAATAAGGACTTGATGTTGAATATGTTGATCAAATGTGACTAGAATGGATTGGTATGCTTAGGTAAGATATTGGAGGTTGTATTTAACTCTCCTAGGCACCTCCAAGTGTGATTGAGCTGTTAGGTGTGTGAGTAGACCTTATAGAAAAGTGCTAATTTCTTAAATATTTAATGTAGCATCCATAATTGAACAAGTCAAAGTATGAAAATGATGGAGGATGAATATTGAGACCCATGTTTCATGTCAATAAAGGTTTTTGGACAATTTATATCCCTCAAGTGTGATAATTCAATCATCTAAGTCAGCTAGTTGCTAACTAACCTAATGGTGTAAATAGTGAAAAACCTAGACAATAGTGAGAAGATGATTAAAAATGTATTTTCATGATAGAATGATGAAACCAAGTACATAGAGATGTTTTTAGGACTTGTATGACATGTTCATGTTTGGTATAAGTTTTGGAGGTCAGTGAATATAGCAAAAAAATTACTCATAAGTTGACTTGTCTAGTTCAAATGAGACAGTGAGATATAAGGTCATGAGATTGGTCTGTAAGACCAATATTTGCCATTTGAACATATGATCATTATATATAAGAATGGTATAATGATCACATAAGATAATATAATATCAATAACCCTAAAATAGTACAAACCTCCTTGTGTAGATAAAAGTATCAATTATATTTAGAATATAATGGAATAATATAGTACCCTCTATGGATTTATATATCTAGGTTAAATATCATGCTTTGAGAGTGAGTGGAGATATCATTTTTGCATTTTCTCTCTCTTAATTAGGCCTCCATACCAAGAGAGTGAAAAATGATTCTACAGGATCCACAAAAGTTACAAACCTCAAAAAATTGTGTGATTTAGTTATACATCATCCTCACCTACCTCCATGCTAAATTTTAAGTTATGAGTCACTATATGGACCTATAAAAAGTAAAAATAGTCATTTTAGCCCCATTTTGTATGGTTCCTTATAGTACTATACCAACCAATGGCATTAGATGATGATTAGGGGAGTATTTAAATTTTTTGTGTGTGGTTTTGAATATTTTATTATCCATTTGGAGGCATAAATATTCATTTATCTCTCATTGAGTTCTTATGGCTCTCCTAGGCAGCCTGAAAGTACTTCAACTTCTTAAAGATGGTTCATAAAGCTGGAAGCATGAAACCACAAAAAAATTACATAAAATGGAAGTTTAATAGGGTATTAAACTTACCATAGGATCCAAAGATCCTATGCATCATGTGTGATCCATACCAAGCAAAATAAGATAGCCTCTTGACTTGAAAGTAAGCATTTTGTGAGGTCTAAGAGAGAATTGAGTTAGTGAGAGTTTTATTGAGTTGGTTTTGAGTTAAAATGACCTTAATGAGGTCTATGATATCCAACTTGACATATTTAAATATTTTTCTAGCCATATTACTTCATCAAATCTCTCTACACCCTCAATGATCTAGACCTAGGGTGCTTATGCCAAACTAAGAGACCCTGACTACCTATTTTTACATTTTTAATCCATTATTTAAGGTCTGGAACATCATGAAGTATTTATAAAAGTACATTATCATATTCTAATGGCTTTTCATGGTCTCATATAATCCACATTTCCACTGGCCATCTCCAAGACTTTCTATAGACATGTGTACATGACTAGGCCTGTGTAAGGTTAAACATTGTTTGACTGAGTCTATATCCTAAGACTAAGGGTGTGGAAGGATAATTAATCACCATTAAATATTATTAAACTACCATATTACCCTTTCTTATATATCCTATAGTTATCAAATCAACTGACTTCATCACCATCTCTTCAAGGCTGTCTATAGAGATGTGCATATGACTAGGCATATTTGAGACTGAATAGGGTATATTGTGATGTTGTATTAATTATTAATTGATATAAGGGTGTGATGAAATAATGTTCACACTATATCATTCACCTTATATCTACTTACTCTCCCTAATATCCTCTAAAGATACTTGAACTATTCAAATAACCAAATTCTCATGAGGTAGGAGGCCTATGTCTTACTTTGGATGAGTAGACAGGGCATTCAGTGTTTCCACTATTTGTTGAGGTGAGTAAATATAGATTTTTTATGACCATGAGATTTTCCTCCAATCCACACCTTTCTCTCAAGTCTCACACAACTTCAAAACTTTCCAAATAACAACTTTACTAGCCTAGACAGGTAGACTGTGTACCCCTATTTGCTCATTTCTCTTCTCCCCTATCATGTTATTTAATGGAATTGAATATATGAGTTCCCTAATTTAAATACCCATGTTTTTATCATTTCCGCTATCTCAAAACCAATGCTTCCTCAACTAGCTATAGATATGCATTTGAGAGAACCTAACTGTGTATATGGTTTGAGTTTGTTTGGATCTCCAATCCCCAAACTTTGTGAAATATCTACTCCTATTTTTATTGGTGTCTTAATACATTCTCAATGCCCTAAACCTCTAGACTACACTATAATTTGCTTGTTAAGGCAAATTCTTTTAACTAATGGTTGTAGGTGACCCTTAAAGAGGACTGTGTGCATCCAAGGGATTTTTGGTTATCTATTGCCAATCTCAAAACTCCTCAATAGCTATGTATTGTCACTTATGATGTATTAAAACCCTTTCCATGCCTAAAAACACCAAACTCCATCACATTTCATTTTTTAAAGCACACTCTTTGACCTAGTTGGTTGTAGGTGATGTCTATTTGGTTTGACTATGTATTTGGTCTCTTAGGTCATCAAAATCAATCAAATACTTTGTTTAATTATTATTGATATCTTAAAACACTTATAAATGTATTGAAGCACTCAAAACCCTATTAAATTCTCTATTTAAGGTAAGTTCTCTATGTTTAACTGTAGATAGTTATCTTGAAAGCCTAACTTGTATGGTGATCTTGAATTAGGCCTCTTCCACTAGGTCATTGGCACTTATAACATTGGTTAGTTTTCATTATGGAATATTTCCTAATGCATTCCCAAATCCATTACCATTCCAAAAAACCTTCAAACTCTATGTTTACTGTCCCTATAGTCAGAATCCTATAGGTGACTGTTCTTAGCCTACTAACTTATTTATCAACTTCACTTGGTTTGAAATTCTTTGAGATATTGATTAATACATTAAATTATTGGAACATTACCATGTGATTTCATGCCTAATATTATCTTCATAACACATTGACATCATTAAGTTTCTTGAACCTGCAGACCGATAGGCTTGTAGATGACTGTTAGGCAACTTTTGTTTGAAACCTTGAGAAGTGTAACATGGATGAATACTAAGACTAAAAGTATATTGAAACCATTAGATAAACAAACTTAACATGAATAAAAAGTCTCAATCTCTTTAAAATACACATTGAAACTACTTCAAATCATCCAATTGCTATGCAAGCATAAAACATAGTCTACAAATGTGAATGGAGATATGTGACCATGAGACCTGTACATAATGTTTAACTAATTAGAAGGAAATTTAAGGGATTTATAAGATACTATAGGATAATTTATAACCATTAAAATACATATAACAACTTGGAGAACTTAGAAACACAAAATATATGACAATCACTTCAAATTACTCATAAGAGAGACTTTCCTTGCCAAAGGACTATCCAAACATGCCACCAAGATGAATGAAAATGTGTGAGGCATATAAAAAAATAATTATAAAGTAATCCAACTAGTTTTAATCATATATTAATTCACATTTTGTTCTAGATTTGCTCCAAACTCAACCTATGGGGTTTTAAGATCTCAAAATGTAGTCTAGGTTCTTAGCGATTGTTCATAAAAATAAGAGCACCAATATAAATATAAATTAATTTTTTTTAATACCATAGGGGTCCCAAATTTTTTACTAAATATCATCCCCCAACTCTACCTGTACGTCCTGTACCATTTGTTTGAATTATGCCTTCACTAGCTTGTGAATGGAGAGATGGAGGAGAGAAGTGATTATATGCAAATTTTGGATTTAAAACTTCCCTAAAAGATTTTTTATGACTTTTATGAGATTAAATGACACCTATTTAATGTTTTCACTTGCACGACTTCAACAAGTCTATATAACTTCCTATAACTCTTTAATGTGGTGTTGAAATCTAATATTCTAACCTTATTCTGATTCCTATTATAAGTGTGATAGTTGATTAACTAATCCAAGATATTTTTAAGGTGTATGGTATGGATTTTATATTTATTTTCATTTTGACACACATATATTTAGCCAAAAATAACCTTTTCATGCATTTTTACCACTTTAGAGCTAGTAAATAAACCTCAAACTTTTTGAAACTTCATCAAATGTTGTTAGAATATTTTTAAAACATAAAATGACATTAATTAACCCTTAATAACATATGACACAAATTTACCATGACTTATTTTCTCATGACATGCCTAAACCATTATATGACCACAACATGATTTTAGCTTAACTTCTCCAAACTAACCTTAAACCATGCTATTAAGGTTAAATGAAGACTCTAGGGACCATATAGGGTATGACATGACCATGAAAAGTTTTAATTTAGATATGGTCGACAAAGTTGACTTGGGGTCAAATTTGGTCAACATTCATAGCGATTCATAAGGGTAGCATACCTGAAATGCTATTATGACCTATAGCCTTACATATCCATTAGGAAATGGAGTCTCTAGAACTCAGTGTTAGACCTGAATAGAATTTAAACATGACACTAAAAAATAATTGACCTTCACAATACATAAAACAAGGAAAAATAAGACACAAATCAAATCAAAACACACACATGTGCTATCAAGCACTTAGGAAGCATAACAACTTAATTAAGCTTATACTATATACAAACTAACTTGGAACAAATTTTTCCCCCTGGATCAAAGTGGAAACTTTCACCATCCTTTGATCCATGAGATGAAAGAAGGCATGAAGTAATTTTTCTCTTGATCCTTGCTCTTGATGTCTTTAATTCCTTTATGCTTTCCAATATTCTTGACATGATCTCAAATACAATGATAGCAACTAAAAACATGCCACCTATGAAGGTAAATTCAAATTATGGCTCAATCATCTAATGAGGCTCATCAGATAGAACCTTCTCTAATGATTCTTTATCTAAGAATGATTCTTTGACCTCTATAGTATCTTGAATGACACTATACTTCTCACCAACTACTACACGCTCATCAAGCTCTTTAAGGATATTTGCATAGTCAATCCAATCTCCATCATTATCCTCCTTGAATACATATTGTTATATCTCCTTATGCACATGACATTAAACCTTGCAAAGGTCTTAAATCTCTTGGAGATGTTTAATATGTTGTTTCCAATCATCTTTGCCTTCTTTCTCTTCAAGAACCACAACCTCTTCAAACTCATCTTCTTGGTTATTAAGCACTTGGCCAACTTCAAATCACTTGATTGAAGAGTCTTCATCTTCAAAGTTGGCTACAACTTGCATAAGTTTAGATGGCATATGACCTTCCTTTTGAAACACACCCTCAAGGGACAAAGCATCTTCAAAAGTGTCTTCAACTTGACCAGTAGGAGGTATAGGATTTTAAAGGCCTTAAAATTCTTCATAATTTTCATTAAACTTATACCACATGTCATATTTATTCATGAAGTCAAAAATATCTTCATATTATATTGCATTTTTAGATTCAAACTCTTGATCATTCACATGAGATCCAACTAACTCAACTAAGGTGAAGTTATTTTCAAACCCCTTCTCTTCTATGTATTGATCATATTATTTGTGAGAAGCTGCAACATCATCAAGTCCATCTATTTATTTACTTAAAAACATGGATTTATGATTGTCCTCATCGAGGGGAGTCCCTATAGTGAGCTCTCCATCATAGACACTTGAGTTATCTTCTTGATCAACTACAAATTTAGCTTGATATTATTCACTTATCTCCCATAGGATGGGTTTTACTTCAAGAAAGGATGAGGTGGGATGTGGTTAATTGATTCATGAGTTGGAGAGGGAGTAAGAGGTGTGGTGGATGGCTCATGAATTGGCTTAGGAATGGGGGTTTCTTGAATAGACTCTTGGGGAGATGACAATTTGGTTTGAGCAATGGAAGGGGTATCTTATTCAACAAGATTTTCACCTTCCTCATAGCCTTCTTGAGGCTCTTCAACAATTTCAAGTTGGTTTTCAACCTCTTGATTTTCCCACCTCTCTAACCTATATATCCACCATTGGATATAACATCTCATTTCATGAAAATAATCATTGATGACATAGTTGTCTTCATCTTGAATTAACATGTACTTATTCATAAAGGATTGAATGGACTTTCTCAACTTACCTATGAGATGAATATGGATCACATTAAGTTATTTATCCCATTTTCTCATCACTTTTCTTGATTTTATCACATTTGGCATGAGTGCCAACAAGAATTTAGATTGAGGTGGAATTGACGCAGGGGGAAGAGGGTAATAATGGGGGTTTTGGAGAGCTTTATTTTTTTGATTTAGTTGCCTAAATTTAACTTGTAAGGCCTTATATATTGCTTTTAAATATTATTCTTCCCAATCAATGGTATCATCTGATTCCTCATTATAAGGTTGATAGGAATTATGTTGAGGTTGATATGGATCATGTTGAGGCTGATAAAGAGGTAATTTTTGGTATTTTATTGATAGCCTTCCCCATAGGGTTCTTCATAGGGTTTATCAACAACATCATGGTCATATAAAGTGAGGGTATGATGACCATAAGACTACCATGACTCATAGGGTTGATAACAATCTTGACAGGGCTGTTGAGACATATAGTTAGGATCATGACAAGGTTGGTAGGGAGGTGCATAGTGTAAACTCTAATCATATCCAGCTATGTCAACCTCATTATTTAAATGAAACACAATATATCATCAAAAACTTTCATAATAAGTAACTTAGCTGATTATAACCATCTAATTACATTGAAAGTCACTATTGGTGTTTGTTGAATGCCTTTAAAGGATAATAGGAAGAAGAACACACCAAAAATTCTTCTACTCTTTTGGACCTTAGTCCCATCGGGCATGCCAAAACTATTGTCACTCAATTATTTACCCTTAGAGGGGTGTTTCAATACTTATCCAAATTTAGTAGAACATGGGATTACTTCTAGGCCTATGGGTTGCCTATAATAGAGGTAAACCTCTAGATTAAAGGGCTAACTCCCTTGGTTTGTTTATTGAAGCTCATCACCTAAACTAATAACACATTTGGATGAAAAGGGAGAGAGAGAGAAAATAAATCAAACCTATTCTAATGACGTGATCTACCAATTTTAACCTAGCCACTGCCAACCAATTGTAAGTACACTTTAAACACAAGCTTAATATGCACATACACTAATCAAAATCTGCCCCTTGCATTAGTATTTCTCATAGAGGTTTGTGAAGCAAACTTAAGCTAGGAGGATTAAACACATGGTCAATTCATGACACTAGTGGATAAATAACTGACTAAAACACATGAAACACTTCATTAGAACACTTTACGAGACTTATAATAGACTTTCAAAGCTAGATAGGAATGCAAATACGCACAACATACTAAGAGAATCCATCACTTAGTAAGATAAACTAGTTAATAAACACATTGAAATAACTCATGAAGAAGGTAAACTAGATCATTATTTATTTTGCAAAGGCTGAATATGACTAGGGTTTTACAATACTTAGGTGGAAGATATAAAATTAGCTAAAAGTGGCTCAATATATAGAGAATGTGAGAGAGAAGAGAAGGGTGTTGTAGACACCGAAATCATGTCGACTCCCCTAGTCATTCCCCGTCTTATTCTTCTTCACCTATTTAACCCTTGTCGAACACTTTTTCCATTAACCTTGACCCTAGCAGCATGTAAAAATGAGCACAGAGCTAAAGCTAGACTCTATCCTCATTATGCATCTGCCGACGACGGTCGTTACCCGACCGATGTCGCCGACGTCGGTCACTTATCGGCCGACGTCGGCAATCCTGCCGACGTCGATCACCTTACCAATTCCATTATCAGTTATCATTCGGTTCCCAATCGGTTTCCTGAATGGTTATCGAATCGTCTCTCGAACCGCCCCTTTGCCTTCATCAGCATCTGCCGATTAATCAATCAACTAATCGATCAATCAATCAATCCCTGAACCCGAAAATTCACAAAACTCTGGCGATCAATCAACTCCAGCATTCAACCAATCTGCATTCGCTTCGATCAACTTACGGTGACGCTTCAACGACTCCAATCATGGCTTTTATCATATCTTCTGGTAGGTAAGTATTTACTCTATTTGTTTTATTTCTTTCTGGTTATTATTTGTTTGTTGTTTCTATTTCTATCACCCCGGATCTTTAGACCATAGACCTGAACCCTGAGTCCCTTTCTTACATCCCTGCCTACTATCCCAGTCCATAACTCCGTCCATACTCGACCAAAACCCCCAGACCCTGTCCAGACTCGATATTACCTTGTTCAGACCCTATCTTGACTCTACCAGACCTTCTGCAACTCATCCACACTCTGTCCAGAACTTGCCCCGACCGATGCCAGTCACTACCCCGACCGACGCTGGCACTTTAACCGACGTCGACACTTTCCCTAACCGATGCCGGCACCACAGAGACCGACATCGGTGACTGCACAGAACATTTTACTTCATTATCAGGTACACATTTTATTTTCTGTCCTTTATTTCTGTCATTTTATCTTTCATTTTATCTACTTTAGTCCAATATTCTGCTTTTTTATCAGTGGGTTGATATCCTTCTAGGAAGTCTTCGTACTTTCGGGATCGGGCGTTCACCTGATAGCCCACCATATCTTTGACTAACATTTTTCCGTGTTTCAGTCTCTTTTCTTCGCAGGTGTCATTCCTCCACAGCCAAAGAGGAGAATCTTCCAACGTCTGATTTTGGTGCGCACGACTTTATCAGGTATCTTCTAGCCTTGACCATTTCTTTTAGTTTCTTATTTCTTCTTTGAATGTAGAAAGCAATTTTGCATAGAAACATTCTGGCACGCCCGGTGGGACCCTAGGGCCTTCCTTGGGTTCTTTCTTTCGTTCATATAGGTGTATTAGGTTCCTTCCTTTTCACCTCCTTTCGTCTCTTCTTAAATGACATCATAAGCAGGACTAAAACAAACTTTTTTTTTCTTTCTTGCACTTCTAGACTAGCTAAAACTCATATTCTTCAACTCTTTCTCCATTCGTCTTCATACGAACAAACATTTCGACTTGGGCATTAAAACACTTTGCATTCATTTCTGTTTGCCTGCATCTTTTAGACCACACAGTAATTAAACCGCATATTGAATTAATCTAGTCCACTCTATGTTACACTACCGAACCACCTGCACAAAACAAACATTTTAACTTACCTGAGACAAGGCCCGACTGGGATTTCATCCCCCAGTGGATACCTTACCCGTCCCGGTGATCTCACTTGGATTTCATCACCAAGGGGAGAGCCCACTCTGTTCTCTGGCAGAGTCTAAACTATAGGCGAGGTATATTTTGGCTAAGCAAAACCAGCTAACCATTGGAATCGTGAAGTGAGGGGAGCTTGCTCCTTAGCACCAGGCCGCGTACCGAACCTAACACAGACTTTTGAGCACCATAAAAAATCTCGAAACCATCCATAGACTACTTCTTCTAGGACCTGACTCACAAAACCAACCTTCCTCTATACACATTCTAAGGCATAAGCCACTATAATCCTAATAATTTACTTCTAGGGTTTTAGGATCTGCTTGTGTCTTCATCCTTTTTTAGTTCTTATCTGCTTGTTTGAGCTTGTGAGGACGTACCTTTCCTTGCCTTGAATGGTTCTGACTCATAGTCAAACCAAGGCTCTTCTTGACCACGCTAGACGTCATCCTCTTCCGTCTACCCCCTCTATAACCAATCTTATAATGGAGTTCAACTCGGAAACTGAAAGAATTCCTACTAGACCATCTCCGACCCAGACGCCTATCATCCCAGAAGGGGACCAAGATTTTGCAAGATTCTTGGACCTCAATACCGCATCCCTCCAAAACTATCTCGTGAGAAACCCAACGCGGGACCTTTCGGGCGACGTGGCGACGACATCAACACCGTTCGCCACCCAACCTTTTACGACTCAGCCTTTCGCTTCAACCATTAACCCAACCATGGCCTATACGCAAAGTTCAGCCTCCTCGTCTATTTTTAAACCAACCTCCACCGGGGTTTCGTTACCCCCTCAACCACCTGCAATTCAACCAAGTTCTACATCATATCAGAACTTAATTGTCTCGACCCCACACACTCTTGCGCATATATATGCGGGAGTGCCTACCTCGCCTTTTGTCAATGCTGTCACACAACCTCCTTTGGCGGTATCTAGTCAGCCTATGCCTTCTACCTTCATAACCCAACCACCCTTAGCCTCTACTTCTGCCCTTGTGACTAGTCATCCGTACGTTGCGCCCTTACTGGTACAACCGACTACGTCGTACGCCTCTTCTAGCCTCTTTCAAGTGCCTTACAACCTAGGGGGCGCTCCGTCCACCAATCTGTCAACAGATGTCATTAAAATGTTGATGGATAAAATGTCTAGTCTCGAAGCCTCCATTTCCAGTTCAAGCAATACTTTGTCATATGACCAAATCTGCAACGAACCCATCCATCCTTCTGTCCCTATCTGACCATACCCCAACCATTGGGAGCTTCCTAAATTTACCCACTTTCAGAGTAAGGAAGACCCACAACAACACTTACGGGCATTCAGACATGCCTGTTACCTTATCGCCCACGACGATGCGTTACTTTTACGCACGTTTCCTATGTCTCTTTCTGGCACTGCCCTTGACTGGTATAGCTCTCTTACCAGACACTCTATCTTTTCATTCATTCAACTCACCCAACTATTCGTTGACCATTTTTCTATCAATATCACTAAACAAGTCTCGATCACAGACCTTTACTCCATTAGGCAATTTGACGACGAATCAATAGTCAATTTTGTCGCCCGTTGGAGAGGCCTGATTAACCAGCTCTCCTTCTCCTTGCCTCAACCCGAGCTCATTGAGTTCTTTTCTCGAGCATGTGTCAGCCACATCTCATCCACCTTGCGGGTTCAAACATTCCACACTTTCGATGAGGCCTTCACCATGGCCCGAAATCTTGAACTCCGCACCATTGAAGAAGATAAGGTCAAATTGTGTAACACTAACACAAGAACCAATGACCATTCTTCTTCCAGACCTTCTTCTACCCACTCTCAATCCAAGGGGTTGGCAAATACTGTCATCTTTAGACCATCATCTTCAACAATAACCAACCAACCATCATCTTCAACATTAGACTACATCAATAAACATTTTCAACGTCAATCCATACAGCGTCAATTCACTCCAATTGGGGAGTCATATGCCTCTGTCTTGGAAAAACTCATCAAACAGGGGGTCCTCAATCTCCCTTCAATCCGACCACATCAATTTGACCCCTCAACACCTATCCCTGCATGGTACAGGGAGAACCACTTGTGCAACTATCACCGTGTCAAAGGCCATGACACGGATCACTATCAAACTTTCAAAAACATCATCCAGAACATGCTAGACAAGGGAGATCTTATCTTAGACAACCTGAACGCACCGCCCAACCAAAAACCTGACATCTTCAAGCAACCCTTTCCTAATCACCTGCCTACCCAAGACAACGTCCAAACCATGATCAATGACCCTCAAGACCATGATATACACACGGTCGACACTATCTTTTCTCTTATCCCTGACCAACCTCTTTCACAGGTGGAAGACCCTTCTTCTCCTATACCTCCTCCACATGGTGAAGAACTTTCTTCTCCTACTTGTCCTCCATCAACTTCTCCCATATTGGAAGATGCTTTGACCACATCAACACCAGCTGCCTCGCCTTCATCCTTCTTATCATCCATAAATGATCATACCTTTTTGACTCCTCAACCACACACAGAAGCCATGACTACTCCAGAGCTCTTTCCACTTAAAGAGCCCACACCTTTAATCTCTTCTCCATCGAGAGAAGAACCGTCTATATCTAAGTACAAACCCGCGCAGGCGTCCATCATGCCCAAAAAGATTAAACCTCTTGGTGTTCGCCCCACATCTAACCTCGCCTCGCATATAGGTGGCCCTCAACTCAAACCAAAGAAGGCTACTAACCCACACCGGAGGCCTCCTCCCCTATCTTCGTCATTACCTTCAATCTTGGGCCCATATCTGTCCACTTTATTCGGAGTGCTTCCCACTCCCATACTTCACAGAGGCAAGTCGCCTCCATTATTTTATCAACCCGTCAGACTTATATCTCCTCCAAACCATCAACCTATGCATCTTACGCCTCTCAGACCAAAATCATCAACCCTTACTGCAACAAGACACTCAGACCCGTTAGCAGGTTCTTATGCCTTGCTGTTACGGCAATTGTTGCAGTCCTATTGTATCTATCTCCCGCCACTTAGACCATATCAATCTCTCAGACCAAAACCCCCCTGGTTTGACAACACTCAGGTTTGTGCATATCATCGCACGCCTGGGCACGACACGGAGCATTGTTGTGCCCTCAAGGTCGCCATTCACCAATGTCTTGGGAATGACACCCTTCTTCTCGACCACATCATCAATCAACCTTCAATACTGACCCACTCATCAACTCTCAGATCAAGACCATCTTGGTTTGACAACTCTAAATTCTGCCATTATCATCACACTCCGGGACATGACACCGAGCGTTGTTGCGCTCTTAAAGCTGTCATTCGTCAACAACGAAGAAAGGATTCCCTTCTCATCAAGGATCCTCTTGACCACCTCTTCAACAAATCATCAACACCAACCCATGTTTCTCAAACCTCGTCACCTAAATTGGGATCTCCACGCCAGACTAGGGTCCCTTCGCCGCCTTTAACCCCCTTATTCGACATCAACACAATCCATCTGACCACTAAACCTCAATCAACCTTAACTAATCCGTCAAACATTTTCCCTAGCCGCTGGGGGAATTCAACCTTCATCCAAGCCTCGACCAACCTTCCAACCCAGTCTCGACCACATATCAATCACTCTTTCAACTTAGCCTCAACCAGACTAACAACCAAACATTTAACCTGACCTCAACCAAACATTCGACCCAACCAAAGACCAAATACCAACCAATTAACCCTTGACCAACCATTGACCAACTATCAAATGACCAAATCTCAACCAAACATTGACCAACTTTTTTATCAAAACATTCAACCAATCTCGACCAATCAACAACCATATCAACCAACTTCACATCCACCCATCAATCAACACCTGACCAATCTGGAAAGAGGCACATGGGGCAAGTTTGCTCCTAATTGGCTTGGACCTCTTATTATCACGCACAAGTATGGATCAGGGACTTATCGTCTGTCTTCTCTTGATGGACGCCCAAAACCTGAGCCTCTTAATGCGTTGCATCTGCGACCGTTCTACTGTTAGTCGAGTATTCGTCCACTTGACACTTAACTTGAGCTCCTCCCTTGAGCAATCCCTGTCCTCTTAATCCTACTTCCTTTCAACCCTATTCCTCTTAACAATTCCTATAACCCTTTTATGCTATATGGATGCTTTGTCCTCATAAAAGGGAGCCCTTGACCTTCTATAATCTTGTCCATGACTCACATTTCTATCAAAATAAATCAAGATGTCACAATATCCATGGTCACTATATCAATATCAAAATCAAAAAGCAGACTACTCCCTCGAAGGACAGCTGTACTATCATTGCTGTAATTAATAGACTGCTCCCTCGAAGGATAGCTATTCAAAAGCCCTTATATTAAACAAAAATCTAGACCACTCCCTTGAAGGATGGCTATGACTAATCTGGCAATAAACAACACTATTTTAGAAGCTTCCCGCATTGATCAGCTTCACAATTGACCACCAAGCAAATGACATCTTTATGCAGGCTTCCCGCATTGATCAGTCTGCGCCAAAAAAAAAAAAAAAAAAGAGTCATGGACTTGACTTATAGTTGTCTCAGGGTCTCCTATAAAGAGGGGCATAGTTATCTCTACTCTTAAAATGGGTTACCCTCTTTCCTTCTCCTATCACCTGCTCAAGGGACTTCGAGCTCACTTTAATGTCGAAGTGATTCGATTACCGCTCTAACATAACTATGGTCAACGACGTCACGCATGAACGGGGATCTTGGTTCTCATAACCCCTATCTATGCTATCTTTTGGTCCTTGTCAATGAAAGAGCAATATGCTTTTTACTTCTTCTACACTTTGGTCACATTCACCTTCATCACTTGTCAATCAACTCAACTCTCTTTTCAGACCACCCCCATAACCTATTCACCCTAGTTTCTATGGACACCAATACACATGGAAACTATTGACCCGCTACAATTTATGTTAAGCATAAACCAATACTTGCTGAAGCGTAAATAGACCTCAATTCATTTTTAGCATACATCCATCACGAATATGGAATATTGCTAGGGATGAAAGACCTCTTAACCAATGTTGCAGAATACACCATTTGGAAAAGGCTGCAACATCTCTTCCCCTCATCATTTCATCATAACCACGACTAATTTCATCCCTTTGACCCTCCTTCCCTTCTAGGGAGAACTACATTGGCCTGAGGCCCTATGACCAGGGCTATGTAGGCAGCACTCAGTTGACATGGGGTCTTCTGAGGTTAGCTCGACCACATCCTTTCATCCATTCCTTCCATCGACCACCAACCATTGGAGATCATGCCTATCTCCTTCGACCTCGACCACTTCCAAGACACTGTTGCCTTGGTTGTTTTTGCATGTATGCTACCTCATGACTGGTTAGCAGAATTGTGCATAGACCTTTTTGGACCCTCACAAGTATAGGATCGCAAGCCGGTTGATCCACACTACTTGTGACTTTTTCGTGTTTCTAAGAGCACTTTCTGAGCCCGGGATACCTAGAATGCGATGACCCATTTGGAGCTTCAGCTTAGATTGCATAACCCGATCAGCAGATGACTAAATGCTGGGGCCCGATTATTTCAATTTTGGCACTCCTCGACCCTTGACCTGCGACACTTTTGACCTGACCATCTCGTGCAGTGGTATGCATGCAATCACGACTTTTGCAGCATTCACCCTCACCCCTTTTCCATCCACTTTTTGTCAAATCAGCACCTGATTCCCGGTTCCCTTCCCTCGACTCCTGCTTTGAGGGGGAATACCTTATCCATAATCGGGGCAATCCGCTACCTGTTTTTGTCTTGCAGTTCATTCGAACAACCAACAAGATGAAATCAACCTTATCCCTCACCTGGGGCAATCACTCTTATTTTTGTCTTGCTGTTCGTCCAGAACAACCAACAAGACAAAAAGGGGCAAATGTAGACACCGAAATCATGTCGACTCCCCTGGTCATCCCCCGTCTTATTCTTCTTCGCCTATTTAACCCTTGTCGAACACTTTTTCCATTAACCTTGACCCTAGCAGCATGTAAAAATGAGCACAGAGCTAAAGCTACTCTATCCCCATTGTGCATCTGTCGACGACGGTCGTTACCCGACCGATGTCGCTGACGTCAGTCACTTATCGACCGACGTCAGCAATCCTGCCGACGTCGGTCACCTTACCAATTCTGTTATCAGTTATCATTCGGTTCCCAATCGATTTCCCGAACGGTTATCGAACCGTCTCTCGAACCGCCCCTTTGCCTTCATCAGCATCCACCGATTAATCAATCAACTAATCGATCAATCAATCAATCCCCAAACCCGAACATTCACAAAACTCTGGCGATCAATCAACTCCAGCATTCAACCAATCTGCATTCGCTTCGATCAACTTACGGCGACGCTTCAACGACTCCAATCATGGCTTTTATCATATCTTCTGGCAGGTAAGTATTTACTCTATTTGTTTTATTTCTTTCTGGTTATTATTTGTTTGTTGTTTCTATTTCTATCACCCCGAATCTTTAGACCATAGACCTGAACCCTGAGTCCCTTCCTTACATCCCTGCCTACTATCCCAGTCCATAACTCCGTCCATACTCGACCAAAACCCCCAGACCCTGTCCAGACTCGATATTACCTTGTTCAAACCCTATCTTGACTCTACCAGACCTTCTGCAACTCATCCACACTCTGTCCAAAACTTGCCCCGATCGACGCTGGTCACTACCCCGACCGATGCTGACACTTTAACCGACGTTGGCACTTTCCCTAACCGACGCCGGCACCACAGAGACCGACATCGGCGACTGCACAGAACATTTTACTTCATTATCAGGTACGCATTTTATTTTTTGTCCTTTATTTCTGTCATTTTATCTTTCATTTTATCTACTTTAGTCTAATATTCTGCTTTTTTATCAGTGGGTTGATATCCTTCTAGGAAGTCTTCGTACTTCCGGGATCGGGCGTTCGCCTGACAGCCCACCATATCTTTGACTAACGTTTTTCCATGTTTTAGTCTCTTTTCTTCACAGGTGTCATTCCTCCACAGCCAAAGAGGAGAATCTTCCAACGTCTGATTTTGATGCGCACGACTTTATCAGGTATCTTCTAGCCTTGACCATTTCTTTTAGTTTCTTATTTCTTCTTTGAATGTAGAAAGCAATTTTGCATAGAAACAGGTGTAGGAGAAAAAGAGTAGATAAGTGTCATGTGAGTTAAAACAAGAAGAGGATTTATATAACTATCTCAGTAGGTCCAAGATGCCATGTGTAGCTCCTATGAAGATGATCTAACTCTCCTAGTGGCATGGAAGTTGAATTACTGACTTGATACCTTGACTAGCTTCTTGAAACTTC
Organism: Torreya grandis; assembly: GCA_037957365.1. Taxonomy (NCBI): domain Eukaryota; kingdom Viridiplantae; phylum Streptophyta; class Pinopsida; order Cupressales; family Taxaceae; genus Torreya; species Torreya grandis. Next base: position 866,379 of record JARHVA010004412.1, on the reverse strand, counting down.
TCTTCTTCTTGACATGTTTAAGGACAAGTGGCATTCTTAGTGATCAGATCAGTTTTTCCTACCTCTTGGCTCTAATCTTGACATGTTTCAATTATCTCCAATAGGTTCTCTTTGACACATCACCTCCTTCGCTTGCAAGGTGTCTAGAGGACTCTTATCTCCTTAGGCCTATTTTACACACAAGTGTCAAAACTTGGTTTTAGTTACTTTAGATCATCTAAACTTTATAGATGGCTTATTAATACCATATTGGACCTGAAACAATCCATTTTTAGGCCTCAAACTAGCCCTAACAAGTTGTCTACCAAAAGCCTCAAACAAACCTCATTCTTTGTAGCCCTAAAATAGTGCAAACATATTTGTATAGAGAAATATACAGAGGATCCTAAGAATATAAGGGAATATTATAGTACCCTCTATGGATTTACATCTCCAAGTTCAATTTCATGCTCTAAGTGGAGATATCATTTTTGCCTTTTCTCTCTCCTAATTAGACCTTAATTAGTCCTCCCTACAAATAGAGTGAAAAATAATTATATATTTCCCCACACATGACAAACCTCAAAAAAGTGTGTGATTTAGTTAGACATCATCCTCCCCTACCTCCATTCCAAATTTGATGTTTTGACTCACTGCATAGTCTTGTAAAATAATAAAAACAATCATTTTAACCCTATTTTGTATGGTTTTGTACAACACTATACCAACCAATGGGATGGGATGATGCTTAGGAGAGTCTTGAAAATGTTCTAGGTGGTTTATAAGTTTGTTTGATCTATTTGGAGGAATAAATCTTCATTTCTCTTTCATCAAGTTCTTATGGCTCTCCTAAGCAGCTTGAAAGTGCTTTAACTTGTCAAGGATGGTTCATAAAGATAGAAGCATGAAACCAAAAACCAATTAAAAAAATGGAAGTGTAATAGGGTATTCAAATTCCCCTAGTATCCTAAGGTCCCATGTAAAATGTGTGATCCATACCAAGCAAAGCAAGATAGCCTCTTGACTTGAAATTAATCATTCTGTGAGGTCTGATAAAGAATTGAGTTAGTGAGAGTTTTCCTAAGTTGGTTTTGAGTTAAAATGACCTCAATGAGGTATATGATATCCCCATTGTCATATTTAAATAGTTTTCCAACCATATTTATTCATCAAGTCTCTTTGTACCCTCAAAATCTAGACCTAGGGTTCTTATGCCAAACTGACTAAGAGACCCTAACTACCTGTTTTCACCTTTTTCATTCACTGTTATTATAGATCTATCATGAAAATGAGATTTTAATCCAATCCACACATTTATCTTATGTCTCATAAAACTTTGAAACTTTCTAAATAGTAACTTTACTAGCATATATAGGTAGATTATGTGTTTCTAGATAACATATATAGTTAGCTGTAGGTGATGTCCTTTTGATTTAACTATGTATTTGGTATCTTAGGTCATCAAAAACAATAAAATACTCTATTAAATTTATATTTATGTCTTGAAACACTTCTCAATGTCCTAAAGGACTCAAAACCCTATCAACTTCTCTGTTTAAGGCAACTTATCTTTGTTTGACTATAGATATTTATCTTGAAAGCCTGACTTGTATGGTGATATTGAATTAGGCCTCTTCCACTAGGTCATTAACACTTATAATAGTGTTTATTTTTAATTATTAATAAATATTTCTTAATGCATTCATAAATCCATTATCATTCTAAAACACCTTCAAACTCTATGCTTACTATCCCTATAGTTAGAATCCTATAGGTGATCATTCTTAGGCTACTAGCTTATTTTGTCAAATTTACTTGGTTTGAAATGTTTTGAGATATAAATTAGTCCATTGACTTCTTGGACCATTACCCTATGATTTCATGCTTGAGATTAGCTTTATAACATATTGACATTATTAAATTTCTTGAACCTATGGACCTACAAGCTTGTAGATGACTGTTAGGCAACTTATGTTTGAAACCTTGAAACGTGCAACACAAATGACTTCTAAGAATAAAAGGTTATTTAAACCATTATATAAACACAATTAACGTGATTAAAAAGTCTCAATCTCCTTGAAATACACATTGAAACTACGTCAAATCACCTAATTGCTATGCAAACACAAAACATAGTCTACAAATATGAATGGAGATATGTGACCATGAGACTATTACATAATGTTTGAATAATTATAAGGTTACTTAATGTATTGAGAATAGATTATAGGACAAAGGATAACCATTCAAATACATCTAAGCACCTAGAGAACTTAGAAACATAGAAAATATGATAGTCACTTCAACTTGCTCACAAGAGAGACTTTCCTTGCCAAAAGACTATCCAAATGTGCGACCATGATGAATGAAAACATGTGAGTCATCTAAATACATATTATAATCTAATCAAAATAGTTTAAAATAGCCATGACTTCACATTTTGTTCTGGAGTTACTCAAAACTTAATTTATGGGGTTTTAAGCTCTCTAAAAGTAGTTTGGGCTCTTAGAGCTTATTCATAAAGCTAAGATAACCAATCCAAAGATCAATTGTTAGGGTGTGGAGCTAAAAGCTTCAACCGTTTGCACACACATGAAGGAAGGATGCTGAAGAACCAGAGCCACCGGCATCGGCAGTATGACCGATGTCAGTCAGATGCAGTGGAGAAGGAGACCGGCGACGGCAGAGAGTCGGCCGACGTCGACAGCACCAGACAAGTAGGGACCGACGTCGGTCACCTGTGCGGTCTAGAACTGCTGTTTACGAACAGTCAGTTAGTTAAACCGAGTGTTTGCATGCTAAGAGACTATTTTAAGTCACGAGCTGTGTGTCTAATTTTAGTAGTTATACTTCTATTTTTGTAAGCATGGGATCTTATTTATAGACCCATAAGGCATGTATTGTAAAGTAATTCTAAGGCAAGTAAAGGCATTGAAGCTAGCAAGGTCAAGGAGATCTACAGGTGTAAGGTCAAGGAGATCAGCTATAGCATTCAAGGAGGGATTGTAACTCAGGCTTTAGAGTTGGTTTTGTGTTGAGCAAGAGAGAGAGGGAAGAAGGTCTTGAGGTGTGGCAAGCCTTTGAGGTGGAGGAAGAAGTGGCATCTTCCTTATTTGTATTTTCTTCTAGTATTATCTAATACAATTGTGTGTATTGTCTCTCAAATTCTTTGCTGTCTCATGTTTCTAGTTTCTTAATCATTCTGGTATAATTTCTGTGTTCAATTGCTCATATATAAGTAATCAATTGTGCTACCGTTGGATAAGGGGCCTCCTAACAGTTGGTATCAGAGCTACGGTTTGCAGGAAGCAGGTTATTGTTTTTGATTATAGGTCATTCACAGGGTTTTTTGATTGAGTGGGAGTTCAGCAATGGCAGAAGAAAGCAAGCTACGAATGGAGAAGTTTAACGGCAAGAATTATCAACACTAGAGGATGCAGATTGAGGACTATCTGTATCAGAAGGATCTGTACTTACCGTTGGGTGGGGTTGCATGCAAGCCCATAGATATGAAGGATGAAGAATGGAGTGTTCTTGATCGGAAGGCTCTCAGTTCCATAAGGTTGAGTCTTGGAGCTTTTGTGATTGCCAGCTTATCACAGTGCAAAACAACGGAAGAGTTGATAAAGTCCTTGGCAAATTTATACGAAAAGCCCTCGGCTTCTAATAAGGTATACCTTATGAAGCAGCTATTTACTTTGCAAATGCAGGAAGGAGGTTCGGTACATACTCATCTCAGTGATTTCCATGGTTTGGTAAACCAATTAGCTTCAGTCAACATTATTTTTGATGATGAGGTAAAGGCTCTCTTGATTTTATGTTCTTTGCCTGAAAGTTGGGACGGTATGGTTATGGCAGTAAGTAACTCTGCATCTGCTTCTAAAATCTTAAAAGTTGATGATGTTGTGAGTGTGATCTTGAATGAGGAAATACGCAGGAGAAGCACAGGTGAATCATCAGGGAACGCTCTAAGTGTGGAAAGTAGAGGAAGGCAAAAGGAGAAGATTGAGCAAGGGAAATCAAGGTTGGGAAGGAGATCCGAGTCTAAAGGTATTACCTACTGGTTTTGTGGAAAGAAAGGACATACAAAGAAAGAGTGTTGGTTGAGAGATAAAGAGAATCAACATACAGGTATGGAAGAAGCAAAAGATGCAAATATTATGGTACATGATGCTCTCATACTTTCTTTGGATAGTCACGTAGGATCATGGATATTAGATTCTGGTTCATCTTTTCATGCATCCCCAAACAGAGATTTGTTTCATGAGTATGAACAGGGAGATTTTGGAGTTCTTTATTTAGGGGATGGTACGCCTTGTCAGATAGTTGGCAAAGGGAAAGTGCAGCTGAGATTGCAGATTGACAACACGTGGGTGTTGAAGGAGGTCATGCATGTTCCAATTCTGAAGCAGAGTCTGATTTCTGTAGGAAGGTTGGGAGATGAGGGATGCACAATAACCCTCACAGTGGATTCTTGGAAGGTTACCAAGGGAGCACTTGTTCTAGCAAGAGGTAAGAAAGTAGATACTCTTTATCTGTCTACTTGTATTACTGATTCCACTTCTGGTGTAGATTCGAAGATGTGGCCTAATAGGCTTGGTCACAAGAATAGGGAGGGAATGGAAGTTCTTGATTCAAAAGGTATGTGCACAGATACAGTTCATTGTAAAAAGAGAAAATTTGATGCTTTTGACAGGAACAAAGAAGCCTTGGTGTTTATGGAGGAGATGAAGGATAGAGATCAGTCACAGGGGCTAAATAAATCTGAGTAGGGTAGCATGGACAGAGGTTTGATCCAAGAAGAGCTCGCGGATGAAAATTTCATCACTTACAGGAACACACAGACACCGATGTCGGCAGCTTGGCACCGACATCAGTCATCCAGATACCGACATCAGTCATGTGCAGACCAGCAGGGTCGGTAGGTTGGACAGGAGAAGTCCGATGTCGGTCATCAAGACCGACGTCAGTAGAAGAGACGCCGGCGTCGGCCAGGGGTAACGACGTCGACAGTCAGGGTCAGTGCAGGGAACCGACATCGGTCGGAAGTAGACTGGGAGATGGCCTAGATTGGTCACTGGAACGGATGTTGGGTGAATTACTAAGTCTCAAACACCCATGTGGAGGTCAGGAAAGGTATGTGAACCTCATATTCATTGTTCACCTTCTTTATATTGCTTACTGATAGTCATGAACTAGGAAGATGGAGGAAGCAATGCAGGTAGAATCCAGAAACAGTGGGAGCTTGACATGGATGAGGAGTGTGAGTCCTTGGAGTAAAGCCAAACAGGTACTTGTTGGTGGAGTTGTCAGCTGGATAGAGGGATGGATTCCCATTTTAGAGAAGAGAGTGGATGGACATCTGAGATAGAAGGCTATGGTATATGGTCTTGAGTTAGCTGCAGGGCAATGGAGGTTTGACCATTGTATTTTATCTTTACCAGGTTGGATAATATTAGCTACATTATCCTGTTACTTTTTGCAGGGTTGCATATACAGGGAGTTTTCTGAGCTAAGGGTAAAGTTGGTTCAGAAGTATGTCATGAAGAATTTGGGAGCAGCAAAATTCTTGTGGCATAGGTGACAGGTACAGCATCACAGGTTTGCGTGGTGGTTGGTCTTCAAGGGTGACTTTGAAGAGGGATACAGAGCCTAAGGAATAAAATAGATGGCGTACAGGTACAGGTACAGGTTGCAGCTATTTATCTCCAAGTGGGAGATTGTTAGGGTGTGGAGCTAAAAGCTTCAACCGTTTGCACACACATGAAGGAAGGATGCTGAAGAACCAGAGCCACCGGCGTCGGCAGTATGACCGATGTCGATCAGATGCAGTGGAGAAGGAGACCGGCGATGGCAGAGAGTCGGCTGATGTCGACAGCACCAGACAAGTAGGGACCGACGTCGGTCGCCTGTGCGGTCCAGAACTGTTGTTTACGAACAGTCAGTTAGTTAAACCAAGTGTTTGCATGCTAAGAGACTATTTTAAGTCGCGAGCTGTGTGTCTAATTTTAGTAGTTATACTTCTATTTTTGTAAGCATGGGATCTTATTTATAGACCCATAAGGCATGTATTGTAAAGTAATTCTAAGGCAAGTAAAGGCATTGAAGCTAGCAAGGTCAAGGAGATCTACAGGTGTAAGGTCAAGGAGATCAGCTATAGCATTCAAGGAGGGATTGTAACTCAGGCTTTAGAGTTGGTTTTGTGTTGAGCAAGAGAGAGAGGGAAGAAGGTCTTGAGGTGTGGCAAGCCTTTGAGGTGGAGGAAGAAGTGGCATCTTCCTTATTTGTATTTTCTTCTAGTATTATCTAATACAATTGTGTGTATTGTCTCTCAAATTCTTTGCTGTCTCATGTTTCTAGTTTCTTAATCATTCTGGTATAATTTCCGTGTTCAATTGCTCATATATAAGTAATCAATTGTGCTACCGTTGGATAAGGGGCCTCCTAACATCAATGCCATAAAATGGAATCCCATATGGGTGAAAATTTTTGGACAAAATAACATCCACCAACTCTACTTGTATGGCTTGTACCATCTATTTGAATTCTACCTTCATTAGCTTGTGAATGGAGTGATGGAGGAGAGAAGTGATTTTTTGTAATTTTTAGATCTATAACTTCCTTCCAAGATTTTTTTTAACCTATAGGAGATGAAAGGATACCTATGCAATGTTTTCACTTGCACATGACTTCAAAAAGTCCTTATAACTTTGTCGAACTCTTTAATATGGTGTTGGAATCTAAGATTCTGACCTTATTCTGATTCCTCTAATAGGTTTGATAGTTGAGTAACTGATACAAGATATTTTTAATGTGTATGCTATGTATTTTATCTTTATGGGAACTTTGACAGACATAAAGTTAGCATAAATCACCTTTTCATGCATTTTTACCACCTTAGAATTAGCAAATGAACCTCAAACTTTACAAAACTTCATGAGCTATTGTTAGAATATGTTTAAGACATAAAATGACATTAATTAACCCTTAATAATCTATGGTAGAACTTTATTGTGACTTATTTATTCATGACATGCCTAAACCACTATATGACCATAACATGATTTTATCTTAACTTTTTAAAACTAACCTTAAACCTTGCTAACAAGGTTAATTTAAGACTCTAGGGACCATATAGGGTATGAAATGATCACATGAAAAGACCATGACAAGTTTTAATTTGGAGGGGGTGGCCAAATTTGACTTGGTGTTGAATTTGGTCAATAGTAACCAAATGAGACCATCATAAATTTCAATGATAGGTTCCAAAAGATGTATAGTCAAGTCACCACACTTTATAAACCTAATGTTTAACTACACTCAAAATGTATAATAATTCCCTAGACCCCTAAAAAATCATGTTTCTGAGACATGATCGCCTGATAGTATATCTACCCCTGGATTATGTTGAAGAAATTAAGGTTGACATTTAGATTTACCCTCAATTACAAATGATGGCACCCATCCCTAATGCATTACCCAACATGCTACTATTGAGCCTTCTGCCTAATGCAACCAAAATGTTCCAATGCTCTAACCACTTCATATAACAAACCAACTTCTATTGAGGCACATCGTACGAAACCAACACCTAAGTTTTCTTACCCTAGTAAATATTTAAGTATAACCTCAATCCCATGGTCATAAATTGATCCCCATTATGAAAAATATTTAAATAATACCCTAGGATTCTAACAAGAATGATTTGGATGCCATCCAACATATAACATAGAGGATGAGTAATGAATTCTTGGGTCTCCAAAAATAAATGGGAAACACTAATGGAGAGAGCTCCAATAGAAACTTCACCTACCAAAGGCAAACTAGATCCTACAACCACTCCAATAATCAACTAGAGCTATCACCTTACAAACTTCTTGAGATCAACATCTATGAGATATCCCTTCAAAATTGATGTTGGGTGCATAACATAGTGCAACATGGAGAAATCGACTGCATAATTTTTTTTCATAATTTTGATATCTTCTAATGAGAGATGGAGAAATATGAGGTAGTCATAAATCACTTGGAAGCTTTTAATGCTACTAGACCCTTAAGCACAATAATGTTGTTAGAGACTATGGAGTTCCCTAGCTAGGAAGATAATGAATTAGAAGAGAGTACTAGTGAGATTCACATGTTCTAGTAATTCTAAAGGACAAATTATAGCCTTAAGAACCAAACATAGCAACAAATCCTCACCACATATACTCTTTTGAATAATGGTACCACCCTTCCTAATCCCAAAGTCAAGAATGACCCACAACCTCTAAAACCTAATGATTCAAAGGATCTTATAGAGACCCCACTAGTTTAAAATAAGATAAGGTATAACATAGTAGAAGACATGAATAAAATAAAAGGCAATATAATGTTTCATGAGCTCACCTAGATCACTGAACAACAAAGCTTCCTACTAAAGTCATTTATAGAGAAACCAACCCAGTAAAAACAAAAAACTATCCATGCCAATATGGTCATCCACAAGAACAAAATTGAAGTTCTTCCCTCCCAATTATGAGACTATTTAGTAAGAACCTACATAACTACTTAGTCAACTTAGTAGTTTTAGCTAATGTGATGCCCATGGGAGAAGTTAGGGTTAGTCCCTATTAAATCAGATACGGTGGTGGTTTAATTAGATAAATATGAGGTTAAGGTAGTTGATGAGATTTTAAATATCCATATATAGCTAGAGTTCGAGCCTAGGATCGAATAATTCATAGATATCTAAGTGGTAGAAATACCCAAAGCCTACAAAATGATTCTCAGTAAGGATTGGTCTAAAACCTTAAATGGGTACATGGCTACTAGCTTTATCATATGTGTTTACCTTGAAGAGGCATAACCAATTAGATCAGAGTAGATAGAGAGCATACGATGAAACACATGTTCATGTAATATAATGTTGTGAATGAAATTATGAACCTAGTATCCTTAGATGTAGAATCTACACCCTATATACATAAATGAATAAACATGACATTGACAATGATCTTGAGATGCCAGGTTTGTGGTCCCTATTATTTTATGGGGCTCACTCTAAACAAGGTTTTGGAGTAGGAGTCTTCCTAATTGACCTATATGTAAATTGACACTTAACCACTTATATAATTTAGTTACCCTATAACAATAACATGGAAGAGTATAAATCCTTGATCCTTAGACTACAATTGGCCTTGAAACATAGAGTCAAGAAACTCAAGGTGTTTGGGGATTAGGAGCTAGTCATAAACCAAGTCAGGAGAAGATTTTAGTGCAAAATTACCTATATTAGGAAGTATAAACATAGGGCATAAGATTTGACAAAAATATTCATAGCCTTTAATACTATTCCCATTCCCCAAGAGGAAAATTGAGTGGTTGATTCCTAACAATCTCTACCATGAATCTATCACCTCTAGATGGCATGGGACTATAGGAATCTCTATCAAGTTAATCCCTTGCTTCTGTATTTTAGATAATGTCAAAAAATTCCAAGTCTTCAAAGATGACCAACATATCCAAGAATTCATTAGTAGCACTAAGGTATTTTAATCCCACATCAATGATGACAAGGAAAGCGATGACTTATGAGATACAAATTATGAATAGGATGACATCATGAACCTTAGATAAAACCATGTTCCAAAAGGCATGATCTCCTTAGAGTGAGCGTTTGGCCTTGATAAGTCTAAACACCCAATTGAGAAGACAAGGTACTAAGACACATAGTTAAATACTATTTATTTAGTGTTGCTTGACCATCCCTAGATTGTTAAAATTTGTCCCAATTATACATCTAAGAGATTGAACAACTCAAAGGGTTATTGTTGAGATATATGGACATAATTTCTTGGGCCTATGGAGATCTTAAGATTTTTTACCCCAATGTAATAACCCATATTATCCCCCTCAAACCTAATCAAAAGCCTTTCAGAAAAAGGTAGATACCCATGAACCTAATTTTACATCCACTTATACATAAATAGGTTCACAAGCTCTTGCTAGTAGGAATCATTTTTTTAGTCTACCACTCTACTTGGGTAGCCAATTTGGTACCCATTTGTAATAAAAAAGGAGAGATTTGGTTGTGTGCAGACTTATTAAATCTGAATCGATCATATAATAAATATAATTACCCATTAACCTCATTAGATGAAGTGATTTAGATGGTAAGTGGATCACAAATGATGTCCTTTCTAAATGAATTCTTAGGATACAATCAAGTCCTCATCAACCTAGAAGATAGAACCAAAATTGCATTCACAATGAAGTGTGGTAATTTCACCTACAAATAGATGCCATTTGACTTGATTAATTTAGGATATATTTTTTAGAGAGCCATGGATTTTTCCTTCAAAGGTTTGATATGGAAATGCATTATCATATATATGGATGACTTGACTGTATTCTCAAAATACAAGTTGGATCACATTCATCACCTGTAGAAAATATTCAAGAGATGCACAAGGTATGGTATCTCCTTAAACCTAAGATAAAAAAGAAGAGCATGTTTAGTGTTACCAAAGGTAAGCTTATTAGTCATATTATCATAAAATAAGGTATCTATATTGACCTCAAAGGTGATAATGTGATTTTTAAGACACCTCTCTTGAGTAGTAAAAAGGAACTAAAATCTTTCTTTGAGAAAATTAATTTTGTGCACAAATTTATTTTTGGATTTGATGAAATTGTTAAACCTCTAAATGCCATGCTAAAAAAGGAAGATAAAGTGGAATGCAATGTTTAATATAAGAATTATTTCTAATATATTAAAGAGGCCATCATGCAATCACTAATTTTGATAAACCCATACTACACCAAAGACTTATACTTCTACTATTTTGCTTCTGAGCATATCATTGTTTTGCTCCACACTTAGAAGCAGAACATGGAAGAACACCCAATTAATATCATGAAAACAAACCTAAAATATTTAGAGCTAAATTATTCTACCTTAACAAACATGCCTATTCCCTATTCTAGGCATTAAAGAAATTCTGGCATGACATTCTTAGGAATAAGGTGTACGCTATTGTTTCAAACCTGATGATGAAACTTATGCTTAGATAGAATGAATTAAGAGAGTGAAAAATCTGGTAGATGGACAAAATAAAATTATATTACCTAGAGATTATATCTACTAAGCTTTTCTAATGATAATACCTCATTCATTTAATCATAGATATTAATCCCTAGATTACACTACATCATGTGCACTAAGCATAAGTACTTTGTAAAGACTGGTATGCTCTGATCACCCACTAACTTATATATATAAGTCCACCCCTAGACTCAACCAGACTTAAAAAATCACCCTAAATTTAAATACAACTAATTACATTCTTAAAAAAGGGGTATTTTATAAAAATAATTACAAAGGCATCTATCTCAGGTGCTTATCTGAAGAAGAAGCTAGAGATGTTATAACTAGTTTCCATAGGAAGCTATGTAATGGACATCCCTCTAATAATGTGGTAATACAAAAAATCCTATGATTAGGTTATTATTGGCCCATGATCTTCAAATATGTGTATTCCCACATGCCCTTATGTCATTAGCCTCAAATCTTTTCCAAATGGGTGGTTCATGCTATAATGTCGTTATGGACTTTTATTGAAGGCAACCTATTTGCATAGTATGGGATTGATTTCATAGGATTTATTAATATAAAATCATCAATCAGTAATATATTCATGCTCATGGCCACTGACTATGGTACGAGGTGGACCAAGGTAGTGGCCACTAGGAATAACACTACCAAGGAGGTGATCAAAATTTTAGAATAAAACATAATCACCTGATTCCTCATACCAATGTCATTGGTCTATGACAATAAACTTGAAGTACAATCTATAGAGCTCATTGAGATGGTATATGAACATGTAATTACATTGATATTATCATCTAATTACTATTCACAATGGAATGGTTTGTTAGAATCTACAAAAAAGAACCTAATTGACACAATCAATAAATCCGCTGAAAAGAAGCCCTATGAATGGCAATCATTGCTAAAGTATGCACTTTAGACTAATGTCACCCTATAAAAATAGGCCCTCAAAATTTCACCATTCTTAATGGTGTATGAGTTAGATCCTGTCTTTCTAGTTACCCTTAGATTACCTACCTACAAGTTTATGAAGGAATACATGGAATGTAGTGAGAAGTTAGATTTGAGGCCATTAGACATCATTCAACTAGAGGATGCACGAGAAGAGGCTCTCTAAAATTTCATTAGGCACGAAGGTATAGTCAAAATATGGTTTTAAAAGATAGAAAAATTGAAGTCCTTCAAGATTTATGACCTAGTAATGCAATGGAATAAATCCCATGAAAAGAAAAGCCAATGTTCCAAGTTTGATTTGTTGTGGATTTTCCCTTACCAGATCTTAAAGTTGCTTAGAGAGAATATGATCTACCTCAAGGACCTTGAAGATGTGATCAAGGAATTTGACTCAAGAGAGGAGGTTATTATGGTTTTATTTCCAAAAATAATGAAATCAACACTCTAAACAAGCTAACATCTCTAGGCCTAGATCACAGGGGGAGTTTAGTGAATAAATCTAATGAAAACCTAAATAAAAATTCAAAGAAAATAAAAATTTCCTTACCTTCCTTGATTGATCCAAGAGATGTATTCATTTTCTTACTCGGATTGTGCTCAAAAGGTCTTCATCAATGGGGCTTGGCTATCTCCATATCCTTTTAGCACCACGGTTGGCTTTGGCTTGGCTTAGAAATTTGGCATTATAACACTATGTTTGCATTCATGAATCAATTTCCTGCATAATAACTTTACTCTATCCAAGCTCTCATAATAAAGAGCTCTAGGCTTAATTTTATAGGCTTTGAAATGACTTATAATGAGTTAAATCTTATCCTTGGTTGGCTTAGTTAACCCCAGTAGGGTTGAAAGGTGTCCAAAATCTCATGCTTATCATGAATAGATATTTTTATATATTTTGCATTTGGATAACTCATGATTAGATTTTAAGAATCTCTTTAGGATATTAATATTTGAATTTTCCTTTTTAATAATTAATTTATATTCTCATGGATTAATTCAATTAAGCTTTAATTAGGATTTGCTTTTAATCAATCTTTGTTAGGCTTTTACACATTTTCCAAGTATTTAATTAATTCAGTGTATGTATTTACATGATTTATGGTCCAAATTGATTTAATTACATGGTTAGGAAGTCAAATTTGAATCTTGTAGAAATTCTTAGGATATATGTTCAATGGTTGGTAAGAATTGTTCTAATAGTTGGGTATGAAGCCATTGGTGGCCAATTTTAGATGTATATAGTTTATCCCTGTTTGGGAAGATGTTTCAAGGTGTAGGCACAAAAATGTCTTCTCAAAGAATGATAAAAGCCTTGTATGTCAAAAATAAGATGATGGTTGAAGAAAATTCTCCCAACAATGTTTGGGAAGCCTAGGATGATGCCCCATTGAGGGAGTGGCCATCATATTTATTGATAGATAGTCCCTTGAAAAGAAGCAAGAAGAAAGGTGGAATTAACCCATGAGTGAGATTAATCCAAACAAGAAAATTCTTACATGTATTGATTTAAAAAGGTACTAATTTTCCCAAAGGCAGTTATAATCAATAATAAAATTTAAAATAATGATTTGCCCATAGGTGATTATAATTATTAAGATGACCTAGATTGGATAAATATGATGTTTGATATGAATGTGCCCTAGTTAGAGTAGTTTAGCAAGCATAACTCAAGGATAACACCCATTACATAGATTAAATATGAGTGGGCATAAACATGGGTGTGATGGTCTAATGACTAAAGAAGCCATAACCAACCAAGCATATGAGGATGCAAAGTGATAAAAGAGATGAATAAAAGAATAAGATTGATCATTAGAAATGATTCATTTGTACCTACTAATGCAAAGATGCACATCCTGATTAGTATTAATACAAATATAATGGTCAATGGGTTTATTTGATCAAGATGGGTGGAAGGATTTGCTAAGGTACCAAGGAGAAAATTCTATGGCTCCATTGCTTGTATGACCTCCTGAGCTGATTTTTGCTGTAGCATGTGATGTTAGGCATCATGATAGAACACCATGAGGACTTGGATAAAATATGCATAAGGACGAACTCCCAATCTAATAAAAAATTGAAAATAATGTACCAATGATAAAAACCATGATGACAATGTTGACATATGAATATGGATGGATTCAAGTATAAATGTGTAAGGAATTACCTAATGAATGCACATATAATGGATCGAGGCAATGGTACTGAATGTAAACAAACAAGCAAGTGAATAAATAAACACAAAAAAAAACAAAAAGCCTAAAAATAAAATCATAAAAAATATCCTAGTAATGGATTTTCCCTAATAAAGTGGTTCGAGGATAAATGACTAGGCTTAGATAGGACAAATGTTTTTGGATTTTGAAATTTTATGATTTTTTTTGGAATTTTAAGCATCTCAACTCAATCAATAATTATGCCATGTTAAATGTATAAGCTCACAAAATAGAGAAAGCATGGAAAAATTGAAATGATTCTCATAAATTTATAAAATCATGGACTAGGTTACTCATAAAATGGTGAGAGTGTGATTGAAAGGGGAACTGAGTTGATCGTAACATGAATCAAACATGACCCACATAGTCCCTAAATGGCCTTAGCTCATAATAGTTCCACCTTATAATGGAGGAATCTAACAAGTTTAGCATCTGATTCAAACAAAATAGGCATAGTTTTTATGACGACACACTACAACATAGGAATAGCTAGTTGGTATGTCAAGGCATAATAAACAAATGTTTCCCCTAGTTTTCCCAGTAGCAGTTATAACTATGATACAACTAATCAGATCAATGATACTAATTTTCCCATAGGCGGTTATAGTTAGTAGCAATACCAATGAACATTGATTTTCCCCTCTAGGTAGATATAATCAAGCTCACATAAACAAACATTATAAGAAGGGAACAAGAAATGAAGGATGAAACTACCAAAACTTTTGTCTTACTACTCTAAAGTACTACCTCTATCTAGAATTCTTGAAATAACTATTGAAACTAATCTGATTTTTTACGATGAAAATGTGAAAACAATAGATGAACCAAGGTCAAATAGGTTAGGATAGGATGGATTCAAAATATGATTTTATAGAATGGAATGGTAGGATGGATAAGCGATAAGTAAGGTGATAGGTTGGTAGATTGATAGGATGATAAAGGAGAATGTTGAGAGGGTTTCCCCGACATGGTAAGTTGACTAGTTAGGTATGTGACAACATCAAAAGGAATGGTAAATGAAATGTTATGGTAATTATTTATGTTTGGTTGATGATTGGTTGTTGGGTTGGATGTGTTTGGCTTGGGTGTGGTTTTTGATTATATTATTCCTATTGATTGGGAGATGTATATCTTGATTAGTAAATGATACATTTAGAATAGTCAATCATGTTAATTACTAGCCCACACCTCTTTTGAATAGTTGATATATCAAGAACAAGATACATATTTGGTTTCCAATGATGTTGTTGTGATCTTCATTGGTCATTGATTCTATTTCCTTTAAACATCGAGACAAGATGTCTTTTTAGTCTCTACAAAGGAAAGTGCGGCCATGGATGGTAAATAGGGATAAACAATGGTTGATAGGTTTGATTTAGAAATGGAATAGTAGATGATAATGGAATGAATAATGGAGGGAAACAAATGAAGATTAGGAGTTTTTAGGTACACACAATGTTGCTGATTCTAAATTTGACATAACTTTGGATGTGGTAGGGCTAAAGACTTCTAAATATACTCTCAATAGGAGCATTAGATTTTATTGTTGTTTGGGAATGAGAGTAGGTACCATCTGATTAGGCTATGGATTAGAAGCTATATTGATTTGATTTTTGATAATGTCTTCATCAAGTAGTGAAGAAATTTTGTGCTTAGCTATTAGTACCTCGATGAGGTTTATACCAATGAAGTTTTCTTTATTGTCTCATATCACCTCCGATAAGGTTTCACCTAGGAATGTTGACTTTTGACTTTGATTTTTTTATAACGCGTCCAAATTTTTTTCACTAGAAGATGTAAAGTTTTTTATTTGATTGTCCCCTAGCACCTATGAAAAGGTTTCACTAGGAGTGTTCTTCTACATGAATGTGGTCTTGGCCTCCTTGATGTTTTTCATTTGATATGTTTCCATGGATGTAGTTTAACAAGGTGTGATTCTGTCAATCCTAATCGACACTTGTGAGAGGTGGAATTTCAATAAAATGGCTATGTTGGTTGGTGGTAATGGCATGTGGAATAGTTATGGAATGGGGGGAAGCTATCCAATCTTCATAAAAGATACTAGGAGAACTTATGTCGAAACTAAAGTACTCATCCTCAAAAAACATGGAAGGATCACAAATGTATTCCAATTGATTTGTGAGGCATGTGTAACCAATATTGTAACAACCATGAACATATTCTAATTCCAAATCTAATTCTGACTCCATGGACTCTAAATCCAATGTCAAGATTGATGTTGATTTTGATTCTGATGCTAAATTTGATGTCGATTCAAGAATATAATTTGACTCTAATTTTGATTCTTTATCTAGTATGGATGATGCTTCAATGATGTTTTGTTGAATGCTTGGTATCAGACAAGTACCAACTTATGATGGCATAATAGGCTCTTTGGGAATAGGCTTTGCTATGAAAGATTGCATAGAGATTAGTTTTTCAAAGTGAGATTCCTCAATGATGGAAAAATGATCAAGAGATAACTCCTTAGAGACTAGATTATCAATGGGAGGATCTTGAGAAATATCTTGATTGTCGAGGTAATGATTTTCCAAAAGGTAGTTATAATCATTAAAAAGTGACTCAACAAATATTTCTCAATAATAACTATAGGATTAAAAGGTGATTTATCACAGGTTGACTTATCATAAATGGTTGGTTCTCTTGGTCTTGATTTATAATCAATTGTAAAATAGTAGTTTTGAATACTTCTTAGTCCTTGACCAATTGGCTCTATCAAAGAGGTACTGATTGAATTGGTTGGGGTACTAATTAGATTGGTTGGGGTATTGATTGGATTGGCTAAGGTAATGGTTGGATTGGTTGAGATTTGGTTTGGATTAGCTAAGGTTTGGATTGGATTATTTGAGGTTAGGATTGGATTAGTTGAGGTTAAAATTAGATTGATTGGGGTTTGGATTAGATTGGTTAGAGTTTGGATTGGATTGGTTAGGGAATGGATGAGAATATTTTAATAATGATCAATGATTAGACAATGATAGGGCATTGTGGACCTTGATTTCTCGCACAAGCCAAAGTATGAAGTCCTTGAATGGTATGGATAGGGAATCATGGAGATTGATTGATCACACAAGCCAAAATATGAGATCCTAGAATGATGAAAGGGCATTATAGAGCCTAATTACTCGTACAAACCAATGATGAGGTCCCAAAAGGATAAGGCTAGGGTGTTGTAGAGCTTGGTTGCTTGCACAAGCCAAAGTATGAGGTCTTGGTATAGAAATGGTATTCCTTGGATGTGGTCATATTATGGAAATAGTGTGACATTATGGAGCCTAATTACTTACATAAGCCAAAGCATCTAAGTCCTCCTCATAAACGATATCATTCCAGTTGGTGATGGTTGAAGGATTATAAGTTGGTTCTTAAATATGTTCCCCATATGGAGTATTGTAAGGAGAATAATAAAACTCTTTAAAAAAATTATCCTTGTAAGGGTTTCTAGTCAGATTTTGTGTGGCCATTCTATCATAAATTGTATTGTACATGACTCCACCATAAGTGTATCTAGACATATCCGTATCGATTAAAAAACCTCTAAAATAAAAAGGTCTGAGAGTTTTACAAACTTTGAAAAATAATGTCTAAAAAGACAAATGGTTCAAATGTGATCTATTTTGGTTGAGGGTGGAGCTGTATCTCCAAAAAAAATGGTTTGAAAGGTGGAGTTGTATCTCCAAAATGGTTTAAAAGTGGAGCTATATCTCAAAAATAGTTTGTGCTAAGACTTGGCACAAAATAGTCTAACGTCAAATGTCTAACACCAAATGTCTAATGTCAAATTCCATACACACAAAAGGTTAAGCATCTAAGTAAAAAATAGTATGTCAAAAGTTTAGGCCAAAGTGTTCCAAAAAAAGTCTAAACTAGGAAAGGGAAAAGAGTCACTAGGTCTTTTATCCAAACACAAAGTTAAAATCTAGGCTCAAACAGGATGTGCTAGGACTTTTGGCCAAATAGCATCAAAAAATAGGTTTGAAACAAGGATGATGATGATTTGATTTAATGTAATAAGTTTGGAACAAATTTAACATAGACCCAACACACAAAATCAAATATAAACATGATCAGTTGGTATAAGCCATAAGGTAAAAGGCCCCTGGAGAAAGGATGTGCTCTCCCAAATAAATAAACAAAAAATGATGAGGATAGGATTTATGATCAAAAAAATAATAGTTTTAAAATTTGGGCAAGTAATTAAACTAAGTTACACAACCCAAAATAGAAAGATCTATGTATCAACCCCTATGAAGTGAGGTCTAAATAGAAATCAATCAATGTTTGGATATGAACTTGTAAAGGTTAATTGAAAGCTCAATGTTTAAAGACTAAGATTTTGATGACCAAAAAATCTAGAAAAGATTGGATGGCATGACTACACTAAAAAAGGATATAAATGGCATACATGATTGGTTTGAAACAATGGTATTTGATACAAAACAATACAAGTCTTTTGAAATAATTTGGGCAACATAACAACATTAACACTCCCTCAAAATGTGATCAATGGTTATGTTTTAAAGACTTAAAGGCATAATATTGAAATGATTTGGGTAGCATAACATTACCCATCTCAATCAAGTGACACACACACAAACAAGTTTAGTAAAAAATGTAAGGCACAAGTGTGGTGTAAAATGACCAACATAATGCCTCCTCAAATAAAGAAGTGATGTATAAACAAATTGGTTTTTGGCATGGTTTAAACAAACATAAAGTTTTAGTCTTAAAACACCAAGCAATAAATAATATAAGACCAAAATACAACTAAGTATAACTGTCATAGATCCTATCAAGGTGTGGCAAAATGGGGTTGACTAAAACTAATTTGTTTTCAATCATCTAGATTGATTCCATGTGTACACACTTTCATGTATTCACACAAGAGAAACAACACATAAATTGAGTCTACATCAATTGACTTATTATGAAAAGGTCTTGTAATTTTCATTACCACTACATCCATCACTTGCTTAGTGTAGTGAGATGTCCATATCGATCATACGTCCTGGGCTTAACCTGCCACTAATGGAGATGGTTTAACCAATTAAACCATCATCTTAGTGGGGCAATCCTAGTTTGTATACCCCCTAACCCATAAAGAGGGGTTGAAACATTATCAAGAGATGAATCCCTAGGTCAATTATTCTCTAAAGAACTTGTGAGAGGTAATGACATCCCCTTCACAATCCAAGATCCATGAAAAGAAAAGACAAGTAGAAAGACTTTAGGGTTGCTTTTAGATCACCCAATACTATGTGAGTTTTGAGTCGAGACTAGGAAATGTTATTTATATGGCTTGGAATATGTATTAAATTCAAATAAAGGTGATTTTGGTCTTATAAGATCCTTATATGGTACAGGGTGAGAGCATACATACACTATCTTTTTTGCAAAAATAACAAATAATAAACAATCATGGCATAAAGTGAACATGCTCAAAATCACATAAACTATATATGCTAGGTTCATTTTAAGGCACTAAAATGAAATTATTGTGAAGTTTGGCCTCTTGGATTTGATAAAAACTTTATAAAACATTTAAAAACATATAAGGCATAAAAAATGAACTAAATTCTTTTTAGATACCTAAAAGACGATATGAGCAAGATTGATAACATGTTCTTTTTAATGCCTAAATTAAAATGTTTGATTTGACTAAGTTCCTTTTATAACCCAAAATTAAATGTTTTATTTAGTCTAAAACATGTAAATTTACCTCCAAATCAATCCTTCAACCTACAATTGTTAGATAGTAACCCCCTGCTTAGAAGCACTTTTGGTTTTGAGCAAAACAAGTTTTGAAAATAATCGATACTGATCGATAAGGAATGAGATCAATTCCTATGAACCCAAAGTAAAAAAAAACAAAATTAACAAACATTATTTTATCTAAATAAGACACAAAAATTAATTTCAAAATATCAAAACCTACAAACAACAAGTTAGAAGGCTAAAAATAAAATAGAACACACAAAACATAAAAACATGTAGTTAGTATTTTGATCATAAATTCCAAACTATACATCGGTTATTCACAATTTTTTTTGAGGTTATTTATAGATCCAAGGCACAGCTCTCTACTATCCATTTTTACGAAGTTATTAGCTCTATACTATCCATTTTTATCAAAAAAATAGAAAACAAAAAGTGATAGTCACTAAAAGAGTCATAACTCAAAAACTAAAATTTTAGTGAAATTTTTATGGAATTAGGATGAAACCAATAAGAAAAACCTATCAAAAATTCACAAAAAAAAATAGCAAACATATTAAAAATAAGATCTATTTTAACATCCATTTTTGTTCAAATATGTGGGGTGCGTAATTTTGTCCCACTGGGCGTGCCATTTATGATCAAGTAATTTGACTCAAGAGAGGAAGTTATTATGTTGTTAGTTATAAAAAAATGAAATAAACACACTAAAAAAGCTAACATCTCTAGGCCTAGATCATAGGGGGAGCTTAATGAACAAATTTAATGAAAACCCAACTAAAAATGCAAAGAAAAGAAAACTTTCCTTACCTTCCTTGATTGCTCCAAGAGATCTCTTCATTGTCTTTCTCAAATTGTGCTCAAAAGGTCTTTATTAATGGGGCTTATATATCTCCATCTCCTCTTAGCACCATGGTTGGATTTGGCTTGGCTTGACTTGGCTTAGAATTTTGGAATTATAACACTATGTTTGCATTCATGAATCAAACTCTTACATAATAACTTACTCTATCCAAGCTCTCATAATGAAGTGCTATAGGATTGATTTTATAGGCTTTGAAATGACTTGGAATGAGTTAAATCTTATCCTTGGTTGGCTTAGTTAACCCTAGTAGGGTTGAAAGGTGTCCAAAATCTCATGCTTATCATGAATAGATATTTTGAGATATTTTACATTTGGACAACTCATGATTAGCTTTTAAGATGTTCTTTAGGATATTTTTTAATATTTGAATTTTCCTTTTTAATAATTAATTTATTTTCTCATGGATTAATTCAATTAATATTTAATTAAGATTTGCTTTTAATTAATTTTTTTTAGGATTTTGCACATTTTCAAAATATTTAATTAATTAAATGTATGTAATTACATGATTTAGTTGATTTATGGGACAAATAAATTTAATTACATGGTTAGGAAGTCAAATTTGAGACTCATATAAATGCTTAGGATAGATGTTCAATTTTTGGCAATAATTGTTCTAATAGTTGGGTATGAAACCATTGGTGGTCAATTTTAGATGTCTACAGAAGGCAACAACCTTGTGCTACCCATGAATGGACAATTCCTAATGCATTACTTCTTGGCTATCCCTTACAATATAATATCAAAATAACAACAGTAAGGGTGGTAATGCATATATTGGACTAGGCTTAGGATAATTTGCTTTTGTTGTGTGTTTGATTTGGTTGTGTGTTTTCATCATTTGCTTTGTGTGTGTTTGTGCCCTGCACTTGCTTTTCTAAGATTACCATAGTTTTATTCCCAAGTATCCATCCAGGGAAGGTATCCATTGCTTTAATGGTTTTTAAAGAGGATCTGAGTTTAGAAAAAGTGATGACCACTCTAAAGGATGATCAAATAGTGAAAACTAGTACTAGAATTTGGGAAATAGAAGGCAAAAATCCAATATTTAACATAGTGATAAGTAAGGCAACTCTCCAAGAAACACTAAGAGAATTAAAACTTATTGATGTAGCACTGAACAAGTGAATTAATAAAATCTCTACTCTATCCAAGGCCATAATAAACACTTCAAAAGAAAAGAACAAGGATATTATGAATAACTTAATAAGCAAAAGGTCACCTAGATATTGGAAGCCTACTAAGACTACCATCAACCTTAGATACATTGGTCTCCAACCTTGACAAATCAAACATCAAATATCAGATCAAAAGAAGTTTGAGTTTTTAAAATACATATATGTTAAGTTTCTTTCTTAGAAAGGGTGATTTTGGTAACCTTCATCTCAAGTTTTTGGCTTGGTTGGCAATGGATCAAGGCCAAAAGTGAGATAAAAGTATCTCTATTGGGTGTTAGGTTGTGGAGCTAAAATCTTCACTGATGCAGACATAGAGGAGGATGCTGAGTGTCACAGTCACTGGCGTCGGTCAGGCCAACTGACGTTGGTCAGGTGTAGATAGGAAGCTGCCAACATCGGTCAGGGATCGGCCAACATCGATCATCTCTAGGCAGACAGGGACCGACGTCGGTAGCTTGTGCGGTTCAGAACTGTGAGTTTTACAGACAGTTTGTTAACAAACCAGTCGTTTGCATGTTGAAAGGCTAATTTTAGTCTTGAGCTGTGGATCTAATTATTGTAATTGGATGTCTAATTATTGTTTGCATCAGATCTATATAATAGACTCATGGGCTATATTGTAATTTGTGCTAGTTGAGTAAGAGCAAGGTTAGCTCCTTTAGAGTGAAGAGAGCAAGGTGTGTTCCTCCTAGTTCCATAGGGGTGCTGAGTGTGTATGATCAGGTAGAGTTTCAGGTTGTACAAGTTCTGGTAGAAGATCCACCAGGGTACTAGTTTAGAGAATCATAAGGACTTGGTGAGGTAAGGACAAGGGTTCTTCAGGGTGTAAAGAGATCTACATGGTAATTAAGATCGGTTGATCTATAGGTGAGTGTGTGTGCGAGATCTAGGTTTGTAAGTGTGCAAAACCAGGTTGATTTACAGGTGTGCAAGATCAGGGAGGTCAGAAACACAATAGGTAGCAAGATTAGGGGAGATCTACTTGGAGTACGTTGAGTACTTGGAGTATAGTGTGTACTTGGTCATGGAGTGCATGAAGCACTTGTGTATTGGCAGTAGTGATACTAACTGGTGGTACTGGCAGTAGTGATACTGACTGGTTGGAGGTGAACAACAACTCTATGCTTGAGTTGTTGTTGGGACTGTAATTGAGAGAGTGAGCTCTTGAAGAGATTTACTGTTTATGCCCTAGAGGTGTGTAAGGAAGAAGACTATGGCATCTTCTTTGTTGTATTTCCTTCTGGAAGAGTATTAATACA
Organism: Torreya grandis; assembly: GCA_037957365.1. Taxonomy (NCBI): domain Eukaryota; kingdom Viridiplantae; phylum Streptophyta; class Pinopsida; order Cupressales; family Taxaceae; genus Torreya; species Torreya grandis. The sequence continues at coordinate 843,094 of JARHVA010004412.1, read as the reverse complement.
ATTGGGTATTGTCTCTCATATTTTGTGTTGTTTTTGAATTCTAGTTACTTGTTACTTCTGGTTAAATTTTGCATATTTAGTTGCTTGGTAATCAATTGTGCTTCCTTGGTCCTAACAAGTGGTATCAAAGCTAAGGTTGCAAGGAGCAAGTTCATGTTTGATTACAGGTCACTCTCAGGGGTTTCTAATTGAGTGGGAGTATAGCAATGGCAGAAGAAAGTACACTAAGAATGGAGGAATTCAAAGGCACGAATGGTCAATTATGGTGGTATGGAAAGAAAGAGTAGGTAAAGAAATATTGTTGGTTGGTAGAAGATCTGCATGAAGGAACTGAAGAAGCAGATGTTGTTGCACAGGATGCTCTGGGATGTTCTTTGGATAAAGTAGAATCTTGGTTTATAGATTCTGTTGCCTCTTTCCATGCAGCCTGAAATAGAGTATTTTTCCATGTTAAGGTATTTGGAGACTTTGGAAAGATTTATTTAGGGGCTGGTGTGCCTTGTCAAAGTATTGGCAAAGGGGAAGTGTGGCTGAAATTACAGGCGGCCAACACATTGGTGTTGAAGAAGGTCATGCAGGTCCCAGTCTTGAAGATGTGGCTAATTACTTCAAGAAAGTTGGGTGATGAGAGATGCACAGTAACTCTCATAGCAGATTCTTGGAATGTTACCAAAGATGCACTTAAATTAGCATGTGGTAAGAAAGTAGGTACTCTTTATCTACCTACTTATATTACTGATTCCACTTTTGTTGCACAGGTGTGGCTTTGTAGGCTTGGTCACATAAGTGAGAAGGGAATGGATGTTCTTAAGTCAAATGGTAAGAGTTCAGCTTCGGAGAGCATAGACTGAGATTTTTATAAGCAGTGGGATGCTTCAAGAAAGGATTGGATTTATTTCAAGAAAAGGAAGACTGATGTATTTGATAAACTTAAGAACTGGAAAGCCTTTGTGTTCTTGGAGGAGATGACAGACAGAGATTAGTGGATGGGACTGGATATCTCTGAGCAGGGTAGTTTGGATAGGGTTTTGATTCAAATTAAGCTCGCGGGTAAAAAGTCATCACTCACAGGAAAACATAGGTACCGACGTCGGTTAGGGGAAACTAGCGTCAAATAGACAGGTACCGACATCAGTCATGTGCAGACCAAAGGAGTCGGTGGTGTCGGGTAAGTGGAGATCGACATCGGTAGGATAACCAGAGTCGGTGACCTAGATAGTCGCATAGAACCCATGTCAGTCGGATGCAGACTATGTGGTGACCGAGGTCGGTCACTGGAACATATTTTGGGTGGATAACAAGCTGTCAAGGAGTCTCAAATGCCCATATGGAGGACTGAAAGGGTAAGTAAGCCTCAAATTTGTTTTTCCTCTTCTTTATACTCATTGCTCACTGCAGAGCAGGAAGGATCCAGGAAATAGTGGGAGCATGGCATGAATGAGGAAGTTGATTCCTAGGATGTAGAACCAAACAGTAGATTTGGTAGGGTTGCCAGCTAGTATGAAGGCACTAAAAGATGAATGGATACCTTAGTTAAAGAATAGAGAGAATGGACACGTGAGATGGAAGGCCAGGTCATATGGTCTTGAGGAAGCTCCAAGATAGTGGTATAGGTTTGACAGGTGGATGACAAAGCATGGCTTTAGTCAATGTCATTGTAACTACTGTGGTTTCTTTACCAAGTGGGTGATGATTGCAACATCATCTTGTTACTGTATGTTGTGTGTTTGCTTGATGCAGGGTTACACATACAGGGTTTTTTGAGCTAAAGGTAAAGTTAGTTCAGAGGTGTGTCATGACGAATTTGGAGGAGCAAAATTCTTTGGCATGAGTAATCCTAGAGACAGGGAAGATCACAAGTTGATGTTGTCACAGGATGATTGTGTGAAGGTAGTGCAGGATGCAGAGACGGGCAACACACCTATGGATGTATAGTTCACAGAATAGAGTCCCCAATCAGATGATGAGGTTGAGTACATGTGTACTCCCTAAGTTTTCCCAAGCAGTGGGTGCTATCAGAAAGTTTGTAGTCAATTCAAGAAGGAAGCACTAGAAAGTGATTCAGTGGGTTCTCAAGTATTTGAGAGGGACCATCAGCAGGGATTCATGCTATGTAGGGTCAGGCACTTTGGATATGGTAGGTTACTTGGATGACAGGTGTTGCACCATAGGTTGTGTGGTGGTTGGTCTTCAAGATTGAGCTTGAAGAGGGATACAAGCTAGGAAACAAATTAGATAGTGTACAAGTATAGGTACAGTGCAGCTATTTATCTCCAAGTGGGAGATTTCTAGGTTATGGAGCTAAAAGCTTCACTGATGTAGACATGGAGGAGGATGTTGAGTGTCATAGTCACCAGTGTCAGTCAGGCCAACTGATGTCGGTTAGGTATAGACAGGAAGCTACCGACATTGGTTAGGGATCAGTCGACGTCGGTCATCTCCAGGTAGATAGGGACTGATGTCAGTCACCTGTGCAGTTTTAAACTACGAGTTTTATGGATAGTTTGTTAATGAACTAGTTGTTTGCATGTTGAAAGGCTAATTTTAGTCTTGAGCTACAGATGTAATTTTTGTAATTGGATGTCTAATTATTGTTTGCATGAGATCTATATAATATACTCATGGGCTATATTGTAATTTGTGCTAGTTGAGTAAGAGCAAGGTTAGCTCCTTCAGAGTGAAGAGAGCAAGGTGTGTTCCTCCTAGTTCCACAGGGGTGCTGAGTGTGTATGATCAGATAGAGCTGCAGGTTGTGCAAGTTCTGGTAGAAGATCCACTAGGGTACTGGTTTAGAGAATCATAAGGACTTGGTGAGGTAAGGACAAGGGTTCTTCAGGGTGTAGAGAGATCTACATGGTAAGTAAGATCAGTTGATCTGTAGGTGAGTGTGTGTGCGAGATCTAGGTTTACAAGTGTGCAAAACTAGGTTGATTTGTAGGTGTGCAAGATCAGGGAGGTCAGCAACACAACAAGTAGCAAGATCAGGGGAGATCTACTTGGAGTACATTGAGTACTTGGAGTATGGTGTGTACTCAGTCGTGGAGTGCATGGAGCACTTGTGTACTGGCAGTAGTGATACTGACTGGTGGTACTGGTAGTAGTGATACTGACTGGTTGGAGGTGAACAACAACTCTGTGCTTGAGTTGTTGTTGGGACCGTAATTGAGAGAGTGAGCTCTTGAAGAGATTTACTGTTTATGCCCTAGAGGTGTGGGAGCCCTAGAGGTGTGTAAGGAAGAAGACTGTGGCATCTTCTTTGCTATATTTCCTTTTAGAAGAGTATTAATACAATTGGGTATTGTCTCTCATATTCTGTGTTGTTTCTGAATTCTAGTTACTTGTTACTTCTAGTTAAATTCTGCATATTTAGTTGCTTGGTAATCAATTGTGCTTCCTCGGTCCTAACATTGGGGCTATAGATGCCTTAATAGTAGTAAATAAATTCTCAAGTGTCCCCCCTTAGCCAAAATTCTATGAAATGAACCCCACCTCAGAAGTCCTTTAATATCTAGGTGTACCCAAGCTCACAAAAGTAAAAAAAAACAAAATCATACATTAACATACAAAGTGGCATTAGAAAGAGTTAGAGCCTAATAGGTTACTTGTTGAAATAAACTTGACCACTTTTCATACTCAAAGTGTATCATATTGAGTTCAGTTTTCCTGTGTCAATGTTTAATATTGGATGGTCATTATCTAAGTTCTAAATGCTAGGGTAGCATTTTACTTGCAATGCCACCATTTTTTGTGGCCAACACAACCCGCTTTATTTGAAGAAGTGGGGGACCCCTATAAAAATGCTCAACTTGAAGCTCCCAGAGTTTCAATCCCTTTTTAGTTGGATTTAGACCTTTGAGAATCCTCAAACCTCTATTCTACCATAGTTTGTTAAATGTTTAATAATGTTTATAATGATGATTTGGTCTTTGTTAAAGATCCCTATAGTTTGTTGAGTTTAAACATAGTTTAGTCCTTGCTATATTATAAAAGAGTAAAGGGTTTTCATATTTAGAATATTTCATTATGTTAACTGTGTTTTTCATAGATTTAGAATCATGTTGGTTTTCCCAGAGTATCAATCCCTTGGAGTCCTACTCGATGTTTCATGAAGCTTTGGTGGTAGGCAAGTGAGCTTTTAATTTATTATGTGGATTTCTTTTGACTTAGTCACTTTTCAATAAATCTTGTAGGACACCCCAATGAATGAGGAAATACCATGTGGATCCTTTTAGATGTGTCAATCTCTTGGAATTGTCAGAGATGTCAAAGCCTGAGAGAGCCTAATCGAATGATGAATAACCATGTGGATCCTATTAAATGTGTCAGTTTCAAAGACCTGTTAGATATGTTAGAGCCTAGGAGAGCCCAATCAAATGAGGAAGTGACATGTGGATCTTGTTAGATGTGTAAGTCTCTTAGACATGTCAAAAATTTAAGATCCTAAGAGAGCTTTATTGAATGAGGACGTGTCATGTGAATCTTGTTAGATGTGTCAGTCTCCTAGACCAGTCAGAGATGCGAGATCCTAAGAAAGCCTAAATGAATGAGGAAGTGCTACGTATATATTTTTAGATGTGTCAGTGTCTTGGACATGTCAAAGATGTTAGATCCTAATAGAGCCCAATTTATTAAACCACACCATATAGTACTTATGTATAAAATGGTAGAAAAGGCCCAAGATAACCTAAGGTGGTTAAAATGAGGTGTGGTCAGATTTAGAAGCCAATAGGAGGTTCTACATGTCACCTCACTACTCCAAGTGGCCAATTCTAGAAATCAAAATAGTAAGAGTGTCACACATAACCATACATAGGTGGAATACATTATAGGTAGGACCAAATAGTGATAGACACATGGCATAACCTAGAACCACCTAATATTTCATAGTGGAAAATTAGTTGTGTTCCTACCACAATTCTCACATTAACTAAATGTGAATCTGGGCCCTTATTAGATAATTTAAAATATCTCATTATAGTTCCAAATCAAGGCATGGAGTGTAAAGTTTAAATTCTAAAGTTAATGCTAGTTTGGGAAATGAATGAGTGGATTGAGCCACCAACTCAAATTTAAACTCATGTTGGGTGAGATACCAAAGGCTATTAATGTAGAAGATCTCTACAGAGACCCATAAGTCCTCTAATTAATAGAGTATACTACTACCACTATTAATTCCCTAAAATCCTTCTCTACAGTACTTCCTCATGATTTGTATGTATATCCTCACCACTTAACTCGGTAATCTCAACCATGTAGAAATGATTGCTTCATCTTCCAATGCCAAGCCAGAGCTTGAATATAGGGACACCACATTCTCTGCCAACCTAGTGTCATTTTACCATTATACCAAGGTCTTCAATTTAATGTAATATGTACAAACACCCACCTTAGATGATGATAATGATGAAAAATAATACCTTGATGATGTCATTGCACTAGGAAAGTCAAGATTACACAAGCCCATCGCCAAACTTGAGGTATTTTATTATGTAAAACTCTTTGGGAACTTATTGTAACTTATAAGAATGTTCTTCAAGATAGGTATGACCTAGTTTACTCCATCAATTCAAAAAACATGGTTGTAAACATATCAAGGGCTGATTTTAAGTAGTATTACAACGTCCTGAATTAACCTACAACTATGATTCTAGCATAATTGATGCATGAGCCAATGTCTATAATATATATTGAGTCTTCAATGACTAGGTAATTGACCAAGAGTGATGAGTCAACCAAGATGAAATCAACACTACCCTATCCACCTATTTAGGAAGGTATTTTACATTATGATGCTCTTATTAAACTGCCTATTTAGATCCAATGACCCTATACATTTGAATCACTTATGGGTGACATTTTGAGAATAATCCTCAAAGGGGAAGATGTCTTGAACCTAGGGAGCATGATTAATTTCAACCTCATTGGGTTCATATCAGAGGCTTGGGTTGGAAGTAATTTTATATGTTGAGTTACAATGTAGATAATGTTTGTGCCACTATTATGTTCAAACCTTCCATGTTTTCACCATGGACTCCCAGGGGTGATGTGGTGCATGTATATTTATACAAAACATATGTCTACCACTATAAGAACCACATCCAGGAACTATGTGAGTCATTCTACATGGAAGTCTACATGGATATATATGAGGTGTCATGCTTTGGATTTCCAAAAAAAAAAAATAGTCCCTCACCCCCATTTATCATTAATGGTACTAAAGGGATGACACCATCATCCACATCATAGATGTTTGCAGGTCCCCCCTTTACCTACCATATCAAGTCATAGACTAGTTAGTTGAGTTCCTAGATATCCAATTAATTAGTAGATGGCATTTTTAACCACTACCTTAGCCACCAATAGAAGGCTTGCATAACCTTCCCCATATTAATTTGCTATCATGTATACATAAGTCCACCTCCATTACAGAAGATGGCTATGGGTAGATATTATTACACACTGAGTAGAGAATAACACTAGGATTAGGACCCTCATGATGACATCATGGCTCATGTGATGAAATGTCAAGATGATCTCAATATCACTTATAACCATGTGCCTCACCTAGATAAATAAATCCACCTCAAATGTGGTGATGATAAAGTGGTGCTAGCTAGGCTCAAGGTGAAGAAGAAGGGAAAGTAGGATCAAACTTGACCATCCACTCATAACAACTCTTGATTGCACCTAATTTTTTAAATAAGATCATCCAAAGTGTCCCAACTCTCTTTCTTCCATGAATTTTACATCCTCTAGTCTCTACCCAAGCTCCACCACCTCCAGTGACTCAAGATACACAACCTCCAATGACTCAAGATCCACCACCTATAATAACTTAGGCTATTCAACCCTAGGATGTGAAGGCATTATGATTTGACATCAATATAATACTTAAGTCAATCCTAAAGCATGAAAAATAACATCATGCATGGATATTCTTCCCATGTTGCCTTCATTTTTTAATAACCTAGTGGAGAACCCCCTAATTTCCCTATCCCTATTAGGCTCACTTAGGTGGTTCCTCCCTATTTCTCAATCCAACCACCCCCCATAATTCACTCAAGTACCTCAAGATTTGGTCATGTACAAAATCCTTGTAACCCAATTTCCTTCCACTTAGCTCATTCCACCCATAGGGATCCCTTTAGGTTGCTTCTGATCTTTTGTAGCTTTTGTTACCTAGCAATTAACACCCTGTTAGGTCCTTTCACAAGCTCCACCACCTCCATACATTCCCACTCAAACATTCATAATGGTACCCCCAATAATGAGTGTACTAGTGCACATAGTTTAGTTAGATCTAGACATTTTATTAACACTTATAGTCATCACTACCACTACAACTCATAATATTGAGATGCAAGCTGATTCAAGCAAGAGGCCTTAAAAGAATCAAAAGGTAACTCCCAATACTTAGTCCCCTATTGCTCCCATTTACCTCCTAGATCTTCCATTTTGATCATCTTGGGTACTTAATAATGTGGCTTTAACCATCAATTTTCCTTGTTCTTTTTAAATATCCCTCTCCTTGGTGCCATGAAACCACAAGTCAATTTGACCCAAACCCAATGACATGCCTAGATGTTCCCATGGGCTTACTTATTTATCCTTCCCCTTTTCACCCCTATGCACCCTCCTCCTCCATTTTTCTCTTCCTTCCTACCCTCCACTTCATCCATTCTTTCTCCTCCCATGCCTCCACTTTCCACCTCTATCTCTACCACCCTACCTTCATCCTCTTCTACTCTAGGAGTTTCTATAGGATCACAGGGACCTGACATGATCTTGTAGGTGATCCCAAGGTCTAATGGAAGTTTTATAGGGAGTTTGATAATATTAAGAGGATTATCACACAAATATTCACTCAAGAGGGTGATTTAGTGGTGTGGTAGACCAAAAATACCTCTTTTCCCTCATTAAAGTGATAACTTTTAATGGATAAGAGAAGGTGGATGAATGTCCAATCTCTATGATTGGATCTACTCATGACATGTATGAGAAACCTATGGAGGACATGAAGGAGAAAGTTTAGGTGCTTGAGAAATAGGTGAAGAGCACCTTTCCTACATAATTGATTGGCAAAGTCAAGGATGCCCTTGTGTAACTCTTTATAGCTCTTAGGGAAGTGGTAAGGACACTGACCACAAGTAGGGAACACCTCTAGTGAGTGCAAGCATACTTATAGAGGATCACTCACATGGATGTCAAGTGTAAAAATCTCATTGTGGTTATCCATAAGGGTATATTCCCAAAGTTGAAACACATGCCTCTCTTAGACTAGAACTTATATCAAACTTATGCCAAGAGCATGAGGGCCTCAATTAAAGAGTGGTTGATAGTGGCACAAATAGTTGTAGAACCTCTAAAAGAAGGCAAGGAATGAATAATTACTTAATTTAAGGAAGTCAACATCATAGGAGCCTTGATGGATAGAGAATAATTCAAAGTCCACCTGGGTCATTTCAACTAGGTCATGAGGAGAAAGGTGGTAAAGGCCAATAGGGCTAGAGCCAAGGTGATTCTAAATCTCTTGATCTAATCCACTATGAATATCAGAGAGATGTTGGAGGTGAAAGTTTCCCTTCAGGCCCCACTCCAAATGGACCAACAACTATTGTCCTAGTCTAAAGTGATCTTTTAGGAGCCTCCCATGAACTTGGCCAAGTTGGATAGGGAATTCAACTTGGTGGAAACTATGCTAGAATCCAAGGAGGCAAAACCTAAGTACATGGGAGATGGTTCTCCTCCATCTCCTTATCATATCAACTTAGTGAGCCCTAAACATCATTTGGGGAGGTAGGGAATCTTTTATTTTTTATTGAATCAATGCAGTTGTAACAAATTTAGGTGGCCATTATGGCCAAGGATGGCAGCCTCATGCTACTAGGGGGTGATCCCCATCCTCTATATATATTGTATATTACTTTATATTGTATAGGTCAACATTTTCATGTAATGAAACTTTGTTAAAACTAATAAAATCCTTTTATTTGTTTTGACCTTGCCTTATACTTGTTGAATGTGGTCCATTATTTCTAGTTTAGAGTTCAAGTTTATGCAAGAGGAGTGATTTTATGCTTATTTTATAGAGATGAATATGTAAATTATATTATGCATTCAATAATATAATTATTTATTTTTTATTTCTAATTTCCCTACAAAAAATCCATGATTTATGTTTCTTTAGTTATAAAGTGTTTCAAAAGCTTTATGTGTCATTATTGTAAATCTTTTGAGTGTTTGCATTTTGTGAAGGACCTATAATATAATATTCATATTGGTGTCCCTTATAAGTTTGCCTATTGAGTGAATAAACATTTGTGCCATTATGGAACTAGGCACATAGTGGTATAACTATGATTTGGCATGATTTAGTTCTTAGGCATTAACAGTTTTTGATTAGAAACATCCTTTTATGCTCTACCTTACTCTCCCATTTTTATTTTTATTTTAGAATTGAAACTCTCTCCTATTTTATAAATTGGCAAGGTCAGGCTCAATAACAACCAAGAACTAAATTCAATCAGATATAATAACTCTAAGTATTCATCAAATAGAATTTGAGTATTCGATGGTAACAATTTATGTTCTATGAGTAAGATAGGTTAAACTACTTGATCCTTGGATTGAGCCAGCATCAATCCTAATATTTAATGAGGGGATATATTTATCTCATGAATTATCTCCCACTTTTATTTCTAAAACACTAAATCTCATGAATATCATCGGATGCAATATTTTAGGGTAAACAATAGCTAGTGTTAGAAGGAGGGCTTAGATGAAGAGTAATTATCAATTTGAATTCAACCTTAAAAATAATATTTTATTAATTGAGTCTTTCTACCCCTCATTTATGATTTCTCTATTGTTGTGTGATTCAAACACAGCTAAAAATAATTAGCACTAGAAGGAGGGACTCTTGGTAAATACATATTAACACACTAGTTTAACCTTAAATAATCTAGAACTTACTATGCAGATCACCAAATTTAGGTTTGGTTGTGGTAGATTGATTTTTTCTCCCTTAAAATTACATAGGAGAGCCCAACTTGGTGGAAATGAACCTATAATTATAATTGTTTCCACTAGCTCATCCTCTCAGTTTGCCCCAAATAGACCACACCTAATAGTTGTCCACATGGCCTAGTTAGCCAAGTCAGCTATTAGTGTTCCTAGAGTCATCCATGACCTTCCTAGAAACCCACAAAGATACCTCCCATGTTTTACACTTGGTGTAGGATGGATGGAATAAGAGCATATGACTTCATACAAAACCACCCTCATGTTCTTAAATGTAGAACATGAGGATGTGGCCTATAGACTATTTCCATTACTGATGGATGCATTCTATGATTGGTTCTTTAATCTCTTTGAAGATTCTATCATGGGAAGGGAAAAATTAAACAACACCTTCTTGGCTCAATTTGGGCAATTCATTTACCCTAGTGTCCTTTACCAATTGTTCACCTATATTAAGAGGTAACCAAATGAGCCCATCAAAAAAATTTAACACTAGGTTCCAAAATATGTATAGCTAGGTCACCATGTTTTATCAACCTAATACTCAACTGGTGCTTAAAATGTATAATAACTGCCTAGACCCCTAGATAACCATGTTTATGAGATGAGATCCCTTGATAGTAGACCTGACCTTAACTTATGATGAATCCATTAAGGTTGATAGTAAGATTAAACCTCAAGGAAAAATTATGGCACCCATCCATAATTCATTACCCAACATGCCACTATTGATCCTTCTACCTAATCCAAACCAAAATGTCACAATGTTCTAACTATTTCTTATAAAAAACCAACTTCTACTAAGGCATGCTGTATCAAACCAACACATAGGTTTTATTACCCCAGTAAATATTGAAGTAACACCTCAAGCCCATAGTCATAAATTGATCCCCATTATGAATAATATTCAAAGCATACCCTAGGATTCTACCAAAAATGAGTTGGATGCCATCCAATATATGGTATAGGCTGAGCAATGACTTCTTGGGTCTATAGTAATAAATGGGAAACATTACTGGTGAGAGATATAATATAAACTTCACCTACCAAAATAAAAACATATCATAGGATACCACTCCAATAATCAATTAGATCCATCTCCTAACAAGCTGCCTAAGATCAACATTTGTGAGATAGCCCTCCAAAAATAGTACTAGATGCATAAAACAACCCAATATGGGAAATTTGATTGCATATAATTATATAGTGCCTTCAATATCTTCCAATGAGAGATGGAGGAATACGATGTAGTACTAAACCACTCAAAAGTTTCTAATGTTACTATACCCTCAAACATAATAATGGTGTTAGCTACTATGGAGTTCTCTAGCTAGGAAAATAATGAACTAGAGGAGAGTACTAGTGAGGTCCACATATTCTATAAATTATAAATTAGAAATTATTAACCTAAGAACTATATTCATAAACAACCCCTCACCACATCTACTAATTTGAATAATGGTGTCACCCCTTCTAATCCCAAAGCTAAGAATGACCCGCCACCTCCAAAACCTAATTATTCAAAGTATCTTATAGAGATCCCACTAGTTTAGATTAAGATAGGGTATAAAATAGTATAAGACATGAAGAAAATAAAATCCAATATAACACTTCATGAGCTCACCTAGACCACTGAATAACAAGACCACCTATTGAAGTCACTTATAGAGAAACCAACATAGCTAAAATAAAAAATATCCATGCCAATGTTGTCATCCATAAGAACAAAATTGAATTTCCTCCCTTACTTATAAATATCATAATATTCAAGAAGAACCTACATAACTACTTAGTCAACTTAGGAGATTTAGCTAATGTTATGCCCATGGGAATTTGTGGTAAGTTAGGATTAGTCCCTTTCAAATCTGACAAGGTGGTGGTTCTGCTAGATAAGTCATAGGATAAGATAGTTGGTGAGATTTTAAATGTTCATATGTAGTTAAAGTTGATCCTAGGATCCAAAGATTCATATATATCCAAGTGGTATAAATCCTTGAAGCTTATGAAATACTTTTCGGTAGGGATTGGTCTAAAACCTTAAATGGGTGTATGGCTACTGATTTTTATCATGTGGTTACCTTAGAGAGGCATATACAATTAGATTAGGGTAAAAAAAGAACATAGGATGAAACATAATATTAAAAAATATAATGGTGTGAATGAAAATATGAACTTAGTCTCCTTAGATGTAGGAATCTACTCCCTGTCTTCAAAATTGACTGAACATGAAACTAGCAATGATATCAAGACACTAGGTTTTTGGTCCTTGTTCTTTGACATTGCCAATTCTAAACAAGGCTTTAGAGTTGGAGTCCTCCTAATTTACCCATAAGTAAAATTATGCTTAACCACTTATAGACTTTATTTCTCTTGTACTATCAACCTGTAAGAGTAAGAACCCCTGATCTTTGGGATGTAATTAGATTTGAAACATAGAGTCAAAGAACTCAAGGTGTTTGGGGATTTAGAGCTTTTCATAAACCAAGTCAAGAGCAGATTCTAGTGCAAAATTTCCTATATTAGGAAGTACAAACATAGGGCATGGGATTTGATATAAATGTTCATAACTTTGAATGCTATTCCCGTTCTTCAAGAGGAAAACCAAGTTATTGATTCACTAGCAATATCTACCATGAATCTATCACCTCTAGATGGCATGGGACTATAAGATTTTTCTATTGAGTTGATCCCTTACCCATATATCATATATAATGTCAAAAAATTCCAAGTCTTTGAATATGAAAAACATATCCTAGAATTCCTTAGTAGAACTATGGTATTTGAAGCTCACATCATTGATAAGGAAAGAGATGACCTAAGAGATATAGACTATGACCAAGATGACATCATGAACCTTAGAGAAAACCATGTCCCAAAAGACATGATCTTCTTAGAATGATTATTCATTCTCAATAAGTCTAAACACCCTACTTGGAATCCAAGGTACTAAAACACATAATTTAATACTATTGATGTTGGGTCCCCTGACCATCCCTAGACCATTAACATTGGTCCCAATTATACATCATAAGATATTGAACAAATCAGAGGGTTGCTATTGTGATATAAGTACATAATTTATTATGCCTATATAGATCTTAATATCTTTGACCTGAGTGTAATAACCCATACTTTCCCCCTCAAACCTAATCAAAAGACTTTTAGATAGAGGTAGAGACTCATAAACTTGATTTTAGATACACTTGTACACAAAGAGGTTCACAAGCTCCTATTGGTAGGAATCATTTTTCCAGTCCACCACTCCACTTGGTTAACCAATTTGTAATTCATTTATAATGAAAATGGAGAGATTTGGCTATGTGTAGACTTAAAAAATATGAATTGATCATTTGATAAAGATAATTACCCATTACCCTCCCTATATGAAGTGATTGAAATAGTAAGTAGATCTTAGATGATGTCCTTTCTAGATAAATTCTTGGGATACAATCAAGTCCTCATCAAACTAGAAGATAGAACCAAGATTGCATTCACAATGAAGTTAGGTAATTTCAACTACAAACATATGCCATTCAACTTGATTAATGAAGGAGTTACTTTTTAGAGAGCCATGGATTTTGCCTTTGAAGGTTTGATAGGGAAATGAATTGTTATCTCTATGTATGACTTGATTGTATTCTCAAAATATAGGTTAGATCACATTCATCACCTACAAAAAATATTCAAGAGATATAAAAGGTATGTTATTTCCTTAAAACAAAGAAGAGTGTGTTTAGTGTTATCAAAGGTAAGCTTCTTGATCACATTATCATAAAGAAAGGTATCTCTATTGACCCTGAACATGCTGATGTGATTTCTAAGACACTTCTATCAATTATTAAAAAGGAACTACAATATTTCTTTGGGAAAATTATTTCATGCACAAATTTATTTTTGGATTTGCTGAAATTGTTAAACCTTTGAATGCCATGCTAAAATAGGAAGTTAAATTAGAATGGAATACTGAATCCAAGAAGGCCTTCCAAGACATTAAAGATGCCATCATGTAAGCACCAATTTTGATAAGCCCATACTACACCAAGGACTTATACCTATACTCTTTTACTTTTAAGCATACCATTATTGTGGTCCTCACTCAAAATTAGAATGGGGAAGAATACCTAATTGATTTTATGAGCACAAACCTCAAATATGCAGAGCTTAATTATTATACCCTTGAAAAACATGTTTATGCCATGGTTAAGGCAATGAATAAATCATGGCACTAAATTATTATGAATGAGGTTCACACCATTATCTTTAACCTAATGGTGAAACTTATGATTAGGTAGAATGAATTAGGAGAGTACAGAGGCTGGTGGATGGCCAAACTAAAAGAATATGACTTGGAGATAAGAACTTCTAAGCTTGTTTGATTCAAGGGACTCATTCATTTAATCAAAAATATTTATCCCTAGATTATACTACATCACATGGACCAAGTAGAAGTACTTCACCAAGATTGGTATACTCTGATCACCCACTACCTTCTCTATGTAAGTCTACCACCTGGAATCAACAAAACTTAGAAAAATGACCTTAGGATAAATAAAAATCATTACATACTCAAGAAAGGGGTCTTTTATTGAAAGAATTATGAAGGCATCTATCTTAGTTGCTTATTTGAGGAAGAAGCTAGAGATGTTATGATTAGTTTCCATGAGAAGCTAGGTAATGGCCATCCCTCTGACAATGTGACATCACACAAAATCATGAAATCAAGTTATTATTGATGCATGATATTTAAGGATGTTCATGACCATGTGAACTCATATCATGAATGACAAGCCTTTTCCAAATGGGAGGTTCATGCTATAATGTCATTACAACCTATTATTGAAGGAAAAATATTTACATAGTGGGAGATTTATTTGATAGGAGTTATTAATCCAAACTCCTCAATCAACAATATATTCATGATCACACCCACTAACTATGGAATGAGGTGGACTTAGGTAGAGTCCAATAGGAATAGCACCATTAAAGACATAATCAAATTTATGAAATAAAACATAATCACCTAATTCAAAACACTAATTTCACTAGTCTATGATAATGGACCTACATTTCAATCTATAGAGGTCACTGAGTGAGCATATGAACATGGAGTTACATCAAGATTCTCATCTAACTATTACCCATAATGGAATGGTTTGGTAGAATCCAAAAATAAGAACCTGATTGATGCAATCAATAAATTAGCTGAAAGAAAGCCTTGAGAGTGGTAATCATTGCTAAATTATTCCCTTTGGGTTAATCGTACCTTATACAAATAAGCCCTTAAAAGTTCATTGTTCCTAATGGTGTATGGGTTATAACCTATCTTCCTAGTTACCTTCAGATTGCCTACTTAAAGGTTTGTGAAGGAATACATGGAAGGCAGTGCGAAGGTAGGCTCGAAGCCATTGGACATCATGCAACTAGAAGATGCTCGAGAAGAGGCTCTCTAGAATTTTAGTAAGCACCAAGGTGAAGTCAAAATATGGTTTGATAAGAGAGAAAAAGTGGAGTCCTTCAAAAATCATGACTTAGTACTACTATGGGATAAATCCCATGAAAATAAAGGCTAATGCTCCAAATTTGAATTGTTGTGGATTGGCCTTTACTAGACCTCAGAGTTGCTTAGACATATGCATTTTGCCTCAAAGACCTTGAAGGCAATGACCTCCCACTACTAGTGAATGGAAAATTCTTAAAGCATTACTTCTTATCTATCCCTTTTAATACAATCTCAAAATAACATTAGTAAGGGTGGTAATGTATATATTAGACTAGGCTTAGGATAGTTTGCTTTTGTTGTGTGTTTTATTTCATTATGTGTTTACTTCAATTATGTGTTGTGGTTCTTTTATTTGTGTGTCTTTGTGCCATGTGGATTTTTTCCAACCTTTCCCTAATTTTGCTCCCAAGTATCCCTCTTAGGAAGGTAGCCCTTACCCTGATGGTTTGTAAAGAAGAACTAAGTTCATAAAAAGTGATGACCACTCTAAAGGATGACCAAATAATGAAAACTAGTACTAGAACTAGGAAATAAAAGGTGGACGTCCTAAATTGAACATAATGATAATCAAGGTGAATCTCCAAGAAACACTAAGAGAATTAAAATCCATGTATTTAACATTGAACAAGTGAATTAATAAAATCTCTACTCTAGCCAAGGCCATCACAAACACTTCAAATAACAAGGATATTATGAATAGTTGAGCAAGCAAAAGGTCAATTAGATATTACAAGTCTATTAAGATTACCATCAACCTTGGATATACTAGTCTCCAAACCTCATGGATCAAACATTAAATATCATATCAAAGGAATTTTGAATTTCTAAAATACATATATGTTAAGTTTCTTCCTGAGAAAGGGTGATTTCAACAACCTCCATCTTAAGGTTTCTGACTTGGCTAAAAATGGATCGAAGCCAAAAGTGAGACCAAAAGTATTTTTTTTAGGGATATAGATGTTTAGCTGGTAGTAGAGCAACAATCAATCCTTCTCTGTTAGACAAAATTATATGAAATGCATCCCCCTTAAAATTCTTTTAATATCCTAGATGTACCCAAGCTCACTAAAGTGAAAAAAAAGAAATCCTACACTAACACACAAAGTGGCCTCAGGAGTCAAAGCTTAGTATGTTACTTGTTGAAATAGACTTGATCACTTTTCATACTCAAAGTGTATCAAATTGAGTTTGGTTTTCCTATCTCAATGTTCAATATAGGATGATCACTGTCTAGGTTCTAAATGTTGGGGTAGCATTTTCCTTGCAAAGTTGCCATTTTTTGTGGCCAACACAATTCCCTTTATTCAAAGAAGTGGGGAACTATGAAAATGCTCAAATCAAAGTTTCTAAAGTTCCAGTTCCTTTCCAATCTACCTTAGACCTTTGAGAATCCTTGAACCTCTATTCCACCCTAGTCTATCAAATGTTTAACAATGTTTGTAATGATGAGTTGGTCTCTATTAAATATACATGTAGTTTCCTGAGTTTAAATATAGTTTAGTCCTTGTTATGTTGTAAAATAACAAAGGTTTTTCATAATTAGATATTTCATTACGTTAATTGTGTTTTTCATAGATTTATACTCATGGTTTCCCCAGAGTATCAGTCCCCTAAAGTCCTAATTAGTATTTCATTAAGATTTGGTGGTAGACAAGTGAGCTTTCAATTGATTATATGGCTTTGTTTTTTCTTAGTCACTTTTTATGAATTCTTATCTGAGAGCTCGATGAATGAGGAAGCACCATGTGGATCTTATCAGATGTGTTAGTCTCTTAGACCTTTAAATAAGTTAGATCCCAAGAGAGCATAAATGAATGAAGAAATACCATATGGATCCTGTCAGATGTGTTAATATCTAAGATATGTCATAGATGTTAGAGGTTGGGAGAGCCTAATTGAATGAAGCATAATTTGGTTCTTGTCCAACATGTTAGTCTCCTGAACCTATTAGAGATGTTAGACCCTAAACAAATAAATAAGTGATATGTGGATCCTATCAGATGTTTCAATCTCCCATACATGTCATGTCCCCAGAGAGATTAATTTCATGAGGAAGTACCATCTAGATCCTACTAAATTTGTCATTATTCTAGACCTACAAATAATTTCAGATCATAGGAGAGCCTAACCAAATGAGGAAGTGTTATGTGGATCCTATCAAGGATGTTAGAGATGTCATATCTTTGGGGGAGTTTGACCAATCAGACTAGGACATGTGGCACTTTTAAATAAATTGGTAAAAAGGCATAAAACACCCTAATGTAATTAAAATGAGGTACATTTAGATTTAGAAGCTGTTAGGACTTGTTCCAAAGTCTTAACATTAGGTTAGATTTTGGTAGGTAATAAATAATTATTGTAAATGGGGCATGCATCTTTTAGTAAAGACACCCCCATAAAATAAACTTAGTTTAATTATTAGGTAGTTTTAGTGTTTTATATTTATTAATTAGAATTACCTTATGGGTTATTTTCCCATATTTAGTTGGTTATAGGATTAGTTGTTTTTACCGGTCATTGGTAAAAACTATATAAATCCATGTTTGCATTGTAAAAGGGTTTATGGAGTAAAGGCACCCTTATGTACTTGATTTTTTGAAATTAATAAAATACTTTTGCACTCGCACTAAGTGGGGACAAGGTTCAACCTATTTTGGTTCAGGAGTTATCAGTGGTATCAGAGCATGGTTATTTTGGGAGCATGGTGAATTCGAAGGAGCAAGGTGAAAAATCAATTCACGTGATATCATTTGGCATGAAATAAGGTATGCCATATAGTATTGGTTTAAATATTTTAAAAAATTATTAAATTATTTTAATTTTTCAAATATTATTTATATTTAAACCTGTATATTTCCATATACCATAGTCTGGTCTTTTTTGATCATTCATACTCCATTGTCTTGTGTTCAAACCTCCTCATCTGGCATAAAAATGAATTTTTAGCATTTTAATGTTATTAAATTCATTGTTTTTTGGCCAAAACTAGATTTATACGACCTATTTATTTGAGAAAAACCTCTATAATATTTATTCATGGCTGCCATTATTGATTCATCTCATTCTTAGGCCTCTTAATATCTAAAACACTTGCCAATCTTGATCAAATGATATTAAACCCCTATTTTTTGCATTCAAATTGAAAATCTAGAATTTTTTTGAACTTGTACGGCCTGTGGTACGGCCTTCCAATGCCCATGCTTCATTTTAAATCCATTCCCTATAAAACATACCTTGAAAATCTGCAAAAACTTAGTAAAAATTCATTTTATCCAACATGTACAGATTTGTACAACCTGTAGGAGAGAGAACAGGTGAAGAAAAATTTCCCAGGAGCTACCATGGCATCCCAGGCAAACTTGGCACTGCAATAAAACTCAAAAATTTATTTTTGCTGTTTCTAATGTTTTTCTATATCAAATATTTGTTGTGACTGGGTCGCACGGGAGAAGCTTGGAAGAGAAGCTGTAATAAAGGGAAAAATTTGAATTTATTTACTCACATGTAATTTTTTTTTATTTTCCCTCATACACAAAAATCTGGTATAAGTAAATTTTTTTGAGTGTAATGTTCTGAAAATGCTCTTAGAGCAATTGGTTAAGCTTATTTTGTTAGAATCTTGCAAAGGAGGAGGTCAAGGGTTCAAATCCCTTTTTTTTGGAGAAAGTTTTTATTTTTTCCTTTGGAATATGTTTTTTTTGAAAAAGGAATATTCCCTTTTAAATCAAAATATTGTAAAATAAATACTTATTGTATTGTGTTATTTAATTTTTTGAAAAAGGGGTGGAATTCAATCATATTTCTTTTGCATTGTTGTGGTGAGATAAGGGTGTAATTAGTGAAATAAGGTTGTAATTTGGTGAAATAAGGGTGTAATCATTGAGTTTTGGTGATGTTAAGTGCAAAACCCATCAAAAATACTTGTTTTTTTTTCTTTTACGCTCTACGCAAAGGTTAAGTGCAAAACCCCTTAGAAGTAGTGTCTTGTGCAGTGAGTGTGATATTTGTTTCATTTCTTTTGCATTTTGTCTCACGTTCTCTACTGCACTTGATTTCATTTCAAAATGCCAAAAATTCAAAATTTGCTTTTAGATGGTGATAGATTAACAATTTCTAATTGTTCAGATTGGAAACGATTGATGGAGGCTTCACTAGTGTTTAATGAATTATGGGATATTGTTAAGAATGAAAATCCCACATTGCCCATAGAGCAGGCTAAGTTAGATATATTCAATTTGCATGATTCTAAGGCCTTAACTCTCATTAAATGTTGTTGTACTCATGATACTTATGTTCATATTGAAAATTCTCCTCATAGTTACACTGCATGGAAAACATTGTCAGATTTGTATGATAAGAAACCTAAGTATAAGAAGATAGATATTCATATGTAGTTGTTTACTTTGTCATTAGATGAAGATGGGGATATGGGAGAATATATGTCTAAGTTGAAAAATATCACTACTGAGTACACTAAGGCTGGGTTTGGAAAAAAAAATGATGACCTCATAGTTACTGCTACTTTGAAAGGACTACCAGGGTCCTATAGGAATTTTTTTGAAATGTTGCATGTCTCTGACAAGATCACAGGCATCACCTGTGATAAGTTGGCTAAGTTGCTCATCCAACATGACCTCTCTCTATCCAAGAAATCCAAGAAAACTGAAGAAGCCCATGTTTTAGAGTCAAAGCCTAGTTCATCTTCATCTGGGCATCAAAACAATAGAGGAAACAATTATAGAGGGGGTCGAGGTTATAGAGGAGGTAGATATCAAAATAGAGGTAGGGGTCATTCAAATAATCAACAATCTAATCAATCACATTCACATGAAACAAGTGATCAAGGACATGGTCACAATTTATATAGGGGCAGAGGTCAAGGTAGATCAGACATTTAGTGTCATAGATGTGGAAAATTGGGTCACATTGCCTCACAATGTAGGATTCCTTTTGATAAAATTCAAAGGCCACAAAAAGTGACTAAGACTAACTCTACTCAGTATGCTGATCATGACTATGATGAATCTAGTAATGTTGCCCATGAATTTGCATTCACTACTTTTGGGCACATTGATTATATTGAATATGAGGCTAGAGATAAGCTCACAGATGTATGGGTTTTAGACACAGGAGCAACCAAACACATGACATTTAGGAGAGATTTCTTTTGGTCTTATAAGGAAGCTTCTCTCTCTCTAGTTGCCTTAGCAAATAAGTCTATGCATACACCACTAGGACTTGGTTCTATTTGAATTCTTCTTCCTAATGGGTCTATAAAATACTTGGAGGATTTTTGTATGTTCCCACATTGAAGAAACACTTACTTTCTTTGGTAACTATTCGAAAGAAAGGTTATCAAATTGTACATGAAAATGGGCTCATTTACATTAATTTAGTAAAGGATGATTATAAAACAATGTATATAGGATACAAAGATGGAAACTTGGTTAGATTGCATTGTAAAGTGCTTCCTCCCAATATAGAACTTGCAGCAGTTGTTAACACAGATTTAGGTACTATGTCTACATAGTGGTTATGGCATCTCCGCTATGGACATTTGAATATCCACTCTTTAGTGGATTTGTAGAGATATGGTATGGTGAATGGGTTGCCCACTTTTCACAAAGATAGTATTCTTTGTGAGTCATGTGTTTTGGGTAGACAAAATTGAGAAAAATTTCCTAAACAGTCATCTTGGAGAGCTAACAAATGTTTACAGTTAGTTCATAGTGATGTATGTGACATGAAAAAGTCATCCATTGGTGGGTGTAGATAATTTGTCTTGTTTATTGATGACTTTTCTAGGATGACTTGGGTATTCTTTATGAAAAATAAATCTGAAGTTTTCACTAAGTTTGTTGATTGGTTACACTTAGTCAAAAAAGAAAGAGGTTCACATTTGGCCACTCTTCATTCAGATAATGGAGGTGAGTATACCTTTAATGAATTTTTAGATTATTTTTGAGAACATGGCATTCATCGACAATATAGTAATGCTTATACTCCACAACAAAATGGAGTATCTGAATGAATGAATAAAACTTTAGAGGGCATAACACGTGCCATGTTACACTATAAACAGCTTGATGATAAGTTTTGGTCTAAAGCTATTGGTACTGTAGTGTATTTGTGAAATAGGTCCCCCATAATTTCAATTTTGGAACAAATCCATATGAGGCATGGTATGGATTTAAACCAAAAGTTAAACACTTGAAAGTGTTTGGATGTGTTTGTTTTGCTTTGGTTCCTATTAAACATAGAACTAAGTTGGAACCACGAAGTCAAAAATGCATCTTTCTTGGTTATTCTAAAGATAAACAGGGGTTTCATTTGCTTGCACAGGATTCAGGCAAATTCATAGTGAGTCGAGATGTAATATTTGATGAATTTGGGACTATGAACACTGCAAAGATTGATTCTCAACTTGATAGATTAGAGAGGAAAAATACAAAAAGAGATAAGGGTTTGAATAATGGGGATAACTCTTCAAAGTTATGGTATGAGACTCAAATTCCTTCACTTTCCTCTCCTTCATCTACAAGCTCATAGGTTGATGACTTAGAAATTGTTGAAAATTCTCTAAGTCCCCCTTCAAATGATGCACATGATGAGAATTCTGGAGTCCTTGATTTGAATAATTTGACTAAGTATCCAAAATGGGCTCAAAGTACTTTTTCTGACTTGACAGCAGATGAAGTTGGTTTAATAGGGCCCAAGAATTCTTGAAAATAGGTAAACTATGCTATGGTTGTTACTACTTCTTCCACTGAGCCATCCACTTTTGAGGAGGCATCTACTAAACAAGTTTGGCAACATGCAATGAAATGTGAGTATGATTCCATAATTAACAATAATACATGGGTTTTAGTTGATCCTCCTCCACATGTTAAACCCATCAGATGTAAATGGGTTTATAGGACTGAGTATAAATCAGATGGCTCCATTGATAAACATAAGGCACGACTTGTTACAAAAGGATATGTGCAACAAGAAGGTATTGACTATGAGGAAACATTTTCACTAATTGCCAAATGGCACACTATTCGTATGGTACTTGCCTTAGCAGCACAAAATGGTTGGAAAGTACATCAATTGGATGTTAAAAGTGCCTTTTTAAATGGTGATTTACAAGAAGAAGTCTATATGAAACAACCTCAGGGTTTTGAACAGGTGGATGCTGAACACAAAGTATGTAAATTGATAAAAGCTTTGTATGGACTCAAACAGGCACCCAGGGCTTGGTATGAGAAAATGGATTCATACTTGAAATCCATTGGTTTTCATCATAGTGAATTTGATGATACTCTCCATTTTCTAGTGCAAGGTAAGAAAATGGTGATACTTTTTCTCTATGTCGATGACTTGTTTCTCATAGGTAATGATGAAAACCATAACAAGTCTATGAAGAAGGAATTAAAAGATGGGTTTGAGATGACAGATCTTGGACTTCTTCACTACTATCTAAGCATAGAGGTAACTCAAAAAGAGCATAGTATTTTCATTTCACAAACTAAGTATATTTCTGAGTTATTAGAGAGGTTTGGCATGAGTGATTGCAAACCTACCCTCACTCCCATGGAAATTAACTTGAATTGTCTAAGGATGATAGTAGTGCCTTTTTTGATGGCACCACATATAGACAATTGGTGGGAGGTTTGATATAATTGATGACTACCAGGCCTAATATTTCATTTTTAGTTGGAATTTTATCTAGGTTTATGCATGAGCCTAGAGAAATTCGTTGGCATGCAGCAAAATGAGTACTTCGTTACCTTTAGGGAACGAAAACATATGGCCTTGAATACCGCCGCAACAAGAACTTAAAACTTATTGGATATTGTGATGCATATTTTGGTGGATGTGTGGATGACAGAGTGTCAACCACATGATACACTATGCATATGGGTTTAGCTACCATTGCTTGGTGTTGTAAGAAACAGGATACAATGGAAAATTCATCAACAGAATTAGAGTATATTATAGCATGGGATACTTCTAGAGAAATTGTTTACATTCATCATATTTTTGAAAATCTTCAGGTTTCTCAGTTTGCTCCTACACAATTATACATTGATAATCAAAGTGAAATCAAGATGTCCAAGAATCCAGTGTTTCATTCTAAAATTAAACATATGGATGTCAAATACCATTATCTATGAATGCTGGTGGAAAAGAAAACTCTTGATCTAATATATTGCCTAAATGTCGATTAGATAACTGATATCTTCACAAAACACCTTAATAAAATCAAATTTGAAAAAATCAAAAAAATGTTTGGTATGTGTCCAAAGACTTGACTTTGGATCATAGGGGGGTTTGTTAGGACTTGTTCCAAAGTCTTAACGTTAGGTTAGATTTTTGGTAGGTAATAAATAATTATTGTAAATGGGGCATGCATCTTTTAGTAAAGACACCCCCATAAAATAAACTTACTTAGTTTAATTATTAGGTAGTTTTAATGTTTTATATTTATTAATTAGAATTACCTTACGGGTTGTTTTCCCGTATTTAGTTGGTTATAGGATTAGTTGTTTTTACCAGCCATTGGTAAAAACTATATAAATCCATGTTTGCATTGTAAAAGGGTTAACAGAGTAAAGGCACCCTTATGTACTTTATTTTTTGAAATTAATAAAATACTTGTGCACTCACACTAAGCGGGGGCAAGGTTCAACCTATTTTGGTTCAGGAGTTATCAGAAGCTAGTAAGAGGGTGATACATGTCACTTCACTAATCCAGGTGGCCAATTCTAGCACTCAAAATAGTGAGTGTTGGACCCAATTGTACTTAGGTTGCATTCATTATAGGTAGGACCAACTAGTGATAGACATATGGAAAAAATTAGATCCACCCAAGATTCTATAGAGGCAAGGTAGTCATGTGTCTACCATACTTATCACATTAATTAAATGGGAAACTAGGCCTTGATTAGATAATTCAAAATATCTCATCGTAGCTACCAAATCTAGGTAGGGATCATATATTTGAAATTCCTAAGTTAATGCTAAATTAGGAAATGAATTAGTGGATTAATCCACCAAATCATTGGGTGAGCTACCCAAAGTAAATTAATATAGAAGATCTTTATGGAGCCCTATAAGTCCTCAAATCAATCAAGTCTATTTTTAACACTCATAATTCCTTGAAATCCTTCTCTATAGTACTTACTCATAATTTTTATGTATCTCCCAAACCTTAAACTCAATAACCCCTAACACATATAAATGGCCACTTCATCTTCCATTCCCAAGCTGGATCTTGAATATAGGGACACCACCTTCTCACCCAACCTAGTGTCATTTGACCATTATGAAAAAGTCTTAAAGGCAATTGAAGATGTGAAAACACCCACCTTAGATGATGATGGAACATAATACCTTCATAATATCACTGCATTAAGCAAGTCAATATTACACAAGGCCATGGGTAAGCCTAAGGCATTCCATTTTGTATTACTCTTCGATAACTTTTTGTAACTTTTAAACATGTTCTTTGAGACAAGCATGACCTGGTTTAATTTATCAATTTGATAAACCTAGTTGTAGACATATCAAGGGATAATTTTAAGTAGTGTTACAACCTCCTGAATTATACCTATAACTATGATGCTAGTGAAATTTATACATGGGCCAATGCCCATAAAATAAATGAAGTCCCTAAAGACTGGGCCATCGACTAGGAGTGATGGGTCAATAAACAAGATAATAATGCTACCCTATCTACCTATTCAGGAAGGGAGTTCATGTTTAGATTCTCCTACTAAACCACTCATTTGGATCCAAAAAACCACACATGTGAATCTCTTATGGGTGACATTGATGAGCATAATACTGAAAAGGGAAGAAGTCCTAAGACCGGTGAGTGATTAATTTCAAACTCATCAAGGCCATATTAGAGGCTTGGGATGGAAGTGATTTATATATATTGAGTTACATGGTGGACACTATCTATGCCACCTTTGCATTAAAACCTTCCATGTTTCTACCATAGATTCCTTGGGGCACTATGGTGCATGTAGATTTATACAAACTATATGGCCACCACTATTAGAATCACATCAAAGAAATATATGAGTCATTATACCTGGTAGTCCACATGGATATATATGAGGTGGACATGCCTCAGCTCTCCAGTGAAATTAGATAGTCCCTCACCCCCAGTGATCACTAGTACTATAGGGATGACACCTAAATATTATTTTCAAGCATCAGTAGCTCCCCCTCTGCCTACCCTATCAAGTCCCAAACTAACTAGCTAAGTAGGAAATATAAATTTAATTCATAAATAGTTTTTTCAGCCATTACCTCAGCCACCATTAGAATACTTACCCAACCTTCTCCATAGTCATCCAATAACACAGATATAGGAGTCAACCTCCATTATAGAATATGGCTATGGGTATATATTCTTATGTCCTAGGTAAAGTAGAGAACCAAAATGAAACCCTCATGGTGTCATCATGGCCCATGTGATGAAATATCAATCTTATCTCAATATCACTTACAACCATATCCCTCACCTAGGTGATGAGATCCACCTCAATCTTGGTGATGATAAAGAGGTGATAGCTAGGATCAAGTTGAAAAATAAGGGAAATCAAACCCAAGATAGACCATATAATAAAATCTATTGGAATTAGATACATGGGGGTGAATTAGTAGAAAATAATGTATATTCAATTCTATTTACCATTCCATGAAGCATACATTCACATAAGATCAAATAGTGCATAGAGAAATAACCATATGAGCACAAAAAAAGATAACACAAGAGATTATGTGGGAAACCCTATTGGGGGATAAAACCCACTAAACCATGAACATGGAATACTATCCTATAATGACAAGATTTTATTTAGACTAGCACCAACTAATCAAGGAGCACCCACCCCTCAATTTATTCAAGCACCCACTTGACCTTTAGCTAACACCAAATAGCAAGAAGGTTAAAAAACCCTATATGATCAAGCACCAACCTAATAACCTAAAAAATTATCTCCACCTCTGATCTAATTTCTAACACACCTAATTATGGACTTCTCGTGATCTAACATCTGCAACCCTACCTCTCTACCTCATACAAGCCATTTAGGCTCCTTCACTCAATTATACCTCTTCTAGACTTATTAGGTCTAATGACCTACATATCCACCTACATAAACTTGATCAGATATGAATGAATGATATACTTTACCCTTTGATGGTCCTTAATGACCTTCCTCTACTCCTTCAATGAGCTCTATTATTCACTTTAGTCCACTCTTTTACAACTAGTCCAAATAGGCCTATTAGGCCTTGCCTTTATATCACACTCTTCATCTAACCTATCTTGGTCAGAAAAGATACTTTACATACTTGATTTACATTTGGAATAGATACACACACATGTTAAATGTGTGATATAATCCACCCCATAGGTCAGTCATACCTCTTTAGCCCCAAACCTCAATTAGGTCTTAATGAGACCTAAAGCAATTAGGTCTATCTATGCACACGTTATAATTTGGACCTATTGGACCTTATTAAACCTCTAAAAACACTTTAAAAACTTAAAATATCACTTTAATATATCCATTTTATCATCCATATGGGTCCACATCCTCATTTGATATATCTCACACCTTGAACCTATCAATTACGCCTACTCACCTTTTAGGCCTTCATACACATAAATGTCTATCTTTTAGAATTGAGATATATAGTTGATCTTATCAAACAAACATCTAAAAAAATAACATAAATATATCATTCATTACTCCAATAACATTACCATGTCCATTGGACATAACCAATCAATTTATAAGCATCCTAAAACACCTCTGTAATAGGACCACTCAAACTATCTGCAACCTCCAAAATTATAGTCATATAAATGTTCACGTTTAAAATTTTTAAGAGTGATTTAAAGATATATTATTAACATGGATAGGTACTATAATTATTATATATAAACCTCCAATATTTATTTCTCTTTTTCTACCATCATTCATTGGTCTTATAGACCAATCTCTCAAGTCTCTATCTCATAGTCTTAACACAGTCTGCCAAACCATTTTGGCTTCCTCATCGCAACACCTAAACCTACCTCACCAGTTTTAAAAAATATTACATAAATATATTATGTTTAAAAAAAAAAAAAATCATTATATGCATCACCTCTTGTCATAATGTCTCAAACACAACACTTTCTCTATCATACTTGGAGCAGTCAATTTGGCTTAAAACATAGTCATGTTGAACATGCTTTCTCATACCTAAGGAAATACTTCCAAGATATTATAATTAATTTAAAAGGTAATAATACCTTACTATATCATCATACACCATAAAATTCATATAATTCAATGACAACTTTGATCCTACAAGTCATTCTCATTGTCCTGTGTTCCATTGGCTTGTCTTACATAGACAAGTCACTTTGTGAGCACCTTTTAGCTTGTGTATAAGAATAAAAAACAATTACCAACCAAGGGATTAGGATTAATATATATTTAAATAAGACCTAACACCATTGGATTCATCCCTACTCACACATAACTCTTCCCTAAATAGTTTTTCACTCTGTTTGGTTATTTGTCACTATTTTCATTGTCTGTAGTCTAGTGATAGGACATCTTAATTGATAAATATGATTTAAATATATAATATATATTTAAAAAATAAATCCATGGTCCTTAATAAAAAGTCTTATCCTTCAATCTTCACCAAATTTTATGCATTGACTTAGTCAACCTTGCCTATAATAAAAAAATCATTAAAAATAAGCATATTTCTATACCTTTTGCGTATTGCCCTAACATATCAATACCACATAGATATTAATATAGGATTAATACACAACATATAATCATAAATATTGATTAAAAATCCATTCTATGCCAAAACCATTCACATCTTTCTAATTGCTCCACTATGAGGATTTGCAAGCACAAAAACCTCCTTACCTTATTAACATTCATTCATAAAGCTAAGGTATTTATTTATATAAAAAATACTTATGGAATATTATTAGTAACCTAAAAAAATACTAAAAAAGGATCAAGTCACCATGTAAACTCTACATTTGCCAATGAGCCTCACAAACTTCTTCTCGGGTAGACAACTTACCATTCTAGCACACTTAAAAGTCATAGATACCACTTGTCTCAATTTCTCCTCAAAATTAGGACCTATAACTTGGTAATTTTTTTTAAAATAATTATTTAAAACTCTGGTAAATCTCTCATAAGCTCACACACCTTGGAATCTGCACTAGATCCCTCAACATGCCTAATAAGGTCTCTTAGACCACTATGCCTAGAACTGCAAACCATACCTTGACAAGGAAATAACCTTGAAACCTATTCAAAATATCTCACCACTTAAGAAACATGTCATACACCTTCATTACATGCTCCATATCTTCCAACCATCTTATCCCTAGCCTCAACCTACTCAATACACTAGGCTACCAAGCTTATGCCATTATACAAGGGTTCTCAATGCAAAGACTAGGTCTCAACCTTTAACCTTGTGCCTTTCATGCCAAAATAGTACCTCTAACATCATGCTTTAAATAATATAACACTAATTTAATTTTCATTAATGAAATCGCCACTTTGTCATCACCTTTGACATTAATGACAACACTTTTACCAATAATATCCCCCTTTGTCAATGATGGAAACCTCTTCTTCTCCCCATTTGCCATTAATGACAAAGTGGACATATACTCCTATCAGGTTCATCTATAGAGTCCTTTTATCCTAGGACCTGACCATTTACAAAGCTCCCCCTTTGTCCATGCATAAATATTCAATACATTATCAAAACACATGACTTGGTTTAATCAAGTCATCATACAAATTTCTTAAGTTCACATCTATAACAGACTTTTCCACATATCCACCATGATTTAAACTTGAAATATATCACATATGATCCCCCTTACATCATGGAAATATATTCAAGACTTTAAAACTATCTGAGTTAGCTCCCCCTAACTCCATGCTCCATCTGAAAAAGTCATCTTCAACAAGTCTCCTTAATGAACTAACAATGAGACATAATGGCCCAACTATCTTCATCAAGGTAAAAACCAAGTCAAATACTTCATTTCCAGCCTCCATAATCCTCCTAAAGGATATATTAGACTCAAACTACTTTATTTCATCTTAAGAACATCATTAGTCCTTATAACTCCAATAGGTCTCATTAAGACCTAATCCACATAGTCTTGCTTCTTCTTAATTAACATTGACCTCTTTGGCCTACAATACCATCTCAAATAGGTATGGAACTAATTTATAACAAGCTAAAGAAACTCCTAAAACATAAAATTTCTATTCTTCAATCACCACAAGGCATTAAGGCTCAAACCACTACAAGATACCCTCTCGATCAACAACCAGTCATATTAGGTATGTGAGACCTCATACACTACAACATACCTATGATCAAAATTTATTCTCCTTAATGACATGATAGCAAGTAATAGACATATGTTAATTTATCCACTATGACCTAAAGGTCATTTCCACACTCAAGGAACACTGATCTCTTTATGACATACTTCAAAGATCACTCAAAGATGAACTTTTTCATACTTTGTCTATACCCTCTATATGAGAACTCAGAACTTCTTCATATTCATAATACTCTGAACTCACTCATGATACTTGAAACATATCATCAAAAATTTCTAAGAACTTATGAGGTCAACATGTCACTTAAATAAACCATTGTACTTTAAGTCATAGTCTCAAGAGCACACTATGATAATCTCCTTCAAGCTTGCAAGAAACATGATAAGCTATAATAAAGATCACCTATAAGACTTCTATGAACATCTTCAGGGTTATTACAACATGATAACATCATTAGTAGATCACCTCTAGTCCTAATAATATATTAACAACATCTCTTTATCATAATGGCATTGGTCTTAAAAGACCAATCTTTAACTCACAAAAGCCATCATCCTAAAACTTTCTTCTTGAGCCTTAACCTAAGCTTAACCATGCATACCAAGCATGATTCCTAATATAAGATATATTGAAATTAGTCCCCATAATACTTACTTAATTCCATAGCTCATATGGAAGCCACTTAACCTCATGACAACACTCCTAGGGTTTCAAGTCATGAATCTCCTTGAAACCCTTAGCTTGTTGTTATTTACAATTAGAGCTTGATCTTCACTTCTTGATGAACCAGAATAAATAAGATAATACACCTATAGGATCATCATGACCTTTAGATCATATATAAAATCTTTTACCAATCATATTGAGTGACTAAAGTCACCAAACAACTCAAACAAGACCTCTTGTTCTGCTACAGTCAAGAACTTTCACTCACAGTCAGTTTCCAAGATGAATTTCTTATATAAGAACACACTACTAGATCTCCATAAAATCATAGAACATGACTATAATTAGTTATCAACCTCATTCAATTATTATAACATCATTTGAATACCTTTAAACAAGTTATAATACATTAAAACTCTTCTTGGATTCACTTAGAGAAAACCTAGTCAACTACAATCAACTTTTATATGCAATAAATGCACTTGTCTAGATTTTCAAGACACCAAACTTTCTGAGGATATTCATCATGGAGTTTGATTCATCTTTCCTTTTGACACCATATATTTTTAACCAAAACCCTACCTTATATACCCCATTCTTTGCTCTTAGGTCTCTTTCTCCTACACAGTCATTTGAATTTCAAATTCTAACAATTATAAATTTGAACTCTCAATAGCTATTTCCTGAAGGTTAAGATTGACATCCCCTAGCATGTCACAAGTAACATGAGAAAATTTGAAGCTGTATAACTTGAATTAGACAACTCTTCATGGCACCAAACTTTTAGGAGACCAAATTGGGACATTTAAAAACACCTCCATGATTTTGTTGACCAAGGTTGACCTATGTAAGTACAAGTAATAAATACTCAAACAAACTACCTTGTTCATACTTGAATGATATCCTATGTTGGTCTAGCTTATCAGGTTACTCTAGTGCACTTTTTCTCTTTCTAAAGGATACTTTGAGATTTCAAAACTTCCTCAATGCATCTAGGGATGCCTCAAATCATCCTCCATGACCTCTAATACCTATACTATTGTCATACACTCACAAAACATCCATTTGACCTCTTTGTCCATGCACCCATGATTTTCATCATGTACTGATCTCTTTCCTAAGCATGACAACCTACTCTCATGATCTCATGATAACCTAGGTTTGATCTTAGACTTAGCCTCAATATAGTACTTCTTATTCAACCTTGCTAGTGCTAACATGTGGAATTCTATGGAAATATCAACCATGATCTTCACAAACTTATCCATCACTACAAATAAGATGAACATTATCCTTATCACTCTTCAAGCTACTTAGGATTACCTATAGGATATTAAGCCTCTTAAAAATGTCTAAATTTGATACCAATTATTGGAATTAACTATTGAGTAGGGGTGAATTAGTAGATAACAATGTATATTCAATTCCAGTTACCATTCCATGAAACATACATTCACATAATATCAAACAATGCATAGAGAAATAACCATATCAGCACATCACAAGATAACACAAGATATTATGTGGGAAAACCTCTTAGGGGATTAAAAAAACTAAACCATACACATGTAATACCATCCTATAATGATAAGATTTAATATATACCAGCACCAACTGATCAAAGAGCACCCACCCCTCAATTTAATCAAACACCCACTTGACCTTTAATTAGCACTAACTAGAAAAGACGATACAACCCCCTAGATGATCAAGCACTAAATTAATCAGCTCTAAATTCATCTCCACCTATAATGTGATTTATAACACACCTGATGATGGAATTTGCTTTCTCTAACACTTGAAAACCTACCTCTCCACCTCATACAAGCCATTTAGGCTCCTTCACTCAATTATGCCTCTTCTAGACTTATTAGGTATAATGACCTATGTATCCACATGAATAAACTTGATCATATATGAATGACTAATAAAATTCACCCTCTTATGGTCCTAAATGACCTTCTTATACTCCTTTAATGAGTTCTCTTCTTCATTTTAGTCCACTCTTTTATTACTAGTCCAAATAGGCCTATTAGGCCTTGCCTTTATATCACACTCTTCATCTAACATATTTTGGTTAGCCAATATCATTTACATACTTGATTTACACTTGGAATATGTCCACACACATGTTACATGTGTGAGACAATCCACCATATAGGTTGGTCATACCTCTTTAGTCCCAAACCTCAATTAAGCCTTAATGATACCTAAAGTAATTAAGTCTATCTATGCACATGTTACAATTTGGACCTCTTGAACCATCTTCATCCTCTTAAAATTCTTCAAAAACTTTAAATATAAATTTAATAGGTCCATTATATCATCCATATGGGTCCACATCATCATTTGATTAATCTCACACCTTGAACCTACCAATTAGGCCTACTTGCCTTTTAGGCCTTCATACATAGAAAAGTCTATCTCCTAAAACTAAGGCATACAATGGATTTTATAAAAAAAACATGAATAAATAACATAAAAATATCATTCATGACCATAATAACCTTACCATTTCAATTGGACATAACCACTCAATCTATAAGCATCCAAAAACACCTTTGTAACAAGGCCACTCAAACTGCTTGTAACCTCTAAAAGTATAGTCATCTAAATGTTCATGTTTAGCTCTTTTAAGAGTGATTTAAAGATATATTATTAAAATTTATATATCCTATGAGTCTTATATATCAACCTCTAATATTTATTTCTCTTTTTCTACCATCATTCATTGGTCTTATAGACCAATCTCTCAAGTCTCTATCTCATAGTCTTAACACAACTTGCCAAGCCATTTTGGCTTCCTCATCTCAACACCTCAACCTACCTCACTAGTTTAAATAAAGATTGAATAGATAAAAGTTTAAAACGGCATAAATATATTAATTATATATATCACCTCTTATCATAATCTCTCAAATATAACACTTTCTCTATCACACTTGGAGCAATCAAACTAGCTTAAAACATAGTCATGTTGAACATTACTTATCACACTTGATGAAAAACTTACAAGATATTATAATGAATTTAAAAGGTCATACTACCTTCTTATATCATCCTCAAACATAAAATTCATTTCTTAAATGGTAACTTTTCTCCTATAGACATTCTCACTGTCTTGGGTTCCACTGTCTTGTCTTACATAGATAAGTCACTTTGTGAGAACCTTTTAACTTGTGTGTAGGAATAAAAAACACTTAAAAACTAAGGGATTAGGAGGAATATATTTTTAGATAATGTCCCAAACCATTGGATTCATCCCTACTCACCTATAACTCTTCCCCAATGACTTTTTCACTTTGTTTGGCTATTTTTCACTATTTTCACTGTCTATAGTCTAGCGATAAGACATCTTGATTGATAAATATGATTAACATATATAATGTATCTTGAAAAATAAATCCATGGGCCTCAAGAACAAGTCTTGACCTTCAATCTTCACCAACTTATATGTGTTGATTCAATCAACCTTGATTGTAACAATAAAATCATTAACAATAAGTATATTTTTGTAACTTCTGCTTACTCCCATGACACATCAATACCACCTGGAGATGCCTACAGGAGTCATATAAAAAAAATCATCAATATTTATCAAAAAATACATTCTAGGAAAAAATAATTCACATCTTTCCAATCATTCCACTATGAGGGTTTGTAAACACACAAACCTCCTTACCTTCTTAACATTCATTCA
Organism: Torreya grandis; assembly: GCA_037957365.1. Lineage (NCBI taxonomy): Eukaryota > Viridiplantae > Streptophyta > Pinopsida > Cupressales > Taxaceae > Torreya > Torreya grandis. The sequence continues at coordinate 808,803 of JARHVA010004412.1, read as the reverse complement.
TAAAGCTAAGAGTTTGGTTTATATTTAAAATACTTATGGAATATTATTATGACCCTTCCAAAACTAATAAAAAAGGATTAGGTCACCATGAAAACTCTACATGTGCCAATGAGCATCATAAACTTCTTCTCAGGCAGACAACTTGCCATTCTAGCAGTACATTTGAAAGCCTTAGACCCACTTTTCTCACTTTCTCCTCAAAACTAAGACCTAGAACTTGGTAAAAACCTTTGAAAAAATTATTCAAACCTATGAAAAATATCCCATGAGCTCACATACCTTTAAATCTACACTAGATCCCTCAACATGCCTCATAAAGTCACTCAGACCACTAGGCCTAGAACTGCAGACCACACCTTGACCAAGAAACCACCTTAAAACCTCTTCAAAATATCTCACCACCTTAAAAACATGTCATAAACCTTAATTCCATGATCCATAGCTTCCAACCATATTATCCCTAGCCTTAACCTGATCAACACACTAGGCTACCAATCTTATGCCACCATATAATGTCTCTCAATGCAAAGATTAGGTATCAACCTTTAACCTTGTGCTTTTCATGCCAAACCATTATCTATGACATCATACTTTGATTAGGACAACACTCATTTACTTGTCATTAATGACATCATTATTTTTTCATCACTTTTGACATCAACAACAACACTTTTACCAACAAGATCAACCCTATGACTATACCCTAGATTTTAAAGAAGATCATCTTAGGGGTCCTAGATCCCTCTCTTCTGTGAGTTTCACCTCCTCTAGTATATGACCTAGCTCCACCACCTTCAGTGACTCAAGATCCACCATCTCTAGTGACTCAAGTTATACCACCTATAACAACTCAGGCTACTTGACCCCAAGATATGTAGGAAATGTGATTTGACATCTGTAGCAGCCTCAAGTCGAGTCTAAATCATGACCAACAATAATGTCCATGGATATTCCTTTCGATGTTTCATCCAATATTTAAAAACGTAGTGTTGCACCCATTGGTTTAAAAGATTACATAGAGAAAGGCAAAAGAATACGTGATTATTATTCACCACATAGAAAGCCTAATATATAGGCAAGAAATAAGCACCTACAAAGACAAAGATAGATGTAAAAAAGAAAATATGGGAATAAGAATAGAAAGCCCATGTTACAATAAAAAAACTAAATTTCTATAACATTATAACCATAATAATTTATTAAACAAAGCTTAATTATTCTAATACCCTTCCTTAATGACTGAACCTGAAACAACTCCAAGATTATCTTGAAATTTTACAAATTTGTCTTTACATAAAAGTTTAGTCATTATATCCACTCGTTGGTCAGAGGTGGGGTAATAATAAAGACATATGTCTTCATTAGAAACCCACTATTGCATGTAGTAATGGTGAAATTCAATGTGCTTTGTCCTGTCATGAAATACTAGATTCTTCACCATCTTTAGAACACTTTGGTTATCATAGTAAATAGGTGTAGGTGATGATGAATCAAGTTGAAGATCCTCTAATACTGACTGAATCCACATCAAATCTCTACCTACACTAAAAACTACTTTATATTCTACTTTAGTGGAAGATAATGCTACTATATTTTGTAGCTTGCTTTGCCAATAAAAGGCTCCTGAACCAAGAGTGAATATAAAACCTATTGTAGACCTTTTAGAATCAACTGATCCTACCCAATCTAAATCAGTATATCTTATTAGCTCAAACTCAACAAATTTCTTATACAAAATTCCAAAGTCAAGAGTACCTTTGACATATCTAAGAGCAAGCTTTGCAGCTTGTCAATGTTCTTCATGAGGTTTAGCCATGAAGCAAGAAAGATAACTAACTACACAATATAAATCTGGTCTAGTAGTAGTAAGATAAATCAAACTACCTACTAATTGTTGATACACTATTTCATCAACCAGTGAATTAATGTTAGCTGAGATTTTTATCCCAACTTTCATAAGTGTAGCTACTAGAATACAATAATTAATTCTAAATTTCTATAACAAATACTTGGCATATTTTATTTGAGATATGAAAATTGAGTGCCCAAAATTGTAATATTACAAAAACTCCACACCTAGACAATATTGAAGCATGCCTACATCAGTCATTTCAAAAATAAAATAGATGTCAACTTTCACCTATTTAATTAGATAAGTGTTACTTCTAGTGATGGCAATATCATCAACATATAAACTAGGACCACTATGTCATCACCAACTATTTTAACATAGAGAGTAGATTCTATATCACATCATTTAAAATTAGTCTCTATAAGATATTTGTCTATTTTGAAGCACCAAGCTCAAGGAGCCTACTTAAGTCCATACAAGGACTTTACTAACCTGCAAACCATATGTTCTTTACTAGGCACTTGGAATACCTATGGTTGTGCCATGTACACTTCCTCTTTGAAATACCCATTCATAAAAGCACTTTTTACATCCATCTGAAACACTAGCCAACCAAACTAAGTATCAATAGATATAATCATTCTGAATGTTACCATTTTAGCTGTAGGAGAAATTTTTACTTCATAATATACTCGTGCATAACCTTTTGCAACAAGATGAGCTTTATATTTATCTAAAGAACCATCAAATTCGCATTTTAACTTATAAAGCCATTTGTATCCAATGGATTTTTTACCATGAGGTAACTCAGACAAAACCCACCATTATTGATGAGTTCATCATACTCCACCTTCATGGAAGATTCCCATTCTATCTTTCCTTTCTCATATGCATATGTATTAGGCTCAAAAATTTGTGAAACAATAGAATTGAGATCAAAATTTACCTACTTAGGATTTGATACCACTTGTTTCCTTGATCTTGTAGATCTACCTTCCAAAGAAACTAGAAGATCCTCTTATTGAATATCTTGCATTGTGTTATAGTACCATTTTGGATGTTTGTGCTAACTTGTGGAAGCACCTATTGTTTCACTAGGACCAACCATGGAGATAGACTATTTTGGTGTTTTCATTTTTAAATCTTGTTCCATTTTATTACTAGTACTTGCTTCACATTCATTTGTAGGAATACAAAGATTACTAGTATCTATAGGTTTACCATCTATTGAGAAATAGGGAATTTTCTCATTTATTTTGACATCTCTATGCACAATTACTTGATTTGAAGAGATATATAGTAACTTATATGTTTTGGAATTATCACTATAGCCTATAAACATGTACTTTTTATTCTTTGCATCTAAACCACTTCTTTTCACTTTAGGAATCAATGCAAAAGTAGCACTACCAAAAATGCAAAAATCATTTACATCAGGTTTTCTACTTGACCATGCTTATTTTGGAGTAATATCTTGTATAGATTTACAAGGACAACTATTCAATATGAACACTGTAGTGTTAATAGCTTCTAATTGGTAATGAAAAGGTACTTGCATTCTTTTCACCATACATTGTGCCATCTCCATAATAGTTTTGTTCCTCCTTTCTACTACTCCATTCTGCTGTGGAGTTTATGGAGTGGTATATTATCTATGTATACCTTCCTTTGTGCAATATGCATTGAATTTCTAGGAGATAAATTATCCACCATTGTCTAACCTAAAGGTCTTCACCTTTTTACCTATGTGATTCTCAACCAATGTTTTCCATGCAAGAAAGCTAGCAAAACACTCTGATTTATTTTTAAGAAAATACACCCACATTTTATGAGAAAAATCATCAACAATTAACAAGAAATAAATATCACCATATACAGTGTTAGTTTTCATAGGACCATGAAGATATGCATGTACCAAATCTAACACACATTCTACCCTCTATGCTTTACCAGTAGGAAATGGTTACCTGACCTGTTTACCCAATTGACACCCTTTACAAGCATTTTGATTTTTTTGAATAGATGGGAGTCCATGTACCATTTTTTTTAGTTAAAATGCTTAAATATTGGTAACTTAAATAACCATACCTCTCATGTCAAAGAGTGCTAAACTGCTAAACTATTGCTAAAGCAAATTATTTTACTGATTTAGGATCTACAAGTTTATACAAACCCCTTTACCTTATACCAACAACAATAGGCTTATCATTGAGTGTAGTGACATTACATTTATTTCCCTCAAACTTAACCACCAATTTTTTATTTTTGGTAATTTCATTAATGGATAATAGGTTTTTATTCATATCTAGTACATATCTAACATTAGTGAATGTATATTTGTACTCATTATTCAAAATGATTTATACATTTGTATAACCATTAATGTCATGTGTCCATCCATCACGTAAGGAAATAATTTGATTCTTACTATTATCTTCAATGAATGTTACATACCAATCATGGTGACATGTGTAGTATCATGAAGCTCTTAAGTCAAAATACTAGCTTCATGACTCAATTAATTGGTCTTGTGTTGCTGGAAAAGCAAATTCAGTAGATGTCTCTTCTGATACTTCTTTTAAAATATTAGCATGTCTATATTTCTTGTTTGAATTAGCTAAATCATCTCTTCTTTTTCTAAAATATTTCTTAAAATGACCTGGTTGCTTGCAATAATAGAATTTCTACTTGGTTTTATTGGAATCACTTACACTATTCTTTGAATAATCTCTGTGTGTTGACCATTTCCCCTTCCCTTTTTTCTTTTCCACAAAATCACTTTCTATAGATGTGGAGGTTGAAGCTATGGAATATTCCTATCGTCATACCTTCTAAATAAGAAGTGTGGATATCTACTCAAATTTAGTGTCTGTGTCTTGAAAATCATGTGTAATGAATCTATAAATGAATCATAAGAAGATGGTAGATTCTACATAACCAGAGAAATGAGATCTTGCTCATTGATGGGTTTCTCCACTGCCTTTAATTGATCACATATATCCTTCAACTGCAACAAATAATCAAAAATAGAACCACCTTCTTGCATCCTAGTGTAAAATAAAACATTTTTTAGGTAATTTTTTTTGCCAACTTCAGAAGCTTAATATTTTGCCTTGACGTGTTTCCACAATTCTAGTGCATTAGGAACATTTCTAACTTTTAAAATCAAATTATCTACTACATAGAGTTTTTGAAACATCAATGCCTAACGATGACATTTATCATAGTCATTTGGTTGATTAACTGGTCTAGATTATTTACCAAGAACAATTTAGTCAATGTTCTTATACTCACTTATCATAATTATCCTATGATTCCACAAAATAATTTTTTTGCCATCTAGTTTCTAAGAATCTGACAATAACAAATGTTGCAAACTAGCCACTTTAACCTAGTTTTTCATGAAAATAATTAAATTGGAAAAACTATAATGAATTTAACAAATATTATTTTTGAATACTTAAACTAACCTAAAATTGGACAATGCTACCAATTTTTAGCAAAAAATTTATACAATTTGTTAGATTTTAAAGTTTCCATCTTTTTTTAAAAAAGGCTATAAAATGACAAAAATGACTAAATCTTGAGTTTTATAGCTCCGTTGTCAAAAATTTATTTTGCGTGTGGATAAGGACAATTTTTTTTAAATAGTGGAAAAATTTTAGGAGATTTTGTTTTATGTTTTTCTCCCAACAAAATTAACCATGATATTTTCAGGTAAGTTTTGAAGTAAATAGGATGACTTAGATAAAATCAAAATTTCTAAACTATTGTTTAAAAAATGATTTTCCTGATCAAATATACCTATTTTATGATTGGCCAATGTAAAAATTTAAGATAAAAGGTTCATGAAATAAGAAAACCAATTAAAAGGAACTTGTGTATGCTCATAAAAATGGCGCAAGTCTGTAACTCTTGGCATCCTCTTTCTCCCTTCAAGCGCTCCTCCTCTTATAGATCTTTAGGGATGAATACTTATTAATTTTAGAAAATATATTTGGGTAAATGAGAATTAATAATAACACTTTCCTCTTTAACAAGAATGTCACTTTCCTCTTTTCTAAATCTCCAGGGAGCTCACCAAACTCTTCAAATAGCCATAAAAACTTCCTTCTCTTCACCAAAACACCTCTCCTTCACAAAAATGCCCTCACACAGGGTTTACAACATCAAAAAATCATCCTTGAAATTCCTCCCACACTAAAAAATGCCTCAACAATAGTAAAAATGCCTCAACAACAACAAAAAATTCCTTGTTATTCTCTTTTTATGTCCTTCGGCCTCCCATCATGTCTCCTTACCAAGATGTCCACCGTGTATTTTCTCCTTGAAAAGATTTATTCTCTTCACTCCCTTATAGGATTCCCCAAGATCCCTCAACCATGAGCTCTAAAACCATAAAATATTACACAGAGAAAGCCAAAAGAATACATGATTATTATTCACCACATAGAAAGCCTAATATATAGGCAAGAAACAAGCACCTACAAAGATAGAGGTAGGTGTAATAAAGAAAATATAAGGATAACAATAGAAAGATCATGTTACAATAAAAAAACTAAATGGTTAGAACAATATAACCATAAATAAATATTAAACAAAGCTTAATTATTCTAGTATGGTTTACCTATCGCTACCAAGATCACTCAGGTGGTACCTCCCCTATTTCCCATTCCAAACCCCCCCATAATTCACTAAGGTACCTTAGGATTCATTCATGTATAATGTCCCCAAATCCCATTTACCTCCACTCAACCCATTCAACCCATAGGGATACTTTTAGGTTGCCTCTAATCTTCTTTAGCTTTTGTCACCTGGTCTTAGTACCCCCTTTGGTCCTTCTGCAAGTTTCACCACCTCCAGCCACTCTCACTTCAATAGTCCCAATGGTACCCCCAACAATGAGTGTACTAATGTGCATAGTTTAGTCAGCTTTAGCCACCTCAATAACACTTATATTCACCACTACCACCATATCTCCTTATACTACTATGACAAGCTGATTTAGGTAAAAGGCCCAAGAAGAATCAAAAGGTAAATGCTAATACTCAGTCCCCTATTTCTCTCTTTGTCCCTCCTAGATCTTCCTTTTTCATTATTATAGGTGCCTAAGGATTTATATTTAACCAGCATATTTCCTTATTATTTTTAAATAATCCTCTCCCTGGTGCCATGAAACCATAGGTCATTTTGACCCAAATCTAATGACATGCCCAGATGTTCTCATGGGATTCCCTATTTGTCCTTCTCCCTTTTTCTCCCATGCCCCCTCCTTCTCCATTTCTCTCTTCCTTCCTTCTCTTTAATTCATCCATTATTAATCAACCTATGCCTTCATCTTCCACCTCTATCTCTACCACACAACCTTTATCCTCTTCTACTTTGGGAGTTGCCATAAGATCACAGGGACCCAAGATGATCTTGCAGGGTGATCCTGAGGTCTAGTGGGAGTTTGACAAGGAGTCTAGGAATATGAGTAGGATCATCACACAAATATTAAATAAATATGGAAACCTAGTAGTGTGATAGACCAAATAATACCTCTTTTTTCTCACCAAAGTGAGGACATATAAAATAGAAGAGAAGGTGGCTTAAGATCTAGTCTCTGTGTTTTGGGATACTCATGACATGTTTTAACCAAATCAAGTCCAACTCTATCTCTTATTTAGAGGACTTAGGTAATGCACTAGTTTAATAATTTCAAACCAATGATCTACCTAAAATATAGCTTAGCAAATTTTATTAATTGTAAGTAAGAAAATACCTTGACTTCCCAAGCCTTAATCAAGTGTTGGAAAACCTTAGCTAACAAATCTCAGCATGACATGTTGGAAGACAACCTCTTCCATTTGTACACCAATGACATTCATCTAAAAATTCAATACATATTTAATAATCTCTCTCTAAATCATTGGAATAAGCCCTTAATCAAGATAAAAATAAGCCTTTCTCATAAGACAATTCCAACCTTCCCAACCTAAGTTTGGAACTTGTGTGCTTATGAAGTCTAAAAAAAATGCTACTGATGATACTATCTTAGACACATATGAATCCAAGATAAATATCAATGCTATTATATTGGGAAGCTCTGATGAAGTGACCTTTTCCTAACCTATTAAGCAAAGTCCCTTCCTACCTCCTTCACAAGTCAATCCTTGTAAAATTTACCGGCCTCTTTTTACTGTCAAGATTATGAAACACCTTCTTAAACCCTCACCAAACAGTTTGATACTTCTCAACCTAGTGATCATTGGTATGAATCCAAAATATTTTTTTGGTTCCATGTAAATTGGGGTTACTACCATGAGACCTACAAACAACTTATAAACATTTATTTCAAATTGATATTTGGTTCAAAATTTGACCATGAGGCTAAGATTTGAGAATAAAAACAAGTTTATGACAAGGTATCAAAAGCTCATGACTCCAAATTCAATTGTGATACACTTAAACAATCTAATGTTCACCTTAATATACAATCAAACATAATTCCAAACCAAAATCAAAACCAATTTCCAAATGATCAAAATCAACCTCTAACTACTAATGTTGTTAAAATGATAGTTAACCCACACTCTTCCAATGACATAGAAAACTTAGTTAATATGAATGACATAAAGCATGTAGTTTCATATATTTATACTTATCCTTATCATACTCATGTTAATTATACTACTTAAAAAAAGTTCATGATAAATCTCCACACCATTTTATAGATATTGATACTAAAGAAATTAAATACACCATAATTTTAGATAGTGTAATTGCACTAGCCAACTTGGTATAATTTTCGTTATTCATAACTATAATGGCCAACACAATGAATTTATTTTCATTCATAACATTGACCAACCCACTACCATCTATTTTTCCATCAACCTCTATTCTAATTATACAAGCTAACCTGGTATAGTCTTTTATTTCTAGATCATTTCTAACTATATTAGCTAGCCTGATATAGTCTATTTACATAAACAATTATATCTCTATTATATCATCCACGATGGTACACTTTATTGTATCCATTAATTATGATGCTATTTATATGCATCTAAATATGCTTGCTTCATTTAATGTCACTAATATTATTATTAGTTGACACTAATTCCACTTATCTAATTTATCCCCTTCTTAGTCATTTATCTAACATCCTCTTTCATTATTCTTTATTTACCAACCTTATTTTATCCCACTTCATCATTAATTCCTATAATCATTTCTTAATCCTATATTTATCTATCTTACTCATTATTTGGGAATTTTAAATTCCCATGACCCACCTACCCACCTACACTAGCCTATTCTTAGGCTTTCCTACACCCCTAGCCCCTAATCACCCACCTAATTCCATACCTAATCCTAATTAATCCCTTCTAATAGTTTATAGAATTCTTCAATTGTATAATCCTCTCTATTATCACCCTTCCTCTATATAATACTCTAAATCTAGAGGCTTCCAAGGAATTTTAAATTCATTAAATAATCCCCAACCTTTGATCTCCACAAGTCAAGATTAAATCTTAGCCATTGATCCTTCCCTTCACATTATATTTAAACAACCCATCCCTCCATGGAAAATAACTAGAAATCTAAAGAGAGTCTTCATGTCAATATAATCCTTCAATCACAAGCATCCATCTAACATACATGAATCCATGATCAGGTAAAATAATGTCAAAATTATGAGTCTAAGGTAATATCAATCCATCTTCTTATTTTTGATCCATTTAATCTTGGTTTAGAGAAATTATCTTTAGGATTATAATTTGGTTTAAATGGTTTATTCATTATTTGCATTTAGTTCTAATGGATCTGTAGACACCAAAATCGTGTCGACTCCCCTGGTCATTCCTCGTCTTATTCTTCTTCGCCTATTTAACCCTTGTCGATCACTTGTTCCACCAACCTTGACCCTGGCAGCATGTAAAAATGAGCACAGAGTTAAAGCTAGACTCTATCCCCATTATGCATCTGTCGACGACAGTCTTTACCCGGCCGATGTCGCCGACGTCGGTCATCTATCGGCCGATGTCGGCAATCCTGCCGACGTCGGTCACCTTGCCGTTATCCGTTATCAGTTATCATTTGGTTTCCCGAAACGGTTGACGAACCATCTCTGGAACCGTCTCTCGCCTTCATCAACCTCCGCCAACCATTCGAGACCCGATCCCGAACGCTATTCGAAACGCTGATCAATCGAACCCCGAGCAATCATTCAATCAACCTGCGAACTCCGGCATCAACCCACTCTCGGCATCAACCAATCTGCACTCAATCCGGCACTACACAGACAACTCCAACTATGGCTCTCATCGCGTCTTCTGGCAGGTAAGTATTTATTCTATTTGTTTTATTTCTTCCTTAGTTATTATTTATCAGTTCTGTCATCCCGATTCTTCAAACCCCCAGACTCTGTTCAGACCCGACCTGACCTTGCCCAGACCCTATCCCGACTCTCTCAGACCTTGCCCAGACCCTGTCCCGACTCTCTCAGACCTTGCCCAGACCCTGTCCCGACTCTCTCAGACCCTGTTCAGACTTTTTTAGAACCTGCCCCTACCGACGCCGGTCACTACCCCGATCGACGACGGCACCTCAACCGACGTCGGCACCTACCCCGACCGACGACGGCACCTTAACCGACGTCGGCACCTTCCCTAATCGACGCCGGCACCACAGAGACTGACGCCAGCGACTGTGCAGAACAGTGCTGCATATCAGGTACGCACTTTTATTTTTTGTCATTTATTTCTGTTATTTTATCTTTCATTATTATCTACTTTCATCCAATATTCTGCTTTTTTTTATCAGTGGGTTGATATCCTTCTAGGGAGTCTTCGTACTTCCAGGATCGGGCGTTCGCCTGACAGCCCACCATATCTTTGACTAATGTTTTTCCGTGTTTTAGCCTTTTCTTCGCAGGTGTCATTCCTCCACAGCAAAAGAGGAGAATCTTTCAACATCTGATTTCGGTGCGCATGACTTTATCAGGTACTTCTAGCCTTGACCATTTCTTTTAGTTTCTTATTTCTTCTTTGAATGTAGAAAGCAATTTTGCATAGAAACATTCTGGCACGCCCGGTGGGACCCTAGGTCCTCCTTGGGTTCTTTCTTTCTTTCATTCATTTAGGTGCATTAGGTTTCTTCCTTTTCACCTCCTTTTGTCTCCTCTTAAACGACATCATAAGCAGAACTAAAACGAACATTTCTTTCTTTCTTGCACCTCTAGACTAGCTAAAACTCATATTCTTCGACTCTTTCTCCATTCGTCTTCATACGAACAAACATTTCAACTTGGACATTAAAACACTTTGCATTCATTTCTGTTTGCCTGCATCTTTTAGACCACACATAGTAATTAAACCGCATATTGAATTAATCTAGATCACTTGATGTTACACGACCAGACCACCTGCACAAAATAAACATTTTAACTTACCTGAGACAAGGCCCGACTGGGATTTCATCCCCCAGCGGATACCTTACCCGTCCCGGTGACCCTACTTGGATTTCATCACCAAGGGGGAAGCCCACTCCGTTCTCTGGCGGAGTCTAAACTCTAGGCGAGGTATATCTTGGCTAAGTGAAACCAGCTAACCACTGGAATCGTGAAGTGAGGGGAGCTTGCTCCGTAGCACCAGGCCGCGTACCAGACCCTAACACAGACTTCTTGAGCACCATAACAAAACCCGAAACCATCCATAGACTACTTCTTCTAGGACCTGACTCGCAAAACCAACCTTCCTCTACACATATTCTAAGGCATAAGCCACTATAATCCTAAAAATTTACTTCTAGGGTTTTAGCATCTGCTTGTGTCTTCATCTTTTTAGTTCTTATCTGCTTGTTTGAGCTTGTGAGGACGTTCTTTCTTGCCTTGAATGGTTCTGACACGTAGTCAAACCAAGGCTCTTCTTGACCACGCTAGCCATCAATCGCTTTCGCCTACCCCGTCTATAAACAATCATATAATGGAGTTCTACTCGAAGACCGAAAGAATTCCTACTAGACTATCTCCAACCCAGACGCCTATCATCCCAGAAGGGGACCAAGATTTTGCAAGATTCTTGGACCTCAATACCGCAGCCCTCCAAAACTATCTCGTGAGAAAACCAATGCGGGACCTTTCAGACGACGTGGCAACGACATCAACACCGTTCGCCACCCAACCTTTTACGACTCAGCCTTTCACCTCAACCATTAACCTGACCATGGCCTATACGCAAAGTTCGGCCTCCTCGTCTATTTTTAGACCAACCTCCACCAGGGTTTCGTTACCCCCTTAACCACCTACAATTCAACCAAGTTCTACATTATACCAGAACTTGATTGTCTCGACCCCACACACTCTTGCGCCTATATATGCAGGAGTGCCTACCTCGCCCTTTGTCAATGCCGTCACACAACCTCCTTTGGCGGTATCTAGCCAGCCTATGCCTTCTACCTTCATAACCCAACCACCCTTAACCTCTACTTCTGCCCCTGCGACTAGTCATCCGTACATTGTACAACCGACTATGTCGCACGCCTCCTCTAGCCTCTTCCAAGCGCATTACAACCTAGGGGGCGCTCAACCCGCCAATCCGTCAGCAGATCTTATCAAGATGCTGATGGATAAAATGTCCAGTCTCGAAGCTTCTATCTCCGGTTTAAGTAATGTCTCTTCATATGACCAAATTTACAACGAGCCCATCCACCCTTCTGTCCCTATCCGACCATACCCCAACCATTGGGAGCTTCCTAAATTCACTCGCTTTCAGAGTAAGGAAGACCCACAACAACATCTAAAGGCATTCAGACATGCCTGTTATCTTATTGCCCATGACGATGCGTTGCTTTTACGCACGTTCCCTATGTCACTTTCTGGCCCTGCCCTTGACTGGTATAGTTCTCTTGCCAGACATTCTATCTTTTCATTCATCCAACTCGCCCAACTATTCGTTGACCATTTCTCAATCAATATCACTAAACAAGTTTCGATCACAGACCTTTACTCTATTAGGCAATTTGACGATGAATCAATCGCCGATTTTGTCGCTCATTGGAGAAGCCTGATCAATCAGCTCTCCTTCTCCTTGCCTCAACCTGAGCTCATTGAGCTCTTTTCTCGAGCATGTGTCAATCATATCTCGTCCACCTTGCGGGTTCAAACATTCCACACTTTCGATGAGGCCTTCACAATGGCCCGAAAGCTTGAACTCCGTGCCATTGAAGAAGATAAGGTCAAATTGTGTAACACTAACACAAGAACCAATGACCATTCTTCTTCCAGACCTTCTTCTGCCCACTCTCAATCCAAGGGGTCGGTAAACACTGTCATCTTTAGACCATCATCTTCAACAATAACCAACCACTCATCATCTTCAACATTAGACTACATCAATAAACATTTTCAACGTCAATCCATACAGCGTCAATTCACTCCAATTGGAGAGTCATATGCCTCTGTCTTGAATAAACTCGTCAAGCAAGGGGTCCTCAATCTCCCTCCAATCCGACCACATCAATTCGACCCCTCAACACCTATCCCTGCATGGTACAGGGAGAATCACTTTTGCAACTATCACCGTGTCAAAGGCCATGACATGGATCACTGTCAAACTTTCAAAAACATCGTACAGGACATGCTAGACAAGGGGAATCTTATTTTAGATAACCCAAATGCACCGCCCAACCAAAACCTTAACATCTTCAAGCAACCCCTTTCTAATCACCCGCCTACTCAAGACAACGTCCAAACCATGATCAATGACCCTCAAGACCATGATATACACACGGTCGACACTATCTTTTCTCTTATCTCTGACCAACCTTTTTCACAGGTGGAAGACCTTTCTTCCCCTATACCTCCTCCACATGGCGAAGAACTTTCTTCTCCCACTTGTCCTCTCGCGACTTCTCCCATATTGGAGGACGCTTTGACCACATCAACACCAGCTGCCTCGCCTTCATCATCCATAGACGATCATACCTTTTTGACTCCCCAACCACACACAGAAGCCATGACTACTCCAGAGCTCTTTCCACTTAAAGAGCCCACACCTTTAATCCCTTCTCCATTGAGAGAAAAATCGTCCACATCTAAATCCAAACCCGCGCAGGCGTCCATCATGCCCAAAGAGATTAAACCTCTTGGTGTTCGCCCCACATCTAATCTCGCCTCGCACAAAGGTGGCCCTCAACCCAAACCAAAGAAGGCTACTAAACCACACTGGAGACCTCCCCTATCTTCGTCATTACCTTCAATCTTGGGCCCACATCCGTCTACTTTACTCGGAGTGCTTCTCACTCCCATACTTCACAGAGGTAAGTCACCTCCATTATTCTATCAACCCGTCAGACTTATACCTCCTTCAAACCATCGACCAACACCTCCTTCGCCTCCCAAACCAATGTCACCAACCCTCTCTGCAATAAAACGTCCCGACCCGTTAGCAGGTTCATATGCCTTGCTCTTACGGCAATTGTTGCAGTCCTCTCATCTCAATCTCCCGCCTCTTAGACCATATCACTCTCTCGGACCAAAACCACCATGGTTCGATGACACTTGCATTTGTGCGTATCATCGCACGCCTGGGCACGACACTGAGCATTGTCATGCCCTCAAGGTCATCGTTCGCCAATGTCTGGGGAATGACACCTCCCTTTTCAACCACGTTATCAACAAACCTTCAACACCACCCCACTCATCAACTCTCAGATCAAAACCATCTTGGTTCGACAACTCTAAATTCTGCCATTATCATCACACTCCGGGACATGACACCGAGCATTGTTGCGCTCTTAAAGCTGTCATTCATCACCACCAGAAAAAGGATTCCTTTCTTATCAAGGATCCTCTTGCCCCCCCCTTTGACAAATTATCAACACCGACCCATACCTCTCCAACCTCGTCATCTAAATCGGAATCTCCACGACAGACTAGGGTCCCTTCGCTGCCTTTAACCCCTTTATTCGACATCAACACAGTCCATCTGACCACTAAACCTCAATCGACCTTAACTAATCCGTCAAACATTCTCCCTAGCCGCTGGGGGAATTCAACCTTCATCCAAACTTTGACCAATTTTTCAACACAATCTCGACCACATATCAATCACTCTTTCAACTTAACCTCAATCAGACCAGCAACCAAACATTTAACCCAACCTCAACTAAACATTCGACCCAACCAAAGACCAAATACCAACCAATCAACCCTCGACCAACCATTGACCAATTATCAAATGACCAAATATCAACCAAACATTGACCAACCTTTTTATCAAAACATTCAACCAGCCTCGATCAATCAACAACCATATCAACCAACTTCACATCCACTCATCAATCAACACCTGACCAATCTGGAAAGAGGCAAATTGGGGCAAGTTTGCTCCTAATTGACTCAGACCTTAACATACAAGCATGGCCCAGGGTCTTATTAGACCTTAAACCCCTTCTTTCTGTCTTGCATCTTCGACCATTTCTACTGCTAGTCAAGTATTCGTCCACTTGACACTTAACTTAAGCTCGTCCCTTGAGCAATCCCCGTCCTCTTCGTCCTACTTCCTTTCAACCCTATTCCTCTTAACAATTCCTATAACCCTTTTATGATGTATGGATGCTTTGTCCTAATAAAAGGGAGCCCTTGAACTTCTATAATCTTGTCCATGACTCACACTTCTATTAAAAACAAATCAAGATGTCAAAACATATCCATGGTCACTATATCAATATCAAAATCAAAAAAAAAAAATAGACTGCTCCCTTGAAGGACATCTTTACTATCATTGCTGTATTACTAGACTGATCCCTTGAAGGACAGCTAGGCCAACTTATCAAACATTATTAAACAAAAATCTAGACCACTCTCTCGAAGGATGGCTATGACTAATCTGGCAATAAACAACATTATTTTAGAAGCTTCCCACATTGATCAGCTTCACAAACTGACCACCAAGCAAATGACATCTCTATGCAGGCTTCCCGCATTGATCAGTCTGCGCCAAAAAAAAAAAAAAAAAAAAAAAACGAGTCACGGACTTGGCTTGTAGCTGTCTCAGGGTCTCCTATAAAAAGGGGCATAGTTATCTCCGCTCTTAAAATGGGTTAACCTCTTTCCTCCTCCTATTACCAGCTCAAGGGACTTCGAGCTCACTTTAATGTCTAAGTGATTCGATTACCGCTCTAACATACCTATGGTCAACGACGTCACGCATGAATGGGGCTCTTGGTTTTCATAACCCCTATCTATGCTATCTTTTTGGTCCTTGTCAATGAAAGAGCAATTTGCCTTTCACTTTTTCTCTACACTTTGGTCACATTCACCCTCATCACTTGTCAATCAACTCAACTCAACTCTCTTTTCAGACCATCAACATGACCTTGCCTATTCACCCTAGTTTCTATGGACACCAATACACATGGAAACTACAGACCAGACCCAATTTATGTTAAGCATAAACCAATACTTGCTGAAGCATAAATAGACCTCAATTCATTTTTAGCATACATCCATCACGAATATGGAATATTGCTAGGGATGAAAAACCCATCAACCAATGTTGCAGAATACACCATTTGGAAAAGGCTGCAACATCTTTTTTTTTTCTCATCATTTCATCATAACCAAGACCAATCTATCAACTATTTTAACCACCTGTCTACCACTCGGACCCTTTGTCTGAACTACATTGGTCTGAGGCCCTATCACCAGGGCTATGTAGGCAGCACTCAGATGACATGATCGTCTTCTGGGGTTAGCTCGACCATTCTCGTTTGTTCGTCTCTCTGATGGACAAACCTTCTTGCCTTCTTTTAACCATAACCTTGCCCTTCACCACGACCCATTTCCATCCCTTTGACCCTTCCTCCCTTCTAGGGAGAACTACATCGGCCTGAGGCCCTATCACCAGGGCTATGTAGGCAGCACTCAGTTGACATGGGGTCTTCTGGGGTTAGCTCGACCGCATCCTTTCATCCATTCATCCATCCCTTGACCACCAACCATTGGAGATCATGCCTATCTCCTCCGATCTCGACCACTTCCAAGACATTGTTGCCTTGGTTGTTTTTGCATGTGTGCTACCTCATGACTGGTTAGCAGAATTGTGCGCAGACCTTTTTGACCCTTCGTAAGTATAGGATCGCAAGACGGTTGATCCACACTACTTGTGACTTTTTCGTGTTTCTAGGAGCACTTCCTGAGCCCGGGATACCTGGAATGCGACGACCCATTTGGAGCTTCAGCTTAGATTGAGTGACCCGATCAGCAGACGACTAAATGCTGGGGCCCGGTTACTTCAATTTTGGCACTCCTTGACCCTTGTCCTGCGACACTTTGGCCTGACCATCTCATGCAGTGGTATGCACGCAATCACGACTTTTGCAGCATTCACCCTCACCCCTTTTTCATCCACTCTTTGTCAAATCAGCACCCGATTCCCGGTTCCCTTCCCTCGACTCCTGCTTTGAGGGGGAATACCTTATCCTTACTCGAGGCATTTCGCTTCCTATTTTTGTCTTGCAGTTCATTCGAACAACCAACAAGACGAAATCAACCTTATCCCTCACCTGGGGCACTCTCTCCTATTTTTGTCTTGCAGTTTGTCCAGAACAACCAACAAGACAAAAAGGGGCAAATGTAGACACCGAAATCGTGTCGACTCCCCTGGTCATTCCTCGTCTTATTCTTCTTCGCCTATTTAACCCTTGTCGATCACTTGTTCCACCAACCTTGACCCTGGCAGCATGTAAAAATGAGCACAGAGTTAAAGCTAGAATCTATCCCCATTATGCATCTGCCGACGACGGTCTTTACCCGGCTGATGTCACTGACGTCGGTCATCTATCGACTGACGTCGGCAATCCTGCCGACGTCGGTCACCTTGCCGTTATCCGTTATCAGTTATCATTCGGTTTCCCAAAACGGTTGACGAACCATCTCTGGAACCGTCTCTCGCCTTCATCAACCTCCGCCAACCATTCGAGACCCGATCCCGAACGCTATTTGAAACGCTGATCAATCAAACCCCGAGCAATCATTTAATCAACCTGTGAACTCCGGCATCAACCCACTCTCGGCATCAACCAATCTGCACTCAATCCGACACTACACAGACAACTCCAACTATGGCTCTCATCGTGTCTTCTGGTAGGTAAGTATTTATTCTGTTTGTTTTATTTCTTCCTTAGTTATTATTTATCAGTTCTATCATCTCGATTCTTCAAACCCCCAGACTCTGTTCAGACCCGACCTGACCTTGCCCAGACCCTGTCCCGACTCTCTCAGACCTTGCCCAGACCCTGTCCTGACTCTCTCAGACCCTGTCCCGACCCTGTTCAGACTTATCTAGAACCTGCCCCTACCGACGCCGGTCACTACCCCCGACCGACAACGGCACCTCAACCGACGTCGGCACCTACCCCGACCAACGACGGCACCTTAACCGACGTCGACACCTTTCCTAACCGACGCCGGCACCACAGAGACCGACGCCGGCGACTGTGCAGAACAGTGCTGCATATCAGGTACGCACTTTTATTTTCTATCATTTATTTCTATTATTTTATCTTTCATTATTATCTACTTTCGTCCAATATTCTGCTTTTTTTTATCAGTGGGTTGATATCCTTCTAGGGAGTCTTCGTACTTCCGGGATCGGGTGTTCGCCTGACAGCCCACCATATCTTTGACTAACGTTTTTCCGTGTTTTAGCCTTTTCTTCGCAGGTGTCATTCCTCCACAGCAAAAGAGGAGAATCTTTCAATGTCTGATTTCGGTGCGCACGACTTTATCAGGTACTTCTAGCCTTGACCATTTCTTTTAGTTTCTTATTTCTTCTTTGACTGTAGAAAGCAATTTTGCATAGAAACAGGATCTATATCTTACTTAAGTAGTTTTATGTTTGAGTAGATTTTAGATTAATTGCATGATCTTAAATCCATATTTATAAAATTTCACATCTACACTACTATATAATCCAAGATGATGCAATATGATTTTGATGTTTCTATGCAACCAAATACATCAACTAGTCTAATATTATTGGCTCAACTTGCCTTAATTGGCTTGGCATGGCCAAGATTGCATAATTCAAATCCTACTTAGTTTGAGTTTGGATGTACTTCCTCTACAACTGATCCACTTAAAAA
This sequence comes from Torreya grandis, assembly GCA_037957365.1. Taxonomy (NCBI): domain Eukaryota; kingdom Viridiplantae; phylum Streptophyta; class Pinopsida; order Cupressales; family Taxaceae; genus Torreya; species Torreya grandis. The sequence continues at coordinate 789,815 of JARHVA010004412.1, read as the reverse complement.
TTATATTTCTAGTTTAAATTCTTATATAACTCATCGTGGATTTAATGAATGAGACCCCATAGAAGAAATTTCTAAGTTCTCTCAAATTTTATTCCTTGAGTTCACAAGGACTTCTCTACATCATAGAGATAGTTTAATGCAACTCTTATTTGACATGAATATTAATTGAACATCACCTATGGGGACATAATATACCTTACTCGTGTCTAAGGATATTATCTTACAACAATGTGAATAAATGTCCATAGAGTTTGACTAAACTATAGATACATCTCTTTCAATAACATTTCCTATAACCTTTATAATCCTTGACAAAATTATAATTTATAAAAACTATTATCCTTTGTTAATTAGTGTTAAATTTGGTGGTATTTGAGTCAATCAAACCTTGATAGATGAAGGGTTAAAAACCTGTATCACCTCTTATAACTCATAAAAAACTAGGATAATCTGAGTGTAATCTTAAGTCTTCCTAAAACACATAAAAATGTTGTGATGAAAGAAAAATTTCTCTACTAATATGTGCTTGGCTTCTTAACACAGTCTCACCCATCATGATTTGAGTTATGGTTATTATATTTAACATTATATTATCATACAACATCTTACATGAGGGTAGTGGCCTTCTCCACATGTCAGTGTGTCAAGTTTCATTATAAGGGTGTTATATAAAGGATTCAAGGTGACACTAATCCTTAGAATTTTTAACAATTAAAAGAATGTAGTTTCTTTAAAATACCTATCCTTGAATTCTTTCCTATAATTCCTTTTAAATAATACCAATGCTTTAACTATCCCATAAATTCTAGCTAAGGTTTTAGAGGAAATCTATAACTTATGGGAAATATCCCACATAACCTCTTATACTCTAATGATGACAAGCATGATGAGATCAAGCTTAAGATCAAAACATCATACCTACCATCTAATATTATCAATCAATTTCATCCTTCCTTGTGACCTTATTCTTTCAAGAAGATAACTAACAAGATCCCCACTTCTATGATTATCCATAAGAAGCCCAATTCCCACTCCTCCTCTAGTGATATAGTGGTTAAATCTCTAAATATATTTCTTACCACAATAGACTGTGATAATATTTATACTCTTGAAAACCCAAACTTATTTGGATATGCCCAAGCTAATGATGTAAAATTCCTCCATTATCATTCTTCTCTTTAGTGCTCCTATAAGCATAAAACATCTTCTTATAACATTAACTTAATTGACTTTATTTTCCCTCCTGATTTATGTAAAATTACCACCACCCCCCCCCCCCCCCCCCCCCGCTTAAAATAATGTATATAGGTTGGATATATAGTGCATTTAAGACTCTACCACACATACCAATCTTGTTACTTCTAAGCCTATGTGGAGCATGCTTCAGGATAGATCCACTACTAGACCATAATAGTTTGATAGGTTTTTTTATTCTTCTATCTCCCTTCTTCCTAAGATGCTAGCTATACTAAAACATCCCACGTTGATGTTGACTCCTAAATAAGAAAAACACATTTTTTGTCTTTCCATAGATTATAAAGTCACTCTGAACACCAATTCATAAAATATCAAATAAATTTGAAGTAGAACCAAGTTCCTGAATCTACCACTCTATGTTTTGACAATGATGACTTGTTTGATGAGGTTATATAGACCCTATTATGATTATCCACCTAGGTTGGATGTGGTACCATGCCCACCCAACCAAGAAGATGAACCATACTATGAATTTCAAAAGGTACATGGTTACTTAAGAAAAGATTGCCAAGCATACTAGAGATTTATAACATAGTAAAAGTTACAATGCTCAGTTCATATTGTAGATAGTCGATCACCTTAGTCTAATACTCCTATATTAATTTGTTGCTTTTTTGGGATGAACACACACTCTTCAACCCATTTTATATCTCTTTATAAGTATTTAGATGCACTTCATATTGAAACAACTCAACTTCCCAGTCTTCTAAACATTTTGCCACTAAATATAACACTAGATTATATCCCTAAAAATTGGGATGTATAGTGTATTTGGCGTCACTACACTACACATTAAAAATATAGGGGTAGAGATCTTCAAAATAATGTTCAAGACTTTCTGAGGCCATCACTTCAAAATTCATAATGAAACTCACATGGTTCACCTATGATGGAGGAACAACCTCCCCTATGACTAGATCTATCTAGCATATCAAATAATATATGTGACATGACTTTAGAATTTCTTCACATTAAGTTTTATCAATATAAGGGTTGCCAACCTCCTCATTCCAATATACATAATTTTTATATAGAGTTCATGTGTTAGGCACTCCTAGAATTACTATTGAAGAGAGTAGAAGAAACTATAATTAGAGATAGATATTAGTTACAATAAAACATATCAAATGTTATAGATGATGTATGTCAAGATCTATCATGGAATTTGTGAGAAAAAAATTGAGTGATATCATATTTTTCACATTGTCATGTGAATGGATTTTATTTTATTATTATTTTTAGCATATGTGATACTTTTTGTATATATCTTTCTTATATCATGATTTCTTTCATTTTCAACACTTTAAATTTTGACATGTATGTCTTCTTTTCATCATTTTATAGGTGGACTTTGTTTCAATTTTAGATCTTAGGTATCACCTTCAGGTTATTTTTATCACATTTTTATTATTTTTCCTTAGTCTCCTTGTGATTCTTTGGCCCATTTTTATATTCTCCCTTTTTTGGGATGATTTCTCTTATCGGTGCTTATGCTAGATCTCATGTAGGTTAGTACAAGTTACTTAAGTGACATGACTATCATGTTTCATAGCATAAACTAGTCATTTTTGAATCACCATTATCCTTTCTCATGATCAACTATAATCATATTCATCATTATATCACATTTATCACATAGAAAGATCTTCGACGATCCCCATTTTTCCTTTTTACTTCACTTGACACACATGTAAGTTGGTTTTGAGATTGAACACTTCCATGTGGGGAAGTATAGGAGTCTTTTATACACCAAGGTATTTAGGTTATTCCCTCTAAAAACCAAGCATAAGCTCTATTTTGTTATCTATTTATATCAACCATGTTTGGTATTTTTGAATCCATATGGAGGAGGAACAAAAAAATCTAAATGAATTATAATCTAATAAAATAAAAAATAAAATACAATCTTAAAATTTAGATCACACCAAAAGATGTGATATTTATAGGACATATCTTATTCTAGTGAAAGTTAAAACTCCATAGTTGGCCTCAACATAGAGTTGAGATCCATCAGGATGCGGTAGTCTAGTAAACTAGGGTAGGAGGTCTTACACCATTCTATTATTATACCTTCCAACATTCTAGTGCCACCTAATTTTTTTCACAAGTATACAATCTTCATAGTAGGATGACAACTCATTAAGGGGTTTTGAGTAGTAGGGAACATGTTGTGGGAAGGTAGGATTCTCTTACTTTTAATTCATAAAGCCTTCATGGGATGATCCATGCACTTCACTTGTTAGCCCAAGTTTGTATTTATTAGTTGGAGTTTCCTAGGTCCTTGATGTTGAAATCTCTTAGCCTTGCCCACTTATCTAGAGTGTCTCATCTCTACTAAGGATTTATATATCATCTCTATGGTACATTATATCCCATCTTACATTATTTATTCCATGATATTCCCTTTATGGGTATTGATTTTAGCTAATCATGTCATTTCCTATTTGATTTTAGTTTTTCATTTTCACAATTATAACGTCACTTAAATTTTTAATTTGTGAGTTGCATTGTAAGACTCTAGGGAGTAAAAATAGGTCTTCCTTACAAATGCCTATCACCATTCATATCCACACCATCTTTATCATCATAGTCATGTCCTTATATGGTTGTGATTTTTACATCATTTTTTATAAAAAACATTGATTTTGAGTTTTCACTCATTAGAGTCTATTACGTATTTTTCCATCATGTTCTTGCCTGATTTTAGTGGATTTCACTTTTCTCACATATGGTAGATTTTATAATCATTTTTTTTCTTTCTTGAAGTTTTTAATTAAGTTGATTTGAATTGTCTTACACTTTGAATGATGTTTATTTCCAATCTTTTGTGTTTCTCTTCATGTTTGATTTAAGTTTATTTTACTTAACTTACATGAGATAACATCCTTTTTCATGCATATCCTTATTTGATTATATTTTTCATAATCTTACACTGGATATTTTGTTTTTAATTACTGTTAGGAATATTATAGTTTATTGCTCACATTTATATTTATATAAGATAATTATATTGTTGTATATGAGAAAATAATGTAAGTGAGTTGTAATTTAGGTAGATATGACTATGTTAAGATGTCTCATAGAGAAAGTCTTAAAATTTAAGTGAGAGATATTAGAAGAGTTTGTTGGGATTGGGTTATCCTTAATTCCTTATTTTTAGGAGCTCATTGAAGTATATATGTAACTCTCTTTATTATATAGGGATGTTGAATGAATTGAAGATCCCACATGAATTTAATAAAAGATCATTATTATGTGTTAGAGTTTAAATTATTATTGAAATTGTATTTGCATAAACTATGACAAATCTGAGCTAATTTTATAAATCGGTATTTTTACATAACATTGGTGGAGTTTAGAGCTGAGGAAAAACACGAGATTGACAACATGAGTGTAGGATTCCAAGTGAATTACTTGTCTCTGCCATTTCTAAGTGAAAGATTGTAAGCTAAGTTAAATTTACAAAGGTTAATGATTTTGGTCTGCATTTGTTGGGTCTATAGACTTGTTAATAACTACATAGATGTGGACTTAGAATCATTCAACATAATAGTTTCTTTGCCATATAATTTCACATATGGTTATATTTGCATTAATTTTGTGCACATTATGGCCTACTCAAAATAATTAGTGGATTCTTCACATAATTTAGTCTCTTCTGAGGCTAAAGATGTTATATGATTTTTAATTTATTCTGATCAACCTGCTTGCATCAGCCTACATCAAAGTAGTTTTGTATTGTATTCATCCCAAATTTGTGCAATTCTTTTTGGCACTTTCCATTAGATTGGGATCTGTTTAATTCGCCACCATCATTACATCTATCTTTCTTCACTACCAATATTTGCATCAGCATTGTAATAGTGATGTGACCCTAAAATCTACATAATCCTTGGAATTCAAAGCATGTGGTTAAAACTATAACCTACCCACATGAAGCATGTCCAAAACATATTGAACTAGTAGTTGCCCCTAAGGTGTAAGGTTACGTTAGAAGGGATGTAATATTTTTAGAATTCATTTCACTTTGATTATATGAAATATCAATTGAATTTTACTAGTCTGGTGATGGTGGAAAAGGAGATGTTGTGTTACCTTGTATGGTATGGAAATGAGATATGTAGGGAGGATATGTCACATTTCATGGTGAGCTTGAGCAATGATGAAGGGATGCAAAAATGCAAGCCCGTAAAAGACATGAAAATAGTGAGATATTCCAAGGTAGGTGGAGTGGTGTGAGGGTTTTGACTTGATGATCTTATAAAGTGAGGTTTTGTAAGTGAACTAATGTAAATCGCTAGGAGTAATGTACTCAAAACCAATGATCGTTGGTATTGTTTTAGTTTTTAAACACAAAGAATTAAGTAATAATAATTTGATATTTTTAATGGAGGTGATAGTGGAAAAGAGGTAGTGTGTTACTTCATAGGAAGTGACAATGAATTGTACATGGATACATAATAATAATTAATATACTATAATTAATAATATATTATATATTATTTCTAATATAATAATATTATAATATATTATAAAATTATATTTATAAAGAAGGGGTTGTAATTTTATTATATATATTAAATATTATAAATTTATATTTTATGAATTCTTATTTAATAAGATTTATTATTATATATATAATAAATTATAAAGTATTTCATTCTCTCTTCTTCACTTTTAATGAGATTTTATCATCAAAGCATCTCCTCAAACTCGGTGGGATTCATTTGTGATGGAGGCGAACAAAAAATGTAGCATGAATGATTTTTTTATCACAAGAATATCAAGAATGTAATTATTCCATATCCTAATGCCCTAATAAGATTGTGTCCTTTAGTTAAATGATTAGCTATATCGAACTATCATTTAAATGAATGAATCAATCAATCTATAGGTGAAGATGAATTCCTTACCTATTACGTATTGCAATTAGGTAAGGTTATAATTTCTAATTGCATTGAGTCTTGATTACTTTTGTTTTCATGGGGAAAATTAAATACATGCAAGATCATGAAAATAGAGTCTCTTTATTCAGTAATATATGCTATTTGTCGTCAACTTTATCATTCCAGTGTTACTCGTATTATTTATGTGATTGTGTTTTGCATAACAAAGTGGAATTCAATAGGTTCAAGGTTTAAAATGAAATTAAATAATTATATATAATAATAAATAATTATGTTTTAATCATTATTAATAATAATATATATAGTAATAATATTATAATTATTTTCATTTATGACACATCTTTAAAACACTTGTTTCATTTAAACATTTTGGTAGCTTTGAGCTTTAATATTATTTCTCTAGTGCTAAACCAAATGTGGGTTTTCGAGAGGTAATTATTCAGGTGTATTTATTTTAATAAAAACTTAAAAATAGTAAATAATTAAAATTTAAAATACATACAATAAGAACCCTTTCATCCATATTTAATCATAACAACAACTTTCTTTGTGAATTGCTAAAACTCATAATGGAGTCATAAAGGGTGTCTTGGTTAATACATTTGTAAAAGACACACCATAAATTAATTTGTATGTGCTACATGTGAAACTTGAATGTTGTGTAATGGTCTAGTAGTGCTACATGTTAGACGGGTGTATCATCTTACATATTAAAGCATAACACTCAAAATCCTAGAAAGATGGGTTTGAGAAAGGCAAATATCCCAATAATTTGACATCTATCATGAAATGATCATGTAGTCCCTTTCCCACACCACTTATCACAATATTCTCTTTATTACATCACTCATGGATATCTTATATTTTGTAAAATTGATTCTCATATCCTAAAATTTTGGTAGACATTTGTTTTTTGCATGAGGAAGAATGGGTCAAGACAGAATTGGCATATGACCATTACCAAGGAGAGTGAAACCATCAACAGATGGAAAACTAAATTTGTTTCCCCTATGAACAATCCAAAACACCACCCAACAGAGTAGTGCATATTTTTAAAATATTTTAGGCTTCAAGTAGAATATGGCCTCATAATGGAAAGATTATATTCAGCTTGTTCAAATATGACATTATTTTTAATCTACATAAATTTAAAATATTACCTCTCACTAATGAGATTTAGCATTGTATAAAATCAAAGTATATAATAAAAATAATTTACTATATACCTTCATATTACAAAACCTTGATTTATGAAAACAAAAAATCACATCTCTTATGGTGTGGGAACATCTTTGATTGACTGTTTTCTATTGTTAAGGGTGGATGAAGATGTCTTGAGCATTGATTTGATTATGATAGGGTTCCATGTCAGATGAGTGGCTCAAATCTACATTATAATGCTATTTATGTGCATACAACACATTGAGGTACCAATCTATCTTGTAGCTTATGTTTGTCCATGCTACAAATATATTAACATCTTAAATAATTAAATTAGTCTTAACAATGCATAAAAGCACCAAACTCAAAAGCTTAGAAGAAAGGGCAAGGCCATACAAAACATGAAAGTGGTGAAATATATTAAGGAGCATTTATGGTGATGGTGAGGGGTAATGGAAATGTATTGGAGATGGTATCATACTTCAAATGGCTCATAGTCATACCTATCTTGAAACCTATAACCGTTGACCCGATCTCACCTTTTATGTACACAATGATAAGCAATAAAAATCATATATTTTTGGTATAGGTGATGGTACATAATGAGATTGTGTGTTCTTTCATACGATGTTGTAATGAGTTGTACAGGAAGGAGACATTTTATTTCCCGAAGAGCTTGAGTAATGATGAAGTAGTGGGGAAGGGCTAAGCAATACAAAACATACAAGTGGTGAAATATTTTAAGGTGATATGGGTGGTGATTGTGAAGGGTAATGACATGGTATTTCATGTGATCTCAGATACCACATAGACCATATCATACACCAGACCTATATTTAGGGAAACTATTGGATTTACATAACTTGCACACATTGTAAAGGGGTATTAGCTTATAAGGTGGTAACATTTTTGATTGGATTATTATTAAGGGTCATCAAGGATGTCATGAGCATTGATTTGATTACAACAAAGCTTCACATTTAATGGGTGGATTGAATCCATATTATAATGTTGTTTATGTGTAGACAAGACATCGATGTACTAGAGTTTATCTTATAACTTATATTTGTCCTTGTTAAAAATATAATAACATATATAAAAATTAAATTAGGATTTAAAACATATGAAAACACCAAACCCATACCCCTAAAATAAAGGGAAAGGTAATAAATAACATACAAGTGGTGAAATATTTCAATGTGTACTAGTTGGTGATAGTGAGTAGCTATGATAGGGTATTTTAGGTGATACCATACATTAGGGGGAATATTGTACACCAAATCCAAATTCAAGGTTGTGTTTGGATTTAGATGACCTATATCACCCACTTTAAATAATTTCATAGCTTGTAGGGTGATGACATCTTTGATTTATCATTTTTTATTATTAAGGTTGGATTAGGATGTCATGAGAGATAATTTGATCAAAACATGACTCCATGTCTAGTGTCTGGATTGAATCAATGATGAAATATAATTAATGTGGGGAAAAGAAATTGAGGTCCTAGAGTATATATTATTTCCATTCATCCACCTTTGATAATAAAAAATGGCTAATTAAAGATGTTGCCACCTTGTAAGATGTAGACCCCTTTGCAATGCACGCTAGTCATGTGAGGGTGTATGCATAAAGTTGGGGAGCTAAAAAATGGATAGAATTTTAATTTCCCCAAATAATTATTTTTCATACATGGATATTAAAATCATGTATGTAATTCTTGAACTTAACCTCAGTGGTTATCATGGCTAAACCTCATACATAGAAAAATTGTGCAAGCATAAAATACATGTATGTGTAAAAATCATGTACGTAGTTTTTATACAATAAAATAAAAAAATGTGAAATATAAATCATTTGGAATTTCTCACAATAAAAATTGTGATCAAAATAAGGAAGACCAAACCTACATTTTAGAGCAACAAGTTTGAGTAAACAAAATTTCACATTTTGGAACCACCCACCCTTCGATTCGACAATGCCACATCGAGGTAGTGGTAAGCCAACATGTTTGAGTGATATTAGACCCTAGTTTTTTCAAATTTGTTTTAATATTCTTTAAATTATTTTTATTTTTTTTATACATACATGTTTACGTGAAATAGCTAATATGCCGACACCTGACCCCAAAAACCCTCCTATCCCTCCTAACCCTCCAATCCCTCCTCACATGCAAAACCATACTAACCCTCCTTCCCCACAAAACCCTCCTAGCCCTCCTATAGTGACTCAAGCACACCAAGGTAGTCAAGAATATTTAGTAAGACACATAGTAGAAAATAATATCTAACTTGATAATTTGATTAGGTCATTAAGGGATCCACACTCAAACAATTCCCATTAAATTTCCATGGAAAACACACTATATATATTAGTAAATCAAGTTGAGTCATTAATAGTCAAATTGATAGGTGGGATGACTATAGAAATAAATGTAGGACATGTTATTCTAAAAAATTATGGATAGCTACTATGAAAGATAAATGCATAACCAAAGCCCAAATTTATGCCCTATTCATTAATGGGAAGACTGGTGTGATGCTTGATGTGACAACCAAATAGATTCCAATCCATTGGTGCACTCATGATTTTCTCAAACAATATTTTGGGACTGATGGTGGATGGTATTTGATAACTCACCTTGAAACATTAATGAGTTTTGGCTCTATTTTCTAAGAAAATTATATTATGGGTTTGTTTTGAATGAAATCCTAAATTATTTTGATTTATCAAAGTTCCAATGTAGGGGAAAGGGATCCACACAAGATAGGCTAGGGGCATGACATACACCTAATAATTACCTCCATATAATTATAAATTATTTTAATTTATTTTGTATATGAATTATTTTTATGCTACAACAGGTTTTTGGAGTACACATGAGCACATGTGTTGCTTATAGTGTGCTTATAATATATACTTATATGGAGGTAATTTATTATGATTAATTAATGCTATTTATCATTATACATATATGTTGTGTGTGTGTGTGTGTGTGTGTGTGTGTGTGTGTGTGTGTGTGTGTGTGTGTGTGTGTGTACATGCGTATGTGCATTTTGAAGTGACTGATAATGATATTTTGTATGTTCAGTTGATGACCATAGAAGATACTCAATTATTAATTAGGGAGGGAATAACTATAGTTGTTGCCATAATTTCATTTGCACAACAACTCTTTGAGGTACAAGGTCTAGTTATATATTACATAATATTTAATTGTAAACATGAATGCGTGTTTTGTAATTTTCTTCTATACTTGTGAAAATAACTGATGCACAAAAAAATTATCTATGTAGACTCCTCCAATGACATCTTCTGGTCCTATCAAAATGATTAGCAGGGGTGGCATGGTATAATTAGATAATTTAATTTGTAATTTTTTATATTATATTTCAATGATTTAGTTTATGAGCTAATTTTAATTTTTTGTTTTGTATGTATATATTTGTTTGAAAGGATCTATGCCTTCTCTCATTAAGATTAGGTCACCAACTCATAGTAGTGATCCATTTCACACTCCTATTCCCCAATGTGAACCTATCATCGACCTTGTTTAGCACCAGTCTCAAATTGATCATGAATACCATCTTATGGTAAGCGCACCTATGAATATTTTTTGTATGATTTGAAAAATTTAACATGTTAATTTTGTAATAATATTGTTACAACATGTATAATTTATAATAATATTTTCATATGAACAGTTGGAGCTACAAGCAAGTTTGGAGCTGAAGAGGACTCATAGTCAATCCACTCTGATACCTTCTGTTGTGAGCAAGGCATCCATGGGAGAGGATTAAACAAGTAAGGCAAAGAGAGTGATGCATTTTGATGATTAGGAGATCATGTTTTATGAAATTTTGTTGTATACCTATATGGATAGATGTATAGTTGTCTAACATGTTTTATATGCCTATATGGCATTGACCTCAAATATTGTATTATGTTCACATTTTATATGACTTTATAGATTTTATGGATTATATATGAATTTTAACCACATTCAATAGACTGCAATGTTTAAAAAGTGAAATGTTGAACTGTATGTATGTATGTATGTATGTATACACACACACACACACACACACACACACACACACACACACACACACACACACACACACACACACACACACACACACAGAGTTCAACATTTCACTTTTTAAACATTGTAATCTATTGAATGTGGTTAAAATGCATGGAAAAATTATATATAATTATGTTAATATATTGTTCAATAATTTGTCCTAATTTTGAATATATTTCATAATCTTTCAAAAACCTTTATTTACAATATTTCATACTCTATTCTCTTAGATTCATCTTTCAAGACCAATATGTTATGATCTAAGTAAAATATGATCATCTACAAACCTTTGCAAAACGTCTACCTCTAATACCTATGATAGCAATACTGATCCCAAACTCACCTAGCTCAATGCTTTGTATTTGCTCTTTTCCATTATGTTCATGGACTTCCTTACTAAAATCTCTTCTATTCAACACCAGTTCATTCTTTTATGCTTCCTCAAGGTTTTTATATTCACCCCAGTCACCTCTCAAGGTTCAACTCACTCTATAATCTCCACTTTCCTTTTGCAATCAATCTTGTCTCATTCTCTCAATGCACCTTCTAGGCTTGTCTAAGACTATTGCCATCTACCTTATCTATATATACTTAGTGTCAACTCTAATAGCTTCCAACCTCTTATCTTATCCTCAAACATGCCAAACAACCTTCCTTGAAGTCCCCAAATCTTCCTTGTACCTATCTTCCACTTTTGCCCAAGTAGGGCTACAAGGCCTAATAGGCCTATTTCAAATTCTTAAATATTATTCTGTCCCCTGAGACCTTATTGATCACTCTTGACCCCACTCTCATGCTTATAATACTTACTTCAATCTCAAAAAATTATTCTCACAAGCTTAAACCTACACTTTTAGACCTTATCCACCAAATTCCCCTTGTTGGCTTCAAGGACTAGGCCTAACAACTACACTCTATTATAGACCTATCCCACTAGGGATTTAGGATTCTTTTGGATTGAATTTTTGCCATATCTCCTCTCATATACCTACCCCAAACTCCAAACCACCTTCAAAAATTAAAGTATGGAAGCCATACATTTAGTTGTCATAATTGTCATTATAGACACCTAAAACTAGCCACAGATAACCTCCAATGAGGGTTTTGGCCAATTTCTACCCAAAATGTACAATTTGGCCTAAAAACACTAAAACATGATAAATGATGTGAAACTAAAATATTCAAGTGCTGATTTTGGCTAGGGTATCCCTAAATGGGGCATTGCGATTTATGGGCCAGCTAACTTTGATCAGATCATTTCAAGTCAAAATGCCAAATTTACACCTAGGTACTCTGGATTGCTCTTTCCTATAAAATATTCTACACAAGATGCATGCATTCATTATTTGTCATTAGTAACATCCTAAATGGGAATATGGTTCCAATGCATCTAAAATGGACTTCCAATTCTAATCTAGTCAAATTTTGGACCAATAATAAGGCATTCTGATAAATTTGAATAATTTGTGCATAAAATGCTTAATCATGATTAAGAACTTATTAACCCAAATCAAGGCTTAATCAAGAATTCCATGGAAACTTGTTGAATACTTATTTTTTTAAATGACTATGGAATATCTGCATCATCAAGTGACCTCATTTTTGGGAATACATCCCTAAACCATAAATGCCACAAATATCAAGATTCATGCCCTCCATGCCTCATCAATGCCTTCCATGATGCCCTTCATGCCCCTTAATTTCCCCTTATTCCAATGTCATGATGAGGATAATTATAAACTTAATTTTGAAAATTGAATTAATCCTCAACCACACAACTCAATCTCAGGATGGATGGTTCAGGTTGATTCTAGACATAAAGGCCATAAACATCATTTCTAAGCTATTTTGGTGCAAAGTTATTATGCTCAAATATCTTCAAAAGACTTGATAATGCAAAGTTATAATGAAAAATGATTCCAAAAGCCATTAAAATTAGTGTTACCATGCCAAATTGATTCCAAGCCAAGCCAAGTCACAAGCCAAAGGTTCCAAGGAGAGATGGAAATAGCCAAGCTTTCATTGCTAGGGACTTCATGACCACAAGCCAAGCAAGCCACCACTACAAAGGAATTTAGAGCATCTAAGGAAGGTGAAGGAATTATTGTATTTTTATTCCTTGCTTTTTAGTTGTGTTTATCATTTGATTTTGTTAACTAAGCTCTCCCTAGTGTCTAGGCCTAGAGATGTTATGTTATTAGTGTGTTTATTTCATTTTATTTTCATTTTAGAACTAATACCATACTAACCATCCTCTCTTGAGTCAAATTCCTAGATCACATTATGGCATGCTCGGTGGGACTAGATGCATCTCACACATGAAGAAGATCATTTTGCAACTCTAAAATATTTATTTGGACCTTTGTAACTCTTGCAAATTGATTTTCTAACTTTATTTTGCCATTTTTGGTTGCCACAGTTTTACACAGTAACCAACATAGACAAGTAAGACTGACATCTATTACATGGCTTAACTGACATCGATTATCAAAATTGACATTGATTAGATTTTGGTAAGCTAAGGTAACCTTCGTTAGTTGTAATAACCAACGTCAATCACTGTGTTTTTCCAAAAACACAGACCTGAGAGCTATTTTTCCAAAGTTTATTATTTCAAGATAAAAAGAGCTTCAAGGCTAAAAGACATACTAACATTTTTGCTATAGGACCAAGCTTGATATTTGTTCAAAACATGTTTAAATCACCTTTTCATGCTTAAAAATTAATTAAGAACCTTGTTTTGGTGTTTAACAAAGGATTTAGATGTTTTGGTGAATGTTTTCAAAGTTTGAAACTAAGACCAAGGGGTCAAATGAACACTACCAAATCTTTCATTTTGGGTTTAAAATTGAACACACTTGTCAATTCTTATTTGTAATATTTATTTAATCAAATTTTTGTTTGGAAAAAAGAGGGATTTTGTGTGTCTGCTCTTCCATTTGTCCCCTATAGGGAACCCTTGGAATCAAAAGTGCCATTCCTATTACAAGTAGCCTAGTCCAAAGATTAGAAAGAAATTCATCTAAAGCACTCCCCAAAAACTCATTAAAGTTTGGGTGACCTTGAAAATGACCCTAAAGTCTTTCTACTTTCATGCTTTATTTATTTTTGTAGTATCTTAGCTTCTGAGGGGGACTTCATCACCTCCCACAAGTTCTTTAGGGAAGCTTTGACCCAGGGTTTTATCTCCTGGTATTGAATTAATTTTGATCCTTTGGAGTTTCACATGGGATGTAGTGTTACTTTGGACATCACACTTCATTGAGCAAACATCAAGATGTAGTGGTTGCAAAAAGGACTAGACCTTTTTGCAACAAGCCAAGTGATATGGACCCAAAATCCATGCTTTTATTTTGCATTGTTTGGTGTGAAAGTCATTATGCAATTGATTCCTCTAGATCATTTGAAAGCTTGTTAGATCTTAGATAAATCACCACTTGTTGCATAACTATTGTTTGTTCAAGGTGCACCTCAAGGTCCATGTCATAGTACTATCATTTGAGAGAGGGGGGGCGGTGTAAAAAACCTACTATATAATGTGCATTTACTTTTGGATGAACACTTAAAATCCTCTCAAATGATGTATATTGATGGATTCTAATAATACCAAGAAACCTTGTCAATTTAGGATCTAAGAATGATTAACTAGTTGGTCTTGTCCTAGTTTAAAGTCTTGTTTGGAATCAAAATTTGGTGTAAACAAATAATCCAAACTAAACACATAGTCCAAATATTTTTTTGAACAAAGAGTCATTATGTTGTCTGCATGAGATCATCAATTTTCCTTATTCAAAAGATCATCAAAATCTTGAGAGTCATATCATCCACTTTGGAATAGTTATGCTATCCAATTGAGTCTAGACCTTTACCAAAATTGTTTAAGTCCTTCACTTATAATCTAAATTTGGAATTGCACCTTTACAAGTTCATAGGGTTGATGTGTTAAGTGGATTCACCATTTGTACTAAAGTTGAGGGAACTTAGGTTTAATTTCCAATTTGGGTTGAATGCTGCTTAAGACTCATAATCATTATCATCATTTGATAGACTTAGCCATTTTGTGCTAAAAACTTACACTTTAAGTCTATGCACCACAACATTTTGAGTTAGGAAAAGTAGTGTTATGCTATCAAAATTATGGGAATTTGTCTTTGCCTTGGAGAGTCTTTGAAACAAACTTTTTTTTATCACACCTTTTGGGTCGTATAGTATCATTACACTACCTAAAACATTTTAAATATTATTTCATAGACCCTCTTGCATAGAGTTCCAAATTTACTCCTACATTTTTAGATCAGTCCGAGTGTACTTTTGAGATCTTTTATTTAAAAGGGTTATACTGTTTGCTTTTATCTATATTTTTTATCAAAAGAACCCAATTTTATACCATTTTTTGTGAGAAAATAAACTATTGCTAAATTACATTTTGTTTCATACCTTATACCTAGTTGATCAAGTTCATGTCCAAGAATCAAATGCCTAGTGTTTGTTGGAAGTGTTTCAAATCTGTTAGATTAAAAACTTTCATCTATTTTCAAAGTCTAGCTTCTGATGCCGTTTGGCCAAGAGTCCTAGCACATGCCTTGTTTGAGCCTAGATTTTGACATCGTGTTTGGCCAAAAGACCTAACAACTTTTAAATTCCTAGATTAGATTGATTTGAAACACTTCGACCTTAGATTTTGGCATTTTGATTTTTAGGACCATTTACTTGCTTATCTTTGTGTGAACAGTGAAACGTTAGATACTTCATGCTAGCTTGTTTCCTCACAAAACTTTGCATAAACCTTTTGATCCTTTTGAAAAATCTAGACCAAGTTGGGACATTATCTATTTTAGACATTGTCCTTTTTAGAGTTTATAGAAATCTTTGACCTTTTATCGTAAAAACATTGACTATGAATCCCAAAATGTATTCCTACACTCATAGTGGACTCACGTACAATCCAAGGGTTAGTAATGTGGTTGCACAAGAAGAAATGGTACAAGACCCCTATGTGGATAATATTACTTATGAGATGGATTATTGTCCCTCTTATAATACTCAATGAGGGGCATAAAGTGAAGATCCATTGGCTAGCTATCTGGTTAACACACCACCTTATTCAGAATAAGACCAAGAGCAAACCACACAATACCTAGCTACAACACCTATAGTGGATGAGCCAGTACTTCAACAGTCATATTCTACTAATATGGCTTCCACATATGATCCATTTTTGTTTGAACAACATTTATTAGAGAACAAAGATGAGATTTTGGCTAGAGCCATAGAGGTAGGGGCTATGTTTCCAACAGACTTCCCCCATGAAAATTTACCAAGTCTAGTAAGAGTGCCCCACAATATCATTTACAATCAACAAGATTCTTCTAGCAATCATATGGCTCCAGTCCAAATAACGTACCAAGATCCTAATATATCTGATCGAGGCAAAAAATTCATAAAAGAGAAATTTAACCAAATGAAGATAACATATCAAACATATCTGAATCTAACACATGATTTCAATCAGATAAACATGGTAAGTAAGACTCTTATTGACCTAGTTCCTTCAACAGGAGTGTTGATAGAGTTAACTAGACAAGAGAATCTAGATTCTGACCCATTCATATAAAATGTTTCAATAGATAACTTGATGTATATGCCCATTATTAAATGTCTTTAGCCTCTACATTGAAAAATGAGCCAAACGTAGTAGATAATATACAAATAATGTCTAATCCCAATTAAAGTGGTACTAATGTACAAACAACTAGCCAACAACATGTGCCTATAGTTAATCCTATGAATAGGTCATCATACTAGGGAGTGGGAGTTTCTACACCCTAACCTCAACTGATTGCTTCCTTAAATGTATCACCTATGGGATTAGGTAATCAAACAATGACCAGTATCATGCCTCAATGATAGAATGTGATGAATCCTTCTCCTCATCAATAAGTAACAAGTAGTATTCCATAACAAAAGGCACAATTTAGTGTATCAACACAGTAGAGGACAAATACATTACCACCTCAATCAGGGGCAATAAATGTTCCACCTCACTAGGTAATGACAAACATACCTCTTCAGTCACAGACTAATATGTCAATCCAAAACCAAGTAATGACTAGTCAACAACATACAAATATTGGTCAATGATAGATGTGGAGTCTACACTCTGATTTCACTTCCTCACATGGATTCATATAAGGAGGTCCCCATGTTTTTCAAGTACCTACTAGACAACCATTGGTTTAAAATGTTCCACAAATACAAAGATAGGGTCTTGGTCCAAAAGTCCCCACTCAACAACAAGGTTTGATTAGTCGGCAACATGTCCCTTTTCAACCACAATAGGCATAGTATAGTTATATCCCTCTATCCCAACCAAAAAATCATCCAAATCAAACCTTTATCACCAACCCAAACTAGAATATCATAAAACTAAGTGTGCAATTTCAAGTACATCCTAATCCATGTATGCGTATTCTTGATCCAATCCCCAACTAAGCCAATGTACCCCAAAAGGTAGCTCCATCATACCCTGGTCAAAGTGTTCCACTTGTGACTACCCAACCATCTGTCCAAACCTAGATTGTCCCTCAAACCAATATTCCTTCTAGTTTCCTATCCCAAGAATTACAATAGATGAAAGATGCAATTGTTGCCATTCAAGTTGGTAAACAAACTAAAAAATTCAAATTGAATGATGTATGTTCTTATCCATTCAACATGGAGTATTTGTAGATACCATTTCCTCTAGGATATGAACCACTGAAATTTGATAAATACAAAGGGAAAGGAGACCCTAAGTCTCATTTGATTGAATTCTTTGTTGCATGTCAACCAGTGGCATATAACGACATATACATTTTGATAATGTTTCCAATAAGCTTAGCTAGACAAGCCTTGAAGTGGTTTTGTAAGTTGCCCAAAAATTTAGTAATGGATTTTGATGATCTTTCTGATAAGTTTGTGCGGCACTTTCCTAAAATCTTGAGCATGAGATTTCATTAATGGATTTTACACAAACAAAGCAAAAAATTGGTGAGAGTTTTGCAAGTTATTTATAGCGACGGAGAGCCCTTGTGATATATTTCACCCATAGTTTACCAGATAAACAATTATCAACTGTGTTTACCAAAAAATTACATAGTGAGATAGATTATCATTTAGAACTACAATGTGCACATACATTCAAGGAGATCATTGATAAAAGTTTGTTGATTAAGAGGGTGCTCATCAATAAAGGAGTCATCAAGCTTAATTCAACTAATCAAAATCAAGGTACCAATCAAGGAAATGACCAACATCCCATTCAAGTGCTAGCATCACAACTGACCCAGGCCAATAACCACAAAAGACTGAAGCAATTCAATCGTAATAAGAATGTTATGGGAAATGGAATAACCAAATCTTTTCATGTGAAAATGATGTAAACATAATCTACACTACCTTTCCAACTTATTCCTACTCAACTAGGACCACAAGCATAACAACCAAAATGTACATAATAAATCAATAACTTTTACCATTGCAAACCCCTCCTCCTAGAAAATCATGCCTACACGTCATGTCTTTAGTGACCTAGGAGAACCTATTGAGTCTATATTTCATAAGCTTGCTAATGCTAATCTAATTAGTTGGCCTATACCAAATCATTATCTGTAAGGTATTCCTTATTCTAATTGGTATCATGAAAATGAATTTTGTGACTATCATCAGGTCAACAGGCATAATCTACAAAGATGTGTCCAAATCAAGCATTTAATTAAGAATATGTTGGAGAATGGGGAGATAACATTAGATAATGGTGCTTCCACTTCTAATAAAACTCTTAGGATTTATCAAAACCCCTTTCTTTGACATAACAATCAATAACAACAAAATAATCAGTAGTAACAATAATGGCCAGCACAACAACAAAATCAACAATATCAAAGTCAAAGGCCTAACCGGTAGAATCAAAAAAATTAGCAGCGGAACCTACAATGATATAACAATGGAAAAAACCAAGGTCAAAATGGTAATAACCAACAAACCTACCATGTAGTTTCACATGACTACAATAGGGTTTTAGGTCATATTGTAGGGGGTAGCATTAATACCATTTCCATTAATCCTAGACCAAACACTAATCAGTATAGACCATTGATAAACAACCCCATTCAACCAAATTACATGGATAATCCTTCTTTGACCTGGAAGTGCATATAGGTAAACCAAAAAACTAGGACTTCCCCTTTTGGACCTTATATTGATAACTCATTCTTGCCACGTGACCACATGTAAGTGCACTAGTAATTGAGACCTGTCCTGTCTGGTCCCACACCATTTCTAACATTGGTTAGCAATAATGGTCTAGTATTTAATTTTGATTATGTAATCACAACTCAGAGGTCAAAGATTATTATCTCAGGCCTAAAACCATCTACCACTTTGTCTGTCATCCAACCAACTATTCATCCTTGGAGTAAACCACTCACTACTGACCAAGACAAGAAATTTGATATTATGGAACAATTGCAAAAGACACTAGCACAAATTTCTATAATCCATAAAAACATCTTGAATGAGTTTTTGACCCAATCCACTATTTTTAGTGACATATCCCCTAATAAATTTCAAGCTTTGGTTGGACACCTAGCTTTAGCCCAATAAGTCACATTCAACCAAAGTGATATGCTTTCCCTTGGCCTGCTCCATAATAATCCATTATACATAGAAGTTTATATAAAGTGACATAAAGTGAAATGTGTCCTTATAGACAATAGATTAGGCCTCAACATAGTGTCTCTAAAGATCATAAATCTTCTTGGGTACACGATGGCAGATCTCAAACCATAAATAATAACTATCAAAGCCTATGATAATTAGGAAAGAAAATCATAAGGCACAATTAGTTTGTTAGTTATTATTGGGCCTTTGACTCATGATACACTTTTCCATGTGCTTGTTCTTGAGTTATCATACAACATGCTTCTAGGTAGGCCTTGATTTCATGAGATTTGTGCAGTCTTGTCAACGTTGCACCAATGTATCAAGTTTTCCCACTCAGGGATGAAAGTGAATATTCCAAGAGATTTACACCCATATGAGCACTACAAGCATTTTGAGGCCAAATTTTAAAGCTATAATTATCATCACGGTATGAATCCAAGTTCCAAGTAAGATAAATGAAAAGCTATAATTATTGATTCTTCACTGGATAATTGCATTGATCCTAATACCTTAGATTTCCTTTCCCACATGCCACTTCCTGAATCTTCTAATCATTTCACCATTTCAGATAATAGACTGGGAGAGTATGTGACCCATGATGCATTTCATATTTCTAATCTTCCTCAGAATCCAAAAACCTTTGGGCAACCTAAAGTCACCCCACATATGTAATGGCAATAAAAGAACAAAGATAAGGTAGCTATCACATTTGTACCAACATCTAGCCTAGGACCTAACCCTCTTGAAGGGAACAAATCATGGTTATACAATGACAACCAAGCTGATTTTTATAAAAATGCAAAGTATCCTATTCCTAATAGAATCATGGAGCGTCAAAAGTATGAAGGAAGAGGCCTTAGATTGAATCAACAAGGAACCATCGAGCCAATTTATATGACTAAGCATGAAAGACCTTATGGACTTGGATTTAAACTGCCTGGGGGTGACCCCACATATCTTATTCAAACTCTATCACCAACGACAAGTGATGATGATGTTGACAGTGAAGCAGAGTCTGATCATAGTCTCACCTTTCATGACCTAGCTAAAACCAACCTGTTTGATAACAATGCTATTTATAACCTTACCATAGCCATTCCTCATAACCCATTACCATTATATTATCCTTAACTAATAGATTGGGACCAACAAGAATCTAGTCTGTCGATTGATGAGTTCTAGAATGATGAGACATTTTGTGACTTTTTAGGCCTTAGAAATAAATCTCCGTTGGGAGATCACAAATCAAGATTCTCAATCACATTGGATCTTGCCACCTATTTTGGAGAGTGAGTGAACACGCTTATCCAAAAGAAAACAAGTAAAATATTGAGGTCCCAAAGTGAAAACCTCTTTGAGGTGCTTTTTGACAAGGGAAAAAGTAAAGATAAAGGCTAGTCTAGTGGTGAAAACCTGTTTCAGGTGCCATTAGATGGGGGTGTTCATTCTTCTTCAAATTTAGACCAAGAGACCACCAATGATGAAATTGCATGTGGATCCAAGTTTAGATTTGAGAAACAATAAGTATTTGATCAAATTCTCTAAGAATTTTTTATTGTTTTTGTTACATGGATAGATCTCCCATTAGGGGACTCAGATTCATCATGCCTAGGAGAAGTTAAAGAGCAAGTCTTAACCGAGGACCCTAACATAATTTAATAGTTCAAGTCACTGCCTACTATCCTAGAAGATGGTTTGACCCTTATAGTCAAAGATAAAATATAGGTAAATATCAGGACTCCATCAGACTTGAAATGGATAAAATTAGAAGCATCCCTCACTGAGGAGGAATGTGACATCTTTACAACTCTATTGAGAGAATTTATAGATATCTTTGCATGGGCCTATTTTGACATGCTAGGTTTAGACCCCACCTTGGTTTTATACCATCTTATGGTTAATCTTGATGCCAAACTGGTAAAATAAAAGCTATGTAAGATGCATCCTTGTATTGTTGTATTGGTAAAAAAAAAGTTGGAAAATCTCTTAGAAGTAGTCTAATCCATTGACTACTCAAGATGGATCTCTAATGTGGTACCTATTAGTAAGAAGCTAGAAGGGATAAAAAAATTTACTAATTCTTGAGACATCAACAAAGCTTATCCCAAAGATGATTTTCCCTTGCCTAAGATCGACATGATCATTTACTCCATGACCGGTTATGAAATGCTTTCACTCATGGATGGCTTTTTAAGATATAACTAGATTAGAATAACACTAGAAGACTAATATAAAACAACATTCACCACTCCATGGGGAATATTTTATTATCAAGTAATGCCATTTGGCCTTAAGAATGTTGGTGCTACATATCAAAGGGCCATGACTATCATATTCCATGATATAATGCATAATATTGTTGAAGACTATGTCGATGACATATTAAGAAAATCCAAAACTAGGGCCAACCATCCAGTAGTGTTATGTAAGATATTTGAAAGATTATGGGAGTACAAAGTTAGACTCAATCCAAAGATATGTGTGTTTGGTGTAACTTCAGGCAAACTACTTAGCTTCATCATGTTTCATAGAGGTATTAAAGTCAATCTAGTTAAAGTCCATGCTATAATTGAGATGCCACCACCAACCAATTTAAAGCAACTCCGTAGTTTACAGGGTAAGATTCAGTCCATACAATGCTTCATCTCTTAGTTAGCGGACAAGTGCCATCCATTCACATACCTTTTGAAGAAGGGAGTTGCATTTCACTGGGATGATCACTACTAAACATCTTTTCAACAACTCAAAGACTATTTTGTTAATCCACCTATTTTATTACCTCCTATGCCAGGAAAGCCATTCTTGTTATACCTATCAGCTACTAACCATGCTCTGGGGGCACTCTTGGCTCAACATGATGATAATGGAAAGGAACATGCCATATAATACCTAAGTTATACCTTGGTTACATATGAACATAAATATGCACCTATTGAAATTTTTTGTCTGGGCATGGTCTTTGCAGCTTAGAAACTATGCCATTACATGTTGAATAATAAGACCATGGTCATTTTAAAGGTAGGTCCGATCAAGTATCTACTATATAAAATAACTTTGCAAAGTATAATGGCTAAATGGATCATGCTTCTTAGTGAGTTTGATATAGAGTATGTCAATCAGAAAGCAATTAAGGGACAAGCTCTTGTAGATTAACTTGCTAAAGCACCTCTCACAGACACATAGCCACTCACATTTCAATTTCCTGATGAATCCATAATGACCATCATTGACACACCCCTTGAGGAGTATCCTTATAAACTATATTTTTATGGTTCATTTATTTCACATAGATTAGGGGTAGGCCTATTTTTTATTACACCATAGGGGGGTCTAATCCCTAAATCATTTAGAATCAACTTTCCTTGTACAAATAATATGGTTGAGTATGAAGCACTTATTTTAGGACTTTGACAAGTAGTGCATTGGTACATATCTCATCTCCAAGTTTATGGTGATTTTTAGTTAATCATCAATTAGGTCACATATCAGTTTTAGACCAAAGATGACAAGCTGGTTCTATATAAAGCCATAGTCGACACTCTTAAGCAATAAATTGCCAATATTCAGTTTGAGCACATATCGAGGGCTAGTAACAGAATGATAGATGTCATTGATATTATTAGCTCTCTAATTAAATAAATAAATAAATATAGAGAGTATCAATTCTTCATCAAGAATTTGTCAGCACCAGCTCATGAACCTTCAGCTATTGCCATGATTTTTGATATTGTTGGTCCTAATTCTATCTGGTGCTCAAACCTTTACCACTACCTTCATGACCAGGTTTTACCACCTAACTTATCTCAAAAATAAACCAAATCCTTCATTTATCACTCCACTCATTATAGTTTAATTAGATCCACCCTTTACCATCATAGTTTTGATGGAACTCTGCTTCATTATTTAACTTCGATAGAGTCTATGCTAGTGTTAAGAGAAGTTCATGAAGGAGTATGTGGAGCTTATTCTAGCAAGGTAGTCCTATCTAAAAATATTTTATGTACTAGTTATTATTGGCCCATAATGGATGTAGATGCCACTACATATGTACAAAAGTGTGACAAATGTCAATGATATGCTAATCTGATTCATACCCCAATAAAAAATTTGAAACTGATGTTGATACCATGGCTATTTTATACATGGGGATTTGACCTCATTTGGAAGATTAACCCCACTTTATCTGATGGCCATAAACATATCCTTACCACCACTGAATATTTCACTAAGTGGGTTGAAGCTATACCCCTCACTTATATGATTGGAAAATAAATTTCTAAATTCATTTTCAACCACCTCATTTGCTACTGCTGTATTCCCTCTGACATTATATCTGATAATGGAGGATCATTCAATAACAAAAATGTAGACTAGTTATGTATTGAATATAAAATCACACAACATTTTTATATAGAATATTACCCTCAGGGTAATGGCCAAGCTGAGGCATCTAACAAAACCATTTTCAATATTCTTAAAAAGATTGTCAATGATACCAGTCATGATTGGCATCTCTGAATATTCCCTACCCTTTGGGTATACTGTACCAATCATCATACTCCCATAAGAGCCACTCCATACTCACTTGTTTATGGTACTAAATCCATCCTTCCCATTGAGGTCGAATTGCCTTCACTATGCATCTCTTTCAAGCATGTCCTAAATGATCATGACTATCGAGTAGCTCACCTACAAGAACTATACCTACTTGATGAGAAATGCATAGCCACGCTCAACAATATTCAAGCATATCAGAATCAAGTCAAAGGCCACTATAATAAATGTGTTAAGTATATACAATTTGAACTTGGGGATCTTGTTCTTAAATAAAACCAAAAGAATACCATGGCTAATAAGAAGCATAAAGGGAAAATCAAACCAAACTAGATAGGGCCTTTCATCATCACTGTAGATTATGGATCAAGAGCGTATAGGCTTGTCACACTAGATGGAGAGGAACTTCCTAAGCCAATGAATATTATTCATCTCAAGTGGTACTATGCTTGAATGCTAAGGTGTATTCTTTATAAAGACAATTTTTTTTATGCCATTTTATCACTATTAATTTTTATACAAATACCATCCTTATCCATCCTCTTCCCCATATCCACTTTCCAATTCCATCCTACTGACCCAGTGTGTTTTAAAGCCTAACCCATTTGACCTTAATTTTTTCCATTCCTTACACATTTACAGCATTGAGGTATCTAATCAGTTTATTAGTTAGTTTAAGTACTTCAGACAGAGAACATATCTTGGGACAATATGATAGAAGTTTTGGTAGTTGCATCCTTCATTTATTATTCCTTTCTTACCACCAATCTTGATCCTAATTATAACCACCTTTAGGCAAATGAATACCATCGATCTATGTCATTGTGTCTTGGTTATAACCACCTATGGGAAAACTAGTGGAAATATTAAGCCTTGACGTACCAACTTGCCACTTCCTATGTCATACAATGCCTTTTTACCAACTGTGCCTATTTTATTTGAATTGATTGCTACACTAGTTGACTTCCTCTACTATAAGGGTAGAACTACAGTGACTTGAGGTCCTACTTTAGGACTATGTAGGCAATACTCAATACTTGTTGAGGTAAGCTCAGTTACCCTTTCTATACACTCTCACCATTTTGTGAGCAACCTAAACCACTCTCTCACCATTTTGTGAGTAGCCTTAAGTTTGAATGCTCTCACCATTTTATGAGTAACCTTAGTTTAAATTCTCTCACCATTTTTTGATCTTGAACCATTTAGTGTCTCATCATTCTTGATCAAGTTGAGATACTTCAAAACAATTCCAAAAACATTTATAAAATCATTAGAAAAAACTAAAAACATTGACCACTTCTTTGCCTTAAGGATTCTGGGAACCCTCACTAAGTTATAAGCAAACCACTTGTCACTAATTTTCCCCATCTTTTTTGGCCTTTTCTCTCATGTACTTTCCATTTTTCAAGACCATTCCTATTCTTCTATCACATTCATTCTATTTGTTTTCATTAGTTATCATTTTCTTCCCATTCCCTGGGAGAACTACATTTGGCTTGAAGTTTTTTATTATATATTACATCCATGAAACTATGTAGGTAGCATCCACTTTCCTAGTGCATATGGAGACAACTCAGCCACCCCCTTCCTTTTCTTCTATTCCCCCATTTTTTTTGTTTATTAAGTTGTCACCTATTTTCTAGGGGCAATGTTTTTTGGGTTTTCTATTTGTTTATTTTTTCTTATTTTGTTTATTTGTCTGCCTATTTATTTGCTTTCAACATTATTTCCTTGATTCAATTTATGTGTGTTCATTGGGTGATTCCTTTCCCACACTTACACTTGAATCCATCCATATTCATATGTTTACATTGTCATCATGATTTCTATCATTGGTGCATTATTTTCTATTGAGTATTGGATTATGAGAGTCAATCCTCATGCATATTTCGACCAAGTCCTCATGATGTTAGATCATGATGACTTCTGACACGTGTTACAACAAACCTCAACTTCAAGAAGTTTATTTAGAAATGGTGGCATATCTTCAACACCAATATCTTGATTCACTCCCAATCGTATCTCAAATAGAGTAATTAACTATAAATGAATTTTAACCTTTATTAGTTCGAATGAGCATCTCCCTACTAGTAGGTTGTTCCAATTCATCATTACCCTCTGTGTTTAGTTATCATCATCTTTGATGAAGTTTATCATGTTTACTATAATCAAGCTCTAATGATTATAACTGCCTATGGGCAAATCATTGCAGACTGTCTCACTTGTATTTCTCAATGATTATAACTGCCTTTGGGTAAATCATTATATTATCACCACTTTAATTTTTCTACCCATACAGGGGCATATTGTTATCTTTTTTGTCTAGGGGTAGCTTCATCTTCTCAATGATTATAACTACCTTTGGGCAAATCATTATGTTATCATACCATGTTCCCACTATCAGGGTACAATGCTTATAACCACCTTTGGGCAAACCATTTTACACCATCCCACTTGAATTCTCAAAGATTTTAACTAATTTTTTAGTATCATTATATTTTCACCCCATCATCTTTCCTTTTTTGGTCCCCTCATTTTGCTTCTTTCTTTTCAAGGGACCATTTGTTGACCTACTTATGCCAACCATTCCCTCAAGGTGACATCATACAGTTAGTTTATCATCATTACAGTTGTAGGCATATAGGACCTTTTCATTCTTTGAGAAGATGTTACTGTGATTATAGCTTGTAATGCCTTCCCAAATAGGGGCAAACTATAGACACCTAAAACTAGCCACTGATAACCTCCAATCAAGCTTTTGGCCAATTTCCACCCAAAATACATAATTTAGCCTAAAAATACTAAAACATGCTCAATGATATGAAATTGATATATTCAAGTGCTGATTTTGGCTAGGGTATCCCTAAATGGGGTAATGTAATTTATAGGCCAGCTAACTGTGATCAGATCATTCTAAGTCAAAATGCCAAATTTGCACCTGGGTGTTATGGATTGCTATTTCCTATAAAATCTTATGCACAAGATGTATGCCTTCATTATTTGTCATTGGTAACATCTTAAATGGGAATACAATTTCAATGCATCTGACATGGACTTCTAATTCCAATCCAGTCAAATTTTGGACCAATAATAAGGCATTCTAATTAATTTGAATAATTTGTGCACAAAGTGCTTAATCATGTTTAAGAGATAATTAACCTAAATCAAGGCTTAATCAATAATTCCATGGAAAATTGTTGAATACTTATTTTTGGAAATGAATATGGAATATCTACATCATCAAGTGACCTCATTTCTTGGGAAGACATCCCTAGGCCATAAATGCCACAAATATCAGTATTCATGCCCTCCATACCTCATCAATGCCTTCCATGCCTCTTAATTACCCCTTCTTCCAATGTCATGATGAGGATAATTACATACTAATTCTGAAAATTAAATTAATCCTCAACCACACATCTCAATCTCAAGATGGATAGTTTAGGCTGATTCTAGACATTCTCAAAAATCTATAAATAGAGAGGCTATCTTCAAAAGACTTGATAATACAAATTTATAATGCATAAATGATTCTAAAATCCATTGAAATTAGTGTTACCATGCCAAATTGATTCCAAGCCAAGCCAAGCCAAGCCACAAGCCAAAGGTGCCAAGGAGGGATGGAGGTAGCCAAGCTTCCATTGCCAAGGACTTCATTAGCACAAGCTGAGTAAGCCACCAGTACAAAGTCATTTGAAGCATCCAAGGAAGGTGAAGGAATTATTGTGTTTTCATTCCTTATTTATTAGTTGTGTTTGTTAACTAAGCTCTCCCTAGTGTCTAGGCCTAGAGATGTTATGTTATTAGTGTGTTTATTTAATTTTGGAACTAACACCATACTAACCATCCTCTCTTGAGTGAAATTCCTAGATCATAGTAATTGAATTGTATTAAATGTATATGTTATGTGTAAATAGGGTTTGTAGGTACAGGTTGGGTGGATTGGCATAATTAATCCAAATTTTTGATCTTTGACCTAATTTGGCTTATTAAGGATGTGATAGCTTGATTTTAGGTCTAAGTACACCAATAATCCCCTCATTTTCATAATTTAAAATATCACATTGATTAAGTTAGGTGATAATAAATATTAGGTATGCATCTTATATACCCCTTGTTAAAAGTAGGATTATAAGTAAACATATATTAAAAAATATGTGTTCTAGGAAGATATGGAATGGTGTCACAAGTACAATCAACAATCTATTTTCATTAAGTACAATAAATATATATATTGAAGGAAGACATAAATACTTTATTGATATCCCTTATTGGCTTTAAAAATTTGTTTGGAAATGGGTTCAACATGGTAAGACTATTTGCTTTTTTAGCATCATGTTCTATTTTCAACTTACCGAAGATTCCTATTATGAAAGTATGTCAAAGACACTTCTTTACCTTGAGACCTTATTTATCACTCCTAACCCATCTCATGCCTATCATACTCACTTAAATCTCAAATAATTGTTCTCACAAGATTAGACCTCCACTCTTCCACCTTAACCACTCATTTCACCTTGTTGGCTTCAAGGACTAGGCCTAACAACTACACTCTATTATATACCTATCCCACTAGGGGTTAAGCTTCTTTGGGATTAAGTTTTGGCCATATATCCTCTCATAGACCTACCCTTTATATGAACCAAACACAAGTTAGGGCATTTTGGTATAACAAGACACTAACCAAGAGTGATTTAGAGGACAATTTGGAAAATATCTTGAAGTAGACTCAAACTTTCACCATCACATAGGGCCCATTAAAACCTTTTCAATGGTATGTAGAATGTGAGAAATGGAGCTTGTATGTTCTTTATGCATTTGGTCAAAGTTTTGGTCAAAAAAAGTCAATAAGTGGTCAAAATAAAAAAAAATTAACCATCATGAAACATTTCCTAATCAATTCCATGGTGTAGAACATGTCACAATATTTCCAATGCATTTTATGGTTCAAAAAATGGAGTCTGTATGTGAAAGTTATGACTAGTCAAAGTTATGGTCAAACTTGATGATGTGGCAATAAAGTGATGTGGCAATATGGTTCAAACCAAGTATTTAATATTTGGGGATAAACATATTCCATAATATATTGGGGATGGGGACTAATTATCCCCCCATATTTTTAAATGCAATGGATAATTTAAAATCCCATAAACATTGAGTATGGGATAATTATGAAATTTATTAAAATAAGATTGTGGATAATTATCCCAATCATAAAAAGTGGACCCATAAAAAGTATATAAAGGTGTCATAGGTTCAATTCATTTCATTCAAAAGTTTAAAATCTCTCATTTCTATAGTTGAGAGCTTAAGAGCTGAGAGCCAAAGCCAAAGAGCTGAGAGCCAGAGCCAGAGCCAGAGCTAGAGCTAGAGCTGAGAGCCGAGATCCAGAGCTAGAGGTTCAAGCCATATGTTGAGAGTCTAGATTTGAGATCATTTGATGTCTCAAAGTGAATCTTTTCATATTTTTTAATGGCTAATATAGAGACCAGTCTACATATATCCTAAGTTTTGAAGGACTTAGAGAGTTTTATTCAAAACTTAGAAAGTTTTACACTTCTTGGTGTAAACTAGGGAATTATCCTAGACTTTGAGATCATTTAAATAGTATGTTGAAATCCATATGATTATTTTTGTAATACCATTTTATAATTCCATTTTTGAGACTTTTGGTAGGAAATCCATAGGATTTCAATATTGCATTCGCATGATAGTAAGGTGGAAGGTCTTTTCATGGGTTTACCAGGACTTTTGGAAGCTATATTGTTTGAGTTGTGTGCAATCTTAGAGTATCCATTTGACAATTGTGAGGGTTGGCCATGTACTCACTTTTCAAGGAAATCGATCAATTTATACTATAAGTGAACTTGGAGATGTAGGCATTGTCAAACTCCATTATCATGTGCTTATCATGAGTGGATTTTATCTATGCATTCTTTTTCTGGATTTGATTAATCTTTTTTATTAATCACTATTGAATGCATAAATAGCTAAAATAAGATAGAAGGTCAAATTAAGTATTAAGTTTCCTTGAGTGTTTTTCAAGAAATTGATTAATTTGACTAAAGCATCCAAGGTAAAAAAAATTTGCACAAAAATTAGTGCCAGTTTATGGATCAGGTTTGGTGTCAAAGCAGTTGGTGTGATGGGTTAGCATCTGATTGTATAGATTTGATATCAGTTATGTTTAATTTGATATTCCATTTGTAGTGTGTATTTTGTGGAATTAGGTTGTTTTTAGGGAACAAAAATCCATGGGAAAAGCCTTGAAAATAGATTGGCTTAATGAGCTTGAAGTAATTAATTGACAGATCTAGGAAGAGAATGCTTTCTTAAGAGCTCATTTTTACTCCTTGGAAGAAGAGATTACCCATTTAAAATTAGAGCTTCAAGCCAAGGATGAGATCTTAGCATAAATACAGGATGAAAAGAAACACTATATTCATCAATTACCTTCCACTATAGATACAAGCACTATGATTGATGAGTGCACTGTAAGTTGTTCATTTGGTAATTCCTTTCATGCAGTTTCAAATGTTTTAGATATTGATTTTGGTAGTTTTGAGAAACACACTAAGGGCATTGGATCTAAAATATTATTGAAAATAGGATTTGATGGAAGGGGCCTTGGTAAGAATGGCCAAGACATTGCTAACCAAATATAGGTAGAGCATAGATCTCACCATGCAGGATTGGGTTATGTTAGTGATAAAGTAGATGTTAGAGAGAGTTCCTCTATTGCTGAAAGAGGACAAGATTTTGATAGCCAAGATCCGAGGCCACTAGCAAAGTATAATTCCTCCCTGTAAAGGAATAATGACTGGTGTAAGAAATTAGGTAAAAGAGGTATTGAGATTCCACCTTCTTATTCTTACAATAGAAAAAGCACCAATAAGAATATGAATTCCAAGACTTTTGAATCACTTTTACCATTTCAAAAGTTTAGTTTCAATATTCAAAAGATGTTGCATTCTTTTCCTTATACATTTTATAGATTGAATAACCATTGTGCTACATATTGTTCGAAAAGACAAGCTTTGCTAAATCAATTTGCAGGTGCTAAAGACTATTCTTGTAATGGAAAAGTGAGAAATGGCAAATGGGTGACCTCACCTAAGAAGAGGGATGTTTGCACTCATTATCATGTGAGTGGACATCGGGTTGAGAAGTGTTTGAAAATTTAACCATCCCACCATCCTGGTAATGGTAAGAAGAAGATGGTTTATAAAGCTATTGATAAGGTTTTTATTCAATCAACCCATGTAGATGTCAATAAATCCACTAAATTAATTAAACACCCTAAATAAGAGAATTTAATTAAAAAGGGTCAATAAAAAATTTCTTAATTTCATGTTGTCTTGATTAGTGGATTAATATTTCAAAGCAATTTTAGGATCCTTATAGTATGTTTACAAAGGACTTTTACCCATGCTTTGATATATGCATTTTTGAGCTACTATTGTGGGAACATGTCGAGATAGGTTCATCATGTGAAGTTTTGGAAAGATCTATTTTTTGAAATCTATAGTATTAGCTTTATGAGTTTCATATTGAATTATTAAGGAATTTAACTCATTGATTAGCTTGGGAGATTTGATAGCAGTAACATAGGTTATTGGGTAGGATTTAGCTTTCTTATAGTACTTGTTTTACATTAACTGCTATTTTGGAATGCATCTATTTATGGCATGTGTGATTGGATGCATGATAAGACCAATTGGGGTAATGTATTGTGACATGGTCATAACCAATATTATATTTTGTTTACATTGAAAAACTTGTTTTGCAATTGAATTGGTGAGTATTTTAGTACTTGGCAGTTCATCACTTACAAGATGTGACAGTGTGTAGATAGTTTGATATATTGTGACCTTACTGGTAGTTATAAGATTCAGTATAAATCATGCCTTTTTTTAGGGCTTTTTAAATTTTTGAGCTATGAATCATATTTTTCCACTAACATGCTATGATTTGGGTTCTGTACTTGATATGTTGTAGAGGACCAATTAACAACAATAGAGGAAGTCATCGCATCCTAGTTCTATGTAGAGGCTATTAATGGCCATGTAGTATTAGAGGAATTGCAAAAGGTGTGATCAGCCAGTTGTTCCAAGCATTATAAGCATAGTTTTAGAACATGAGTAGATTGATAGAGACCCATTTGAATTCCTTAAGAACTGACTGGCATTAATGAGGATCAAGTTAGATACCAGCTTTTGGTAGACCAAAAGCCCTCTTAATGGGGAGGATTGATTTGAAAGAAAATTTGGAAAGATATTGAAGCAGAAAAAACCTACACCATCATATAGGTCCTATTAAGACCTTTCCAATGGTATGCAGAATGCAAAAAAAGGAGCTCGTATGCTCCTTATGGAGCTCATCAAAGTTTCAATCAAAATAAGTCAACACGTGGTCAAAGTTGGTCAAACTTAAAAAATTGATCATCATGAAACATTTATTAATCAATTCCATGGTGTATAACACATTGTAAGATTTACAACACATTTTATGATTCAAAAAATGGAGTCCATATGCAAAATTACGACCAGTCAAAGTTATGGTCAAACTCGATGATGTGGTAATAAAGTGACGTGGCAATATGGTTCGACCTAAGTCTTTAATATTTGGGGATAAACATATTCAATCATATATTGGGGAATAATTATCACCCCATATTTTTAAATGTGATGGATAATTTAAAATCTCATAAAAATTAGGTATGGGATAATTATGAAATTTATTAAAATAAGATTGTGGATAATCATCCCAATCGAAAAAAGTGGACCCATAACAAGTATATAAAGGGGTCATAGGTTCAATTAATTTCATTAAAAAGATTCAAATGTCTCATTTCCATAGTTGAGAGCCAAAGCTAAAGAGTCAAGAGCTAGAGCCGAAGAGCTAGAGCCAAGAGCTGAGAGCCAGAGTTGAGAGTTAGAGCTGAGAGCCAAAGCCAGAGCCAGAACTGAGAGGCAGAGCTGAGAGCTGTGATCCAGATCTAGAGGTTATAACCATATGTTGAGTGTCTAGATTTGAGGTCATTTTATGCCTCAAAGTAAAGCTTTGCAGATTAAGTAATGGCCAATATAGAGACCAATCTGCATATCCTACGTTTTGAAGGACTTAGAGAGCTTTACACTTCTCAGTGTAAACTAGGGAATTATCCTAGACTCCAAGAAAATTTCAATGGTATATTGATAATTTTTTTAAGACCATTTTATAAGTCTATTTTTGATACTTTGGTGGAAAATCCATAGGATTGCGAGATTGCATTCATGTAATAGTAAGGTGGAAGTTTTGTTCATGGGTTTATCGAGACTTTCTGAAGCTCTATTGTTTGAGTTGTGTGAAATATTAGATTATCCATTTGACAATTGTGAGGGTTGGCCATGTACTCAATTTTTATGGAAATGGATATGTTCGTACTATAAGCAAACTTAGAGACATAAGCATTACCAAACTTTGTTATCACGTGCTTATTGTGAGTAGATTCTATTTATGCATTCTTTTTCTGCATTTTGTTAATCTTGTTTATTAATCACTATTGAATGCATAAATATAAGATATAAGGTCAAATTTAGTTTTAAGTTTCCTTAAGTGTTTTTTGGGAAATTGAGTAATTTGACTAAAGTATCTAAGGCAAACAATTTTTGCATGAAAATAAGTGCTAGTTTACAGATCAAAGAGAGATGGTGGCCTTATCATACTCATGAAGTTAATTAAAATGTTAAAAGGAGGCAAGAAATAGTTTTATCATCCCTCTTAACATGTGTTAAATTGGTGTTATGATAGCCTTCTAGAGAGTTGGTATAGGAGATGCATCATTTTCTCTTTGAAATTTACCTACCCTTATTGATTAAGGGGTTACACACATGCATAAATACCTCCACCACATTTATATATCTTCTTTACACCTCATGAGATGATGTGAAACTCCTCAAACTGATGGAACATGTATGATATCTCATATGCTCACTTTATCATCCTACCAAGCTTGTCAAATGCATAGTGAAAACCTATAAATTGGTGAATTCACATGATTTGGGAAGATAAGATGAATAATGAGGATTGTAACATCATTTTAATGTTGGCACATACCTTCATGCAAGTGAATATCCATTTACTCCACTTGAAACTCCTAAAAATATGCAATTTGGTCTTTCTAGGCTTCAAAAAGCCCTAAATTGGATTAGGGGGTCAAAAATGAGTTTTGAGGCTCATCTAGATCCATTATTGGTCTCATTTGATAGGTTTAAATGGGGAAATTTTTTGGGAGTTATAAAAACTCAGAAATTATTCATAAAACTCCCAATCAAAAATTCTTTCTAAACTTCCTGTTTGTTGCCTTGTAGGGGACATAGAGGTGTTTTGAAGTGACTTGGGATTATTTTGTCTATTTTTTAGGTGGATTATCACTAATTAAATTATACACAATATGATCATTGATTTTAGGACCACATTCTTGGCCTCTGAGCATGCCCAGTTAGGAGACAGAGCACCCATTCTAGCCTCAAGCAACATTGACAATAAATGTTATCAACATGTGATCCAAGTTAGAAATCTCTACCTCTAAAGCATCATGGATGAAAAATAATGTCAAAAAAACATTAGGGATGGTGATTAATGTCTAGGAAAACATTTTTGGCCTATGAACACTCTTGATTAGGATATGAAGCACCCATTCTAGCCTTAATCAACATTGACAAGAAATATTGTCAGTATGTGAGCCAAGTTAGATATATCTACCTTTGGGGCCTCATGGATAAAAAATAACATATCCAACATGTCAGGGGTGGTGATTAACATCTATAACCACATTATTATCCTCTGAGAATTCCTAGTTAGGAGACAATGCACCCATTCGAACCTCAAACAACATTGACAACAAATGTTGTCAACATGTGAGCCAAGTTAGAGATCTATATCTACAGGACTTTGTGGATGAAAAATAGAATTTTAAACATGTAAGTGGTGAATATTAACATATATTACTACATTCTTGGCCTCTGAACACTCTTGATTAGGAGATAAAGCACCCATTTTGGCCTCAAGATGATATTGACAATAAATGTCATCATGCGATCCAAGTTGGAGATCTCTACCTTTGGGGACTCAAGGATGAAAAATAGAATAAAAAATACATAAAGGGTGGTTATTAATCTATAGGACCACATTATTTGCCTCTGATAACTCCTGATTAGGAGATAGAGCACCCATTCTGACTTCAAGATGATATTTCCCTATAAGGCAAAATTGATGTTTTTAAGGTAAACTTTGGATAGGAATAAAATAGAAATTTTAAGTCATATCCATAACCAAAATAACAACCCTATGAATGTATAATTCCCATATGTTCACCCCAAATATCATAAATAAAAAACAATAGACAAATTTGAGGCAGAAAATTCTGTGATCAATCCTATATGTAACATTTATATAGTTAAGAGATAGGTTATTTACCTTCAATAGACATTTACACTTCCTAAACCTATGATTATGAATCCACCACTTCCAACACCATGATATGTGAAAAATACATGCATTTACACTTTCATAGCCTTGGAATCTATGCAAATACATACTTTTGCAACAATTTTGGCCTCAAGCAACATTGACAATAAGTGTCATCAACATGCAAGCTAAGTTGGATATCTCTACATCCGATGCCTAGTGGATGAAAAATAGTATCAAAAACATGTTGGGAGTGGAGATTAACATATATTAAATAATTCTTGGCCTTTGAGAACTCTTGATTAGGAGATGGGGCACCCATTTCAGCCTCAAGCAACATTGACAATAAATGTTGTCAACATGCAAGCCAAGTTGGAGATATCTACCTTTGGGGCCTCATGGATAAAAAATAACATATAAAACATCATTATGGTGGTGATTAACATCTAATACCACATTATTGGCCTTAGATCACTCTTTTTAAGGAGATAAAACACCCATTCTAGCCTCAAGTAACATTGACAACAAATATTGTCAACATACAAGCCAATTTGAATATACCTAACTTCGGGGCCTCGTGGATAAAAAATAGCTTAACCAACACATTAGGGGTGGTTATTAACATATAATACCACATTCTTGGCCTCCAATAAATCTTTATTAGGAGATAGAGCACCCATTCTAACCTCAAGCAACATTGATAACAAATTTTGTCAACATACAATCTAAGTTGTAAATATCAACCTCTGGGGCCTCAAGGTTGAAAAATAGCATCACCAAAATGTCAAGGATGGAAATTAACATCTAGGACCATGATATTGGCCTCTCATCACTCCTCTTTAGGAGACAAAGCACCCATTTTGGCCTCAAGATGACATTTACCTATAAGGCAAAATTGTTGTTTTTAGGCAAAATTTAGATAGGCATAAAATGAAATTTGTAATTTATATCCACAAAAAGAAAGAACCATCTTATGAATTTGTAATTAATATACGATCACTCCAAATCCCATGAATTGAAAAGAATTAACAAATTTATGGCAAAAGATTCTATGGTTAGTCCTATATTGTAACTTTTTGTAGTTAAGAGACAGGTTATTTACCTCCAATAGACATTTCCACTTCCTAGACCTCAAGTTACGAATCCATCACATACAACACCTCAGGATGTGAAAATTACATGTGTTCCCACTATGATAGCATTTGAATCCATGTGTATACATAATTTTTCAACATATTTTGACTCAAGAATGAGAATGCAAGAATAATTTGACTCAAGAATGAATTGAAGAAACATATTTTTTAAGAACCACCTATGTATGAATGATAGTCTGGTGCATTTGATCATGATTCTTAATTTTTTATGTTTTTATCAATGATTTTCATGATATTTTGAAAGATTCAGTCAAGTCTTGTCCTAAAACAAAGCTCTAAGCATAGTTTTCAATACAAAGCTTATAGTTGGAAAATATCTAGGCACAATCACTTCATGATCCTCAAAGAAGAAATTTTCAGGGCATCCATACAGAAATATAGGATTTGAGTTTAGACCTAAATAGAAAAATTACTCAACATATGTTCATAAACTCAATCAAGTCTGTGTTTCTTATATATAATAGACTAGTAAATTGTATTTTCCTTGATATCCATGCATTTTGGGAAGTTATTGTCAACTGAAGAAGTGAAGAGGAGCTCCAATCAAACTTGTAAGAAAAAGATGAGATTTTGAAGTTCCCTAAAACTCAAGTTATGATTTTTTTCACTTGTTGCCAGTGATAGAACCCTATCTAGGTTTTAAGTGAGATTTTGGCTTATAGGAAGTTTTAGCACATGGGTATCACTCAAATTAGATCTGTAAAATGTTTATAACATGTTGAAAAATATTTTATGGTTTAGAAAGAGTTTCACACGTGTTGAAATCTCATTCATGAAATAGAAAATTGGACATGTTTTTAATATCAATACCCCTAAAAGTCTTCATAAACAATATATTTGGCTAAATGGGTATATAGAACAGTGGACATTTTGTTTATATGGTGTCTTATATGAAAGGTATCATCAAAAGTTAGTGTTTGAAGGGCTACAGGGTCTAGAGGGCTAATGAAGGAAATTATATGAGTAGAATGATTCCATTTATTTTCAAAATGTTGTCAAAAGGTTACATTATCTTGATATGAGTAGAATGATAGCTTGGTCATGTGTGAAATGGATCTAATATGACACTAATCATTTCTTTGTCATTATTGAAAGTGATAGAGGGACCCATGACATCATCAATCAACATTGACAATAAATATTGTCAACTGATAATCGGACCTACAAGATTTAAAAACTTCTCTTAGCTTCGAGAATATGGAATGCTCTACTAATGGTGCCAACCATGCAAACTTGGAAGCTAATTTTGAACCACTAAGGTCTACAAAAATATGTTAATATCTAATTAAATTGAAATTTATATGTAAAACCTGTGAAATAAATAAAAATTGATAAAATTAAATACATTTGCATTTGATAATTAAACATGCCTTGAGGGATTCAATCTAAGGAACCACTAGGATCAACTATATTCTTTATATTATAAATAATTGTTTCATGGTAAGATTCATGAACCTTCTATAGTGTCCTTTTCAATGGCCTACCCTGATATTTGTGCAGCTGAACATTTGTTGCAAGAACCAAATTTGAATAGTGGAGTATCTTCCTATGTACTTCAAAGTATTTAAACAACCATACATTAAATTTTTTCATAGGATAACATCAAATCCAAGTTATAATAACTACAATATATCCAATGGGTTAGTGAATATTTTCCCCATCTATGACTATAGAAGTCAATTTATATTTTTCCTCTACACACTAACACATGTAGTAGTCTGTCCCCTCCTCATTATCTTCATCTTCAATAATTGCATAAATATGCCTTACATCATAAAACAAAACATGATTTAATAACATGATATACTGATATATTTATCAAATTTAATACATAAAACATATATTAAATATAATATGGCACCTGGTTTCACTAGATATGACACATGGTCAAAGTCAGGTGATGATGTTAGCTCTATAAGTTGTAATTCTAGTGGAACCTGATAAGTCTCAATTGGAACTAGAGGCTTAGAACTCAATTCATCCATCCATTCTTGTGACTCACACTCACTCCAAAAAAAGTCAATACATGCAGAATAAAAGCATACCATATGCCTTGTATGAACCATCCAAGAACCTATGTTTGAGCTCCAAAATGAGTGTAACTCAATAGATTTTATTACTATCATATAATCTTGATATCTTGCTAATTGTTCATCATTTATGATCTAAAAATATCTATGAATAATGGTATTTTGTTGAGCACCATGGCCCTTATATTCACTACACCAATCAACTATGTTCTTTGCATCTGACAAATTATCATCTTTTTCAAACTTAAACTCCTCTCTTGTAAGCACTCTTTTGACACATGTTCTTGCACCATCATTCTCACCTTTTCCATTTATTTATTCATTGAAACTTCAAATATTTTGTACACCAATGCTCACATGTATCCTACTTAGATAGTAGAATATTCATGCATTCTTGAATTATGATGTACAGTTATCTAACCATATATAATGTTGATAGAAATCAATGTTAATTTCACATAAATTTCCATAAAATAACTAAAAATAACCTTGAACATACTCTAAAGAATGTGTTCGATCATCGTTGACATAAAAGTGGTACAACATTAATATTTTTTGATCATTCTCTGTACTATCAGGTAAATGCATGAATGATATATGCATAAAAAGTGAAACCTATACTGAATTATATTATTGTGACTGAACCTCTCTTTGTGGTTGAAATGTGTAATTATCTACAAATTTAACTACTAAAACAATATTACCAATTAGGAATGTGTCCTTAACTTGAATTGTTCTTCTAGCCATTGAGCTCTATGTGTGTGCCTTGCATACTTATATACAATTTCATCCCTGAATTTGTCCATAAATTTGGATACATGTATTTATTCTATAACAAGATCACACATTTTATATTCCTTTCCATATTTCATTTGATATACCATAGATTTATATTTACTATGACCAACCAATTCTTATCCAATTACATGTGTACTCTCCTCATGGGTACATGCTTTCAATATTGGAAATCCACCACAAATGTTGTAACTTCCATCTAAACATTATTATTATAAAATAATTAACCATTTAGTCTTTCACAAAAAACTATTAGAATGAATTATCTTACTGATTTTGGTGAGGATTCCACTCCACATTCCTGAAAAATGTTTTTATTATGCAAATTATAATGAATATGATGAAAAATATCATAAGCATATAAAATTCAACATGTTGCCTACAACAAAAATTAGTGTGTGTGTGTGTGTGTGTGTGAGAGAGAGAGAGAGAGAGAGAGAGAGAGAGAGAGAGAGAGAGAGAGAGAGAGAGAGAGAGAGAGAGAGAGTTTCACATATAAGGGTTTACCCATTTCAAAATACATTTGAATAATAAAAATCTATGGATATTTTTTAACATATTTAGAGTACAATTATGTTTGAGTCATATCTAAAAAAAGTTTAGGATATGGTTCACGGTTATGAGAAATAACTCTTCTTTTCAATACATCTCTGATATTAGGTGATACCCTTGTGTTATATTTACAAAATTCTACAATTAAATATTTTAAGGCATTATCTATAGGCTTATATTTCCATGGGAGTTTACTAGAGAATGCCCACAAGTCATTGTAACCATCAACATCAAGTCTTGTATGTCTCCTAATTGATTTCATTAGTGTTTTTCTATTTATGTGGAAATCTTGACTTGTTTTTATAATCAATCATTCATTATTTATTTTACCACTTGCCAAATAAGTTGTAATAACACATTGAGAAACATTACCATCTTTGGTGCATTTATTCACACCTAATTGATGGTATGTATTATGAAAATTTTCAAGAATTGCCTTACTTACACCATCAATATTAGATGTTCTTAGCCCTACGGTGTTAATTATAGGTATCATATTTTTTACTTTCTATTGTCACTTGGATTTTCATCCTTTGAGGAGATACCTAAGCTCTCCTCATCTAAGTGGCTCAATAAAAACACCTCTAGGCTTGTGGGTAGGCTAAGGATGAGGTAAATCTCTAGATAGGGCTAATTCCCTTGATGTACCACTTTGGCTCACAAATACAAATAAAATTTTGGGGGAGAAAAGGGAGAGAGATAACTGAAAGAAAACTATCCTAAGGGAGGTGATACACCAAATAGATTGATTACTTCTAACCAGTTGCATGTTACACTTGAAACGAAGATACTAACCAAACATACACTTCTCCAATTTGTATCTTCTCACATCAATATTACATTGTGAGGTTATGGATGAATGCTTAGGCTAGGAGGAATAGACAAGATGAATTGAATGGCACTAGTGAATATACTAACTCACTCAATCTCAAAAATTCCTATAAGACTTCACATGCCTTATAAGAAGAAGCTTTCCAACTTCAAATAAATGGTAGAATGAAACAATCATGCTAAAGAAATAAGAGTTATCACTTATACAAAATCAAAAATTTCAAATGAAAAAAATAATAATAGTCATGGAAGAGGTAAAAAATAAATATTATTATTGATCAAAAGGTATGAAAATGAGCATGGCTTCACCATACTCAGGTGGAGCATAAGTTAAAATGGATAAAATGGCTAGTTCTTATAGAACTTGAGAGAGAGAGGAGAAGAGAGAAGTAAAAGGGTAATAAGGACACTTGTAAAGCTGATAAAATAAATTAATTGTGCATGAGAAGAGGATGTGGGATGAACCATGTAAGGTCAAAAATCACAAGTGTCCATGCAAGTCATAGAACTCATGAAAAGTGGTATGAAACTCCTCATTCTAAGTCAAAAAAATGCCTTCATGATTTGG
Source organism: Torreya grandis (assembly GCA_037957365.1). Taxonomy (NCBI): domain Eukaryota; kingdom Viridiplantae; phylum Streptophyta; class Pinopsida; order Cupressales; family Taxaceae; genus Torreya; species Torreya grandis. Next base: position 747,768 of record JARHVA010004412.1, on the reverse strand, counting down.
ACCTATTTGAACGTCCCAAAACTGATTAAGGATAGGTTTTATGATTGGAATGAAGGGGAAGGATTTAATAAATGCCTCTCCATTAATTGGTTTTAGGCTTGGTCATCTGGAATCATCTGAAAATGAGCCATCATCATCTATAGTCTAAAAAATACTTCTGTCATGCACCCTACACACTTGGCCTCTAAAAAGGCATTAGTTTTACATGAAAATACATGGTAAGGATTGTATGAAACCTATAAATACCCTAAATTGAATTAGAATTATCAGGGACACCTTAAAATGGGTTCTTATGAAATTTTCTACCCTTCTCACTAGTTTATCCATTATGCTAGTTTTGACTGGTTGAGATGATAGCTATTATTTGAAAAATTATAAGTTTTTTCAAGTAATTAAATGGAAATATGGAGTTATTAAAAGTCCTAATATTCCCCCCAAACTTTATTTCATCTCTTGAAACCTCTTGTAGCCTATAAAACACATAAAATGGTGAAAAGTACCCTATTTTGTACCCTATCTATATAATTTTGTATAGTAAAAAATGGTGGGGATGAGCCTAAGATAGTCCTATACAAGGAAAAATCATAATAATAGTAAAAATAGTCCATTATAGTATCTTTAAAACCCCACTTCCATAAAATGGTAACTATCAAGGGTTTTGGAGGGTTTAGGCCTATTCTGACCTCTTAAGGTTCATTCATAAAAACTTGACATTAAAATCACAAAAAAAATTCCACAAGAATGGTTTATATGACCCTTTATAACATATATACATGACTTGAGTCTCCATTAAAAGCACCAAAAGAGATATGAGCATTCAAATTTGACTTATCAAGCTTGATTCCTCATTCCCACAGGCCTAAGTTTGTCCTTAAGTCAAAAATGGACTTCCTTGTGTTTTTTTCTCATATAAATAGCTTTAAAATATATTATATGACCTCATAAATATTTAACAATGGGTTTTAATGCATATCTCATGATATAAGTGTGAATGCCCCTCATTTGGATACTAGGCCTAAACCATGTCCAATAGGCCTGCCTACAAATATTGTGTTCTAGGCCATCCAATTTGAATTTTTGAATTCATTAAGATTTAAAACATATATAATTATACAAAAAAACATTATTTAATAAGTTATAAGACCTTTATACATCTATAAATTATAATGACCCTTCATTTGAGCATTAGGCCATAACCCTACCTAATAGGATGACTATAACCTTGGAGTTATAAGACACTCTATTTATTTTCATCTCTCTATGATTGGTTTCCATGATTTTAATATTTATTCTCCAACATATACCACCTTATTTAATGTCTCTTTTTCTTTTTTTCCACCTCTTCTATCCTCATCCTCTAAAACCTACCAATTTTGACCCTAGGGAAGTACCATTTGTCTGAGATAGAACATAGGGTACTTACCCTATTACCTAAACAAAAATGGATATTTTATGGGCCTCATAAATAGGTGAGGACATCCCACACAAAAATTTATTCTTTTATAATATTATTAGACCCTCTAAAGTGTTAAAAACTAAGGCAGACTAGTAGCAAAAGGACTATGTGTAGGATTTCTTGGTGTAGACCATGCTTTACTTGTATGAGCCACTTCTTTAATCCATATAAATTTTAAAAGGAATATGTATGTTATAATTTTCATGACATATTTGATCTTATATCCAATTAACACCCTAACCCTTCATGTACCTTTCATACTCCTGAACTCACAAGACTATGTTCTATTCTAAAGTTTATGCCTGTAGGTTATTGAGGAAGAATTAAGCTTGAGAACAATGTATGGACTTATTTAAACCTCATAATATATTAAAAAATGAATTTGAGATATCCATTAATTTTTGGGAATATAACAATCACTCATAATCATCACCCTTTATTCACTGCCTTTCTCAGTCAACATAGTCCACTATGTTGTGAAAGATGAAACCTTGTAGGTGCTAATTGTTTAAATTAAGCCTTGGTTATAGTGATTAGGAACTATTTATATATTTTACTATCATTAAATAAGTGTTTATACATATTTTAATATTTTATATGTCTTCATTCATCACCTAGACACCATGATTTGGTGTTACTGTTTGCCTACAGTTGATTGAACTAACTGTGTTTTAGCCATTTGGACCATGTAGCTGTAGTTTCATTTTGAAATATATGTCATGATTACTTTGGAATATATTATAATGGTCTATGGATTCATATTTAATTATAAAAATTTTGTTTTTTCATGCTTAAGTCCACTTCAATGGGTGATGTGTATTTTATGACCCCTGGCTGTAGGTGGACATTTTGGGGTTAAACACACTTGTAGGTGTGTATGGGATCTACCACCTTGATCCATAATCATTGTTGGGACATTATTTGATAAAATTTTACTCTTAAACCATTTAAAATCATTCACATAATTTTGCATAATATAATCTTTCAATTTGGGTGGAGAAAGGTCCTTTTTGGACGCAGGCCTATAGATAACATTGCCTAGAAATATTGCATAAATTGGCAATTTTGAACATCTCAACAACTATATTACATACTCTTTCTTGACTCCATTTCTTGTAGAGGTCTTGTCCTATGATATTGATATAATATTTGGTCATTATAGGTATGAAATTATTTAGTATAACTATCATATGATCTCTAACAAAAGATCCTAAACCTCTATTTTGCATTTTTAGGGACAAAGTCCCTAAATTTATAGTCATTTTCATTATAAGGTTATTTCACCTTGTCAAATAAATATAGCATTTCAAATGAGGTATACAGTGATTATTAAACACATCAAGACTTCAAGTATTTATTCCTCACATGATTAACACTCCAAAAGGATCCTCAGCTCTCTGTTAACACCCCCTGTAGGTGCATATTCTAGTGTGCAGGCAACAAGATGTGGATTTAGGTAGTGAGCATGTAATATAGTCTCTCAATGAGTGGTAACCTATTTAAATGATTTAAAATTTAATATCAACACTCTAATGATCTAAAATAAGTGTAAACACGTCCTATTTAACATGAAATTCTCTTCCAAGCACCTGTAGATGAGTATGTTAATGGTAGAATTGTGTGAGTGACTATGTTGGTTGTCACAATCCTTCCTATAAAAAATAAAAGGATTTTATTGATTATTACTAATATGAAAATGTTTTAACACTTTTAATACCATATTCATGATCCCCATGGATGTGTTTAAGGCCCTAACTTAGCTCACCAAGTTGGTTGTGCATGATAATCCTAGAATCAACTAGCTCTATGGTGCTTTATGGCTACAACTCATGAAATGCTACTTGGATAATGATATTGAAAGGAAATTATATCAAAATAAATTTTCAAAGATAAAAAATAACCTATCAAAACTCCCTATACTCATTAATAAATCATGAAAATCCTTAACATGGTGAAAAATTACCTATTATACAAGAAGTGCTTCCTCTTGCAACCTAAGTTACTTTTCTCATAAAAACATCATGAAACTTGAAACCAATAATGGATAAAATATAAAGATGGAGTAAACATCATATAGAACCAAAATTACCAACTAGATTGTATGAAACTACTCAAACTAAGGTAAAACCTATAGGGTGCATGAAACAAAAAGCAGTTAAGCAAAATTAACTTCGTGAGGATGGTTCATAAAGAACAAGCCACCATTATTCAAAATATTGTTGTGTAAATTAATCTCTGTAAGTATAATTTCACCTCCTTAAGGATTTTGATCTAAAACCTCCCATGTTAGCCGTACCAAGTGCAAACCTAAAGACTGGTTCTATGTGCTTAGAAGGGTGAAAAAGGAGTAGAATTGTTTTGGGAAAAAAATGGCACTTATAGAGAATTTAAAATGTGGAAATGAGCTTGAAAAAATTGAAGGGACATTCTATGATCTTATCCCATGTGGTAGACTTCCTCCTGGGTTGTACAAGTGCCAAACTCATCTTTTTTGAAGAAAACTACTCTTTCTTCTGAAGCACCTACCACTTTTAGTTTCCAATAGTTGATTAAGGAATTTTAGGACACATGTAATGTGACATAACCTTTTTAAATATTCACACTTCCTAAGGAATCTGTACAACTCATTAAATGCCCCTTTTTGACCTCAAAATGACTCAAAATGACTAAAGGGACTAAAATGACTAAGGACCAAGGCTAGTATAACATTGAATTACATGAATTAACCTATAAAAAACATTGTGACATATTTAATATACCCATAAAACACTTAAAGGTCAAGTTTTTACCTATAGGGGTCCCAATTTGACCTGCAGGGTCAAATTTGGTCAACAAATTGGTGACACATAGGGGTAGTATGTTTGATATACTAACTAGAATAGTAGCCTTATTAGTTCATTGGGTTTAGGGAGTCATTTTAAATCTAAAATAAAATATACCACAAGCTTTGATCAAGACAAGGCCACTTGACTACCTCAACCACACAAAATAAAAGACACACCAAACAAAACAAACACACTAACAAGACACACACATGTGCTCAAAGCACTTAGAAAAAATAGGAACCAAGAAAATATATACAAATAAAAACTATGCATACCTCGTTTTCTAGGATCAAAAGTAAAGTTTCTTGCATCTCCTTCTTCATGATATGAATCATGGTGCCAAGCATGTTTTTCTTTGTATTGAACACTTGATAGATTAGACCAACTTCTTGACACCTCAATTGCTATGATCTCAAGTGGAACATGTTCAAATAGGTCTCTAATATAAAAGTATTCATCTTGTCCTTGTACACATACTTCATATTGCTGCCCACTCTTCATCTCATGATCAACTTTCATCTTCTTTGTAGGCATGACTTCAAGAGGAATGGTTTCTTATTCCTTGGAAGGCTGAGGCAAATAAAAACTTGTCTTGAAATTCAAAGGATAATGTGAAATTTGATATTTATCTTATATTACATGTTGTAAAATGTCATCTTGATCATCTATGACATGTTGGACAATGTCATCTTGCTCATTATCACTTGTAATTAGCTCCAATGAAAAAGTAGACCCCTTGAGAGACTCAAACTCATTATAAATGTTTTCAAACTACTGCCACAAGTCCTCATCCTCTTTTTAATTATCATCATTAAGGGGAACAAAAATATAAGTTCCTTGATCTTATTCTTTATAATCCAAAAGGACTTCATCAAATATTTCCTCTTCAACATAAGAAAAACATTTTTCATTATCAACCAAACAAGAAGACTCAACACAAGGTCTAACCTTTTATTCAACACTTAGGACCTATTGATGGATCTCAATTTTTATCCTAGATATCATAATCTGATCTTACTTCTCAAAGGCTACAAGATATTCTATCTCCTTCTCCTTTTTGGTGATGCCAAGACTAGGCACCTTGAAATCTGGTGACCTATCCCAATGAGGCTACCAAGGAGTTACACTTTATTCAAGAAAGAGTTCTAAATTTTTCTCAACCATCTACCCTTATTAGGTTATAATACCATATATCCATCAATTCAAAGGGTTATGGGATGAGAACAAGAGGAACTTTTTTGTGGAGGTGGAAAAAAGGGCTCATAATCAGATTGAGAGTGCAAAGTTGGGGATTCTTTTGAGAGCTCTTGAGGAAGGGAATCAGACCTTGGGATAAGATAGATTGGTTATATTCCTTCCACTTGAAAATAAATTCATTCACATCTAATTCAAATTGATCACTCTCTTTATGGAGGTTATATGGGGTGTGTTTAGGCATAAGATCTTCTTTTGGGTCTAAACATTCCATCACACCTTGACTTAGCAATTTCATCCCTGACTCTAACTCTTCAATTTGTTTGTCTAAGTTCTCTTGGAAAATTATTTCTTTAAGTTCATATGAATCATCATGAGGATAAGGAGTAAAATATGGATGACATGGAACACAAAAATCTTCTTTAGGAAGGGTGGGAGGGACTTGTAAAGGATCAACCTCATTCTCAACTTCACACTCCTTAACAATGATTCTATCATTTTTCTTTCCACATGATTCCACTATTTTATTATAGATTAGGATGTTAGGATTATAATTATTCTATTGAGGTGGTGATGCAATTTGAGGAGTGGATGAAGTGTTCAAGGAACTTGGAATCTCTTTGGGCTTGGATTCTCTACCTTGTTTCCAACTTGGATTCTCATATATAGAGGTCACTCTTTGAGATGGGGATGAAATATGAGAGGGTAATGATCAATTAAATTCTAATTCCTTTTCTGCTAACATGGATTGATTCATTTTGTTATTATCCAACTCAATCTTCAAATCAAGATTAGCTTCAAAAATAAGGTTTCTCTTTTCAACTCTCTCTTCTAATTGATTGGGAAAAGGATGACTTTGGTAATCTTGATTAGGCTCATGAATAGGGGTAACATAGGACTGATAGAAATCTTATGGAAGTGGGTATGAAGGTTGATAGGTTTGGTAAGACTACCTTTTATTAATTCTTATCTTATCCTCTAATGAATAAACTAGGCTACTCACATCTAGCATCTCACTTATAAGCCTTTGCCAATTGGCTCTCTCAATAGGTGCCCACTATATTTTAACCATCTTTAATGCATATCTCACATTAATAAGATGAATTAAAACCTCTTGAACATATCCCCTTTATGTTTCAAGATATAACATATACCTCTCATATCCCAAAAGTGTTTGTTTGAAGGTGGAAATGGATTATCTTGAGATGTGACTAGGTTGACTAGGCGCAAGATATAGAGAAGGCTGATTGTAGGACTAATACACTTCATGAATGGGATAATAAAATTAATTTTGGAGTTGGTACACTTTATAATAAGGATGATTAAGAACTTGTTCTTATTGATATGGAATTTTGTAAGCTTGAAATGTCTCACCAACTTATGTAAAATAGTGCTCAACACTAAGGTCAGCCATGAAACTTCATTGAAAGCAAGAACACAAAGAAATATATTAATAAAAATATTCAAAAGGAAACTTGGTATATTTGACAAATTGATGTATCTTTAGAGTTGCCATTGATGCTTTGATAGATGCCTCCAAAGGTTAATTGTTAAAAGACAACACCAAAAATATTTCAACCTCTTGGACTAAGAGTCCCATTGAGCATGCCAAAAACTATTGTCAATTGGATTTTCACCCTTTGAGGATATGCCTAAGCTCTCCTCATAAAAGTGGCACAATGGAAACACCTCTAGGCTTGTGGGTACCCTAAGGATGAAGTGAATCTCTAGATAACACTAGATCCCTTGATGTACCACTTTGGATCACAACTATAATTAAACTTTTATGGAGGAAAAGGGAGAGAGATAAATGAAATAAAAGTATCTTAAGGGAGGTGATACACCAAATATATTGATTAATTCCAACTAGCTGCATGTTACACTTGAAACTAAGATACTAACCAAACATACACTTCTCCAATCTGCATCTTCTCACATCAATATTACATTATGAGTCTATGGATGAATGTTTAGGCTAGGAGGACTTGACAAGAGGCATTTAATGGCACTAATTAATAGAATAACTCAATCAACCTTAACACTTCATCTAATAATTCATATGAATTACAAGATGAATCTTTCCAACTGCAAATAAATGGTAGAATGAAATAATCAGGCTAAGGAAACAAGAGTTATCACTTATGCAAAATCAAACATTCCAAATGAACACACTAAGAACAGTCATGAAAGAGGTAAAAAATTATCAATATTATTGATTAAAAGGTATACAAATGATCAAGGCTTCACCATACTCAGGTGGAACATAAGTTACAATGGCCAAAATGGCTAGTTCTTATAGAACTTGAGAGAGAGAGGAGAAGAGAGAAGTCCAAGGGTCACAAGGAAAATTTTCAAGTTGATAAAATTAGTTACATGTGCATGAGAAGAGGATGTGGGAAATGTAAGGTTATAAAGCAAAAGTGTTCATCCATGTCACAAAACTCATGAAAAGTGGCATGAAACTCTTAATTATGGCTCAAAAAATTGCCTTCATGATTTAGACCTATTTGAACATCATAAAAATAATTAGGGATAGGTCTAATGATTAGAATGAATGGCAAGGCTTTCAAACATACCTCTCCATGAATTGGTTGTAGGATTGGTCTTCTAAAATCCTTTATGAATGAGCCATCATCATCTATAGTCCAAAAAACTCTAACTTCATGTACCCTACACTCTTGGCCTCTAAAAATGCATCAATTTTCCATAAAAATCTATGAGAGAGAGTGTGTGACACCTATAAAGACCTTCCATGGTCTTATAAGCATCAGGGACACCTTAAACTAAGCTCACTCTAAGTTTTCTACCCTTCTCACTAGTTTGTCCACTATGTTAGTTTTGATTAGCTAAGATGAGAGCTATTGTTTTCAAACTTAGAAGTTTTTATAAGGCATTAAATATCCATATGGAGTTATTAAAAGTCTTGAGCTTCCCCCCAAACTTAATTTCATCTATTTTTTGTACCACACAAAATAGTCAAAATTCTCCTTTTTTTACCCTATCTCTAAAATTCCATATAGTAAAAAATGGTGGGGATGATTCTGAGAGAGTATTCTACAAGGTAAAATTATCATCCTAGTCAAAATGGTTCATTAGAGTAGCTTTCTAACTCCATTTCCACAAACTGGTTAGTAGTAAGGCTTTTGGAGGGTTTAGGCCTATTTTGACCTCTTAAGGTTCATTCATAAAAACCTAACATTAAAATTGAAAAAAAAATCCACAATAATGGTCTTTAAGACCTTGTCTAACATCTCTACATGTGTCGAGTCTCCATGCAAATCACCAAGGGAGATATGAGCATTCAAATTTGACCTATCAAGCTTGATTCCTCATTCCTACAGGCTTGAGTTTCTCCTTTAGTTAACAATGGACTTCTTTGTGCTTTTTTTGCATCTAAATAGCTTGAAAATATCTTAGGTAACCTCAAAAACATGTCCTAGTGGGTTAGAATGCATATCTCAAGCTATAAGTGTGAATGACCCTCATTTGGATACTAAGCCTAAACCATGTCTAATAGGCTCACCTGTAAATTTTGTGTTCTAGGCTATCCAATTTGACTTTTATAAATTACCTAATATTTATCACATCTTAAATTATCCCAAAAACATGATTCCACAAGTTATAATACCCTTCTACATCTAGAAATGAGAATGACCCTTCATTTGAGCACTAAGTCATAACCCTACCTAACAGGCCCTTGGAGTTATAGGACACTCTATTTAGTTTAATGTATTTGTGATTGGTTTTCATGATTTCAATAGGTATTTTAAAACCTATCCCACATTATTTAATTTATCTTTTGCTTTTGGTCCATCTCTTTTATCCTTATCCTCTAAAACTTGCACATTTTGACCCTAGGGAAGTACCCTCTATTTGAGATAGAAAAGAGGGTACTTACCCTATTCCCTCAAACCAAATGGATATTTTATGGGCCTCCTAAATTTATTAGGACATCCAAAAAAAATGATCCTTTTGTCATATGATTAGACCCTCTAAAAGTGCTAAAGACTGTTACTAAAAGGACTATGTGCAACATTTCTTGGTATAGAATGTGCTTTACTTATCTGAGCCACTTATTTTATACATATAAATTTTAAAAGGCCTATGTAAGAATTCATGTTCATGATATATTGGATCCAATATCCATTCAACACCTTGACCCTTCATGTAGCTTTCATATTCCTAAACTCACAAGACTATGTTCTGCTCCAAAGCTTATGCCTGTAGGTTGTTTAGGAGGAATTAAGATTGAGAATAGTGATGGCCTTATTTAAACATCATAATATTTTCAAAAATTAATTAGAGATATATATTCATTTTTGGTAATATACCAATCACTCAGAATCATCACCCTCTACTTACTGCCTTTCTCAATCAAGATAGTCAACTATGTTGAGAAAGATGAAACCCTGTAGGTGCTAATTGTTTGAATTAAGCCTTGGGTATATTACTTAGAACCTATTTAGATATTCCAATATCATTATATAATTTATTTTACCTATGTTAATATTTCATAAGGATTCAGTCATCACCTAGACACCATGCTTTGGTCTTATTGTCTGCCTATAGTTGACTAAACTGACTGTGTTTTAGCCATTTAGACCCTGTAGGTGTAGTATCATCTTGAAATATATGTCATGATTCCTTTCAAATATCTTATAATGGTCTCTAGAGTAATATTTCATTATCCCAAGTTGGTGTCTCCATACTTAATTCCACTTCAATGGGTGATGTGCATTTTTTGACCCCTAGATGTAGGTGGACATTTTGGGGTTAAACACACTTGTAGGTGTGTATGGAATCTACCACTTTGATTCATAATCCTTGTTGGTAACTTATTTAATAAAAATTTCCTCTTAAACCATTTGAAATCATTTGCATAATTTGGCATAATCTAATCTTGCAATTTAGGTGGAGAAAGGTCCTTTTTGGACTCAGGTATGTAGATAACATTGCCTAGAAATAGTGCATAAATTGGCAATTTAAAACCTCTCAACAACTATATTCCATAATCTCTCTTGAATCCATTTATTTTATAGGTCTTTTAATACAATAGGGATATCGTATTTGGTCATTAGAGGCATAAAAACCTTTATTATCTCTATCATATGATCTCCAACAAAAGACCTTGGACCTATATTTTACATTTTTAGGGACAAAGTCCCTGAATTTACAGTCATTGTCATTGGAAGGTTATTTCACCTTGTCAAAAAAATATAGAGTTTTAAACAAGGTATTCCATTATTCCTCAAAACATCATGAATTCAATGAGGTATTCCTCACATGATCAACACTCCAAAAGGATCCTCAGCTCTCTATCAGCACCACCTATAGGTGCATATTCTAGTGTGCAGGTAACAAGATGTGGATTTAGGCAGTGAGCATGAAACATAGTTTATCAATGAGTTTTATCCTATTTAAATGATTTAAAATGGAATCTTAAAACTCTAAGTATCTAAAATAAGTGTAAACACATCCTATTCAAAATGAAATTCTCTTCCAAACACCTGTAGATGAGTATGTTAATGGTAGAATTATGTGAGTGATTATGTTGGTTATCACGATCCTTCCTATAAAAAATGAAAGGATTTTCATGATTATTAATACTATGATAAGGTTTTAAACCTTTAAATACCATAATCATGACCCCCATGGATGTGTTGAAGGCCCTAACTCAGCTCACCAAGTTGGTTGTGCTTGACAATCCTGGAATCAACTGGTTGCATGGTGCTTTGTGGCTAAAACTCATGAAATGATACTTAGAGAATGAAACTTAAAGGAAAATGAGATAAAAATCACATTTTAAACATAATAAATAACCTATAAAAACTCCTTGGAGCCATTTATAATTCATGAAAATCCTAAACATGGTGAAAAACTACTTGTTACACAAAAATTGCTTTTTCTTGCAACCTAAGTTAATTTTCTCATAAAAACATCATGCAACTTGAAATAAAGCATGGATAGTAGCTTAAGATGGATTAAAAATCATCTATAAAAAAAATTACCAAATGAATTATATCAAACTACTCAAACCAAGGCAAAACCTATAGGGTACATGAAACAACAAGCAGAAAAGCACAATCAACTTCATGAGGATTTTTCATAAATCACAGGACACCATTATTAAAAATATTATTATGTAAATGAATATCACTGAGTTTAATTTCACTTCCCCATGGTGTTTGATCTGAAACCTCCCTTACTGGTCATACCAAGTACAAACTTGAAGACTGGTTTTATGTGCCTAGAAGGGTGAAAAATGAGTAGAATAGTTTTGGGCCAAAAATGGCACTTATAGATAATTTAAAACATGAAAATAAGATTTAGGAAGCTTAAGGTACATTATATTATCTTATCCCATGTGGCACACTTCCCCATGAGCCATACAACTGCTAAACTCACCTTTTTTCCCAAGAAAATTGCTCTTTCTTCTAAAGCACCTACCACTTTTAGTTACCAATAGTTGATTAAGACATGTGTGGACACATGGCACATGAAAAACTTTTATAACCTTCACACTTCCCAAGGAATCTATACAACTCATTAAATGCCCCTTTTTTGACCTCAAAATGACTCAAAATGATTAAAAGGACAAATGACTAAGGACCAAGGCTAGTATAACATTAAATGACATTAACTAACCTATAAGACACATTGTGATATATGTATTATACCTGTAAAACACCTAAAGGTCAAGTTTTTACCTATAGGGGTCCCAATTTCACCTACATGGTCAAATTTGGTCAACACTTTCATCAATGTAACAAACAATTGACATCTTTGAGTTTAGTTTAAATATTTAAAGTGACAGTCCAAAATTATCTCATATTTTCTTCTCATATGACACTCAAACATTTTTTTAGGCATTAGTTTCAAAATGGATTCATCAATTTCAATTAAATACATTGGTTTTCTTCTATAAATCCTAGGAGATATTCTTAATAGTACATTTGAATTATTTGGTGTTTCCATATTATTTTCTTAATTAGTAGGTTTTTCATTCAATAGTGTTCCCATATTTTTTTTCTTCACTGTAACTTTCTCCATTAGGTGTTTCCATATTAGTTTAATCATTATTAGTTTCTCCAATACGTGTTTCCATGTAAGTCACATAATCAAGCACACTATCATCATCATCAAAATTTAAAACAATAAAATTTGAATGTAGACTTATATTATAATTGGATATATTATTAAAATTGACAATTGGACTTAAGTTTAATCATTATTCATTTCATCACTATTTATGACAATCAATTCCTTAAAGATAGTAGAGTTACTTAAATAAAGATTTTTCATTCATTTCCTTTGCTTTTATCTCACCACTTCTAATTCATTTGACATTTTGCACTTTGAACTCTTCCTACTATTACAAAATCTATCACCCATGATTGCACAAAGTTTTCAACTTTTGAGGGTGGGGACAACAATCTAGTTATTCCAAAATAGACTTGCTTTCAATGTGAAGTACCAAGTGAGGACAACAATATAATTATTTTAAAATAATTAAATATATTCCTATGCACTCTTTAGTCCAACATTCTAATCATTTGCAATCAGAACTAAAACATAAAAAATACAACAGAGTAGGGAACAATACTCTCAAAGTAAAACAATGACTATTGGTGTTTTTTTTATTTTTATTATTAATGAAATAAATGCGTACGTGTTAATAATAAATGTGCATTAAAACTATGTATGTGGTATTTAATATATGAAAAATACCTTAAGCCCTAAGCCTTAAGCCTTAAACACTAAAAATTATACCCTAAGCTGTAAGTCCTATACACTATACACTATACCTTAAACCTTAAGCCTTAAACCCTAAACCCTAATCCCTATATCTTATATCCTTAACCTTGAACCCTAATCCCTAAATCCTATGTACCTTATACCACAAACCTTATACCTTAAATTATAAGCCTAATTCCTAAGCCCTAGAGACCCTAAACTATAAATGGTAGCCTTTTCAAGCTCTAAACCAATCATTTGAGCCCTAATTAACATCATTTAAACTAAGAATTTGGTTCAAAGGGATCAATTTGGCCCAAATCACACCATCAATTACCCAATTAACTAATTTTCTCAATATGTGATGACATGGGGGCTAATCAAACCCAATAACACATTGTGTTCTCATAAATAAGTCTAATAACTTCAAATTATCCTTAATTATCCTCGTAATTGGACCCTATACCCTAAATTATAAACCATAAGCCCTAAAATCTAAGCACTTTAAACCCTAAGCCCTAGTTTACCCTATACCTTATGTAACCAGATGTACACCTTAAACCCTAATGATTTATCCATATAAATAACATAATTTACAGTAACAATTCATTTCACAAGGCTCAGTTTGACCCAAATCGCATCACTCATTGGCCCAATTGACTAATTTACTCAATTTGTGGTGACCTAGGGGCCAATTGAGCCCAAAATCACATTATATAGTCACAAATAGGTTCAAGGAGTTTAAATTTGTCTTAATTGCCTTTGTAATTAGACCTTATTCACCCTAAAACATTAACCCTATGCCCAAAATCACATTATGGTCATAAATAGGTTCAATCAACTCAAATTATCCTTAATTACCTTCATAATTGGACTATAGACCCTAAACCCTATCTCACATATACTTGAAACTCTAATCCATAAACCCTAAATTATAAAACCTAAATCAAATGATTTATCCATGCAATTAACATCCTTTATAGTAATAATTAGTTTCATAGGGCTCAATTTGGCCCAAATTTCATCACTCATTGACCTAATTGACTAATTTACTCAATCTATGGTGACCTAGGGACCAATTGAGCCCAAAATCACATTATGTAGTCACAAATAGGTTCAAAGAGATTAAATTAGTCTTAATTACCTTTGTGATTAGACCTTATTCACCCTAAAACATTAACCCTATGCCCTAAAACACATTATGGTCACAAATAGGTTCAATTAACTTAAATTATCCTCAATTAACTTCACGATTAGATTCTAAACCCTAAACCCTATTTTGTAAATACTTGAAACTCTAATCCATAAACCCTAAACCAAATGATTTAGCTATGTAATTAACATCTTTTATGTAATAATTAAGTTAACAGGGTTCAATTTGGCCCAAATTACATCATTCATTACCTTAATTGACTAATTTACTCAATCTGTAGTGACTGGGGGCCAATTGAGCCACAAAATCACATTTTATAGTCATAAATAGGTTCAGATATCTTAAATTAGCCTCAATTACCTTTGTGATTAAACCTTATTCACCTTAAAATATTAACCCTATGCAAAAAAACACATTTGTGGTCACAAATAGGTTTAATTAGCTCAACTTGTCCTCAATTACCTTCATGATTGGACTCTAAACCCTAAACCCTATCTCAGATATACCTAAAAATCTAATACATAAACTATATACCCTAATTTATAAACCATAAACCAAATTATTTAGCCATGCAATTAACATACTTTACAATAACAATTAGGTTCATAGGGCTCAATTTGGCCCAAATCACATCACTCATTGCCCCAATTGACTAATTTGCTCAATATATGGCGATGTAGGGGACAATTGAACCCAAAATCACATTCTATAGTCAAAAATAGGTTCAAAGAGCTCAAATTATCCCCAATTACCTTTTATATTAGACCTAATTCATCCTAAAACATAAACCTTATTCTCAAAAACACATTATGGTCATAAATCTAGGTTCAATCAGCTCAAATTATCCTCAATTGCCTTCGTGATTGGACTCTAAACCCTAAACCCTATCTCATATATATATAACTCTAATCCCTAAACCCTAATACCTAGAATTTAAACCATAAATTAAATGATTTGACCATAATTAACATCATTTAAAGTAATGTTCAATTATTTTCATAGGGCTTAATTTGGCCCAAATCACATCATTCATTTCCCCAATTAACTAATTCGCTCAATTTATAGTGGTGTAAGGGCCAATTGATCCCAAAATTACATTCTATAGTCATAAATAAGTTCAAAGAGCTCAATTTGGCCCTAATTTCCTTTACGATTACACCTTATGTATCTTAAAACATAAATCATATGCCCTAATCCCTAAAATCTAAGCCCAAAACCCCAAACCATAAATCATAAACTCTTAAAACTCTAAACAAATCATTTTATCCCAAATAAAAAACCATTTATTTTATGCACTATTACATTTGTGATTGGAATTTATAACCTAAAACCTAAACCCTATATACCCTAAGCCCTAATCCATAAGTTGGAAGTTTCACATACATGGTAATTTTGTGTATGTGATTACTTACCATGACATTTCAGCACATGCCTTAAGGCTCAAAATTCTTGGATTCCTAATCTTCAGGCATAAACTAACAACACACATAGTCGATTGCATGTTTTCTATGAACAATAACAAAATGAAACTTCTCCCATGATAGACACTCTCCATTTTATATAATTTTCCTTGAAAATAATACTGCAACATCGACTAAGTCTCATCTTTTTAAATATATGATTTTTTTATATTTTATTGCTTTAAGGTTATTATTTATATTTATTGAATAAGTATGTCTTTTGTAACACTATATGTCATAATTATTCATGTTCATCTTTGTTTATGTATCTTTTGATTCATTGATCTAATCTGGGAAAAAAACATATGATTGAAAACTAGACCTAATTCTATACACATTAAAAAATTCAATTTTTGATAGTTTTTGAGGCATTTAGGGGGGACACAGTTGGAAATACATTTTTGATAATATTTAAAGGTATAATGACTTGTGAAATTAGTAAAAAAAAATCATTAATTAATTTAAAAATATATATAGGTTACAAACTATATGACCTTGCCTAGCTTTCTACCAAGGGGTTTAAATAAAAATCAAACGTTGCTCAAAAAATGGTGGGGCACATAAACAACTATCTAGCATGATTTTTCTAAAAAATAGTACCACCTCTTTGACTATTTGATGTTTGACCTACTTATACTTAACCATTCAAAAAAAAGTAGTTTAGAAGTTAGACTTGAAATGCTACAATTCGTCTTCCTATGACATCTTCAAATTTTGAGTGTAGATATCTCAAATAATCAGTACAAGTTAAGTTTCATATTTTTTAGGAAAATCATATCTACTTAAGACCCCATTTTGGACCCCCAATTCTATGCACTTACCCATGAATCTAGGTCTAGTGTACAATATGGGCCCCTTGGTGTACGATATCACTTGAAATAACTTGTAATTTCCCCTTGCCATTAATGCCCAGTGCATCTTGAAATATTTCACAACTTGCATGTTTTTTATGGGCTTACCTTTTCTTTTAGGGGTCTAACTATGGTATTTATGTATGTTCTCAACCCTAATGTATATTATCATCAATATATTCATATTATTAATATGTATGTATTTTATTATTTATATATAATATAATATACAATAAAGTATATTATTAATAATATTTATATATTTATTAATTTACTATCAGATTTATATTATGTATGATAAATAATTATATATTATAATTAGATATTTATTAATATTTATATGTGTGTGTGTGTGTGTATATATATATATATATAATGTTAGCTCAAAGGTGTCTATGGTACATGCAACAACAATAGTGCATGGAATATCACTCTCCTCCCACTCTTATGACTCCCCTGCCTTCTCCGCTCAATTGATGCATTTAGTAGGATAAATATCCTCCTTCACCATGAGTAGTTAAGCATATATGATTACAGTGTGGTCATTTTTAGTCTCACATTCACTCTTATTCCCATATTTGGATATTGTGTTCAAAACATATTTAAAATGGCATGGCAAAGGGTAGTTGGCATAATGATAAGATGTGTGTTTTGTTTTCTTATACATTTAGTTATTTTTTTGATATAGACCAGAGATGATATGCACAATAAGAAATATGGAATTTCTGCTACATCTATTGAAGGTAAATTCGAAATAAGGATAAAAAACACAAGAAGTGAGTTATTTATAAAAAATTATGTATTAAATAAGAATAAAATCCTCATGTTTATTTGTAGGATGTGTGGGAGATTTATTCAAGGCAGTGCAGATGGATTGAATGAGAGCTCAAATAGCTAAAAATGTGTATTGAATTCAAAAACTTCTAAAGAATCATTGGTAAATATTAAAATTAAAGATAATAAATACTATTAAAAATGAAAGTACTTGTTATATAAAATAACCCTTCAAATTTGCAAATGAATTTTATAACATGGGAACTTTGCCATGGAAAGTTTTTCATGGGCTATCCATGGAATGAATATGTAAAATTTGGGGCTCACATAGAATAGTTTAATATTTGGAAGTTATTATGGTATTTTAATTATATTTGTGATTATTAATTATATGTAATACATATAGTTACATTACACTTATAACCCTTGCAACCTTATATGTTCATGAATTTTTTTACGACCTGTCATCATGGGTTTGAGAAGCAGAATGGTTAAAAATAAATACCAATAAGAGGTGGATGAATGAGCTCTGACAACTAAAAGTTGATTTTGAGAGAGAATAAATAATGAAACCCATTGATGAAGAGTAATTTAAAGCAATCGAGTTAGAAATGAAATAAGTATGTTCAAATAACATTTTCATTTTTACATATCCACCATTAAATAAATAAAATGTTGGGTGTCAAAACATAAAGCTATGCATCAACTATCATAAATCTACAGGGTGCATACCTTTAAATATATTTAAATATGATTGAATATGGGTTTAGTAAAAGTTGTCAAATTGTTTTTCCTTGAATGGGTTACTATACTCTTAAGAATAAGGTACTTTTTCAATATTTGGATTCAGACAAAGACGTTTTTATTCCTAACTCATATGCTTTGGCTTCTCTCTTTCAATCATTTTCTGTAATGTTACCTTTGATTATGGATAATTTATTTGACAATTAGATTTTAATTGGATATGAAGGTGATCCTAAGCAAATGGATTGGATAAAATCCACTTTAATACACATTCAATAGATGGAGTATGATATTTTTCTATTATAGAGAGACCTTTCCTATGCAAATATAAACCAACCTTTTTGGGAGTCATTCGGTCAACTTGTAGAGCCTCTTGCGAGTAGAAGGCCATGGATGGTTAATCAATAAAATAATGAGATTAAGACTATTCTAATAATAATAAGTGATCATTTAGAGTGTACAATGCACGATGGAGAATGCCATACAAATAGAGCAGTTTGAGTTCAAATCTATTCTACTTGTTTAAAATTATAGGGGTGCAATCGAAGATGTGTCCTAAGGGTTATGAATTCATCAGTTCAATGGTAGACATGTCATATGTGGCCACACTTTCTAAATGGAAGCTTGAAAGAAGAATCCATGTTCTGACCAGACTGATAGAGAGAAACCACATGATGGCAAGGTAGGAGTGGTAATTAAAGCCAAAAAATGTAGTTTCATTACCCAACAAAATCTACTTATACACTGACAAACTCAACCATTGGGTTACATTAATATGCACCATATGACTATCACCCACCCTAATCTATAGTTGAAATATAATTACATAGCGTGTCTTAGAGATAACTATCAATCTGATGGGGATGGCATCAAAAAGATGTGAGGACAAATCTAAGGTTTGTTTCCCCTAGTAAAAATGCATCTGGTGTAAAAAATGTGAAGGTCATTATTTCCATTATAATTTTAAAGTTAGGTTCATATTTTTAAATTTTTTTGGTTGGTCTAAGCATTTAGTTTTTATGGATCTATATCATATTTTATAAGGGTGTCAATAAGTTTGTATTTGTTTTAATTATGACAAAATTTGGGTCTAGTGCATTTAAATTTTGTTGTCCAATTATTATTAGTAAAGTAAATAAAAAATAATGTATTTTGTCAATTTATTTTAAAAAGTAATTCAATATTAATTTTATAGTCAAAGTTGTTCTATTGTAAATAGTCTTTTTATCAATAGTGGCATCAAACATTTAATTGTAAAAGAGTTAAAATTATTTTGCCTTAATTGCAATTGGACACATTATCAATATAATCTGATGTTAAATAAATTTCACATTATGGGGGACAATAATCCTCATCGATCTAGTGATTTGAGCCTCAAAACTATATTTTCTAAGTAGTGATCCACAAGAAAATGGAGGCAACAGAGGAAGGAAGACTTTCAATGTCCTCTCATTAGTCACCAACGATGGGGCTACACATATGTTTTGGTGGCATTTTTTCCAGTTGTGTTTTTACTTTTCACTGTGATATGTTAGTAAATAAGAATACATGAAGAATTACTATTCATATGATGTAATAAGCAAGCATAATTTATTTGTATTTTCTCTTGATGTAACAAAATGATGAGATTTGATAAATTAATGCAAGGTCAGGATATTTAGGTTGTTGGTTGTCCTTATAAATCCATCATTTAGTAGTATGGTTATTGGTAATCCACTTAGAAAACCATCAGTTGGTAGTATAGTTATTGTTAAACCATTTGAAAAACCATCATTTGGTAGTATGGTTGTTAGTTAGCCACATGTAAAACCATATTTTTTGATTTGAGGTCAGTGGTCGATCTCGGTCAAAACCATCCTAGTTGATTTGAATTTATTGGTCAATCTTGGTAAAAACCATCCTATTTGATTTGAGGTTATTGGTCAATCCTGGTCAAAACCATCCTATTTTAGTTGTTCAACCACTTGTAAAACCATCCAGATCATGAGCAAGTAGAGGAGGCACATTTCAGTACAAGATAATGTTTTTCCCATGTTCACCTTAAGGGAAGAAGGGGGCATGAGGGGCAAGGGCAAGGGTGAGGGTGAGGGGAGAATGTTAGAAATATTATAGTCTAATGCTCACATATATATTTATGAGAGATGATTATATTGTTATGTGTAAGAAAATATTGTGAGTTGTAGCTCACGTAGATAGGAATGTGTTGAGATATCTCTTAGAGAGAGTCTTAAGGTTTGAGTAAGACATATTATGAGAATTTTTTTGGATTGGGATAGTCTTGAATCATTATTTTTAGGAGTGCACTGAGATATATATAAGTATCTCTCCCTATTTTATAGGGGTGCCAAATGAATTGAAGATCCTACATGAATTTTATAAAAGATAATTATTATGTGTTAGAGTTTAAGCTATCATTGAAATTGTATTTACATAAAATCTGACCAAATGTAGTAATTAAAATGTTTTGCATATATTTTTGGTGTGTTTTACATAATTTTATCTTCTTTTTAAATATTTTGTTTATTAAATTTTCTATCTACCTATATTTGTATCAATTTAGTTTTTATTTATTTTACCATGCATTTATTCAAATTTTATAGAAAAGAATAAAACATACATCATGATACATACCATTTCCCATAACATGATATTTAATCATTAATGTGTGCTAGAAAGAAAACAACTCATAAATCATAGTAATACATGTAGATAACAATGAGTCACAAAACTATGCATACTTTTCATGATATATGTGTGTGGGGCTCAGTGTTCTACATAAATACATCTCAATACAACATATATACATAAAAAATACAACTAAAAATATAATAGGTTCTAGGCCTATGGTCAATCTTCAATCTCAAGAGAGAGAGGTGTCATGTTCACCGTGAAGGCTCTAGTTTGAAATGCATGAAATCTCTATCATATTTTTTGAGTCTATGAATCCATGCCCTTAACTTGTCCTTGTAGCTGAGCAACTTGTGTTATTAAATATCCCATCTATTTGAAGGTATCCATATGGGTGGCCCTATCTATGGCCAATGATGAGGGTCATCAATCCTTACCATTTAATAATGTCAATCCAGGGTTGGTGTCTAAAAGTTATATGAAATAGGATAAAGAGATCTTTGGAAAATGATTCCTTCTACCACACTTCACACTTACAGAAATTAAAAAGTACTCTTGCAAAAATTATATCACACATACATGAAATTAAATCATACTTACAGAAAAGTAAGTTGCTAAAAAGAAATGATAAATGAATAAAACACTTACATGTTCACAACAAACTATATGAAAGAAAATATTTATAGCAACAAATAAATAAAATAATAATTTATGGAAAAATGATAATTACTAATAAAAAAAATAAAAATACATTGATCCATCTTCCTTAGAATGAGTGGCTAGCTCATTCCTCGAAAGAAGATTTCACTCAAAGCATAAAATTCAACATACACTACTCAGAATGATGGAGAGAGAAGTATATTGATTGATTTCATTCAGATGTGAAAAGTTACATTTATAATTTTATGCTTACAACTAACACCTTATTTAAGAGTAACAACCTAGATATTATAGCATATCTCAATCTCTATAAAATATGAAGAGAGATATTTATTATAAGGATGTAATCTATTACAACATATTTTTAATCTCTACAAAATATGGAGAGAACTACTTATTGGAATGAAATTACATAATCTATATTTAGATATATATATATATATATATATATATATATATTCTTTTGATAGTTGGAATAGATCAAGAAATCATTAGAATACATTTATAAATACTTTTCAAACAAGTCTGTAATAGTTTTGTTGAAGTTTGTAGTAATCTTGATTAGTTCATAACAAGTCTAATGCAATCTGTAGTAAATCTGATGTAGTATGTAGAAAATTCAAGTTCATAGCAAATCTGATGAAGTCTATAGCAAGTTTGATAAAGTTTGTAGCATGCTTGATACAATCCATGGCTTTTGGATATAACTGCGAATTGAGTTCGGAGCTATTGTAGAAGACTTTGACACTAATCCAACATTGTTCTTGAATGGATACTCTTCATACTTTAAATCATTATAATTAGTATGGACTATGTATGCACATATTGACATCTTTTATTTGATAATCATTAGAAATAACTAACAAACAAATAACAATGAATTCTAAAGAAATAACCATGATATATACTTATTATTTTATTCAAACTATAAGTTTAGAAACTATATTTAGATTTACTTCTTATGCAAGAAAAAATATTATTTTATGGATATAATGAGCCATGTTATATGGTTTCATCATCTCCCCCACACCTAATCTTATACATGTCCTTGTGCATGCCACTATCTAAAACATCATGGTACATATGCATGAATTAGACATAGTTTTCATATTTTAAATGGGCTTATCAAATTCATTTCATTTGTACAAGTAAAATAAAATTTAACTTTTAAAATCCTATTGAATTCGTCAAACAAAAGTGGCCAATGACAATGATCATTAAAATACATTATTTAAGAATAGGTTCTTGTGTGATACTTTTTTTCTACTATCCTTAGATTCCTTTTTGACATAGGTTCTTGAGTGAATCTCTCTCTCTCTCTCTCTCTCTCTCTCTCTCTCTTCTTTTATTATTATTTTTTAAAATGAGGTGAGAGCAAGTTCTTGTGTTGAGAGATTCTTTCTATGTCTACATATATTTATTTTTACCACAAAGCAACTTTTGATTTTTTTTTTTTGTTCTTCCAAAAACTATGTACCATGATCAAAATCAAAATACTCTGATTAACTTTTTTATGTGAATAATCCCAATTTATTTTTTCCTGAAGCTATTCTCCTTCTCTCCCATACTTAATCTCATGCATGTTCACATGCATGCCAAAATAAGAAGTGGGAGTGGATTACATAAGTCAGATGTAAGATTTTTTTCCTTTGCCCCACATCAAAGATTTTACAAGAAATTAAAAAATAGTTTTTATGTAATAAAAAAAAACTTATAACTAAATTTAAATATAAAATAGTAAAGTAATATACCTTGGCATAATTTCAGTCTTTGTTGCCTCTTTTATGGTAGCCAAAGTGAAAAATATTAGAAAAAGTGTTGATAAAATTATAGTCCTACTATGTTGAGAAACAAGAGCACAAAAGTAAGCAACCAAGTAAAAATTCACATCAACTATTACATTTGAAAAATTATATTCATTTTCTTTTATTTTTGCCCTTGACTAGCTAGTAAATTGGTTTTCTAATCAAGGCTCTTTATTCCAACATGTTGGATTTCAAACCAAGACTATCAACAACGCCTAAGGGTTTTCATTGTTGGTTTTAAAAAAAAAAATAATGACATGGAAAATATTAGCAATAGACTATATATATCCTCATATTGCTTTCAAATGTATCATTGAATCTTCTGTATATTGATATTTTTCATTATTGGTCTATATAGTGATGACTAATAACTGGTGATAGATACTTGTTGGATCTGTTGCATTCTTTTGTTAAAGATAATTTAGGATAATGTGTCAACTACTTGTTGAAGTCATGGACATAAATTTTTATCACTTGAATGACTCTTTGTAATGAGATTATCCTATAAAAATCTAAAACAAATAAAACTTTTCCATACAAGCATAATATCAATGATGTTAAAGAATTATAAATACCAACAATAGAACATTAAGATGAAAATTTGAATATATATGGAATAATGCATTTCAACCTACTTAAAAATGATTGATGGTTCATGAATTAATATTATTTCTAATAGAATTTTATTATAAAAAATAGTAATTTCATCAGCAAAGTTTTCTTATTATGCAAGTGGATATGATCGTAACTAATTTCTTAATATGAATGGAGAGGAGTGAAATGAAATGTCATCAATTTTTTATTTATGAACTTTGCAAAAAATACTAACTATTATTTGTACATGGAATATAAAACTATATTTTAAAAATATTATTAACTAAAAATAGCAAAAAATATTATAAAAATCTAATAGACTCTAGATTACAATGCATGATTAAAATAGAAAATTAAAACAAAGAGTAGGAAAACATACCTAAAACATGCAGTGGCCATTGTCTTCCTGAGCTTCAAATAAAATCTTCAAATTCCATCATATAACCACAAACTCTCTACATTTTTTTTCAAAATCTTGGCATGCCTAAAAATGGTAATACATGATCTTCTATCAACATGTGAAATTAAAGAATCAACAACATAAAATATTTAATATTTTCTTCTATTATTGGAAAAGAAAGAAGCAGGGGTCTAGGTCTAGCATCCCCCAATGGGATCAAGGGGTAGCACCCCTTGTGTGCTCCTTGTCATGATATAGGGTGGGGTCTAGGGGAAATGCCCCTTGAAGCCAAGACTAGATTACCCTTTTTCTATGCATAAAATCTTTTAATGCTGAAGAAATTATATATATATATATATATATATATATATATATATATATATATATATTTTGTTTGTTTTATAACTCCCTGAAAATATTGAATTTTTCCTACTCAAAAGAATGGATTGATTGCATGGTTAAAATAGTATATTCAATATATTCTAAACTCCACGTACTTATCATAAACTATCCTGGACAATTTCATCTTGCTAAAAATTGTCATTTAAAAAAAAAACTATTGAAACAGAAAACAAGCAACAAATATAGAGTTGAATATCAAAAAATGTAGAATACATTTTCACATCATTATAAATCCATCATATTTGAGACATGTAAGCATTAGATATGATCTACGAGGAAAAATTTATGGAGATCAATTTAGTGGAGATTTTTACCTACTCCACAACAACATGCAATTTTTTTAGAACTGATATGTCTAAACAAATGTAGTTTTTGGAAAGGTATGGTTATATCATTACAGGTTTTATTGCCACATATAATCAATCCTATCTAATTATAAAAAATAGATCATTCGTCAAACATGCATGTCAAATATAGAAGCATTTCTAAATTCCTTATTGTGAACATCAACTACAAAAACTCTTTCAACCAAGCATTTTTTTTCTCCATTTTTTTGTAGTTTTTAGACATAGTCATGCCAACTAGATTAATTAAGTTTTCTAAATAACTAAGGTTGTAAGTTATTCTTATAGAATATTAACATTTTTCTATTTTTATCAATCATTATTGTGTGCTATAGTTTAGCAAGAATCCCAAAAAAATCTGCACAAACTTTAGCAATTCGCTAGATAGAAAATAGAAATTAAAAGATTTAGATCCTTCAATATAAGCACAATAACCTTAACAATCACTCATGTTAAAAATTAGTGAGATTTTAATAAAATCAATAGTTATATAAGACTTACCATTATTTTTTTGGGTGTGGTTATTTCATCCCTACAAAATCTAGAGCAATATTTCTCTTTTGCTGCATGTAGTAATGACAAATACATTGCATGACTTATTCTGACATTTGCATGATGCTTCTATCTATTCTTTCACATTGACTATCTTAGAAATATGTGCAAACCAATTACACTTTTCTTCAGTAAAAATATGATATTTTTTTCAAAATAATCCACTTTTACTGCGATCTATATTACATGCAATTTTTATTATTTTGAACTTGTCAATTTTGTTTGACCACATAGAGTCTGTCTAAAATAACTATCTTAATGCATGGAAATGTATTTTCATGCAATATTTTGGGAGGCTTATATTTATGCATTATGTCTAATATCCACATGAATCTCTCCTAGTTGTGAAATGAATAAACATAGTAGAAAAACCATTGAAACCATTATCATGCGTAACAATTATTTCTATCAACCATATTGGATTTAGAATGGAGTCAATTCTACACACAAAACTACCAAATAAAATCATAGGTGTTTTGGTTGGAGTGACAGTTCCTTTTATATCATATAATTTTATGACTTTAACCTCTCAAATGTAATGTCTTGATTAGATATTGCTACATCAATAATTTATTGAAAATCAACTATTCTTACCTGGAAGACTGAATACCCAGCATAATTTTGGCTCAAGTTTCTTACTTTAGTAACCACACAGACTGGATTGCAGACCATTTATTTTAGTAGAGATCATCAACATAATTCTCTTGTGAAAAAGTAGTTTGTAAATTTTTAATTATCATGATGTCATTTTCTTTAGCCATCCCTTTTAGTTGTCTCAGAATTTCATTCCCAATCTACATCAACCATTAAATCTTCCTTCATGATGTTAGCAGTTATATTTTCTATACAATAGTGTTAGTATGAGATGGGGTTTTTTTTTTTTTTTAATCTAAAATTCCTAATTGTAGAAAAATAAATTTAATTCTACGTTGTAGAAAAATAATACTTAGTCTATTTTGTAGAAAATAAATTTTAGATAAACCACCAACTAAGTACCTCCAGTCACAAAATTTGTAAAGAGACATTTTCTCTCACTAAATTTTTTGGTTATCTACTGCCACTAGATAATTCTCTTAAAAAATTATGAATCTCCTAATAACATTGTGTTCCATGGTAAAAGTGCCAAAAATGATGAGGGTCGTCAATCCCCACCATTTGATAGTGTCAATCTAGGGTTGGTGTTTGAAGGCTATATGCAATAGGATAAAAAGATCTTTGGAAAATGGTTCCTTCTACCACACTCCATACTTAGATAAATTCAAAAGCATTCTTTCAGAAATTAAATCACATATACATGAAATTAAATCACACTTGCATAAAAATAAATTGCTAAAAAAATGATAAACAAATAAAATACCTGCAAGTTCACAAAAAAATGTACAAAAGAAAATGTTTACAAAAATAAAATAATAATTTACAACAAAATGATAATTATAGAAAAAAATAAAAATACATTGATCCATCTTCCTTAGAATGAATGGCCAGCTCATTTCTCATAAGAGGATTTCTCTCAAGACACAAACTTTAGAATAGACTACTTAAAATGATGGAGAGAAAAGTATATTGATTGATTTCATTCGGGTGTGAGAGATTGAATTTATAATTTCATGCTTCTAACCAACACTTTATTTAGCAGTAACAACCTAGATATAATAGCCTATCTTAATCTATATAAAATATGGAGAGATATATTTCTTATAAGAATGTAATCTATTGCAATATATTTTTAATCTCCATAAAATATGGAGAGAGCTATTTATTGAAATGAAATTATATAAACCTATATTTGGATACAATATATAAATAGAAAGTCTATATATAAAAATCTATATAGAAAGACTCCAAATGGAAAGTGTTCTTGTGATGGTTAGAATAGACCAAACAATCATTAGAATACATTTAGAAATATGTTTCAAACAAGTACGTAGTAGTTCTGTTAAAGTCTATAGTAGTATGTATCAAACTTGATGTAATCCATAGCAAACCTAATGTAGTTCGTAGCAAACCTGATGAAGTCTATAGTAAACTTGATGAAATCCATAACAAACCTAATGAAGTCCATAACAACCCTGATGAACTTTGTAACAAGTTCGATGAAGTTCGTATCATGCCTGATATAATCCATCACTGTTGGGTATAGTTGTGGATCGAGTTTGGAGCTACTGTAGAAGACTTGGACACTACTCCAACATCATTCTTTAATGGTTACTCTTCATAGTTTGAATCATTCTAGCTTAGTATGGAATGTGTTTGCACATATTGATGTCTTTTTCCTGATAATCATTAGAAATAACTAACAAATGAATAACAATGAATTCTAAAAAAATAACCATGATATATACTTGCTATTTTATTCTATATAAACTATAAGTTTGGAACTTACATTTAGATCCACTTTTTATGCAAGAAAAAAGATATTATTTCATGGATATAATAAGCCATGTTGTGGTCTCATTAGTTAATACTTATCACACTGATATCTCTCCTTCTCCCATCCCTACCAGTGCCACCACTTTAGAAACAACCTTTTCTCATCATTGGAGCCCCCTCATAGCCTCCCATTTCAAGATAAAGTAGGTAGCATGTGCTACAATGGTCGGTGCCATGAGATCTAACATCCATGTGGTATCATGATAAGGAAGCATGGGGTCCAAAACCTCATGGTGGGTAGCCTCTACCAAAGTCCTCCAATATGTCTCCTATGTCATCACATCTACAAAACATAAACCAAAGAAACATTAGATCATGTGTCAAAATCTACAGTATATTTATAACTACTCTTTAACATGTACACCTATACTTATAGGAAATAAAAGTGATGACATAACTCAAAAAATAATTTGCTTATTGATAGCAGTGCCATCACCATGGTCTCCCAAGACACGAGTGTTATCATAGTTGCATCATGGTGAAAACCCTCACCACCTCTTTTACAAGACCATTACAACTTGTTAAGTGCCTTTATTTGCCTACCACTATATGGTCCAACTAACCACTGGAGATATATATGGATATCTCTATTGTCTCTAAGGTGAAGCTAACACTTGCCCACCTCTTCCTTCCCACTGAAATACTTGATGTTGCTTCCATTGTCATCTTGACACCATGGGATGACAAGGTCTTACTATAGGTATTGTAGTTGGTACCCCTTATCCTCCCACTCTTTGAGGTTCCCTATCATGTCTATCCAAATAGCATGGGACCCAAAAGGTGAAACTAGGTGAACAAAGCCAAACTGTCATGAGACATGGTCGTAAAGGTGAAACTCTACCCACTACGTATAGTGGCTAGTAATATGACCCCAACCTTTCACTTGTATAGTGGTTTGCCGTGATGGCAACCCATCCATAGTGCCTCTATAACGTGTTCATGCAATTCGACTCTGCCATATGGTATCCAGTGCTGACACATGTAAGATAACTTAGACAACATGGCCCTAATCCTACCTCCTCACCCATGGGAGGCTATCATTTATGACATGAGGAAGCCCTGTTGGTCTATACATCATGAACCTCTCATATATATAGTTAGCAAAAAGTATGATTAGGCCCAATGTATGATGGACCCTAATTAGAATACCATAAAATTCATGCACTAGATTCACCCATATCGCCAATTTCATGTCAAATAGAGAGAATTTCTCTAGCATCAAACAACACATAAATATAATATACAACACCATGACCCATTATGACTTATGAAACAACACACATGTAGTCAAAAGTCCAATCAAGACCTTTCAAATATTTAGAACACCTAAGATGTACACTTAAAATAAACCCTCTTCTCCCAACAAATATGAAATTGGTATGGTATGCCATGACACATTATTATAGTACTATACTTTTAAATATTAATTAGAATTTTATATAAAACAAGAGTCGTGTGCAACACGTGTAGGTAGTGGCATATTTGTACCAAAAATAACCAAGGATACAAGAGAAACATACAAATTATAAACAATATTAATGGTAAAAAAGAAAAACAAGTATGTTTTGGTTTCTCCTTCCAATCCACTTTTTTTTTTAATTGAATAATAATAATAATAATAATAATAATAATAATAATAATAATAATAATAATAATAATAATAATAATAATTCCTATACTTTTTTTTATCTTGTCAATCATTTGTACTACATTGTTCACATTTATTTTTAAATCAATTATTGTATTGACTAATATAATTCTCTTTTGACAAAATATTAAACATTAGTAAAACTATTATGATGCAATATCAACTACACACACACACACACAATATCACTTTATATTATGTAAATGATATTTTCAAAAGAAAACTCAATTTAACTATTACATTAATTTTCTTTTTATTTCTTGCCCTATTATTATTATTATTATTATTATTATTATTATTATTATTATTATTATTATTATTATTGCTACAACACTCTTCCATATCAACTACTAACAACTGCACCTTTTTAATATGCAATCTTTTTCTTATTAATGGATAACTTTGTTTCCTAAATGTATGAAATTAACTCAACATAAATTATGTACAATTTCTAATATAATTGACATATTAAAGATAAAGACTAACTGCTAAGCAATTTTTATTTTTAATAACTCATATTACTTTTAATTATTAATAAAATTTTAATTTAATCATGAACAAATATTTAAAATATTTTATAATAACATCATAAAAAATATTCCATCATTTTATCTATCAAAATTTATTACTATTAAAATAATAAATAAATGATTCACTATAATCCAAAAATCATTACTTCCAATAAAAACTATAATAACCTGCATTGACAAAGACA
Organism: Torreya grandis; assembly: GCA_037957365.1. Lineage (NCBI taxonomy): Eukaryota > Viridiplantae > Streptophyta > Pinopsida > Cupressales > Taxaceae > Torreya > Torreya grandis. Next base: position 717,399 of record JARHVA010004412.1, on the reverse strand, counting down.
AATACTACAATATAAATTAAAGATGGCATATCCATAGATATCAATGATGAAAGTTGGAAGAGTTTTTTTAAAGATTAAAATGAAAAATCAAATAATTAAATTTCAATCCATTGTTGTATACGAAAGGGAAAACAAAAAAATAAAAAAATTATGATAAGACAAACAGCATGTTGCGTGGATTTCAATACTTTTTGGCCAGATACCCATAGGGAAGGTAGCCAAAGCACAGTACACTGAAGGTTATAAATAAGAAGGGAATATTTATGTGCCATCCAAAGGAAAAGCAGAAGAACTTCCCATCTATTGACAGAAATGGATTATCTTGCTTTGCCTGGCCCTCTTTTAAAGCCTACGCTATCGAGGTTAGTCTGTTTTTACTGTTATCAATTAGAGGAACTTGTTCAAGTCGTAAAGCTTAAACAACCTGTGTATCTGTGTCTGGCTCTTTAAGGCCTACAAACAGTATTTTGTTAGCCCCTTAATGGTCTTCTTTTAGAAAGGGTCATGAAAATGCAGTGAAAAGAGGGTGTAAGGTATCATGCACACATCATGGGGTGGTTACACATTACAAATTTATCTGGGTTTTGATAAGTTTACTGAGGGTAGACTTGCACTTGAAAATGAAGTCAATTTTCATTTTTTAAGGTTTCACTTATTTAGAATTCAAATGTAAGATGTGAGTGAAAAAGTGGTATTGGAGGTTAAGTAAATCTGCCTTTTTTTAAATTATTAGTAAGTTTTTTAGATTTTTTTTTTTTTAAAAAATGATCGGAAATGAAGGGAGTAAGATATGGGTCGGCGTAGATTGTGTAGTCGTTTTCTATTTTCCACTTCTTTTTATTAGAAATTTTTTATCGTAAGGGAGTGATAGAGGGTGGCCTTCTCGTCGAATTCATTATAGGTCTTCTAGTTTTATTCCTTCTCGTTGGGATGGGCAATGAAAAATGTATATATTATATCTCTCTATTTCATTCAATCATTGACAAGAAGGATACTGAAAAAAAAGTAGAAAAAAATGGGTGAGAGCCCATAGGCAATATTGCACACTCACATTTTGTAACCACCTCTTAATTTTTTTTTATAAGACTGGTTGCTCAAATAAATTTTTCACCACTTTTTGCTTTCTTTATAAAATTGGTTGCTCAAATAAACTAATATCTTATCCCTTCTTTCTTTTTTTGATCCATTGATCTCATCCACTCGAACTAACTTTTGGGGCTATATCTTATTCCTTCTTTACTATTTATGAAAATTAATTATTATTGTTGACACACACATATTCAAAGGTACATCTATTTTTTTTCCTTTTTTTTCCTTTTTTTAATAGTTCAATTGATGAGGATGATGGTTGTTTATATCCATCTGTTAAGATACAAATCTTTCTAAATACTTGATATGAAGAGTCAAGTAAATACTTGATATGAAGAGTCAAGTAGTTAAGACTAAGATTGTGCCTTACATGATTTTGATGGTGTGGATACCCTTTACTTATAACTGCTTAATAAAAAAAACTCACTAACGTGACAAAATTCTGTTTCAGTGTATATTGTTTGACTTTAGTATTTTATCTATTATTTTGTTTTAACATAACGTGGTTAGTTGCTCGAATCTTCCAGTGATGCATCTGTCAAGAGGAAGCTATTTTTTCTGTTCAGTTCCTGTGAATTGTATTGCTGTAGATTGACTTTCTGATATGTTTCAGTGAGAAGAATTCTTTTGCGGTTTTCCGAGCATCACGGTCCGTTGAGCAGTCTGCTGTGCATAAGACTATCTTAAAATCTTCTGTGGTTTTAAAAAAGAATGTGTCATCTGTTAAATGTAGATGCGTCGCTCTAAATGTGTTATCAACTGAATTGGACACAGAGACAACTCCGTTTCGTACAGTGGATGGGGAGACCACCGCAGAAACTAATCAATTAATGGTCAGTGAAGATGATAATAACCTTCATTTTCCATCAAGTGAATTTTCCTCCATTAATGCTGCAATCGAAGCTATTCGACAAGGGAAGGTCAGTCTCGTCATGGAAGGATTTATAACATCGAACATAACTTTGCATTGAGTACACTGGTATTTTTTCTGGGTTGAGCATAACCAGTACACGCAAATATTGGTCATCGATTGCTGTTGATCAATTTCTTTTTGCTATCGACTAATTTCGATCTTACAATCTATCGTTCCTAACTAATATTTGTGCATGTTAGTTAAGCTTCGCCTAAATAGAAACACTGAAACATCAGATCAATTTATTTCTACACAGTTGCTACCAGAAGACACTCACAGTTGTCACTCGCAAGTCAAAGTATTATTTTTATTTCCAAAATTGTCTTATGCCAAAATTTCTTCTTCATATATGCTTCTGCAGCTTGTTATTGTCGTGGATGATGAAGACAGGGAGAATGAAGGGGACCTTATTATGGCAGCATCCTTAGTAACTCCTGAGGCAGTGGCTTTCATTGTGAAGCATACAACTGGGATTGTTTGTGTTGCAATGAAGGAAAAGAATCTAAACAGGCTTAACTTGCCTCTTATGGTACCGGACAAAGAAAATGACGAGAAACTTCTAACTGCATTTACAATAACTGTGGTATGTATTGGAGTCTTTCTTTTTTTCAATATAAATATCCAAAATAATAATGTAATTAAGTTGTAATTTAATAGTGAGGATGATTGTATGAAAGGTGTTGTTTAATCATTCACCAAAATATAAATCTCAAAAGATATTATAAGAGATGAAATTCAGATTATGCTCTGGATGAATTTGATTGAATAGATACCCCTCAATTTTTGACATAAGTACACTTAATCCCTATAAAAATAAGATTTCACTCTAATAAATAATAATAATGATAATGATAATAATAATAATAATAATAATGATGATGATGATGATGAAAAATTTTCTTGCTGTATATCAGGATGGAAAAAAGGGCACATCTACAGGAGTATCAGCAACAGACAGCAAACACAATTCTGGCTCTTGCATCTCCGGATTCTAAACCTGGTGATTTTAAGAGGCCAGGTCATATATTCCCTTTAAAATACAGAGAAGGTGGAGTACTAAAGAGAGTTGGACACACAGAAGCATCTGTGGATCTTGCAACACTTGCAGGATTGAGTCCTGCTGGAGTACTTTGTGAGATAGTTGACGATGATGGTTCAATGGCTCGCTTACCAAGATTACTGAAGTTTGCCAAGGAGCACAATCTGCTCCTCATATCTATTGCAGACCTTGTTAGGTACTAATTGCACCTCTCTTTGCCTGTTTACATGCAATTTTCTGTGGTGACAACAATAACTGATTCTCTTGTTGACAAAATTTGGTTTAATGTCAGTTCATGTTACTAAAGACACAGACAATTTTACGCTTAGCATTTGATTAAGAAGTTAGTTGAGTTTTCTAGGTTGAACATTAAATGGATAAAAAAAGAAAAAAAGTTCGCTGTAAAAGTTTTGACAGCCATGAGTACTACTCCTAACAACTTTGAAATGATACGATGATATCTCTCTTGTTTGTCTCGCTGAACAGAATTGTTTATTAAATAATGCAGATACAAGAGGAAATATGGAGTGTATTGAAGTGAACAGAGGGAACGATGAGCTCGATGAAGATTAGGGGATTAGATCCATGCTTTTGTTTTACTTTCAGTGCATTAGACTCTTTTTGCATATTACATATATTTTTCCACCACCTTTTAGTTCTATTTTATAAATTACGTTGAACACCTTGGTTTTGGCAGTGACTCCTATTGTCTAGTCTTTCAACCTATATATTTTCAAGTCTTTCAACCTATATGCAATAATAGTGTATTTTTTGACTTAAAGTCTAAATAAATAAAACTTCCATCTAAATAATATTAGATTCTTACTTTTTGCATAGAGCTAATTATGTTTATTTGCATTAAATGAAGAGCAAATACTTGTTTATACTTGTTTTATATTATTTGTTTTTTTAAAGGAGAACCCAATCCATTTTGGTATATATATTTTTAATGTATTTTTAATTAATGATATGAACAAGATTATAAATGTTATAAAAGAGAAAAGTGTATTATTACAATCAATATTTATATATATTATTATATTATTTTTTATAGTTACAAGCAAATTTATAAAAAAATGAATCATTTAAGAAAGATAAATATTTGGTATATTTCCTTTATATATATTAATAATGATATGATTAAGATTACAAACATTAGAAAAAGAAAAGTGTAATTATAATTGCAACCAATGTACATAGGTTATACACTATTATATTATCTTTTTATATTTATAAGCAAATTTATAAAAGAATGAACCATCTAAAAAAGATAAATACTTTTTAAAGATTGAAGCTTCAAGAAAAGAAGACAATTTGAAAGGAAAAGGAAACTTCTAAAGGCACTTTTTTTTAATAAAAATTAAATCTATATTAAATAGAATTAAAATATAGCTTATGTGGTTATGTTTCATTATTTCTCTCTTGCTTAGAATAAATTATCCCCAACCTCAATACATGATCAAAGTTGATTTATAGCTTTAAAGATAAGATATGAGAAAATAAAATATGATTTAATATAAAATGCATATAAACTATAAATATTTATGATGCAGTCTTCAAATAAATACAGTCCAAATATTGAAGAGAAAATAATGGGTGTTCATAGGATGTATATTAATTTCATGTATAAGAGGAATTAAGGTAGGAGGAGTAGATGCCAATATCAAATTTTATAAAATTTTAATATGGAACTTTGACGAGAATTTCTTAAGATTAGGAAGTAATGTCCATTGAAGAAAGAAATGAGAAATATGAAGTTCACCATAGATTAAGAACATTTAAAAATTACCCAAGGAAGAATATTCATTCAAGTAGTTGGAGAGATAAAATTTCCTACACTCATCAATTCCTTTAAAGGTTCTTGTTAGGATTCCTTAGTAGTTTTTACAAGCTTTTTGGTATGTTATTGTGAAGATTGTAATTGTTGACCATACTATTGTAAAGATTGGTGATCCTATAAATGCGAATGAAATTGTAAGGGTTATTAGTTAGGTGCCTATGAGAATCTTTCTTGTTTTTGATATTCCCTACAAGGTAATAGAAAACTAGTAGAGATTTATTGAACAGAGCAGGCAACACGTTGTTGGATTTCAAACTCATAAAAATTTGATCATATCTTATTTATTATAGTTGTCAAGTTAGTACATGACAACATGACGGTATAAGTAATTGCAATTGAGGGTTGAATTTTTTTCAATTGTTAATCAATTTTTTTAGATCATCAAACTTCTTCTATTTAACATTTACATCAAATATTTTTACTCGTGTAACAACAATCGACTAAAATCACTAAAACAATCAAATACTTTTTATTCTATATATCCTACATATATAGCATAATAGGAAAACCTCCCTTTTTTATATGAGATATATATAAGGGGGATTCCATTAAAGGCTTTTCTTCATATAAAAATGTCAACTCTTTAATAAAATAGACACTTTTCTCTACTTGAATACAAGGTATTCTCCACTAATTGATTTATGTATGAATGTAACCCTCATAATAACACTAATTTAGATCGATTGTTATATCTCATCCCACTCTTCAAAGACCACATAAGTATTAGAAAAGGAAGTAAAAATAATTATTAGTATTTTTTTGGACTGTGATGATACATCCGGATATTTATGTTATATAGTTTGACAACTGTACTATTATATTTCATGATTGGTTATGAATAGAGGACACTCTCATGTGCATCTGGGTATATTATATTGTTGTGTATTATAAACTTATATGGATATGATTTCATTTTTAGATTTGATTTTTGTTACAACAGTTCATTGATGTGTATAGATTTTGAGTATATTATTATTTTTTTGCAAGCTCAGACTAACTACCATTTTGTTTGATCAAGGTGCTTACAAAACTATCCCACCCTCATATATTAGAATAGAGGGAGATTATTATAAAGGAGGAGGATACATGGATATTGGCATTGGGGATAGAAAGAGTGAATCTGAACCTGCACACACGTGCTTACACTTTTACTTGCTAAGATGAATTAAATGTTGATGGTGTTCTATTAATGTTTTGAGTGTTTATTAGTTGTCTCTATGGTTAATATTTCATGCTTGTACTAAATTTGAGTTGATATTTTTACCTTGTTGTGGAATAACCAGGATAGAAATGGATATTCTTGTTAATATAACTAATTAACATTGCTAATGTGCATTGGTTGTATGAACCTCTATGAAATATTTATGTGATCTAAATTGTGATTTATGAGCATGGATTAGAGGGTAAGCGCATGGAGTTGGGGGAAAATTATGTGGACATTTTATATAATGTAATCACGTTATTAAATAATGCAATTATGTTGTTAAACAACGTGATCAAATTATTAACATAACACAATCACATTATTTAAATTATGGCTCTGTAATTACCGAGCCATAACACAATCATGTTCCTATTGTTTTACACATGTAAACATGGACACAAATAAAATGTTGGTTAATAGATAACATGATTGTGTTATTAAAAAATCAATAATGTGACCACATTCCTATTATTTTTCATAGAAAAGAACATGCACATGCACATGAAGCCAATATTGGCTAGAAGTTTATATTTACTACTCTAAATGTTAAGTATAAGTTTTCCTTATAATTTAAATTTATTTTAGTAAAAATAATAAATTAGGGTCACTCTGCATCTGATACAATTGGTCTCATAGATGCATGACTTATGATGTATAAAATAGTTTTTCAAAATATTATTTAGTCAGTATCTAGGCATTTTTAAGGTGTAAGTGTTGAACTTAGGGATTTTAGGGCATGAATTTTGTAATTGATGTCCATTTTTTGTATATATATATATATATATATATATATATATATATATATATATATATATATATATATATATATATATATATATATATCATCAATTTCAAAGTGAGTGGTTTGAAAATTTCAATTTTGACAAACCTAAGACTCTTAGAAATGCTAGAAATCAATCTGTAAGGCACATGTGTGTGTGTGTGTGTGTGTGTGTGTGTGTGTGTGTGTGTGTGTGTGCGCGCGCGCGTGCCTTACAGATTGATTTCTAGCATTTCTAGGAGTCTTAGGTTTGTCAAAATTGAAATTTTCAAACCACTCACTTTGAAATTGATGCAAAGTAGTGTGATTAGGATAAAATAGGTTACATTGATGACCTTCACACATCAACTAACCACTTTGTGTTAATTTCACTTGTTCATCATCCCTCCTTCATCCCTAATCACTTCTTACTCATGCCTCATCATCCCTAATTACTCTCTCATCATTCCTCATTATCCCTAATAACTATGTCATTGAACCTAACTATCCCTAGTCATCTCTAATCACTCCCTCATCATCCTTGATTACTCCTTCATTGACCCTCATTATCCCTCATCATCCCTAATCACTCACTCACCATCCCTTATCATCCCTCGTTATCTTTAATCACTCCCTCATCATCCCTAATCACTCCCTCATTAACTCTTACCATCCCTCATCATCCCTAATCACTCTCGCATTATCCCTAATAACCACTTCATCATCCCTAATCACTCCCTCCTCATCCCTCATCATCCCTAACCACTCCCTTATTGACCCTCACCATTCCTCATCATTTATAATTACTCCATCATCCCTAATCACTCCCTCATTGACCCTTACCATCCCTCACCATCCTTCATCATTTCTAATCACTATTTCATCAAACCTCATCATCTCTAATCACTTCTTCCTCATCCCTCATTACTCCTAATCACTCCCTCATTAACCCTCACCATCCCTCATCATCCCTAATCACTCCCTTATCCTCCCTAATCACTCCTTCATTGACCATCATACCTTCATCATCCCTATTTACTCCCTCATCATCTCTACTCAATTCCTCTTTGTCCCTCCCCATCCTTAAACACTCCATATAATACCTTGATGGTGGTATATTGTGGGGGTTTAAAAATGCTAAGATATATAAGTGGATAGTTGTTAGGAACCCGTGCTACCCCTTCTCTTTATTTTCTTAGTGTGATAGTTGTTATGGATTCATATGTTTTGTAAGTCATCCTGTGAGTTTTTTTTTAATCCCAAATTCAAGGGAAGTAGTAGTTATTTATATTAGACTTAGTACATAAGTAAGTGTTGAGGCCAAGGAAGGCATCCACAAATTTATTGTATTGATCTTGCTCAAAGGAGGTTGCCCCCTCAAAGTGGCCTACACTCAATTCAATCTTTCCAAGTGTTTTGCTAATTATCTAAATCTATTAATTTGTGCTATTAATTCCAATTATTTCATGTTTTATTATTATTTGTTGTCGGATGATCCTCTCATCTGGTATTAGAGCACTTCCTAGGGCCAAATTTTTTTTCCTTTAAAAAGTCTTAACTCTATTCTACTGCATACATCATTTCAATAATTTTTTAGAAAATATTAACTCTATTATATTGCATAACTCAATTAAGTAATTTTCTATAATCTATTTTGGATCAAGGTAAAAACTCGAGCGTATAACTATGGGAAGTGCTTAGGTGAAATCCCTAAAACTCATCATTAGGAGTACCATAGAAACTCCAAAGTAATTGGCCCATTAAGAGGACCTGCGAGCAAAATGGGCAATGGCCCCTTCTTGATTAAGTATTTCCCACCCATGAGGAAAACTAAGAGCTATCACTAAGAGGTAAATCTGTGGCCAAATTTTTTTTGGAGATTAGTACTCACTTAGATAACATGGTGGTAAGAGTGATATTTTAAAAACCCTTAGACAAACATTGAAACTCAAGGCCCATTTCTATCAATTTTAGAATATTTTCGGTAAGCTAAAAAAACCAATCAGTAGAGTATCCATAGACTGTCAGAGGACTTGCAAGTAGATATTTGATAGGAACCAAAATTTGCAAACTATCCATAGAGTATTAGTAGACTCTCAGAGGACTTACTACAAGACAAAAAATAGAAGGAAAATTCAACTAAATTTTTTCATATTTTTTCCATATCTCTTCCTTTGTAGCCCTGTTGATCCTTGAACTTTATTTAAACACCTAAAATTCTATTCCCCACATTTTCTTCCTTGAGGTATCCTATCCCAATTCCACTCCTGATTCCCGTAAATCATAATTTCCCCTTTTTTAGGTTTTGCTATAACTTTTATTTTTGTCCATTTGCCTCAAAATGTTTCCACAATGTTCATCTCCCTTTTCTACTCCTTTGTTCCTCTTTGATAATTTTTTTAGTTTTTTCATTTTCACTCCTGAAATTGCCCTGACCTTTGTCAATCATACTCCCACTATGTAAAAATACCATTTTGATTTCATCCAAATTAAAAAATTCCTTTACTAAACATGTCTTAACTCTAGATTTCCTACCCATTTCCAAGAAAAAAAACTCTTATTTTGGTCATGGAAATAACTTGAACATGAGCCAAAAATATGGAGGATGAAATTGCTACCCTCAAGACCCACATCAAAGATCTTGATGAAAAAATTCTCAGCCTCAGTCTTCAACATACCACCATGAACAACATATGGCATCCAGAGTCTTCTTCAAACACTGGGTTTTTTTCTTCCAGCACTTTTTATGGGCCAAAGCCTAATTTTCCTCAATTTAATGATACAGATCTGACTAGATGGATCTATCAGGAAGAATAATATTTTAGTTTAGATAATAATTGTGATGCCAACAAGGTCCTGTTTACATTCTTTCACTTGGAACATGGAGCCCTTCAATAGTATCGTTGGTATACCAAGGCTCATGATGAGCCCATATGGACTGATTTTTTCACCCTAATTTTGCAATGGTTTGGCCCTAGTGATTTTGGTGACTTCACTAGAGAACTCACTAAACTTTTCCAAATAGAAACCGTGAGAGAATATCAAATATAATTTGAAAAGCTAGATAATCACATAGAGGGATTGTCTGATGAATTCTTCAGGAGTTGCTTTATCAGTGGATCGAAGGATGTAATTTGATCTGAGGTCAAAATGTTCCATCCCAACATAATGATGAAAGCCTTAGGGTTGGCTAAGTTGGTAGAGAATAATATCTTAGCTTAGTAGTGATTCAAATCCAATTTTGTTCCACTCAAAAATATATCTCCACAATTCTCTCAAACAATGCCAACCCTTAGAACCACTCCCATCATGGATTTGACTAAAGTAGAGATGCAAGCCCATAGAGAAAAAGGACTATGTTACAACTGTGATGATAAATTCACTTAGAGACATCGATGTGTTGATCAAAATCTCTACTTATTAGATGTGGACTCTCCCCCTAAAAATAAATATTGGGAATATGTTTAGGATACAAAAAATGATTTGGAAGAAGCTCAAATGATTGTGGAACCTGCTTCTTAGGAAGACCAACTAGAGATCTCTCTCCATGCCTTAGCAGGAGTCACCACCCCACAAACCATGTGAGTCAGGGGTTACTTCAATAAATTCCCTCTCATAATACTCATTTATTTTGTTAACACTCATAACTTCATTGACACTCAGATCGCTAAATAAGTTGATTATTTTATCTATATTTGCTCCAACTTTGAAGTCATGATTGCTAATGGGGGCACATTACCTTACAAAGGGAAGTGTCACAATGTACATACCTCTATTGGAGATTACAACTTGTGCTCTAACATGTTTGCCTTGCCCTTAGGTGAATGTGATGTTTTTTGGGAGCCCAATGGTTATGCACACTTGGACCCATCTTATGGGATTTTGCTAAAATTTGGATACAATTTTTAGACAATGGGTAAAAACACACATTGAAAGGCTTATAACTGAGGTCTCTCAGCATCATAAGTTCACATCACATGGAAAAGCTTCTTAAGAAGAGTTCACACAAAATTATTTCCTATCTTCATTCTATTCAAGTGCAACCATCAATGATCTCCATTACTCTTAATCTACAAACCATTCTACATAGATATACAGGTGTCTTTGTTAAACTAGTGGGATTACCACCTTCATGGCCAGAGGACCATTGTATTCAGCTCCTTCCTAAAAGCATTATTCCCAACATCTGGTCCTACCACTACCCATTTTAGTAAAAGACTGAGATTGAGATGCTCATTCAAAACTTATTGAATCAAGGCATTATTCACCCTAGTACCAGCCCATATTCTTCCCCAGTTCTCCTTATTTGAAAAAATGATGGGTCATGACACCTCTACATTGACTTCCATGTAATTAATCACATCATAATCAAGGATAAGTTCCCAATCCCTATTATTGATGAGATTCTTGATGAGCTTCATGGCACTCATTTTTTATCCAAGTTGGATCTTCACTCTAGATATCACTAGATCTAGCTTCATGAGGATGATATCCCTAAGACAACTTTTCACATGCATGATGGCCACTATGAGTTTTTAGTCATGCCTTTTGGCCTTAATAATGTTCCTTCAACATTCTAGGCATTGATGAATAAAATATTATGTCCCTACCTATAGAAATTCATTCTAGTCTTCTTTGATGAAATCTTCATCTATAGTAAAACATGGTCTAAGCATCTCCAACATCTGGAGCTCACACTGCAAATTCTCTTTGACCATCATCTTTATGCAAAATAGTCTAAATGTGATTTTGGCCAAGATGAAGTGGAGTATCTTGAGCATATTTTTTCATCCCAAAGGGTTCAGTTGGATCCTTAAAAAATAGCTATCATGACAAATTGGCCTCATCTTCAGACACTCAAGAGCCTCCATGGTTTTTTGGGGTTGATTGGATATTATCGTAAGTTTGTCAAGGATTATGGGAAGATTGTAGCTTCACTAATAGATATGTTAAAAAAACATGCTTTTACATGGACATAAGTGGTTGAGTGTGCATTTACAAAATTAAAATAAGCTATGTGTACTACACTTGTTCTAGCTATGCCAGATTTTACTAAGACCTTCACCATCGAGAGTAATGCTTGTGGTTATGGACTTGGTTTGTTCTCCTCCAAGAAGGATGCCCCATTTTATTCACTAAAAAAACCTTTCTTTCAATAATTTATTACTCTCTACTTATGAGAAGGAAATGATGGATATTTTATGTGTAGTATAAATGTGGTGTACATACCTATTAGGGAATCATTTTTGCATCAAAACTAATCACTAGAGTCTGAAATAATTCCTAGAATAATGGGTCTCCACCCCATCAAAATAGAAATGTGTCAGTAAACTCATGGGTTATGACTATTAGATCACTTATAAGAAGGGCAAGGACAATATTTTGGTTGATGCTTTGTCTCATACATTTGTAGACCAAGCCTCACTTTTATCTATTTATATGCCTATTCCAAATTAGTTGGAAACTGTACAATACAGGTATATCAATGAATCCTCATTATCTCAAATCATTCAATAGTTTTCCACTAACCCTTCCATTGTACTACATTATTCTTGGGATGGTGCTTCTTTGCAATACAAAGGTCATCTGGTGCTTCCCCAAAGTATAGATCTTTAGCAAGCTATATTCTATGAACTCCATGCTTCTTCATTGGTAGGGCACTCAAGGTTCCTCAAAACTTATGAGTGGGCATGATGCAATTTATTTTGGAAGGGAATGAAAAAGGCAATTCAATAGATGGCGGCTAAATGTGATACCTGTCAACGTAATAAGGGTGAAATAACACTCATTCTTGGGTTGCTCAAACCCCATCCCTACCAAGATTTGGATTGATATTTATATGGATTTAATTGAGGGGTTCCCTAAATTTGGAGGGAAAATAGTGATCTTGGTTATGGTTGATTGCCTCTCCAAATATAGTCATTTTTATGCCCTCAGCTATCCTTATACCACCTCCACAATCACACAATTTTTTTTGGACCAGATTTTCCATCTTCATGGCATTCATTTATCCATTGTCTTAAATCATTATGTAACTTTCACTAGCCATTTTTTGATGGAACTATTTATCTGTACCAACACCCAACTGAAGATGAGTTTCGAGTATCATCCCCATATAGATGGGCAAATTGAAATTATCAACAAATGCTTGGAAAATTTTCTTCATTGCTTTACCTCAAAACAACAACATCAGTGGGCCAAGTGGCTTCCCATCTCTAAATGGTGGTACAATACCTCCTACCACACTTCAACAAAAATGACTCCATATGAAGTAATCTATGGTCAAGCAACACTAGTACTCCTACCATACACCCCCAATAGTTCATCAGTTCAGGTGGTTGACATAATTCTCTGCACTTAGGATTAGATCCTCAACACCTTTTGGGATAATCTTCATATGAAACAAAATAAAATGAAATAATAGGTTGATCAGCATCATTTTGAGTGCACTTTTCAAGTAGGTGATATGGTTTTTCTTTACCTACAGCCATACAAGAAACCTTCCCTAAAACTCAAAAGGCATCATAAGTTGGCTTCCAAGTTCTATGGGCCCTATATGGTTCTCTAAAATATTGGATCGCTTACTTATAAGTTGGAGCTATCACCTTATTTTTAAGTTCACCCAATATTTCATGTCTCTTTTCTAAAGAAATTTCTTGCCACAAACATCAAAGTGCAAACTATTTGACTAGAATTTGATAATGAAGGGTCCATCCTTATCGAGTCAGAGGCAATCTTGGATAGGCATACATGCTAACTTCACTCCTGATCTATCATAGAGGTTTTAATTTAGTGGCATGGAGTGCAACTAAAGGATGCAACATGGGAACCACTAGTTTAGATTCAACATTAATTCCCACATCTGAAGCTTTAAAGACAAAGCTTTTTTTAAGAGGGAGGGGATGTTAGGAACCTGTGCTACTCCTCTTTATTTTTTTAGTGTAATAGTTGTTATGGATGCATATGTTTTATAAGTCATATCACGAGCATTTTTTTTTATCTCACATTTAGGGGAAATAGTTTTTTCTTATATTAGACTTAGTATATAAGTAAGTGTTGAGGCCAAAGAAGGCATCCATGAATTTATTGTATTGAGCTTGCTCAAAAGAGGTTATCTCCTAGAAGTGGCCTATGATTAATTCAATATTTTCAAGTGTTCTACTAATTATCTAAATCTATTAATTCATGCTATTAATTCATGGTATTTCATGCCTTTTTATTAAGTATTGCAGGAGGATCCTCTCAAGAGTTGAGTGCTAGCAAAAAATATAAGACATAGTGATCAAAATGATGTGGAGGCAAATTTGAAACATAAATATTTAGTCATATGAAAAAATATTGGCATATTATAAATTATGTAATTCACTATTGAAAATCCTCTAGAAAAAGAGAAGCAAGTAAAACCACCATATCACCAAAAATGGGTAGTAAATACATGAGGATCACCAAGATATGTGATTTCCTGAAACAATCAATTGATTTCCATATGAGGACATTTTATGATCTGAATAATTATGTTGAAGGTCTTCTATTTGTATGTCTATTGCTTGAGTCATCATACCAAAGAGTGGAAAATAAGTTTTAAAAGATTAGAACAAGTAGTCCAAGATTGGAAAGTGGTGCTTAATTCATAACTTCAATATTCAATCCAATGAAGAGTGCCACACTATGAGATCTCTACTTGCACATCTTGAAAAGTGGTTACAAGTTATCTATCACTATAAAAAGGTAAGTAGATAATAGATTATGAACTCAATGATATGGTCGATACTAAAAATATCTCTACTTCCCCCAATAAGAAATTATATAAATTAAAAATATTATTCATTAACAAATATAGATCAATGGTGAGCCAATACACCTCATCATTTATAATGAAAGTCAGAAGAATTTAGTTTCTCCTAAAGCATATTTTCAAAAATTGAACTTGAAATTTATACATCATCCATAACAATACGTTAGTGTATGGTATAGTGTAGGCCTTTATAAATGGATCACCTAGTAGTGTCACTTGCTATACAAAATCAAAATGTTTAAAGATGTAATCTTTTGTGACATCTCACCATTAGAGGTGTGTGATGTTTTATATGTGGTCAACCATATATTTACCATTAACATGTAGTTTATGAAGTAAATCCTTGAGATTTTGTGATAGATTGTCATGATCTGAAATACCATATATCATAGTTAGTTCATAAGTTTTCAGTCATTAGTGTCAAAAAGTTCAAGAATCTTGTCAGCTATAGTAAGAAGTATACTCTTGATGATAAGAAGTAAATTTAACAACATCCTTATGCCACCATATCATAGTGTTATTTATCCAACAATAACAAAGACAAAATAATTGAACCATAAAATAGATGAATATAAGGATATCTTTCAGTCACCTAAATAAGTTCTTACATACTATACACTAAACAATACTATTGATTTGATCCCTTAACTACCTCTACCTCAAACCTCTTTATAAAACATATCATTTCTAGAGAATGAATAGATAAAGTGGTAGATCCATGAAATCATGGATAATAGACACATCATGCCTAAATCATTACCTTATAGAATCCCAATTGTGTTTGTGCCAAAGTTGTGAATCGATTAAAAAAATATTAACAAGATTAAAGTGAAGAACTATTATCCTCATCTAAATATTAAGGCATTTTTATTTTATATCCATGGTGTAGAATTCTTTTCCAAAATTGATATTAAGTTTGGGTATCATCATATTCACGTTGAACCTCTAGACATTTGGAATATAGTCTTAAAAATAAAAGAAGGATTGATTGACTAGTTGGTTATGCCTTTTAGGTTAACTCATGTAGCGAATTCATTCATTGAGATGTTGAAAGACATCCTTAGGCCCTTTACCTATGCCATTTTAAAAATCTACCTTGATGACATATTAATCTATAGAAAACATGGATGAACATCTACACCATGATGAATTAGTGTTTCACATTTTTCAGAAACATATTTTTATGATAACATGAATAAATGTTCATTTTTCATGCAAGAGATTAAATATTTTGGGATGAATTACACACACAAGGAGTGCATGTGTGAACCTGATCAAGATTCAATTCATAAAGGAATGGAAAACACCAAATAACTTTGCATCTGATTCAAATCTTATCATAATTAGAAAATTATACAAAAGATTTGTGTTTAATTTGTATCCTTTGAACCAAGCTACCAAAGGTAGAACCAAATAAAGTTATATCTAGTCAATTGCACAACAAAGATAGTTTAATGAAATAAAATTCAAACTATATTATGTGTTAGTACTTATTTACTTGACTATAAATTTGGAAGATCATCCAATTCATTCAATAATAAAACTGACTATCATAAATGGGTATTAACAACAAAACAAGACCTATAAAAGAGTTAATTTCTATTATAATGGATTAAACAACATATGATTGGAATCAAAGATATCTTTAGAGTATATACTTACATTAGATAATAAGGGAGTGATTAAGGATAATGAGGGATGGTGAGGGTCAATGATGGAGTGGTGAGGTATGGTGAGGGTCAATGAGGGAGTGATTAATGATGATGAGTGATGAGGAAAGATTGATTATGGATTATGAGGTATGAGGAGGGAGTGATTAGGTATGATGAGGGATGGTGATAGTCAATAAATTATTGATTAGGGATGATAATCCTGAGTGGTTAAAGATGATGAGGGATAATTAAGGTCAATAAAGGAGTGAATAGGGACGAGGAGGGAGTGAATAGGTATGAGGAAGTGATTAGGGATGAGGAAAGAGTGATTAGGGATGATGAAGGATGGGAGCGAATGATTATGGATGATGAGGGATAGTGAGGGTCAATGGAGGAGTGATTATGGATGATAAGGGAGTGATTAGAGATGACTAGGGATAATGAAGGTCAATGAGGGAGTGATAGGGACAATGAGTAATGATGAGAGAGTGATTAGGGGTAATGATGGATGAGTAGGAAGTGATCAAGGATAAGGGAGGGATGATGAACAAGTGAAATTAACATAAAGTGGTCATTTTATGTGTGTAGGTCATTAATGTGACCTACACTACCCTAATAACACACTTTGGATCAAGTTCAAAGTGAGTAGTTTTCAAACTTCAATTTTGACAAACCTAGGACTCATAAATGTAGGAATCAATCTAGAACACACAAAAACCTAAAAAATGACTCTATTTATCAAAAATGGATATCAATTACAAAATTCATGTACTAAAATCCCTAGGTTTAATAATTAGACCCTAAAAATGCCTAAGTATTGACTAGATTGGATTTTGAAAAACTATTTTCCACATCGTAAGGAGTGAAGTTGTGAGACCAACTCTATCAAATGCAGAGTGACCTTAATTTCTTATATTTACTAAAAAAAATTAAAGTATAAGGAAATAAATGTAACAATAAGGAAATATATGTAAGCCTATACTTTTAGAGTAGTAAATATAAGCTTTTGGCCAATATTGGCTTCATGTTCATATCCACATGATTTTATGTGCAAAATAACAAGAATGTGATTGCATTATTACTTTTATAATAATACAATCACGTTATCTATTAAACAACATTTTCTCCCTATGCATGTTTACTAATTTAATGTGTAAAACAAAAGTAATGTGATCACATTATTTATTTTATAACAACATGATCACATTAATAGATAATGTGATCATGTTATACATTAATACAATTGTGATATTTGAATTTGAATTCAAATATCGTATCTTTTAGCTTGGGAATGGCTTGGATTCCTAAGCCAAAGTCTTGGAGCTATCAATCTATAGTTGAGTCTAAGAGTTATGATAAAAAATAAAAAAATTCAACTTTGATCACAAAATACACTACAAATTTCAATGGTAAAATTAAAAAACTTGATACCATCATGACGATCACACTCTCCTCTTTCAAAAATTATGATTTTTATAATTTTTGGACTAATTTAAGGTTTCAACCTATGTTGATATATAACTATACCCTTTTTAGGACACTACAAGCTATAAACATACATGCCTATACATTTTCATGTAATTTATCTTTCATTGACACAAGTGTAAAACAAGTTATATGGTCAAAAACTAGGCCTACTTCTACACACATTAAAAAAAAAGCTAATTTTCATTTTTTAGGTAGTTAGGCACACTGCACAAATGCCTATCCTTTTTTTTCTCAATTTCCAGGATCTATTTACTAGAAAATTTCATTAAAAAAAGTATTCATTGAAAAATATAAAAAATATAGGTCACAAACTAGAAGATCTTATATAAAATTTCATTTGAAGTGTTTCAAACAATATTAATTGCTTCTCAAAAAATGGTGTGCGATACGACCATCTATCAACTCTATTTTCTTAAAAAAAAATAGGAGTTCCTTTTCAAATTTTAGATGTTTGACTTGGTTATACTTAACCATTTTTAAAAAAATTAATGTTTTAGAAATTAGACTCAAAATTCTACATTTCATGTTCTTACACCATCTTCAAATTTGGAGAGTAGATATCTCAAATTATCTACATAAGTTCAGATTTCTAAAATTTTAGGAAAATCATGTCTATGGGTAGGCCACTTTTTATCCCCTAACTTTGTGAACTTACCCTAAAAGGACCTATTTCTATGCATTATAAACCTATAGATTATTGGATGTTTATTAAACCATGTTTTATATGTAAATATGGAGGGACTTAATTCTTACCCCTTTTTGGTGGCCTGGGAGGGAGTAATGGGGTAAAAATCACCCAAGCATTTAGCATTAGATAAGTTTTAAAAACTTAGAGAAATTGGTTTCTATGATCGGATTGGAAGGTTATAGTGCCATTATTAACATGCACCATTCGAACCAAAAATAAATTAGGTCAATATTGGAATCATGGGTAAGAAATTTGGTTTCTTTTGTTATCATTATAGGTTGACATTGCCATTTTGGTGAAAATAAGGGTTCTAGGGTTTTGATTTCAGTTTCCATGCAAAACAAGGTTATGGGACTGCAAGTTAATAACAAGAATAAGAAACATGTATTGAAAAATTTGAGTCTTGTTATTGTTAACTCACAAAGTTTAAATAGAAACTCTAGGATATGCAAAACATGGATGAAAGAGGTAAATATGATAAAAAGAAGGAAAATGGAAGATTTATGGGTTATTAAGGAAGAAATAGGAGCATCAATAAGGACTAACAACATTTGCATTAAAACTTTGGTCATTGAAATAACTAGAAAAGTAGGGTTTTCAATTTGACAATAGAAATTTATAGGGGTTTTACTTATATTTGTAGATGGACTGAGTTCCTATTTAAAAGAAAAAAATTTAATGCCACTCTCACCTAGGTTATTGTTAAATCCATTTAAATGTATATTTTGATATTGCCTTGAAATTTAGGTCATCACCTCTACAGACATGGGGATGGAATGCATTTCCACCCATAGGCATGTAGAACTGATATTAGAGCCTTTATTAGTGATTAAAACCCATCTTGATTAGTGTTCCTCGTAAGGAAAAATACACTACATCTATTTTTCTATGTAGAACAAAATATTAGAGAGGGTAAAAAGGATTTCCTATTATTGGTTTTAGCTATAATGTGTTCAAATCATTTACCTATAGTGAATAAAACTCTAGCCATGCCTTTGTGAAATGGGAATAAACCTAGTCAAACTTTTTTACTTGAATTGGGAGATGTAAATAAGTTAGCACTTGGGTATGTACTATTTTGATTTATATTTCATATGGACTTGGAAGTTGCTTATAGAACTATCAGTTTATAATTACAAGTACTAATTTATATAACGGTGGGTTTATACTTGTGAAAGTGGAATGTTGATCTCAACCATATCAACATACCTTGTTAGAATAATTAATTAATCCTAGTTTATTTGTAATAAATGTCTCAAGGTAATTTAAACCTTTGTTTGACATTTAACATAGGTTAGGTATTTTTGTATTTTATAGGTTAGGTATGCCTAACATAATTAGGTATATTTTAATCCTTATCACCTATAGATTAGGATATTTAATCTCACTTCATGATGTATAAATAAGCACCTCTTGGAGTGCTTTTTAATAATGAAATTACATTCTACTTCATTTGGTATCAAAGCAGGAAGGAAATTCCTAAGGAGGTTTTCAAAGCATTGGAGATTGGGTGGAGATCGAGACTTAAGATTTGTGTGATCCTTAGATGTGTCACGTTACTCTAATTTCTACCATCCCAAGCCAAAACACCACCAAAATTCTGACCAATTTTACGAAAGGAGAATAGTTGTCTTCCAGGTAATTTTTTTTTGTTTTGCAAAATTTTAGCCATATTTGTATTAAAATCTATGCATATTCAAATTCACATATTCAAAAAATTTGGCTAAGGGATGAAAATTTATATTATTTGTTAGATCTAGAATTAATATTAGATATTGATCCATTTTTTTAAGATTGGCAATATTAATATCTTTATAAAGCCATAGACAGATCAATTTTTTTTTGGTATTGGCAAAGCCAAACATTATTATAGGTAAATAAAAGAGATTAAATCAAACTTTTGGATGAATTATACCATATTTTATTATAATCTACAATCTTCCCTCTAGAACATTGGGAATCTTCAATTGGATGAACTAGTATGCCAAGGCCTGCTCGAATATTTCCTATTCAACGTGAAGTGCCAAGCATAATTTTTTTGCAAAAAACTTGATTAATTCTACACTGTAGATGATGGATGCACAAATAAATTCCCCCACAAATGTCCATGTTTAACTACATGAGCATACCAAGCCCATCTTTCTATAGCATATCATCCTTACAATTCTCCTTTTTGTAGACTCATTTTTGGTACTAACTGACGTCTCTTGGGGAGGTCAATGTTTTGTTATAATTAGTGATTTTTGAGAATTTTTAAGGGAAAAAAATGATTCAAATTGCATTTGGATTCAGGGGCTCTACCCCTCAACCTTGACTTGTATTTTGATAGGGAGTGTACTAGGGGCTGCCACTCCCAGACCGCCACATCATGCCCATTGTATAGTACTTCTAGGTGTCACAAATCATGAGAATATTGTAGACTCCTTAGACACATTTTTGGTTGAAACCAACATCCCATTTTCTCATTTTCCATTTCATTCTTGGATGCATTTTTGGTAAAGTCTGACATCTTTTTGTGTGTTGGTGTGAGATTTGTTCTTTTTGTGTATGTGTTTTTGCATTTTTTGTCAATTACATTTTATAAACACTCCTTCCATTTCCACACTTAAACAACAAATTTATACTTTATCATACATAACTTGATATTCATAATGTCTGGTTCAAGATCATGTTTTGTGCTCCCTAACACATAATTTCTTTGTGGTGACAATTACGTTGCATGAAAAATAAAAGTACAAACAATTTTGAGTTTGAATATATTTGGTCAAGGGTAGAAGGCACATGGCTCAGACATGCCATAGATGTTGATCAACAACAAAAATATGACAAAGATAATAAAAAGTCTAAGTTAATAATCATGTTTGGAGTTTTGAATGAGGTTCAACCTCATATCCATAGTGCTACAATTGCAAAGGATGCTTGGGATAAGCTTAAAATAATCTATGAAGCTAAAAATCAAAATCAAATCTTGCATCTTTAGAGTCAATTTCATACTCTAAAAATTAAATTAGATGAAAAAGTAGAAGCATTCCTTAGAAGGGTTTCAATATTATGGGGTTCACTTCAATCTTTGGGTAAACTGGTGACATATGATTCTTTGGTCCTTATAGTCTTTAGAGTACTGCTCCCCCCTCCCCTGCATATAGGATCTTTGTGACCACTTTGAATGTCACAAGACAAAAAAAAAACCTTTGAGGCATTAGTAAATTTGTTGAAATAAGATGAAGCTTTACATAATTTAGAGGAAGTAGATGATGAGCATGCCCTCACATCAAATCAAAAGGGGAAGAAACCCATGAAGGGCCCAAAGCAATATTCCAACCAAAATAGTCAACAAAATCCACAAGGGAACAATTCATGTTCTTTAAAATCATGTCTGATTTATGGAAGATAAGGACATGAGTTAAAAAATTGTTGGTATAACACATTTCAAAAGGGTTCATCAAGCAAGCAACCCTCTTTCAAAAAATAGACACAAATAAAAAAGAAGCAACCACAACAACAACACAAATGAAAACAAAAAAATTCTAAGCCTAACCAACATGGTAATGTTGTTGAAGACTATGATTCTTCACATGAGGACTATGGTTTAGCTACTCAAACACATGAGTCTACCAATCATCCAAGTGCAATCTAGTATGTTGATTCAGGGGCAACCGGACACATGATAGGGAGAAAATAATGGCTTTTTACTTTGAAAAAAATAGAATCAAAGCAAAATGTTTCACTTGGAGATGATACCTCATATACAATACAAGGTAGTGGTGACATCAAAATTCAACTTGGAAATTAAAATTGCATAATTTCAAATGTTCTCTATGTTCCAGGACTTACAAAAAATCTATTCTTTGTTAATCAACTACTAGACCAAAACCTCATGGTTGAATTTGATCACCACAATGGTCAAAAAAATTTCCACATCAAAGACAAGTCTAGGAATTTTAAAGTGATTACCAAGGCTTCAAACATTGGTAAAATGTTTCATCTTGATTTTGTTCAACATGATCATTAAGTACTTATGGTCAAAGATAAAAAACTAGGTAATTTATGGCATAGAAAATATGGTCACTTCAGTTATGGTTATTTAGTACAATTGAGAAAACAAGATATGGTTCATGGTCTTCCTAAACTCAAGCAATCTTTTGATATATGTACTAGTTGCTTAGCAAGAAAATAAAGAAGAGCTCCCTTTAGAAAGACTGAGTATCAGTTACTTAGTAAGTTAGAATTGGTGCACACTAATCTTTGTGGACATTTTTCTCCCAGTCTTAGAGGGTATAAATGCTTTCAACTTTTTGTTGATGATTACTCACAAAAAATGTGGGTATTTTTATTGAATACTAAGGATCAATCTTTTCAAGTCTTCAAAGAATTTAAGGCCATGGTTGAAAATGAAACTGGTAGAAAAATCAAAACCCTCTGATCAGATCATGGGGGGGAATACACCAATAAATAACTCTCAACCTATCTCAGTGCAAATGGAATCAATCAACAATTGATAGCTCCATATTCACCTCAACAAATAGAGTTACATAATGTCGTAATAGATTCATTGTGGAAATGTTTCATAGCATGGTTGAGGATGCAAAATTTCCTAATACATATTTGACAGAAGCTTGTCACACTGCAGTCTACTTGTTGAATAAGTCACCCACCAAAGCTCTTGATGGAATCATACCACATGAAGCTTGGATAGGGAATAAACTAAAGGTAACTCAACTTCAAGCTTTTGGTTGTAAGGCATACATGCATATTCCTAAGAAGAAAAGAAAGAAGTTGGAGAATAAAATAAAAGAATGTATTTTTGTGGGATACAGTACATAATCAAAGGCATATAGGCTCTTTGATCCAGAAACAATAAAGGTACTAATCAGTAGAGATGTATTGTCTATTGAAATGAGTGGAATTAATCCACTTTCTACACATGCAAATGAAACAAGAAAAAGTCCTATAATCTTTTCAGATAGTGATGGTGAAGGTAAATATGAATATAGTTAAGCAGGACCTCTAGCACCACCACCTACAACTCAACATATGCCCAAGTGGTATACAAGTACTATACAAGATGCTAACTTGAATGGAGTACCAGATACATCCACTTTAATATTAAGGACTCGAATCATGGCTCAAGAAGAGGTTAATATGGCCCTTATGAGTATTGTTTAAGAAACATATGAGCCCTCTATAGTAATAGAATCCCTATAGTATAAACCTTGAAAAGATTACATGGATGCAGAATATCAGTCATTGATGAAGAATAACACTTGGCAGCTTGTTGATCTTCTATTAGGGAAGAATCCTATTAGATGTAAATGGGTATTTAAGTCCAAGTACAAAGAAGATGGTAGTATGGATAAGTATAATACAAGGCTTATTTCAAAAGGGTATGCTTAGAAATAAGGCATTGACTATGAGGAGACTTTTTCTCCCATAACTAAGATAAAGACTATCAGAATGGTTTTTTCTATGGCTACACAATTTGGATGAAAAGTCCATCAAATGGATGTAAAAAGTGCCTTTCCCAATATATATTTGAAATAATAAGTCTACATGACTCAAATTGAAGGATTTGTGGTACCTGATTAGGAACATAAAGTGTGTAGACTTATTAAGTCTGTCTATGGGCTAAAATAGGTTCCTTGACCTTGGTATATCAAGATTAATGAGCATCTTATACAACATGGATTCAATAAGAGTTCATATGATTCTAACCTCTACCTCAAAAATTATGGGGGGAGGTTATTATATTGATTATTTATGCCAATGATCTAGTCATCACTCGTAATATAGTGAAGATGATCAATGTAACTAAGAATGATCTCAAACAATCATTCGACATGATAGATCTCAGGCTGCTTCACTATTGTCTTGGTTTGGAGTTATAGGAGAAAGAACATTACATTTTTTATTCATAGATAAAGTATACCTAGACATTAATTGAGAAATTCAAGATGATAGACTGCAAGCCTATTACAACACCTATAGAGACAAGACTTCAATTGTCTCATATAGATCCATCACCAAAAGCAAATGCAACTCTCTATCGATAATTTATTGGGAGTCTCATTTACTTGACATATGCTAGGCTAGATATTAGCTATGTTGTTAGCTATCTTTCTTAGCTTATGTAGGAATCAAAGGTGACACATTGGAAAGCATCAAAGTGGGTATTGAGTTACATCAAAGGTATAATTGAGTATGGCCTAGAATACAAGAAGAATGATAAGTTCTTCTTGACAAGATACATGAATGCACATCATGTAACTTCTATTGATGATAGGAAATCCACTTTAGGATTTGTGTTATTTCTTGGATCTGGTCTAAATTCATGGGGAAGTAAGAATCATAATTATGTTTCTATATCTTCCATAGAGGAAAAATATTTCACTATAGTAGCAGCTATTTGCGAAGCGATATAGATACATCACATTTTTTTGGGACTTGTAGTTCCATAGACTCAACCTATAGTTCTGCATTGTGGCAATCAGGGTGTTCTACATCTTGTTCACAATCTAGTTTTTCATGAGAGAACCAAGCACATAGAGGTTTAGATTTATTTCATACATGAATATGTTCAACAACACAACATACAACTCCAGTGTTGCCCCACTCAGGATCAGTGTAAAGATGTCTTCACAAAGTCACTTGCATGTGATAATTTTGAGGCATTCATAAATTCTCTCTTTTCTTCTCTTCAAGTTATGATCAATTAAGGGGGGGAATGTTAGAATAATTAATTAATCCTAGCTTATTTTTAATAAATGTCTCAAGGTAATTTAAACCTTTGTTTGACATTTAGCATATGTTAGGTGTTTTTGGCTTTTATAGGTTAGGTATGCCTAACATAATTAGGTATATGTTAATCCTTATCACCTATAGATTAGGAGATTTAATCTCACTTCGTGATGTATAAATAAGCACCTCTTGGAGTGATTTTTAATAATGCAATTCCATTCTGCTTTATACCCAAGCTATAGATTTCTATTGGAATGGGAAAATACACAATCTTATGTGTTATATGATATATAAACTAAGTCTTGAGTAAGTTTTCTTGATTGATAGTCTCCTAGTATGTAAATGAGCTATAAATGTATGGTAAGAAGAAAATAATGTAGTTTTGTATAAGTATACACACACACACACACATAAACATATACATATAGTATTAATAAAATAACATCCATACATACATATACATATAAATATATATACATCTATATAGATGACTATGTACCTAAACATGAGACAATATTGTCTTTAACACCCAACTAAGCTTAGAGAATCAATCAGTAGGGAATGCTTGCATAGTTGTAGGTAAATAAAATAATCTTTTTGGATTGTCTTATATGGTGTTAGCATATTTGGAAATTTGATACCTTGATTTAATGATATTATAGTTTCAAATAAAATAGAGAGACAGTGGATCTTAAATGGTTCTATATATGCTAAAACATACATATAGATACTCATATTTCCTCTATAAGGGATCTTGTGGAAGTAATGAAACCATATGGTAGTATATATACAAATATGTATAAATTTACATAGTTTGAGATAGGGCATCTACACTAGTGCAAAACAAAACTATATCATGTTTAGAAATTATCACATAGTTGATAGGGGTTAAATGGTTATAAGAATGATCTTTTTTCAAACTAGTAGGTAATCTTGTTTATGAGATTCATGAGATTTTAGACTTCTGTTTGACCGTTTATTCATTTTGAATAACATTAAGGAATGAAAAGTAAATGAGATATGTTGGATTCAAGTGAATAGAGGATACTATATTTGTTTACTTTAAATACATTAACATAGGCATTTAAACCATGCTTATATGTGGAGAGTTAAAAATTTAAGATGATAAGCATAAATTGCATTTCTTGAAAATGTTTATAGTGAGTGTATATTGGCACAATAAAGTGATTTTTAATTAAATATATATGTTTCAAGCTTGTATTTTAAAATTAAAAAAAATAACTGTCTTGAATTTTTTAAGTGGTTGTATACGACAAATCTATTGGTAGAATGTCTTTAAACTAGTTTAAAATATTATACCATTGCATGCTTCCTTGTGATAATTGATGATTGGCATATGAGGTTGATGCCATGTGATGCATATACCTATCATCTAGTATCATAGGGTTGACTGATTTTCATTAGTAGAGAGTATGTGTGTGTATGGAATTAACTCTAATCCATGAATGAATTGAATTCTATAATGAAAACTTTGGCCAAAGTCATTGTTGGGGTTTTATATTTACACCCTAACTAAGGAGAGGATTGTTCAGATCTTCCTACTCAAATCTGGTCCAAAATGAGACTGATCCTACACTGTGGGTATCCTACAATTAGATCAAACCTTTGGAGAAGGCTGACTTCCTTTTGGATCTATCACCTAAACTAAACTTTTAGTGGGAAAAGGGAGAGTGAAATGGATATAAAAAAATAAAAACATGTAAAGGAGGCGATGCACCAGTAATGTGATTGTTCATCCACTCTATATAAACTTTTAAAAAACACTACTGAGATTGGATATGCAACTCTAAATGGCTATTTATGCATTAGTATTACATGCAAAGGTTCATCAAATGATCAAAACATAAGGGAAGTGATGGTGAGGCCTGATTCAAGGCACTAACTATTTAGTGTATCCACTTGCAAGCTTTAATCAAATGACATTTGAAACTAAACATGACCTACAAACAATATAATCTAGTAGCTAGGTGCGATAAGGATTTGATAAGGGAGAGATTCTAACACATATGCAAATCAATCTGAGATTAACACACTATACCAGAATCATGAAATTTGAAAAAGAGTCCTTTATTTATCTCAAGAGGTTACAAAGATCAAATCTAGGTAGAGTCTAGTCATGCCCAAGAGAGGGATTATCAAGTCATTTTCAAGGCTTAGAAGCTTGAATTTATAGAAAATAATGAGAGAGATGGAACTATGCATTGGAAAAAGACTAATTACTTTGGATGGATTAACACCAATTCAAGGATGCTACTGAGTGAGGATATTATCAAGAAGGCACAATTTTATAGGGTTTTACAAGAGAATTTAATGATCCACTAATCCTTATATGGTCACCAAGTCATCATCTTAGGAATCCAAGCTACTTCCACTTGATCTATTGATGATGACTAATCCCTTATGCCTTGGAACTTATAGAGTCTTGCTTGGTCAGTTTTGAGTGGCTAGATGTACCTATTCATTGAGGCTGTAACTAAGCAAAAATCACTTTATAGATTAAAAACCAATCATTTTATTGGTTTTCCTATAGTTTCTCTATTTATGGAAAGCTTATAGGCCATATAGTCTCACTCTAAACCTATTATGGTTTAAATAAACTTATTCTTCCATTTAAACCTTGTAGAAACTAAGATCTCAATATATGCATAGGTCCTTTTTCATCGATAAACTACCGATTTTGGTGCATATTAGGTCCAGAAGACCTATTTATCTTTGTAAGGATTTAATGGTAACCCTCGATCCATAAAATGTCTATCAAATTCAACCTAGATCATCATTTTGATCTCGATTCTTTTGTTATTACATTGCTTGGGTTGAAAACCATCTCCTCAACCTTCATCAAAATGTCTCAAGGATCAATCCTACTCATTGGTTGTCGAATGTTGACTTGGACCTTGACTTTTATAACTTTTGTTTTCTTTAATGATTTGCCTGTGCATGGATGCCTAAGATCCATTGATTTTATACCAATTAAATGTGCTTGTGCTACTTATCCTTGACTCGTTAACCTTTTGGATTCACTAACCAATTTGACTCATGCTCATCATTTTATCTTGAAGTACAAGTTCACATGCACCATAGATCTCCCTTGTCCCACTTTTTTTTAGTTATTTTTCTTGGTTGGATCATTGGTATGATTGAATGTGAGCACTTGATTTATCTTGGACCCATCCTTTTATTAGTGAACATGTACCATTAGATCTTGACTTGATTATCCTACACCATTAAAGTGTCCAACTTGTATATCTTTAAAGGATTTAACTTGGGAACCTTCTGACTTGGTTAACTCTAGTATAGATTGTTAGATCTTATATGTCAGTATGAGAGATCCTATAGACCATTAGATCTCAATCAACATTAAGCCTTTTGAGGACATCTTGAACCCAAATGGTTACTTACCTTGATTAAAATTGATGTTCATGCTAATGTCATGTGATGTTTATGTGGACATATTTGACATTATATAGACCATCAAATTTAAGCTCATATGGATTTTTGTAGTGTCTTTATTTTGACTCTCATGAGACTGTCATTCATTATTTGATCAACTTTGACAATTTATATCTTGAAACATAGGAATCATGGAGGGGCCAAATTTACTAGAGATATTCTTGAGGTAAAAAAACAAACCCAATTGACTCGTTGGTCTCAAAATCCTTTTAAGTGAAGATATAAAATATTCAAGTTGACTAGTCAATATTTGATTCACATGACATCCTGATGATGTTCTAACTTATGGCCTCTGCAAATTTCCTATTTAGAGTTTCTGCCACTGGACTCAAATGTCAAGATGGACTCAATGAAAAATTAGATGAAATCCATGTACTTCCATATCTATTCAAAGCACTCTTAACACTTCATGGGGGTTTGAAACTTATGGACATGTCCTTAGAAGATGATAAATTACACTTTAAGTGGACTTAAAGTGTTTCAAAAGGTTTGCAATCAAAATGATATTCCTCTTTTATCATTGGGTCCTTCTCTCAATCAAGAACACTGCTCAGTCTTTGAAAGCTCTGTACGTAGGCCAAAAATAGCCAACATCTTTGGCAACTTGACTAGGTATCATGCTTTCTATGCTCAAACTTAGACCATGTACATTATCTTTTAATTATAAAAGATAACACATCTATTCCATGACTACAAAAAACCTCTTGATTTGAGAAGACAAAGGAATCCACCAAAACAAGGAAGAAAATAAAAGAAAGTAGAGAAACTAACCTAAAAAAAAATGTGCAAATAAAGCACTTATCTAGGACAAAATATAAATAAACTAATCTAATTAACCATGACAAAACATGATCCACCAGGATCAATAGGGAAAATCATGATTTGCTCATTATAAAAGATGGTACACATTACAAAGTAGGGGGTTTAATAAACATGACCTTTGAAGAGGCACTCTTTTTGCCAATTATTTTTGTTAACATCTCCTAAAATGAGACATTAATAGTAAAATAATCACCAACAAAAACAAATTCATCTTGCATGTTTGGAGTTTCCTTATGCTGCTTGTCAACTAAAACCTTGTCAGGAGACATCTCATCTATGCATGATTTTTGGATGACCTTATCCTTCTTATCAACTTCTATAAGTTCATCCAACTATTCAAGGAGCTTTGAATAGTCAAACCAAGTTACATCATGATCTTGAATAGGTGATTCTTGATCAAACTTCCCAATATCATGTTGTCCAATGGGAAACATATCTTTACAAAGTTATTCAATCTCTTGTAAAGATTCAAAATATAGTTGCCAATCATATTTTTATTCTTCAATTTGATAAACCTAAATAAGATCATTTTGGAAGGTATCTTGATCTTCCTCTAGTGGAGATATCTCAACATTATTTGTGACATCAGCTTGTAGCAATTTCTCACAGATTTCTTCCAAATCAAGACCATTCTTCTTTTGCATATCTGAGATAACTTCTTCAATATCATCTAAAAAATTGGTTTCAACTTGGACCTTAATTGAAGTATCAATGAAGAAATCTTCATCATACACAATTGAAACATCCTCTTCACGTTCTTCAAGAACTTGATTTTTAATTGCAACCTATTTCTTTATTTCCCATAGAATAGGCTCCTCTTGAAGAAGAGAGATGGTGGGAGGGTGAAAAAATTAATTTTCTTGAGAGTAAGTATGAAGCATGGGAGGTTGATCATGTGAACCAGGAATTTGACTGATAATATGAGATTAGTATGGTGTTAGTGACAAAATGCACAAAAAAAATGACAAAGAACACACTAAGCTAACACCTTCATGCCTAGTTACTAGGGTGAGCTTAGTAACAAAAACAAATGATAGACACAACTAAAAAATAAGGAAAAACAACAAGAATTCCCTCACCTTCCTTGGATTCTCCAAATGCCTTTGTAGTAGTGGCTTGCTCATTTTATGCTCATGAAATCTTCATCAAAGGAGACTTGGCTACCTCCATCTCTCCTTGGTACCTTTGGCTTGTGGCTTGGCTTGGCTTGGAATAAATTTGGCATCGTAACACTAATTGCAATGGCTTCTTGAAGATATTTGTGAATTATAACTTTTCACCAAAATAGCTTAGAAATGATGTTCATGGCATCTCTAATTATAGATTTTTGAGAATGTCTAGAATCAACTTGAACCATCCATCTTGAGATTGGGATGTGTGGTTGAGGATTAATTCAATTTTTAGAATTAATTTTATAATTATCCTCATCATGACATTGGAAAAATGGGAAATTAATAGGCATGAGGGGCATTGATGAGGCATGGAAGGCATGTATCTTGTTATTTGTGGCATTTATGGCCTAGGGATGTCTTCCCAAGAAATGAGGTCACCTAATGATACAAATATTCCATATTCATTTCCAAAAATAATTATTCAACAAGTTTCCATGGAATTCTTGATTAGGATCTAATTTGGTTTAATTATATCTTAAGCATGTTTAAGCACTTTGTGCACAAATCACTCAAATTGATCAGAATGCCTTATTATTGGTCTAAAATTTGAGTGGATTAGAATTTGAAGTCGATGTTAGATGCATTAGATCTATTATCCCATTTAGGATATTATCATTAGCAAATAATAAAGGCATGTGTCTTGTGCAATATATTTGATAGGAAAGAGAAATCCAGAGCACCTAAGTGCAAAATTGGCATTTTGACTTGGAATGATTTGATCAATGTTAGCTAGCCCTTAAATTGAATTACCCCATTTAGGGATACCCTAACCAAAATTGGCATTTGAATATGTTAGTTTCAAATATTTTAATGTGCTTTAGTGTTTTTATGCCAAATTGTGCATTTTAGGTGGAAATTGGTTAAAATCCTAGTTGGAGGTCATTGGTGGCTAGATTTAAGTGTCTATAGTTTGCCCCTGTTCGGGAAGATGTTGCAAATCATAGGTAAAACAATGTCTTCTCAAATAATGAGAAATGGATTATATGCCAAAAGGAATATGATGGTTGAAGAAAAAATCCCCAAATGGTGTTTGGGAAGCCTAGGATGATGGCCCATAATGGTAGAATTAACCTGTGGTTGAGATTAATCCAAATGAGAAAATGTCTGCATGCATTGATTTAAAAAGGATGCTAATTTACCCAAAGGTGGTTATAATTAGGAATAAAAGTCAAAATAATGATTTTCCCATAGGTAGTTATAATCATTAAGGGGACTTGGATTGGCTAAAGATGATAGTGCCCTAGTTAAGGATGATTAACAAGCATAACTCAAGGATATAACCTAGAATATAGATTAAATATGAGTGGGTGCAAAGGGATGAAAGAGATGGATGGAGGAATAAGATTGATCATTCAAAGGATTTAGTTATACCTACCAATGAGGAAATTCTCATCCTATTTAGCATTGATACAAATAGAATGGTCAATGGGTTAATTTCATCAAGGGTGGGATAGAAGGATTTGCCAAAGTGCCAAGGAGAAAATTTTGTAGCTCCATTGATTGTAGACCTTCTTGAAGCTATTTTTTGTTGTAGCATGTGACAATAGGCATCATGATAGAACACCATGAAGATTATCCCAAAATATGCATAAGGAATAACTCTCAATCTAATGAACACTCAAAAATAATTCACCAATGATAAAAACTATGATGACAATGTTGACGTATGAATATGGATGGAATCAATAATAATTTAATCAAGGAATCACCCAATGAACACATATAGACTGAGTTGAGGCAACAATGTAGAAAATAAATAAATAGGCAAACAAGCAAGTAAATAAATAGAAAAACATAAAAACAAACAAATAAACAAATAAATTGAAAGCCTAAAAAAACATCTTAATAATGACCATGCCCCAGTAAGGTGGATCAAGGATAACTGACTAGGCTTGAATAAGATAAATGTTTTTGGATTTTTGAAATGTTATGATTGTTTTTTATTTTTTTGAGGTATCTTAACTCATTAGAAATGTCAAGATACCTACTCATAAAATGGCAAGAGTGTTTGGATTAGGTTCCTTATAAAATAATGAGCGCGTATGGAAAGGGGGACTAAAGTGACCTCAACATGAATTGAGCATGACCTACATAGTCTTGAAATGACCTCAAGTCATAGTAATTCTATCCACACAAAAGGTGAGGAAAAACTAACTAGGTCCCAACAAGTTCTCAAAATTGGCAAATGGCCAGTCAAATGAAAATAGTAATGGCAAGGTGATGCTACAATGCATGGTAAACAAGTGTTACCCCTAGTTTGCCCATAGATAGTTACAACTAGGATACAATGGCATAGGTCAATGATACTAATTTTCCCATAGATGGTTATAATTAGTAGAAAGACTATTGAAACATTGATTTGCCCATAGGTAGTTATAATCAAGATCACATAAACAAACTTGATAGGATGAAAAATGAAAGATATCTTGCCAGATCAACTATCACACTACTTTCATAGAATGTCATTGTAAACATGGATTGGATTGATTGTTGAAACTTGATCAAAATCCTCTCACAAAAAGTGTGAGAAGAACCAAATGAACCAAGATCAAAACAAGATTGGGTAGAATGACTAAAAATAGGCTTTGGTCTAGATAGGAATGGAATGGTTAGATAACATGGTCTTGCTAAGAATAATGATGGTTTGATAATTTGGATAAAATGGTAAGAGGGTTGCCCCCAAGTGATGGGGTAAATGGAATGAATATATGATAATGACACAAGGATATGTAGCAACAATCAATGGCATAGCAATGTGAAATGGTATGGTACATGTTTTTGGCATAGGTGTGGTAAATGGCATATGATTCTATTTTTCCTATTGAGATGGATATGCACATCCTAATCAACAAATGATATAAATATAATACTTGATCATGTTAATTTTTATCCCACACCTCATATGAATAACTGCTCCATCAAGAATTGATTGCAAAATGTGATTTTGAGAATGTTATTGTGATCTTCATTGGTCTTTGATTTTGATTCTTTCAAATGTTGAGACAAGGTATCTTTGTAGCCTCTACAAAGAAAAGTGTGACCATGGATGGTAAACAAGGACAAATAATGATGGTAGGTTTGTTTTTGAAATGGAATGGTAGATGATAATGGAATGTGGAATGGTTGGGAAATAAATGAAGATTAGGACGTTTAATCACACATAATGTTACTAATGCTAAATTTAACATAACTTTGGTTGTGGTGGGGTTAAAGACTTGTTCTCTCAATGGGACCACTAGCTTTTTATGTTGTTTGATTTTAAGAGTAGCTACCATCTGATTAAGCTATAGAGTAGAAGCTATTTTGATTTGATCTTTGATTTCATCTTCATTAAGTAGTGAAAAAAATTTGTGCTCAGCTATTGGTGCCTCAAAGAGGTTTTCACCAATGAAGTTGTCTTGATTGTCACATAGTGCCTTTGAGAAGCTTTCACCAAGGAATGTTGACTTTTGACTTTGATTATCTTATAGCACTTCTAAATAAGTTTCACTAGAAGATGTTGAGTTGTGACTTTGATTATCCCCTATTGCCTCTGAAAAGGTTTCACTAGGAGAGTGTTCTTCTGCTATATGAATGTGGTCTTGGCCTCCTTTCTCTTCTTTAACTGCTATGTCACCATAGATGTAGTTCAACAAAGTGTGATTATGTCAATCCTAATTGACACTTATAGGAGATGGAATGTCAATGATATGGCTATTTTGGTTGATGGTAATGGCCTATGGAATGGTAATGGAATGGGAGAGGCTACACAATCTTCATAGAAGATACTAGGATAACTTGTGTTGAAGTTGAACTAATCATCCTCAAAAACCATAGAAGGATCATAAATGTATTCAAATTGATTTGTAAGGCATGTGTAACCAATTTTTTAGCAACCATAAACATATTCTTCTTCAAAATTCGATTCTAAATCAAGGGACTCTAAATCTGTTGTTGAGATTGATGTTGATTCAAATTCTAATGGTAAATCCAATGTCAATTCAAGAATAGAACTTAACTCTAACTCTAATTCTTCATTTGACAGGTACTCTATTACAATGAAGTCTTATTGAATATTTGGTTTTGGACAAGTAACAGCTTGTGATGGCATAATGGGATCCAAAAAAATTGGTTTGTCAAAATGAGACTCCTCTAGGATGGGAAAAAGGCTAAGAGATAACTCCTTAGAGACTAGATTATCAATAGGAGGCTCTTGAAAAATAATTACATGGTTGAGGTAATGATTTTCCCAAAGGTAGTTATAATCATTAAGAAGTGACTTGACAAAGATTGACTCGTCAGTGTGAGATTCCTTGACAATTGGTATAGGATCAATAGGTGATTCATCATAGGTTTAATAATCATGAGTGGTTGGTTCAACTAAAACATCTTGGATTGGTTGGTTCTCTTGGCCTTAATTTCTAATGAGTTAGAAAATACTAGTTTTGAACATAGCTTGGTCTTCAAAGGAATGGATTAGTTGAGGTTTGGATGGGATTGGTACTGCACAAGGAATGACTTGTGGTTGGATAATGATAGGGCATTAGGGAGCATGATTACTTGCATAAGCCAAAGGATGAAGTCCTAAAATGGTAACGATAGGGCATTGTGGGGCCTGATTGCTCACACAAGCCAAAAGACTAGGTCATAGAATGATGAAGGGGTGTTTTGGAGCCTGGCTGCTTGCACAAGCTAAAGGACTAGGTCTAGGAATGGAAATGGTGTGACATTGTGGTCTTGGAATGGAAATGGTGTGACTTTGTGGTCTTGGAATAGAAATGATGTGGTGGAGTTTGATTACTCATATAAGATAAAGCATCCAAGTCTTCTTCATAAACCATATCATCCCAGTCATGAGTTAGCTCATAAGTTAGTTCTTGACTATGTTCCATGTACTGATTATTGTAAAGAGGGTATGGATCTATATCCCAAAAAACATTATCTATAGTTGGGTCTTCAAAGTTCTCCTCACAAGCCTCTTCATGCCAATCAAGTTTTTGATTTGGATTTTTTGGATTTTGATTATGTTCCCATATGGAGTATTGTAGGGAGAATAATAAAACTCCATAGAAAATATTTCTTTATAGGGGTTCCTAGTGGGATTTTGTGTGGCCACTCTATCATAAGTTGAATTGTATGTGCCTCTATCATAAGTGTAACAAGACATATCCATGTAAATGATGAAATATCTAAAATAAAAAGGCTCAGATTTATATAAACTCTAAAAAACTATGTCCAAAGGACAAATGATTCAAGCTTAGTCTAACT
Source organism: Torreya grandis (assembly GCA_037957365.1). NCBI lineage: Eukaryota > Viridiplantae > Streptophyta > Pinopsida > Cupressales > Taxaceae > Torreya > Torreya grandis. Next base: position 681,484 of record JARHVA010004412.1, on the reverse strand, counting down.
TGGTCAAAAGGTGGAGTTGTATCTCTAATGTGGTCTAAAAGTGGATCTATATCTATGAAATGATTTATGCTAAGACTTGGAATAAAATAGTCTAACATATAATGTCTAATTTCAAATTCCATATGCATAAAAGTTCAAGCATTTGAATAAAAACCATCATGTCAAAGGTATAGGTCAAAGTGTTCCAAACAAGGTCTAAACTAGGAAAGGAAAAAGTTGAGTTGCTACGTCTTTTGTCAAAATGTAGAGTCAAAATCTAGGCTCAAAAAAATAGGTATATGCTAGGACTTTTGGGTAAACAACATCAAAATCTAGACTTGAAACAAAGTCTTATTTGATTGGATTTAATCTAACAAGTTTGAAAACAATTTTGGCATAGACCTGGCACTCAGAATCAAACATAAACCTAATCATTTGGAATAAGGCATGAGGTAAAAGGATTTTTGAAGAAAGGTTATGTTCTCCTAAATAAACGTACAAACAATGATGAGGATAGGCTCTAAATAAACAAACCACTAATAATTTTTAAATTTGGGTAATTGACTAACTAAAGTTATGCAACCCAAAAGAGAAAGATTTGTGTATCAGCCCCACGAATTGAGGCCTAATTTTTTATTTTTTTTTTTGAATCCAAACTTGACAAGGCTAAATGAAAACTCAATGTTGAGGACTAGGATATGACCAAACAAACTAGAAAAGATTTTAAAGCATGATGACATAAGACAAAGGTCTAAATGGTATACATGACATGGTTTAAAACAAATGGTTTTTGATACAAGGTAAAATAGTCTTGAAATAAATTGAACATCCTAATGATGTAATCATGCTTGAATGATGTGATTTATGTTATGTTTCAAAGACTCAAAAGGATCAAAATGTTTTGACATGATTTGGGTAGCATAACACTACCCTCCTTAACTCAAATGACACACATATAAACAAGTTTAACAAAAATTTCAAGGCACAAGCGTGGTGTAAAATGGCCAACATAACGCCTCTTTAGATAAAAGAGTGATATATGAAAAAGGTGGTTTAGACATGGTTTATAAACAAATAAACAAGCTTTAGTATCAAAATATACCAAGCAAAAATGACCAAAATACATGGAGTATAATTGTCCAAATCCTAGAAAGGGTATGGTAGTGTGGGGTTGACTAAACTATAAAGTTTTGAACATCTCTAGGGGAATCAATTACATAATGACTTTCACATCAAATAATGCAAAAGACAAGCATGGAAATGGGTGACCATGGCATTGGCTAGTTGTAAAAAGGTCTAGTCATTTTTACAACCACTACATCCTATTGTTCATTCAGTGTAGTGTGATGTCCAAATGTAGAACGTCCTGTGTGCAACTCTAATATGGAGCCAAATGAAGTCAATGTCGAGAGATGAAACCTCGGGTCAAACATTCCCTAGAAAACTTGTGGGATGTGATGAATTCCCCCTCACAAGCCAAGTTTTCATGAAATAAAAGACTAAAAGAGAAAGACTTTAGGGTCATTTTCAAGGTCACCCAAACTTTGATGAGTTTTTGGGGAGTGATTTAGATGATGTTCTTTCTATACCTTGGACTAGGCAATTTGTAAATAAATAAAGCACTTTTGATTCCAAGGGTTCCCTAAAGGGTACAAATGGAAGAGCATACATGCAACACCCCTCTCTTTTCTAAACAAAATTATACAAAAAACTATTTAATACAAAAAACTTTTATAAAGATGAGTTCATTTTTAAGCACCAAATTTGAAAGATTGGGTGGTGTTCATTTAACCTCTTGGTCTTAAGATTGTGAAATTTGAAAGCCTAACTTATGAAAACATTCACTTAAAAACCTAAATGTTTCATTAATAACAAAAAATAAGATTCCTAATTCATTTTAAAATCATGCCAAATATGTCTTAATAGCATGTTTTAACAAGTTCCAAGTCCACTAGTTACCTGTCTACCCTTAAGGCATCACCCCAAAAGCAAATATATTAGATTAAAAATATTTTCAAAATTTTATGAAAAATATATATAAATTTAAGTTAAACTAATGTTAAATTTTAAAAATTTAGGAAAAAACACGTGGTTTTAAAAAAAAACATCCAAAACAAAGTCCATGTGACCCCAAACCAAGCATTTTAAAATGGCCTATTAGCTCTCGGGTTTGTGTTTTTAATATTTTTAATAAAAACATAGTGATCGACATCATTTATATAATTGATGATGGTTATCTAACCAAAAATGGTTATACTAATAGTGATCGATGAAGGCTATGCCAACCAATGATGGTTTTACTAACTGGCGATGGTTACTGTGTAAATTTGTGACAAAGAAAAATGACAAAACAAAGTTAGAAAATCAAATTGAAAGAGTTTTAATGATCCAAATAAAGATTTTAAAGTTTTATAATGATATTATTAATGTGTGCGATGCATTTGGTCCCACCAGGCATGTCCTTATATGAACTAGGAATTTGACTAAGAAGAGGAGATTAGTATGGTGTTAGTGACAAAATGCACCAAATAAATTGACAAAGAACACACTAAGCTAACACCTTCATGCCTAGTTACTAGGGTGAACTTAGTAAAAAACAAATGAAAAACATAATTAAAAAGTAAGAAAAAACAACAAGAGTTCCCTCACCTTCCTTGGATGCTCCAAATGCCTTTGTAGTTGTGTCTTGCTCAGTTTGTGCCCATGAAGTCTTCATCAAAGGAGGCTTGACTACCTCCATCTCTCCTTGGCACCTTTGGCTTGTGGCTTGGCTTGGATTGGAATAAATTTGGCATGTTAACACTAATTTTAATGTCTTTTTGAAGATATTTGTGCATTATAACTTTGCACCAAAATAACTTAGAAATGATGTTCATGGCCTCTCTATTTATAGATTTTTGAGAATGTCTAGAATCAACTTGGACTGTCCATCTTGAGATTGGGATGTGAGGTTGAGGATTAATTAAATTTTTGGAATTAATTTTATAATTATCCTCATCATGACATTATAAAAAGGGTAAATTAAGATGCATAGAGGGCATTGATGAGGCATGGGAGGCATGAATCCTGATATTTATGGCATTTATGGCCTACATATGTCTTTCCAAGAAATGAGGTCACATGATGATGTAGATATTCAATATTTATTTGGAAAAATGGGCAATTAAGAGGCATGGAGGGCATTGATGAGGCATGGGAGGCATATATCTTGATATTTATGGCATTTATAGTGTAGGGATGTCTTCCCAAGAAATGAGGTCACCTAATGATGCAAATATTCCATATTCATTTCCAAAATAAATTATTCAACAAGTTTCCATGGAATTATTGATTAGGATTTAATTTGGTTTAATTAGCTCTTAAGCATGTTTAATTACTTTGTGTAAAAATGACTCAAATTGATCAGAATGCCTTGTTATTGGTCCAAAATTCAATTGGATTGGAATTGGAAGGTGATGTCAAATGCATTAGATCCATTATCCCATTTAGGATATTATCAATATAAAATAACAAAGGCATGTGTCTTGTGCAAGAGATTTAATAGGAAAGAGCAATCCAGAGCACTTAGGTGCAAAATTGGCATTTTTGACTCAAAATGATCTGATGAAAGTTAGTTGGCCCATAAATTGCATTGCCCCATTTAGGGATACCCTAACCAAAATTGGCATTTGAATATGTTAGTTTCAAATATTGTAATGTGCTTTAGTGTTTTTAGGCCAAATTGTGCATTTTAGGTGGAAAATGGTCAAAAGCCTAGTTTGAGGTCATTAGTGGATAGATTTAGGTGTCTACAGATCAGGATCAGATTTTGGGATCTTTGGGGAAATGGAATCATATAGGGTATCTTGAAGGGGAGGTAAAGAGAAACTTTTGAGAACTTCTATATTCTGCTCCTTCCACTTGGCCATTACTTCATCAAGGTTTGAAACCTTTTTGTCCTCGTGGAAAACTTGAGCTTGAGGGGTAAGTGGTGAAGAAAGGGAATTATAAGTAGGTTTAGCCTCTTGAATAGGCTTTTGACTCCAAGTAATAATATCAATTGGCTCACATTGAACATGGTCAAGAACTTTATGATAATAAGGAACATAAGAAGGCTAGTAAGGAATACAAGAGGGTTCTTTAGACAATTGATCCAACTAAATTTTATACCTCTCACAAGCCTCTAATTTTTCTAATACAAAGATACAAAACTCAAGCCTCTCCTTTAGATCATCAAACACATTTTGAAACTGCTCATTCACTTCCTCATACTAGGAATCTAAAAATACTTTTCTTGCATATGCTAGAAAATTAATCTCTATTTCATCCATTCTCTTTTAGAGACAAGGATGTTCATGTACCACATCATATCTAGGTGGGAAAGGTGAAATATGGTCTTGAAATTGATATGGTTCATAAGGAAGGTAAGAATCATGCTCTTGGTAATAAGGATCATGGGAAACTTGATAAGGTTCATCATAGCTCTGATAAAACTCTTGGTAAGGCTGATTTAGCTCATAACATGGCTCATATAGATCATGATAAGGGTATTATGATCCATCATAGGGATGATAATGAGTTATAGCATAGGTATTTCCTTCATACATATCCATGAAAATAACATCAAAATAGTGCAATGAAAATAAACTTACTTGGAAAATTCTTGGTCTTTAGAAGCAATTGCTTGAGCTTGGAATCACAAAATTCTTTATGAAGATCATTGTTGTAACTATAATTTCACCAAGATAAGATACAATGAGTCCCACCAGGTGTGAAAAAAATATTGGAGTTCTATATTTACACCCTAACTAAGGAGGGGATTGTTCAGATATTCCTACTCAAATCTAGTCTAACATGGGATTGATCCTAAGCTATGGGTATCCTAAAAGTGGATCAAACCTATAGAAAAGGCTAGATTTATTCTGGATCTATCACCTAATATAAAACTTAACTAGGAAAAAGGAGAGATAAATGGGTAAGAAAACATAAAAACATGTAAAGGAGGTGATGTACCAGTAATGTGATTGTTCATCCACTCTATATGAACTTCTAAGAAACACTAATGAGATCGGATATACAACTCCAAATGGTTATTTATGCATTAGTATTTCATTAAAAGGTTCATCAAATGATCAAAACCTAAGGGAAGTGATGGAGAGGCCTGAATCAAGGCACTAACTAGTCAATGTATCCACTTGATAGCTTTAATCAAATGACATTTGACACTAAACATGACTTACAAAAAAATATAATCTAGTAGCTAGGTGAGATTAGGATTTGACAAGGGAGAGATTTATACCACATATGCAAATCAATATGACATTAAAACACTATACTAGAATCATGAAATATGAGAAAAGTCCTTTATTTGTCTCAAGAGGTTACGAAGATCAAATCTGGGCAGCATCTAGTCATGCCCAAGAGAGGGATTATCAAGCCATTTTTAAGGCTTGGAATCTTGCATTTATAGAAAAGAATGAGAGAGAGGGAACTATGCATTAGAAAAGGACCAACTACTTCTAATGGATGAGCACGAATTCTAGGATGCTTTTGAGTCAGGATCTTATCAAAAAGGCATAATTTCAAAGGGCTTTGTAAAAGAATTTAATGCTCTATTGATCCTTATCTGGCCACTAGGTCATCATCTTGGGACTCCCTGTTATTTACACTTAATCTATTGATGAAGACTAATCCTTTATACCTTAGAACTGATAGAGTCTCACTTGGTTAGTTTTGAGTGGTTAGATGTACCTATTCATCGAGGTTATAACTGAGCACAAATCACTTTATAGATTGAAAACCAATAATTTTATTGGTTTTCCTATAGTTTCTCTATCTATGAAAATCTTATAGCCCATATAGTCTCACTTTTAACCTATTATGGTTTAAATAAACCTATTCTACCATTTGAACCTTATAAAAACTGAGAGCTTAATATATGCATAGGTCCCTTTTTCATTGATAAACTACCGATCTTGGTCCATATTAAGTCTAAAAGACCTATTTATCTTTGCAAGGCTTTAATGGCAACCTTCGATCCATAAAATGTCTATCCAGTTCAACTTGGATCACTATTTTGAGCTTGGTTCCTTTATTATCCTTGGCCTTCATCAAAATGCCTCAGGGCTCGATCTTACTCATGGGTTGTCAAATGCTAACTCAAACCCTTGACTTTTCTACCTCTTGTTTACATTTTTTATCTACTTATACATAGATGCCTATGATCTATTGATTTTATATCAACTAAATTCACTTGTTTCACTTATCCTTGACTCATTATCCCTTTGGATTTACTGACCAATTTGACTCATGCTCACCATCCAATCTTGATGTACAAGTTCATGCACACCATAAATCTCCCTAGTCCCATTTTCTTATCAATTCTTGTGCTCTTGTTTTCAATGAATGTGTACCATTGGATCTTGGCTTGGTTATCCTGTACCATTGGATTATGTCCAACTTTTAGATCTTTAAAGGCTTTAACCTAGGAACCTTTTAACTTGGTTGATTCCATCACAAATCATTATATTTTATGTGTCAGTATGAGAGCTCCCATGGACCATTAGTTCGTGACCAACTTCAAGCCTTTTAAGGACCTTTTAAACCCAAATGGTTACTTGCCTTGGTTAAAATTGATGTTTATGCTAACATCATTTGAAATTTGTACAAATGTATTTGACATTCTATAAACCATCAAATTTAAGCTCATATGTATTTCTGTAGTGTCTTTATTTTGACTTTCATGTGACTGTCATTTATTATTTGATCAACTTTGAAAATTTATATCTTGAAACATAAGAATCATGGAGGGGCCAAATTTGTTGGAGATGTTATTGAGGTAAAAAAAAAACCCAATTGACTTGCTAGTCTTAGAAGCCTTTTGAGTGGAGTTATAAAATTTTCAAGTTGACTGGTCCATATCTAGTTCACATGACATCCTAACGATGTTCTAACTTATTTGGATAAGTATGGAAAACATGCAAAAAATGATTGAGGAGGCAACTTTAGACCTCAATATCCTTTGATGTGCTTTGGTAGATGACTCGAGATTTGGTGCATAAGATACCAATTTTTTTTATTCATATACACGTACAAATTATGGTCTCTACAAATTTCCTATTTAGACTTTCTGCCACTGGACTCAAATGTCAAGATGGACTCAATGAAGAACCGAATGAACTCCATGTACTTCCATATCTGTTCCAAGCACTTTTAACACCTCATGGGGGTCTAAAACTTATGGACATCTTTAGAAGATGATAAATTACACTTTAATTGGATTTAAAGTGTTTCAAATGGTTTGTAAGAAAAATTATATTCCTCTTTTATCATTGGGTCCTTCTCTCAATTAGGAACATTACTTAGTCTTTGAAAGCTCTGTACGTAGGCCAAAAAATGGCCAATAGTAATGTTAAAGTTGAGACATTGTCATTCCATTGTACTTTCTAGTTTACATTCATATGCATGATGTCATATTTGATAAAGGATTATTTTACATGGTATATGTGATGCTACATGTATTAGTGATTATACTACACACAAGTTTTGATTGAATTATTAATATCTACAGTAATTTTATCTTCCCTCTATGAAAGGAAGGGCCAATCTCAGTGGGGAGGTGTGTGGGAGACTAACAGTTTGTGGTTAGAGGAAAGACACCTGGATGGTGCTCTCCCTTTCTTTTGATGATAAACTATTTTGGAAACATGCTCATGGATATTTATTTTTGTGTTATCTTATGAAGCTTAAATGTTTTGTTATAATCTATATCACATGTATTATGATATCTAGTGATGAAATGTAATATTTTACATTCAATTTTATTATTATTATTATTATTATTATTATTATTATTATTATTATTATTATTATTATTATTATTATTATTATTATTATTATTATTATTATTATTATTAAATACAATAATGGTTGTATACTTGTACATGATTGTGATAACAATAGAGGTTGTTCATGTATGACTAGATGTAAGAATGAAATTATTTTAGTATACTATTGTACCATTCACTTTGCATATGTGTGATGTGATGAATCTTGTCTTTTGCACCATTTTATGATGTTTGAAATCTAAATAGATCATAACTTACAAATGGTTTAGTTGTAATTTTTGTAATTACTATTCTAGGTATATTTAACTATTAAATAGTAAGCCATAAGGGTATTTAATGAAGATGGTTATAAATAAAGTATGGTTTTACAAAAAAATAAGTGTTTTATCAAGTGTAACCCAACAGGGTTCTACATGTGGTATAAAAGCATATGTTTAAATGCTTGGATCTAATGAGTCCACTAACATTAAGTTATTTCTCCTATTTTAAGTAAAGATAATGGTATGAGATAATTCAAATGTTGAGGGGACCTCTAATGAAAATCCTCAAGCAAATCCTAATCAGCTAGTAGTCGATCAAGATGTAAAACTCAATCAAATCCTCACTATAATGAACAAAACAAGAGATATATTAGCAGCCCTAAAGCAAGAAATTCATGGGTACGTTGAGGAAAATGAATAAGAAGCACCTAAGGAATAACCAAATGTTTATAAAGAGCCTTAGGATTAGGAGCATGCTAAGGAACAATAATAATCAAGAGCTCAATTAGCTTCGGAACTTGCACAAGACATGAAGAAAGTATATCCACCCAATTTTGATGGTACAATTCTGGATGATGGATTCAAAGCCTAACTTATAGAGATATAAAAATATTTAGAGATTTGAAATTATTCTAAGGCAACCAAGGTTATTTGGGGAGCCTCCAACTAACTGGTGAAGTAACAAGTTGGTGGTCCAATAAAAAGATAGAGATGGGTCTTGACTCCACCACCACCATTTAGGAGCAGTTGTAACCTTACTTAGAGCACAATAGATATCCCAATTATACTCTCATCATAAGTTAACAAATCTCCAAAATCTAAAACAAGGGGATTTATTCATAAATGAGTATCAATAATAATTCAAAAGATCTTGAAGTATGTATTACAGTACCAAGATAATGAATATTCTTAGATCAAGTAATACATCATGGGATTAAAACCCCAAATTGGGTGTGAAGTGGATGTTCATGGTCCATCCACCATGGACCAAGTTTTTGAGAAAGTATTTGAGCAAGACCAAAAGTTAAAATCACTTACTGAGGTTAGATAAAAACTATAAAATAAGTTTAGAAGCTCAAAAATAACTGTCAATAATAATAACTAGAAATAGAATGGGAATTCCAAGAACTGAATCAATAGTTAGAATGGGAGGTTCAATAATGCTTCAAAGAATAAGAAACCTAGAAGTAGTTTCAAAGAAGGATTCAAGGGAGGAAATCAATTTGAGAGGAATGGACCACTTGGTTGATGATTTACATGTGGAAGAGAACATTATGCTAAGGACTATCCTCGGTGGAAGATAAATGGTAAAAATAAGAACTCATCTACCTATACATCACAACAGGGAACCTTCTAGTAGTGCATCTATGTAGTAGTTGAAAATCATCAAGATGAATTTCAAGCTTCTCCCATTGAATTTTTATGTACCTTTTTTGAGCACCTTATTTCCATTTTGATAGATATAAAATCCACTAAGTATTTTCTCTCTCTTATAATGTTAAGTAAATAATCTAGGAAATTTAGTTTTATGGCAAATGCATAGTCAGTTTAATACGAGAATGAGTCTAAGGTCAACATTGATAGGTTTTAGGCCCTAGATTTTGTAATAATATATTCTAAGTATTTTATAGACATAAGCATAGAATATCAAGGGTCAAGAGTAGGTGCATAATACCATGACATGGAAAAGAGAAACATAAGGGAAAAATGTAAAAGACCTTAGATCGGAAAGGTGAGTCATGAAAGAGAAAGAAGTAAAGAATGACTAAAACACACATGACATGGAGAAGTGAAAGACTAGAATAAGAGTGCAAAGAATGGAGGTGGTTACAAAGTAGTTTTTGGAAGTAATGGAGATTAATGAGAGCCCAAATCTAAAACTAGTTTGCAAAAGAAGAGGAACATGAACATGAAAGATCTAGCATAAATAGGGTACATATAGATTATTAGGCCTAAGTCAATAGGAATTAATTTTAATGGCTCTCTAAAAATCATTGTTGTTAATGGTAATTGGTTAGTCGTCACTTTTATATTATTGATGTAACCGAAGGCAAGGGGTATACTTGTGTATAAATACCCCTTAGCTTGATTTAGAAAGTGTTGTTTCCATGGTTAGAATTGACAGATTCATTGTTGGATTCATTATTGATGCTATTATATGTAATTGTGAAGTGGTTATCAATATAAAATTGAAGATATAGTGTAATAAAGGAAGCATCTTGTAATCTTATTTAATGAAAGCACTAGAATCCTTACTTGGTTGTAAATCATGATCTATTGAACTCTATAGTGTTGACTTTGCTTTTATGATAATAGATATATGAATTATATGAATTCATCAAATTACTAAATTTAGACTAATGTTGGTAGTAATAATGACTAAACATAGCAACTCAAGCACCTAAGTAAGATAGATTTGACAAACCACCATCATGTAGTAGAATCAACAAGGATTAGTCTAGGTTAGACATCTCGGGTGAGTGTACAAGGTTACTCCTCATGTGATATGTTGTCACATAATTTCATTGGAAACTTATTTCCATTGTGCATGTAAATAATACTAAGTTACATGAAGTTAAGGAAAAAGACCCAACATTTTGGTTTCATTTCTAGTACCCAATGCACTTGTTAGCACAACGGTAGAAAAATGCTTGAACAACTATCTTTGGAAAATGTCAAGTGTTGGGTTACTACCATAGAAAAGAACTTTGCACTCTAGTATCTTAAACTAAAAGTTTTTACATGTGCATGGGTAGATCAACAAATATATGATTCTCTATATGAAACATTCTTTGTATAATTACCTATTCACTTACATGTTTGTATTTTGGCATATGCACAAGACTGTTCAAGAAATTACAGATGAAAAGATTCCTAGTCAATAGAACATCAAAAAGTCATAGATAAGTTGAAAACTTCTTGGACATGATAAATATGTGTCTATGGAAGGTAAAAATTAATAGATATATTTTGGAATACACGGTCTCTATGTATTATTTTTTAAAAGATACATAGTTTAACTTTCTAAGGGAACCACATAGGAGGTATCTCAAGCAATTTATTTTAGAAATTAAGAAGCTTATGTTTGATTCTAAAATTGAGAACTTCCCCATGGATAGATAAACTCTCTTACACATGATAAACATGATTGGTGGGTAAAAGGAAGGGTATGTGTTAGTATGAGATTGGTAGTTTAACATGGAAGTCAGATAGTGAGAATTGTGGAAGCATGAGTATGATGAAGCTAGGCAAAAGGATATGAGAGGTAGCGATTCCAAAGGTAAGTATGAGGATACTAGAGGTGTCAAAAGAATCCATAAGAGGGTAGAAAATCATGGTGACTACTCTCTAATTATTGATTTGTGCCCTTCATTAGAATAAGTACACACAAAAAAATTAGGACAAACATGATAGTGAAACCCAATCCAAATAGACCCACTTCCCCCACCATAGTGTATGCTCATGCATTTGAGTTTGATGAAATTATTGTTAGAAATTAGGATGTTGATAGCATAAAATCTAAATTTAAATCTAAAATCAAAATTGTAGAGGAGTCTTTAGAAGTATAAGATCAAGCTAATAATTTACCATTGATTTCTACCTTGTTATTTCAAGAATAACCTATGGCTCATCTTGGAATGCTTAATTGACCAAATCTAACTAGTGGGTAGACTATAGGACCAATAATAACTAATCAACCTCCCCCAATGCCCATTATCTCTAGTGCACCTATTATTGCAAGAGGCATGGGAGGTAGTACCAATACTAGTTTTAATCAAGTTGGAGGATCATGCAGTGGTGTAGGAGGCACTGGTGAACTACCACATCAGGGTTTAAGAGAAATTAGAGGAACACCACAACAAGGTCCACTACAACCATCCAATGTACCTACAGTCTTTTATGAGATGACACTTCACTTACCTAAATATCAAGGTGTTGAAAATGCAATAAAACATGTTCATAAGTGTGAACTCATTTGGTGAGTGGGGGTATCACTTCTTGAAAAGGAAATGTAACTCAATTTTCCACATATTTATTTGATCATGCGCATAAATCATATCACAAATTTGATCCCCAATAAGCAAATATGAATTATGAATTGTTAAAGAATGCTTTTCTCTAAGAATTTGAGATCCCTAAATTTAAGCAATAAAGTATTGATGTCTTAAAAGATATCAAGCAAGATATCATAGAGAGCATGCACACGTATGATGCATGTTTCAAAATTATAATTTTAAGCTATCATTTGAGATTAACTTGTCACATCATGCTCATTGGTTTATGGGAGGTTTATTATTTCCATTCTAACAAGCCTTATCTCATAATACTTTCATTAAACCATGTGGGGCACTATAATATGCCCTCTACACCAAAGTTGTGGGAAGTATAGATATGGGGATCAACCCCTTTATGAAGGATCATATCACTACAATGGATTATAAATTGGAGAATATTATGGCCAATAATGCCCATGACACATGCATTAACTTGTGGTGAGTTGACTATGAAGTGGAAGGCCATAATAAGAACAACTATCCACAAAAGAATGTTTGTGATATATTGAAATAGTCTTATGAGATTTAAAATGATGATCATGATGTAAGGATTTATCCCTTCATTCAACACACCACCCAAGCTAAAGTATCACTATATTGTAAAATAATTGATGCATATATGCATGATACCAATGACTATCAATTCATTAATTAAATTCATGAATTACACACATAAGGTACACACCAAACTTACATAGATAACAACTAAGAGGATGGTAGAGGTCAATAATTTAGAGTTTGAATAGATGTAGAGGTGGTTTTTTTCCACCTAGGACATGTTACAAATATGGCTCTTTAGACCATTATCAGTACAATTACATGGTCTATTAAACTTGCTTTTTTGCCACAATGAGCATCTACTAGAAGAATGTCCTAATTTGTATGCTACCATTACTAAAGAATGAAATGATAAAGGCTTAGAGATGATACATGTTACAAAAACTCCTAATAATTAGTAGAGACTACACCTTATCACTCCACTATTTAGACCCAAGGTGAATAACACTACACAGAGTGGTGCTCATTCTCAACTAGTTTCAAATCCACCTACTAAAAAGGTTCAGCATGAAGAACCTCATACACAACATGATCTTGATGCTTAATGATAGAAAGAACTATTTCTCAAGATAATGGTATTGGTCTAGGAACTGCAAGGTGAAATTAAGTTATTAAAGGATAAAGATGCTAAAATATGGGTTGACATGCAAAGAGATACGGTACCCATGGATTTAGGGCATGATTAGTTATGTAATTTGTATAAACTCTTCCTTAATAAATACATCATTCCTCTCCTCAAAATGTTTTTATGACAATCAATGTAAAAACGTTTGGAAGACCATCATTTGAACCATGTGCGATGACAAGTGACCCATATTTAACCAAACCCATAATATGACAAAGGGGTCTATGTCAATATGTCTATTGATGGTTGGATGATCCATGAAATCTTGGTAGACATTGGCATGGAGGTTAATTTTTTAACTAAATACGCTTGGATAAAAAAGGGGATCCCCACTTTGTATCCCTCCCCACACGTTTTGTTCATGGCCAATAAGACCCATGCACTACCCATAGGCATTATTAAAGATTCCACCATCAACATTTTAGGTGCCCCATTTAATGGTGATTTTGAAGTAATTAATCTTGCTAAAATTGATGACTTCCCTGCTCTTTTGGTTTGACATTGGTGATATGCAAACAATAATGACTTGTGTTTCAAAAAGAGGTATAACAGATTTGAGAATGACACTCAATGCATAGTCATACCTCTAAATAATGACCAAGGACCCCACTTTGTGGAGCCCATTGATTTTGATGAGGATGTTAATATAATTTATAACATTACTTATCAAAAACATGAAAATGTGGATCCTACACCTGATGACTCATTGTGATGGGAAGACACTTAGTTTATTTTTGACACTACTAGTATCGCTTACAACCAATGGGCTCAAAGTACATATGATATAACAAGGCACATATGTGGCATCTTAGAAAACCATTTAAATTACCTTCCACCAAAGGTTTCTTAGTACCACAAAACTATTTCCCTCATTGGTGGATGCTTGATGGATGGCCCACCCTTATAATTATACCAGGCACCTAGGTTTCATAGAAAGATGGAGGTCTATAAATACTTATAGTAATTAGAGGCTTGCTATTTTAATGAGGATGAAAGGTTATACATGACCACCTTTCTATTTCAACGCATAGATACTCAATGGTAATCTACTCATTGGTACTAATTGGATACGTTGTAACAAGTACGCACACCCATGCATAATTGTTTACTCCATGACAACCATGCTCACTCCACCCTAAGTTATATTGGTATTACTTCTACATAACAACATATAAAACAATGTGAAAGCTTTTGGAGTTATGTAGAAACATTTTTACTGTAATTCTTGTGGGTACATGCATTATATGGTACCTTATGTGCCTAAGATAGAGCATGGTATTTTCACCAAGAAACACATAGAGGCATGAATACCTGGCACTGCATCAAACACGGTCTACTTTCCACCTTTGCATTTTCTTCACGAAACACATAATTGAATTTGATTATGAAAATGATCTATTGGGTCATTGTGGGTAATCATGCACTGGTTAAAGACTAAATACAACACATATGGTGAAAGTGAGGACAATTTATCCATCTACCAAGAACTTGATACTCCTACCATGACTCAGTTAGAACTAGACTTCTAATTTGAAAATGCCCATCAAGAATAGATCTAAAAGGACAAGAAAAGGTTGTGTACCAAGTTGATAAGGGTACCAATTATGGTCAACTGGAGCCACCATTTAACCACTTAAATCTACATATATAGTGTGGGACATGTGATGTCATAGATATGATGTAGTTCAATAAAAAATCATATTATGTGCAACTAAAGATGGCTAAATATAACATTTAAAGAGATGATGTACCTAAACTAGCCAAGATCAGAAATTACTGGTCTAATGTTGAGATAACCAAGATCTTTGAAATTTTACATGAGTACTGAGACATTTTCCCATGCATCTACATGGAAATGAATTAAGCACATCCATCCTTCAATAAAATTCACATCAATTTGGTTGAAAGCATTCAACTAGTGAGGAAATGACCATATTATATGAACCTAAATTTGTGCACTTAGGTTAAAGAGGAAATCGATAGCATGTTGCACATTAGATTTATTACTACCATTGATGAATTTGAATAGGTTAGTCCTATGGTGATCAACATCAAGAATGATGGTCACATTCACATTTATGTGGACTACATGTTATTTAATGCAGTATGTGTAATGGACCCTTTTCCAATGCCTTTTACCAAGGAAATTTTAGAAGATGTTTCTAGGTGTGAGATCTACACATTCACTAATGACTTTTCTAGCTATCACTAAGTCCAAATTTATGAAGAAGACAAGGCAAAGATAACCTTTACAATTGAATGGGTTTTTTTGCATACAATGTTATGCCTTTTAGCCTAAAAAATGTGTTGGATGTGTTCTCATGAATTGTGGTGGAGGTTTTCAAGTATTTCATCCATAAGTTCCTTTAGGTCTACTTGGATGTCTAGATCATGTATGGTTTAATGTGCGACCATTGTGATAATCTATACCTCATGATTGAATATTGTTGATAGATTTAGATTTCCCTAAATATGAATAAGTGCATATTTTCCACCCCATTTGGGATCCTATTGGGACATATTATTTGATAGGATGGACTATCAGTGGATCTAACTAAAATTGCATTCATTGTATAACTACCAACTCCAAGCACTCAATGTGAGATCTATGAATTCTCAGGTGACATGGGGTATTATAAGAAGTATATTTGGGGTTATGCTAATATAACAACATTGATGGAGGAAATACTCAAGCACAATGGCCTAATCTTATGGATGACTCAACATCAACAAGAATTTGAGAACTTGAAAGATAAATGGGTGACTTCATCCATTCTCTAGTTCCCAGACTAGAACCAACCATTTTATGTACATGTCTATGCTTCAGGCATGGTAATAGGTGTTATCCTAACATAACTGAATGAGGGAAACCTTGATCATCCTATTTAGTTTCAATCTAAAATCTCACACCATCAGAACATAACTACTCCACAATTGACTGTGAGGATTTATCAATGATTTATGAACTTATAAAGTTTTGCTAGTACTTGTTGGTAACTCCATTTGTATTCTACATGGATTATGAAGTGCTTAAGTATTTGGTATATTAATCTAGTCTTTAATAAATGCATATATTGATGGATTGTTATTTTTAAATAATTCTAATTCCTTATGGTCATAAATCCAATCAAAGTTAATTTTAAACCCGAGCATCTCTCACATGTTCAATCTATTAAACCATCACATGCCATAGAGGATGATTTACCTGATGTATAATTTTCAAAGTTATGCATGTGCCTAAATAATTGGAATAAATTATGTATTTTCTTACAATAGGGTCTATTGAAAATAAGCTTACCACCCAAGAGAAAAAGAAACTAGTGTGGATTGCCCCATTCCAACTTATTGGTAGATACCTATACAAACTTGGTCAAGATGAAGTATCAAAAAGGTTTGTAACATAAAATTTAAAACCTGACCATCTCTCACATGTTCAATCTATTGAACCATCACATGCTTTAGAGGATGATTTACCTGATGTACAATTTTTCAAGTTATGCATGTGCCTAAAGAATAGGAATAAATTATGTATTTTCTTACAATAGGGTCTGTTGAAAATAACCTTACCACCCAAGAGAAAAAGCAACTAGTTGTGCGCATTGCCCCATTCCAACTTATTGGAAGATACCTATCCAAACTTGGTCAGGATGAAGTACTAAAAAGGTTTGTAACACAAAATGAGCACATAGAATTCCTCCAGGAAGACAATGAGGGAATTTTTGGAAGACATTATGCTAGTGACACCACAACATGAAAGGTTATACTAATTGGATTGTGGTGGCCCACTTTATTCAAAGATTCTAAAGCTTATGAATACCAATATGATATATGTTAGTGTGTAGGTAAACTAAATCAATGAGATGTTATGCCTCTTAATCTAATACTTTATCATGAACCATTTAAGAAGTGATCTATTGATTTTATTGGGCCTATTCAACTAATTTCATGATGAAATAGCGTGTGGTATATCATTACTATCATAGATTATCTCACATGTTGGGTTGAAGCAACATCGATAAGTGATTGTACTGCTACAACCTTTACCATATTTCTATGGGAACATATCATCACAAAGTATGGATGCTCTCTAATTTTAACAAGTGATTGTGTCACTCATTTTCTTAATGAGACAATGTGCATCCTCTTGGATAAATTCTTGATTATGTACCATAACACCACTCCATACCACCCTGAAGTTAATGCCATGGTTGAAGTCTTCAACAAGATCTTGGGTAACACATTGATCAATATTTATAACATCGATCACACTGATCAGAATGATCGAGTTTATGTAGTCTTATGGGTGTATCATACCACATACAAAAGGTTGTATAAGAAATCTCCTTTCAATCTTGTCTTTGACATTGAATAAGTTTTACCAATTGAGTTCATTGTGTCCTTTTTATGTATTACACATGTATGCAGATTAGATGATGAAGAACCCCTAAAATCATGCCTAGATGTTCAACTTAAATTGGATGAAACACACTTCCTCTCACATTAGATCCAAGGAATAGAAAAACAAAAATAGAAATCTTGGTATAATTGACATATCAAAACCAAGGGTTTTCATCTTGGTATACACATGATTGTCTATGATTCAAAGTTTATACACCATTCAAGTAAACTAAGAATCCATTGGGATCTTCCATTTATTAATCATGCTATCCATTTTATAGGCACTTACAAATTGAAACAATTGGATGGCCAATTCCTACCAGGACATTTCAATGGTAGTTGGCTCTAGCCCTACCATTCTATGTAATTATTCATTTAAAAATTAAGGCATATGCCATGAAGTTAGTCATTTCATTTTTAAGTAAGTATCATATTGGTTGTGCATATTTTTGTAATTAGTTTGATATTTTTTAATACTATGGTATTTAACACTCTATTTCTCTATCTTTCTTGACATTAATTTCACTAAGCTATGATGTGGAGGACCATGCAAAAATTTTAAGGTGGGATGGGTTTTAAATATGGATACATTACATAAGATAAAAATGCATAAATGAATCACAAAAAAGGTAATGTGCAAGAGAAAACATGTAAAGAAAGCATGTAAGAGGAGGCATGTGAAGGAAGTACTAAAGTAAATGATTGAAAAACCACATGGGATCATAGAGAAAGATCAGATAACTTATAAAACAATATTGTGTGTAAGATACAACACAAGGAGAAGGTGAATAAAATAGTGTGTGTGAAGGATACACACAAGAGATAACATGAGGCATACAAAAGGTGGCACATGAACCAAGAAAATGGAATGAAGATGGTAAAGGAAATGTTGTCACAAACTGGGTTAGACTAGGAAAAGGGAGTTCCTACCATGAAAATGGAATATTTAAATTATTAAAGTTGGCATGCAATAGGAGGAAGGTGCAATAATTATCAGAGAAAAGATGGGACATGCAGTTACTAAAAATAGAGTGGTATGAATGGAAAGTGTGCCAAATGGACATGAAGGCATGTTGTTTAGAGCATTAACATCTGAAGTGATGGATAGTGATGTGGAGAAAATTAATGTAGCGTAGAGGAGTTAATGTAAAATTTTTGGATTATTATAAAATTCCATAAGGCTTCTCGTTTCCATTTTTTTATGATTTAAAACTAGAAACATTAAGATCTTGAACAAGTAAAAACCAATGACAAAGAAGGTGATTATGCAATGCTCCCATTTACAAACTTGATAGAGAGATTGAAGCAATGTGTATTCAAGGAAAGAAAAGTATAAATGCATCCACACAAATAGATAAGAGAAGTTATATGTTATAGGTGATAAGTCCACCATTAGAGGTGGTTGAATTAGGGAGCTGAAGCATTTTAGGTCTAGTAAAGAGAAGTCAAGATGTACTTTTTTGGGATAATTGGTTGGCCACATGTTAACCTTTAGGGACCCCAGTTGGTGATGTGGACAAAGTGGAAAGGTAGGAAAATAGATTAACTTCTAATTATTTCTTAAGTTGAAGAGTTTGAGGGCATAGGAAAAGGATTTCTTGTGTTCATTTGCAAAGAATGAGGTCTTGTGTTCATTCAGGAAGAAGTTTCTAGTGAGATCAACATGCAAGGTGAGGACTTAACAAGGTTGAGAGAAGGGACTCCTATAGGAAAACACCAAAAATGGCATGTATGGGGAAAAAATCCATTAAAATTCTATCTCCCACTCCTATTTTGATTGAAGAGATGCAATACCTAGAGATGGTGTTGCATGTGGATGACTAGGAGTCTAAGGTTTCCACTTGTCAGTACCTAGACTATAATCACTATTAGACTAGAAACAAAGCTAGCTTATAACATGACTATAAGATATAGCACTATAATTCCATAAATGAGATCACCTATGATATCATAACCTATAAATTACTATAGGATGTGGGGGTGCTCTGATTCTTCAAACTACCATATTTTTGGAAATCGTAGGAGGAAGTTCAATTCCTAATATCCTGTGTTCACAAAGACTACCTCTACTTTACTTGGCATAGAATAAGGATAACCCCTAAATAGATCAGTAGAGTAAATGAGTTACTTTGTTTTGGAGTTGATCTTGATGTATACCTTAAATATTAGGAAACTTTTGATATAATGGTGGTGGCGTTAAAGTATAAGAAATAAGGCCATGCTATGTACATTACTATCTTAGAGGATCCCACAATTTGAATAGTTACACACTTGGCCTTGACCAAGCTAGGGGTAATATATAGGTGAAAGGATGTGGATATGGTCCACCTCTATTTTGTTATCTAAATGGATAAGGGAGCAAAGTACAATTACGCCCTATACTTTGCCAAGAAAATTGTGTAAGATGTAGAGAAGGCACATCATCTATCCAACTATAAGTTTCCCTGGGGCACAATTTTACTAATTCTAGCTTTTTATGAGATTGGAATCTTAGATTACTTAGTCAAATCACTAAAGTGGGTTGACCCACAAAAACATAAGTCCCCTGTCAAATGGTTAAAGAAATTAACTTGCCCCAACACCATCACACCCTCATATAAAGCCAAGATGAAGGGTTGGTTTGATGGTAGGAAGGAGGCATTTGGGAAATAGTGGCATGTACCCAAATATTTTCTCACATATATATAATTTTATGCTCATTTTTCTATAAATTAACACTATTCTCTCACATGGATCTAGATGGAAACGACAAACAATTTTTTAGGGTGGCTTAAATTACCCTATGCTTGTTGGAATAAAGATGATTGAGAGGGGTGGGAGGTAAATTAGTATCCTTATAAACTCTTACTTTCATTTCAATATATATTATAATCATTCATCAAGCAACATCATCATATGAGAAATATCAACTAACATAGTAAAGAAAAAATACACATAACAAGTATGAACACATCATCTACGTGGGAAAATCTCATAGGGAATAAAATCCACTAACCATAAATTAGACAATAAGTCCTATAAAGCAATTAATTAAATTTATATGAACACCCAGTCAACTTGGAGCACTAACCCTAGTCTATCAAGTACCAGCTTGATAGAAACTTTAGCAAGCACCCACTTTCAAGGAAGCACCAACTCCTTTAATGACTCAGCCCCAACTCATTCACCTCTTAACCAAGCACCCAATAAATAAAGTATACTTATGCCTTACATATTTTTACTTATTTAAATATTCAATAAATTATGGTCCTCTTATTCATCTCTTCACATACTTCTATTCCTCTCAGACTAACCTCTAGCCTTCTTCACTCAACTAGCCCTCTTCTTGACTTGATTAGGTCATATGACCTTGATCCTCATATTTAGACCTTTTTATATATATTAATGACACCCATATAATTGTATTAATTATCTATTCCTTCTCATATTTTTGCTCTTTTATTCTTTTTCACACTTCCTTATCTCACTTACTAAGTAGGACTAATTAGTTTTGTTCTTATACAAGTCAATTATTATCACACACCTTGGTCGGCCATGCACACTTACATACTTGGATCATACTTACAATAGGTATTATAAATTTTTTAAAACATGAATCAAATAAAATAATAGGTCAATCATATAATATAGAACCAAAACCTCTTTGAGGCCTTAAGGAGACCTAATCCTATTAGGCCTTAATTGGATCACGTACACATTGTCTTTCTTGAATTGTTTCAAAATTCCACATACATTAGGAAAACATAATATTAAACTCAAATATACCTTATTAAAATTAACTTTAGTTCCATAACACATTTTAGGTTTAACCACTACTTAAACCCCTTCTCAAAACACTGTTCACAATAGGCCTATGCATATAGAAAAAATATGTCTTAAACAATTGAAGCAATAACACCATTTTGACAGACAAAAATAAAAAAACACAATATATAAAGAAGAATCATGACCTAAATTTCATAAAATCCTTAATTATATTCTTAAAATTAGGGTACACAGGCTCAAACTCTTCTCTGTAAGATGCTTACTTTGAATTGCCAACTGGCCTCAAAACATAGTCAAGGAAATATGAACTTATAACACCTAAAGTAACATACTCAAGGGAAATGGGTGCTCTTTCAGAATTTGAATTAGCTGGTTTGCAGGTAGGCAGGAAATTGGTCGAGGAGAATCTGGTAGGAGGTACAGACCCTGGAGGAATTGTAGGAGGTGTTGAGAAGAATGTTGGGTCAGAATCTTTGGTTGATGTGGATAATGGAAAGTCTTCATGCGGATCTGATCCTTTTTGTGGGGTCTGTGTCCCCCCACTGGATTCCCCTTTTGCTTTTCATGTGTTGGGGTAGGAGCTTGAAAAGGATAAAGATAATGTTGATTCTAACAAGGAAAAGTCCTCAAACGGGCTGAAGGCAAGGTTCTCAGAATGAAGGATGTGGTCATCTCTATTTTGCAAGAAACCTATTGGAAAATCTCTTTTCCCATCGGTGACTACTAAGTCTTGCTGGGAGAAAGGTGAGTTTCAAGTTTTTATTCTAGATCCTTTAGTAGATTTTTCTGTGTCCTCCATGGATTTCACCCTAGTGGGAAAAATTTTAGGAGCAAGACCAGATCTAGAATCTCTTACAAAAATGGTTAAAAGGAAATGGGTTATTCGAGGAAAGGTAGATATTGCACCAATGTCGAATGGTTTCTTCTCGTTTATCTTCAATTGTAAGGAAGACATGAATATATTTATTTGTGGAGGACTGTGGTCTTTTGGTAAATTCTCTCTCACTATTAAAAAATGGGAGCCTAACATGGATCTCTCAGATTCTTTTTTCTTAACCACTCCCATTTGGGCTAGACTTCCTAGTCTCCCTTTAGAATTTTGGCATGAGGATATTTTTAAAGGTATTCCCAGTTCTTTTGGTGAACTTGTGGCATTGGATAATGCTATGGCTACTAGAACCAAACTTCAAAGTGCCAAACTTTATGTTAAAGTGGCAGACCTGAATCATCTCCCAGAAAAGGTGGAACTAATATCCAAGCTTGGTAAAAAACTCAAGAATTATTTTTTGAATATTTGCCCAACTCTTGCTATGCTTGTAAGAAACAGGGGCATCTGGTTAAAAATTGTCCCTCCAAAAGTAAAAATCATCCTAGTAGTGTTTCAGATGGGAAAAAGACCAAGGTCCAACAAAAGAAAGTATGGAAACCCAAAGAAGATCATCACCAAGAACAAAAGAATAATGAAGATTCTAAAGCTCCACATGCTGAGGCAGATAAAGAGCCTTCTTTTGAAGATCCTAAAGCTCCACATGTTGAGGCGGATAAAGAGCTTTCTTTTGAGAAAGAAGGACATGGTTTTCAATCAAATACCATAATACCTAAACAAAGAATAGATGATCTGACAGATCTATCAAAACAAATCATTTTCTATCAAAGGATAGAAGATCGATGGAGAGATGTAGATGACAAAATTGTGCTAGAGGAAGGTGAATTCTTAGCTTAAGCTAGAAATAAATCAGAGGAGGGAGATCTTCTTTTTTCTCAGTCCAGGGAGATCTAGGTGTTATCTCAGGCTGATAATGACTTTCCTTTGGATGAGCCTCCTCCCTTAAAAGTTGTGAAAGATAATGGAGAAAACTCAAAGCATAAACTAAACCAAAGAAAAAGCGTTGAAAAAAAGATCAATACTAAGGGGGTAGAAACTAGAAGCAGCAAAAAGATCAACAAACTAAGGCAAAACCTCTTGCTTCTACTCTGAATAAATCTAGAAAAAGAGTTGAACATCATTCTAAGGTGAAACCGAATTTTGGTTCCCCGAATAAACCTAGAATAAGATCCACTAAGAAAACTAGAGAGCTAGAAAGTATGCAAAATATTGCTAATGGTAGGCAGGCAACTATTCTAGATTTTACCCCTAAAAAATAGATATAAAATCATTACTTGGAATATCAGGGGGCTGAATATTATTCATAAATTGGATATTGATGTTGTCCCTGTAAAACCTGATTTTGATGCTGCTCTTTAGTAGGTTTCAGGAATGCTTTTCCTGGTGGTTGTTAATGCTTTATATTTTTTGATTCTGTTAAAGGGTTTTGGGGTCCCTTCAAAACCTGCTTTTACCATAATATAAAACATACTCAAGGGATTAAAATGAATTAATATTATATTAAAAACCCTTGTAATAATCTCTAACAAAAATATCATAAGATATAATGGCAACTATTAGTCTTGCATACCAATTTGTTGATCTTCTCTCTCATAGTCCTTACCAAGCCAAACAAGCCATTTTGTATTTAATGTTTTAACCTATTAAACTAAATCTAACTTTAAAACCTTATAAAAGCATGGATAAGTGATATATTTTCAAAAAAACATCATTATATTCATTAAACTCTTTAATTCATAATATAAGGCTTCAAACTCATCACTATACCTTGTTCACTCAAAACTCTTAGTTTTCTTCAAAGATCAGTCATGGTGACTCTAAATTTCAACACATGTGTAGACAAATTCAAAGACTCATAATTTATGAATATGTTTCTTATAGATATTTATAACATATAAAAGCACAAATACACTAAGGTATAATGACAAATGTTATACATATAGACCAATCTCTGGACCTCTCTCCTCATAGGCAAATTAGAACCAGATAAGTCAACTTCTGAGAAACATTTTGTCATATATAATGATCTTAAAATATTTTATCGAATATGAAAATGTATTAAAGGTATTGAAAAAAATATCCATGTAATTGGATTCATCCATAATCCATGATAATACATCCCTAATTAACTTCTTACTTTTGCCTAATTTTTTCACTGTTTGCATCATTAGGTTTGTTAACGATAGGTCAACTTGTATGATCGGTTTAGAATACCTAAAAGATATAAAATACTCAAAACCCAAAATGGACACAAAATAAAAGTCTCATACTTTTTCCTCCAATGATTTTCATACTTTGACTTGGTCAAATCTTTTTGTTACACTAAATTTTTGAGGAATAAGGACTTTCTTATAGGGTCCACTCACTCACCTATGAAACCAATCATACTTAGAGAATATTGGGAGAGTTTAATACAACCTACAATCACTTATATATACATTTTAGAACATTATGGGTAATTTTTATCAATATCTTCAAAATCAGGTCATTGTTAGGGTTTTTTGAGGGTTTAAACCATCTTCCAGTTTTGATGATCATTCATAAAGATTAGTCCCTCATTCCAAAAAAAAATTATTGTAAATTTGAGATAGGAACATTTACCATATATAATTAATATCTTAGGTCCTCATGTATATGTTTCACATTCCAAAGAACACTTAAAAAACCATCTTGAGTAGATAACTCTTCATCATGTGCACTTGAGAAACCTCAAAACCTCTTTTCATGCCTTTTCCTACAAAATTTGACCTCATACTTGGTCAAAACACCTATTAAAACCTATCACACCATTTAAAATGCTCACATGTTCATTATTTCCTTGGAAACTTATCTCGATACCCCATTAGGCCATGCTCTCTCTATTTACTTTCTTATACCTTGACCTACAAGTCACATTAGGCCTTCACTCTAACCTTATAACCACTTTAAAACATATTAGAATATCATTTACATTCCATAAAACCTCCTATAATTATTAATCACTATCAAACATTCTTAATATGTCTTGTCAATAGCTCATGATGCCTCATTAGGCTAAGCAGGGTATAGAGGTGGTCTGGTTGCATACTAGGTTTGTAGGTCTTACCCATGTAGGCTCACCCTGAGACTCACCTAAGTTTTAGTGCCTCATATTCATGATAAAAAAAAACATTATAAAACCTATTATGACTCTTTTCATTCATATCACCAAGCCACCATGCTCAAACCTTCTCACTAGGTCTTTTCATGCTATGACTAGTCTTAGGTCACTCAAGTACTTAACCTTCATGCATCTTTTCATGTTCTCAACACCTCACTATCATGACTAACATATAAATCTCATTACATAAAACATATTTACATGTTAAACTAATACCATACATCTTATCACATGCCTAAGACCACTTATCTTTCTCCTCATGCCATGACTAGGCCATGATAAGACTCCTTAAGTTCTTGTACTTGAAATAAGATCTGATTTTCAAGAACTTATCCTAAAATAAAATTGATATAGAAATAATATATCCTTTACAATCCTAATAACATATAAATCACTATGCTACCATGCCTCTTTATTCACAAGACTAAGCATCCTATGCTCATACCTTCTCAATACACCACAAGGCTCCAACACTTGACAACTTACCATGATCTTCACTAGAGCAACACCAATCTTGACACAAGCCTTCTAAAAAAAAGACAAAATTTAGAAACAAAATTGACCATTGATTATCTTTTAAAACTTCATGTTGATGCCTCAACTATCATTTATTACCTAGACATCAACCTTCACTCATGTATACCTCAAAGACCACTCACCATGCATCTTTACCAGATGCATCAAAATAACAATAACAATACACTTTGACATTAATTAAATTAGTTTTACATCAATTATAACATTATTCAAAAAAATCCCCCTTTATCATTGATGGAAAAACATATTATAGTCTGATCAATCTCTTCTCCCTCAAACTGGTCTTTCTCCCCCTTTGACATTAATGACAAAGGATCTTCCATAAGTAGATATCTGATCCTTGGACCTAAACTTCAATAAGACACATAATGAAATTCTAACCAAATACTCACCTTAGTATCATTATTTATTTAAAATAAATTTTGAAAATCACTTTCTCCCCTTGAGTAGATACTACCTCTAAAAGACATTATATGGTACATAATCTTTAGAAACTATAGCAACCACCCATGGAAATGCTCTTTATTTTATGAATGACCTCACTCATGAAAAATATTTTATGCACCTAACCACTACTAAATATACTCTACAAATTATCTCTATTCACTTTTTATATCTACCTTATGCAAAATGCATCTTTACAATATGCTCCTTGATATCAATGTTGATCACTAAGCAGAGAAGATAATGCTCAATAATCTCACCTTGAAGCTATCACTCAAGATATCATAATCCATTCAAACACTATGAAAACAATCTCTTCTAATATTTTCTAAGCTCCATAGGCCATATCTGATCCATATACATCATGACAACCCTTCTTGTGTAGTTCATTGCTTATTTGGACTGTAGAATATCTAGTTTATAATTTTTCAGACCTATATCTTTCTTGATCACCATCACCTCTCACAATCAAGGAATATCAATCATATAGACCCATGATACATGACCCAAAGGTCAACTTCAAATTCCTAGAGCAAACACACATAATTCCTATAAGCATAAAACATCTTTTAAATCAATGCTTGTCCACCATGTTTATTAGGTCTGTCTGCAATCAAAGATATTTTTCCAAGGGAACAATATAATCTTCCATGTTGGAGTAAAGATCACTAATATTATGTATATATGTCATATTCATATTTTATTCTTACATAAATATTTCTCCTTTATGTCTCTCAATTCACCATAGCATGTACATCATCATGACATCTTCCTTGCATCATTTTGTAAACTATGTTTGTGCTTACATGCTTTACTATGACAAACCTCTATCATAGCTTATCTTCTTCATGATATTCAAATTTAGACAATACAATATGTAACTTGGTACTCTATGACCTTAAGTTTATCGTGATTCACATAAAAAACTCAATTCTCTTTCAAAACTAGATCAACAGACATAATCATGAAACATTTCATAAATAATGCTCCCCTAACTCCATGTTTACCTCTATCTAGATAACAAAATCAACCACTCTCTTGACAAAGAACTCAGAGCTACTAAGATATTCCTTAGATTAGGCATATATCAATTAATGTAGAAACTCAACAAAGAAGGATCATATAAAACTACATAACCATGCTTTCCCTTTTATCTTCATACCTTCTTGACATACAACACATGTCAAAGCTCAACAAGAATCCATCATGATTCCACTTAATGATGAGTGTTTCCATGAAGCCTAATGGAGTCACCCCTTTCATTGGGCATTAAAATAATATAAATTCAAGAGATTCCTATATCACCATATTCTTACAAGACTAAAAATTATTCAATGTCCTTCTCTACTTGACTAACTTAGGATTGACCTTTGATTTGGCTTCTACATAATCCTTTTAAGATGGCAAAGAATACTCTTGACATTCTTTCAAATCTGACTTATATTCTATAGTAAAAAACATCCAACTTAGGTTTACCAGTTGATCATGATTCACCTTATCATCCTTATTCTTCTCATTCAAATATACCAATACCATCATTCTTTGGTAGACCATCATTACTATCATGATAAACACAGTCATCATCATAATCCAAGCTTATGATTTTTAGGATCACCTTTAGGCTGTTAGGCCTATCTCAAAGGACCATGCTCTGATACCAAATGTTGGAATAAAGATGACTAAGAGTGGTAGGGGAGGTGAATAAGTGTCCTTATAAACTTTTAATTTAAGTTAAATATATATTTTAGTCATTCATCAAGTAACATCATCATATGAGCAATATCAACTAACATAGTAAAGAGAATATAAACATAGCAAGTATGAACACATCATCTAATTGGGAAACCCTCATGAGAAATAAAAAACACTAACCATATCTTGGATAACCAGTCCTATAAATAAATTAATCAAATTTAGTTTATCACCCACTCAATTTAGAGCACTAACCCCAGTCTATCAAGCACCAACTTGAAAAAAACTTTAGTAAACACCCACTTGCAAGGAAACACCAACTCCTTTAGTGACTCATCACTAACTCAGTCACCTCTTGACCAATCAACCAATTAGTAAAGTATACTTATGCCTTACATATTTTCCCATGTTACAACCTTAAATAGATGATGGTCCTCTTATTCAGCTCTTCACATACCTCTATTCCTCTCAAACTGGCTTCTAGCCTTCTTCGCTCAACTTGCCCTCTTCTTGACTTGATTAGGTCATATAAACTTGATCCTCATATTTAGACCTTATATTATATATTAATTACACCCATATTATGTTACTCATTATATATTCTAACTCCTCTTTTTGCTCTTTTATTCACTTGCACACTTCCTTATCTCACTTACTAATTAGGCCTAATTAGTCTTACTCTTATACAAGTCACTTACTCTCACACACCTTGGTAGGCCATGCACACTTGAATAATTGGATCACCCTTAAAATAGGTATTATAAAACATTTAAAACATGAATAAAATAAAATAATATGTTGGTTATAACATATGGAAATTTAAACCTCTTTTAGGCCTTAAAGAGACCTAATCCCATTAGACGTTCGTTGGAACACGTTACATATTGTCTTTATTGAAATGCTTCAAAATTACACATATAAGAGGAAAACCTAATATTTAACTCAAATATACCTTAATAAACTTCAATTTAGGTCCACAACCCCTTTTAGGTCTAACCACTACTTGAGCCCCTTCTCATAACACTATTCACAATACCCTGTGCATACACCAAAAATCTATCTTAAACAACTGAAGAAAAACATAATTTTGATTTTAAAACATGGAAAAAATCATATATAAAAAATAATAATGATATTAGGGTCATTAAAAACTTCATTATATTCTTCAACTCAGGGCACACAAGCTCAAACCCTTTTCTACAAGATGCTTACTCTAAATTGTCAACTAGCCTCAAAACATAATCAAGGAAATATGAACTTATAACACATAAAAGAACATAATAAATGGATTAAAATGAATTAATATGATCTTAAAATTCAATTATAATAATATACAACAAAAATATCATAATATATAATGGTAACTATTAGTCTTGTATACCAATTTATTAATCTTCTCTCTCACAATCCTTACTCAGCCAGAGAAGCCATTTTGGATTTAATGTTTTAACCTCTTAAAATGACTTTAAAACATTATAAAAATCATATATAGGTCATATGTGTTCTAAAAAACATAACCATATTAATTATACACTTTCATTCAAAATATAAGGCTTCAAACTCATCATTGCACCTTGTTCACTCAGAACTATCAATTTTCTTTAAAGCCTGGTCATAGTGACTTTGAATTATTATATATATTAAAAAATATATCCAAATACAAAAACACTAAGTTATAATGATAAATTTTAGACATATAGACCAATCTTTGGACCTCTCTCCTCACAGGCACATCAGAACCAGATAAGTCAACTTTTGAGTAACATTTTATCATACAAAATGATCTTAAAATCTTATATCCAATATGAAAATATATTAAAATTATTTAAAAACATATCCATTCAATTTGATTCATCCATAATCCATGATAATACATCCCTCATTAATTTCTCACTTCTACCTAGTTTTCTCATTGTCTACATCATTAGGTCTGTTAGAGATAGGTCAACTTGTATGACTAGTTTAGAATACCTAAAGGATATAAACTAATAATAAACCACCATGGACACAAAATAAAAGTATCAAACTTTGTCCTCAAATGATTTTCATACTTTGACTTGGTCAACTCTATCTACTACACCAAATTTTTGAGAAATAAGACATATCCTATAGTGTCCATTCACTCACCTGTCAATCCAATCATACCTAGGAGACCTAGGAGAGATTAATAAAACCTAAAATCACTTATATATCCATTTGAGACCATTCTAAGAAATTTTAGTTAATATCTTCAACACTGGGTCATTGTTAGGGTTTTTTAAGGGTTTAAACCATATTTCAATCTTAATGATCATTCATAAAGCTTAGTTCCTCATCATAGAAACCAATGATTATATATTTGATCTAATAAAATTATCCATATACCATGAAAATATTAGGTCCTCATGAATATGTTGCACATGCCAACAGACACTTGAAAAATCTTCTTGGGTAGACAACTCTTCATTTTGTACACTCAAGAAACCTCAAAACCACTTTTAATGCCTTTTCCTACAAAATTTAACCTTAGACTTGTTCAATGCACCTATTAAAACCTATAGCACCACTAAAAATTATCACATGATCATTCTTTTTTTAGAGACTGATCCTAATACCCCATTAGGCCATGCTTTCTCTCTTTGGTTGCTTAGACCTTGACCTGCAAGTCATATTAGGCCTTGAAACTGACCTTCTAACCACTTTCCAAAATATTATCACCTCATTTAAATTCCATAAAACTTATTATCATGATTAAACACTATCAAACATTCCTCATATATCTTGTCAATAGCACATGATGCCTCATTAGGCCAAGTAAGGTCTAGAGGTGGTCTAGTTGCATACTAGGTTTATAGGTCTTACCCCTATATGCTCACCCTGAGACTCACTTGATTGTTACAAAGCCTCATATATATTATAAAACAACTTTATATATCCTCTTATGTCTCTATGCATGCATCTCACCAAGTACCATGCTCAAACCTTCTCACTAGGTATCTTCATGCTATAATTAGTCTTAGGTCACTCAAGTAGTTGACCTTCATGCCTCTTTTCATTTTATCAACACCTCATTATCATGATTAACATCTCACTCTCATGTCATAAAACATATTACCATGATCAACCACTTCCATACATCTTCAAACATGCTTGAGACCACTCATATTTCTCCTCATGTCATGACTAGGCCATGACAAGACTTCTTAAGCTCTTGATACTTGAAATAAGGTTTTTCTTCTCAAGAAATCATCCTCAAAGACATTTCATATAAAAATCATATAGCCTTTATAATATTGAGAACATCCAAATCACTATGCCACCATGCCACTTTATGCACAAAAATATGCATATGATGTTTATACCTTCTCAATACACCAAAAGGCTCAAACACTTGACAACTTACCTTGATTATCCTTCACTATAGAAACACCAATCTTGACACAAGCCTTCCAAAAATAAATATATCACTGAGAAACAACCTTGACCATTGATCATCTTTGATAACCTCATGTTGATGTCTTAACTATCTTTACTTACCTGGACATCAACCTTCACTCATGCATACCTCAAAGACCACTCACCATGCATCTTTTCCATATGCATCTACACAACAATAACGACACACTTTCACATTAATGACATCATATTTAAATCAATGGAAACATTATGCCAATAATGATTTCAACACCATATACTTTATGGGCTTGGTAAATTACATTAAGAATGCATGCCTTATGAATATTGATATAGACAAGATTGATGTTGAGATCTATACTCTTCTCAATTTTTATGTTTACCCAAGGAGGCACACATATGTGGAGAAGCACAAATATGAAAAAAATAACCTCAATCCCTATAAGATAGTTGTACAAGGGTAGGTTTGGTTGATATTATATATGCTTAAGCCATGAAATAAAACATTGGTAGGCTAGGAGGTGGAAAAATAACCACTTCCATACCAACTTGAGACACATGAGTAGGTGAGGGCATGGGCAAAGAGAAAAGGACAATATGTAAGGCCACTAATTCTATTAAGACTGTAGACACCAGAATTGTGTCTGCACCTTGGTTGTCCTCCCCCCTTGGCCCCCCTTGGCCCATGTCCTAACCCTTGTCCTAGTCCCCTCCATTTATCAAATTTAAATAATTAAATATTTTAATATTTGGCCCCTTTCCACCTCACCCATGCCACCTTGGATCCCCTCCTTAGATGCCCCCACCTCTCTCCTAGCCTTTATTACCCAAATCTCCCCTTTATCCTTCCTCTCACATCCATTTATGCCTTCCTCGACCATTTTCCCCATGACCCCTTGACCCGGCAGCGTGCAAGAGCAGGCAGAGGCTAATTTTAGCCTCTGTCCCCATTCTCTTGCCGCCGACATCAGTCATTATTCAACCAACATCAGTGATTCTGCTAGTGTCGATAGCCTTCAAAACCATCTT
Organism: Torreya grandis; assembly: GCA_037957365.1. NCBI lineage: Eukaryota > Viridiplantae > Streptophyta > Pinopsida > Cupressales > Taxaceae > Torreya > Torreya grandis. The sequence continues at coordinate 648,898 of JARHVA010004412.1, read as the reverse complement.
ATGCAAACCATTCCCCCCCGGTGAACGTGAACTCTCTTGGCACTTTTGCATTCATATTCTCTTTCTCTCCCTCTCACACAGCAACACCAGTAGCTACAGGTACACTACAGGAACAACTCTAGGCAACAATGCCATTTGCAGGTCCTTCAACAGCTCTGACAATAGGTCTCTCCATTCTCCAACCAACAAGCAAGAGGTAAGCACAGTGTTGTTTTACATTTCATTTCTTATCTGCATTTATCTATTTATCCAACCCATTACCTAGACCTTCCCTGTCCTTCCCTGAGAGGCTAAAAGGCCTTCTGAGATCCTTACCTCTCATTCATCCCCCTTTTGTTTCTATTTCTCAACTAGCCACTCTCCTGACAATCCACTCTGCCCAACCAGCTCTACACAGACCTCCAGACAACTCCTCAGACCCCCAAGTAGCCCCTCTGAATCCCACATAGACCTTCAAACCCTCAGACAAAACCACAGTCCATTCTACAGACCAAGACCCAGACTTGAAACCTGTCTCTGGCCATTACCCCGACTGACCTCATCCATTGCCCCTACCAACGTCAGCAGCCTAACCGACGTCGGTGACCTTACCTGATCGATGCTGACAATACCACCGATGTCGGTGATTGTGTAAAGCAGATTGCTGCTAAATAGGTACGCATTTGCTTTCAGTTCTTTCTTTCTGTCTTTTATCATTCATCACGTTCTATTTCTGATTAGCATTCTATTTTAACAGTGGATTGTCATCCTCCAAGAAGCCTTTGCGCTTCTAGGACCAAGTTCTTGCTTTGCAGTCCACCCTTTTGTCATCTAACATTTTTCATGTTTTAGTGTCTTTCTCTTTCAGGTGTCATCCTCCACAACCAAAGAGGAGTCCTCACTATCGTCTGAATTCTGGTGCACACGTCTACAACCTGGGTACGTACAAACCCTCATCCTTTCTTTTAGTTTCTCATTTTCCCTTTCTTGAATGTGAAAAGTGAATCTTGTTTGGAAACATTCTAGCACGCCCGGTGGGACCCTAGGGCCTTCCTTGGGTTCTTTCTTTCTGTTCATATAGGTGCATTAGGTTTCTCCCTTTTCACCTCTTTCTTCTCTTCTAAATGACATTATTAGTGGGACTAAAAAGAACTTTTCTTCCTTTTCTTGCATTTTAGACTAGTCAAAAATCATACTCTTGAACCCTTTCTCAACTTGTCTTCATACAAACTTAACATTTTGACTTGGGCTTAAAACACATTGCATTTTCATTTCTACTTGCTTGCATTTCTTAGTCCACACCTAGTAATTAACAACCGCATCATGAATTAATCGTAGTCCACTTTATGTTACACAACCAAACCACTTACACAAAACAAACATCTTAACTTACCTAAGACAAGGCCCGACTGGGATTTCATCACCCTGCGGATACCTTACCCGTGCCGGCAATCCTACTTGGATTTCATCACCAAGGGGAAATCCCACTCTGTTCTCTAGTAGAGTATAATCTCTAGGGGAAGTATATACTGGCTAAGCGGGCCTAGCTCATCATTGGGTTCTTGAAGTGAGGGGAGCTTGCTCCTTAGCACCAGGCCAAGTACGAAACCTAATACAGACTTTTGAGCACCAAAACAAACCTAAAACCATCCATAGACTACTTCTTCTAGGACCCGACTCAAAAGCCAATCTTCCTACACACATTCTAAGGCATAAGCCACCATGATCCTAATAATTTACTCCTAGTGATTTAACGTTTAGGATCTGCTTGTGTTCTTTATCTTTTCTATTCTTATCTACTTGTTTAAGCTTGTGAGGATGTTCTTTCTTGCCTTAAATGGTTCTGACTCATAGTCAAGCCAAGGCTCTTGTCAACCATGCAAGGCATCAACCACTTTCATCTACCCCGTCCATAACCAGTCCTATAATGGAGTTCCACTCAGAGACTGAAAGAACTCCTACTCGCCCAACCCCAACCTAGACTCCTATTGTCCCAAAAGGGGACCAAGATTTTGCATGATTCTTGGACCTCAACGTCAAAGCCTTGCAGCATTATCTCGCACATAGCCGAATGCGAGACACCTTGAGCAATCCAATTTATGAAATGCCGACCTCTCTTGTCGAGACTACGACCGTATCGACAGCGTCCGTAGTTCAACCTTTAGACACCCAGGCTATCACCTCGACCAATGACTAGACCTTGACCAACCTTCCAAGTGTGGCCTCTCCCTCCATCTTTGGGCCCACTTCCACCAGGGTTTCGGCCCCCTATAAACCTCAGCCCACTCAACCACTCTCTACCCCCTTCCAGAATTTGGTTGTCTCTATTCTGTCTACCCTGGCCCCTATCCACCAGGGTGGCTACCTATCCATTGGCCCCTATTACCACAATCCAACCCCTCGTGGCAACATCGAGCCTAGCCATGCCTTCTACCCAACCACCTTTAGCCTCCTCTTCTATCCCTATGACTAGTTATCAGTACATTGCACCCTTACAGGCACAACCAACTATGTCGTATGCCCCCTCTAGCCTCTTTCAAGTGCCCTACAATCTAGGGGGCACTCCACCTATCAATCCGTCAGCAGATATCATCAAAATGTTGATGGACAAGATGTCTAGCCTAGAGACCTTCATTTTTGGCTCACACAATGCCCTCTCATACGAGGAAATTTGCAATGAGCCCATTCATCCTTTTATCCCAATCAGGCCATATCCCAGCCAGTGGGAACTTCCTAAATTTTCTCATTTTCAAAGCAAGGAAGACCCACAACAACACTTGCGGGCATTCAGACATACCTGTTACCTTATTGCCCATGATGATGCATTGCTTTTATGCATGTTTCCTATGTCCCTCTCTGGTGCTATGCTTGACTGGTACAAATCTCTTACCAGCTATTCCCTCTTCACGTTCACTCAACTGGCCTAGCTCTTCCTTGATCACTTCTCTATCAACATCACCAAGAAGGTCTCAATCACAGACCTCTATTCTATCTGCCAATTCGAGGATGAATCCATAGCTGATTTCATTGCTCACTGGAGAGGCCTCATCAATCAACTCTCCTTTTCCTTACCCCAACCTGAACTTATTAAACTTTTCTCCCAAGCCTGTGCCAAGCATATTTATTCCACTTTACGGGTTCAGACCTTCCGCACCTTCGACGAAGCCTTCACGATGGCCCGCAAGCTTGAATTACATGCCATCAAGGAGAATAAAGTCAAGTTGCGGAGCAAGAATCCCAACTCCAAGACCAATGACTCCTCTTCTTCTAAGCCCTCTTCATCTAATCCTAAGTCTAAGGCATCAGCTAACGCTATAGTTGTTAGGCCTTCATCCTCTTCGCCTTTAACCAACCAACCTGAGCCATCCACGTCTCAAAGTGCCACCCACCAATTCTAGCAGAGATATGTACAATGATAGTATACTCTTCTCAGAGAATCATATGCGTATGTGCTGAAAAAACTTGTCAAACAAGGGGTTCTCAATCTCCCCCAGATTCGACCACCTCCACAATTTGATCCCTCACACGCCATCCCTGCGTGGTATAGGGAAAATGACTTCTGTAACTACCACCGTGTTAAAGGCCATGACATGGGAAACTACAAAACCCTTAAAAACATAATCCAAGACATGCTTGAAAAGGGTGACCTCGCCCTAGACAATCCCAATGCACCACCTAATCAGGGTATCAACATCTTCAAGCAACCATTTCCCAATCATCCTCTGACTCAAAACAATGTCCAGACCTTGATTGACGACACTCATGAACACAACATTCAAACAGTCAATACGGTCTCGCCCTTCATCCTCGACCAAACTCAAGAGGTTAGTCCATCTATTAGTCCATCACATGTGGATGAACCTCCTTCCCTGGTTAGTTTTCCGTCAACCTCTCTCATATTGGAGGACGCCTCAACCTTACCAGCACCACTGGTCTCACCATCCTCCTTCTTGCTACCTATGGAGGACCCAACCCTTCCTACTCCTCGACTACAAGTGGAGGGCACAATCATTCCTGCCCTTTACCCGCTTGAGGAGCCTCATTCTCTGGTTTCTTCCCCACCCAAAGAAGAACCTACCTCTCCTTCGTCTCCAACCAAAGATGAATCTGTCATGACTTCATCATGCCTTGGGACTGAGACTGCTACACCCATCTCATCTTCAGCCCCACAATCGTCAACATCTTCTCAAGGGCCCAAACCTCATCCAACATCTTCTCAGCCATTTTCCCAACTAGTGGAGAAAATTGGACTTCTCCCTTCAAGGAAAGTGGAGCATTAGATATTGTGGGAGGGTCTTAAAGCTCTTCAGCATGCCCGTGCCCTCTCGTCTCATGCTGCCAATCCTCCCAAGGTGGAATCTCCCAAGACTCTCAACAAAGACCAAACTCTAGCTGTTAAGCCTTCTAAACTTCAACCAACCCCATCAAAACCAAAACCCACATCTACCCCATTAAAACCCGTCAAGTCACTTGGCGTTCGCCTTGTCTCTACCCTCACTCGTTTGCAAGTGAAGGTGGACTTAGACCAGACCTCGACCAATAGTAGTCTTCAACCCAGGTCAAAGAAGACTGCCAAACCACAGAGATGAATGCCTCCTCTTTCGTCACCATTGCCTTCCATTTTGGGCCCCCATCCTTCGACCCTGACCGGAGTCCTTCCCACTCTAACTTCCAATCAAAACCAGTTGCCTCCTCTGCTTTCTTTGCCTAACTCTAGCCTACCCTCTCCCAAAAAGGTGGTACCTCTCACAAATAAAGTGTTGTCTCCACCTGTCACCGCACCATCAACCCAAAAGGTGGTACGAAAGCCTCCTCCAACTCTGCCTAAGCAAAAGTCACCAGCATCACACACATCAGTGGGCACAAATCCTTTAGTGGGCTCATACTCTCTGATATTACATCAAATTTTACAGACTTCCAGCATAACCCTTCCACCCATCAAGCCTTTCCAACCTCTCGGGTCTAAACCCTCCTGGTTCGATGATACGAAGATTTGCTTATACCATCATATGCCAGGACATGATACCGAGACTTGTTGTGCCCTCAAGGCTGTCATTCACCACTATATGGAGAAGGACACTCTTCTCCTTGAGGACATTCTTGACCGACCTTCCACACCTTCCCATGTCCCTCCAACCTCTTCAACCACATCAACATCTCACCAGCAGGCCATGACCCCTTCTTCACCCCCTATCTTTGAAATCAATGCCATCCACATAACCACTAGGTCACAAAAGGACAAGGCAAAAGAAAAAGCTGCCATTCCTTAGACCTACCCTTTTGTCAAGCCACCTCTAGCACCAAGGCCTAAAATTTCTATCCTTGGCACATCTCAACCCTCCTTTTCTTCCTCTTCAGGGGCGATTCATGACTCCAAGTTGAAACAACTTCACTAGACGCCTGTGAAGATGTCCCTTTATGACCTCATCCAAACCTCACCTCAGCATCATCAAGCCCTCATCCAAGCCTTACAGGCAGTGGAGGTCCAACTCGAGGACCCCCAACCACTCGCTGCCCTTGTCCACTCTTTGTCTCCTGTTGCCTCCATCACATTCAGTGATTCTGAGATTCTTACATCCAACATGGAAGATCAGGACGCCGCCCTCTTCATCACTGCCTATGTTGATCAGACATGCATTAAACATGTTATGATCGATAGAGGTACCAGCATCAATATTATCTCCACCCATGCCTTTGATCAGTTAGCTCTTCCCAAGAACTGCATCTCTAAAACTGATGCAATTTTGTGCTCCTTCAATGACACTACCACCACGACCATTGGCACAATCGTCCTTCATATTTGCGTTGGTCCGCGCACAGTCTCAGAGCTCTTCTATATCATCGAATGAGAGTTTCAATACAACATGTTGCTAGGCCGACCTTGGATCCGTGCCATGGCCTGTGTCCCCTCCACCCTGCATCGTTGTGTGAAATTTGAGCATGACGAGCAAGTCCACACCATTCTCACTGACCCTTCACCCTTCAAAACTTATAACACAACCTACCATCCAAATGACGTCCTCATTCCTATCAAGCCATCAACCCCAGCACCGCCTCCATTCGCGGAAGCTTCGACCAATTTGCAACTGGCGGTCGCCCTTACCCCTCCCCTTCAAGTGACTACCAAAGACCCCATGGAAGACATCTTCCAAAGACTTTCACTCGGGGAATATCGCTTGCTGGCTTTAGACATGTTCCAAACTCCACAAGAGTATGGACGCCTTCACCTCAGTGCCAATTACGACCATCGGATCAGGATGGTCGTGCCTTATGGTTCTCCTCATCTCTGAACCAACCTTGTCTATGGGGGGCTCAATCAAGCTCCTATTGATGGCAACCCCCTCTCTTCACTTCAACCTTTCACATCAGACTTCTCATTTCTTAGCAACCCTGCCTTTGCACACACTTACCTTTATAGGTGTGCATGGAAGGGTTTTGGTTTCAGACACTATGAGTAGGGCTCCCATCAGCCCATCGAGCCTCTCAACGATGAAGATGCCAAGAAACGGTATGGCCTGGGATACCACGACCCCACTCAAGCCTCTACAGACCTCAGTCTCGAGCCCACCATTGACCAATATCCTCCAAGCTCACCCATTTCTCCCCCTTCACCCACAGAGTCGGTGGTTTCCATCCCTCCTAGTTTTTTTTTGCATAAACACCATCCACCTGGAACCCCTGACCTATCAGCTCAATGGGGTGTCTAGGTCTCTCCCTCTCATTTTTCCTAGCGTGATAGAGGATGAATCGGCAACCATTCACACTGTCCATTGCATTGACGATGATGCCATTCTTTCTTACATGGGCACCGATGACTCTTTTATCTAGCACTCCCTCCCTTCTGAGACCCAAGTTATGTTAAATGAATCAACCATTGACATCAACCTCCCTTCTTTCGATGTTCCTCACGTCTTAAAGATTGGCCAATCTCTAGATGCTCAGGAGCAGCTAGACTACACCTAGTTCCTCTCTAACCATAGCAAGGCCTTTGCCTGGACCTAAAGTGACATGCCTGGCATCGACCCCACCATTGCTACCCATAACATTGTCACCAAACCAGAGGCTAAGCTTGTTAGTCAAAAGCTTCGAAAGATGCATCCTCGCGTTGCACTCCTTGTCAAAGAGGAGCTTTAGCACCTCCTTTCTGTTTCCTTCATCTAGCCCATCGATTATCCACAGTGGTTCTCTAACATCGTCTCGAGATCTGGATCTGCACAGACTATCATGACCTTAACCTAGCCTATCCCAAAGATGACTTTCCTCTTCCTAACATCGACCAGCTTGTTGATCTCATGACCGGCCATGAGATGTTATCCCTCATGGACGGGTTTTTAGGATACAATCAAATCTTGATCGCACCGAAAGATCAGCACAAGACTACCTTTATCACCCCATGGGGGACTTTTTGCTATCGGGTCATGCCTTTTGGCTTGAAAAATTTAGGTGCCACATATCAGCATGCCATGACCTACATTTTCCATGATCTCTTCCACAAAATCATGGAGGACTATGTGGATGACCTGCTCGGCAAATCTAAGCTTTGTTGTGACCATCTGATCATTCTCAAGATCATCTTCTCTCACCTTCTTCAATACAATGTCTACCTTAACCCCAAGAAATGCATCTTTGGGGTCCTCTCTGGCAAGCTCCTTAGCTTCATTGTTTCACTTTGTGGCATCGAGATAGATCCTGCCAAGATCTACGCTATCCTCGAGATGTCACCCCCGACCAATCTCAAGCAGCTTCGCAGTCTACAAGGGAAGCTCCAGTCCATCCGCCATTTCATCTCACATCTTTTCGACCATTGCCAACCTTTTCATCATCTCCTTAAGAAGGACGTCACCTTTAAATGGGATAAGGACTGTTAAGAGGCTTTTGAAACCCTCAAATGCTATCTAGTCTCTCCACCAGTCCTCATTCCACCTAAAGACGACCAACCCTTCTACCTTTATATCTCTACCACCAACCATTCGTTAGGTGCCATGATCGCGCATCGAGATGAGCATCACTGTGAGCAAGTAGTCTACTATATCAACCGAACACTGGTTGACTATGAAACTCAGTATACTCATACCGAGAAACTCTGTTTGGCGTTAGTCTTTGCCACTACCAAGCTCTGCCATTATCTTCTCAACCACAAAACCTTTGTCATCACCCACACCGACCCTCTCAAGTATATGCACTCCAAGCCATATCAGAATCAACGTATGGCTCAGTGGCTCATGCTACTTGCTGAGTTCAACCTCAAATTCATCTAGCAAAAGTCTATCAAGGGGCAAACTATCGCTAACCAACTGGTAGATGCCCCTCTTCCCGACAATCAACCTTTGTAGTGTGAGTTCCCTAACGAGTCTATTACCGCGTTTTCTACCGATGACACCATCTACCAAATGACCATGTTCTTTGACGGCTCCAACTGTCAACTCGATGGGGGTGTGGGGGTCATTCTCATCCCACTTGAAGGGGAGCCCATGCCTCCATCTTTCAAGCTCGACTTTGATTGTACCAATAATATGGCCGAATATGAGGCCTTAATTATGGGACTTCAGACCACCCTTTCTCTCAGCATCAAGTCTATCAGCATCTTCAGTGACTCACAGCTTGTCGTCAACAGGTCAATGGTTCATACCTCTACAAAAATGAATTTTTGCAAAGGTACAAAAATTGTGCTGATGTTCTTCTGGCTTCTTTTGACCATTACCTCCTGCAGACTATTCCTCGATCCACGAATAAGTTTGCTGACACCATGGCTTCTCTTGCCTCGCATATCCCATCTTCATCATCGTCATCTCGACTTTTTTTCATGGTGCATCGTGTGCCATTGCCTTCATACATCTCTCCTCACATCAATCATGTCAACACTATAAACTCTAGTCCATGAGATGATTGGTATAAGCAACTTGTGGACTACTTATCTCTTTCTGTCATTCCTCCCAACCTCTCTAGCAATGTGCGGTGAGCTTTCATCAAGCACACAGCTTGTTATACCATGCTAGGGGGTCTTCTTTATAAGTGAGGCTTCGATGGCCTCCTTCTTCACTATCTCACCTCCACTGAAGCCTCTCATGCCATTAAGCAAGTCCACGACAGGATTTGTGGAAGACACTTCAGTGGAAATTCGATTGCCAAGCGCATCCTTCATCTAGGCTATTATTGGCCCACCCTTCATCAAGACTATAGTGACTATGTTCAATGTTACATCAAGTGTCAGCAGCACTCTAACCTGCTTCATCTCCCTAGCCATGCCTTACAAGTCACTCAAGATTTTTGGCCTTTTTCTCAGTGGGGCTTAGATCTCATCGATGAGATTAACCCTCACTCATCTCTTCGTCATCAATCCATCATCACCGCCACTAATTATTTCACCAAGTGGGTGGAAGCCATTCCTCTTGTCTCCACAAAAGCCAACAAGATTGTCGACTTCATCAGCACCCACATCATCTATCGTTTCGGTGTCCCTCATAAAATCATCACCGACAATGGCAAGTCCTTCAAAAACAAGACTGTCTAAAAGCTATGCGACTCATTTGACATCAAGCTCAGTTTCTCTTCGCCTTACTACCCACAAGAAAATGGGCAGGTTGAGGCTTCCAAGAAAATTCTCATTAAAATTCTCATGAAGGTGGTCAATGACACAGGAAGGGATTGGCACATTCACATCCCCTTCACTTTGTGGGCCTACCGCACTAGCATCTGAATCTCTACGAGTGCTACCCCTTTCTCTCTCGTGTATGAAACAGAGGCTATTTGACCTCTCGAAGTATAAATCCCATCTCTCTGCATCTCTTTGCATGACATTCTCTCCAATGATGACTTTCATCAAGATCTCTTAGCTCAACTCGAGTTACCTGACGAGCGTCATCTTGCTACCCTCAATCATCTCCATGTCTATCAAAATCGCATCAAGTGAGCCTATGACAAAAATCTGTGAGAATGATATTTCAACATCGAAGACCTCATCCTCAAAGAGAATCAACATGTGACCACTATGGAGCGAAGTAAACGAGGCAAGTTTTCCCCTAATTGGCTCAGACCTTTTATCATCACACACAAGTATGGATCAGGGACTTATCATCTATCTTCTCTCGATGGATGGCCAGAACCTGAGCCTCTTAATGCATTGCATCTGCAACCATTTTACTGTTAGTCAAGTACTCATCCACTTGACATTTAACTTGAGCTCATCCCTTGAGCACTCCCCATCCTCTTAGTCCTTATTCCTTTCAACCCTATTCCCCCTAACAAATCCCTTATAACCCTTTTATGACGTATGGATGCTTTGTCCTAATAAAAGGGAGCCCTTGAACTTCTATAGTCTTGTCCATGACTCAAACTTCTGTCAAAAATAAATCAAGATGTCAAAATATCCAAAGTCAATATCAAAATCAAATTAAAAAGGCAGGTTGCTCCCTCGAAGGATAGCTGTACTATCATTGTTGTAGCTAAATAGACTACTCCCTCGAAGGACAGCTATTCAAAAGCCCTTATATAAAGCAAAAATATAGACCACTCCCTCGAAGGATGGCTATGACTAAATCTTGCTATAAACAACACTTTTCTAGAAGCTTCCCGCATCGATCAGCTTCACAAATGACCACCAAGCAAAATGACATCTCTATGCAAGCTTCCCGCATTGATCAGTCTATGCAAAAAAAAAAAAGGGTCATGGACTTGACTTGTAGTTGTCTCAGGGTCTCCTATAAAAAGGGGCAAGGTTATCTCTACTCTTAAAACAGGTTACCCTATCTCCTCCTGTCATAACCCCTACTTAAGGGACTTCGAGCTCACTTTAATGTCAAAGTGATTCGATTACCGCTCTAACACAACATCTGGTCAACGATGTAATGCATGAACAGGGCTCTTGGTTCTAACATCCCCTATCTATGATGTCATTCTGGTCCTTGCCAATGAAAGGGCGATTATGCCTTTCACCTTCCCTTACACTTTGGTCACATTCAATCATTTGTCATTTATCAAATCAGCTCCACCCTCTTTTTAGACCACTCACCTAACCCATCCACACTAGTTTCTATGGACATCAATACACATGGAAACTATAGACCACTCAATTTATGCCAAGCATAAACCATTACTTGCTGGTGCATAAATAGACTCATTTCATTTTTAGCATATGTCCATCACTTAATATGGACACTCGCTAGGGATGAAAAACTTTGACCTTCTCTTCATCATTTCAAGCATGTTCTCTCCGACATATGGGACGTGCTAGACCATTCTCCTGACCTAGACCAACTCTTGACCTCTTTGTCTCCTAGTCTGAACTACATTAGTCTGAGGCCCCTTTCAATCAAGGGCTATGTAGGTAGCACTTAGATGACATGACTGTCTTTTGGGGTTAGCTCGACCACCCCTATTTGTTCATCTACCCGATGGACAAACCCTATCCTCTTCTAACCTATGACTCGACCTAGACCACAAGTAATCAATCCTTTCGACCCTCTTCCTCCCTTTTTGGGAGAACTACATTGGCTTGAGGCCCTTAGGACAAGAGCTATGTAGGCAGCACTCAGCTGACATGGGGTCTTCTGGGGTTAGCTCAGCCATCCTCTTCGTCACTTTCTCCCATCCCATTCACTCGTCACCTATCAATCACAGCACAGTTAATCACATATTCTCATAATCATTAGCATAATCATTTTCATCATAACACCATAAGCATTAGTCATCAAAATCACATCATATAATCTGCAAGTTAAAACATTAAATATCCATAATCACATTAAGCATCCATCATCATCTAATCTAAAGTCATCATCATATAACCATTTCATAAACATAGCATCATCACATCATAATCATTAGTCATCATGGTCATAAACATAGCATCATTATCATCAATATCATTAGTCACCATTTCATAAACATAACATCATCACATTCATCATCACATAAGCATCATAAACATAAACCATAATATCAACAACATGCATCACATCAAAAGTGCCATAAACATTAAACGCATCCACACATTTTCTCATTACACATATCAATGGTAAAAAATCATCATCATATATATCTCAATGTTTTATATAATAAGACACAATCTGTGTCTATCTCTCTCTCTCATATAATACATCTCTCATCTTCGGCTTACAGGCCAGTATATACATCAAAAATCAAAATAATCTCAAAATTGGGCCTCATGGTTGTGGCTATGGTGGTGGTGGTGGCAACCTGGATGAAGCCGTGTCATCACCGCTCTCTGATCTACGTCATTTGTGTGCACCTGAAGTCATCACTCACGATGCAGACCTCTATCGGCTCTACTCATTCCTCATCTTTGAGTATCATTGTATCTGAGGGAACTCTCTGATAGCTCCCTCATAATAAGCAATCTCATCAAGCGTAGTCCTATACCTAGCAATCGGTACAGTCTGTGGTGGACCCATCCGCCCCACTGCCATCCCCTACATCGACCCCCGTGGCTGTGAAAATGTCAGCTGCACCAATGTCGACGGTCTTGCCCCCTGTGAAAATGTTGGTTGTTGCGACAGCTGCTGCAGTGGGCCTTGCCCTTCAAAAACTTGTCCCACTGCTGCCTATGCGTGGGCTACGGCCAGCTGTCCTTGTAGCAGTGTGACCTAACCTGTCAATGCTACCATTTGACCTGTCATCTCTGTCAACTAACCTATAACCCCTACCAACTACCCCTACAAAACTATGACTTGCCCCTACAAAATGGTCACTTGGGCCTACGCCATGTCCCTCTCTTGCGACGCTATATCTCTCTCCTCATGGGCTATATCCCGCTCCCTGGTCACTACCTACAGATCTGGCTGGGGACCCACCTATACTCCTATATACAGACCTGCCCACCATGTTGTATAAGCCTCTATACAACCTAGGTTGGCTACCCCAGGTCCTATCGGCAACTCCTCAAAATCTAGCCCCTCTATCTCCTCTGGTAGCAGGAGCGACGCCTCAATGTCATCCTACCTATATTATGGGAAGGTGGGTGGCAAATCTTGTAGCAACCCATACTGGTGCCGCACTCTCTCTACATGTATCTACTTGAGCTCACTGGCTCACCTGCCCCTGACCCATCTGATACACTGGGTCCTGACCAGCTGCTCTGCCTAATTTCTAAAGGTTGGGTACACTAGGTATGGTCTCCAGATGATATCTATTGGGATCAGTGCCTCTAATACCCCTTGATAGTAGTCGATGTCCCTAACTACTCCATCCACCCACATTTGCAAGATGACCTCCCGCCATCATCTGAATCTGACCCTGAAGCTGCCCTGAATCCCCACTGGGAGGCCAAGAGGATGCGTGACCATGATGTGCTCATAGGCCCAGCAGTGTAGTAGGTGGCCCACACATAGATTATACCACCACCACCGGTTGATACCCCACAACTCCCTGTAAACCTGGGCCAAAAATACTGGTGCCTAGGTGAACACCGTCTGCTGCTCCATTATCTCTGTCAAAACCCCAGTCATGGCGACTATGAACCTGCCTCCCTCCACATCTGGGAGTGCATAAATTGTGATCCCGATCATCATTAGGACCGCTAGCCAATGACCATCCTCATCTATCGCGTATAGTGGCTCATATGCAAAACTAGTTGAGTGGTAGCTCATCTTCATGATGTGCTCCCCAAACAGCGTCACCATGTGTATGTTGTGTGCCTTTCTCAAGCACACATATATGTCCACCCTGTGTATCGATAGCCATAGAATCCAGTACACATCCTCGACTGTCACTGTATGCTCTCCTGTGGGTAGGTGGAAGGTGTTGGTGGCATGGTCCCACCACTTGATTAAAGCCACCATGAGACTCACGTCTTGCACCACCCTATAGTAGCGTCTCAACCCACCCAGTCTAACTATGCTCATCTGCGCCCACTCCTTGACTGTCACGCCTCCACGCATCTGCGTCAGCAAGGTTGGGAGGTGATCTTGCAGCATTAGCATTTGCCTCACCTGCAACCACATCCAAGTCAATCTCATGCCTATAATTTTTCTTCTATTCTTACTTTGACTGACCTATTTAACCCTCTATACCTCTCTCGGCCCTTGGGCAGCCCTTGGCGTGGCTCCAACCCTTCGACTTGACCTTTTCCCTCACCCCTTTTGACCATGCAGCCACCGACATCAGTTTTCATGCCGATGATGGCACTCAACTAATCAATGTTGGTGATTGAGTGATTGACATCGATCACTAATTGGTTGATGCCAATTGCTGGTCGACTGACGTCGATGAAGACTGCTGATGTCGGTGACTGGTTCGGCTCGAGGGCCGAACGGGGCAAGCCCTAAAATTAGGGCTTCCCCATTGTGGCTCCCCCAACCCCCAAAACCCTCTCAAAAGACTCCTAACCTCTCCTAGACCTATCCCCCACCCTCTTAGCTACCCTCGCCCCTCTATTTCTACCCTAATCAACAAAAAATTCAAAAACTAAATCAAAACAAAAACACAACCAAATAGGGTTCAGAGACCCTCCTACCTCATCCCGGTGTCACCGGCGTGGTGGCACGATGGGTGCCACTAGTGGTGGACCTCCCATCAATCCTCTACTCCCCTCTACCATCTCGTCAGTGTGTAAACCTCTACAAACTTCTCTTGGCCCACAAATGCCTCTACAGCCTCACTCTCTCTCTCCACCTCGCTCTCTCTCCACCAATCCCTCTCTGCCACCTAGCACCGTCAACTCGGTCAACTTAATGTCACTTTTTCACACAAAGCTCCAGAGCACTTTTTTGACTTCTTCACAAATAACAAATGAATTTTGGTGGGCCACCAATCTAGCTTTATCAAATTTGGCAGGCCGCCAACGTCGGCATCAGCGTGCCCTAGGCCACCGACGTCAACTGATTTATGCTGACGTCGGTCCCTTTGGGCCACTGACATCAGTTTTATCATTGATGTCAGCGGCCTTCAAACCTCCTTTTTCATCCCATTGCCCCCCAATCCTGCCCCTAATTAGTCAGTTCTCTTGACCAAGTGATCTTAGCCCCCTGGGGCACCCTTGAAACCACTTTTGCCTCTGCCTGCCTCGACCGCCAGACCTTGGAGATCACGACTATCTCCTCTAACCCCTTTCAAGACAACTCTACCTTGGTTGTTTTAATTTCCTTTGCTACCTCACACCTAGTTGGCTAATTGTCACCTGACCCTCACGAGTATCGGATTGCGAACAAGTTGATCTCTCATACTTGTGCTTTTTTCATGTTTTTTAGGGGCACTTCCTGAGCTCGGGATACCTAGAACACGATGACCCTTTGGAGCTACAGCTTGGACTAAGTAACCCAATCAGCTACGACTAAATGTTGGGGACCAGTTATTTCAATTCTAGCACTCCTCGACCCTTTAACCATGACAATTTGACCTGCCTGCCACGTGGTGTGGTATACGTGCAATCTCGCCCTTTGCAGTGTTCACACTCGATCTTCACCCTCTCCATCCATTTCTCTATCAAATTGACACTCGATCTCAGGTTTCCTTCCCTCGACTCTCACTTTGAGGGGGGAACACCTCATCCCATCCCTGGGGTAACCAACTCCTATTTTTATCTTGCAATTCATCAAGAATAACCAACAAGACAAAAAGGGGCAAATGTAGACACCGGAATCGTGTCTGCACCTTGGTTGTCCTCCCCCCTTGGCCCCCCTTGGCCCATGTCCTAACCCTTGTCCTAGTCCCCTCCATTTATCAAATTTAAATAATTAAACATTTTAATATTTGGCCCCTTTCCACCTCACCCATGCCACCTTGGATCCCCTCCTTGGATGCCCCCACCTCTCTCCTAGCCTTTATTACCCAAATATCCCCTTTATCCTTCTTCTCGCATCCATTTATGCCTTCCTCAACTATTTTCCCCATGACCCCTTAACCCAGTAGCATGTAAGAGCAGGCAGAGGATAATTTTAGCCTCTATCCCCATTCTCTTACCGCTGACGTCGGTCATTATTCGGTCGACATCGACAATTCTGCCAGCATCAACAGCGTTCAAAACCATCTTTTACAAACCATTCCCCCTGGTGAATGTGAACTCTTTTGGCACTTTTGCATTTGTATTCTCTTTCTCTCCCTCTCGCACAGCAACACCAGCAGCTACAAGTACACTATAAGAACAACTCCAGGTAACAGCTCCATTTGCAGGTCCTTCAATAGCTCTGACAATAAGTCTCTCCATTCTCTAACCAGCAAGCAAGAGGTAAGCACAGTATTATTTTCCATTTCATTTCTTATCTACATTTATCTATTTATCCAGCCCATTACCTAGACCTTCCCTGTCCTTCCCTAAGAGGCTGAAAGGCCTTCTGAGATCCCTGCCTCTCATTCATCCCCCTTTTGTTTTTGTTTCTCAACCAGCCACTCTCTCGACAATCCACTCTACCTAACCAGCTCTACACAGACCTCTAGACAACTCCTCAGACCCCCAAGCAGTCCCTCTGAATCCCACACAGACCTTCAGACCCTCAGACGAAACCATAGTACATTCTGCAGACCAAGACTCAGACCTGAAACCTGTCTCAAGCCATTACCCCGACCGACCTTATCCATTGCCCCTACTGACGTTGGTAGCCTAACCGATGTCGGTGACCTTACCTGATTGACGCCGACAATACCACCGACATCGATGACTGTGCAAAGTAGATTGCTGCTAAATAGGTACGCATTTGCTTTCAGTTCTTTCTTTCTATCTTTTATCATTCATCACTTTCTATTTTTGATTAGCATTCTATTTTAATAGTGGACTATCATCCTCCAAGAAGCCTTTGCACTTCTAGGACCAAGTTCTTACTTGGCAGTCCACCCTTTTGTCATCTAACATTTTTCATGTTTTAGTGTCTTTCTCTTTCAGGTGTCATCCTCCACAACCAAAGAGGAGTCCTCACTATCATCTGAATTCTGGTGCACACGTCTACAACT
Source organism: Torreya grandis (assembly GCA_037957365.1). Lineage (NCBI taxonomy): Eukaryota > Viridiplantae > Streptophyta > Pinopsida > Cupressales > Taxaceae > Torreya > Torreya grandis. The sequence continues at coordinate 632,020 of JARHVA010004412.1, read as the reverse complement.
CAGGTATGTACAAACCCTCATCCTTTCTTTTAGTTTCTCATTTTCCCTTTCTTGAATGTGAAAAGTGAATTTTGTTTGGAAACAAAGACGTAAGACTAACCTAGGCTCATCCCAAAATGCCAATGGTAGGCTTTGCCACCAACATAGACCCATGGGTTATCTATAGAGCAAGAGGACCTCACTGGATCTTGATCGAATACTCAAGTAGAGCCCATATGATAATGGCAAACCCCCTTATCAACAAAATCCAAATAGCTTCCTATAGAATAGAAAAATGACACTACACACCCCACTACCTAGGAAGAGCCTGAACATGAAGTGGCTCGAGTGGTGATTCTAGACATAGGTGAGGTATCTATAAAATCCCAACCTAAAAAACATCCCACTCCTAAGATAAGCAAATAATAGCCTCATGAGCTTATTAAAGAGGACTTAGCATTAGCACTGAAAGAAGCTGAGAGGGGAGAAGGCCCCATTGAAGAGGACTTAGCATTAGCACTAACTAATGGGCAAAGACCCCTAAGATTATAGACTTGGAATGTGACCCAAAAAATGGCAAAGAACCAATGTAGGAGGTGGAGCAACATTAATAGGAAAATTAGTAACCTTTAATTCATGTCATGTTCTAACAAGACACATTAGACACATGATTGTATTTATGAAACTTTTTCCATGAACATGAGTCCATAGAACAAGCTCAACATGAAATGTACTTTGAGATAGAAGTGTATCATAATAAAGAATGATTTGATCTTCTAAGGGACATCACTAACATAAGCCCAAAAGTGGTAGGTGTTCTAGACATGCTATGGATAAGTCTCATAAATTTCTCTCTAATGCAAGTAGGCATAACCCTTATCAATTTTACCCTAGAATTTTCTAGTCAAAACATTCTTAATAGCCATGATGTGGGCCAAATTCATGCCAAACATCAGGATGTTATGTGACTATATAAATAAGAGCACAAAACATGGTGAAATATGAAAGAGGAAATTTAAGAACTTAAGGACAACTAAATGTGATAGAAGTGGCATGACTTAGGACTCTGAGCCTTTGTCAAACAATTTTGAGAAGTGAACCAATGTTTGTGGAGGGAGTTCCCATTACTAGTGAGTAAATCAATAAATTGGAGATGATCATGGACCTTCTACTCAATAAATGTAAAAACTAAGTGGATTCTAGACATGAGAAAATTTTAGTAACTTAGTAGTTTTTTGAGGCCATGGAGGTTTGTCATGCATTCTTGAATAAACTGAGCACTACCATTCCTATCACAGATGGGGCTTTTGTGAACTTAGCATGTCCTAGATTTTTTTTAGAATCATGACTACTACCTAAGGAACAACAACACCAATAATTGGCTAAGAATGTGTCGAGCATCAAAGATAGGGCCTAGATGCAAATTTTTTTTAGGACATTGAAGAACTGGAAACATAAATAAATATCCATTGAAAACAATAAAATGTTATTTTTTATCACTTTAATGATAAGTTTGGGTAGAGGTTGGGTCCCTCGAGTACACTCACATGACTTCAGGTATTCATCTTGAGATTTTTACAAATCAAGTTTATACCTTTTTGGAGTAACCCGAGAAGTTAAAGTTATTACTTATAATCTTCAAGCAGGCCTCAACCAGTGGGAGGATCTCAAGAATAAAATAAAATAGGTGGACCCCACATTTTTGGTAACTAAAGAAACTTTAGCATAGTTTTATAAGCACTATAGAATTATTATGGGGTAATGTTGAACCCCAAATTTTGTAATAATATTTTCTAAGTATTTTGGATCCAAAATCATAGAAGAGAAAGGGTGTAAGATCAAGTGTGTAGAACCATGGTGCAAAAGATAGAAACATAAGGTAACATCATGAAAGACATTGGCATAGAAGGGTGAGTCATGAAATATAAGGAATCAAAGAATGAGTAGAAGACACAGGACTCAAAGAAGTTTAAGACTAGGACAAGAGCATATAGAGTGGAGGCATTTACAAAGTAGTTCATGAAAGCAACAAATATTAATAAGAGCATAAATCTATTAGCATTTTGTGAAATATGATGAATATGAACATGAAATATCTAGTATATAGAGGGTATATAAGGGTGGTTAAGCCCAATTTGATAGGAATTAATTGTAATGGCTCTCCACAACTCATTCTTAATGGTCATTGGTTAGTCATCATTTTTTTATTATTAATGTAACCAAAGGTAATGGGTCTACTTTGATATAGGTACAAACCACTGATAAGGGGGGTGAATTAGTGGTCTAAAAATAATGCAATCCAATTCCCAACTCTTCAAGCTACAAAACCAATAACATCGATATGCAAGATAGATAAATCAAAGAATAAACATGAATGTAACCATTACACAAAGATTTATGTGGGAAACCCTCATGGGGGATAAAACCCACTCTCAAGTCTACAAAAAAATGTACTATAGTCCTATAAGATGATTATAAACATGAGGCTTTAGTGAAGCACCCACTTCACAAGGAGCACCAACCCCTAAAGATGACAAGCACCAACCTGCCTAAGATGTTGAGCACCAACACACCACATATCAAATGAAAAATTATTGAACTTTGATTGCTTCTCAATCTGATATATAAACCTTGAAGTAACACTCTTCTTCAAGTCTGTAACTCCACACAATTCACCAACACCAAGCTATTTCTTCAACACAAGCAATAACCCCTTCACAAATCTTTCGCTCTTATATAATTATGCACGCATAAATCTAGTAAAAATAATCAATAGAATCATAAATAATTCGGAGTCTAATGAAATTTTTCTATACTAAATCTCCTATAAAAATTGGTCACCAAGACCCCCAACAACCTTCACACAAGGTCTCCAAATATCAATACACACACTTACTTATCTTAGCTTGATTAAACACACAAAGAGTATAAAAAAATCTTGTATATATACCATTATCAATTATGGTCTGATATTTATCCTTAGGATATTTTATAAATAATCACTTATGTCTTCCAAGGTCAGCCATGAACCTCTACAACAACGTTTTAGTTCATGTAGTGAGTCCATGTCTCATATTCCTTATAAATGAAGCATAACTTCACTTTGTAAGACTATGTTTGACCAATATGAGATTAGTAAAACCTTTAAAACCACTAAATAATATCTTAAATGAGTCCTCCACACTCTCAAACCATCAGGAACACTTGATCTAACCATCTACCCTATAATCAAACTCAGTCACTCAAACTAAGTTCTTTTTGCTAGCAAAACCATCATGGTCAACAATGAGTCAACCATTCACTCAACTCCAAGTGACTAGGAATAATACCACTTACATTAATATATGTAGTACATCCACTAAATAACCTCCAAGATCTCAGACCCATCCCTACTCATTGATTAGGCCTTCCAATTCCACTTCTCACTCTGACTAGTTTTTCTCATTCATGGCACCATTTTCTTTATATCAACTAGACAAATTTGAGGAATTATAAATTTGACATAGAGAAATGATTATCTATAAAAATTTATATTAATGTTTTAATCAAGTTATAATCTTCAACACACACCCATTTTTTCCCCTGGTTACTTTTAAAAATCTCTCATAATATCAAAAACACTGTTAAGAAGCACTTTTATGTGGGACCCACAAATAATAAATATTAACCAAAAACATCATTAAAATGATATAGGATTCATATACAACCTTAAAAAATAATTATATCCATAAACCACCTTATTAATCATCAATAATAAATATCTTCAACATCGGGTCTTAAGACTAGGAATTTTGCATATAAAAACTTTCTTACCTTCTTAGCAATCATTCATAAATAATAGGTCCTTAATACATGAAATAGTGCTTGTAAAAATTTATTAGGAACCTTAAAAAATATATCCAAAATAATCATCTCCACATGAAAATTCTACATGAGCTGAAGAATGTGAGAACTTTCCTCTCGAGCTCAAAATGCACCATTCGAGCACCCTCTGAAGCACATGAAGAATTTTATTGACTTTATATCTCCTTATCTAACCTAATACCTCATAAAAATGATTTAAAAAACTTTACTAACCATATACCATGAAAATTCAAGCTTCACTAACCTAAAAACACCCTTTGACCCTTCACAAGGCCTCACAAGCCCACCTAGGCCAACTAGGCCAAGAGCCAAATAACCTTGCAGACCACTTGAAACCACTTTAAAGTCATATACCTAGAATATTGGCTCCCTAAAAATGTATAATATTAATATTCCAATCACACTTATCTCCTTACCATGGCACATAAGCCAAAGCACTCAAGAACCCTTAGGCAATCATGCAAGATCAAGCCTACAAGGTATAAACTAAACTGCATACCTCATGAAGGCCACATAAAGTCAACCATTAAGCATAAAACTCATCAATAACAAGTAAAACATCTTAATAATAGGATCCATTCAACCATACGTCATCCATCTAGGATAGCCATGCACACCCCTGCAAGCATCACACGGCTCTAAGTACACTGGACCACCATGCTCCATCTCATTGTACCTTCTAGACCACTTTTTCATTTCACATGCCTTATAAACATAAATGACAACACCTACCATCAATACCCCAACATACTTATGTATAAATAACCCTTATTTTGATTTATAAATTATTTTTTCCATGGTTGGAATTGATAGAATCATTGTTGGATTCATTATTTATGTTGTTATATGTAATTATGAAGCATATTGTAATCTTATTCAATGGAAGAAATATAATCCTTACTCGACTACACATCATGATGTGTTGAAATCTATAGTGTTGACTTTGATTTTATGATAATAGATATATGCATTGTATGAATTCATCAAATGACTGACTCTATACTAATTTTGGTAGTAACAAGGACTAAATGTAGTAACTTAAGTGCCTAAGTAAGATAGAGTCTCGGATACACACATCAAGTGAGCATGCAAGGATAATCCTCACATGATATTCCATCATGTAAGATCATTTGTAACTTCATTCCGTTAGGCATATAACTAATACTTAGTTATGTGAAGTTCAGGAAAAAGACCCAACAATAGGTGTCTTATTGATGTTGAGGTGAGGTTGCTAGAATTCACTATGGTAGCTAATCTTTATACAACACCACTAGGATCATATGATGTGATCCTAAGAATGAATTAGATATTTGGGCACAAAGTTAAGGTTGAATGATTAGATGATTTGGGAAATCAAACCCAAATCTAGGGGTAAAAGAGAGAGTTGAAGCTAAGGGAAATTTTAGACATTGAATTGATAAAGGATCAATGAAAGGGATGTCAAACATTCTTGGTCAAAGTTAATAAAACTTAAGAAACTATGGATCTATCTATTAAAAACTACCCCTTTCAGTAAGAGTTTCAAGATATTTCTCTAGAGGAGTTGTTGGGTTTAGCTCCAAAAAGGGAATTCAAATTATCTATTGATATCATTCCAAGATGAAAACCTCAATTTAAGGATCCCTATAGAATGAAAACAACTAAATTAGCTGAGTTAAAAACTTAACTTCAAGATATGTTGGATAAAGTTTGATTTGACCAAGTGTTTCACCATGGGGTGCACCTATAATGTTTGTAAATAAGAAGGATGGAACCTTTTGCCTATGCATAGATTAAGGATATTAAAAAAAAACTATTAATAACATGTATCCATTACCCCACATTAATGATATTTTAATCATATACATGGTGCAATACTATTTTATAAAATTGATCTATGATTTGCATATCATTAGTTGAGGATAAAGGAGGAATAAATTTCAAAAACAACTTTTAGGACCATATATGGACACTATGAGTTCACAGTGCTTCCTTTTGAGCTAAAAACTACACTCACAAAATTCATGAATCTCATAAATAGTGTATTCAAAGATTACCTTTATTATTTTGTGATAGTGTTTCTCAATGACATCCTCATTTACTCAAAAAGTAAAGAGGATCATATTGAGCATTTATGTTTGGTCTTGTAGCATTTATGAAAGCACAAGCTCTATGGTAATTTTTTAAGCATGCTTTATTTCAAATAAGAGTAAAATACTTGGGACATATTGTATTCATATAATTAATTTCAATGGATCTAACTAAGATTAGAACCATCATGGAATGATCATCATCTAGGAATATGCATGAGGTGAGTATCTTTATGGGTTTAGTAGGATACTATAGGAAATTTATTCTAAAATTATCTAAGATAAAAAATTTATTCACTTCTCTTAAATGGAAAGGAAAACATTTTTTTTGGTCTAAAAAATGTGAAGACTTCTAAATTTTGAAAAAAATACTTACTTCAGCACTAGTGTTGCATATTATGAATCTAAATGGTCATTTTGCAATGATAACTTATGCTTTTGGGGATGGTTTGGGATGATTTATTATGTAAAATAATTTATTTATAGTTATGAATCAAATGATTTGAAGCCATATGAATTGAATTACTCCCCACATGTCCTAGAGTTAGTTGTCATAGTGCATGTTTTACAAGTATAGACGCATTACATGTTGGGAAAAACTTTTAAACTCAAAACTGATAGCTTGGGAAAACCTTTTGAATTCATTTAGTACAAGTACATATATTTATATAAGTTTGTGTTGGGATATTGGGATATTCACCCTTCAATTCACTACTAAATAAATAAAATATTACACTCAAAGTGTCAAAAGACACATCTCTTTTATGTGACTATTCTTCTCTATTTTATTCTTTGGGATGCCATGAAGCACTTTCAATACAATGAAGGATGTTTTCAGATATCTAATGTCACAATATGATTAAAGGATTTCATGATTTAACTTTATGTTAAATAATTCAATTAGGAATCATACCAAAATTTTAGATGACATGATGGATATCATGCATCTTCCTTGAGTAATTATATATCAATCTAGAGTATTCATTATATGTTTATTGTTTACCATGTGCCTAATTTCTAACATTTATCTAAACATGAACTATGTATGCTTGGATATACATGTATCATACATTAATATATTTATTATATTATATTATCATTATTACTCTAGATTTCAATCTTTTTATAACATCATTTTCACAAATTTTATTTTAATCTAAGTAATTTTATAGGCTGCAAAAATCACCTCAAAAGAGGGAGCATACATAGTGGCTTCTCTTAGAGACTAAGCTAAAATAGTCCACTATAAAGACATAAAATTATAGTGTTGGTTTAGTTGATCATGGTGCATACTCATTTTTACCCAAAACTTATATTCAGACAATACTGCACCTTAGAGACAATGGCACGGGCCAAGTTTGTCCAAAGCAAGTTTTTTCATCCTATAAATAAGAAACAATAATTTCTAAAATTCCCAAAATTATATTTAGTCTATAGAATATTTTTTAGTGGTTACATAAATAGTTTCATGTTTATACATGATTATTATAGATTTTAATCAAATTGGGGGCATCATGCGCAACATGTTTTCCAAAATTTACATAGGTTTATTCAAATAATTAATTATTATTACTCAAGTTATTAGAATAAATATATTTAGATATCATATTGGGGGCATGTGATGAAAGAGTTATCAAAACTCTTCAACCAATATCTCTCCAAGAGACCATTATTACAGCCATGGAAGATTCAACATACACAAAGAATAAATTATCTAATCATAGAAATAGATTATACAATGACCGAATTGTTCTCCATATATTAGTTTTAGGTATAAAGGCACATTTTTAGGAGGAAGGTAGACAAATCCCAACATCCTCATGTATGTGGGACTAACTTCCCCAATGTACATAAATAGACCTAAGCATATATTAACTCCAACACCCTCCTTTAATATATGATTAGAGAGAGAAATAAATACAAAATGGGTCTTAACAACAAGGCCTAATGAGGTACCCATATACAATAAAATATGCAATGTTAAACCAAATATCCTTATGGATTCCAATCCATCTTGCTAGAATGCATGGATGTCAAATCACTTTAACTTCCAAGTCAAAGTAGGATTGGTGATAAATATGAATATTATTGAACATAAACACTACACTCTATAATAATGGGTAAAATGATGAACTTGAATAAGTATTACCTGAACACCCTCCCTCAATGCTAAACTAGGAGAAGATGGCAATGATGTCTTTAAAGAAGCTGGCTAAAATATGTGAGAAATGAATACAAAGACTAGTGGGGATGCCACACTAGTCACTACATAAAAGTCACCAAGAATACCATGAAGACAAGTAAAAATCCACATATGGGTTTCAACAAATAAAGTGCCTAAATAAGATACCGATGCACAAAGGAGGAATCTAAAAACACTAAAAAAATGCAAAATATATGCTTAACTCTCATAAAGCAGAGAAAAAAGGAGAAAGGCCATAGGAAAAAATCCCCCCAAAAGAGATTAAAAAAGAAGAGAATTATAAGTCCCCCTAAAGGTGATGCTGAAGTAGTCTATACTCTAATTATTCACAAGTCACTTGAAGGAACTCAATTTGCATGAGTTGTCTGAATTCACTACTTGATCAACAAAACAATTGACATTGGGCTTCACTAGAATAATTTCAATCAAGAAGATTGTCAGTGATGTCAAAAATAAAAAAGAGTACTACATGTGTAAGGGACACTCAACACCTAAGAAATAGGATCTACACCACACCCCCTACTGCTGACTGGGTAGAGTGATACCAAAAAATCTACATGTACCCCCATAATGATAAATGGGTGGATTGGAGGAAAAAAGGTCTACATGAGTGGTCTAAACACACTACTTGAACACCAAAAAAGATGACACTAGATACTCCAGAATAACTCTATATCATGCTAAAAGAGACTATCAAACTATCAAAAAAGTGGCATAAAAAATATAGATAAAATACCTCAAGAATATGGCTCTGGTGATGATGGAAGAGATTGGTAAATAATATAGTAAAGGGTACACAAAATAAGGTACATATGCACAAAGGCAGACTAGGTTATAAAATCAAACCCCCTATGACATTTTATAGTTTAGTGAGAGTATAATATATCCCATACACAAAAATACCAAAAGAAAAAAAGGAAGACATTGACCTTCACCAGAATAACTCCAAATAAAGAAACTATCAACTTGTCAAAGAAGCCATCAAATATCATGAAATTTGCTCCAAAAATAAGGTATTGAAAAAGTGTCTCCATAGAAGAAGGCAAGGCACTAAAAATAGGGTCTTGATAGATACATGATACAAACTATAAGTGTAACAAAGTGCCAATACACAAACTATAATAGAGCATGTAATAGGATGATGAAAGAGTATGACAAATGCAAAAAAATCCATCATGTATGCTAAAACACACTCAAAATGTTTAGCTACCAAAAAACAACAATCTATAAAGTGCATGCAAAGGGACGTTGGACTTGGTCAAAAATACATCCAAGATAGTGTAAAGTGTAATAATGTCATAAGTAGTACAATGCGAGTCAAGAAGAATTAATATGGCAAATATGTCATGCAAGTAGGATGTCAGTCATAGTCAAAAATACATCTAAAATTGTTTCTCTAAGTTTTTCGCTAATTACATTCAGAAGAAGGAAGAAATTAAGGTTAAAAGTTTGGGGTTTGTACGTTACCCAGATTAAGTTACGCACCATATCCAAGCATTGTGGGAGCTCCTCTTTGGCTATGGAAGAAACACCTGCAATAAGAATAAGACTTGAACAAAGAAAATGTTAGAAGAGAATATGGTGGATTGCCAAGCTACGTGCTTGGTCTCAGAAGCGTTGACAGTCCACTATTTAAAGAAAAGAGATTTGTATAAAAAAAATGATAAAAGACTTAAAGAAATGGAAAGGTAGAATATTGTGTACCTGTTCCCTGTAGTCCATGTGTTTCAAAATGTTACAACAAGCTGGTCAAAGGTTTTGTCTAGTCTTTGGGCTGTTTGGATAAGTTTTTTGGTTTGCATAGTCACTGATGTCAGTTAGACTGTCGATGTCAGTAGGTAAATGGTGCCGACATCGATTAGGCTGTCAATGTCGATAGGGGTAGTAGGCCTTGGATGGGTTTTAGGGTATTTTTGTGATGGATAGAAGAGTCTCTAGGAATCAGGAGGTTTGTGCAGGGTTGCAGGAAGGTGAATAAGGTCTAAAGAAGGGTAAAAGGTAGAGGGTTGGTGTGTAAAAGGAGGCAAGAATAAGAGGAAGGCTTTTCAGTGCTTTTATGGAGGAAGTCAGGTCTTTTCTCAATAGTACTTAGAAATATCAAATGGAAACTAATTACCAATGTATTCTAAAATACTAAAATGAGATAGAGGAATACTTAGCTCTGCTTGGTGAAGAACTAGAGGTGCCAGAGTGCTTATTCCTATTGTGGCTAATGTCGAGGTCCTTGTACAATGTTTCAATTCAATCTGGATTGACTTGTGCAAAGTTTCTATAGCCAGGGGAGCGATAGTCAAATTTTGATGCTTGGTCTCAGAGTGTGCACGTCGATATGTGAAGCGGTGGGGGGGCTCAAGGTTAGAGCCAGGCTTATGTAACTGACGTTGGTGATCCCACTGGTGTCAGCCGATAATTGACTGACATCAGCGGCTAGAGAATGGGTAAAAGGGATATTTTTAGCTCTTTGCCCATTTCTCCATCTGCCAAGTGCATTTGCCATTAGAGAATGGTCAAAAGATGGGTTTACTAGGCACGAGAGTTAGTTAAGAGGTTAGGATGGAGTGAGAATAGGTCATGGGTAGTTAGGCTTTAGATGACCTAGTCTCAGGGTGACTCATAGGGTAAGAAATGGTCTTAGGGTGAGGTGTCCAAGGTGAGGTGTCTAGGTGAGGTCATTAATTTAAAATAAGTAGTTTATTTTACATTAATAAGGTGTGTAAGTGTTTAGAAAGGGACCAAGGGGGTTGACACAATAGTGGTGTCTACATTTGCCCCTTTTTGTCTTGTGGTTTGTCTTGATGAACTGCAAGACAAAAATAGGTGTAGGTTACCCCAGGTAGGGGATGAGGTATTCCCCCTCCAAGTAGGAATCAAGAGAAGGGAACCCAAAATTGGGTGTCGATTTGATAGGCAGTGGATGGGTATGGTGAAGTTGGAGTGTGAACGCTGTAATAGTTGAGATTGTGCATATACCACCTCACGTGATAGGTAGGTCAAATTGTCACAGGCAAGGTTGAAGAGCACTAAAATCAAAATAACTAGTCTCCAGCTTATTAGTGGTAGCTGATTGAGTTAAATGATAAAACTATAGCTCTAATGGTAAAAGAGAACTAAAATCAAAGTAATCGGTCCCCAACTTATTAGTGGTAGCTGATTGGGTTAAACGATCAAAGTTGTAGCTCCAATGGTCATTGTGTTCCAAGTATCCTAGGCTAGGAAGTGCTCCTAGAAAACACTAAAATATCACAAATATTGGGGATCAACTTGGGCACGATCCGATAATAGGTGTGAGGGTCATGGACAATTTGTTAACTATTCGTGAGGTAGCATATGCAATCAAAACAACCAAGGCAGAGTTGTCTCAAAAGTGGTCATGGTTTGAAGAGATAGTCACGATCTCCAAGGTCATTTGTCAAGTCAGGTTGAGATATAAGTGATCTCAAGTGTTGTTTGTTGTGGATAAGGAGATGTATGTGATCTCTAATGTGCCCCATGAGAAGTCTAAGGTGACTTCTATAGTGTCAGGGCTGGTTGTTTGGTCATGATTTTGGGTTGGTTTAGATAGTTGGTCCATTAGGTAGATGAACCAATGAATGGCTGATCTAACCTCTGAAGACCCCATGTCAACTGAGTGCTGTCTACATAGCCCCTATTTTAAGGGCCTCAGGCCAATGTAGTTCTCCCTAAAAGGGAAGAAGAGGGTAGGTTATGGATTGGGTTTGACTAGGTTAAGTCATGGTTTAAAGGTTAGATGGTTGGTTTATCAGGTAGACGAACGAATGAATGGCTAAGCTAACCTCAGAAGACCCCATGTCAACTGAGTGCTACCTGCATAGCCCCTATTTTTTAAGGGCCTCAGGCTAATGTAATTCTCCCCAAAAGGGAGGAAGAGTCAAAGAAGTTGATAGTTGGTTTGGTTATGTTAGTGTTTTTAGCATTTCCCATATGTGTGATGGTACATGCTTGAAATGTATGATGATGTTACAGCCTTTTCCATATTGTTTGATGGTGTATGTTGTAACATAGGTTATGTGGTCTTTCATCCCTAGCAATTTTCCATATTGGTGATGGTGTATGCTAAAAATGAATTAAATTTATTTATGCTTTAGTAAGTTTCCATATTGGTGATGGTATATGCTTGACATAAATTGTGTTTAGTTGATAGTTTCCATGTGTATTATTTTCCATAGAAACTAGTGTGAATGGGCTATGATAATTCATATAACACAAATTGGTATTTGTGTTAAATAAATCACGATGTTATGTTAGTGGTTAGAAAATGTTGTGATTTGGTTTGGTTGTATGTGATGAAAGTGTGTAAGAAGTGAAAGGCGCGTTGCTCTTTCATTAGCAAGGACCATAATGATAATATAGATAGGGTTTTTGTAAACAAAAGCCCCATTCATGCATTACATCATTTGACCATTAGTTTGTGTTAGAGAAGTACCCTAATCACTTGACATTAAGTGAGCTCAAAATCCCTTAGGTATTTTAGGGTAATAGGTATGATTATGTGATATGTGAGGATAACGTAACCCTTTTTAGGAGGGACTATTTTGCCCCTATTATAGGTGACCCTAAGAACAACTATAGGCAAGTCCATGACTTAATAGTTTGTAGACTAATCAATGCAAGAAGTCTATTTGGGGATGTTGTTTTGATTTATGGTCATGTGAAGCTGATTGATGTGAGAAGCTTTTGAGAGGGTGCTATTTGTAGCAAAATTTGGGCATAGCCATCCTTCAAGGGAATGGTCTATAGTTTACTTTGTATGTTTTGATAGCTATCCTTCAAGGGAGTAGTCTATTAATTATAGCAATAATGTAGCTGTCTTTCGAGGGAGTAGTCTACATTTACATTTTATGACCTTTTGATATTTTGTAGGCATCCTAGTTTTATGTTTTGTTTGTGACTGAACTTTTAGTCATGGACTAGACTATAGAATTTTAAGGGTTTCCCTTTTATTAGGACAAAGCATTTATTGCTTTAAAAAAGGGTTAGCTAATTATTGTAGGGAAAAAGGGTTGAAAGGAATAGGAATGAGGATGACAGGGGTTACTCAAGGGATGAGCTCAAGTTAAACATCAAGTGAATGATTACTTGAGTAACAGTAGAATGGTCACAGATATAAGGCATTAAGGGGCTTAGGTTTTGGCTGGCCTTCAAGAGAAGATAGACAATAAGTCTGTGATCCATACTTGTGCATTATTATATAAGGTCTGAGCCAATTAGGAGCAAACTTGCCTTGTTTGCTTCTTTCCATATTGGTCACGTGTTGGTTTTCTTTAAAGACAAGATCTTTGATTTTGAAATCTTGCTCTTTCAGATTTTTGTTGTAGGCACATTTGATGCAATTTTGGTAGATATGAAGATGATTAAGAAGTTGGTTGATGCTTGGTCGATGCTTGGTTGAGGTCGTGATAATCAGTACAAATTCGAATTCCCCCAGTTGCTTTTGTGATAGGGACAATGTTTGACACCCATTACGGATAATCAATGGGTTAGATAAATGAGATGGAGAGAAGACATTGAAGCTCCTCTTTGACAAGGAGTGTGATGTGAGGATGCATCCTGTGAAGCTTTTGCCTGACAGGCTTAGTTTGAGAGGGCAGGATCTTGATCTTCTAGGTTGTAGTCTGGAATCTCAGAATCACTGAAGGTGATGGAGGCAACGGTGGGTACCAATTTGACTAAAGTAGCCAATGGTTGGGGGTCTTTAGGTTGGACCTGCACTACCTGTAAAGCTTTGATCAAGGCTTGGAAATGTTGTGGAGAGTTTTGTATTAGGTCATACAAAGACATATTCACAGGGGTTTGGTGAAGTTGTTTCACCATGAAGTCACAAATTGCCTCTGAAGATGTTGATTGGGATGTGCCCAAGATAGAAATCTTGGGTTTTGGTGGTTGAGAAGGCTTGATGAATGGATATGTCCAAGGGATAGAAACCTTCTCTTTTCCTTTATCCTTTAAGGTTTGTGACATAGTGACCACATTAATAGTGATGATTTTGAACAAAGGGGGAGAAGGTGGTAGAGGGACTATAGTCTCACGTTGAGATCTCGATCCAAGTGAGGAGGTTTGGGAGGCATGGGATGGTGTCGATGATTTGTCAAAGGGGTCCTTAATGAGAAGGGTGTCCTTTTCTAGGTGTTGATGAATGACAACCTTAAGAGCGCAGCAACGCTCAGTATCATGCCCAGGTGTGTGATGATATGCATAGATTTTAGTGTCATCGAACTAAGATGGTTTTGATCTGAGAGGTTGGTATGACAAAATGGGTGGGAGAATGATGCTAGAAGACTGTAACAATTGGCATAATAGTGAAGCATAGGACCCCACTAATGGGTCTGCACTCTTTATTGCAGTAGGGGTTGATAACTTCTATTTAGGAGTTGTAGGAGGAGTTTTTTATACCACCTTTTTAGTTGGTGGTATGGCCACACATGTAGATGGCACTTTCTTGGTGAGAGGTGTCAAATTTTTTGGAGGAAGTATGTTTTTGATGGGTAGAGGGAGTAATGGAGGCAATTTGTTTTTGTGAGGTGTTGGAGTTGGGAGCACTCCTATTAAAGTAGATGGATGTGGACCCAAGATAGAGGGTAATGGTGAAGGTGGGAGAGGAGTTCTCTGACATAGTTTAGCATCCTTTTTTAGCATGGTGCGAGGACCACTACTATGCGGGGTGAGGTTTAAGTCTACCTTCACTTGTGGGTGAGTGAGGTTTGATATAGGGTGAACACTAAGAGATTTAATTTGTTTCGGCATGATGGATGCCTGCGAAGGTTTAGGTTCAGACGTGGAAGGTTGAGCTTCTAAAAATTTAGAACTGGAAGCCCGATCCTTGTCAGAGACTTTGGGGTGAATTACTGTAAAAGGGTCGGCAGTACGAGAGGAAGCGGGATGTGTAAGATAAGGAGCCATAAGTCGCTCCCATAATGCCTCATGTTCTAAATTTCTCAAATGGATAAATTCTAATTTTTCAGCCAATCGAGAGAAGGGTTTAGAGGACGTTGCGTGAGGCTTTATAATTGGTCTTTTGGAATATTTGGGTGGTTATGAGAGTAGAAACGTGTTAGACATAGTGATATCGAGCCAAAGGTGAGAGAAAACCATTACCGGATCTTCCTCGGTCGAAGTGGGTGAAGTGGCAAGTTCTTCTCTCAGTGGAGAAGGGATTAGAGAATGTGGCTCTTCGAGAGGATAGAGTGCAGGGATGATCATGGCTTCCACGTGTGGTTTGGGAGTATGGAAAGTATGATCCTCCATTGGTAATAAGAAGGATAAAGGTGGGGCCAATGGCATTGGTACCGTCAAAGCATCCTCCAATATGGGAGAGGTCAAAGTAGACTCTCCTGCGCGTGAAAGGGGGGTTGATGGAGGACTATCCTCCATTAGTGGAGGACAAATAGGAGAGGAAGGCTCCTGTAAAGGGTGAAGTAGAGGGATGATGGCCCCTTCTACATGAGGGCATGGGGTATGAATGGAAACTTCTTCCAATGGTAAAAGAAGAGGGAAGGTGGGGGCAAGAGGAACAGGTATTATAGGATCCTCACGAGGTAGAAGAATGGGTAGAAAAGGTGTTTTATGTTGTGGGGGTGATATGGGTAAAATAGGCTCTTCTACCCGTGGTGGAGAGGTGGGTTGACCAACCTCTTCAGATTGTGGGAGAGGTTAGTTAGAAATGGAAGGAGAAACCATGTCAACCATGCATATGTTGCATTCTTGAGAGTCATTAGCCATGGTCTGAACATTGTTCTGACTTGGGATATGGTTAGGAAATGGTTGCCTAAAGACATCTATGTTTTGGTTAGCCGGTACATTAGGGTTATCCAAAACAAGGTCCCCTTTGTCTAACATGTCTTGAATAATGTTTTTGAAGGTTTTGCAATTATCTGTGTCATGACCCTTGACACGATGATAGTTACAAAAGTCATTTTCCCTATACCATGTAGGAATGGCTCATGAGGGGTCAAATTGGGGTGGTCAGATTTGAGGGAGATTGAGGACTACTTGCTTCACTAGTTTATCCAATACAAAAGCATATGATTCTCCTATTGGAGTGTATCATCGCTGTTCATACCATTGTTGGAATTGTCTACTGATGCTTTATGATGTGGAGGGCTCAAATTGGTTGGTTGTGGTAGAAGATGATGACCTAAGGACCATAGCATTTACCGATCTCTTGGACTTGGAGTGGGAAGAAGAAGATTTGGAAGAAGAAGGGTCATTGGATTTTGCATTAGTATTTTTACTACGCAATTTAACCTTGTCTTCTTCTACTGCACAGAGTTTAAGCTTTTGGGCCATAGTGAAAGCTTCATCAAATGTGTAGAAAGTTTGAACCCACAAGGTGGATGAGATGTGCTTGGCACATGCTCTTGAAAAGAGCTCAATGAGCTCAGGTTGAGGTAGTGAAAAAGAGAGTTGGTTGATCAAACCTCTCCAACGGGTGATGAAGTCTACTATTGATTCATCATCAAATTGTCTAATAGAATAAAGGTCTGTGATGGAGACCTTATGGTGATGTTGACTGAGAAGTGGTCGAGGAATAGCTAAGCTAGTTGAGTGAAGGTAAAGAGAGAAAGATTGGTAATGGAGCTATATCAATCAAGGGTGGCACCAGAAAGTGACATGGGGAATGTGTGAAGTAATAACGCATCATCATGCGCTATTAGGCAACAAGCATGTCTAAATGCTTGTAAATGTTGTTGTGGGTCCTATTTACTCTGAAATCAAGTAAATTTTGGGTGTTCCCACTGGCTAGGGTATGGTCGAATAGAAACTGAAGGATGGATGGGTTCATTGCATATTTGTTCATATGAAAGAACATTCTTCAACCTGAAATAGATGTCTCAAGGTTGGACATCTTATCCATCAGCATCTTAATCAGATCAATAGATGGATTGGCAGGAGGGGAACCCCCTAAGTTATAGGGTACTTGGAAGGCATTGGGAGGGGCGTATGACGTACTTGGTTTCATTTGTGTAGGTATAACATACTAATAATTTTTCATAGTGGCCAATGTCGAGGCCAAGGGGGCTTGTGCCATGAAGTTGGGGGGCACAACTTAACTATATGCTGCCAAGGGTGGTTGAATAGTGGTGACACTAGTTAAAGCATAACTGGTCACTCTTGTGTTTATAGGCGCAAGAGTGGGTGGGATAGAGACAATCAAGTTCTAGAAAGGTGTCGAACTTGGTTGAATTGTTTGTGGTTGAGGGGGTACAGAAACCCCGATAGAGGTAGGTCCAAAAATAGAAGGGGAGGCCAAATATTACATTGGCCATGGTTGGGTTGCTAGTCGAGGCAATGGCTTGAGTGACCATGGGTTGGGTAGCGGAGGCTGTTGATATCATTACCGCTTCAACCAAGGAAGTTGGCATCCCATAAATAGGGTTACTTGAAGGATCTCACATTTGGATTCTAGTAAGATAATGTTGGAGAGCCTTGACATTGTGGTCAAGGAATCTCTCAAAAGCTTGATCCCCTTCGGGAACAATAGAAGGTTAATTGGTGGGGGTAGGTTGGATAGGAGTATGCTCAGTGTCTGAAGTATACTCTATTAGATGACTTGGTATAAAGGGTGAAGGTGGGAGTGGATGTTGACTCGCATGGTCAACAAGAGATTTGGCTTGACTGTGTGTCAAAACCATCCAAGGCAAAATGGATTCAGATTCCAAAAACTATGTATTTCAGTTTCAGAAAACCAAAATTTGTGTTTAACACCAAAAAAATTGGGTTTTAATCTTACTGTTTGGGAAGAAAATTTGTTGACAGTGACCGATGTCAGTTATGAAATGTTGTCGAGGTCGGTGGGTTAACCGATGTCAGCGAAGCTGAGTTGCCGATGCTGGTGGAAAAACTGATGTCAATTTCTATGTAATTCCAGAAACACAAAAAACTAATAGTTTTTGGAAGGAGAAATTTTGAGTTGTTTTTGGACTTCAGAATGATGCGACCTTACCAGCTCAAACAATCAAATAAAAATAGCAAAATAGATGATTAGGCAATCAACCTATAAAACATTAGATTCTTAGGAATAAATTTTAGAGTCGTGGTCGCTTATGCCTTAATATAATGTGTTTGGGAATCGAGCTTGTAGAACAGGTCTTAGAGAGGAAGCTTATGGCTGGTTTCAGGTTGTGTTTTGGTGCTCAAAGATTTGTGTTAGGTTCAGTACATGGCCTGGTGTTGGGGCTTTCTCCCTTCACTTCATGAACCCAAAGTCAAGCTGGGCCGCTTAGCCAATATATACTTTGCCTATAGTTTATACTCTGTCAGAGAACATAGTGGGTCCTCCTCTTGGTGGTGAAATCCAAGTAGGATCACCAGGTGGGGTAAGGTATCCACTAGGTGTTGAAATCCTAAATGGGTCTTGTCTCAAGTATGTTTAGGTTTTTGATTTGATGTGATTGTGGTTTGGTTGTGTAACATTTATGCACTATGATTTATTCATAATGCTTTTAATTACTAAGTGGGCTAAATATGCATTCAAGCAAGAATGAAATGCAATAGTTTTTAACCCAAATTGAAATATTTTGTTCAAATGCAAACAATTGGAGAAGAGGTTAAGAGTATGAATTTTTTGCTACTCTAAGATGCAGGCAAGAAGTGACAAGAAGACAAAGAAAGATGTTCTTTTTAATTCCTACTAATGGTTTCTTTTTGAAATAAAGAGATAGAAGAAGGGATGCAAGAAGAGAATATTTTCCTAATGCATCTATATGAAAATTTTATTTTTCTAAAAGAATGAACCCAAGGAAAACTCCAGGGTCCCACCGGGCGTGCTAGAATGTTTCTCTAAGTTTTTCGCTAATTACATTTAGAAGAAGGAAAAAACTAAGGTTAAAGGTTTGGGGTTTGTATGTTACCTGAATTAAGTTGCGCATTGTATCCAAGCGTTGTGGGAGCTCCTCTTTGGCTATGGATGAAACACCTGTAATAAGAATAAGACTTGAACAAAGAAAGTGTTAGAAGAGAATATGGTGGACTGCCAAGCTACGCGCTCAGTCCCAGAAGCGTAAAGCTTCGTAAGGGATGACAGTCCACTATTTAAAGAAAAGAGATTTGTATAAAAAGAAATGATAAAAGACTTAAAGAAATGGAAAGGTAGAATATTGTGTACTTGCTCCCTATAGTCTGTGTGTTTTAGAATGTTACAACAGGCTAGTCAAAGGTTTTGTCTAGTCTTTGGGTTGTTTGGATAAGTTTTCTGGTTTGCACAGTCGCTAAAGTCGGTTAGACTACCGATGTCGATAGGTAAATGATGCCGACGTCGATTAGGCTGCTAATGTTGGTAGGGGTAGTAGGCCTTGGATGGGTTTTAGGGTATTTCTATGATGGATAAAAGAGTCTCTGGGAATCAGGAGGTTTGTGCAGGGTTGAGGGAAGGTGAATAAGGTCTAAGGAAGGGTAAAAGGTAGAGGGTTGGTGTGTAAAAGGAGGCGGGAATAAGAGGAAGGCTTTTCAGCGCTTCCACGGAGGAAGTCAGGTCTCTTCTCAACAGTACTCAAAAATATCAAATGGAAACTAATTACCAATGTATTCTAAAATATTGAAATGAGACAAAAGAATACTTAGCTCTGCTTGGTGAAGAACCAGAGGTGCCAGAGTGCTTATTCCTATTATGTCTGATGTCGAGGTCCTCGTATAATGTTTTAATCCAATCTGGAGTGACTTGTGCAAAGTTTTTGTAGCCAGGGAGTGATAGTCAAATTTTGATGCTTGGTCTCAGAGTATGTGCATTGATATGCGAAGAGGTGGGAGGGGCTCAAGGTTAGAGCCAGGATTATATAATTGATGTCGGTGATCTCACTGGCATCAGCCGATAGTTAACTGACGTCAGTGGCTAGAAAATGTGTAAAAGGGCTATTTTTAGCTCTTTGCCCATTTCTCCATCCGCCAAGTGCATTTGTCATTGGAGAATGGTCAAAAGATGGGTTTATTAGGCATGAGAGTTAGTTAGGAGGTTAGGATGGAGTGAGAATAGGTCATGGGTAGTTAGGGTTTAGATGACCTAGTCTTAGGGTGACTCATAGGGTAAGAAATGGTCTTAGGGTGAGGTGTCCAAGGTGAGGTGTCTAGGTGAGGTCATTAATTTAAAATAAGTAGTTTATTTTAAATTAATAAGGTGTGTAAGTTTTTAGAAAGGGACCAATGGGGGGTTGACACAATAGTGGTGTCTACAAAAATTACAATGAGAGAGAAAAAGGAAAGAAGGAGAAAAAAATGTTTGATTATGAGGGGGTTTTGCTACCTATCAAACCAAACCTCACCCATTGGTCTTTTACAAGTGAAATGAATGAAATGTGAAAAAATAATGAACAATATTTTTTCCTTATAATATATCCCTCACAATACCCTTAACAATATTGTTAAATAAAAAACAATCAAAAAAATCTATGTCCCCAATGATCCCCTTAATAAAAAATTATTTCCACACTTCAAAATGTACCACCACATAAAAGTGATGCCTGCCACCAAATAATATGTTTAGACCTACCTCAAAAAATGTAAACTAGCTATAGAACCTAGAAAACAAGAGAACCTACTCGAACACCCCCCTTTCAAGTGAACCTAGTGGTTAAAAATAGAAAAAAACAAAGTGGCATATCCACAGTATGAGTCATGATAACAAGACCTGACTAGGTACTCATGTACAATGTATCCATGAAGTGGAGAAAGGAAGAAAACTCATAAGAACAAAACTCTCCCCCAAAAAGAGAGAAAATAAGGAGAGAAGGAAGAAAAAAGGACTTCATATTGAATCCCCCTTAAGCACAACTTCCTTCACCCCACATGAAGATCAATACTATATATCTTGAGTGGCTGAAAAGGATGTACATAATAATCTACATAGGTGGTGAGATAGTCCCAAAAATAAAATGTTCTTCTCATAAATGTACCTTCATTTTAAGTGCTAAAAACAAGATGTCCCAAAGACACATCACTTGTAGAAATATTGATGCCAATAAGAGAATCAATACCCTATAAGAGTATGCAAAGACCTCCATGAATGTATCTCATAGAGTGAAGTCTGCAAGATCCAAATCCAAGAATATGTTTTTAAAAGGATCCAAACACATAAATAAGTGGATCAAATTTGGAAAAAGCAAAAAATGCAATAGTAAGATCAATAATAAGCTAAAAAATAGGAGCAGGAGAATCTTCCATATCATGAAGAGTAGATGGTGAATACATCTTATCCAAATCCAAGAATATGCAAAGACCTCCAAGAATGTATCTCATAGAGTGAAGTCTACAAGTTCCAAATCCAAGAGTATGTTTTTAAAAGGATCCAAACACATAAATAGGTGGATCAAATTTGGAAAAAGCAATAAATGCAATAGTAAGATCAATAATAAGATAAAAAATAGGAGCAGGAGAATCTTTCATATCATGAAGAGTAGATGGTGAATACATCTTATCCAAATCCAAGAGTATGCAAAGACCTCCATGAATGTATCTCATAGAGTGAAGTCTGCAAGATCCAAATCCAAGAGTATGTTTTTAAAAGGATCCAAACACATAAATAGGTGGATCAAATTTGGAAAAAACAATAAATGCAATAATAAGATCAATAATAAGCTAAAAAATAGGAGCAGGAGAATCTTCCATATCATGAAGAGTAGATGGTGAATACATCTTATCCAAAATAATCAAGTCCTCACTAACAACTAAAGAAAGAAAAATATTAAGAGGTGTAGGAAGTAAGAATGCTTGATCTACATCACCATCAAGAAGTGTGTCCTCATAAAATGAAGAATAATCCTAGTTTATGTGACTAGTAAAGAGTGAATCCTCACTAGGAGGAGAAGAAGGAAGTGTCAATAGTTGCTCACCCATGTCATTTTCATCATAAAAAATGAAATCTTCACTAACAGGAGGAGAAGGAAGGAGAACAAAAGGAGGTGAAGTAATAGAGGGTGTAAAAGATCTAGAAGACTCCACATCCTTCTCAAATATGGATATAATAGTGTCCCAATCTTCCTTCAATGATGTGGCACATGTGACATGGCTTTACAAACTATTTAAATAATGAAGGTTAATCAAACAAAGAGCCTCATTTTGCATGGATGTAATCTAGACAAAATCATCCTCATCTATAAAGTGGGGAATGTCACCAAACACCATTCTCTATAAGCATTTTAATTACAAGTATATATGCATTTTGATTTTCCAAATAATTTATTTATAGGTGTTAAGGGTATCCATTATTTAAATACAAAGAATAAGTTGAGAATAATAAATAATGATCCACCCCCCAATAACAACTCCTTGAATAAGGAAAAAGTAAATCCCCAAAAAGGTGTTAGCCCCACCTCCCATTTTTCACTTTATAATTGAGTTCACTTTATAATATAAATGACCCCAATTGATGCATAATAAAAAAACATATGCTTTTGAAAAAAATAAAACTCAATTTCGAGTCACGGTTCAAAAGTTATAGCTTTTACAAGTTTCATGTCATTAAAATAGGTCAAATAAGTAAACATTACACAAAAATCAAATGCACTAAGAACCAAAAAATGATTTACCACTTCATATATCTAGAAAAAATCTTAAAAAAAAATCCAATAATTTCTTTGGCAGAAACTAGGCACAGGTTGTCAAAAATGAATGAAAGACAGCTTTAGGAAGACTATTTACAAGATCTAGAAAATCTGGTTGCATGTGTGCTATTGTGACATCCCAAATAATGTATAGCCTAATGCATAGTGGCATTACCTATTATAGGCTGAAATTAGACTAAAAATACTATCCTCTCTAAGAATCATATCTCAATTTATAGATTGTAGGCCTCAAACTAGAAGAAAATCATCCAACTATCTAGATGATGAAGACAAACTACTACAATAATTTTCAATCTACTAAAAGAGATGTACATCCTAATCCAAAATGATTTCCAATTAGTATGAGATGAAATTTGGGACTATTAGCTAGCCATACTAGGTTTTAGATCTAAAAAACAAGATTTGTATTGATAGTGGTGAGAGAAAACCATATAGGTGGTAGGTATGTGCCAACAGACCAACAAGTAGGTTTTTGAATAGAAGGGTTATAGAGATTGATATTTGGAGAATATAACAAATTTTATAGGACATAAAAAAATCATATTTATATGCCCCTATTCTTTTAGATTTGTATTTTGATGCATGTATGGCCTAAAACCATTAAAAACATGCACAAATTGCCTTTAAAACTTCTAAAACAAACATAAACATGGGTCTAGCAAAATAAGTACATAATAACATAGCCTAAGATCCACATGGCCTAGTCAATGTCAAAAAAAAAGATCTTATATCCATACAAAACACCTCCACTCTGACAAGAATAAATTTTGATAAATGGACAAACCCTTGTAGTAAAAACTCATCAATGGATGGTTGCAACACCTCCTACTCTGATATAATGAAAAGAATGTCAACAAGATCATTTCAAGTTAAAGATCTGAAGTATTAACAACAAAAACATCACAAGAAGAGTTGAAAGATCTAAAATTATGATATGCAAAGATAAAGACAATATCGTATAATATCCATAAAATAACTTGCTTATTACAAATGAGAGGGCTTGAATAAATAGACAAGTAAAGACAAGAAGAAAGATAAACTAGCTAAATGGGATAAATCCACAAAAAGATGAATTAGAAAAAATACAAAAACTAGCTATAGAACCTAACAAACATGAGAACCTACTCTAAATCATGTGTGTGACACATGATCACTTTCTTGCTCATGTTTGCATCATTTTCTATATAAATAATGGTAATTCATGTAATTCTCTATATTGTCTACACCAAACTCAGTTCATATTATATTTCATTAGTTTTGCACCAAGTATTTCATGAGTTTTGTACTAGAATGAGCCTTATTCCATCTATAATGGTTGATTTAGATTTTTCCACCATTTTTACACCAAAATGATTTATTGGGATTTATACAAGGATTTCAAGCTTCAATACTATATTGAGTTGTGTGATGATTAATTCAAGGGCATATTGTGTTTTTAAGCACATTCTTCTACCAATGAGGATTGGGTCATGCACAATCTAATCCAAGTGTTTCAATAAATATATTAGTGTAGGTTTTTATTTTTCCCTATTTATTAATTAGGTAAATTGTATTTCTTGTGTATACATGGAGTTTTCCTACATTTGTGGGATAGGCTAGCTTATGTGGAGGTGTGTGTCATAGATGTGTCATAGGTGTCAAAAAAATGTCATAAGTAACTCCCTTGATGGGAGTTACCTCTCTATTCTTAGCACCTTGTCACCACCTTTCATGGAGGAGTTACAGTCTATTCTTGGGGTGCCTTGTCCACATTTTGTGGAGGAACTACTTACGTACTCTCCTATTTGTAGGCCTCACTTTGGCCATCTCATGTTAATCAAATTTTGGTTTTCTCTATTTTGTCTTGTGTAATTTATCTTCTTATTATTTTCAAATTGTTTTAGCATCTATGTGGTGTGCACTTGCTTCATCTCGTGTGATCACATCTCCATTGCATTCACATTATCTGGATTTCGGCAACAACTCTGATATGGTATCAGAGCAAGAACGGTAATCATGTGTATGGTTATGCTTTTAGTTCATTGTGAAATCAAGTGGAGTGGAGTTCTCTTTATTTTTTTAGTTTCTAGATCTGATCTAAAATTTAAAAAAATATATCATTTTTGGTATCATTTTTTTTAGGAATCCTTGGCCTTTGGGTGTCTTGGTTGTCTTCACTTCAGGGGCTGGTTCAGTAGTTAGCCTGGGCGTCATTGTTGTGTGCAAGGAGCAGAGGGAGGAGTAGTTCTAAGCAACTTCAGTTCCAACAGTAGAAGTCCTTCCTTCCAGCCATGCCATCAACTGTACGGCATCCAAAACAGCCTTCAGTTCCAGCAGCAGCAGTCTGCGCTCTCCTATAGCTGACCAGGCCGTACGGCGCGCAAGTCTGCAAGTTTGTGCCAACTTCAGTAGCACCTTCAATTTTGATACGCCTCAGGCAATCCTTCTAGATTATTTTATTGCCCAGCAAGGTGCCAAATAGGTTGTACGGTGTCCAACAGGTTTGCACATTTATTTTTTGTCTTTTCTGAGTTAAAATTTTGGACTGCGTTATTTTGACGCCCCTTCCTTACTTGGCATCCCATGTAGCACACCTTGGATGCTTGGAAATCCTTCATTCTATCTATGCTTCATTATTTTCAGTTTAAAATTGACTTATAAAACAAAAATCAATCAATTTGACTGAATATTTAATTTTTTAGACAGTTTTGTAATTTGAGGGTTTTTCATTTTAAACTTGTATCTTCAACCTACGAAGACGAAGGGTGAGGCCCAAGTTGGAAGGAGGCTAATTCTCCCTTAGAACAACCTCCTTTGGATTCCTCATTCTGTGCCAAATCCAATGAGTGGTTGAAGGGCCACTTTCTCTCTCAAAATAGGCATTTTTTTAATGTTTTAGTATTTTTTTTGCAAAAACACTAGTTTACAAAAAATTGAACCTTTAATATCTTACAAACGGTAGCTCGAATTTGGGTGCCATTTTTTGAAAAAGTGTTTGTAATTCAATTCTCCAAGGCGTAGGCTTGTTATTTGTCAAAAATGCACTAGTTTATAAAGTGCCAAAAATTTGGGTCTCTTGGGACACATTTTCCGCTGAGTCCGACGTCTTGTTTACTTTAGTCTTGCACTGATTGCTCTAAGATGCATTCTCAGCTGAGTCTAACATCTTTTGAGTGTGCACTTGCATATTTAGGTGGGGCTCAATATTTTGGGGGGGGTGTGATTGCTTTTCAGAACTTGCAAATCTTTGCTTTCATTCTCCTTTCTGCATAAATTCACAACTTACAATCAACACAACTTCACCTAAATTCAGCTAAAAATGGATTTTTTTCAACTTAAACCCCTAACACTCTTCAATTATCATCAATGTAAAGTTAAAATGTCAATCATTCTTAGAATTAAAGGGTTAGGATCACCATGGGTACTGAAGTAGAACCTAACACTGATGCTAAAAAGGTCAAGTGGTACAACCGTAGTGATGAAGCCTATGGATTACTGAGCTTGTCTATGTCTCCAAAACTTCCCTTCCATTTAGAATCCTCCTAGACCTCCAATGACATATGGGACACCTTAGAAAAGTTATTTGGAAAGCTTGATGAGATGAGAGGTCATGAGCTCGAAAATGAACTCATAAGTCTACGTCCTAGCAACTTTGACACCCTCTTCACTAAGATTAAGGCCCTTAGATTGCAATTGAAATAATGTAGGATAGAGAAGAAATATAAAAACTCATTCTTTCTAATCTCACAAAGTTAGGTCCAAGCTATTCAGTCTTTGTCTCCATTTTCCATGCCACAAAAAGTGCCCTTGGCACTACATATAAAATGCCTTCTTTGGATTCATTCATTACTGTCTTGACTAGGGAGCAAGATAAGCTAATTCAAATGGGCACAATGAAGTCTACTCAACCCCAAGATTTGATAGCTGAAAATGGTAAGATAAGACTTCAACAAAGGAGAAGAAGAAAGAAAACACCAATCCTACCAAAAACAACACTGAGCCTTCATCCTCTAATGCTAAACCCAAGAAGGAGAAGGTTAAGTGTGCCTATTGTAAAAAGATAGGGCATGATGAACATAAATGCATGAAGAAACAAATAAATCACCTAACTCATCTTCTAGAGAAGAACAACATAGGTGTTCATGAGTCCATCAAGCAGAATTCATCTACCCAAGATTCTACCAAGGCAAAAGGCAAGAGTAAGGAGAAAGAAAAAGGGCAAGGCCCTTGTAGCTACAATAGCTTCTACATCTTCATGGTTCATTGACTCGGGTGCTTCTCACCACATGGGCTCTTCACTAGTTGAGCTTTCATCTTTAGAGCCTTGTAGCATGACTTCAATTAGTTTGGGTGATGAGACTTCAGTTTCTATTGTAGGGAGAGGGTTAATTGAAATGGAAGGAGGAACATTCAATAATGTTCTAAGTGTTCCTTCTCTTTCAACCAATCTCCTAGTAGTGTACCAAATCACTCACATTGGTAAGGGAATGAGAGTTGAGTTTTCACCAGATTCAGTGGCTATCAGGGAGTTGCATAGTGATACTACAATGGCAGTGGGTAGGGCAAATCACCAAGCAAGGTTATACACCTTCTCACATTTTGCATAAGATTCTTCTCCAACAGCATTGCTAACTCATTCAGATAGAGTTAGCAAATTGTGGCATGAGCGGTTTGGCCACCTTAACTACCGCTACCTTGAGCAACTTTGCAAACATGACATGGTCATTGGCTTGCCTCGTGTCCAATTCTCAAAAGGACTTTGTGAGGGGTGCTCCCTTAGGAAGCATCCCGAAGCAAAATTTGACAAAGACAAAGCTTGGAGGGCTTCACAACCCTTGGAGTTAGTCCACAGTGATGTATCGGGACCCTTTCCCAAACCATCTTTCACAAGGGCCAAGTACATCCTCACTTTCATTGATGATTTCTCTAGGTACACTCAGATATATTTTCTCAAACAAAAGTCTGAAGTGTTTGAAAATTTTATAGACTTTAAGGCTCTTGTTGATAAATAGAGTGAGAAATCCATCAAGGTTCTTCAAACTGATAATGGAGGGGAGTATGTCAGCATCAAGTTTGAGCAATTTTGCACCACATAAGGGATTGATTTGCAGTGCATAGTCACTTACAGTCCTTCACAAAATGGGGTTGTAGAATGCAAGAATAAGTTCTTGAAAGATATGGGTAGCTGTATGATTCACTCCAAATCCTTAGCACCACAGTACTGGGTTGAAGCCATCAATTGTGCTTACTACATTCAAAACAGGGTTCCTCACAAAGCTTTGAAAGGGATAACACCCTTTGATGCTTGGCATAAAAGGAAACCGGATGTTGAGCACCTTAGAGTTTTTGGATCCCCAGCCATGGCTCGCATTCTGAAGAAGAAATGCAAAGTTATGAAACGTTAGTCCAAGCCTTGCATCTTTGTAGGATATCCAAATGGTATTAAGGGATATTACCTTCTAGATCCAGTCACTCATGAGTTGTTCATCGAGAGAAGTGTCCATTTTTAGGAGAGTCCTAGAGACTCAATAGTTGACACTTCTTCTCCCTCATTGGATTTACTTCTTCATGATGATTCCTCGTCAGATTTAGATTAGCCACAATAGGTTCTTGAGCCAAAGACATCTTTTTCTTCTTCAAGTTTAGATAGTGAGGACAGTGATGCAGTCATCCACCTCTAGTTAATCAAAGGATGAGGAGTTAGCACCTAACTCACCCAATTCCAGGCCACTTTGGGCCAGATAAACACTTGAGAGTACTGGCACTTGGGCAGGAGATCCCACAGATGACAGATGTACTAGGGGGATTTTCAGAGAGATTCAGAGGCATCAGGGGTACCTGAGTGGGATAGTGATATGGAGGAAGAATATTCTTCCTTAATCAAAAATCACACTTGGGATTTGACTTCACTTCCTAAGGGAAGAAAGATGGTTTGATGTAGGTGGTTATAGCAGGCCAAGTTTGTAGTAGATGGGTTAGTTGATAAGTATAAGGCACGATTGGTCACCAAGGGTTTCTCACAGGTGGCATGCATTGACTACTCAGAGACCTTTGCACCCATTACAAAGATGACTTCTATCTGACTCACCTTGGCTATTGCCATAGCACATGGTTGGGATGTGCATCAGATGGATGTGAAGAATGCCTTTCTTCACAGAGACCTAGAGGAGGAGATCTACATGGAGTAGCTGCCAAGATTTGTTTAGGATTCTTCCTTAGTATGCAGACTTAAAAAACCTATCTATGGCCTTAAACAAGCCCCTCAGGCTTGGTATGCCAAGATGGATTCCTTCCTTCTCACAGTGGGTTTCACTAGGTGCCATTCTGATCCCAATGTCTACTTATTGCGGCAAGATGATTCACTCTTGATTTTGGTTCTATATGTTGATGACCTTTTGATCATCGAGAGTTCTTCATCAGCTATTGCATCAGTGAAGGCATCTCTTCAGGATAGATTTGACATGAAAGACTTGGGTTTGTTACACTACTTCCTTGGCATCAAGATCTCACAGTCAAATTCAGGGATTTCTCTTGCACAGCCTAAGTATGCTCTTGACTTATTGGCTCAATTTTACATGGCTGATTGCAAGCCATCTCTGACTCCCTTTCTATCAGGAGTCAAGCTTGAGGTTGATTGTTTTTCACCATTGGTTGATGCCACTCGGTATCGACAACTTATTGGTAGTCTCATCTACTTAACTCACACCAGGCCCAACATATCATATACAGTGGGACTTGTTTCCAGATTCATGCAGGAACTTCATGAGCTGCATTGGAAAGTAGCTAAGAAGATCTTGCATTACATACAGGGTTCACATAAATATGGGGTTCATTACATATTTGGCATAGAGGTTGACTTGGTTGGATATATAGATTCAAACTGGGCTAGCAATTCACAGACTCACAAGTCCACTTCTGGTTATAGTTTCTCTCTAGGTTCTGGTCTTATCAGTTGGTCTAGTAAGAAGCAAAATGCTATTGCTATATCATCCATATAGGTAGAATATAGGGGAGCTATTAATGCAGCTACTGAGGCTATTTGGCTTCAGGGGATACTTTTTGAGTTTGGCATTCCTATCAGGCAGCCCACCATCATTTATTGTGACAACTAGAGTACCATTCAGATTTGCAAGAATCTAGTTCAACACCAGCAGACTAACCACATAGAAATTCACATGCATTTCATTCAAGAGCTGATTCATAGTCAGGTCATTGACTTGATATTTTACCAGTCTTCAGAGTAGGTTGCAAACATCTTCACCAAATCTTTCACTAAGAGCAAGTTCATTTATCTATGAGCTCTTCTTGGGGTGCAGTCTACATCTACAATAGCATCATCTTCAGGGGGCTTTCTAGCCTCTTCTTTCTTTTATGTCTCTCTTTTTTGGGGGGGGAGTTTTTTCCTACGGGTTTTTTCCTTTTCTCTATCTTATGGGAGATTACATTTGTACATGGGTACCTCATCAGGCCTAGTTGTCGAGACCCATTTTATATTTCCACACTGCACACCTAAGCTATGCTTATGGGGGGATATTAGTGTAGGTTTTTATTTTTCCCTATTTATTAATTAGGGAAATTGTATTTCTTGTGCATACATGGATTTTTCCTACATTTGTGGGATAGACTAGCTTATGTGGAGGTGTGTCATATATGTGTCATAGGTGTCATAAGAATGTCATAAGTAACTCCCTTGATGAGAGTTACTTCTCTATTCTTATCACCTTGTCACCACCTTTCATGGAGGAGTTATAGGCTATTCTTGGGGTGCCTTGTCCACCTTTTGTGGAGGAGTTACTTACGTACTCTCTTATTTGTAGTCCTCACTTTGGCTATCTCATATTAATCAAATTTTGGTTTTCTCCATTTTGTCTTGTGTAATTTATCTTCTTGTTATTTTCAAATTGCTTTAGCATCTATTTGGTGTGCACTTGCTTCATCTCATGTGATCACGTCTCCATTGCACTCGCATTATCTGGATTCTGACAACAACTCTGATAAAATAATTATCCAAGGGTTCCACCCTCTTTAGTCCCTAGTTTTTTACTAAAAAACACAATGATTCACATAAATTAAAATGTCTATTCATTCTTTGTTATTTTATTTATAAGTTTCATGTCTTTACTTTCATATTTTTATCCTAATTAAGGACTAATTTATACATGATTCATTACAGGTTCACACGAAGCACAATTCAGCATGTGATCTACATTTAAGACCATTCTTCATAGGGAAGCTTGAGTATAACAATATTAATTTTACTTTATTACTTTCACTTTGTTGCATTACTAGAATAAAAAGAGGGAAAATGTATAAACTAAAATTAACAATTAATGTTAAAAAATGCACTTGCGACTACCCATTTTGTACACTTAACTTATGTCTAATTCTATGATTTCAAACCACTATTCCTCTAATTTTATATAAATGGCCCTCTATTTTAAGAAAATTATGATATCAAATGTTCTTAGTCTTCATTCTAAGTAGCTTAGACTCATTACTAGTTTGATTGTCTCTATTCCTCAAACAAGGCTACTCCCTTAAGATAATATCTCAATTCGTTTATGTCTAAAATACACCACATTGATCCTCCCACAAATTAACTATTAGTTTCCCAAATTCAAATTTGTATGCCCAAAATTAGATGAAATCCCAAAAGGTCCACTATATAAGCACATTTTATATCCATTTTTTCTTTAGAGATGAAAAGAGGATTTTATCATTGTAATCACCAAAAAAAATTAACTATGCATTGAGATAAAAATATATATTCTTCCCAATTTTGATTCATTACAACCCAAGAATCCCTAAGCTAGGTTTGAATATAATAGTAAGGTCACAAGTCATTTGTTCAACCAGATAATCACACCAATATTTCACTAACATATATCATTTCACCAATATTATATACACATAACTATAGTATGGGATAACTACATGGAGATTTGGAGTATTAGTATGTGTTTAACACTAAAATATAGATATGGGGGATCTAGGGTTAAAGGGGTAGAGATATCCTGAATCACAAGGATGGTAGACTATCTCTAAAGTAGGCCAATTATTTATGAAAACCAGATAAAAGATATATTGAATTTATTATACTAAGATGCTAAAAATAGAAAGTACGACTATGTTATATATTACAATGATAAATAAAATAAGATAGTTGATTCTTATGCTAATACAGATATGGATCTGGAATAAGAAAAAATTGGACTAGATCTAGATTCTAGAATAGTTACATGATTGTATAAATTGTAACTTTGTAAATGTAGACACTTACATCACCCTGGGATGGTTGTATCAACACTATTGTCTAGCTTAGATGTAGGTATCTAGTAAAAATACCTACTTAAATTGGATATGATGACCTAGATTTTTATGGCTTATGTGTTGCCTTCATTTTGGTGTATTCAAATTTGGGTCATAGATTGTCACTCCTTATCTAATAGTAAAACCCTAATTCTTCATCTTCATAATGGTTATGAGAAAAATGGGTTAGTGGGCACATGGTTTCAAGCTACCCCAAATACCCCTCTATCACTGAGCATTTCTTACATATCCAATACTCTAAGATAGCCTCATACTTATGTAGTTCTCCCCTATGTGTTGGCTTGTATGTGAATCAAGCAATGTGTGATAATCAAGTACAATAGTGACCTAGCTTAAAATTTGGAAAATATGGCTCTTGGGTTGTTCCTTGAGTACTTCAGACCTGTAGATATGTTGTCCTTATGACTATTATGGAAATATGATAAAATATGAAAGTTTTACTCACTTGAGTGCTTGATTGAATACTTTTAGTAAGTTTCCTTGGTCTTTTCTAGGTCTATTCTAGGTGAGGAATGAATAAGGGTCGATCTTATATTTATACCAATCCTTTTGGATAATATATTGCATTAAAGTAATTAGGCCGACCATAGGCATATGTTTAATTTACAAATTAGATGACTTTAGGGTATTAGACCATTATGTTTGGATAGGACACTTACATCAATGTAGGATTTTGACTGGGATGCAAGTGTCTAGATGGTTGAAAAATAGGTGCAAGTATATAACTTACATAGATGGAAGATAGGCAGGTTTATAACATTCTTGGCATGATAGAAGGCATGGTTCTTTAGCATAACATTAGGCAAACTAAGAGTTAAGTAATTAGGCATAGAGAGATAGTGTATGCAAACCTTTTGGTAGTGGGAAAGGTCTAAAAGGTGAAGGTACATCTACAATATGTAGTTTCTAAGTGTAAAAGGATGAGGTGCTATATAATTTAAAAATATTGTCTATATTTTTCCCCATTTAATTTAGTAATGAAATTTCTAGTTTAAGGTAAATGCATGTGTACATGGATGTGTACAACGAACCTTACCTTTACTTGAGTCCAACTTGAGTGATTTGTTGGCAACAAACTTGCAACCAAAAACATGTTACAATATATAATCAGTGTATATAATCTAAAATTAAAAGCATTAAAATGATTGAAGTTAAGAGAGCAAGGTTTAAGAATATACCTATGTATCAATGCAACCATCTTACCTTTTATAAATTTTATTTGAATGTTGTATCATTATAAATTAATAAAATTGAAATTAGGACAAATATAAAATATGTAAAGTGCATATATCTAAAGATATAGAGATATATTGAAGGACAATGCCCCAAAATTTAGAAAAAAGATGAGTTGCCACCTAATAATTAAGATTAGCTCAACCTTGCAACCTAATCATACTTATAACCTAGTGAGTGGCAGTGAACCAAGTCAACTCATACTATAAAAATGATGGGGCTAGATGATGTAATCAAGTCCAACATATAAACTTAAAAATATTAGGTGATTTAATCACCTCAACCATACCAAAAAGTAAACCAACTACTGCAGTAGATTGGATAAATACAATTCATAATAGTCCAACTTGGTGGGTGGTGATCGTCCCTGAAAGTGTTTAATAAAATCTAAAATAGATTTGATTTTGTAATATTAGATGACCCTTGCATAGAAATGCACCTTAGATATGTATTATGCTGAAATTGTATATAAAAATGGTACCAATGTATAGAATTATACCAAAATCATATAACTATGCAATTTGGCCAATCTAAATTTGTGTAAGTGTGGAGCACATGTTTCCAAAACCTGCCTGGCTATTGTATATGAATAAATTTGAAAACTAATATAAGTACCAATATGGAGGACATGTTTCTAAAAAAATGCCCCCACTATAATTTGGGTATGTTAAATATTAAATAAGTGTGAAGATCATGTTTCTAAAACATGCCCCACTAATTCTAAAACTATGAAAAATGTGGAGAACATGTTTCTAAAACATGTCACCACTGAAATTTGAATCTATGAAGCAATGTGGAATTAATTCCTCTATGGCATGCCCCTACTGATATGCCCCACCTTTTGAGGTGAGGGGAAGTAGAAACTGGTAGTTACCTTACCTTAAAAGGATAATATAACCATGTAAACAATGAATGTACCATGTAGCATATAGAGGTAACATGTCGAGGTATATATATATAGTTGAATCACAAAGAATGTGTTTACACCAAGTCCTAAGATGAATGATGTAGATCATGAAAATATCTAGATAGTAACAATACAAGATCAATAAGAAATCAAACACACACACATCAGCACTC
This sequence comes from Torreya grandis, assembly GCA_037957365.1. NCBI lineage: Eukaryota > Viridiplantae > Streptophyta > Pinopsida > Cupressales > Taxaceae > Torreya > Torreya grandis. The sequence continues at coordinate 597,713 of JARHVA010004412.1, read as the reverse complement.
AAAATAAAATCAAAAGATAATGGTCCAAGGAGACCTCAAAAAAGGGGCATGTTCAAATGCCACATAATCAAAGGCACATGACTTAGTCAAATATAAACAAAGCAAGAATGACATATTTAAATGTCAACATATAATAAATAATTATATATTAAAATCTCAAAGAGGAAAACAAAGGCATGGGGCCATAAATAATGGAGCATATTCAAATGCTCAAACAAGTAAGACAATAACAAGGTAGGACACTTAATGAAGTGTATAAATGAAAGCATAAGTAGCCAACATAAACATATCATAATATTCCTTGGATATATGTTTTAGTAAAAAATCTTAAGTCTATAACATATCAAGTACACTATGAAATATATAAGCATGGATAAAGGCATGTGTAAGTACATATATGATCTCAAACATGATAGTGTAAAGTGACCATAGAAATCATATATAACTTATGTGTATCATGATCAAATAATTTGATGCCCCCAATATCCACATGACATGAGTAGAAGGAAGGTAAAACATCTAAAAGTATATAGATCATTTATCTATGCATGCCTATATCACACTCCAAAGATGAGTGAAACACACACACACACACACACACACACATATATGCCATATACCAACATGAAACTAATAACATATATACCAAGGAGCTAATAGGACATGTAAATGCTAAACATATTTTTAGGTTTTTGAATTTTTTGGTATTTTTGGAATACGTGAAGAAAAATACTATCCTATGAACACATCCAAATGATTCTCATAGATATCTCCCCATTGTGAACCTAGTGTAATAAATTGGTGACACTATCAAAGAGTATGCATAGGTACAATATTTGTCATTATAGTATATGTGATACTTTGTGTATGTAAAATAGGACTTTGTAGTGGTGAAGTAGAAATAATAGGATTACGGGTTCATGGAAAGCATTGCTAAATAGTTTGTGGTTTCTTTGGAGCAATGGTAATAGTAGAATGTATAGGTTCTTTATATATCTGAATATGGTGTATAGTATGTAAAGATTCCATGGAACCCACTGTGTATCTCTAATGCAATGGTCTCTCAAGTACTAGCCACCTAGTAAAGGGAATTTCTTGTTGCTTACCCTTTTGTAGAGGATTAACCATAGGATGTTTGATAATTAACTTCCTTGGCATAAATTTCTCTTGCTCAAGAGGATGTTCATATGGAATTATGGAAACTACAATTACCCAGTTGGCATGGATGTATTTAATACACCAATGCATTGTAGACTATACTACTTGCAATGTATGTATCCAAAGTCATCCTAATAACATATCAAAGACACCCATGAAAGGTATAAATAATAAGGTAGTAACCACATGGGTAGGACCCACTTGTAAAGGTAAGTCAATCTCACCAAGAACCTTTTGTGAGGTCCCATCAAATTCTCTAACTCACTAGTCAAAGGATTTCAATTATGATTTATATAACCTAGATGTGTAAGTAATGTCATGGTATAAACATTCTCGCTTGCATCATTGTCAATCATAATACTATGTATAGGCTGGTGGTCAATGTATGCTTGAATGAATAAGGAATGAATATCTAATTCATCATCCCTAATCTCACTATCATCAAAAGTAATGAAGATTATCTAAACCATAAGAGATGTATGCCACATATAAGTACCAATAATCCCATCTAATGTGTTCTCTTGATGAGATAGAGGATGCCCATTATTTCCCATTTGCACATCTGGATCCTTCTTTGAATTATCTTGAAAATTATTATTAAATATTTTCTACTTGTGGATGTCACCAGGTTGTGAATCTAATTCCTTTGGAGGATCATCAAATGTAATATTTTGGTCATCGATGAGGTCTTGGATCTTATGCTTCAAGGTAAAATATATATTTGTAGAATGCCCAGGGCCTTGGTGATAGTCACAACAAGCATTCACATCATACCCTTTGGGTAGAGGTCTACTCATATCAACCTCTATAGGATGTGAGAAATATATAATATGACACTTTACAAGCCACAGGAGTAATAAAGCAAGAGACTAAGGTAAACATGTAAATTATATCTATGGTGCATTGTATAAGACAAGCCAATTAGGTTGTTATGACACCATATTAACCATGGTGGTTGTTTCATTTTTAGGCTCAGGAGGTTTGACCTTATAACTTGGTTTGATAATAAAATTAGTGGTGGTTGTTTTTTTTAGGCTCAAGATTTTTGACCTTATAACTTAGTTTGATAATAAAATTGGTAATAACTGTAGATTTAGTTGGTGTATTTTCTACATACTTAAGTATATTCAATGAGACAAGTTTCATTTCATGATCATAAATAACATGGCATAATTCATCGAAATATTTAAATTTTTTGAATACAATGGACTCATATAAAGGAGAAAGAAAACTTTTCTTGAAAATATATTAAAGCTCTTTATCTGACATAGGATTGGTCATTTTATCTAACATTATCTTATATCTTAAGACATATTCATTGATAGGTTCATTGGTTCCTTGTTTGATTTTTGAAATTTGAGAATATGAAACATTTTCGGTAATGTTAATAGAGAAGTGTGCTAAAAACTAATCTGCAAGGGGTTTGAATTTATTTTTTGATTGAGTTGGCAAATCATAGAACCACCTTAAAGCATAATCTTTTAAGTTCCTTAAAAATAATTTAGTCAAATTTTTATCATTGGAGGCATAATCAAGGGATGCCACATAAAAATATTAAAAATGTTGTTTAGGATCAACCTTGTCATAATAAAATATGAACTTATTTGTAACAAAAACAATTTAAAATGGGTGCAAAGATATCTCTGGTGCAAGAGGATTATACAACACCTCTTATGAATCAATAGCATAAGGAGATTTCATAGAATTTTGTTCAATATTTGTAACCTTAGTTTGCAAAAGTTTTATAGTTTGGAGAAGATCTTGCACCTCTTGGTCTTTCAAGTTGGACATTTGAGAAGTCACCAAAGGAGGTGTACTCATAGGTTGTGTCATGATATTACTTTACCAAATAATCAAAATAACAAAAATATATCATAATCGTATGGAAATATAGCAAAAAACATGAATAATAGATAAGCCACTTCGAGGGTGCAACCTCCCAAATGATTCTAATAAAAAATTAATAATCAAATATGAAGATAAAAAACTACCCAAACCTCCTATATATAGTCTACTAGGCCATGGTTACTCCATAGGCCAACCTACTAACCCAATGAAAGCATAGAGAAATGTGATATAACATCAAAGAGGGCTAAGTAAGCCACAAGTTGGGTATTCCTATACTGATAGGTTAGGGGCATAACATTACCTTCCCCTTTGAATCAATAGTGTCCTCAATGTTGAACAACTCTAGATGCTATTGTAGAAAATATTCGCCCTCCCAAGTTGCATCCTCACTACTCAGGTTCTTCTACTTGATTAGATATTCCTTAGTCTCTCTAGTTCTCAAATTCTTAGTACGTGTTTTCAGGATCTTATTTGGTTCCAAAATGACTCATCCTTCTTCATCTAGGTTTGGTAGCTTTGTCTAGGATAAAACTTTTTTTCCAGTGACCTTCTTCAAGTAGGAAACATGAAATGTTAGGTGTATGCGAGATGAGGCAACTCTAGCTTGTAAGCTACACTTCCAATTTTTTGGAGAGCCTTATAAGGGACATAATACTTAAGAGCAAGTTTATTGTCTTTTTTGTTGCTTCAAGGACATATACTTGTAAGGATACAAATGTATAAAGACCCAGTCACCCACATCAAAATGTCACTCACTATGGTATTGATCTAGTTGATGCTTCATCCTATTTTAAGCCAATGCCAAAGTCTCTCTCAAACTAGCTAAAACATCTTGTTGATGCTGAATGTGCTATTCCACATCTTGAACCTTGGTTTTCATCCTTAAGGAAGAAGTGATGGAAGGTGGATGATAACCATATAGTGCTAGAAATGGGGACATTTTAGAAGAGGTGTGGATATGTGTTATACCACCATTTTGTAAGTGGTAGCCATTTAACCTAACTTTCTTGCTTATCTGAGATAAAACAACATAGATACCCCTCTAAACATTTATTGACCACTTATGTTTATCCACCAGATTGGGGGTGGTAAGATGATATATGAACTAACTAATTACCAAAATAGGAAAATAGTTTAGTCCAATAATTACTAATAAAAATAGGATAATGATCACTTACAATTATTTTTGGGGTTTTATGTAATTTTAGAACTGCCTCCAAAAAAATAGCCACTATTGTACTTGTTATAAATGGGTGTGAGAGGGAAAAAAAAGGGCATTTTTTAAGCCTATCCACAATTACCAAGATAATATTCTTACCTTTAGAATAAGTCAACCCTGTGATGAAATCCATGGAAACCTCTTTCCACCTTTGACTAGGAATTGCTAAAAGTTGTAACATACCTAGGGTCTTAACTGTCTCACCTTTGTTCTTTTGGCATATCAATCATTCTTCCAAAAAAAATGTACATCTCCCTTGATTCCTTTCCAAAATACTTCTTGCTTGTTTCTGTGATAAGTTTTTAAGAACTTAGAGTGTCCCTTAATCAGATATGCATGTAACTCTGTAAGAATATTATGCTTCAACTCTGAATCTTTACACAAGTATAACCTATCCTTATACCATAAGACATTACCTTTCCATTCAAACTTGTTATAGGATATATAACTTTGCTGGATATTCTAAATCGTAACCTATGTATCTTTGTCCTGCCCCCACTCTAACCTAGTTGCATCTACCCAATCTACCTACAACATGGACATTTCACAACATAATACTTATGTGGATGTATCCTGCCTGGATAGTACATCTGCTTTCACATTATCTTTACCTTTCTTATATATGATTTCAAAGTCATAACCCAACATTTTTGTTACCCACTTTTGTTGTTCCTCAGATTATAATTTTTACTTTAAAAATTATTTGAGACTATCATGATCTGTTTTCACCTTAAAATTTCTACCCATCAGATAGGGTCTCCATCATTTTATTGTATGAAGAATATCCATAATTTATTACTCATGGACAAGTTTTTGGAGATTCTTACCTTTTAATTGACTAATCTCAAATGTAAGGGGTCTTATTTATTGTATTAGTACTACTCCCAACCCTGATTTGGAAGCATCACATTCAACAATGAATGTCTTTGAGAAGTTTAGAGTAGCCAAAACTAGGGTGGTAAACTTAGCTACTTTTAGTTGCTAAAATGATTTAATGGATGCATCATTCTAATGGAAGGTATCCTTCTTTAACAATGCATTGAGTGGAGTTTCTATACTGTCATAACCTTTCACAAATATTTGGTAGTAACCTATTAGTCCTAGGAACCCTTAGAGGTTTTTGAGAGTTTTGGGCATTGGCCAATCCACCATAGCTTTGATCTTATAAAGATCAACTTTGAAACCTTCATGGGATACAAAGTGACCCAAGTACTCTACCTCTTATTCTCCAAAAGTAAATTTGGATGGCTTTTCATAAAGATGATGTTGTTCTAAAACTATCAACACTTGTTTCACATGTTGCAAGTATTCTTCCTATGTACTACTATAAATCAATATGCCATCAAAGAAAACTAGCACAAATTTCCTTTAAAAAGGCCTAAAAATAGTGTTCATCAAGCTATAAAAATTATATGGGTATTTGTAAGACCAAAGGGCATTACTAAAAACTCATAATGGCCCTCATGAGTTCTACAAGAAGTTTTATGAACATTTTCATCCTTGATTATAATTTTATGGTAGCTCGAATGAAGATCCAATTTATTGAAACAAATAACACCATGCAACTCATCAAGTAAATCATCAATTATTGAAATAGGAAATTTATTATTGATGATGTACTTGTTGAGTTCCCTATAATCTGGGCAGATCCATCATGTGTCATCTTTCTTATGCACCATGACCACTAGTGATGAATATGCACTCTGGTTGTGCCTAATGATCCCTACCTCTAGTATCTCATGGACCATATTTTTAGTTTCATTATTTTACACATATGGATATCTATATGGTCTAATATTTGGTGGTTGACTCCCTAAAAGTAGTTAAATGGCACGATCATGTTCTCTTTTTAGTGGTAGTCTTTTTAGTATGGCCTCAAAAATAGATGGGTGGTCATAAAGAATCATCTGTATATCAGGATGTGGAGATGATGTTATTGATATTTTCCTCGTAATCCCTATAGTTCAATTTTTCTACCTTTAGAATGAAAATGCATGAATAATTCTTGGAATTTTGTCTCAATTGTACCCAAGGTTGTGAGCCATTGGACTCTTAAAATAATGTCTAAACCACCCATGGGAATAATAAACATAGGATAATCTAGATTGTACTCACCCATAGAAAGCTTAACACTATGGCATTTCCTTGAACAATTGATTGTGCCACAATCTACAATCATGACTTGAAATTTTGGTGCTAGGTAAATGAAATAATTCTATTGAGTGGCCAAATTATGGTTGTTGAAATTATGTGTGCTCCCTGAGTCAATCAACACTATCACCTTTTGTTTCTTGAATAAAACCACCACCTTAAGTGTTTGAAGAGTGCTAATACTTGAAAGTACATGAAAAGAGGTTGTAGGTTTTGAATCTTCAGGTACCTCTTCTATCTCTTCCTCATCATCATTGGAGGAATCATCATCTTTGTTGGATCCCTCAATATAGAATAACTTCTTCTTTGCGCATCTCTGTCCTTTGCTCCACTGGATGTCATAGTTGAAACATAATCCTTTTACATGTTTTTATTCAATTTGTTGAGGGGTCAATTTGATAGGTGAAGGAAATGATGGTGTCGATATGATATGATCTCTAAAGTGAGTGAATGGTTACTTCTTATTGGATATGAATTTTTCCTCAGCCCTACTTGCCATGATAATAGAATCAGAAACCTTAAGTGGATTAAATATGTGTACCTCATATTGATTGTGGTCCTTGAAGCCTCCCCAAAAAAGGTCATTTAGGTTCTCAAAGATAGGTTTTATAAATTATGAATATAATCCTTAATTGACCCAGTTTGTCACAATTTTTCTAGTTGGATGAATTAATTCTCTGTCACACTATTGCTATAGTGTAATTGTAGCTCCTCTACAAAAACTAACCAAGTGACACTGAAAGTCATATTTTTCTTTCGAGCACCAACCATTGATACCAAATGAATTGTTTAGGTTATAGGTACAAGGATGACATGGTAACCTTTTGTCCACATGGGATATGAAGTAGATAAAAAGATTATCCATTTGGTTTATCTAATTGAGTGGATCCTTTCCATAAAATTTATGCATATCTACCTTTGGTAATAGGTTTTGTTGTGGAAATGTACTTGGATTTGGATTAGGTTGGTTGGGAGATCCACCTTGGTGGGGTTGTGTAATAGTGGTAGCTAGTTGATTTGACTAATTATTTTATAAATCCATCATGATATTTTCCAAACTATATTGTACGGATTTCATATCAAATTGTATGCATTGTATCTCACTTTGAATGCCTAGCACATTGTAGTCAAGATGGCTCACATTATGATCTATCTCAGAGAACCCTGGTATAAAGGATCTAATAACTCCCCATTTTGGCTCCATATATTACTTTTTAGGATTTTACCTAAGGTTTTGGCACCCTTTCCTCAACCCCTAGTTTGAGGTCCTACCATAAAAGGGATTGATAATGTTGACCTTAATTGGCACTTTTGACCTAACTTTGACCAAGAGATTATGTACTTATGTTAGCCTCAAATGATAAACTATAAATAACATACCTCAAATATATTTTTTTAAGATTTTCAAAAATGTAAACAAATCTAAAAATTCTTTGAATTGCGCACTATAGAGTGAATTTATTTAAAAAACTAAAATGATGATAACATTTTTAAAATAGATCCAATTTATCTAAAATTTGAATAAAATCTTCCTTGAATTAGTTTACACCTCTAGTAAAAACATTGCAGATAAATTTTCAACCATTTTTGATATATAGCCAAATTACAAGATCTAGGGTTTTTTACCTAATTATGGCCCAAATCAATGCCTTGATACCTGATACCACTTGTAATTATATTACTTCACCAAATAAGTATAATAATAGAAATATATCTCAATTATATGTAAATATATTAGAATATATGAATAATAGATTATCCACTTTGAGGGGAAACCTCCCAAATGCTTGCAATAAGAAATGAATACTCAAATATGATGGTAAATAGTTACCCAAACCTCCTAAATATAGCCTACCTAAGCCATGGTTACTCCATAAGTTGACCTATTAATATAATAAAAGCATAGATAAATGTGATTTAACATCAAAGAGCGATAATTAATCCACAAGTTAGTTATTCCTATCCAGATAGGTTAGGGGTGTAGCAGGTTGGATAGATATAGGCATTGAAACTAGTATTTGAGTTGAAGGATTTAATTTTACCATGTAAGGTGTAGCAATAGTAGTCTTAGGAAAATAAGTTTTAAAAATATATTCCATGTCCCAATCAGAAGTATGAATCGGTAATGTGATCAAAGGGAGGTTTATTGGTATATGGGGATTACCCATAGCTCAAATAACATAATCGATATATGGATTTGCCTATGCATTTACACTTTTTTATTTTTTAGTTTCTAACATTGTTCTTAGGACTTCATCAAGATCTTCAAGGTTTTTATGAATACGCTCACAAAGTAATGTAATTACTTTCACTTGTTTGTGATCTATTTGCTCGTGTTTATTGGTTTCATTAAATTCATGGTTTTCATTATCAAAATCTTCTTCTATGATAGCCTCATCAGTATGTTTTTCATTCTCAACATTGATATCATCATGATCAAAAATATTAGGTTCCTCATTGGTTTTAGACATATTAGGTGGTAAGAGGTGAATCTAAATATATTCAATAGGCACACCTCCAAATCTAAGGATAAGTCTATGTTACATGTAGAATAATATAATTAGGAAATGAAAAAGGACAATAATATGAAACCCTAACTAAATGAAAACCCTAGGAATCAATTTTTTTTTCATTCATAAGGTTCAGGTTTACCAAATGTTTAACCCTAAAATGTAGATGTGGGGGATCTAGGATTAAAAGGGTAGAGATATCCTAGGGAAAATAATGATAGACTATCTCTAAAGGATGTCAATTATCTCTAAAACTTAGATAAAACATAAACTAAATTTATTATGTTTAGATGCTAAAAATAGAAATTATAACTATGCTGGATATTTCAATGATAAAGAAAATAAGATATTTATCTGATTCTGATGTTCATACATATATGGATCTAGAATAGGAAAAAATTGAACTAGATCTAGATTCTAGAATAGTCACCTGATTCTAGAATTAGACCTTTGTATTCATGGACACTTGTGTCAACTTGGCAGGGTTATAATGATGTTACTATCTGATTTAGATGTAGGTGTCTAGTATATAATACCTTATAAAATTATATGTGACCACTTAGATAATTTTAGGTTCTATGTCACCTTCATTTTGGTGTATTCAGATCTAGGTCATGTATTGTCACTCCTTGTCAAATAGATAAACTCTAGTTCATATTTATAGTGGCTATGGGAAAAATGGGTTAGTAGGCACACTATGTTGAGCTACCCCAAAGACCCCTCTATCAATGAACATTACCTACATAGTCAATACTTTGAAGATGGCCTCAAAATTATGTAGTTCTCACCTATGTGTTGGCTTGTGTGTGAATCATGTAATGTGTGATAAGGCAGTATAATAGTAATCTAGCTTCTAACTCAAAAAATATGGCTCTTGGTATGATCCTTTAGTACTTTAAACCTATATATATGTTGTCCCTATGATTGATATGGAAATAAGATTAAAAAGAGAAGCTTAATTCACTTGAGTGCTTGATTGAGTGCTTTTGGTAAGTTGCCTTGTTCTTTTTAGGTTTATGATAGGTGAGGAATGAATGAGGGTTGATCTTGTATTTATACCAATCCCTTTGGAAAATATCTTGAATTAAAGCACTTAGGCTAACCATAGGTATATGTTTCATTTGTAAATTAGATGACTTTAGGGCATTGGACACTTGCGTTGGGATATGACACTTGCATTGATGCAGGAGTCTAATTGGGATGTAAGTGTTTGAGTAATTGAAAAATAGGTGTAGGTATAAAACTTACAAAGATGAAATAAAATAGGTTTATAACATTATGGGCATGATAGAAGGCCTGAGTCATCAGAATAACATTGGTAAAATTAAGAGATAAGTAATTAGGCACAAAGATATAGTGTATGTGATCCTTTTGATAGCAAGAAAGGTTTAAAATTTGAAGATACATCCTATGTATTTACCAAGTGTACAATAATGAGGTGTTATATAATTAAGAAATAGTGTATACAATATGTAGGTAACACTCAACACATAGGGTATTGAGGTCAAGCACAAACCTAACCCCTTTCTTGTTGCCCACATTTTAAAATCCCTCTTACCATTTAGCTATATATTGAGTAAATAAGAAGCCCACAATGGATCCCATAACAAAGCAAAGGCATCTGAATAAACACATAGGATGTACAAGTGAAATTGCATATGTTATAATTTACACATAGGTCAAAAATCTAAAGGATAAAGCCTCACCCTATAAAAATTAATGTAGAATGACATCATATAGATATCATAGCGTTGTCCCGAAATAACATAAATCCTTGTTTTTGATTCATAGCAACATCATATAATCTCACATTTGGTTCCATAGTCATTGTTTTAGTTCCACATACATGAGTTCTAACTAGGTCATTTATCTCTTAGTACTTTCTCATTTTAGAACATTTTTAAAAATAGTAAGTTGCAATCAATTTATGTGTGATTATTATATATATTATGTATTATGATTTACTCAGTAGTTCATCATAATTATATTAACCAATCTTAATACAAAATTTTATTAAGAAACTTCTCTTAAAGAATAATTGAATTTATTAGACATCTTCTACAAGGATTCTAGATCAATTTTTTGGTGAACAAAAATTGAATGATTTTGGCATAACATGATGCCTATGCTAAACTGGCTTCATGAATTCCAATGGGATTGGATAAATATATGGAATATAATTAAAAAATTAGGCATTCCTTTTATCTTTTATAACTTCCCCTATGAGCTATGGTCATATGTGTTAGAAATACTTTAGAAAACATTTGCCTCCTAGATCATTAAGTTATTACCATAGTCAAGTAAGTTTCGATTTGGCACTAAAATCCATCCATGTCTATTATCCTTGTTTTTAGGCACCCTCCAAATATTTTTATGATAAACTTTGTAAAATTTTCAAAGACTTTATTTAGGATAATGCTAAGAAAACTAGAGCATTCCATATATTAGCATGGGATGTTTGTTTCCTCCTTGAAAATAAGGGAGGAATGGGCATCATTGATATATATATATATATATATATATATATATATATATATATATATATATATATATATATATATATATATATATATATATATATATATGGGAAAAGTGTGGCTTTATCTCCAAGTGGGTTTTTCAAGCTATTGAATGCCCTAAAGCTTGGAAAGTACTTTGGAATTGTATCTACATAGGCTTTGAATATAGCAAGACTAATTGGAAGAATATTGAGTTAAAATTTAAGGGTCTTTTTTGGGCATAAATATATGGGAAACTTTCAAAATGGTTAAGTCATTTCCAATATTATTGGAGATAGGTTTACATCTAGTCTTTCCTTTAATGACCAAAATTTTTAATTGTTCATGAGTTATTATGGCTAGTTATAAGCTCTCACTTTTTATAACCTTAGATTGTTCTTGAAAATGAAATTCATCTATACAATAAGGGATATTTTCTATTTTAAATATTGGACTCCTCAGTCAATCTTGAAAATAGAATATAAGTAAATAGCCTCAAGTTTGACATATATCATGTGTAATAAGGACCTCATGTCGAATGTCATGTTGCATAAACTTGGCCTTCAACCACCTGATATGTGGTGGAATGATTGACGATGGAACTATGAAAATAATATCAAACATTACTCTCCAAGATTATTATATTAGATTAGAAGTGCCTTTTCATTGGTTATCAAGAAGTTGAATAGTGAGTGGTGTCTAAATTATTCTCCATGAAAGTGGCTTACTCATCTCAACCAAATATGGAATTATAAGATAGAGCCCAAGCTCACTTATTTTGTTTTTTATTTATTCTACCAAGGTTTGTCACTCAAGGAAACATCCAAACACATTAGGGTCTCTCATCCCAAGTGTCTAATGTGTTCTACACATGAGATGTTTAAACACATCTTCTAAGCTTTCCCATTAGCTCATGATGCTTTTAAATGGATGCACACTTTGTTTCAACCCTTGCATCCATAACTCATCAATTAGAGGATGGATTTATTTGGAGATAGTTATTAGTTGTCAACATATATAGCTTTCATTTAGAATGTTTTCAAAGATATAATTTTCTTTTAACTTTAAAAATATGGGAATGTTTCCATACTTAATAATGTTCTTTCTCAAAAGTTTTCAATTAATGATAAGGCCATTTTCCTCACTTCTATAAGTTCTCATATCTAAGCATAGGCCAAGAAAGTGGCCTTATAATATTAGCATTTGCAAGAGCTCCTAAACCATTAGGGAATTACCCCTTGAACCATGAGCAACATCCCTCTAAATGGAGTACCATAGGGGTCTCCACCACCTATGCATAGACATTGGTGGATTTATTTCTCCTCCCCTCCTCTTTAGTGGGGGAATGGACTCTTTAAATACATAGAAAATATTTTATTAGGTCATATTGCTGGTCTTTTATGGTGTAGGGTGGAGAACAAGTTATTATTACAATGCCTTTGGCACCTAGATGGGGTATTATGGTGCTTTTATATCCTCTTTATAGTAATTAATATGCTTAGGTACCTTCAAATCTAATGTCAGAAGAGATGTCTTCTTAGTTTTGTTTGCCTCCCAAAGATGATCTTCAACCAACACCCTCCAATGTTGTTACTTACACTTGATGTTCATTCTTGTAGTCATTACATTTTAATACTCTTTTTGTATGACCATGTTTAACTGGATTATTTTTTATAACTTTATGATTTTTATAATATTAATATTAAGACATGAATACTAATTGACAACATTTTTATTATAACCATTTATAAATTTTGTTGATCTATTTTTCAACTAATTGATTGAAAAAGAAAAACTCGTTCTAATATGAAAAGAAAAAAAAAACATATAAGTTTTTAGATGAGGCATTTACATTATATATGTTTTATTTTATATAAATTTTTATTATTTAGCTAAACAAAATAATTATAAAATTATGATTAAAACCTAAACTTGTAGAAAGGACATCTAATAAATAAGCAAAGCTAGATTAAGTCAAGGATTAATTTTAAAAGCAAGAGATTACATTTCCACATGCCTTTATAATATCTTAATTATTATATGGGAACATATTTTATTCATGAAAAGAGAAGACTACATTTCAAATCTTATATATATATATATATATATATATATATATATATATGAAATTATTTTTTAAATGTTTATATTGTAATAATTTTAAAGTATAGGTGTACAAATAAAACATGAATTGTTAATATTTCTATACACCATATTTTGTTGTATTAACTATTTAAACATTACACAACAAATCTATTTAAGTTAATATAAACAATTAATTAAATTAAATTAGTTAATACGTGTAAGCATCTTATTTAAATTATAGATGAAAATAGATTAAACAATTTTAAAATATCATTTCTCATGTCACTATTTTACATAAACTATATATAATTCTATCAAAGAAACACATTCAATGTAATTGTAAGAAGAATAATATTAACGTATACTCGATAATTAAAAATTTAATCAATGACAGTAAACTTTAAACTAAAGATGACGCCAAAATTTGTTTTTCAATAATTACTTTTACTTGCAAGGTGTATTTTTTTCCTGGATAAACTTCAATTACAACATTCGTATGATTGGACTAACAAGTTTTCCCTCCTTTAAATGAACATTTTTACTAATAAAATTTTTGTAAATATTTTTGTTTTTCTAATTTAAAATTCCATAAAAATATGATTTACCTTTTTTTTTAATCTCAAGCTTCCACAGTTCATTTATGAGATTTTTACCAATGTTCTGATAGCAATCACTATTTCATGTTTAGAATGAACAATACTACATTGTTCTAGGGCTCAAATTACTTTAATACACTTTTTTTTAGTTTTAAAATAACTATATGCTAAAGTTTAAATAGTTTATTTGTGTTTATTGTTGTTTATTTTATTTTATTGTGAAATTAGTAAGTCCATATTTCATTGGAATGTAAGTGAGGTACCAATTTTTATATCTCTTCTTTGTTAATCTATCAATTCTATATTCCATACATCCACTTAACCAACCCGTCAATTCTATGTCCCACCTATAGATTGTTTAACATTTTTTAGTAATAATATTTATGATAAAAAATCATTACTTGATTGATTCATACTTTTAGTTTGATTATCTATATTCCTTAGATAATGTCACTCCTTTAGGATAATCACATAAGGCATTCATGTCTAAAATCCACCACATTCATCCTCCCACCAATTAATCACTAATTTTCCAAATTCAAATTCGTAAGCCTAAAATTAGAGTAAATCCCAAAAGGTGCACTATATAAGCACATTTTATACCCATATGTTCACTAGAGATGACAAGAGGATTTTATCATTGCAATCACCAAAAAACCTAACTACACATTGAGAGGAAAGTACCTATTCTTCCCAATTTTGAGTCCCTACAACCCAAGAAGCCCTAATTTACATTTGAATATAATAGTAAGGTCACAAGTATTTTATTAAACCACATAATAACACCAAGATTGCACTAACATATATCATTTCACTAGTAGTATACACACACAACCATAACATGGGATAATTATATGGAGATTTGGAGTATTAGTATGTGTTTAACCCTAAAAAATTACAAAGATGGCAGACAATTTCACCAAAGTATTCCAATTGTTTGTGAAACCCAAATAAAATATATATTGAATTTATTATGTTAAGATGCTAAAAATAGAAAGTAAAACTATGATATATATTATACAGATAAAGAAAACAAGATACTTAGCTAAATCTTATGCTAATAAAAATGTGGATCTAGAATAGGTAGAAAATGGATTGGATCTAGATTGTGGAATACTCACATGATTCTAGAAATTATACCTTTGTAGATGCAGACACTTGTTTTGATCCGGGATGGTTGTGTCAATGTTACTGACTTAGACATAGGTGTCAAGTATGGAATACCTATTGAAACTGGATGTGACCACATAGATGCTTATTGGTTATGTTTCATATTCAATCTGATGTATTTAGATATATGTCATGGATTGTTTATCCTTGTCAAATAACAAAACCCTAGTTCTTCATCTTCATATTGGTTGTGGGAAAAATGGGTTAGTGGGCACATGGTGTCAAGCTACCCTAAACACCTCTCTATCACTAAGCATTTCTTACATATCCAATACTTCAAGAGGGCCTTAGACTTATGTAGTTCTCCCTTACATGTTGGCTTGTGTTGAAATAATGCAATGTTTGATAATCAAGTAGAATAGTGGCATAACTTGTAACTTAGACAATATGGCTCTTGGGATGCTCCTTTAGTACTTCAGACCTATAGATATGTTGTCCCTATGAGTGATATATAAATATGATAAAATAGGGAAGCTTTACTAACTTTATTTCTTGATTAAGTGTTTTTGGTAAGTTGCCTTGGTCATTTCTAGGTTTATGCTAGGTGAGAAATGAATGAGTATCGATCTTATATTTATATGAATCCTTTTGGATAATATCTTGCATTAAAGCACTTAGGATAACCATATGTATATTTTTCATTTAAAAATTGGGTAACTTTAGGGTATTAAACACTTATGTTTGGATAGGACACTTACATCAATGCAAGAGTTTAATTGGGATGCAAGTGTCTAGGTAGTTGGAATATATGTGCAAGTCTAGAACTTACAGAGATAGAAGATAATTAGGTTTATAACTTTTTTGGCATGATAGAATGCATGGTTTATTATAATAATATTGGTCAAACTAAGATATAAGTAATTAGGCATAGAGAGATAGTGTATGCAATCCTTTTGGTAGTGGGAAAGGTATATAAGTTGAAGGTACATCCATGATATATATTTATCAATTATACAAGATTGAGGTGATATATAATTTATAAATAGTGTCTAGATTTTCCCCCATTTAACTTAGTAATGAAATTTCTACTTTTAAAGGAAAATGAATGTGTATGTGGGTGTGTATAACACACATTTATTTTTCTTGATTCTAATTTGAGTGACTATTTGGGGATCAACTTATAACCAAGAAGATGTTATAGTATATGATCAGTGCATATAATCTAAAATTGAAAGCATTAAAATTATTAAATTTGAGAGAGCAAGATTTAGGAGTACACCTATGTATCTATACAACCATCTTGCCTTTTATAAATTTGATTTTAAAGATGTATCATTATAAATCACTAAAAATGATAGCAGGACAAGTATAAAATATATAAAGTGCATATATCTAAAGAGATAGAGAGAAATTTAAGGACACATGCCCCCAACCTTAGAGAAAAGATGAGTTGCCACCCAATAGTTGAGATTAGCTCAACTGTGCAATCCAATCATACTTATAACTTGGTGAGTGTGAGTGAACCAAGTTAGTTCACACTATAAAACTAGTGAGGTTGGATGATGTAATCAAGTTAACCTATAAACTTTAAAATATTGAGTGATTTAATCGCCTCAAACATACCAAAAAATGAACCAACTACTATAGTAGATTGGATCAATGCAATTTATAACAATCCAATCTAGTGGGTGGTAACAGTCCTTGAAAGTGTTTGAAATCTAAAACATATTTTATTTTGAAATATTAGGTTCACCTTGAATAACATATGCACCTTAGATATGTTATCATGTTGAAATTATGTATAACAATGGTACAAATGTATATAATTTTGTCACAAATGTGTATCTAAATCATATAACTATGTAACATGGCCAATCTAAAATTGTGTAAGTGTGGAGAACATGTTTCTAAAACATGCCCCCACTATATATGGATAAATTTTAAAACTATTATAACTGCCAATGTGAAGGACATATTTCTAAAACATGCACCCACTATAATTTGGGTATGCTAAATATTGAATAAGTGTGAAGAACATGTTTCCAAAACATGTCATTGAATCTAAAATTATGACAAATGTGGATAACATGTTTTTAAAACATGCCCCCACTACAATCTGAATCTGTAAAACAATGTGGAAGTCATGCTTTTATGGCATGCCCTCATTTATATGCCCCCCCCTTTTGAGGTGATGGGAAGTAACAAATGGTAGTTACCTTATCTCAAAAGAATAATAAAACCATGTAAATTATGAATGTACCATGTAGCATATAGAAGGAACATGTCTAGGTAGATATATAATTGAAGCATGAATAATGTGATCATACCAAGTCCTAAAATATATGATCTAGATCATGGCAATGTCTATATAGTAACAATACAATCTCAATAAGAAATAAAGCACACACATATGAGCACTCAAAAGAAAATCAAAAGACAATGGTCTAATGAGACCTCAAAAAAGGGGCATGTTCAAATGCCACATAATCAAAGGGACGTGACTTATTCAAATGTCAACAAAGAAAGAATGACATATTCAAATGTCAACATTCATAAAATAATGACATATTAAAATGTCAAAGAGGCAAACAAAGGCACGAGGCTGTAAAAAATGGAGCATATTCAAATTCTTAAACAAGACAATAACAAGGCAAGAAACTCAATGAAGTGCATAAAATAAATCATAAACAACCAACATAAACATATCATACTAATTCCTAGATATACAAGTTAACAAAAAGTTAAGTACATAGCATATCAAGTACACTGTGAGATATAATCATGGATAAAGGCATGTGCGATTACATATGAGCTCAAACATGACAATGTGAAGTGACCATAAAAATTATCTATAACCTAGGTGTATTATGATCAAATAATAGGATGCCCCCAATGTCTAAATGACATGAGTAGAAGGAAGACACAACATTTAAAAGTGTATAGATCATGTATCTGTCTATACCTATATCACACTCTAAAGATGTGTGAAACACACACACACATGTGTGTGTGTGTGTGCGCGTGCGCGCGCGCGCGTGGGTGTGTGTGTAATGTTGATACGCCATCTACCAACATGGAACTCACAACATATATGCCAAGGAGCTAATAGGACATGTAAATGTTGAACATAATTTTTATTTTTTTGGTATTTTTAGAATATGTGAAGGAAAAGACTATCCTATGATCACATCCAAATGATTCTCATAGATATATCCCCACTATGATCTTGGTGTAATAAACTAGTGGTACTATCAAGGAGCATGTATAGGTGCAATGTATGTCACTATAGTATATGCAATGCTCTGCATATATAAAATAAGACTTTGTAGTCATGAAGTAGAAATAGTAGGATTAGGGGTTCATGGAACCCATCGCTGAATAGTTTGTGGTTTATTCAAAATAATGATAATAGTAACATGTGTAGGTTGTCTAGATATCTGAATATGGTGCATAATAGGTAAGGATTCCATGGATCCCACTATGGATCTATGATACAATGGTCTCTCAAGTAATGGCCACCTAGTAAAGGTAATTGCTTGTTGCTTACCATTTTGTAGAGGATTAACAATAAGATGTTTAATAATTAACTTCTTAGGCATAAATTTTTCTTGCTTAAGAGGATGTTCATATGGAATTATGGAAAATATAATTACCCAATTGGCATGGATGTATTTAACACACCCACACATTATAGACTATACTACTTGAAGTGTATGTATCCAAGGTCATCCCAATAACATATTAAAGACACCCATGGAAGGTATAACTAAGAAGGTAGTATCCACATGGGTGAGACCCACTTATAATGGTAAATCTCACCAATGACCTTTTGTTAGGTCCCATCAAATGCTCTAATTTATTGGTCGAAGGATGTCAATTATGATTTATATAGCCTAAATGCGTAAGTAATGTCATGGTACAAAAATTCCCTCTTCTATCATTATCAATAATAATATTATGTATAGGTTGGTGGTCCAAGTATGCTTGAATGAATAAGGAATGGATATCTAAGTCATGATCCTCAATCTCACTATCATCAAAAGTAACGAAAGGTCTTTGAACCATAGGAGATGTATGCCACATATAGGTACCAAAAATCCCATCCAATGTGTGCTCATGATGAGATGGAGGTTGCCCATTATTTTCCATTTGCACTTTTTATCTTTTTTTAATGATCTTACAAAGGATTATTAAATATTTTCTGCTTTTGGTGGTCACCAAGTTATGAAACTGATTCCATTAGAGGATCATAAAACATAATCTTTTGGTCATCAATGAGGTCTTGGATCTTATGCTTCAAGGTAAAAGATATATGGGAAAAGTGTGGCTTTATTCTCCAAGTGGCTTTTTCAAGCTATTGAATGCCTTAAAGCTTGGAAAGTCCCTTGGAATTGCATTTCCATCGATCGGCTTTGAATATAACAAAATTAATTGGAAGAATATTGAGTTGTATACCTTGCTCATTACCTCTGCCTCTATTAAAATTTAGGGGTCTTTTGTGGGAAAAAATATATGGGAAGATTTCAAAATGGTTATATCATTTCCAAAATTATTGTAGATGGGTTAAAATCTAGTCTTTCTTTTAATGACCACGATTTTTAATTGTTTTAGGAGTTTTTATGGCTAGTTATAACCTCTCACTTGTTGTAACCTCAGATTGTTCATAAAAATGAAATTCATATATACATTAAGGGATACTTTCTTTTCTAGATATTGGACTACTCGTTCAATCTTTAAAATAAAATATAAGTAAATAGCTTCTAGTTTGAGATATATCATGTGCAATAGGGACCTCATGTCAGATATCATGTTGCATAAACTTGGCCTTCAACCACCTGATATGTGGTGGAATGATTGATATGGAACTATGAAAATACTGTCAAACATTACTCTCCAAGGTTATTATAATAGATTAGGAGTCTCTTTTCCTTAGTTTTCAGCAAGTTGAGCAAAGAGTGACATCTAAATTCTTCTCCATGAAATTGGTTTACTCATCTCAAAAAAATATGGAATTCTAAGATAGATCCCAAGCTCACTCATTTTTTTTTTTTTTAATTCTACCAAGGTCTATCACTCAGGGAAACATCCAAACATATTGGGGTCTCTCATCCCAAGTGTGCAATGTGTTCTATACATGAGATGTTTAAGCACCTTTTCTAGCCTTTCCCATTAGTTTGTGATGCTTGTAAATGGATACACACTTTATTTCAACCCTTGCATACACATCCCATCAATTGGAGGATGGATTTATTTAGAGATAGTTATTAGTGGCCAACATATATAGCTTTCATTTAGAATGTTTTCAAAGATATAATTTTATTTTAGCTTAAAAAACATGGGAATGTTTCCATATTTAATGATGAGGGTCTTTCTCAATAGTTTTCAATTAATGATAAGGCCATTGTCTTCACCTCTACATATTCTCATATCTAATCACAAGCCAAGAAGGTGGCCTTAGAATTTTACCATTTGCAAGAGCTAAGAAACCATTAGGGAATTTCACCTTGCACCATGAATAACATCCCTCTAATTGGACTATCATAGGGGTCTCCACCACTTATGCATAGACATTGGTGGATTTGTTTCTCTTCCCCTCCTCTTTAGTGGGGGAATTGACTCTTTAACTACATAGAAAAGATTGTATTGGGTCATCTTGCTAGTCTTTTATGGTGTAGGGTGGAGAACAAGTTAGTATTACAGTGCCTCTGCCACCTAAATGGGTATTATGGTGCTTTTGGATCCTCTTTATAGTACTTATAATAGTTGGGTCCCTAAGCCCTCTTCTTGGATTGTTTTACCTCCCAAAGATGATCTTCAACCAACACCCTCCGGTGTTGTTACTTGCAATCTTTTATATATATGAAATTATTTTTACATATGTTTATGTTGTAATAATCTTAAACTATGGGTGTACAAGTAAAAGATGAATTGTGATATTTCTATACATCATATTTTATTGTATTAATTATTTAAATACTACATAACAAATCTATTTAAGTTAATACAAATAATTAATTTAATTAAATTAGTTGATACGTGTAAACATCTTATTTAAATCATAGATGGAAATGCACAATTTAGAATATAATTTCATATGTTACTATTTTACATAAACTATATATATAATTCTATCAAAGAAACACATTCAATGTAATTAAACTTCAATTGTAAGAACAATAACATATACATTTCAAGTATAATTTCCCCCAGCCCCATCTTATTTAAACCATAGATAAAAATAGATTACATAGTTTTAGAATATCATTTTCCATATCACTATTTTACATAAATTCTATATAATTATATCAAAGAAACATATTCAATATAATTAAACTTCAATTATAAGAACAATAATGTATATGTTTCAAAGTATAAGTTCTCCACTCCCATCTTATTTGAATCATCAGCAAAAATAGATTACACAATTAATAAAATAGCTTTTTCCATGTCACTATCTTACATAAACTTCATATAATTCTATTATAGAAACACATTCAATATAATTAAACTTCAATAAGGTATACGTTTCACCCCACCCACCAACTCAAAAAAAAGAAAGAGAGAGAAAAAAAAATCATGAAGCTATAAATGAGGGGAAAATTAATTCTTCATATCTCAATATTTTCCATGGTGATTGTGGTCGCTTACAGCAGGAGTAATTTGCAAGAATTTCCCTGTTGACAGCAACCCCAAGAAAATGGATTGCCTTGCTTTGCCTGTCCCTGCCTTAAAGGCTGCCCTACTGAGGTTAGTCTGTTTTCAACTAAAAAAATTAAGAGAATGTTCAAAATGGATCTTTGTTTAATGACTGAATTTTATGCTTGTGTTTATGACGGGTTTCCGAGGGTCACGGTCCATTGAGCAATCTGCTCTGCATGAGACACTATTAAAATCATCTCTGGTTTTGAAGAAAAATGTACCATCTATTAAAAGTAGCTGAGACACTATTAAAATCTTCTCTGGTTTTGAAGAAAAATGTACCATCTATTAAAAGTAGCCGCCTCGCTGGGAACATATCTCTAAATGTGTCATCAACTGAATTGAACACAGACACAATTGCATTCGGTATTCAGTTATTTGTCAGTGAAGATGATGGTGACCTCGATTGCCCATCAAAGGGATTTTGCTCCATCGCTAATGCAGTCGAAGCTATTCGACAAGGGAAGGTCAGTCTTGTCATCCCAAAAAATACAACTGAACTGTAAACCTTAAACCCTAAACTCTCATTTTTTATTTATTTATTTTCAAGATCGTTTTAGCTCATAATTTTTTATTGCTATTCGCTTCTGCAGCCTGTTATTGTGGTGGATGATGAAGACAGGGAGAATGAAGGGGACCTTATTATGGCAGCATCCTTAGTAACCCCTGAGGCAGTGGCTTTCATTGCGAAGCATACAGCTGGAATTGTTTGTGTTGCAGTGAAGGAAAAAGACGTAAACAGGATTCGACTGCCTCTTATGGTAGCGGACAAACAAAATGAAGAAAAACTTCTCGCTGCATTTACAATAACTGTGGTATGTATTGGAGCTTTCCTTTTCTCCGATGCAAATATCAAAAAAATCTAATGTAAAACTTACTCGGTGAATATAGGATGCAAAAGAGGGTACATCTACAGTTGTATCAGCAACAGATAGGGCAAACACAATTCTGGCTCTTGCATCTCCAGATTCTAAACCTGTTGATTTCAGGAGCCCGGGTCATATATTCCCTTTACAATATAAAGAAGGTGGAGTACTAAAGAGAGCTGGTCATACAGAAGCATCTGTGGATCTTGCAACATTAGCCGGATTGAGTCCTGCTGCAGCTCTTTGTGAAATCGTTGATGATGATGGTTCAATGGCTCGTTCACCAAGATTACCAGAGTTTACCAAGGAGCACAATCTGCCTCTCTTTACCTGTTTGCATGCAATTTTCTATAGTGATAACGGCAATTGATTCTCTTATTCACAAGTCTTATTATCAAAATGCTTCATATTATATTAGATAACAAAATATAATACAAAAAGTTACAAAGTAATAGTTTACAGTCTAGTCCTAGTAATAGTTTACAGTGTAGTCCTAATAATCTCGTTTTATATTATTATTTTTCCATTGATCTAATTACTAAAGAGAGTGAGATAGCTTAAAGCTTACCATTTCAATGAGTGAGTTGAGTTTTTAGTTTGAAAATTGAAAGGAATAAAAACAGGCATGATTTCTATCTTTTGATTTGTCTTACTGAATAGAATTGTTTATGATGCACATACAAGAGGAAATATAAAGCGTGTAACAAAGATTAAGGATGGCCACCATGAAGAATAGGAGATCTTTCCGTGGATGCATATATTTTTTCAAATTACAATTGTTTTAATTTTAGTGGATTATAAATAAAATTAGCATTTATTTTCTGGAATTTAATTTTTTCCTGAACTTTTTATTTGGAAGTTGAATGTAATTGTGTATCATGATGTATTAAATAAAGGTTATGTAGCAAATATTCAGCACTTTATCTAAATTTTATGTGAATAATTTAATTTATTAATTTCTTTTTTATATTAGAATTTTTACTTATTATGTAATTATTAAATACTTATGTTTTATTATCCATTCCTTTGGGTGATGACCAAAGCCTCCTTGACACATTATTATTTTTATATTTTAATTTTATTTTATTTTTATATGGATTATTTGTCCAAATGACCTTAGTAAGGATTAATAATAAAGTTTACAGAGGAAGGAATCTTTTAGAAAGATTAAATATCTAAAAAAGAAAATATGAGAACATGGGATGATGAGTATGACGTGCTCCCTAATCATCTCATGGAATGGCTGAGAGGTGTTACCCAAAGTTACATGTAGAATTTATGGACGTTTGAAGAGATAGAAGGAACTCAATGGGATATCAAAGAATAAATGGACTTGGCAAAGAAGTGCCTTCGATGCTCAATAGATAGGCTAAGTACGTGTAAGGATAAAGAGCTCAAAAATGAACATGTTGTTGTTGAAGAATCTCAAAAAAGCTATTGGTAAGATGAAAATCTTACTTATGTAAATGTTTGTCCTTCTAATGACCAAAATAAGTCACTTCCCTATGAGCTTATGAGTGCATTCCACTTTCCTAAATCCACTCACAAGCCCTATCCTTCTCCTCAAACTCTATCTCTAACTCATCAAGATTCCATTACACCTCATATTCTAGTTCCTTCACATGAGTCCATCCATCAACCGTCCACCTAACCCTTTCTTAAGGAAGAGCCCATCTTGAGAGAAGCAAGTGAAGAGGAACAAACCCAAGCTATATATGATTAAGAAGATGTCATGAGTGATTATGAGGAAGACATCACCATAGGGACTCCCCTTGGTGAACAAAAGGGCAATCCTACCTTCTTGAGCAAAGAGAAACATATTGAAGACTCTTTTACAATTTTACATGAGGAATGTGGCCAAGACTTGAAAAGAGAAGTATTTGAATAAGACTCCATGTCTGATCATGATATTATGGATGACCATCTCATGCATGAAGAGGAGTGTACTATCAAAGATGAAGGTCAAATCACTCTTCAAGAAGTTGTAGTCATAAAAGAGTCCCATGAGACCAAGGTAGAAGACATAGTTCTTGGATATGACTCAATACCTCTATCTGATTTTGAATCACCCTTAGTTGTATTGAAGCATGAAGAACACTAGCATGATGACCTCATACATCAAGAAGAAAATATTGAAGAATTAGTGGTTATAGATTGCAAGAAGGACAAATATGATTGGCAGCTAAAATGAAGCTCTTTTAAGAGATTGAATATATTTTTCAAGTTAAAGGTCAAATACATGACAAGGTGGAGAAAGATTTTTCCATAGAGGATAATGACTAGGATTGGGTAGACTATGCATAGCTCCTTGATGAGCTTGAAGAAATTGCAATTGAAAAGAAACTCAATCTTATTGAGATCACCATGGAAACCAAAAAGGTATGTCTTGTTGAACCACCATTGGAGGTCATAGTTGAAGAAAAATATGATAAATTTGAGGCTATTTGGATGCAAGAAGATTTCATTTCCATAGCTAGCCTATTTGGAGCTACTTGGTTCTCATTGAACACCATGCCAATGAAGTTGGCAAACACCATGAAGAAGATGGAGGCATTGATGCCAAGGATCAAGAAGCTAAATTTCCTCAATCATTCCTATATGTCATAAAGCAAGAGAGGTTTCAAAATTCCCCTTTGATCTTAGAGGAAGTGTTCATATCAGGTTAGTTTATGTTTGAGTTAGTTTGTTTAGTTTGTGTGTGTGTTCCATAAGTGTTCATGAAGCATAGGAGTGTTTTGCTTAAGTTTCTTGTCTTGTGTGTTGCTTATGATTTGTTTTTCTTTGCGGTTTATGTGTTTTCAAAGGAAAATTATGTGTCAAATTTGTTTTACATGTGACTCCATAGCCCAATGGACATGATTATGCAATTGGTCTTAGCATAGCAACCATACCATCATTAGGAAATTGTTAAGAATGTTGACCATTTTGACCACAAGTCATAATGGGTCAACTCTCCTATAGTAAAAAACTTTATATAGGAGTCCAATATAATTTTATAGGGTGTATTTAATGTATTATTATATGTTTTTAGCCTTGCTCATGGTCTAATTAGTCCTTATTTCATTTTCAGTTATTTTAGGGTCTTGTATCAAAGTGGAATGGTTTTCAAGGTGTCCAAGTGTCCTAATTTTATTTCCAAAATACAATATGTCATATTCCATGTTAGGAATGTTAATCCATATAAAACTTGTAGGTTATCTTACTAATCATCAAGAAAGCAACTAAAAAAGAAAGAGTTTGGCACTTGTACAGACCATGAGAGAAGGTGACACATGGGATAAAGTCATGTAATGGATATTTAGATTATTAAAACTCATTTACATGATTTAAATAATTTTTAAGTGCCAAAATTTGTGCTAAAATCATTCAGTTCCTTCATCTCCTTTCTAGACACACAAAACCAGTCAACAAGTTTATTTTTAGTATGGTCAATTAGAGATGTTTCAGACCAAATGCATTTAGGGGGTGATAGTAAACTTTGATAGATTAATTTTCATAACAAAATTTCAATGATTGGTCAACTTTTATTTATGAATCATCTCTAACAAGTTGATTGTGTTTTTATGCTCACTATTTCCCATACCCCATAGGTTTTGTTGTTGTGTGGACAAGTTCATGCAATCCAGTTGGTGATATTGATTTTATATGATTTTTACTCTCTCTTCTCATTATTTCCATGATTTTTTTGATTTTTTTAAAATTTATCATGGGATAATTAGTTTATTTTTCAAGTTGATGTTCTAGGTGAAGTTGCAATCAAGTTCACTACTTGAAAAAGGTTGGATTCTCTGCAAGGGATTCATGTGAATGGGATATTATGTTTCTCACATTAAATTCCATAATTATCACCTCAATTCCATGTTTGGTCTTACAATATCATCCCTTGATGAAATATTTAGTCATATCACACTCAATCAACTCTTTATCCACTTTCACTAGCAGCAATGTTGAATCGCGTGTATGGAGGCTATTTAGTATGTTCATGGAGATGTAGTGAAAGTAAACTTATGTTTAAAATGTCTTTATAATTAGGAAAAATTAATTAAAATCTTTTCACTTGATAAAAGAGGGACTGTGATAATCAATGCAGTCACTCACACAGTCTTTTGCCATTGGTAGCCACTACAGTGATGCCTAGAGGAAGGTAAAACATTGAAATAGACTGTAGAATCATGTCTCAAGCTCCATTATATCATAATATTTCATTTTATCTCTTTTTAATAATCATGGAGTTGGCCATAGGGTTAGATTCATGATATTATTGTCTATACTTATATCCACTGCTTGCACATTGGTATGTCGACCTACAGGAAGCACTAGTAGAGAATTAATATGTTGATTAAAAGAGATGTTACATGATGAAATAATTCATAAAGTTAAAGAGAGTTGGAGGCATCTTGGAAACCATGTTAGGAGTCATAGACTAGTAAACAGGGTTGAAGACCACCTTTCAAAGGTGATGACTGTGTTTAGGGACCATTTCCCTAAAAGATGAAAATAGAGCACCTAGCCATTTTATGGATATCACATGATAAGGGTATTAATAGTTTTTATGCATATTACTGATCAAACCTTATATCCTCCAAATAAGAGAAGAGCTCTACAAAATATGAGA
Organism: Torreya grandis; assembly: GCA_037957365.1. Lineage (NCBI taxonomy): Eukaryota > Viridiplantae > Streptophyta > Pinopsida > Cupressales > Taxaceae > Torreya > Torreya grandis. The sequence goes on along the minus strand of JARHVA010004412.1, from coordinate 570,358 downwards.
GGAGTATGATTAATGGAAGGTAGTTTTTGAAAGGCCCAAAGATGCCCCTTTGGCCACTGAATTCAGACAGTATCATCTATAGGATTTAAACTCCAAAGAGACCTCTTCACCTAAGGTTACAATAACTAAACCATTTTTCCATGATTTAATGATTCTAATTAGTTGAAAGGGTCATTTAAAGAGGATGATATACTATGTTTTGGGTCCCATCATACTATGTTTTGGGTCCCATCCACACCTATATATATATATATATATATATATATATATATATATATATATATATATATATATATATCTTGCCTATGATGTTAATATACAGTGGATTGTGAAAGCCTACGAATGCATGGTATGAAATTGGGCATGAAAACCTATGAATATAGAGACATATATCAGCTCATAAATTGATTCCTAAAACCTTAGATGGTTCCCACAAGATATATGACACAAATTTCAAAGTTAAAGTCACCTACAAGACCCTACACAACCAACTATGGATTATTATGATGGCAGAGAGCAAAAGAATTAGGGTTCTTAGTGTTGGTATAGCCTAAGCATGAATGAATAGGCCCAAATCATTAATAGATGATCTTGGAATGATTTAATAAATCTTATGTAATGTTTTCAAAGTCTAATCCATGCAAAGTCATCAATAGGTACCTCTCCCAAATAGGGAAACATAGTCAAGTAGCTTGACCAGTCAAGTGAAGAGCATAACTTAAGAGGATTTAGCAAAGGTTGTAATGAAGGAGTGATTGGAATAAGTTGAAAAATGGTAGTGACATATCATGAGACCATAAAAGAAGCTAAGCATAAAAACTTTTTTTAAGAGCATCACATAGTCCACATGAGAGAACCCTACACACAATCCCTTTTCCAGTAGTCTATCTTGGATTTAGAGGAGTTGGAAGGTTTAATGAACTGATCAAGGGACAAAATTTGGTGCAACGAGTCTCCATCACTTGGATAAGCTCCTCTAATAATTATTTTGTCTAAATAAGTAGGGTGAGTACCCTTTTTTATATCTCAGATAGAAGGTACTTCCTTAGAGCCCAAACTTTGCAGTTTTGGAGAGTGAAGATGATCAGGTGAACTAGGAGTAGATTATACCTTGCAAGGATGTTATAAAAGTTATATCATGCATAGGAATACATTATAAAACATGCCTAGGAGTTTGAAGTTAGAAAAGTAGTCCAGACCTTCATAGTTGCATACAAGCTTACTAGGTAGGGTTTTGAGATAAAGCCCAAGTGGGAAGTTAGTTTCACTTTCATCTTTAGGAGAGAATTCCAATGGATTAAAACATGTTCATGGGGGCATATCAGATGTTTCCAAGCTTTTTTAATGTATATAAGTCACAAAGAAATCTACTTTTGGCTTATAACTAATTCAAGCCTAGAAGGAATGAAGAAAAGAGCTCAAGTAGGTAATTTGGGATGCTCACATATCCTTTGACACCTTTAATGGCATGGAGACTCAAGGAGCTAGGATGATTTGGAGAAGGTCATGAACAAACATTTTGTGGCATTAGTTTCTTTTTACAACATCAAATCTTCATGAACAATCCTTAAGGGTGTAAATGACTCAAAACCCTCATAAATCTTGGTTATGAATTGGTGTTGGGATAAAAAATAGGGTCCAGTACTCAATAACATAATATCAAAAATATATTAAAGATGAAAAAATTCTACCTATAATGAAAACCTAGGACAATGAAGGAAATACACCGCAAACTAAAAGATATGACACCAAACTTCAACCTATTTGTTGTTCCCAAAATCAGCTACGCTCATTTTGTGGACAACCCCTACGAAACTTGTATGTTTCGTAATCTACACTCTAATTTCATCATTCGAGACAAGATTCTCTTGATCTCAAGTGAAGTTGACTGACATCCTAGGAAAGTTTACAACACTCCCTCATCACAATTTCTCAAAAATTGTGAAACCCGTTGTAGTCTTTATCTGATCAAAATGTCAATTTTGATTGTTTATAAGGTGTTAGAAAATTTTCATTTTCTCTATGCATAGGTGGAATTTTTTGCCACTCTTGCATTTTTTTATTTCTCAATGCATCGATCTCACTTTTTGCCACCAATGCATGGCTTACCTCTAGCACATGTCAGGGTGGTGAATTTTGCCACCCGAGTAGAGATTTTCCAAAATCTTGAATTTTGCACAGCATTTGTGGCTGCACATGTCGAGCTGTTAAAACTCATTTTGGGGATTTTTAATACCTTTTGATTATCATTTATTTCATTTTAAGTTTCCTAGACTCCTCCCTGCAATCATTTGATCATGCAAATGAGTAAGATTTTGAATTTGCCAACCACCGAGCTTAGGACTTTGAGATTACCAGGTAAGTTATTTTACTTCTAGGTTTTCATTTTATTAAGTTTTATTTTTCCTTTAAGTTGGACTTTTATTTTTATTTAGTTTTTATTTTTAGAAGTTCAACCCTCATTTTATTTTTACTTTACCTTAGTGAGCCTTAACGGCTAATTTTTAAGCACGAAATATACTGAGAGAGGGGGTGAATCAGTATATCATATATCTTATAAAACTTTCCCTTAATCAAACATTCAAGATATGCAATAAAAATAAAACAATAAATACCACACAAGAGAGAGACACTAGATATAACATGGAAACCCAATTTGGGAAAAAACCATGGAGAACAATCTCAAGTATATGAATTAGCACCAACCCAAACAATATTCGCAAGCACCAACTTGCAGGAGCACCAACCCCTTTGCTGAGCACAAACCTAGCAACAATTCATGAGCACCAACCCACAAGAGCACCAACCCCTTTGTTGAGCACCAACACAACAACAACTTGTGAGCACCAACCCACAGGAGTATTAACCCCTTCGCTGAGCACCAACACAGTAATAATTCGTAAGCACCAACCCACAGGAGCACCAACCCCTTTGTGTAAACCACACAACTATCTCTCAATGTTGCTATCTCAAAAAATGATAGTTCATTACAACATCTCTTTCCTCTCTCTCACCTTTGCTCTTCTATGCTATATATAACAAATACAAATCATATTCATCTCTCACAAATGCTCTTCTAAGCTAGATAATACAATATCAAATCAACCTCTTTCACTCATATTACAAATGGCTTCTCAAGCCTTTATTTATAGCTGTTCAAATGAACTTTGGCCTTCCCCCTTTGTGACCCTTCAATCCTCATGGAAAATGGCACCAAACTTGTATGACCCTTCATATCCTTGCCTTTGAAAAGTCATGTGGTGACCCTTCATGAGCAAAAATGTCCTTCCCTCTTTTGTCTTTACTTTGGTGACTTTTCATATTCTTCAAAGTGTCCCTTCATGAGAAATTGCACCCTTCCTCTTTTATCTTCACATGGTGACTCTTGGAATTCCCCAAGATGACTCTTCATGGGAAAATTCATCCCATCCTTCTTTTGTATTTACCCCATGGATCTTTGACTTCTCCATGGGCCCTTTTTTTGTCTCATATGCAACCAAAAATATATTCATTAATATTAAATAAATATTAACACACATTAGCCAAGATATATCTATTACAAACATCATTAAATGCAATGGGGCCTTTATCACCAAAAATGCTAGACCTTTGACATCAATGATAATATTTCCAACACTAATTCCACCAAACCCTCGTATGTCCCCTAGGTTATCTTGCATATCGAGTCGGTGTCTTGACCCGACTTAGGTTTACCCTCACCAAGTCTTGTTGAAAATCACCTTAAACTTCCCGTCGCAAACAAACCATTTGCATTATCAATATTTTTTGTCACTTTCAAGTTATAGCAAACATTTTTAACAAGTGAAAAGGTGGCAAATTTTACCTCTAAATAATTCCTCTCATTTCTTCCAGGAGTGGTTAATTTTACCGCTTTGACATCATAACTTGAAAATTCATGCTTTATGCCTTGTCGGCATTTCTCGCCACTCTTACGTGAAGAACATATGCAATGGTGGTTATTTTTTCCATCTCTACATAAAACAAAGTTTCTTCTACCTGTAAGGGTGGTAAATTTTGCCACTGAAGCAAATGCAAATGTTCCTAATATACAAGGGTAGTAAATTTTTCTGCTCATGTAAACATCCTCTTGAATTTTTCTAACTCTAGGATATTTTCAATTTTGCTTTTTCGAGCCCGCTTTCCTCTAGTTTTTCAGCCCACTCACACTTTAGCCCTTTTAAACACATCTCCTTAGTAATGATCATTGACATGTAGTTTCCCAAATTGCCAGTATTTTCCTTAATTGTATGATCATGACTTTTGTTGCAATTTTTTCTTTGGGTCCTTCTTCATCAACTTATTTTGGTAAAAGCACTTTTAGATGACCTAATTTTTCTCTGAAGAAGTCGAAGGCAATGAAGTATAAATATCAAGGTGTTTTTCCAATCACCTCAGTTACTTCTAATGTTGATGACATTAGAGATACAGAGATTGGTCATGTGGACATGGCTAAGTTTTTAGAAAGAACTAAGTCAAGTAATCCTAGCTACGAAATGAAGAAGATAATTGATAGCAATATTCATTTGGTATCTTCTTTCCCTATAGCAGCTTACAACATAGAATTTGTTCTCTAATGTACTCAGTTCTATAATAAGGATACCAGGGTTGTGTTGGATGCTAGTGGCAATGTGATAATTAGACTAGATCCTGAGTTCATTGATAAAGTGTTCATGTGCCGTCCTACTACAGAAGTGATAAAGCTTGATTTTTTTAAGTACAAAAAAAGTATGACAAAAATATAATAAATGGCTCAAGACTCCAAGGGCAAATTTGTCAAGGTGGCCATAGAGCTTTCCAAGATGTGACTTTACAAAATAATTTGGTGATTTGATAACTCTTCTCAGTAGGGTAAGAGGTTTTCCCTCTTCCTCACAGTTTCATGAATGGATGTATCCCTTCATCAAGATAATACTCCTAGGCAAACAAATCATCTTCTGGGGAGAACAAGTCAATAATGCTTTACACAAGTAATTGACGAATGTATCCACTACCTTCAAATTCTACATGACTTCTTATTTGGTGTATATTTCAACTTTAATGAGAATCTTTCCAGGTTTAACATCAGAAGGAGATAAGAGAGTAACCCTAGTGTATCAATACTACTCTCAGTTAACATTGAAGGGTTTTATTCATCATTTTAAGAGATTAAATGATGCTTTATTTGCAATGTTTTTGTGTCTTTTTTATCCTCAATTATAACAAAGAAGAGTGTCAGATGAGGCCTGGATAGTTGTGAATGATTTTGGATGCATGTTCTTACAATTTCCTTCTTTCTCGTAACTAAGCGTTGGCTTTTTCCAAGGTCATTTTTATATGCTTCCAAAATTCCCCTTAGATAAATTGGTCTTAATGGAACTATGCAGACAAATGATCATCGTGCATAATAAATAGATGGAACTTAAGAAGTCTAATTTTAGGTTCCCAGTTGAAATTGGTAGGTTATCAGTGTTAACAGCTGGAAAGGCTAGAGTCATGGAAACTGAAATGCAACTTTTAACCTTGAAGCAATTCAAAAGAAGGCTAAATTTTGATTATAGGGGTGTGAAGGACATAATCAGGAGGAAAACCCAATTTCATGAACCTATGATTGAGGATGTTTGGGTAGATTTGAGAACAATAAAATATGTCAGGAAAATGGACTACAGTAGCTTATCTCTTGAGCAAATTAAATATCTAGGACTTGTTAATATCCCTGAGAATTTAGTAGATGATAGAGAGTTGATTAATGATAGATACAATACTAAATAGATTGCTAATTCACCTCTTCCTCCAATCTAATGGTCATAAAAAGAGCTGACATTCTTGAAGAAAAGATTTGAACCTATATTGGCAAACACCAATAATTGGTTAGAAAATAAAGGAATTACTTTGAAAGAATTCATCATAGGTTTAGAAGCTAAAATTCAAGAGGAAATAAGAATAAAAGTAGAAAATAGGATGAATAACAAAAGTGATGTCCCTTCTTCTTCCAAGCCACATAAGCCTAAGATCATATTTGTGATGAAAAAGTCAAAAGTTAAGAAAAAAGAGTCAGAAATAGAAGATATGGAAGTTGAGAAACAAAGTGTTGAAGAACCAGTGATAGAACAAATAGAGACTGACAATATACCTACAAATCAACAAGAGGAGGAAACATTGTCTCCACAAGAGAATATGCAACAAGAAATAATAATCTCTTCTTCCCCACCTGACACACCTGTTGTAGCTCCTTCACCTATTTCTCTGATTAGCGTTCCCTCTTTTGGATCACCCTCTTCTTCCAAAATAATTTTTAACAACCCTCAAAACACTTTTGAAGATATTCTTCATTCCTTAGGGTCAATTCCCAATTTGTCATCTCCATATTTTCATATTGGAGATAATTCTACTTTTGATCACTTAGTAAAAGGTGCAGTTTTTATTGATACTCCACCTATTATTTCCACTACATGTGCAAGTGCAGCTCCAGTGATGCTAAAAATGAAGATAGATCCTAATGTAAGTACTTGTGTGCTCCCACCATGGTTATCAGCTTATACACCCAAAAGGAAGAAACAAGCCATCTCTCTAGATGACTTTGATTTTAATATGCTAGTGCTAGTAAAAGCCAAGGCCCTAAGGAAGCCAATGATTCTTTCAAAAATGATTGGGGATAAGGGACATAAATTTTTGGAAATTGTAAGACCTCCATAGGATGAAACCATTAAAATTTTTGATATAAATGATTAATCTATCTCTAGAGTTGAATTAGGTAAGATAACTCATGAGAGTGCCAAGAGTGATATGCAGCCATCCATGGACATCCTAATTCAGAAATTTGATAGAGAGAAAGAAATGAAGGATCACTACAAAGCAATGGTGGAACAATTGACTGCAGTGGTAAGGAGAATCACTTTCACTTCAGAAATAATAACTCCTGAGGTCATTTCTATAGAAGACCCCATTATTCAAAAAATGAAAAATACCTATCTCAAAAGAAAAGTACTTGAAGAGTACTTGGACAAGATGTGTGTACAAGGAGTTTCCTTACTCACAGAGTTATCTAAGAAGATAGATAAAATGAGAAAAATAAGAGCAAAACTTGATGATCTCATTAATGTTGTTTCTTAGGATATTGAAAGCATAGAAAAGTATCTTAATAAATAGGTGGATATAAGGAAACTAAAAATAAGCACTCTTACACTGAAACTAAAGAGGCATTGACATATAATATTCAAGTGCTTAAAGAGTTGATCAGTGACCTCGAATCTTCAAGGAAACTCAATGAACAAAGTGATGTCAGTCTTTTGCATAAATTAGAGGAGCTACCTTGCAAACTTACATCACAAGATAACCAATTCCTTTCAGCAGAAGAAATGATTCAGGAATTTGAAGGTATGTTCCAGAAAGAATTTGAAGATAAGATATTATCAATAGCGTCTATGGATAATATTTTGGATAATCAGTTAACTCTGGATAATCTAAAAACCAAGTTAACTGGTCATGTAAAATCAGTCATAGCAGTAAGAGATGTCATAGTCAAAGCTAAGATGATTTTCAAGAACACTGCTAGTCCAGATAGTATCGGGATGTAAGCAGCTTTCTCTATGTACGATGCTCACATAAATAGAGATGGGGATACAAATTGAAACTATTTTTCCCTTGGTTTAATTTCTACTTTTTAGATGTACTTTTGCAACTACTTTGGACATTTTTAAATGTACTTTTTTCATATGTAATTACATGTAAAATTATAGGAAGTCCTAAGTCAAAAAGGACTCTTATCTTTGAATAGGTCAAAGTAGTTAAATTTTTCCTAAAAATCATCAAGTCCTCTCCCTATAAATAACAAGGGCCTCTATTGTAATTTTTTAAGTTTTAGTTATTGGAAGCAAAACTCTACCAAAATTGAAAGGTATTTTGAGACTTTGAACTCAAATTGTAAATCAAATTTTATCAAGTGAATGAGAAAGCAAGTGACCTTTCAAACTTTGTGTTGAAATAACTTGTGTTGTGAAGGAAATTGTTCTTATGTATTTTTCCTAATACAATCTTATCCATTTGATTAAATAAGTAGTGTGAGTGAAAATAATCCGGGAGATGTTTTGAAGTTGATTGTGGTTACTTTGTGCAACTATAATTATCTTTAGTTTGTGTTTTATTATTTTAGAACAAAAGATATTGAAAAGGCTATAAACTAATTTTATCTTTTATGATTATATACTTTTTTATAGTTTTCGGTGAAGACTTTGGGTTACACCTCATTCTATTATGTTCCAAGTTATAAATCAATAAAAGAAGCAATGATAGACTTTGTGCTCTCGTAGATTTATCAATTGTTTAATTAATATCAAGAAAGTTTTTTCTTTATGTTGCATTTCTGGAAAAAAATAAATGGATGATATGATCTCACCCCTGAGTTAATATTTAATATAGATAAGTTTATGATAGTTTATAGGGAACCTCCCCTTGCCGAGAGGAGAGATTTATCTCATTACACTATGGCTGATATAACCATTTTGCCTTCAGTTAGCTGATGAAAAAATAATCACCCAACAATTTTTTGTGACTCCACTAGAGAAAAATACATAATTTGAAGCCTCATGCTTCGAGTTGAAGCATTTCTAGTTCTTTTCCATTCTACATTCTAGCAGATTCATAGTATCTGCGAAGCCAGAGAGCTCGAGGTATTATTGATCCTATATTTGAATTGATACAAAAAAATAATTTTGATCTCTTGCCTCTATGATCTCACCTTCAGTGAACCAGGAGTTTTCCTCCTACCAACGCCAGATCTTCTAACACCAGGTGAAGCTTCTAGTCCTAGTGCTAGCAGAGTTTTATCTATTCATACTCCATGAAGGTTTGTTATCCCTCCTTTTAATCATCATATTATGGCAGCCCAAGGCCCTTAGGGTAACACTTTTATCCCTCTAAATCTAACCCCACCTTTGCATGAACTACCTCGTAGTTCAAGAAATAATTTTTTCAAGTTCTATGGTGATGGGAAAGTTCACTTTGATGAGCATATTGCATCTTTCTGCATAACCTGTGGTGTGATAGGCATTGAACATGAATATATAGAAGTAAGACTTTTTGTAGAAACACTACAAGGTGTTGTCATAGATTGGTTTTATCATCTTCAAGCTTAGACTATAACCAATTAGAACACTCTTAATACCAAATTTGAGGCTAGGTTCAAACCCATAGAAGATGCACACGCTTATTGGCTCAGCTTACACAAATGAAGAAGGAGCCTCATGAGCCTATGAGAGACTTCATCACTAAATTCAATAAACTGAGAAATAGGATTCTTACAGTTGCTCAACCAACACCGGAAAATCTTAAGTGCTTCTTTATCAATTCTAAACTTCTTGAAGTGATTTTTATGTTAAGGCAGGATGGCCCTGTAGATCTTTATGTAGCTCAAATTTTGGTTACCAAAATCAAATATGATCTTATCCTTGTAGGCAAGATAAGAAAAGATTCTAAAAAAATAGATTTTACTATTCTGTTGAAAATTATTCCACAAGCACCACTGATCCTGTGGTGCAAAAGTTAGCAAATGAATTGCTAGCTCTGAAAAAGCAAATGTCCCAAGGTATGTCTGCTCCTCCTTCTTATCAAGATATACCAAGGAGGACATTTCCCAAAAATTCATATTAAGTCAATGCTGCCAAAAATCAAGGGCAACCCAATCGTCTTCCTCTCACACAGGGGAAGCTTGCCATTGAAGCAACACCAGTCAACTCAGTAGTTGGTTATTATGAAGTTGAACATGATCATTATTTATAACCTGAGTTGGATTAATAAAATGATGCTAATCTCTTTGTATAAGGAGAAGAATAATTAGTTGATGACTCCACTTTGGTTTTCTAAATTACCAAGACAAAGCTTAAAAAGAAGGAGAGGTGTATGATGGAGCATATGTTGTTTTTATTAGGTCCTAAAACCAGTCAACTCAGCAAGTTGATAAAGGAAAAGAAAGAGAAGAACCTCAGCCAATGATCTCAATTGCTAAGCGAGGAACTTCACTACCTTTTCAATCAAAGGACTCGATGGTAAATAAACAAGTAAGTACATCTAACAATCCTATATCTTCTACTTTTATTCCTCAGACTAGTACCACATCAAATAAAAATTAGAATGATGGACTTCCTTCCTCTATTTTTATTTCATTCTAGTTATTTGACATAATTTATCATGCTAGGAAGACCAAGATCCAAATGTCTGAAGTTGAGTACTTACAAGCTAATCCTAAACAATTTGATAGGTTGGTTGAATACATCAAAAACAAAACCATCCCTACAGGACAAGATTTTTCAAAAGTGACTCATGATCCCTCAAAGAACAAATCCACCTAAAATAATCTTGTTACTAGTCCTCTTGTTGCCTCTGAAAAAATAGAACCTTTCTATGTTTCTCTATTGATAAATGGTCATAAGTTGAGCAATTGTATAATAGACTCTGGAGCCTTTGATAATGTTATGCCCGCCAAGGTAGCAAATTCTCTCGATCTTATCTTAACTAAGACTTTTAAGAGATTTTTCTCCATAAAAAATAATCAAGTACCACTTTTGGGTCAAATCAAAGATTCCCAATTTGCATTTGCAACTTTTCTAGACAAGAGGATTAAGATGACAGTCTTAGTGGCCAATGTTCCAGCTTCTTATGGCATTCTACTCAAATGTAATATTTTCAAAGATGTAGGTGAAGATTTGAACACGAATCTATCTGAAGCAAGGATACCTATTAAAGGTGTCATGCAAAATTTGCTTCCTGAGAAAGAGTTAAAATATATTGTTACCCAAATGTCAAACTCTAAAGCTCAAATTTTATTTGAATCCTCGAGAATGGGTAATTATTTTCTATCCACTGAAGATGTTTTTAATTCATCAGATAAAATTTTATTAGGTGATAATTTAAATTATTCAGATAGAAAATCAAAATAATTTTTAGAGAAAAATTTAGATAAAAAAGAATCTTCCCTCACTAATGAAGAGGAATCTTTAAGAAGATCAAATGTTAATGAGGTTTGGATTTTAGAATTTGATGGTAGTTGCTCCTCTACCAGTTCTAGAGTTGGAATTATTTTGATATCCCCACAAGGAGATATTTTCCCTTGCTCATATAAGTTGTAATTTGATAATACCAACAACACCACCGAATATGAATCGTTGTTGCTTGGATTAAAAGCTGTTCATGCTAGACGTGTTAAGATTCTTCATGCCTGAGGAGATGTTGAATTGGTGGTTTGTCAAGTAAAAAATTTGTATCAAACCAAAAATTAAAGATTGTAACATTAGCACAATCATGTATGGGATTGCATTGAAAGTTTTGATGCTTTCAATATTTCTATGGTGCCAAAAGAGTTTAATGATCTTGCAGATCCATTGGTTGTCTCCGCAACCCTCATGGTTCCTCATAAAGATTTCAAAGGGAAAAAATACACTATTGAGCTAGTATTTTGACCAAGTGTATCTAATAATTCCAACCATTGATAGGTGTTTAATGGTGATAATCAAATTATTACTTTTCTTGAAAAGATGAATAGCTTTGAGGAGCTTTATTTTGAAGGTAGTGAATCTCCACCACGGAAATCAATTCCTGAAATAGATTCACAAACTAGTGAAGAATTTCTTCAACTGAAAGGGAATAAAATTCCAAAAGGTTTGGTTTCTCTTGAAAATCTATTTGATAAGCATGACATATATATCAAGTAGTAGTAACAAATAGATTCAAGTTCCTTTATGGAGTTTGATCAAGTGAATTTGAGTTCGGAAGCAAATCCCAAAATGGTCATCATTGGGAAATGTTGCACTACTCATGAAAAGTTTAAATTCATTACTCTTCTTCATCATTACATTAATTTTTTAGCATATTCTTATGATGACTTGAAATCCTTCAGGCCTAAAGAAATTCAACAGGAAATCCCTCTTAAAACTAGGTCATTGCCTCACAAATAGAAACAAAGGCAATACAATCCCAAAATATCAGGTACTATCCTTTCTGAGATTCAGAAGATGTTGGATGTAAAGATAATTTTTTTAATTCATTATTCCACCTAGATCGCGAACATAGTTCCTGTAAGGAAAAATAATGGAGAAATTTGTATTTGTGTTGATTTCAAGAATCTCAATCAATCTTCTCTAAAGGATAACTACCTCCTACCCATCATGGATCAAGCATTGTAAATATTAACTGACTCAAAAATGTTATCTATGTTAGATGGTTTTTTTTCTATAATCAAGTAGAATTTAATGAAGTAGATCAATATAAAACCACTTTCACTACACCTTGGGGCACATTTGCATATCGTAGAATGCCTTTTGGTCTGATCAATGCTGGCACCAAATTCCAGAGAGCAATGGACCTTGTCTTCAGAGATGAAATAGGGAATTTTATCATGGTATATCTTGATGACTTGAATATTTTCTCCAAACATCATCCTGATCATGTGCATCATTTACAACAAGTGCTGGAACACTATTAGCAAAATGGTATTTCTCTTAATCCTAAAAAGTCAATTTTTGGGGTTACAGAAGGTAAACTTCTCTGTCACGTTGTATCCTGAGAAGGCACAAAAATTGACTCAAAAAGAGTCAAATCTATTCAAAATCTTACTTTACCTGCTAGTAAGATTGTAGTTCATTCCTTCTTTGGAAAGGTGAACTTTTGCGAAGATTCATCCCTAAATTTGTAGAGAAAACTCATCACATTATTGACATGATGAAGGGTAAGGATACTTTCCATTGGAATACAAAAGGTAAAGTGGCATTTGAAGATATCAAAAATTCTATTACTCATGCTCTAATCCTAGTTTGTCTGGACTATACCAAAGATTTCATAGTATATAGCTATGCTTCTGAACATACACTTTCAGCCATTTTGGTTCAGTAGAATGAAGAAGGTGTGGAATCTCCCATATCATTTATGAGTTATCCTCCCAAAGTGAATGAATTTAAATATTCAAACATGGAGAAACATGTTTATTCCATGGTTAAGGTGGTAAAACATTTCTGATTCTATATCCTAAATTCACATACTATTGTTTTGGTGCCTAATACAACAGTAAAGTCTATTTTAACTCAATAGGAGTTCAGTACTAAAAGGGGTAATTGGATTTTTAAAATTCAAGAGTTTTATCTTGATATCAAACCTACTAATCTTGTGTAGGGAAGAGGTCTCTGTTAATTAATTGTTGATAATGTACCAAAAGAAATAGGACATGAAGAAGTAGAAGTTGAGGACATGGCAATAGTTCTTTTTGTCACTATTACTGATGAGTGGTATTCCAATATTACTCATTTTCTTACCTATGGTGAGTATCTTACCCATCTGTCTTATAATAAAAAAAGAACTGTTAAGTTGAAAGCTACTAACTACGTCCTATGAGATAATGGTTTGTACAAAAGAAGCCTTGATGGAGTATCTCTTCGTTGCATGGATAAAGTGCAAAAAAGTAAAATTTTGGAGTCTTTCCATTATTTGGCTTGTGAAGGACATTTTTTAGCACTCGTGATGGCTCACAAGATTCTACAAGCTAGATACTATTGGCCTACACTATTTCAAGATGCATACAATTGGGTACGTAGGTGTGAGTTGTGTCAACAGTTCATTGGGAAACCTAAGTTGGCCGCATTACCTCTCAAGCCGATGGTGATTGAAGAACCTTTTCAGTATTGGGGTATCGACTTCATTGGCATTATGAACCCATCCTCAAGTGTCGAACATGAATATGTTCTCATTGCAATAGACTATTTTACCAAGTGGGTGGAAGCCATTCTAGTTAAGCATGCTACTTCAGAAGTGGTATGTAATTTCCTTAAGGAAAATATTATTTCCCAATTTGGGCTCCAAAAAAGATTATAGCAGATAATGCTACTTGTTTCTCTTCTCATTATATTATTGACTTTTGCTACAGTCACTAGATTATTCTTTCCCACTCCTCAGACTATTATCCGCAAGGAAATCGTCAGGCAAAATCAAGCAACAAGAATCTAGTTACTATTATTAGGAAACTGGTAGATGACAATCAGAGAACTTGGCATACATCATTATTTGATGCTTTATGGGTAGACAATATTATGCCTAAGATGGCAATAGGTATGTCACCATTTCAACTTCTGTATGGTCTGAATGTGGAGATACCAATTATCTTAGAACTACGAGCACTGAAGTTGGCAAAGGCAGTGGAAGACCAAACTTTTTAAAATTCTATTAATAAGAGGATCATGTACCTAATTGAACTAGAAGAACAATGAACTATAGTAGTGGACCGTATTGCTAAACATCAAAATTAGATAAAGAAACTCTTCGACAAGAAAGCAAGGATTCATGAGTTTTAAATTGGAGATCAAGTTTTGTTGTGGGACAAGAGGAGATAACCAAAAAGAATGCATGGAAAATTTGATTCCTTATGGAGAGGTCCATTCACCATTCATCAATTTTGTGGTGAAAATAGTTTCTTGCTAGAATATCAAGACAAAACACCATTCTCACTACCTCACAATGGGCAACATCTGAAACACTTCAATCCTTGAAGTATCAGATAAGTTCATTTGTACATTTTTATAGTTTTATGTTTTTATTTGTATTTTTATTTAGTTATTTATGTCTTTTTCTTTTTGGTAGCTTGACTCTATATCCCAATGGTATGGATGAAGGCACTTAAAGACTAGATTCTACTCCCTTTAATTGTTTCAAAGTTCAATCGATGGAAGTTCCCCAGCTAGAGCCAGCTGTTGTTCCCAAAATTAGCTATGCTCATTTTGTGGATAGCCCCTACAAAACTTGTTCATTTCATAATCTACACTCTAAGTTTGTCATTCGAGACAAGATTCTCTTAATCTCAAGTGAAGTTGATTGACATCCTAGGAAAGTTTACAAGACTCCCTAATCATGATTTCTTGAAAATTGTGAAACTCATTGTAGTCTTTATCTGATCAAAATGTCAATTTTGATCATTTACAAGGTGTTATAAATATTTTATTTTCTCCATGCATAGGCAGCATTTTTTGTCGCTCTTGCATGTTTTTATTTCTCAATGCATCAGTGGCACTTTTTGTTGCCAATGCATGGCTTACCTCTGGCACATGTCAGAGTGGCAAATTTTTCTACCTGAGCAGAGATTTTCCAAAATGTCAAATTTCATGTGGCATTTATGACTACATGTGCCCAAGTTGTTAAAACTCATTTTAGAGATTTTTAATACCTTTTGATTATCATTTCATTCATTTTACATTTCCTAGACTCCTCCCTACAATCATTTGACTGTGTAAACAAGTAAGATTTTGAATTCGTCAACTGCCAAGCTTAGGACTTCAAGATTGCCAGGTAAGTCATTTTACTTCTAGGTTTTCATTTTATTAAGTTTTCTTTCTCCTTTAAGTTAGACTTTTCTTTTTATTTGGTTTTTATTTTTAGTAGTTCAACCCTCATTTTGTTTTTGCTTTACCCTAGTGATCCTTAGCGGCTAATTCTACCAAACCCTCATACATGCCCTAGGTTATCTTGTATATCGAGTCAGTGTTTTGACCCGACTTAGGTTTACCCTCAACAAGTCTTGTTGAAAATCACCTTAAACTTCCCGTCATAAACAAACCATTTGCATTGATAACATTTTTTGCTACTTGCAAGTTATAGCAAACATTTTTAACAAGTGCAAAGGCAGTGAATTTTACCTCTGAAGCATTCCTCCCATTTCCTGTAGGAGCAATTAATTCTACTGCTTTAACATCATAATTTGAAAATTCATGTTTTATGCCTTGTTAGTATTTTTTGCCGCTCCTACATGAAGAACATATGTAATGATGGTTATTTTTGCCATATCTACATAAAACAAAGTTTCTTCTACCTACCTGCAAGGGTGGTAAATTTTGCCACCAAAGCAAATGCAAATGATCCTAATATGCAAGGGCGATAAATTTTTCCACTCATTTTAACATCCTCTTGAATCTTTCTAACTCAAGGATATTTTCAATTTTGCTTTTTCAAGCCCGCTTTCCTTTGGTTTTTCATCCCACTCACACTTTAGCCCTTTTAAGCACATCTCCTTAGTAATGATCATCGGCATGTAGTTTTCCCAGATTGCAAGTATTTTCCCTAATTATATGATCATGAATTTTGTTGTAGTTTCTTATTTGGGTCCTTCTTCATCAACTTCTTTTGGTAAAAGCTCTTTCAGATAACTGAGTTTTCTTTGAAGAAGTTGAAGGCAATGAAGTATAAATATCAAAGTGTTTTTTCAATCACCTCAATTAATTCTAATGTCGAGAACATTAGAGATACAGAGATTGGTAATGTAGACATGGCTGAGTTTGTGGAAAGAACTAAGTCAAGCAATCTCAGCTATGAAATGAAAAATATAATTGACAGCAATATTCATTTGGTATCTTTTTTCTCTATAGTGGCTCACAACACATAATTTGTTCTCCAATGTGCTCAGTTCTATAATAAGGATACCAGGGCTGTGTTGGACACTAGTGGCAATGTGATAATTAGACTAGATCCTAAGTTCATTGATAAAGTGTTCATGTGCCCTCCTACTATAGAAGTGATAAAGCTTGATTTTTTTGAAGCACAAAAAGAGTACGACAAAATTTTTGAAAAAGTGAAGGTAATCAACAATAAATGGCTCAAGACTCCAAGGGTAAATTTTTTAAGGTGGCCATAGAGTTTTCCAAGAAGTGACTTTACAGAAGACGTTGGTGATCTGATAACTCTTTTCAGTAGGGTAAGAGGTTTGCCCTCTTCCTCATCGTTTCATGAATGGATGTATCCCTTCATTAAGATAATACTCTAAATAAAAAAATCATTTTCTGGAGAGAACAAGTCAGCAATGCTTTGCACAAGCAATTAACGAAGGTATCCACTACCTTTAAATTCTACATGACTTCTTATCTAGTGTATATTATAGCTTCAATGAGAATCTTTCTATGTTTAACATCAAAAGGAGATAGGAGAGTAACCCCAGTGTATCAATACTAATCTCAATTAACATTGAAGGGTTCTATTCATCATTTTAAGAGAGTAAATGATGCTTTTTTTGTAGTATTTTTATGTCCTTTTGATTCTCAATTAGAACAAAGAAGAGTGTCAAATGAGGCCTGGACAGTTGTGAATGATTTTGGATGCATGTTCTTACAATGTCCTTCTTTCTCATACCTAAAGGTTGGCTTTTTTCAAGGTCATCCTTATATGCTTTCAAGATTTCCCTCAGATAAATTGGTCTTAATGGAACTATGTAGACAAATTATCATCTTGCATAATAAATAGATGAAACTCAAGAAGTCTAGTTTCAGGTTCCCAGTTGAAATTGGTAGGTTTTCAGTGTTGACCGCTAGAAAGGCTAGAGTCATGGAAACTAAAATGCAACTCGTAACCTTGAATTAATTAAAAAGAATACCAAATTTTTATTGTAGGGGTGTGAAGGACATAATCAAGATGAAAACCCAATTTCATGAGCCTATGATTAAGGATGTTTGGCTAGATTTGAGAACAATGGAAGATGTCATGAAAATTGACTACAATAGGTTATCTCTTGAGTAGATTGAATATCTAAGACTTGTTGATATCCTTGAGAATTTAGTGGATGATGAAGAGTTGATTAATGATAGATACAATACTGAATAGATTGTTAATGCCCCTCTTCCTCTAATCCAATGGTCACAAAAAGAGTTGACTTCCTTGAGGAAAAGATTTGAACCTATATTGGCAAACACCAATAATTGGTTAGCAAATAAAGGAATTGATTTGAAAGAATTCATCATAGTTTCAGAAGCTAAAATTCAAGGGAAACAAGAAGAAAAGTAGAAAATAGGACAAAGAACAAAAAGTGATGTCCCTTCTTCCAAGCCACATAAGCCTAAGATCATATTTGTGACAAAGAAGTCAAAAGTTATGGAAAAAGAGTCAGAAATAGAAGATATGGAAGTTGAGAAACAAAGCATTGAAGAAATAGTGATGGAACAGATGGAGACTAATGATAGGCCTACAAATCAACAAGAGGAGGAAACTTTGTCCCCACAAGAGAATATGCAACAAGAAATAGGAATCTCTTCTTCCCTACCTGACACACCTATTGTAAATCCTTCGCCTATTTCTCTGATTAATGTTCCCTCTTCTGGATCACCCTCTCCTTCCAAAATAATTTTTGACAACCCTCAAATCACTTTTGAAGATATTCTTCATTCCTCAGGTTCAATTTCTAGTTTTTCATCCCCATATTTTGATATTGGAGATAATTCTACTTTTGATCACTTAGTAAAAGGTGCAGTTTTTACTAATACTCCACCTATTGTTTACACTACCTGTGCAAGTGTAGCTCCAGTGATGCCAACAATGGAGATAGATCCTAATGTAAGTACTTATGTGCTCCTACCATGGTTATTATCTTATACACCCAAAAGGGAGAAACAAGCCATCTATCCAGATGACTTTGATTTTAATAAGCTGGTGCCAGTAAAAGCCAAGACCCCAAAGAAGCCAAGGATTCTTTCAAAAATGATTGGGGATAAGGGACACAAATTTCTAAAAATTGCAAGACCTCCACAAGATGCAACCATTGAAAATTTTGATATGAATGATTACTCTATCTCTAGAGTTGAATTGGGTAAGATAACTCATGAGAGTGCCAAGAGTGATATGCAGTCAGCCATGGACATCCTGATTCATAAATTTGACAGAGAGAAAGAAATGAAGGATCACTACAAAGCAATGGTGGAACAATTAACTACAGTGGTAAGGAGAATCACTTTCACTTCAGAAATAGTAACTCTTGAGGCCATTTCTATAGAAGACCCCATTATTCAGAAAGCAAAAAAGACCTATCTCAAAGGAAAAGTACTTGAAGAGTACTTGGACAACATGCGTGCACAAGGAGTTTCCTTACTCACAGAGTTATCTACGAAGACAGATAAAATGAGAAAAATAAGATCAAAACTTGATGATCTCATTAATGTTGTTTCTCAAGATATTGAAAGCATAGAAAGGTATCTTGATAAATGGGTGGATATGAGGAAACTGAAATAAGCACTCTAATATCAATTGGTGTCATTACTGATAGAGACTCTTACACTAAAACTAAAGAGGCATTAACATATAGGAGTTGAGTGCTTAAAGAGTTGATCAGTGACCTTGAATCTTCAAGGAAAGTCAGTGAACAAAGTGATGCCAGTCTTTTGCATAAATTAGAGGAGCTACCTTGCAAACTTATATCACAAGATAACTAATTCCTTTTAGCAGAAGAAATGATTCAAGAATTTGAAGGTATGTTCTAGAAAGAATTTGAAGATAAGACATTTTCAATAGCCTCTGTGGACAATATTCTAGAAAATCAATTTACTCTGGATAATCTAAAAACCAAGTTAACTAGTCATACAAAATCAGTCACAGTAGTAAGAGATGCCATAGTCAGAGCTAAGATGATTTTCAAGAACAATGTTAGTCCAGACAGTATCGGGATGCAAGCAACTTTCACTATGTACGATGCTCACATGAAGAAAGATGGAGATACAAATTGAAACTATTTTTCCCTTGGTTTAATTTTCACTTTTTATATGTACTTTTACAACCACTTTGGACATTTTTACATGTACTTTTTTTATATGTAATTACATGTAAAAATATAGGAAGTCCTAAGTCAAAAAGGACTCTTATCTTTGAATAGGTCAAAGTAGTTAAATTTTTCCTAAGAATCCTCAAGGCCTCTCCCTATAAATGAAGAGGGCCTCTATTGTAATTTTTTAAGTTTTAGTTATAGGAAGCAAAACTCTGCCAAAATTGAAAGGTATTTTGAGACTTTGAACTCAAATTGTAAATCAAATTTTATCAAGTGAATGAGAAAGCAAGCGACCTTTCAAACTTTGTGTTGAAATAACTTGTGTTGTGAAGGAAATTGTTCTTATGTCTTTTTCCTAATACAATCTTATCCATTTGATTAAATAAGTAGTGTGAGTGAAAATAATCTAGGAGATGTTTTGAAGTTGATTGTGGAGACTTTGTGCTCCTATAATTATCTTTACTTTGTGTTTTATTGTTTTAGAACAAAAGCTATTGGAAAGGCTTTGACTAATTTTATCTTTTGTGATTATATACTTTGTTGTAGTTTTTGATGAAGACTTTGGGTTGCACCTCATTCTATTGTGTTCCAAGTTATAAATCAACAAAAGAAGCAACGATAGACTTTGTGCTCTCGTGGGTTTTTCGATTGTTTAATTAATATCAAGAAAGTTTTTTATTTATATTGTAAACATAATTTCTAAAAAAAAAAGAAATGGATGATATTATCTCACCCCTGAGTTAATATTTAGTTTATGATAGTTTGTAGGGAACCTCCCCTTGTTGAGAGGAGAGATTTATCTCATTGCACTGTGGCTGATATAACCATTTTGCCTTCACTTAGTTGATGACAAAATAATCACCCAACATTAATAACAACTACAAACTCAAAAGAGGAAACAAATTCCTTCTATAAAGCTTCAGCCAATCATACATGAAAAATAAAATGACACAATAGTAGAAGCAAATCAAAAGGAATCCAGGTTGAAGGGACACATTGTTCAATCACAAGCTAGGGTCAATTTTATCTTACACCTTAAAAATAAGATCCTTCATTTTTTAATGGGATCTTCCTATCACCATTTCTTCCACATCTAACCTCAACATTTCAGCTTCAGAGTGTCTTCCCTTCTTCTTTATGATAGAGCCTACATCAAGCTTGAATTTCCTAACATGCATTTGTGAATGGACAATGACATGAGGGTGGGTAACATAGGGAGAAGGGAGGGCGATGAGGAGGTAATAATTATTTTCTGCTATTGAGACATCATTTCTTGAAACATATGCATTGTGGTATCCAACTACTTATCTTGGAATTCACTTTGTGTTTGACCTTTTTCACAAAGATCATTGGTCAATAATGGGATTGCATTGAAATCATGAATAGTGTGGGAAAAATTATAAGGGTCTTGAAAAGGAACCATAGAATAAACCCATAGGATAATAGATCAAAAACATCAAATATAGTATGCATAAAATATAAAAGCATTGAGGTGACTAGATATCATGGCCATTTTTGTACTTTGTTACAAGGGAAATAAAACCCATTGTATATATATATATATGAATGATAAAATAAATGTGATAAAAGAAAAGAAAAAAAATCCTTTTAACAAATTTAACTTTTATAAATGAATTGATTCAAGAAAAAAATTGAGATTTTTTTGACTCAATACAAATGTTTATCAAATCTTCAATATTATTATTACTAGGAAATATTTTCAAAAAAGGTAGAAAGTTTACAACATACTTATACTTTAAAAAGAGGCATGAGGGTAATTTTTTATTTTGAAAAAATCAATACACATTCCAACAAATGATAAAAGATAATAAAGATGATAATCACATAAAACACAAAAATATTAATCAATAATGATTCATAATGATTTTTGGGTTAGTCTGTTTGATCTTGATTATTATTTTAAGTAGTCTAAGTTATGGGTTTGACTTTTGATTTACATGCAGTGTGTGAGTAAGGGTCCATTATACACTGTCTAAGAAGTTATATAAAAGCTCACCCTAAAAGATTAAAACACTACTCCAAATCGTTAAATAAACTCTCAATTACTAAAAAAGAAGAATTATTATAAAAAATGAGAAAAATATTAAATAAAGAAAAATTTATTTAAATCTATTATTCATTCATCTTATCATATCTTCCCAAACCAAATACAAAATTTAATTGATTCAACTTTCCTCATTAATTTTTTTTTTTTGGGGAAATCTTCTTTTTCCTCCAATCTCACCATTTCTTTCCATATTATAGAAGAATAAAATAAATCTATGAAAAATAGAAATCTATGCATATATGTTTTTCCAAAAAAAGATTTTTTATTATAAAATTTTCTTATTTTCTCTTTTTATTTCTTTTCATTCATTTTTCCTCTTTACCTTTTTCTTCAATGAATTTCCTTTTGTGCAAGTCTTTGATTCTTCATCCAAATCAACAAAATTTGGATGGGATATTATGACTATTTCCAGGAGATAGATCAAAATCAAGTATATTGATATGAATTTTATATATTAAATTAATTTTAAATTTTATTTTTTAAACTTATTTTATATTGGTAAAATAATTGAAAAAGTACTTAGTTGTGGTTAGATTTTAAGTAGTTTAGCTTTAACCATTCTAAATATTTTATGTTATTAATTAGTAGAAATTTATTTTCCAATCAATTTAAAAAATAGCATAGTTCTTCTATATTTATTATTTCCCTTTTAAAATTAATTCATTAAGATCACACATTTTTCTATGTAGAGAATGCAGTTGGTTAGGTCCAATTATATTATTTAAATATACAACTCATATACACTCCCTTTGAAAAATTAATCAGTACATCAAGAAACACACTCAACTTTATTATATTTATTTATCAAATATTGGTATTTAACATGAATCCCACAACAAATGACTAATAAATTAGGGAAATGGAAGAATTGGTTACATTTTCATATGCTCTCCCCTTATGGATATGGATATTGATTTTTTTTTCTAACTCAACTCTATTATTCCTATTCTATATAAATATACTTTAAGTACTTAGTCCCATATAACTATAAATAAGGATATCGAGTTATGCTTGCAAAAATTTGTGGATATGGAAGAACAAAGTAAACTTTACAGAAGAAAGACAAAGATGATTCTACCTCCTCCTTCCGCCGCCTCCTCTTCTCACAGTGATAAGCATTACATACCTTCATAAGAAAAGGGTTATAGGATATCTGTTAGGCTAAGGATGCATATCTTGACTAAGAAAATAGATGTAGATAAAGGTTTACAAGTTTGTAGAGGACTCTAGTTTAATGGGTTAAAAATCAATGGAAGTCAATATTTTGGAAGGTAGGTAACAAGAGGAATAAATGGGTTTTGGGTATTCAAGCTCATACTTGTTAAGGTAATTGTAGATAATATAATACCATTAATTAAATATCCATACCCTAAAATAAAGGATAAAGTAACTATATGATACCTGTAATAAAAATTTGGTCTTCTTATTATTGGTGGTTGAAAATGTTATGGAACATCTTCCAATAAGGCCTCAACTACAACCTTTTCCTAATGTCACCAAGTCTTTGCTCATAGATGAGGTGACCCAAACATATTCTTTCTAGCTCATATCAAGAGAGGACTTTGACAAGAAAGACAACAATCTTCATACTAAGAGATATAAGGTTTGGGTTAGCTACAATAGAAGTTACAAAATGGGACTTCAAAAATGGAAAAGATACAAGAATATCTCAATGTGCATTCCCAAGAAGTTGTTGAGGAATTGAGGATAAATATTCTTCCATTTCATAATTTCATAAAAAATCAACCTTGTTTATGAGATGGTCACCAATTTAGGGCCTTGTTAAGGTTGTATTCTTTGATCTTGAATTAGAATTGGTTGAATTTTCAATTAGGAAGGATTTCATCTTCATTATGTATTAGTTTATCAAGGCAAATAAAATTTTACTAAGTATTTTTTTTAAATTTTGAAACAAATAAAAATCATTTTTATGAGGTTTACATTTATAATATTATTGTCCATAATGAACTTAAGTAGAACCCTAATACTTTTTTAGTATGTAGTCCTAAGATCATTCCTTACCTTCAAAATGGCATCAAAAATACCCAAATGTGGGATACATATCCCTTATGGTTAAAGGTTGAGTTTCCTGAGCCTAGGCCAATATGTTAAAAACTTATTAGATTAATTTGAGATTTTTTATGTCAACAAAGAATTAATGCTTAAAACTGAAAAAGTGATAAAAGACTTGGGATCTAATGCCTATAGGACATGTTTTCTTAGATGGTATTAGCTCCTATGGAACCTTATAAATAAATAATCCCTCTCACCACATAATTTAAATGAATCAAGATTGAGGGAAAACATGTATATCATGGTGATGTGTAATAAAGGCACAACCTAAATTGAATGGACATTTCAATTCCACTTTTTGGAAACCATGATTAGGTTGGAAGTTAGCACACTAGTAAATAGGGAGGAGGAATCCCTATATTTGTTGGAGTAATAAAATCATAGCTATTACCCACCATTGGAATAAAGAAACTCTATGGTGATATAATTCAAAGATATTTTTGAGATGGAAATGCATTCATAGTTGTTTCTTTGGTTGAGGATGATTAGATTGGTCTGGAGTTTTTGTGCTTATATTTGTGTTTATGTAATGGTTGTATAAGATGTACGTATGTTTTGGAAGAAACCTTTTGATTATAGATTATTTAATAAACCTTTAGTAAATAATAGGAAGATCTTTTTTCATATTGCCTACAAAAAAATCTTGGGTTGTGGCTATGGAAGACCCTACTTAGTGGTTGTGGAAGCTTATAGATAGTAGCTACAAAATATTATGGGATGTGGATGTATAAGGCACCTTTGATTATGGAATATCTACATTTTATTTCTATAAGATTGACTTTATGATGACCTTTTTAATTGAAATGGATCTTACTGTAAAAGTAGACTATAATTTTTTTTAAGAATTTATTTATGATGGTCCTAATTTTAGGTTGTGGAAGTCATATTTTAAGATTTTATACAATACTTTTATTTGTCTTACTAACATGGCAAACTAGAAGTAATTGTAATAGTATTTTTACATATAAATGAAAGAGGTGAGGGACCCCCAACCCTCTTTTACCAATAAAAAATATTTAATTCGTTTCCTCAATTTATCCAATCCTTCAAGTGTTACTAATCTTTGTGACCAAAATAAGTGAAGTATAAGTTCATTTTTTGTTCATCATTTGGACCAATCCCTCTTCTATCGATTGAACTAGAAAATTATTATAAGAAGATAATCATATTCAAAAATGGTATGGATTTTTTTTTATATCAAACAAATGGGTTATAAAATAAAATTTATAGGGCTAAAATTAATCCATAAATAGTTAAAGCTTCCATAAAATTTAAACTTAGTAATAAGGTTCCTTGTATTTGACCCTCCACTTCTTATTGTCTTACAAAACCTTCAATAACTTGCACACAACAATGACTTAACTAATGTTAAGTCCAATAGAAGCAATGACTACATATTATCCAAAAGTAATAAAAAAGTAACATAAATCAATGGATTCATCGTATTCTCCTGTTATTAAGGTTTTAAAATAGTTGATAATGCAATAATTTTATCAATTGATTTGATTGTTCAATTCCATCTAGAGAAAAATTAGTTTAGAACAACTGAACCCAATGAAATGGTATTGAAAATAATGATGATTTGGTATTGAAAATAATGATATGACCAAATAGAAAAAGTATATACCTTGAAAACACATATTCTTTCTATTTAATATATTAAATATGGGTTTTTTATTATTATTTTGGGGAATGAAATATCTGTCTCTATTTTAACAGGGATTTATAAATTATTATGTTGGCATTTTAATCTATTTAGATCATACACACACATAGATCGATGTGTGTATGTATGTGTATATATTATTTAACTAAATTAATATGTGGACACATATTCCTTCAAGATCAATTAATTATTCCACACCAAGATAAGTATTTTACTTAAACAACTTTTATTAATTAATTTGTTCCAATTTATTTATCGATATGAATAAAATAAATGTGATTCATTATATCTATCAATTTATAATAGTTCATAGATCTTAAATATTCATACTAACACCTTACATATTAAGTATTTGAACCCTTTTATCTAAATTATAATCAAAATAGAAAAAAAAATCCACATACCATCTATATAATATATAAATAATTATATATATATATATATATATATATATATATAAGTGTTAGAAAAGATTGAGTCCAATCTAATTTGATTAATGATGACCATTCATGGATTCACTTATTTAATTTATGGATAAAATTTCAAAGATCATAACTTGAATACCACTTTTAAATAATCGTAGAAACATTATGGGTATAAGAACAACTAAAGGTACTTAAAAAACAAAATAAAATTTACCAATTCATCAATTAATATATATTCTTGAAAATATGAAAACTAAGTAATAAAGGTGAATTGTAAAATATTTTAAGATGTTAATTGATAAAATTATTAAGGTTGGGTGAATATATCTACTAAAATATCCTCCTTAATTATAAGATATTTATTTTTAAAAAGGCCATTGATGTGAGAAAAGGTAGAATAATCATAACATTAATATCATTTCAATGGCTAATTCCCTATAAGGTAATTTAATAATTATTCAATGGAAAATAGCACCTATCTAATTAGAAACAAAGATAAATAGGAACATTGTTCTTATATACTAAAAAAATTATCTTGAATAAATTCAACCAATAAAAATATCAAATTTCAAATTAATACATTAAATTTGGACTCTTGACATTAATTTGAATTAATAATAATTTTTTATTAAGTTGATTTAGATTCAAGATTAATAAAAATTAAATTTAGCTTAACATTTCTAAGTTTAATTTGACTTAATTAAGGTGATGTTAGGGAGCCTTAAGCTTGATTTTATAAACAACTTAAAATTGACTTTGTAGGTGACTTGAATTTGACATTATTGGTGACTTAAACATGACTTATTAGGTGACTTAAAATTGAATTTTTAGGTGAATTAAACCTAAGTGTGTAGGTGACTTGAATCAAGAAAGAGATTATGAAATCAATAGGATGATTTTGGTACTAATTAGATATTTTTGGAAACCAAAAAAGGTTATGTTATACCAAATTCATCTTAGATACCTAGATTTATCTATGATAGTTTGGATCACTATACTTGTGTCTTTAAGTTGATATTATGTATTTAGATACCTTAAAACATATATGAATAACTATTTTTTCTTTCCCTTAATCTTAAAATCTTATATTTTATCATGAAGACCAATGTGACCTAAAAAAGGAGTAAGAAAGGATGAGTTGAGTTGAACTCAACCATTCCCCACTGAGTGGATAGTCATTACCTATGTTTCGATACTCTTAAGAGGATACAAATTTATTTTTAGATTAATGATACCATAATAGGATGAAATTAAAATAATTTTTAGATTATTTAAGATGTACATTAGCAAAAAAATTGAATGTAACTAGTAGAATATAGTAACTTTCTATATATGAAAAATAATAGAGGAATTAAATATTTGACTTATTTCAGTCTTAAATAATGGGATTGCATCTAAATTATGAATAGTGTGGTGAACATTATAAAAATATTGGAAAGGAACCATAGTATAAACCCTGAAGGATAATAGATCAAAGACATCAAGTCTAGTATGCATAAAATATAAAAGTATTAAGGGGACTGGATATCATGGTGATGCATAGCTACTTACACTTAACCTAGTTATGAATGCAATAAAAATTCACCTCTACCATATACCTAGCTCTGATCTTGTCTTGTCCTTCTTTATCTGTAACCTTTACTTCAAAACTCTATGTCTCTCTGATCTCTTAGCAAACTTGTCTCATAAGCTAGTCAATCCTTTCTACTTGAGTCTCCAAACCTCTTTTATTTCTTGAAGTCACTTCTAATTTGTTTATACATTTTCCTCTCATATCCTTAATGTCAATCTTCTTATTATCATAGCCACATCTTATCATAACCACTTTCTTCAATCCTCACTCAGTCTTCTCACTTTAAGCTTATTACTCATACTTTCTTATAGGTCTATAGGCCTCACCATATGATTATGAGTTTCCTTGCTTATATGAAAAATTTTATGGTCATTACCATACTCACTCAATCCCATTTTTAAACTCTTTATCAACACCCAAACACAATGCTTTCACTAATCCGCTTCCTTCTTTAGTTATGGCTTCCTTGTAGCCTTTTTTAGGCCTTTTCCATTGATACAGATAGGTACAATATGATCTTGGTAAACTAATGTGATATTTAGACACCATCTATTTATATCCTTTTATCCATGAGTTTTATTGGCTTAATTATGTTCATAAGTCACTTTTCTAGATACCTTCAAGGCCTACTTAGGTCTTTGTTATCCTATTACACACATAGTCACTTTTAATCCATACTCAAAGGTCTGTACACATCTAAAAACCCCAAAATCACTTATCACACATGATTCCCCAATTAATCACCAAAAATCATGAATTTTTTGTGATGAAAACTCTTAAAATTTTAATTCTTGTTTAGAAACCCTAACTTAGGGTTTGAACAATCTATATGAACCCAAGAAGGGTGAATTTAGTATATTAAACTTCCTAAAAAGTTATAACCTATTTTAATGGTGGATTAGGGTAGGTATTAGCCCCAAAAAAATTATTGAATCATTTTTTAATCTTAGTTTCACCTCTATTATTCACTTTTGCCATGCTTTGTGTTTGACTATATGAGTATTATTACCATCTACAGGTTCTATATTGACTGCTAGAAATAATTTGCCTTTTTAATCTTTACATTGACATTCACCCTAAATTATTTATTGTTAACAATATTTAATATCCCATAAACCTTTATCAACTCATTTTTGTCCTCTTAGACATATTTATTTGTCAAGTTACACTCATTCTTGATTGAATGTATATGTAAACATTGACTTCTATAGGGTTTACTTTGGTTTCTATACACTAAAGTATTAAGATAACTCTAAAAAAATATAAAGAACTTTAATTTAATTAAAAGGAAGGCTTACCAACATTAATATGTGTTTCAAAAAAAATTCATAGAATATTCCCATGTATTTGATATAAACATGGTCTTCTCCTTTAATATAGAACACAGAATACAAGTAAAACAGGGTTTGACAAGTCTATAACTTTCATTCTTAATGTGAATCTTCTTATTTGTTTCTCTTGAAGATTTTCTTGATACAGTTCAAATTCCAATCTCTATCTAGAATAAAAACCTACACTATTCTCTCTATATAGGTCTCAGTGCAAACAAACTAGAAATATACAGAGTTTACAAAAGGGGGGTAGAGATTGTCAATTTGTTTTCAATATGGTTATATTCCTTCTCTCTTACCCTAAATATTTTCAAATGTATATCCTCTCTTCTTCCCTATGCACTCTCTCTCTTAAACATGCATTCTTATCTTTAAATGTTGACCATTTTGACCACAAGTCAAAAAGGGTCAACCCCCCTATAGTAAAAAAACTTATATAGGGGTCTAATATAATTTTATAGGGTGTATTTAATGGTGTATTATATGTTTTTAGCCTTGGTCATGGTCTAATTAGTCCTTATTTCATTTTGAGTCACTTAGGGGTCATTTTGGGTTCTTGTGTGAAAGTGGCATGGTTTTCAAGGTGTCCAAGTGTCCTAATTTTATTCTCAATGTCCAAGAGATCAGATTCCATGTCAGTAATGCTAGTCCATCTTAAACTTGTAGGTTCTCTAATTGATCATCAAGAAAACAACTGAAAAAGAAAGAGTTTGGCACTTGTATGGACCATGAGAGGGGGTGACATGTGGAAAAATGTCATGTAATGGATCTTAAACTTAATCAAAATCATTTCCATGCTTGACATACTTTGAAAGTGCAAAATTTGAGATAGAACCGTTCTACTCCTTTATCTCCTTTCTAGAGACATAAAACCAGTTAGTAGGTTTATGCTTGGTATGGAAAGTTGGATAAGTTTCAAACCAAATGCCTTTAAGGGTTGATATTATACTTAGATAGATTCATTTTCATAAAAAAAAATTCAAGAATTGGTCAACTATGGTTTATGAATCATCTCTAACAAGTTGACTATGTTTTTTGCTCACTATTTCCCATATCCTATATGTTTTGCTCTTGTTTGGACAAGTTCATCCAATAAAATTGGTGGTATTACTTATAGATGATGTTGAATATCTAATCTAATTATTTCTATACTTATTTTCATTTTTGAAAAATATCTCATGGGCTAATTAGTTCAATTTTCAAGTTGATGTTCCAAGTGAAGTTGGAATCAAGTTCATTGCTTGCAAAAGGTTAGATTATCTACAAGGGCTTATTTCTAGTTGGATATTATGTTTCCCACATTTAAATTCCATAATTATCACTTACATTCCATGTTTTATCTTAAAATATCATCCCTTGATCAAATATTCAGTCATATCATACTCAGTCAGCTCTTTACCCACTTTCACTTGCATCCATATTGAATTATGTTTATCGATCCTATTTAGTATGTTCAAAGAGGTGTAGTGAAAGTATAAATATGTTGAAAATGTATTTATAATTAGGAACAATCAATTAAAATCCTTTCACATGATAAAATAATAACTATGATAGTCAACTCAATCACTCACATAGTCTTCTGCCATTGGCACAACACTATAGTGATGCCTACAAGAAGGTAAAATGTTGAAATAGAGTGTGGAAGCTTGTCTCGAGATCTTTGATATAATAATATTTCATTTTATCCCTTTGTAATAAGCATGGATTTGGTCATAGGGTTAGATTCATGATATTACTATCCATACTTATATCCATTACTTGTACATTGGCATGTCCACCTATAGGTGGCACTACCAGATAATTAAAATGTTGATTAAAAGAGATGTGACATGTTGAAAGCCTTCATCAGGTTCAAGAGAGTTTGAGGCATCTTGGAAACCATGTTGGGGGTCATATACTAGTAAATAAGGTCGAAAACCACCTTTCAAAGGTGATGACTGTGTTCAAGGACCATTTCCTTAAATGATGAAAATAGAGCACCTAGCCATTTTGTGAATATCACATGATAATGTTATTGATATTTTTGATGCATCTTAATGATAAAACCTTGTATCCTACACATAGGATAAGATCTCTATAAAAATATGAAAGGAGTATGATTATTGGAAGGTAGTCATTGAAAGGCCCAATGATGCCCTTTTGGCTAATTAATTTAGACAATATCATCTATAGGATTTAAACTCAAACGAGACCTCTTCACCCAAGGTTGCAATAAATAAACCATGTTCCATGATTAAATGATTATAAATAGTTGAAAATAGAATCTATGATCTAAATGGTCATTTAAATATGATGATATACTATGTTTTGGGTCCCATCCACACCTGTAGGGGTCTTTCACCTGTGATGTTAATATACAGTGGACTATGAAATCCTACAAATGCATGGTATGAACTTGGACATGTAAACCTATAAAAATAAAGACATATATTAGCCCATAAATTTCTTCCTAAAACCTCAAATGGTTCCCATGGGATATATAACACAAATTTTAAAGGTAAAGTCACTTATAGGACCCTACACAACCAACTATAGCTAATTATGATGATAGAGAGCAAAATAATTAGGGTTCTTAGTGTTGGTGTAGCCTAAACATGAATGAATAGGTCCAAATAATTTATATATGGCCTTATAAGGCTTGATAAGTCTTATGAAATTTTTTCAAAGTATAATCCATGCAAATTCATTTATAGGTACCTCTCCCAAATAGGAAACATAGTCAAGTACCTTGACCAATCAAGTGAAGAGCATAACTTAAAGGGTTTTAGAAAAGGTTGTAATGAAGAAGCGATTGGAATAAGTTTAAAAATGGAAATGAAATCTCATGAGACCCTTATATCAAGGAATATAAGCATAAAAACGTTTTTCAAGAGCATCACACAGTCCACATGGGAAAACCCTGCACACAGTCCCTTTCCCAAGGATCTGTCTTGGATTTTGGAGGAGTTAGAAGGTCTAATGACTTGATAAAGGAAAAAAAATTGGTTTAGAGAGTATCCATCACTTGGATAATCTCTTATAATAGTTATTTTGTCTAAGGAAATATGGGAAGTACCATTTCTTTTGTCTCAAACAGAGGGTACTTCCCTAGAGCACAAACTCTATAGTCTTAGAGAGTGAAGATGATCAGGTGAATTAGGAGACAATTAGACCTTGAAGGGATGTTATAAAAGTTTTATCATGCAGAGTAATACATTATAAAACATGCCTATGATATTAAATCTAGACAATTAGTCCAAACCTTCAAAGTTGTAGATAGACCTATTACGTAGGGTTTTGGCCTAAAGCCCTAATGGGAAGTCATTTTCACTTCCAAATTTAGTAGAGAATTATAATGGATTATAACATGTTCATGGGGTAATATTATATGTTTCAAATCTTTTATAATGTAGATAATTCATAATGAAATCTAATTCTTGGCTTAGAACCAATTCAAGCCTGCAAGGAATAGAGAAAAGAGCTTAAGTGGGAAATTTGGAATGCTCATATCTCCTTTGAAACATTACATGGAGACTTAATGGGATAGGATTATTTTGAGAAGGTCATAAATAAACATTTTGTGGCATTAATTTCGATACCAATGTCAAATCTTCATGAAAAATCCTTAAGGGTGGAAATAACTCAAAACCCTCACAAACCCTAGTTTAAGACCTGATGAAGGAAATAACAATGGAACGCTATCCAAATAGACCCAAATGGATTTGGAAATGATTTGGGAATAAATAGGACTCTCTAGAGACCCATTTTATCTAATTAAGGCATTCTTTATCTAAATGGATAGTGTACAAAGCTAACTTTTTGACTATTTTATGCATTGTGCAGGTTCTAAGGACTTTCAAGAGGAGAAATAAACTTTATGAGAGAGCTTGAGACTTATTATAGATCAAAATAACAATTTCATGTCATCAAATATCCTAAGTTTTCATATAGGTTCCTTCATCTCAGCTAGTCAAAATTGGCAAAGTGAGCAAGATGATGAGAAGTGTGAAAACTTCAAGTGGGAGCTTATTTAAGGTGTAACCAAGCAATCTAAGGACATGGAGGGTATTTCCAAGTGTCATTCACTCCATTACATATATTTTCATGGTAACATAAAGCTAATTTTGGGGCCAAGTGTGAGGGGTGACTGAAAAAGGGGTTTTTTAAACTATAAGTAGTGATGGTTCACTTTCAAAGGAATTTAGATGATTAGGAATACAACCAATGCATGGAGAATCATATATACAACCCCTCCCTCTCAGTTAAATCATGATATATATCCCTAGTCTATTTTGGGACGTTTTAAAAATGGTAAATGATGAAGACAGTATTTTTGTGTAGAATGAGATTCCTACGCCACATTTCATGAGTTGCATAATTTAAAGAGCCATTTGTCCTATCAAACCTTTCATGTTTTATCTCATAATTAATTATTCTACACATGTAACTCCTCCTCTCATCATGACAAGTGTTCAAGTGACTTTTGGATTTATCATTTCCCACTTCTCTCTCAAATGCTATAAGTAGCTAGCATTTTATCCTTTGTAATCTAATTAGAATCCATGTATGGTGAAGCCCTACTAGAATGACATTGTATTTTTCCTTTGAATAATTAAATAAAGTTTGATTCAAGTTCATGAAAGTTTTTCTAAGTGTTCAAAGTGATGTGTTGTGATGCAAAGTGATAATATGTTATCCTTTCTTCCCTTATTCTCTCTTATTTATACAAAAGTTCTTATTCTAGCAGGTCATGTGAAGTGTTGTCAAGTTTATGGGTTTATCTCTTAAGTGTAAAATTATCCTTAGTGTCTAAAATTATAATATGATTCACTTACCTTGGATAGCTTTTGTGCATCTCACCTTCACATTAAAATAGTCATGTTAGAATCCATAAGACTAGGAAGCTAGTTTGTGTGCCTTGTTTCTTAGTACAGGAAAGTATGATGGTCATATGGAAGACATCTTAGTATATCACCCCCTTCATTTAGGTTAATTTCATGTAAATTGTAACTCTTTTCCCCATAAGCAACTAGTTAATTAGATGTGAGCATTTCAAGATACATGTAGGGAGTTAGCCCTTAAATCTAGAGGCTCACTTCCACTATAGGTATACCCACATACGTAAAAGTGTTCCCATGTTGCCCAAATATGGAAGAGGCTTGAACACCCTCTTATAGGGTGAAATATTTGGTGACAATAGTTCTAGCATGCCTGGTGGGACAAGGTTCAAGAGAGTGGAAATATTGTTGGTGTGTCTTTCCTCTAATCATATTTTGCAAGCAAGCCACCTAGTACTAATGATAACTCCAAGTAATAACTTTTGGTTGTAAGTAGCCTAGGTATATCTCATTGAAAATTTTGATTATTTATTGTGTTTCCTCTAACATATGAGGTTGATATGAATAGATATGGCCAATACCCCTATCATGAACCTCCATATCAGCCTTATTATGAACCACATTGTACTCCTCCATAGTCATATCAAAATGTCTATCAATCCTATGAGCCATGACAGCCCTATAGACCTCCATTTCCCTCTCCATATGGACACCATGTTTTTGGACATCCCTATAATGAAGGCTACCAATAAAAATATCAATAAATGCCTCCATATCAATCCCAATATGAGCCCTATCAACCATACCATAATGCCTATGAACCTCAAGAGCACTCCTATGAGTCTTGCCACGAGGAATTAGATGTTTACATGAATTGTACACAAGTATTACAAGGTAATATGTAGATTCCTACAGACTAGAATACAACAAAATTAAGTTGGTCTATATCCCCATCATTACCCTCCTCCTCCTTCATTTTCTCCATCCTATATAAAGTCTTTGTTGGCATCCATACCATAGATACTAGATAATGAAGAAAATATGAGAACATGGGATGATGAGTACGGCGTGCTCCCTGATCATCTCATGGAATGGTTGAGAGGTGTTACCCAAAGTTTCATGTAGAAGTTATGGGCATTTGAAGAGCTATAAGGAACTCAATGAGAGATCAAAGAATAAATAGACTTGGCAAAGAAGTGCTTTCGATGCTCAATAGATAGGCTAAGTATTTGAAAGGATAAAGAGCTCAAAATGAACATGTTGTTGTTGAATAATTTCAAGAAATCTATTAATATGATGAAACTCCTACTTATGTAGATGTTTTTCCTTCTAATCACCACAATAATTCACTTCCCTATTAGCTTACTAGTACATTACTCTTTCCTAAATCCACTCACAAGCCCTCTCCTTCTCCTCACACTCCATCTCTAACTCATCAACCTTCCACTCCACCTCATATTCTAGCTCTTTCACATGAGCCCATCCATGAACCTTCCACCTCATCCTTTCTTAATTAACAACCCATCTTGAGAGAAGAAAGTGAAGAATATCAAACCCAAGCCATGGCTGATCAAGAAGATGTCATGAGTGATTATGAGGAAGATATCACCATAGCAACTCCCCTTGGTGAACAAAAGGGCAATCCTACCTTCTTGAGTGAAGATAAACATATTGAAGACTCCTTTGCAGTTGTCGATAAGGAATGTGGCCAAGACTTTAAAAGAGAGGTATTTGAAGAAGACTCCATGTCTGATCATGAAGTTGTGGATGACCATCTCAAGCATGAAGAGGAGTGTACTATCAAATATGAATATCAAATAACTCTTCAAGAAGTTGTAGTCTTAAAAGATTCTCATGAGACCAAAGTAGAAGACATACTTCTTGGGGATGACTCAATACCTCTATCTGATTTTGATCACCCTTACATTTATTGGAGCATGAAGAACACCATCTTGATGACCTCATACATCAAGAAGAAAAGATTGAAGAAGTAATGGTTCTAGATTGCAAGAAGGACAAAGATGATTGCTAGCTAAAATGAAGCTCTTTCAAGAGATTGAATATCTTTTCCAAGTTGAAGGTCAAATACATGACAAGGTGGAGAAAGAGTTTTCCATGGAGGACAATGACCAATATTGGGTAGACTATGCATATCTCCTTGAAGAGCTTGAAGAACTTGTAGCTAAAAAGAAACCCAATCTTATTGAGAGCACCATAGAAATCAAAAAGGTATGTCTTGTTGAACCACCATTGGAGGTCATAGTTGAATATCCATATGATAAATTTGAGGCTATTTGGATGCAATAAGAATAAATTTCTATAGCTAGCCTATTTGGAGCTACTTGGTTCTCATTAAACACCATGCCAATGAAGTTGGAAAACACCATGAAGAAGATGGAGGAATTGATGCTAAGGATCAAAAGGATAGATGCCTCATTCATTCCTCTATGTCATGAAGTAAGAGAGTTTTCAAAATTCCCCTTTGATCCAGGAGGAAGTGTTTATATCAGGTTAGTTTGTATTTGAGTGAGTTTGTTTAGTTTGTGTGTGTGTTTTATAAGTGTTCATGAAGCATAGGAGTGTTTTGATTAAGTTTATTTTATTGTTTATTACTTATTCTTTGTCTTTCCTTCTATTTTATGTGTTTTCAAATTCAAATTATGTGTCAATGCTATTGTACATGTGACTCTATTTCCCAATGGACATGATTACGTAATTGGTCTTGGCATAACAAACATACCACCTTTGGGAAATTACTAAGAATGTTGACCATTTTGACCACAATTCAAAATGGGTCAACCCCTTATAGTAAAAAAACTTATATATGGATATAATATAATGTTATAAGGTGTATTTAATGTATTATCATATGTTTTTAGCCTTGGTCATGGTGTAATTAGTCCTTATTTCATTTTGAGTCACTTAAGTAAAATTTTGGGGTCTTGTATGAAAGTGGAATGGTTTTCAAGGTGTATAAGTTTCCTAATTTTCATCCCAATGTCCAATAGGTCAGATTCCATGTTAGGAATGTCAGTCCATCTGAAACTTGCAGGTTCTCTAACTGATCATCAAGAAAATAACTAAAAAAGAAAGAGTTCGACACTTGTATGGACCATGAGAGAGGGTGACATGTGGGATAAGTTCATGTAATGGATCTTCAGATTCTTCAAACTCATTTCCATGCTTGACATATTATGTAAGTGCCAAATTTGAGCTAAAACCATTCTACTCCTCCATATCCTTTCTAGACACATAAAATTAATCAATAGGTTTATGCTTGCTATGGCTAATTGGAGAAGTTTCAAACCAAATACTTTACGGGGTGATATACACTTGGATATATTAATTTTCATAACAATATTTCAATGGTTGTTCAACTTTGATTTATGAATAATCTCTAACAAGTTGACTATGTTTTTCTGCTCAATGTTTACAATACCCTATAGGTTTTGATATTGTTTGGATAAGTCCATAAAATACAGTTGGTGATCTTGATTCTATATGATGTTTACTCTCTCATATCATTATTTACATTCTTATTTTGATGTTTTTAAAATATCTCATGGGATAATTAGTTCATTTTACAAGTTGATGTTCTAGGTGAAGTTACAATCAAGTTCACTACATGCAAAAGGTTGGATTCTCTACAAGGTCTTCATGTGAATGGGATATTATGTTTCCCAAATTTAAATTCCATAAATATCACCTCCATTCCATGTTTGGTCTTATAATATCATCCCTAATCAAATATTCAATCATATCATACTCATTCAACTCTTTATCCACTTTCACTAGTAGCCATGTTGAATCACGTGAATGGAGGTTGTTTAGTATGTTAATGGAGGTGTAGTGAAAGTATTAGTAGTGAATATAATGATGAACTATGACAATCAACTCAGTCATTCACACAGTCTTCAGCCATTGGTAGTGACTATAATGATGCCTAAAAGAAGGTAAAACATTGAAATAGAGTGTAGAATCTTGTCTCAAGCTCTATTATATCATAATTTTTAATTTTATCAATTTTTAATAATCATGGAGTTGGTCATAGGGTCAGATCCATGATTTTATTATCCATACTTATATCCACTGCTTGCACATTGGTATGTCCACCTATAGGTATCACTAGTAAAGGATTAAAATATTGATTAAAAGAGATGTGACATGATGATATCCTTCATCAGGCTCAAGATATTTAGATTCATCTTGGAAACCATGTTGGGATTAATATACTAATAAACAAGGTTGAAGACCACCTTTCAAGGTGATGACTGTGTTCAGGGACCATTTCCCTAAAAGATGAAAATAAAGCACCTAGCCTTTTGTGGATATCACATGACAAGGGTATTAATAGTTTTGATGTATATTAATGATCAAACCTTATATCCTCCACATATAATAAGAGATATAAAAAATATGAGAGGATTATGATTAGTGGAAGGTAGCCAATGAAAGGCCCAAAGATGCCCCTTTGGCCATTGAATTTAGACAGTGTCATCTACAGGATTTAAACTCCAAAAAGACCTCTTCACCAAAGGTTACAATAAGTAAACCATGTCTCCATGATTGAATGATTATAAATAGTTAAAAGGATTAGTTATGATCTAAAGGGTCATTTAAATAGGATAATATATTATATTTTGGGTCCCATCCACACCTACAGGTGTTGCTTACTTGTGATGTTAATATACAGTGGACTGTGAAGTCCTACAAATGCATGGTATGAACTTGGAAATGGAAATCTATGAACATAGAGACATATATCAGCCCATAGATTGATTCCTAAAACATAAAATGGTTCCCACAATGTATATGACACAAATGTCAAAGTTAAAGTCACCTACAGGGCCTTACACAGCCAACTATACTTGATTATGATGGCAGATACCAAAAGAATTAGGGTTCTTAGTGTTGGTGTAGCCTAAGCATGAATTAATAGGCCTAAATAATTGATATATGATCTTTAAATTATTTAATAATTTTTATGCAATGTTTTTAAAGTCTAATCCATGCAAATTCATCTATAGGTACCTCTCCCAAATAGGAAACACAGTCAAGTAGCTTGACCAGTCAAGTAAAGAGCATAACTTAAGAGGATTTAACAAAGGTTGTAATGAAGGATTGATTGGAATAAGTGTAAAAATGGTAGTGACATATCATGAGACCATAAGATCAAATGAAGCTAAGCATAAAAACTTTTTCAAGAGCATCAAATAGTCCACGTGGGAGAACCCTACACACAATCCCTTTCCCAAGGGTTTGTCTTGGATTTTGGAGGAGTTGGAAGGTCTAATGACCTAATAATAGGACAAAATTTGGTTCAAAGAGTAACTATCACTTGGAGAAGCTCCTTCAATAATTATTTTTTCTAATAAAATAGGGAAAATACCCTCTATTTTATCTTAGATAGAGGATACTTCCCTAGAGCACAAACTTTGGAGTCTTGGAGAATGAAGATGATCAAGTGAAATAGGAGCGGCTTAAACCTTGTAGGGATGTTATAAAAGTTTTATCATGTATATGAATATATTATAAAACATGCCTATGATTTTGAAGCTAGATAAGCAGTCCAAATCTTCAAAGTTGTAGATAAGCCTACTAGGTATGGTTTTGACATAAAGCCCAAATGACAAGTCAGTTTCACTTCCATATTTAGGAGAGCCTTCCAATGGCTTAAAACATGTTCATGGGGGCATATTAGATGTGTCTAATATTTTTTAATGTAGATAAATCACAAGGAAAGATACTTTTGGCTTAGAACTAATTCAAGCCTACAAGAAATGGAGAAAAGAGCTCAAGTGGGTAATTTGGTATGCTCACATCTCCTTTGACACCTTGTTTGGTATGGAGACTCAAGGAGATAGTATGAGTTGGATAAGGCCATGAACAAAAAAAAATTGGCATTAGTTTCCCTATTCAACATCAAATCTTCATGAACAATCCTTAAGGGTGGAAATGACTCAAAACCCTCACAAACCCTAGTTTTTGACCCATTGAAGGAAATGAAAATGGAAAGATATCCAAATAGACTAAAATTTCTTGGTAAATAATTTGATCCTATAGATGACTCTATAAAGACCCTTTCCATCCAATTGAGGCATTCTCTCTCTATATGAATAGGCTACAGAGTTACTTTCTTTGACTATTTTGTGAATTGTATAGGTTTTAAGGACTTTCAAGAATTGAAATTAACTTTATGAGAGATATTGAGACTTATTATAGCTCACTATGACATTTTTATGCTTCATAAAATATCCTAAGTGTTCTTATAGGTGCCTTCATCTCAGCCAGTCAAAACTAGCAAAGTGAGAAAGATAATGAGAAGTGTGAAAACTTCAAGTGGGAGCCTATTTAAGGTGTAACTAAGAAATATAAGGCCATATAGGGTATTTTAAAGTATCATCCACTCCCTTGAAAGTATCTGAATGGAAAACTAAAGCTAATTTTGAGGCCAAGTGTGAGGGTTGACTGAAAAAGGAGTTTCTTTGACTGTAGGCAGTAAAGGCTCACTTTCAGAGGAATCTAGATGATGAAGAATGTAACCAATACATGGATAAGTATGTATACAACCCCTCCCTATCAATTAAATCATGGGATATATCCCTAGTCTATTTTGGGATGTTTCAAAAAGGGTGAATGATGAAGATAGTATTCTTGTGCAGAATGAGAACTCCTAGACCACATTTCATGAGTTGCATAGTTTGGAGAGTTATTTGTCCTATCAAAACTTGAATGGTATATCTCCTTCTTCATTTTTATAAACATATAAATCCTCTAATCATGATAAGTGTTCAATTTACCCTTATAGTTCTCTTTTCCCACTTATCTCTCAAATGTTATAAGTAGCTACCATTTTGGCCTTTGTAATCTAATTCCACTCCATGTATGGTGAAGCTCTATTGGATGATATTTTATTTTTAATTTTAACAATTAATGAAAGTTTTATTCAAGTTCATTAACATTTTTCTTAGTGTGAAAAGTGATGTATGGTGATGCAAAGTGATAATCCGCTATCCTTTCTTCCTTATCCTCTCATGTTTATGCTAGAGTTCTTATTCTATCCAGTTATGTGAAGTTTTTTTAAGTGTTTGGGTATGTCACTTAAGTGTAAAAATCCTTAGTGTCTATAATTATCCTATGGTTCACTTACCTTGGATATATTTTGTGCATCTTACCTTCACATTGACATACTCATGTTAGAATCCATAGGACTTGGAAGTTAGTTTGTGTGCCTTATTTTTTAGTACAGGAAATTATGATGGTCATATGGAACACATATTGGTGTATCACCCCCTTATATTAGGTTCATTTCATGCAAATTCTAACTTTTTTCCCCATAAGCAACTAGTTAAGTAGGTTTGAGAATTTCAAGATACATTCAGGGAGCTATCCCTTAAATTTAGAGGCTCACTTCCACTATAGGTACACCCACATACCTAGAAATGTTCCCATGTTGCCCAAATATGTAAGAGGCTTACACACCCTATTTTAGGGTGCAATATTTGGTAACAACAGTAACCAACTACCTAATATTTCTAGATGCACATTGCAAGGCAATTATAACTTCAAGATTTATGTATACATTGTCTTTTCATGAGATACACATTGAAAAACTACTACACACACATCGAAGACTCATAGTGACCCTTTAAAAACATTTCACATCACTTACATTACTCATCAATCTCAGCTAGCACTCTAAAACACAACTATAAGTTCAAATCCCACTTTTGGTGGGAAATAAAATATGACTTCAAATTTAAATTCTAAGAACTTCTATGACTTATAACCACATAGACACTTCCTATAAGACCTCTATCACCTTAAGCAACCCAAAATTGAACTTTAATAATGCCTCTGCATCATAATACCATCTTTGTTTCTACCTCAAATTTGCTTTTCAGACTTAAGAAAAAGAAACTAAAAGAAAGTAATGGACAAGGCTTGGAAGTACCTGGACTAAAGATTGCGCACCGTAAATCCAGACGTTCGTGGGCACTCCTCTTTGGCTGTGGAGGAATGACACCTGCAAAGAAGAAAGAAACTTGGACAAGAAAAACGTTAGACAGATAGGCAGTGGGTTGCCAAGCAAAGGCTTGTTCCCAGAAGTGTAAAAACTTTCTTAAGGGAGGTCAACCCACTGTTTTGATGAGATAAGTGACTGATAAAAGACAAAATGCCAGAATACAGAAGTGACAAAAAAAGTAGAAAGGAAAGAAGAAAACAAAATGATTACCTGAAAGAGCTGTATGGCTGAAGACAGTCACCGAGGTCAGAAATGTCGCCGGCGTCGGTTAGCTGATCTGTCGTCGTCGGCTATCCTGCCGACGTCGGTTGGGGAAGTGACCGGCGTCGGTCGGGGTTGTGGCCTGTAGTCGGGTCTGAGTTGCTTTCTGGACTGTGGACGGGTCTGAGACTGAACGGGGACAAGTTTGGATGGATTGGGGAGTGGTCTGGTTCGGGTTGAGTGCCTGATGCAAGGTTTTTTGGCAGAGGGATGGGGAAGAGGAAGAGACACAGAGGACAGGGAAGAGGAGGATTCACAGAGGACAGGGCCTGAGAAGGCTTTGCAGCCTCTCAGGGGGAGGGACAAAGGAAGAGACACAAAGGACAATAGAAGATAGATGATTAAACTAAAGAAATGAAATACCAGACTAGCTTACCTTTAGCTTGCTGAATGAAGAGGAAGAAGATGTTGCTGGAGCCACAGAAGAGTTGCTGCAAGGAGAAGATACTGATCCAGGGCCTTTTTCACCTGTTGTTGCTGCTGCACGAGGTCAAGACAGAGGAGAGATGAAAGTCAAAGCGCCGAGAGAAGCTGCTTGCGAGCTCAAGAGTCCAGGGGGTGCAACGGATGCAGAAGGGGATAATGAAGGCTGCCGACGCCGGTAGTTTCGCCGACGTCGGCCGAAGGGTCGCCGACGTCGGCGGTCGCAGGATG
Organism: Torreya grandis; assembly: GCA_037957365.1. NCBI lineage: Eukaryota > Viridiplantae > Streptophyta > Pinopsida > Cupressales > Taxaceae > Torreya > Torreya grandis. The sequence goes on along the minus strand of JARHVA010004412.1, from coordinate 527,924 downwards.
GGCACAGAGGCTAAAAATAGCCTCTGCCCATTCTTGCACGCCGCCGGGCGAGGGGTCATGGGCAGAACGGTCACAAGGATGCCAAAATGGATGAGGGGGGATATAATGGTGAGATTTGGTCTAATAAATGCTAGGGGAAGGTGGAGGGATTCAAGGGAGGATCCAAGGAGGCAAGGGTAGGGTGGAAAGGGGGCCTCATTAAATTAAAAATAAATGTTAATTTCTAATTAATAAGACTTAGGTGGGTTAGGGACCAAGGAGGACTAGGAGGGAGAAAGGACCAAGGGGGAGAACCAAGGTGCAGACACGTTTGCGGTGTCTACATTTGCCCCTTTTTGTCTTGTTGGTTGTTCTAGACGAACTGCAAGACAAAAACAGGAGTTGGTTGCCCCAGAAAAAGGATGAGGTGTTCCCCCCTCAAAGCGATAGTCGAGAGAAGGGATCCGAAGGTTGGGTGTCGATTTGACAAAGAAATGGATAGAAGAGAGTGAGTGAAAACGCTGCCATAGTCGTGATTGCGCGTAGTCCACTTCACGAGAGGGTCAGGTCAAATTGTCGCATGTCAAGGGTCAAGGAGTGCCAAAATTGAAGTAACCGGGCCCCAGCATTTAGTCGTCTGCTGATCGGGTCACTCAATCTAAGCTGAAGCTCCAAATGGTCATCGTGTCCCAGGTATCCAGGGCTCAGGAAGTGCTCCCAGAAACACGAAAAAGCCACAAGTAGTAGGGATCAACTGGCTCGCGATCCTATACTTGTGAAGGGTCAAAAATAGTCTGCGGACAATTCTGCTAACCAGCCGTGGAATAGCATACACACAAAAACAACCAAGGCAACATTGGCTTGGAAGAAGGTCAAAGAAGATACGCATGATCGCCAATGGTCATTGGTCAAGAGGATGGATGGACGAAAGGATGCGGCCGAGCTAACCCCAGAAGACCCCATGTCAACTGAGTGCTGCCTACATAGCCCTGGTGATAGGGCCTCAGGCCGATGTAGTTCTCCCTAAAAGGGAGGGAGGGTCAGAGGGATTGATTGGTCTTGGTCAAAAGAAATGATTGGTCTTGGTCAAAGGTCTTGGTCAAAAGGTCTTGGTCAAAGTTAACGAAGTTGGGCGTGATAAGAGTCAAAGAAGAGAAGGTTTGTCCATCAAAGAGATGAACAAAAGGGGGTGGTCGAGCTAACCTCAGAAGATGTGGTATCTGAGTGCTGCCTACATAGCCCTGGTCCTAGGGCCTCAGACCAATGTAGTTCGGACAAAGAGGGTCAAAATGGTCGATGATGAGATTGGTCATGTGTTGAAATGACGAGGATAAGATGAGGATAAAAGGATGCTACAGATGATGTATTCTGTAGAAGTGGTCGAGGGTCTTTCATCTCTAGCAAGTTTCCATAGTCGCGATGGATGTATGCTAAAAATGAATAAAGGGTCTATTTATGCTTCAGCAAGTATTGGTTTATGCTTAACATAAATTGGGTCTGGTCGGTAGTTTCCATGTGTATTGGTGTCCATGGGAACTATGTGAAAAGGACAAGGAGGATGCCTGATGTCATGTTGAAAATGTCGAGGCTGGTTTGAAAAATGTTGAAGTTGGCTGGGTTTAAGGATGAGTCGACAATTGACGTGGCCAAAGCGTGACCAAAGTGTAGAGAAAAGGTGAAAGGCAAATTGCTCTTTCATTGACAAGGACCAAAAAGGAAGCATAGATAGGGGTTGTTATAACAAAAGCCCCGTTCATGCATTGCGTCGTTGACCAGTGTTGAGTTAGAACGGTAATCGAATCACTTTGACATTAAAGTGAGCTCGAAGTCCCTTGAGCCGGTGATAGGAGGAGGATAGGGTGACCCAGTTTAAGAGCAGGAATAACCTTGCCCCTTTTATAGGAGACCCTGAGAGCCAATGTCCGTGACTCGTTTTTTTTTTTTTTTTTTTTTTTTTTTTTTGCGCAGACTGATCGATGCGGGAAGCCTGCATAGAGATGTCATTTGATGTAATGGTCATGTTGCGAAGCTGATCGATGCGGGAAGCTTCTAAAATAGTTGTTGTTTATTGCCAGAGTAGTCATAGCCATCCTTCGAGGGAGTGGTCTATATTTTTATTTGATAATGTTTGAAAAGTTGGCCTAGCTGTCCTTCAAGGGATCAGTCTAGTAATACAGCAATGATAGTACAGCTGTCCTTCGAGGGATCAGTCTGTCTTTTGATTTTGACTTGATTTAGAGACCATGGATATGTTTTGACATCTTGACTTGGATTTTGATAAAAATGAGTCACGGACAAGACTGTAGAAGCTCAAGGACGCCCCTTTTATTAGGACAAAGCATCACTGCATCCTAAAAGGGTTGTAGAGGACTAGTTAAGGGGGAATAGGGTTGAAAGGGATGGGGATTAAGAGGACGAGGATTGCTCAAGGGACGAGCTCAAGTTACGTGCCAAGTAGACGAGTACTCGACTAGCAGAAGAAAGGTCGAAGATGCAACGCATTAAGAGGCTCAGGTTCTGGCCGTCCGTCAAGGGAAGACAGACGATAAGTCCCTGACCCATACTTGTGCGTGATGATAAAAGGTCCAAGCCAATTGGGGGCGAATTTGCCTCGTTTACTTCGCTCCATATTGGTCACGTGCTGATTCTCTTTGAGGACGAGGTCTCCGATGTTGAAATCTCATTCTCACAGATTTTTGTCGTAGGCCCGCTTTATGCGACTTTGGTAGACATGGAGATGATTAAGGGCACGCAGACGGCGCTCGTCGAGTAACTCAAGTTGAGCTAGGTGATCTTGACGAAAGTCGTCGTTGGAGAGAATGTCATGCAGGGAGATACGAAGAGACGGGATCTGTACTTCGAGAGGTAAGACAGCCTCTGTTCCGTACACAAGAGAAAAGGGAGTAGCACCCGTAGAGGTTTGGATGCTAGTGCGGTAGGCCCACAAAGCGAAGGGGATATGAACGTGCCAATCCCTTCCTGTATCGTCGACCACCTTCATGAGAATTTTGGTGAGAATCTTGTTGGAAGCCTTGGCCTGCCCATTTGCTTGTGGGTAGTAAGGCGAAGAAAAGCTGAGTTTGATGCCAAATGAGTCGCATAGTTTTTGGACAGTCTTGTTTTTGAAGGACTTGCCATTGTCGGTGATGATTTTGTGAGGGACACCGAAATGACAGATGATGTGGCTGCTGATGAAGTCGACAATTTTGTCGGCTTTTGTGGAGACAAGAGGAATGGCTTCCACCCACTTGGTGAAATACTCAGTGGCAGTGATGATGGACTGATGACGAAGAGACGAGTGAGGGTTGATCTCACCGATGAGATCCAAGCCCCACTGAGAGAAAGGCCAAAAATCCTGAGCAACTTGCAAGGCGTGGCTGGGGAGATGAAGCAGGTTAGAGTGCTGCTGACACTTGATGCAACACCGAACATAATCGCTACAGTCTTGATGAAGGGTGGGCCAATAATAACCCAGGCGAAGGAGGCGCTTGGCAACTGAGTTTCCACTGAAGTGTCCACCACAAATCCCGTCGTGGACTTGCTTTACGGCATGAGAAGCTTCAGCGGAGGTTAGACAGCGAAGAAGGAGACCGTCGAAGCCTCGCTTATAGAGAAGGCCCCCTAGCATGGTATAGCGAGCTGTGCGCTTGATGAAAGCTCGCCGCGCATTGCTAGAGAGGTTGGGAGGAGTGACAGAAAGAGACAAGTAGTCCACAAGTTGCTTATACCAGTCATCTTGTGGGCTAGAATTGATAGTGTTGATATGGTCGATGTGAGGAGAGATGTATGAAGGCAAAGGTACGCGATGCACTGTGACAAAAAGGTGGGATGATGATGATGAAGACGGGATATGCGAAGCGAGAGAAGCCATGGTGTCGGCAAACTTGTTCGTAGAGCGTGGAATAGTCTGCAAGAGGTAATGGTCGAAAGATGCCAAAAGAGTGTCATCACGATTCTTATACCTCTGTAAAACTTCATTTTTACAGAGATACAAACCGTTAACTTGATTAACGACGAGCTGCGAGTCGTCGAAGATGTTGATAGACTTGATGTGGAGGGAAAGGGCAGTCTGAAGTCCCAAAATTAAGGCCTCGTATTCGGCCATATTATTGGTACAATCGAAGTCAAGCTTGAAAGATAGAGGCATGGGCTCCCCGTCGAGTGGGATGAGGATGACCCCCGCACCCCCACCGAGTTGACATTTGGAGCCGTCAAAGAACATAGTCATCTGGTAGACGGTGTCATCGGTGGAAAGGGTAGCGATAGACTCGTCAGGGAACTCACAGTGCGAAGGTTGGTTGTCGGGAAGAGGGGTATCTGCCAGTTGGTCAGTGATGGTTTGCCCCTTGATAGATTTCTGTTGGATGAATTCGAAGTCAAACTCAGCAAGCAGCATGAGCCACCGAGCCATACGTTGATTCTGATATGGCTTGGAGTGCATGTACTTGAGAGGGTCGGTGTGAGTGACGACAAAGGTTTTGTGGTTGAGAAGATAGTGGCGGAGCTTGGTAGCGGAAAAGACTAATGCCAAACAGAGTTTCTCGGTATGAGTATACCAAGTTTCATAGTCGACCAGTGTTCGGCTGATGTAGTAAACCGCTTGCTCACGATGATGCTCGTCTCGGTGCACGATCATGGCACCTAACGAATGGTTGGTAGCAGAGATATAAAGGTAGAAGGGTTGGTCGTCCTTAGGTGGAATGAGGACTGGTGGAGAGACCAGATAGCCTTTGAGGGCTTCAAAAGCCTCTTGACAGCCCTTATCCCATTTAAAGGAGACGTCTTTTTTAAGGAGGTGATGAAAAGGTTGGCAGCGGTCTGAAAGCTGCGAGATGAAATAGCGAATGGACTGGAGCTTCCCTTGGAGACTGCTAAGCTGCTTGAGATTGGTCGGGGGCGGCATTTCAAGAATAGCGCGGATCTTGGCGGGATCTATCTCGATACCACGGAAGGAAATGATAAAGCCGAGAAGTTTGCCTGAGAGGACCCCAAAGACACACTTCTTGGGGTTGAGGCGGACATTGTATTGAAGAAGGCGAGAGAAGATGATTGTGAGAATGGTTAAGTGGTCACGGCGGAGCTTGGACTTGCCGAGAAGGTCATCCACATAGTCCTCCATGATTTTGTGGAGGAGATCGTGGAAAATGTAGGTCATGGCGCACTGATAAGTGGCACCAGCATTTTTCAGGCCGAAAGGCATGACTCGATAACAGAAAGTCCCCCATGGGGTGATAAAGGTAGTCTTGTGCTGGTCTTCCGGTGCGATCAGGATTTGATTGTATCCTAAAAACCCGTCCATAAGAGATAGCATCTCATGGCCGGCCGTAAGATCAACAAGCTGGTCAATGTTAGGAAGAGGAAAGTCATCTTTGGGACAGGCTAGGTTAAGGTCGTGATAGTCCGTGCAGATCCGAATCCCCCCAGTTGCTTTAGTAACTGGGACAATGTTAGAGACCCACTGTGGATAATCGATGGGTTGGATGAAGGAGACAGAAAGAAGGCGCTGAAGCTCCTCTTTGACAAGAAGCGCAACGCGAGGATGCATCTTTCAAAGCTTCTGCCTAACAGGCTTAGCCTCTGGTTTGGTGACAATGTTATGGGTAGCAATGGTGGGGTCGATGCCAGGCATGTCGCTGTAAGTCCAGGCAAAGGCCTTGTTATGGTTGGAAAGGAACTGGGCATAGTCAAGCTGCTCCTGAGCGTCTAAAGATTGGCCAATCTTTAAGACGTGAGGAACATCAAAAGAAGAAGGGAGGTTGATGTCAATGGTGGATTCATTTAACATAACCTGGGTCTCGGAAGGGAGAAAACGCTGGACGAAAGAGTCATCGGCACCCATGTAGGAAAGGATGGCATCATCGTCAACGCAGTGGACAGTGTGAATGGTTGCCGACTCATCCTCTACCATGCTAGGAAAGATGAGAGGGAGAGATCTGGGCACCCCATCGAGCTGATAGGTCAGGGGTTCCAGGCGGATGGTGTTTATGGAAAAAAAAAACTAGGAGGGATGGAAACCACCGACTCCGTAGGTGACGAAGGAGAAATGGGTGAGTCTGGAAGAGATTGGTCAGTGGTTGGTTCGGGACAAAGGTCGGAAGGAGCCTGAGTGGGGTCATGATATCCCAGGCCATAGCGTTTCTTGGCGTCGTGATCACTAAGCGGCTCGATGAGCTGATGGGAGCCCTGCTCATAACGTCCGAAACCAAAACCCTTCCATGCACACCTGTGAAGGTAAGTGTGTGCAAAGGCAGGGTTGCCAAGAAATGAGAAATCAGATGTGAAAGGTTGGGGTGAAGAGAGGGAAGTGCCGTAGGTAGGAGCTTGATTAAGCCCCCCATAGACAAAGTTGGTTTGGAAGTGAGGAGGACCATAAGGTACGACCGTCCCGATCCGATGGTCGTAATTAGGACTGAGGTGTAGGCGTCCATACTCTTGCGGAGTTTGGAACATGTCGAGGGTCAACAAGCGATATTCCCCAAGCGATAGTTGTTGGAAGATGTCTTACATGGGGTCTTTGGTCGGTGCTTGAAGAGGAGGGGTGAGGGCAACCGCCGATTACGAACTGGTCGAAGCTTCCGCAGATGGAGGCGGTGCCGGAGTGGACGGCTTGATGGGGATGAGGACGTCGTTAGGATGATAGGTGGTGTTGCAAGTCTTGAAGGGTGAAGGGTCAGCGGGAATGGTGTGGACTTGCCCGTCATGCTCGAACTTCACACAACGGTGCAGGGTGGAGGGTATACAGGCCATGGCACGGATCCAAGGTCGGCCCAGTAGAAGGTTGTATTGAAACTCTCCTTCGATGATATAGAAGAGCTCCGGGACTATGCGTGGACCAACGCGAATGTGGAGGATGACTGTGCCAATGGTCGTGGCGGTGGTGTCGTTGAAAGAGCGTAAGATCGCGTCAGTTTTGGAGATGCAGTTCTGAGGAAGAGCCAGCTGATCAAAGGCGTGGGTAGAGATTATGTTGATGCTAGCGCCGCCGTCGATCATAACGTGTTTAATGCGTGTCCGATCAACATAGGCAGTGATGAAGAGGGCGGCGTCCTGATCTTCCGTGTTAGATGTGGGAATCTCAGAATCGCTGAATGTGATGGAAGCGACAGGAGACAAGGAATGGACGAGGGCAGCGAGTGGTTGGGGGTCCTCGGGTTGGACCTCCGCTGCCTGCAAGGCTTGGATAAGGGCTTGACGGTGTTGAGGCGAGGTTTGGATAAGGTCGTAAAGAGACATCTTCACAGGTGTCTGGTGAAGCTGCTTCAGCATGGAGTCATGGATTGGCCCAGAAGAGGAAGACGAAGAAGGTTGGGACGCGCCAAGGATAGAGATTTTAGGCTTGGGCGCAAGGGGTGGCTTGACGAAGGGATAGGTCCAAGGAATGGCAGCTTTTTCCTTGGCCTTGTCCTTTTGCGATCTAGTGGTTATACGGACAGCATTGATTTCGAAAATGGGAGGCAAAGAAGGGGTCATGTCTTGCCGGTGAGATGTTGACGTGTTTGAAGAAGTTGGACAGGAAGGAGTCGGGGTCTGGTCAAGAGTGTCCTCAAGGAGAAGAGTGTCTTTCTCCATGTGGCGGCGAATGACGGCCTTGAGGGCACAACAAGTCTCGGTGTCATGTCCTGGTGTACGATGATATAAGCAAATTTTCGTATCGTCGAACCAGGAGGGCTTGGACCCGAGAGGTTGGAAAGGCTTGATGGGCGGAAGGGTTATGTCGGAAGTCTGGAGAAGTCGGCGCAATATCGACGAGTATGAGCCCAATAGAGGGTCTGTGCTATTTGATATGCGCGAGGTTGGTGACTTTTGCTTAGGCGAGGTTAGAAGAGGTTTCCGTACCACCTTATGGGTTGATGGCGCGGTGACAGAAGGAGATGGCTCTTTCTTGACGATTGATACGCCCTTTTAGGAGAGGGACGACTGGAGGTAGGCAGAGGAAGCAAAGGAGGCAACGAGTTTTGGTTGAAGGTCGGAGTGGGAAGGATGCTAGCCAAGGTCGAAGGATGGGGGCCCAAAATGGATGGCAATGGTGACAGAGAAGGAGGCGTTCGTTTCTGCGGTCTGGCAGTCTTCTTCGCCTTGGTCGGAAGACTACTACTGGTCGAGGTCTGGCCTAGGTCCACCTTCACTTGTGGGTGAGTGAGGGAGGAGATAGGACGAACGCCAAATGACTTGATGGGTTTGGACGAGATAGATGCAGGCTTCGGTTTGGACGGGTTTGGTTGAGGTTTGAGAGTCTGGTCTTTGTCAAGAGTCTGACGAGATTCCGCCTTAGGAGGATTAGCGGCATGTGATGAGAGGGCGCGGGTATGTTGAAGGGCTTTAAGACTCTCCCACAACACCTGAGGCGTCACTTTCCTCGAAGGGAGAAGTTCAATCTTCTCCACTAACCGGGAAAATGGCTGAGAGGAAGATGTTGATGGTTGCGAGGTTGAAGACGAGATGGGAATAGTGGTCTTGGACACATGGTGTGGTGAAGTCATGACAGATTTAGATGAGGACGAAGGGGAGACAGGTTCTTCCCTGGGTGGAGAAGAAATCGGGGAGCGAGGCTCCTCCAGCGGGTAAAGGGCAGGGATGACGGTGCCCTCCACTTGCGGCTGAGGAGTAGGAAGGGTCGGGTCCTCCAAAGGCTGCAGAAAGGAGGATGGCGAGACTGGAGGTGCTGATAAGGCCGAGGCGTCCTCCAAGATGAGAGAGGTCAATGGAGAACTAGCCGGGGAGAGAGGCTCATCCACATGTGACGGACTGATTGATGGACTAACCTCCAGAGGTTGATTGGGGACGAAAGGAGAGACCGTATTGACTGTCCGAATATTGTGCTCATGATTGTCGTCAATTAAGGTCTGGACATGGTTCTGAGTTGGCAGATGATTGGGGAAAGGTTGTTTGAAGATGTCAATGGCCTGATTAGGGGGTGCATTTGGATTGTCTAAGATGAGATCCCCCTTTTCAAGCATGTCTTGTATTATGTTCTTAAAGGTCTTGCAGTTCTCCGTGTCATGGCCCTTAACACGGTGGAAGCTGCAAAAGTCTTGCTCCCTATACCACGCGGGGATGGCGTGTGAGGGATCGAATTGCGGAGGAGGTCGGGCTTGAGGGAGATTGAGGACTCCCTGTTTAAGAAGCTTTTCCAGCACAGACGCATATGATTCTCCAAGAGGAGTATATCATCGCTGCAAGTATCTTTGCTGGAATTGCCGAGTAGCGCTCTGAGATGTAGATGGCTCAGGCTGATTGGACGAAGAAGATGAAGGTCTGACAACCACGGCATTAGCTGAAGCCTTGGATTTAGAATTGGATGATGATGGCTTGGCAGAAGAAGAGTCATTGGTCTTAGAGCTGGGATTCTTACTCCACAACTTGACTTTGTTCTCCTCGATGGCACGCAACTCAAGTTTGCGGGCCATCGTGAAGGCTTCGTCAAAAGTGCGGAAGGTTTGAACCCTCAGAGTGGAAGAGATATGTCGGGCACAGGCTTGAGAAAAGAGTTCAATAAGCTCGGCCTGGGGCAAGGAAAAGGAGAGTTGGTTGATAAGGCCTCTCCATCGAGCCACGAAGTCGGCTATGGACTCGTCCTCGAATTGCCGAATAGAATAGAGGTCCGTGATCGAGACCTTCTTGGTTATGTTGATAGAAAAGTGATCGAGGAATAGCTGAGCCAATTGTGTGAATGAGAAGAGAGAATGGCTAGGAAGGGAGCTGTACCAGTCAAGTGCAGCACCTGAGAGAGACATAGGAAACGTGCGTAAGAGTAACGCATCGTCATGGCCAATGAGGTAGCAGGCGTGTCTGAATGCCCGCAAGTGTTGTTGTGGGTCTTCCTTGTTTTGAAAGCGAGAAAACTTCGAAAGCTCCCACTGGCTAGGATATGGTCTGATTGGGACAGAAGGATGGATGGGCTCGTTACAGATCTGCTCATATGAAAGAGTGTTGCGCGAGCCGGAAACAGAGGTCTCAAGACTGGTCATCTTGTCCATCAGCATCTTGATGATGTCTGCCGGCGGATTGACGGGTTGCGCGCCCCCTAAGTTGTAGGGCGCTTGGAAGAGGTTAGAGGAGGCGTGCGACATAGTCGGTTGTATAATATACGGATGACTAATCGCAGGGGCAGAAGTGAAGGCTAAAGGTGGTTGGTTAGAAGACATAGCTGGGCCCGTTGTTGCCACGAGAGGTTGGACTGTGGTAACGGGGGCCAAGGGGTAAGAAACCACCCTGGTGTTGATAGGGGCCAGGGTAGGCGGGATAGAGACGACAAGGTTTTGAAATGGAGTGGATAGAGGTTGAGCGGGTTGAGGTTGACAAGGGGCCGGAACCCTGGTGGAAGTGGGCCCAATGATAGAGGGAGAGGCCACACCTGGGGGATTGGTCAAATTCTGGTCAGTGGTCAAAGCGATGGCTTGAGTGTCTGAAGGTTGAACTATGGATGTTGTCGATACAGCTGTAGTCGCGACAAGGGAGGTCGGCATTCCATAGATTGGATTGCCCAAGGAGTCTCGCGTTCGGCTATGCGCGAGATAGTGTTGTAAAGCCTTGACATTGAGGTCCAAGAATCGCTCGAAGTCTTGGTCCCCCTCTTGGACAATGGGAGTCTGCGGCGGGGTTGGACGGACAGGAGTTCTTTCGGTCTCCGAGTTGAACTCCATTGTAGGCTTGGTCACGGACGGGGTGGACGGAAGTGGCTGACGGCTGGCGTGGTCGAGAAGAGCCTTGGCTTGGCTACGAGTCAAAACCATGCAAGGCAAAGAAGGTTCAGGTCTCAGGAACTGTGTTGCTCAGTTTCAGAAGACCAGGATGGAGTCTTTGACAGAGAAAGGACAGGTTTCAGGTTGCTGGTTTTTGAAAAAAAAAGGACAGTGACAGAGACCGACGTCGGTTGAAAAACCGATGTCGGTAAGAAATAAGGCCGACGTCGGTCAGATAACCGATGCCGGTAACAGATGAAGCCGGCGTCGGTATCAGAACCGATGCTGGTGACAAGGGAAGCCGACGTCGGTGGAAGAACCGATGTCGGTGACTGTGTTTTCCAGAGAGCCAAAAGGTTCTTGGAAAAACAAAGAAGAAAGCATCCTCACACACTCAAACAAACAGATGAGAAGAGGAAAACAGAGAAAGACAGACAAGCCTAAGCGATAAATCCTAGAAATTAACCTTAGAAACTTGTGGCTTATACCTTAGATGAATGTTTAGGGAGATTGGCTGAAAAATGGGTCCTAGAAGAAGGCGGTCTAAGGATGGTTTCAGGTGTTGTTTTAGGTGCTCAAAGATCTGTGTTAGGGTCTGGTACGTGGCCTGGTGCTAAGGAGCAAGCTCCCCTCACTTCACGATTCCAGTGGTTAGCTGGTCTCGCTTAGCCAAGATATACCTCGCCTAGAGTTTAGACTCCGCCAGAGAACGGAGTGGGCTTCCCCCTTGGTGATGAAATCCAAGTGGGGTCATCGGGACGGGTAAGGTATCCGCTGGGTGATGAAATCCCAGTCGGGCCTTGTCTCAGGTATGTTTTATGTTTGTTTTAGTGCATGTGATTCGGTAGTGTAACATAAAGTGTCTACGGTTTATTCAATATGCGCCTAAGTTACTAGATGTGTACTAATGCAAGCACAAGCAGAGATGAAAGTGCAATATGTTTTAAGCCCAAGTCGAAATGTGATATTGTTATGAAGACAAGATGGAGAAAGGGTTGAGAGTATGATATTTAGACTAGTCTAGAATGCAAGGAAGAAAGATTTGTTTTAGTCCTGCTTATAGTGACATTTGGAATAGAAGAAAGAGACAAGAAGGAAGGAGCCTAAATGCACCTAAATGAATGAAAAAGGAAAAGGAACCCAGGAGGAACCTAAGGTCCCACCGGGCGTGCCAGAGATGTTTCTACCTCAAATTTGCTTTTCAGACTTAAGAAAAAGAAACTAAAAGAAAGTAATGGACAAGGCTTGGAAGTACCTGGACTAAAGATTGCGCACCGTAAATCCAGACGTTCGTGGGCACTCCTCTTTGGCTGTGGAGGAATGACACCTGCAAAGAAGAAAGAAACTTGGACAAGAAAAACGTTAGACAGATAGGCAGTGGGTTGCCAAGCAAAGGCTTGTTCCCAGAAGTGTAAAAACTTCCTTAAGGGAGGTCAACCCACTGTTTTGATGAGATAAGTGACTGATAAAAGACAGAATGCCAGAATACAGAAGTGACAAAAAAAGTAGAAAGGAAAGAAGAAAACAAAATGATTACCTGAAAGAGTTGTATGGCTGAAGACAGTCGCCGAGGTCGGAAATGTCGCCGGCGTCGGTTAGCTGATCTGCCATCGTCGGCTATCCTGCCGACGTCGGTTGGGGAAGTGACCGGCGTCGGTCGGGGTTGTGGCCTGTAGTCAGGTCTGAGTTGCTTTCTGGACTGTGGACGGGTCTGAGACTGAACGGGGACAAGTTTGGATGGATTGGGGAGTGGTCTGGTTCGGGTTGAGTGCCTGATGCAAGGTTTTTTGGCAGAGGGATGGGGAAGAGGAAGAGACACAGAGGACAGGGAAGAGGAGGATTCACAGAGGACAGGGCCTGAGAAGGCTTTGCAGCCTCTCAGGGGGAGGGACAAAGGAAGAGACACAGAGGACAATAGAAGATAGATGATTAAACTAAAGAAATGAAATACCAGACTAGCTTACCTTTAGCTTGCTGAATGAAGAGGAAGAAGATGTTGCTGGAGCCACGGAAGAGTTGCTGCAAGGAGAAGATACTGATCCAGGGCCTTTTTCACCTGTTGTTGCTGCTGCACGAGGTCAAGACAGAGGAGAGATGAAAGCCAAAGCGCCGAGAGAAGCTGCTTGCGAGCTCAAGAGTCCAGGGGGTGCAACAGATGCAGAAGGGGATAATGAAGGCTGCCGACGCCGGCAGTTTCACCGACGTCGGCCGAAGGGTCGCCGACGTCGGCGGTCGCAGGATGGGCACAGAGGCTAAAAATAGCCTCTGCCCATTCTTGCACGCCGCCGGGCGAGGGGTCATGGGCAGAACGGTCACAAGGATGCCAAAATGGACGAGGGGGGATATAATGGTGAGATTTGGTCTAATAAATGCTAGGGGAAGGTGGAGGGATTCAAGGGAGGATCCAAGGAGGCAAGGGTAGGGTGGAAAGGGGGCCTCATTAAATTAAAAATAAATGTTAATTTCTAATTAATAAGACTTAGGTGGGTTAGGGACCAAGGAGGACTAGGAGGGAGAAAGGACCAAGGGGGAGAACCAAGGTGCAGACACGTTTGCGGTGTCTACAATCTTATAAAAAAATTCCATGATCTTCTGATCTTTTTTACATATCATGCAACTAGTATTTCATGTAGATGGACATGTTCTCTAGTTCCACACTTGTACTTCTTCTTCCCTCTTGATAGATTCATCCAAGATATACCTAAAATTAATAACAAATCATTATCAAAATCATGTTTCTTCTCATGCCTTTGAGGCATACTCCAACTCTACTCCTTGTTTGCATTTTGTTTTTGCTACCAAGCATCTTCATATACCCTATATGGATCATTATTCATCTTTTCATTAGTCACCAACTCATCTTGTTTTTCTCATTATATTGTTTCTCCTTCATTGATAACCTATCTTTCAACATTATTATCTATAACTTCATCATGTAGCTTGTCTTTTTGTATGCGACTATTCCTTGCCTTTAAAATTGCTCTTATCTTAGACACCATTGCTTCATGTCATAAGTCTATGTACTATTTCATCACTTCCTTCACCATATATTTATACATTAGATGAGGATAAAAGTTATCTTCCCCCTTCATTTCTTCATACACACTAGAATATAATTAAAAATCCTCATACCTTTGCTTATTTTGTTGTCCTGATGTTTCTTTGTCTTTTTTTACATCCTCTTGAGTGAGGATCACTTCATGCTTCATGCCATCTTGCCTCATAGATGACTGACTTACTTATTCCTCTTCTAACATCAAGACTCTATGTTGATCATCTCTTTCCTCTTGGTTCCTCTTGAACACCACTTGATCAAACACTAATTATTATTCCTTAAACCTATGCATTAGCTCACCTAGTTCATCTTCTTCATCATCTCTCACACCTACATACACACATGCCAAAACATCATTAGACTAATAATGGTGAGGCTTAATTTCCCCCTTCTTTGTCTTCTTAGGCTACTTGGTCAACACTCTTAACTATCTTCTCATTTTACAAATGTATGCTTATCTTTTCTTCTTCTTCATCATTCCCTTGAGAGGCCATCTCTCTGTTTTTCTAATTCCAACTAAAATTTTTAGTCTAAGCTCCTCTAAACCTATCAAGACTACCTTTAACTCATCAATATCTCACTTTTAAACTTCCTATTTATTTATTTCCTTGTGTAAACCTTCTTTCTTTAAGCCCTTCATCTTTATTTCACTCTCTTCACTCTCTGTATCTTCACTTTCTCTCTCTAGTTCTCACTTGGACCTATCTTATTATCAAGCTTCCTTGCCTCCTTACTCTCACTTGGAGTCTCTATCCTTCTATCTTGAGCTCTTCTTGAGCTTCCTTCTTTGATATTTCACTAGATCTCTCTCTCTCACCAAGCCTCTATGGCTTAAGGGATCTTTCCACACAATCTTACTTTGCTTCCTCTCTATCCATTCCTACAACCTTATTTAGTAACCTTCCAAACAACCTTCAACACTCTTTCATAAACTTATCAAATACATAAAATGAAAATAAAATCAAACATTTACCTTTCTTTTCTTACAATCCTTTTTATCCTCTTCCCCAAAGAACTTTTTGCTCTGATACCAAAATGATGTAGAGGTACTTACACTTAACCTAGATATGGATGCAATCAACATTTACTTCTACCATATACCTAGCTCTTATAATGTCTTATCCTTATTTATTTGTAACATCTATCTTCAAAGTCTATCTCTCCCTGATCTCTTAGAAAACTTATCTCCGAGGATATTCAATCCTTTCTACTTAAGTTTACAAACCTCTTTGCTTTCTTGAGGTCACTTCTCATTTATTTATACATTGTCTTATCATCTCCTCAATCCTCACTTAGTCTTCTCACTTTAGAATTATAACTCATAGTTTCTTATAGGTCTATATAATCCTCACTATGATTCTAAGTTTACTTTCTTATATGAAATTTCTTATGATCATTACCTTACACACTCAAGTCCCTTTTGAACTCTTTATCAACACACACAACATCCAAACACAATGATTTTACTAATCTTTGCTTCCTTCTTTAGTTATGGCTTCCTTGTAGCCTTTTTAGGCCTTTCCATTGGTATGAATAGGTATAATCTGATATTTGGAAATTAATGTGACATTTAAACACCCTATATTCAGATCCTCCTATCCATGAATTTTCTTGGCTTAAATCTATTCATAGGTTACTTTGGTTTCTATACACATAAGTATTAAGACAACTCTATAAACATATAGAGAACTTGAATTTCATTCAAAGGAAGGATTACCAAGATTTACATGTGTTTCAAACAACTTTCACAGAATCTTCCCTTGCATTTGATGTAAACATAGCCTTCTTCTTTAATATAGAACACATAATGCAAGTAAAACAAGGTTTGAAAAGTCTGTAAATTTCCTTCTTAATATGAATATTATTTATTTATCTTGAATATTTTCCTAATAAAATTCAAATGACAATCTCTATCCAAAACAAACACCTTCATTATTCTCTCTATATATGTCTCAGTGTAAACAAACTAGATATATATAGATATTAAAAAAAGTGGGGTAGAGATTCTCAATTTTTTTTCAATTTAGTTCTATTCCTTCTCTCTTACCCTAATTCCTTTAAAAAATTTATCCTCTCTTCTTCCCTACACACTTTCTCTCTTTTCAACATACATTCTTTTAATTATATCATGTAACTAACTACCTAATCTTGCCACATGCACATTGCAAGGTAATTATAACTTCAAGATTCATGTATACATTATATTTTCATGAGATGCACATTGAAAAACTACTACACACACATATAAGACTCATAATAACCCTTTTAAAATATTTTAGATCACTTACACTACTCATCAATATCAACTAGCACTCCAAAACACAACTATAAGTTTAAATCCCACTTTTGGCAGGAAAATACAATATGACTTCAAATTTAAATTATAAGAACTTCTATGACTACTAACCACTATATATACTTCCTATAAGAACTCTATTACTTTAAACAATCCAAAATTGAACTTTTATAAATGCCCTTACATCATACTACTAGCCTGTAAAAGTTTCCCATGATCTTCTGATCTTGTTTGCATCTGCTACAATTAGTCTTTCATGTAGATGGACATGCTCTACAACTCCACAATTATAGTTTTTCTTCCCTCTTTCTATCTTCATCTAAGATATACCTGAAACTAATAGAAAATAATTAAAAAAATCAAGTTTCTCCTTATGCCTTTGAGGATACTCCAACTCTGCTTCTTACTTGCATGTTGCTCTTACTGCCAAGCATATTCATATACCTTGTATGGATCATTATTCATCTTTGCATTGGTTACCAACTCATCTTTTTATTCTCCTTCTATTATTTATACTTTATTAATAACCTCTCTTTTAACCTTAGTATATATAACTTCATCATGTAGCTTGTCTTCTTAAATGTGACTATTCCTTGCCTTCAAAATTACTCTTATCTTAGACACCATTACTTCATGCCATAGATATGTGTTCTCTTTTGTCACTTCCTTCACCATATCTTTATACATATGATGAAGATCAAAGTTATCTTCCCTCTTCATTGCTTCATATACAATAGAATACGATTCAAAATCCTTGTGCCTTTATTTATTCTACTATCCCAATGTTTCTTTATCTTTTTTTGTATCCTCTTGAGTGACGATCACTTCATGATTCATGGCATCCTACCTCATAGATGATTGACTTACATGTTCCTCTTCTAACATCAAGACTCTAAGTTGAGCCTCTCTTTCCTCTTGGTTCCTCTTGAACACCACTTGATCAAATTCTACTTCTTGTTCCTTGAGCCTTTACATTGGCTCACCTAGTTCATCTTCTTCATCATCTCTCATATCTACATACACATGCAAAAAAATAATTAGAATAATAATGATGAGGTTCATTTCCACCTTCTATGTCTTCTTAGGTTTCTTGATCAACACTTTGAACTATCTTCTCATTTTACAAACTTATGCTTATCTTTTCTTCTTCGTCATCATTTCCTTGAGAGGCCATCTCACTATTTTTATAATTCCAACAAAAAACTTTGGTATAAGCTCTTCTAAAACTTTCTCTAAACTTTTCAAGACTACCTTCAACTTAGCAACCTCTCTCTTTTCAACTTCCTCTTTATTTATTTCCTTGTGACAACCTTCTTGCTTCAAGCCCTTCATTTCTCTTTCACTCTCTCTATCTTCACTTTATCTCTCTAGGTCTCACTTGGACCTATCTTCTTATCAAGCTTACTTTCCTCCTTGAATCTCACTTGGATTCTCTATCCTTATGTCTTTAGCTATTCTTGAGATTCCTTCTTTGAGCTTTCACTAGCTCTCTATCTCTCTCACCAAGCCTCTATAGCTTAAGGTCTCTTTCCACACAACCTTACTTTATTGCCTCTCTATCCATTTATGCAACCTTATTTATCAACATTTCAGACAAAATTCAACACTCTTTCATGAATTTATCAAATACATAAATTGAAAACAAAATAAAACATGTACCTTTTCTTTGCTTGTAATCCTTTTTTATCCTCTACCCCAAAAAACTTATCACTCTAATACCAAAATGATGCAAAGGTAATTACACGTTACCACACTACCATGATGTTTAAATCCACCTGTAAGTGCATTTTCACTACCGTTTGGGAGTGCAAAAACACTGACAACAAATATTATCAAAGTGTAAGTTATGGTCACAGGACTATGGTTTTGATTCTTCTTAACTAAAAAATGACACTACCAACACATTTGAAGGGTAATATAACATCTAGGACTAGGTTCTTAGCCTCTCATCAGACCTGATCTACAAACCTGCTGCCCATTTTGATCTCAAGAATGCCCTTCCTAATACAACAAAAATGTAATTTTTTTGCCTAAGTTCAAACATGCATAAAATGAAACTTGTAAGTCATTTTTGTGAACCATCAAATCTCTCCCCTACCTCTTTAATCCTTCTAATTACACCCTAGATCACTCAGTGAGAGCAATCCATTATACAAGTTGGAGTGGCAGGTCCAAAAATGCAACTTTTTGGCATTGAACAAACAACTTCTTGAGCTCTAACTACCATTTTTACCTCTAGAACATCCACCTGAGAATCTATCACTTCGATCACATCCAACCTTATCTTTTCTTTACTTTAAGAATATAGAATTATCTATTGATAGTGCCAACCACATGAACATGGAAGCTTATCTAGCACCACTAACCGACAAAAAATTGTTAATAAGTAATTAAAAATGAAATTCATATGTACTACCTAGATAATAAAAAACATTTGGTAAAATTGATTACATCTATATTTAAAAAGTCAACATACCTATGTATTTCAATCCAAAAAAACACTAGGGTTTGCTCTAACCTTAATAGTATCAAGAATAGCTTCATGGTCCAACTCCCTAACATTCCATAGTTTCTTGTTTAATGGCCTCCCATGATATTTTTATAATTGAATATTCATTACGAGAATCAAATTTGAATAGCGTAGTATCTTCTTATGCATTTCAAAATCTTCAAACAACTAGTGATATGAATTTTTTATAGGATATCATCGAAACCAAGTTCTACTGACTACCACTGACCAAGTGGAATAATCAATGTTTTCTCCATCTATAACTAGGGAAGTCAATTTTCTCTCTCTCTACACCCCAACATAAGTAGCAATCATCACCTTCTTCATTATCCTTATTTTTAATAACTATAAAAACATGCCTTATATCACAAAAAACCATTGTTAATGATAATATGAATATATATAATGAGAATAAATTATACATAATGAAAAATACTCTACCTAGTTGCACTAGATCTAATACATGGTTAAAGTCATTTGATGATGTCATATTTGTAAGTTACAATGTTTTTGGAATGTAATATGTGTTGATTGGAATTAGAGGTTTAGAACTCCAATCATCCACCCACTATTGTGACTCACACTCATTCTAGATAGAGTCCATGCATGCATAATAAAATCATACCACGTGTCTTGTATGAATAGTCTAAGAACTTGTATTTGAGCTACAAAATGAGTGGTCACTTGAACCTGTCAGAGTCATAGAATCCTCATAATTTACTAAGTGTTCTTCCTCTATTAACCAAAAATGTCTACAAATAATAAAATTTGGTTGAACATCATGACACATGTTCTCATTACACCATTCAACCATGATTTTTGTATTTATCAAATGAACACCCTCTTCAAATTTCAACTCCTCCCTTACAGTAGCTCTTTTTACACATGCTCTAGCACTGTCATGCTCCCCTTTTCCATGGCCAACCTCGATGAAACTCCAAATGTGTTATACAATAGTGGTAACATGCATTCTACTCAAACAATAAAATATTCATGTATTTTTAAATTATAATGTGCAATCATCTGACCAAATATAATATTGATTGAAATTAATGTTCCTCTGATTCAACTATTCATGGAACTTTTGAAAACAACCTTGCACATACTCTAAACAATGTGATCCATCATCGTTGATATATAAATAGTACTTCTTTAATATTCTCCATTATTTTTCTATACTATCAAGTGCATGCATGGATGTTATATGCAAAAATATGGCAACTTGTGATGAGTTGTAATACTATGATTGAACTTCCATTTGGGGTTTGAATGTGTAATTTTCAGCAAAGTTAACTACTGAAATAATTGAACCAAGTGAGAATGTATCCTTTCTTATTTATAAATTTTCATCCAACCATCTAGCCCTATGTGTGTGTCTTGTATACTCATAAACAATTTTCTCCCTAAATTTGATCAAAATTTTGGACACGGGTATCTTTTTTGTAATAAGATCACACCTTTTAAATTATTTGCCATCTTTTACTTGATAAGTCACCAATTTATATTTTTTAAACCAACTTATTCATATATAATTGCACTTGTAATCTCCTCATGGATATATTTTTTTACTTTTGGAAATCTACCACAAATATTATAATTTTCATTTAAACATGATTTGATATAAAATAATTATCCATCTAGTCTTTTGCAAAAAATAGTTGGAATAAATTATTTAGCTAATTTTGGTGGCAATTCAATGCCACACTCTTGAAAAATATTATTAGTATGTAAAGTACAATGAATATGGTGAAAAACATCATAGTGGATTAAACATTCAACATGTTACCTACAATAATGAGTAGTGCGTGTGTGACTTATTTTTACATAAAAAAAGTTTGGCCATCTCAAAAAATCTTTGGAAAATAAAAATTTGTGGATGTTTTTTCAAAAATTTAGATTAAAATTATGTTTGAGTCATTTCCAATAAATTTTTTGGATATAGTTAATGGTAACAAGAACCAACTCTTCTTTTTATTACATTTATCATATTGGGTGAAACTCTTGTATTGTGTTTCCAATATTGAGCAAGTAACTCTTTGAAAGTATCAGTTATAGCCTTGTCTTTTCATGAAAGTCTACTAGAGAATGCCCAGAGCTCATTGGTATTAGGTTCATTAAGTCTTTCACATCTTTCAATTGATTTTATTAATGTTTTTCTATTTATATTAAGTGTTCAACTTATTTTTGAAACCATTCATTTTCCCTTGTTTGGTCACTTACTGCATAAGTTGTAAATATACGTCGAGCATCACTATAATCTTGGGTGTATGATTTTGGGCCTATAGTATGACATGTATCATGTAAATTTTCAATAATTTCATTATTCTCATCATCCAAGTTAGATGTTCTTAGTCCTAATGTGTACATTATAGGTCTCATTTTGTTGGGTGAATATTTTGTCATCAACTAACTGAAGGCAAAATGGGTATATTGACCATAGTGTAATGAGATAAATCTCTCCTCTCAGTAAGGGAAGGTTCTCTATAAACTATTATAAACTAATCTAAACTAAATATTAACTCAGGGGTAAGATCATACCATCTATTTCTCTTTTTTCAGAAATAATGTTGAAAACTTCCTTGATATTAACTGAAACCACAAGAAACCCATTAAAGTACAAAGCCTATCATTGCTTCTTTTATTGATTTATAACTCAGATTATAGTAGAATGAAGTGCAGTCTAAAGTCTCCACCGAAAACTACAACAAAGTATATAATCACAAAGGATAAAATTAGTTCAAAGCCTTTCCAATACCCTTCGTATTAAAACATAAAAAAACACAAACTAAATACAATTATAATAGCACAAAGTCTCCATAATCAACTTCAGAACATCTCCTAGATTATTTTCACTCTGCTTATTTAATCAAATAGATGAGATGGTATTAGGAAAAGGACATAAGAACTATTTCCTAAATAACACAAGTTATTCCAATACAAAGTTTGAAAAGTCACTTGCTTTCTCATTCATTTAAGAAAATATGATTTACAATCTAAGCTCAAAGTCTCAAAAAGCATCTAGATTTGGGCAGAGTTTTTGCTTTCAATCACTAAAAGATATCTCCATTACAAAAGAGGCTCTCCTTATTTATAGGGAGGGGCCTTGAGGATTTAGAAAAAGACTTAATTACTTTGAACTAGTCAAAGATAGGAGTCCTTGTTGACTTTAGACTTTCTATATTTTTACATGTAATTACACATGACAAAAGTACATGTGAAAATGTCCAAAGCAGCAACAAAAGTGCATTTGAAAAATGGAATTAAACCAAGTATAGCTTCAATTTGTATCCCCATTTTTCTTCATGTGAGCATCGTACATGGTGATAGCTACTTGTATCTCGATACTGTCTGGAGTAACAATATTCTTGAAAATCACCTTAGCCCTGACTATGGCATCTCTCACTGCTATAACTAATTTTGCATGACTAGTTAACCTGGTTTTTAGATTATCCAGAGTTAACTGATTATCCAAAATATTGTCCATAGAGGCTACTAAAAATGCCTTATCTTCAAATTCTTTTCGGAACATACCTTCAAATTTATGAATCATTTCTTCTGCTAAAAGGAATTGGTTGTCTTATGATGTAAGTTTGCAAGGCAACTCCTCTAATTTATGTAAAATACTGATATTGCTTTATTAACTAGGGTCCTTTGATGATTAGAGATCACTGATCAATTCTTTAAGCACCCAACTCCTATATATCCATGCTTATTGTGTTTCATTGTAAGAGTCTCTATCAGCAATGATGCCAATTGATATTAGAGTGCTCATTTTTACCTTCTTTAGATCCATCCACTTATCAATATACTTTCTTATGCTTTCAATATCTTGAAAAATAATAGTAATAAGATCATCTAGTTATGCTCTTATTTTTATTATTTTATCTATTTTCTCAAACAACTCTGTGAGCAAGGAAATTCCTTGTGCATGCATCTTGTCCAAGTACTTTCCCTTGAGATAGGTTTTTTCTACTTTCTGAATCATGGGGTCTTCTATGGAAATAGCCTCTGGAGTTACTGTTTATGAAGTGAAAGTGATTCTCCTTATCACTACAGTCAATTGTTTTACCATTAGTTTATAATGGTCCTTCATCTCTTTCTCTTTATCAAACTTCTGAACCAAGATGTCCATAGTTGATTGCATATCACTCTTAGAATTTTCATGAGTTATCTTACCTAACTCAACTCTAAAGATAGAGTAGTCACTTACATCAAAATTTTCAATAGTTGCATCTTGTAGAGGTTTTACTATTTCTATAAATTTGTATCCCTTATCCCCGATCATCTTTGAAAGAATCTTTGGCTTCTTGGGAGCCTTGACTTTTACTGACACCATTTTATTAAAATCAAAGTCATCTGAAGAGACCACTTATTTTTTCCTTTTGGGTGTATAAGCTAACAACCAAGGTGGAAGCACAAAAGTACTTACATTAGGACCAATCTCCATTGTTGGCGTTACTGGAGTTGCACTTGCACTAGTAGTGGAAACAATAGGTAGAGTATTAGTAAAAACTGCACCTTCTGTTGAATGATCGAAAGTAGAAATATCTTGGATATCAAAAGATGGGGATTACAAATTAGGAATTGATCCTAAGGAATGAATAATATCTCCAAAAGCACCTTGAGGGTTGTCAAAAATTATTTTGGAAGGAAAGGGTGATCCAGAAGAGGGAACACTAATTGGAGAAATAGGTGAATGAGTTAAAACAGGCATGCCAGGCAGAGAAGAAGAAATTCCTATTCCTTACTACACATTCTCTTGAGGAGATAGAGTTTCCTTCTCTTGTTGATATGTGGGCCTATCATCAGTCTCCATCTATTCTACCACTGGTTCTTCAAAGCTTTATTTCTCAACTTCCATATCTATAGTTTCTGGCTCTTTTTTCATAATTTTTGACTTCTTCATCACAAATATGATTTTAGGCTTATGTGGCCTTGAAAAAGAAGGGACATCACTCTTATTCTTCATCTTATTTTCTACTCTTCTTCTTGTTTCCTCTTGAAATTTAGCTTTTGATCCTATGATGAATTCTTTCAAAGTGATTCCCTTATTCACTAACCAATCATTGGTGTTTGCCAATATTGGTTCGAATCTTTTTCTTAAGGAAGTCAACTCCTTTTGTGACCATTGGATTGGGGGAAGAGGGGCATAAGTGACATGTTCAACAATGTATCTATTATTTATCAAATCTCCATCATCCACTAGATTCTCAGGGATATCAGCGAGTCCCAGATATTCTATCTACTCAAGAGACAATTTATTGTAGTCTATTTTTTGATGTCTTCTACTATCCTCAAATCCACCCAAACATCTTCAATCATAGGCTCATGAAACTGGGTTTTCCTCCTGATTATATCCCTTATGCCCCTATAATCAAAATTTGGTCTCTTTTTGAAATGCTTCATGGTTACGTGCTACATTTTAGTTTCCATAACTCTAGCTTTTCCAATGATTAACATTGAAAACCTACCAATTTCAATTGGGAACCTAAAACTGGGTTTTTTGAGTTCCATTTATTTATTATGTATGACAAGTATTTACCTGCATAGTTCCATCAAGACCAATTTGTCTAAATGGAATCTTGAAAGCATATAAGGATGACTTTGGAAAAATCCAACCTGTAGGTAAGAAAAAGAAGGGAATTGCAAGAACATACATCCAAAGTCATTCACAACTGTCTAGGCTTCGTCTGACACTCTTTTTTGTTCTAATTGAGGATCAAATAGACACAAAAATATCACAAAAAAAGTGTCATTTACTCTCTTGAAATGATGAATAAAACCCTTCAATGTCAACTGAGAGTAATATTGATACACTGGGGTTACTCTCCTATCTCCTTCTGATGTCAAACCTGGAAAGGTTCTCATTGAATCTGTAATATACACCAGGTATGAATTTATATAGAATTTGAAGGTAGTGGATACCTTTGTCAATTACTCATGTAGAGCATTACTGATTTGTTCTCCCTAGAAAATGACTTGTTTGCCTTGGAGAATTATCTTAATAAAGGGGTACATCCATTCATGAAACTATGAGGAAGTAGGTAAATCTCTTACCCTGTTGAGAAGAGTGATCAAGTCAGCAAATTCTTCTATAAAGTCACTTTTGGGAAAGCTCCATGGCCATCTTGACAAATTTGCCCTTGGAGTCTTGAGCCATTTATTGTTGATTACTTTCTTTGCTCTTTCAGGATCTTTGTCATATTCTCTTTGTGCTTCAACGAAATCAAGCCTTAATACTTTAGTAGAAGGAGGACACATGAACACTTTATCAATGAACTTAGGATCCAGTCTAATCACCACATTACCACTAGCATCTAACATAGCCCTGGTATCCTTATTGTAAAACTGAGCGCACTGAAGAACAAATTTTGTGTTGTGAGCCATTATAGGAAAATAAGATACCAAATAAATATTGCTATCAATTATATTCTTCATTTCATGGCTGGGATTGCTTGATTTGGTTCTTTCCATGAACTCAGCCATATCCACGTGATTGATCTCTGTATCTCTAATGTCATCGACATTAAAAGTAACTGAGGTGATTGGAAAAATGCGTTGATATTTGTACTTCATTGTCTTTGACTTCTTCAAAGAAACCTCAGTCATCTAGAAAAGCTTTTGTCGAAAGGATGTCTATGAAGAAGGACCCACAAGAGAAATTGCAATAAAATTCATGATCATGTAATCAAAGAAAATACTGGCAATCTAAGAAAACTACATGTTGATGATCATGACCATGGGGATGCGCTTGAAAGGGCTAAAGTGCGAGTAGGCCAAAAATCTAAAGGAAAGTGGGCTCAAAAAAGTGAAAACTCAAAATTTCCAAGAGTTAGGAAATCTGAAAAAAAAAGTTTGCATATGCAGCAAAAATTGCTGCCCTTACATATGGGGGTGTATCGGTGGAAAAAATAGCCGAAGATGCAAGTTGAAGAAGAAAATATGCACAATCAGCAAAAATTGCCACTAAAGCATGTGAAGGTAAAAAATCCATTTATGTAGAGATGGAAATTTTTGCTGCCTTTACAGGTTGAGTTTATGTAGGGGTGGTCAAAATCACTGCCCTTGCACATGGGATATAAAACTTAGGTAAGGGCGGCAAAAATTACTGCCCTTGCACGGATGACAAGGTATTGTAAAAGGGTGATAATTTTCACCACCTTTACATGAGAAAACTCGACTAACAGTGATGGATTTTTAGGCTTTCACCTAGTACATCTCTTTGGGGAAGGGAGTGAGGTAGAGAAATAAAACCTAAAAAGAAGGAAAAAAAGAGAAATCCAAAACTTTAAAGAAAAATAAAACAAAACAATGAAAACCTAGGAATAAAGAAAGAAAAAATCAAAATTTACTTAGCAATTACGAAACCTTAAGCTCAAATTCAGTGAGTTCACAATCTCACTCATTCAAGTGATTGAATGTTTGCAGTGAGAAGGAGCAGACAACTTAAAATAATCAAAATGAGCAATTAATCAGCATTTAAACACCCCAAAACCAATACCAACCACTCGGTGTGTGTGGTCATAAATGTTGTACATGAAAACTGAGATCATGCAAGGGCAGTTATTTTTTCTGCCCATGCATATAGAGGTGAAAAATATGTAAGAGTGGTGAAAATCACTGCTCCTGCATAAAAAGGCCAGAAAATGCAAGGGTGGTGATTTTCACCGCTCTTGCATGGAGAAGAAAGGGAGAAAGGATGCAAGTGCGGAAAAAATCATTGCTTTTGCATCAAACTAAAAATAAAAGCAACATGCAATAGTGGCAATTTCTATCGATCTTGCATGTAAAAAATAAAAATAACTCCTTGGAATTTATCGAAGTCTAACATTATAATCACATCAAGATTGCAATGAGTTTTACATTTTTTGAGAAATCATGACGAGGAATGTTGTGAAATTTTCAAGGATGTTAGTCAACTACGCTCGAGATTAAGAGAAACTTGTCTCGAATGACAAACTTAGAGTATGATCATGAAACAAACAAGTTTCATAGGGGTTATCCACCAAAATAAGCGTAGCTAATTTTTGTGAACAACAGCTGGATCCAACTGAGAAACTTCCATCAATTAAACTTTGAAATGATCGAAGAGAATAGAATCCAGTCTCTAAGTGCATTCATCCATGCCATTTGGCCACAGAGTCAAGCTACCAAAAAGAAAAAGACACAAAAACCAAACAAAAATGAATAAAAATAAAAATTATACAAATGTACAAATGAACCTATCTGATACTTCAAGGATTGACGTGTTTCAGATGTTGCCTACTGTGACACAATGAGAATGAAGTTCTATCTTGATCTTCTAGCAAGAAACTATTTTCACCATAGAATTGATGAATGGTGAATGGACCTCTCCATAAGGAATCAAATTTTCCATGCATTTCTTTTGATTCTCTCCTCTTGTCCCACAACAAGACTTGATATTCAATTTAAAAATCATGAATCCTTGCTCTCTTATCAAAGAGTTTATTTACCTGATTTTAATGTGCAGTAATATGGTCCACTACCATAGTATGTTGCTCTTCTAGTTCAGTTAGGCACATGATCCTTTTATCAATAGAATTTTTGAAAGTTTGATCTTTGACTGCTTTTGCCAACTTCAGTGTTGGTAGTTCCAAGGTGATTGGTATCTCTGTATTCAAACCATACAGAAGTTGATATGGTGACATACCTATTGCCCTCTTAGGCATAATCCTGTCTGCCCAGAAAGCATCGAACAATGCTTTATGCCAAGTTCTCTGATTATCATCTACCAATTTCCTGATAATAGTAACCAAATTCTTATTACTTAATTCTACCTGACCATTTCCTTGTGGATAGTAGTCCAAGGAGTGGGAAAGAATAATCCCATGATTGTAGCAAAAGTCAGTAATCTCATGAGAAGAGAAATAAGTGGAATTATCTACTATAATCTTATTTAGAACTCCAAATCAGGAAATAATATTTGTCTTTAAAGAAATTACATACCACTTCTGAAGTAGCATGCTTACCTAAAATGGCTTCCACCAACTTGGTAAAATAGTCTGTCATGGTGAGAACATAATTATGTCCAGCACTTGAGGATGGGTTTATGACACCAATGAAATCAATACCCCATTGTTGAAAAGGTTATTCAATCACCACCGGCTTGAGAGGTAATGTGGCCAATTTAGGTTTGCCAACGAACTATTGACACAACTCACACCTATGTACCTAATTGTAGGTATCTTGAAATAGTATAGGCCAATAGTATCAAGCTCTTAGAATCTTGTGAGCCATCACAGGTGTAAGAAAATGTCCTCCACAAGCCAAATTATGGAAGGACTCCAAAATTTTACCTTGTTGCACTTTATCCACGCAACGAAGAAATATCCCATCAAGGCTTTGTTTGTACAAATCATTGTCCCATAAGACATAGTTAGTAGCTTTCAACTTAACATTTCTTTTTTATTGTAAGATAGATGGGTAGGACACTCACCATAGGTAAGAAAATGAGTGATATTGGAATACCACTCATTAGTAGTAGTGACAAAGAGAACTGTAGGCATGTTTTCAACCTCTATTTCTTCATGTCTTATTTCTTTGGGTATGTTATCAGCAATTAATTGGCAGAGACCTTTTCCCTATACAAGCTTAGTAGGTTTGATATCAAGATCAAACTCTTGAATTTTAGCAATCTAATTACCTTTTTTTATACCAAACTCCTGTTGAGTTAAAATGGACTTTAATGTTATATCAGGTATTAGAACAATAGTAAGTGAATTTAGGATATAGAATCAGAAATGTTTTACCACCTTAACCACATCATAAGCATGTTTCTCTATGTTTGAATATTTCAATTCATGAGCTTTGAGAGGATAACTCATAAATGATATGAGATATTCCACACCTTTGTTTTGCTAAACTAAAATGGCTGAAAGTGTATGTTCAGAAG
The DNA here is from genome assembly GCA_037957365.1 of Torreya grandis. Lineage (NCBI taxonomy): Eukaryota > Viridiplantae > Streptophyta > Pinopsida > Cupressales > Taxaceae > Torreya > Torreya grandis. The sequence continues at coordinate 499,490 of JARHVA010004412.1, read as the reverse complement.
CATAGTTGTATACTACAAAGTCTTTGGTATAATCTAGATAAACTAGGATTGGGGCATGGGTGATAGCTTTCTTAATATCTTCAAATGTTGACTTGCCTTCTGCAGTCCAACAAAAAGTAGCTTTACCCTTCATCATGTCAACAATGTGGCGAGTCTTCTCTACAAATTTAGGAATGAACCTTCATAGAAAATTCACCTTTCCAAAGAAAGAATGAACTGCAGTCTTATTAGCAAGAAGAGTAAGATTTTGGATAGATTTGACTCTTTTTGAGTCAATTTTTATGCCTTCTTGGGATACAGTGTGACTGAGAAGTTTACCTTATGTAACCATAAAAATTGACTTCTTAAGATTAATAAAAATACCATTTTGCCGACAACGTTTTAACACTTATTGTAAATGATGCACATGCTTAGGATGATATTTAGAAAAAATAGTCAAGTCATCAAGATATACTACAATAAACTTCTCTATTTCATCTTTGAAGGCAAGATCCATTGCTCTCTAGAAGGTGGCGCCAGCATTGATCAAATCAAAAGGCATTCTGCTATATGCAAATGTGCCCCAAAGTGTAGTGAAAGCATTTTTATATTGATCTATTTTATTAACTTCCACTTGATTATACCTGAAAAAATCATCTAATATTGATAACATTTTTGAGCCAGTCATTGTTTGCAATACTTGATCCATGATGGGTAGGGGGTTGTTATCTTTTAAAGAAGATTGATTTAAGTTTCTGAAATCAACATAGATACAAATTTCTCTATTCTTTTTTTTACAGGAACTATGTTCACGATCCAAGTGGAATGATGGATTGGAAAAATTATTCTTGCATTCAGCATCTTCTGGATCTTAGAAAAGATAGTATCTGATATTTTGGGGTTGTATTGCCTTTATTTCTGCTTGTGAGGCAATGACCCAACTTTAAAAGGAATTTTATGTCAAATTTTTTTAGGCCTGAGAGATTTCAAATCATCATAAGAATACGCCAAAACATAAATGTAATGGTGAAGAAGAGTGATGAATTTTATCTTTTCATCAGAAGTGCAACAATTCCCAATATTGACCATTTTGGGATTTTCTTCTGTACTCAAATTTATTTGATCAAACTCCTTAGAGGAACTTGAATTCATTTGTCACTGCTTGACATCCCTGTCATGCTTATTGAATAACTTCTCAAGAGAAACCAAACCTTTTGGAATTTTATTCCTTTTGAGTTGAAGGAACTCTTTACCAGTTTTTGAATCTATTTTAGGAATTGATTCTCATGATGGAGATTCACTACCTTCAAAATAAAGTTTCTCAAAGCCATCCATCTTTTCTAGAAAAGTGATGATTTGATTATCACCATAAAACACCTACCAATGGTTGGCATTATCAGGTACACTTGGTCAAAAGACTAGCTCAATAGTGTACTTGTTCCCTTTGAAATTTTTATGAGGAACCATGAGGGTTATAGAGATAGCCAATGAATCTGCACAATCACTAAACTCTCTTGGCACCACAGAAATATTGAAAGCATTAAAACTTTCAATGCAATCCCATAGAATATTGCGATAATGTCACAATCTTTCATTTTTGGTTTGATATAGATTCCTTACCTGATAAACCATCAATTTAGCATCTCCTCGGGCATGAAGAATCTTAACACCTCTAGCATGAGCAGCTTTCAATCCAAGCAACAAAGATTCATACTCGATGGTGTTGTTGGTATTGTTGAACTGCAACTTATATGAATAAGAAAAAATTTCTCCTTGAGGGGATATCAAAACAATTTCAGCTCTAGAACCAGTAGAAGAGCAACTGCCATCAAATTCTAGAATCCAAATATCATTAGAATTTGATCTCTTTAAAGATTTCTTTTAGTTGGTGAGGGAAGATTCTTTCTTACCTAAACTTTTCTCTAAAAATTCTTTTGATTTTCTATCTGAATTTTTTGAATTGTCACTTAATGAACTTTCATTTGATGACCTAAAAACCTCTTCAGTGGTTAGAAAATAATTACCCATTCCGGATGATTCAAACAAAATTTGAGCTTCTGGGTCTAATGTTTAGGTGACAATATATTTTGACTCTTTCTTAGGAAGCAACTTTTGTATAATGCCTTTAATAGGTATCCTTTCTTCAGGCAGGTCTATATTCAACTCTCCACCTACGTCTTTACAAAAATTACGTCTGAGTAGAATGCTATAAGAGGCTGGAACATGGGCCACCAGGACTATCATTTTAATATTCTTATCTGGAAAAGATGCAAATGTAAACTGAGCATCTTTGATTTGACCCAAAATTGGTACTTGCTTATTTTCCATGGAGAAACATCTTCCAAAAGTCTTGGTCAAGATAAGACTAAGAGAATCTGCTACCTTGGCAGGCATAACATTATCAGAGGCTCTAGAGTCTATTATACAGTTGCTTAACTTATGACTATTTATCAATAGAGAAACATAGAAAGGTTCTATTTTTTCAAAGAAAACAAGAGGAATAGAGACAAGATTATTTTAGGTGGATTTGTTCTTTGAGGGATCATGAGTCATTTTTGGAAAATCTTGTCCTGTATGAATGGTTTTGTTTTTGATGTATTTAGCCAACCTATCAAATTGTTTAGGATTGGCTTGTAAGTACTCAACTTCAATCATTTAGATCTTGGTCTTCCTAGCATGATCAATTATGTCAAATTACTAAAATGAATTAGAAACAAAGGAAGGAATTCCATCATCTTAGTTTTTATTTGATGTGGTACTGGTCTGCTAAATAAAAGCAGAAGGTATAGGATGGTTTGAGGTACTTACTCTATTATTAGTCACTGGGTCCTTTGATTGGAAAGGTAGTAAAGTCCCCCATTTAGCAATTGAGATTACTAGCTGAGGTTCTTCTCCTATTTTTTTCTTATCAGCTTATTAAGTTGACTAATTTTGGGACTTAGTAAAAATAGCGTATGATCCATCAAACACTTCTCCCTTTTTCTAGCTTCATCTTGGTAATTTAGAAAACTAATGTTGGAGTTTTTAGCTAATTCTTTTTCTCCTTCTGCAAAGAGATTAGCGTCATCTTCTTGGTCCAACTCAGGTTGAAAAGAGAGATCATGTTTGGCTTCATGATAACCAACTGTTGAGTTGACCGGTGCTACTTCAATGGCAAGCTTCCCCTGTGTGGGAGGAAGATGATTGGACTGCCCTTGATTTTTAGCAGCATTGCCTTGATATGAATGGTTGGGAAATGTCTTCCTTGGCATATCTTGATAAGAAAGAGCAGGCATACTTTGGGCCATTTGCCTTTTCAGAGCTAGCAATTCATTTGCTAACTTTTGCACCATAGGATCAATAGTGCTTATAGAAAAACTTTTAGCAGATGAGAAAAATGTATTTTTATTAGAATCTTTTCTTATCTTACCTACCAGGATAAGATCATCTTCGATCTCAGTGGCTAAAATCTAAGCTGCAAAAAGATATATAGGGCCAACCTACCTCAATAGAAAATTTACTTCGAAAAGTTGAGAATTGATGAAGAAGCACTTAAGATTTTTTGGTGTTGGCTAAGCAATTGTAGGGATCCTATTCTTCAGCTTATTGAATTTAGTAATGAAGTCTCACATAGGCTCATGAGTTCATTCTTCAGTTGTGTAAGCTAAGCCAACAAGGCATGAGCATCCTCTGTGGGTTTGAACCTAGTCTCAAACTTGGCTTTGAGAGTATTCTAATCAGTTATAGTTTGAGCTTGAAGATGGTAAAACCAATCTGTTGTAGCACCTTGTAATGTTTCTACAAATAGTCTTACTGCTATATCTTCATATTCAATGCCTATCACACCACATGCTATGTAGAAGGCTGCAATATGCTCATCGGGATGAACTTTTCCATCACCATAGAACTTGAGAAAATTATTTCTTGAACTACGAGGTAGTTCATGTAAAGGTAGGGTTAAATTGAGAGGGCCAAAAGTGTTACCCCAAGGACCTTGGGCTGCCATGATGTGATGATTAAAAGGAGGGATAACAAACCTTTGTGGGGTATGTATAGACAAAACTCTACTAGTGCTAAAACTAGAAACTTCAACTGGTAGGAGGAAAACTCCTGGTTCACTGAAGGCGAGATTGTGGAAGAAAAAGATCAAAATTATTTTGTTGCACCAACTCAAATATAGGATCAACAATACCTTGAGCTCTCTAATTTCATGTATACCATGGATATGCCAGAGTATAAAATGGAAAAGAACTAGAAATACTTCAATTTGAAATTTGAGGCTTCAAAGTGCACATTCATTTTCCCAGCGGAGTCATCAAAAACTATTGGGTGAATATTTTATCATTAGCTAACTAAAGGCAAAATGGGTATATCGACCACAGCATAATGAGATAAATCTCTCCTCTCAGCAAAGGGAGGTTCCCTATAAACTATTATAAACTAATCTAAACTAAAAATTAACTCAAGGGTGAGATCATACCATCCATTTCTCTTTTTTTAGAAATGATGTTTACAAATAAAGGACAACTTCTTTGATATTAATTGAAACCACAAGAAACCCAAGAGAGTACAAAGCTTATCATTGCTTCTTTTACTAATTTATAACTCAGATCATAGTAGAATGAAGTGCAGCCCAAAGTCTCTACCAAAAACTACAACAAAGTATATAATCACAAAGAATAAAAGTAGTTCAAATCCTTTCCAATACCCTTCGTACTAAAACACAAAAAACACAAACTAAAGACAATTATAGTAGCATAAAGTCTCCATAATCAACTTTAGAACATCTCCCAGATTATTTCCACTCACTCTACTTATTTAATAAAATAGACGAGATGGTATTAGGAAAAGGACATAAGAACTATTTCTTAAATAACACAAGTTATTCCAATACAAAGTTTGAAAAGTCACTTGCTTTCTCATTCATTTAAGAAAATATGATTTACAATTTGAGCTCAAAGTCTCAAAAGGCATCTAAATTTGGGTAGAGTTTTTGCTTTCAATCACTAAAAGATATCTCCATTACAAAAGAGGCTCTCCTTATTTATAAGGAGGGGCCTTGAGGATTTAGAAAAAGACTTATTTACTTTGACCTAGTCAAAGATAGGATTCCTTTTTGACTTTGGACTTTCTATATTTTTACATGTAATTACACATGACAAAATTACATGTGAAAATGTCCAAAGTGGGAACAAAAGTGCATTTGAAAAATAGAAATTAAACCAAGGATAACTTCAATTTGTATCCCCATTTTTCTTCATGTGAGCATCATACATGGTGATAACTGTTTGTATCCCAATGCTGTCTGGAGTAACAGTATTCGTGAAAATCACCTCAGCGTTGACAATGGCATCTCTCACTACTATGACTGATTTTGCATGACTAGTTAACCTGGTTTTTAGTTTATCCAGAGTTAACTGATTATCCAAAATATTTTCCATAGAGGCTATGAAAAATGCTTTATCTTTAAATTCCTTCCAGAACATACCTTCAAATTCTTGAATCATTTATTTTGTTGAAAGGAATTGGTTGTCTTGTGATGTAAGCTTCCAAAGCAACTCCTCTAATTTATGTAAAAGACTGATATCGCTTTGTTCACTGAGGTCTTTTGATGATTCGAGATCACTAATCAATTCTTTAAGCACCTGACTCCTATATATCAATGTTTCTTTAGTTTCAGTGTAAGAGTCTCTATTAGCAATGACGCTAATTGATATTAGAGTGCTCATTTTTAACTTCTTCATATCTATCCACTCGTCAAGATACTTTCTTATGCTTTCAATATCCTAAGAAATAATAGTAATAAGATCATCTAGTTTTGCTCTTATTTTTCTTATTTTACCTATTTTCTCAGACAACGCTATGAGCAAGGAAATTCTTTGTGCATGCATCTTGTCCAAGTACTCTTCAAGTACTTTTCCCTTGAGATAAGTCTTTTTTGCTTTATGAATCATAGGGTCTTCTATGGAAATAGCCTCTGGAGTTACTATTTTTGAAGTGAAAGTAATTCTCTTTATCACTGCAATCAATTGTTCCACCATTGCTTTATAATGGTCCTTCATCTCTTTCTCTTTGTCAAACTTCTAAATTAAGATGTCCATAGCTAACTTCATATCACTCTTAGCACTTTCATGAGTTATCTTACCTAACTCAACTCTAGAGATATAGTAGTCACTTACATCAAAATTTTCAATAGTTGCATCTTGTGGAGGTTTTGCTATTTCTAAAAATTTATATCCCTTATCCCCAATTATCTTTGAAAGAATCTTTGGATTCTTGGGGTCCTTGACTTTTACTGGCACCATTTTTTTGAAATCAAAGTCATTTAGAGAGATGGCTTATTTTTTCCTTTTGGGTGTATAAGCTGACAACCAAGGTGGGAGCGTATAAGTACTTACATTAGGATCAATCTCCATTGTTGGCATTATTAGAGTTGTACTTGCACTAGTAGTAGAAACAATAGGTGGAGTATTAGTAAAAACTACACCTTCTGCTGAATGATCGAAAGCAGAATTATCTTGGATATCAAAAGATGGGGATGACAAACTAGGAATTGATCCTGAGGAATGAATAATATCTCTAAAAGTGCCTTAAGGGTTGTCAAAAATTGTTTTGGAAGGAGAGGGTGATTTAGAAGAGGGAACACTAATTGGAGAAACAGGTGAAGGAGTTGCAATAGACATGCCATGTGGGGAAGAATAAATTCATGTTCCTTGCTACACATTCTCTTTAGGAGATAGATTTTTCTTCTCTTGTTGATTTGTGGGCCTATCATTAGTCTCTATCTATTCTATCACTAGTTCTTCAATGCTTTGTTTCTCATCTTCCATTTCTATAGTTTCTGGATCTTTTTCCATAATTTTTTACTACATCACAAATTTGATTTTAGGCTTATGTGGCCTAGAAGAAGAAGGGACATCACTTTTATTCTGTCATATGTTTTGCTCTTCTTCTTATTTCCTCTTGAAATTTAGCTACTGATCCTATGATGAATTCTTTCAAATTGATTCCCTTATTCGCTAACCAATCATTAGTGTTTGTCAATATTGGTTTGAATCTTTTTCTTAAGGAATCCAAATCCTTTTGTGACCATTAGATTGGGGGAAGAGGGGCATTGGTGACCTATTCAGCATGGTATCTATTATTGATCAAATCTTTGTCATCCACTAGATTCTCAGAAATATCAACGAGTCCCAAATATTCTATCTACTCAAGAGACAATCTATTGTAGTCCATTTTTATGACATCTTCTTCTGTCCTCAAATCCACCCAAACATCTTCGATCATAGGCTCATGAAACTAGGTTTTCCTCTTGATTATATCTCTTACACCCCTGTAATCAAAATTTGGTCTCCTTTTGAAATGCTTCATGGTTACGAGCTGCATTTCAATTTCCATAACTCTAGCTTTTCCAGCAGTTAACACTGAAAACCTACCAATTTCAATTGGGAACCTAAAACTAGGTTTCTTGAGTTCCATCTGTTTATTATGTACGACAATTATTTGTCTGCATAGCTCAATCAAGACCAGTTTATCTGAAGGGAATCATATAAGGATGACCTTAGAAAAAGCCAACCCACAGGTAATAAAAAGAAGGAAATTACAAGAACATGCATCCAAAGTCATTCACAATTGTCCAAGCTTCATCTGACACTCTTTTTTGTTCTAATTGAGGATAAAAAAGATACCAAAATACCACAAAGAAAGTGTCATTTACTCTCCTAAAATGATGAATAAAACCCTTTAATGTCAACTAAGAGTAATATTGATACACTGGGGTTACTCTCTTATCTCCTTCTAATGTCAAACCTAGAAAGGTTCTCATCAAAGTTGCAATATACACCAAGTATGAAGTCATGTAGAATTTGGAGGTAGTGGATACCTTCATCAATTGCTCGTACAGAGAATTACTGATTTGTTTTCCCCAGAAAATGACTTGTTTGCCTTGGAGAATTATCTTAATTAAGGAGTACATCCATTCATGAAACTATGAAGAAGTAGGTAAACCTCTTACCCTACTGAGAAGAGTGGTCAGGTCACTGACTTCTTCTATAAAGTCACTTCTGGGAAAGCTCTATGGCCATCTTGACAAATTTGCTCTTGGAGTCTTGAGCCATTTATTATTGATTACTTTCTTTGCTCTTTCAGGATCTTTATCATATTATCTTTGTGCTTCGACAAAAGCAAGCCTTAATACTTCAATAACAGGACACATGAACACTTTATCGATGAACTCAGGATTTAGTCTAATCACCACATTACCACTAGCATCTAACACAGCCTTGGTATCCTTATTCTAGAACTGAGCACACTTAAGAACAAATTTTGTGTTGTGAGCCACTACAAGAAAAGAAGATACCAAATGAATATTGCTATCAATTATCTTCTTCATTTCATCGCTGGTATTGCTTGATTTGATTCTTTTCACGAACTCGGCCATATCCACATGACCAATCTTTGTATCTCTAATGTTGTCGACATTAGAAGTAACTGAGGTGATTGGAAAAACACCTTAATATTTGTCTTCAACTTCTTCAGAGAAACCTTAGTCATTTGGAAGAGCTTTTGTCGAAAAGATGTCAATGAAGAAGGACCCACAAGAGAATCTGCAACAAAATTCATGATCATGCAATTAGGGGAAATACTAGCAATCTGGAAAAATTGCATGTTGATGATCATGACCATGGGGATGTGCTTGAAAGGGCTAAAGTGCGAGCAAGCTAAAAATCCAAAAGAAAGTGGACTCAAAAAAGTGAAAACTCAAAATTTCCAAGAGTTAGGAAATCTAAAAAAAAAATTTGCAGAGGCAGCAAAAATTGCCGCCCTTGCATATGGGGGTGTATCGGTGGCAAAAATAGCTGACGATGCAGGTTGAGGAAGAAAACATGCATAGTCAGCAAAAATTGCCACCGAAGCATGTGAAGGTAAAAAATCCATTTATGTAGAGGTGGCAATTTTTGCTACCTTTGTAGGTTGAGTTTAAGTAGGGGTGGCCAAAATCACTGCCCTTGCACATGGCATATAAAACTTAGGTAAGGGTGGCAAAAATTGCCACCCTTGTATGAATGACAAGGTATTGTGTAAGGGCAGCAATTTTTGCCACCTTTACACAAGAAAACTTGACTGACGGTGATGGATTTTTAGGCTTTTGCCTAGTACGTCTCTTCGAGTAAGAGAGGGAGGTGAAGAAATAAAACCTAAAAGAAGGAAAAAAAGAGAAAACTAAAAATTTAAAGAAAAAGAAAAGAAAACAATGAAAACCTAGGAACAAAGAGAGAAGAAAGTAAAACTTACCTGGTAATTATGAAACCCTGAGCTCAAAGTCAGTGAGTTCACAATCCCACTCATTTAAGCGATCGAATGTTTGCAGTGAGGAGGAGTAGACAACTTAAAATAATAAAAATAAGCAACTAATCGGCATTTAAACACCCCAAAACCAATAACAACCACTTAGTGTGTGTGGTCATAAATGATGTACATGAAAACTGAGATCATGTAAGGGTGGCAATTTTTACCACCCATGCATGTAGAGGTGAAAAATATGCAAGGGCGGTGAAAATCGCCGCTCTTACATAAAAGGGCCAGAAAATGCAAGGGCGATGATTTTCACCACTCTTGCATGGAGAAGAAAGGGAGAAAGGATGTAAGGGTGGAAAAAATCACCGCCTTTACATCAAACCAAAAACAAAAGCAACATGCAATAGTAGCAATTTCTGACCTTGCATGTAAATAACAAAAATAACTCCTTGAAATTTATCGAACTCTAACGTTCTGATCGCATCAAGATTGCAACGAGTTTTACATTTTTCAAGAAATCATGACAAGAAAATGTTGTGAACTTTTCACGAATGTTAGTCAACTATGCTTGAGATCAAGAGAAACTTGTCTCGAACAAGGAACTTGGAGTATGATCATGAAACATACAAGTTTCATAGGGGTTGTCCACCAAAATAAGCGTAGCTAATTTTTGGGAACAACACATTTTAATCAATTTTATCAGTTAAACAAATAATTGACATCTTTGACTATCATAATCCAAATTATGAAAGAAGTTATCCCAAATTTATTGATATAGTATTCTTGAATGGTGATCATACATTTTTTTATGTATTAGTTCTAAAATATTGTTATCAACTTCAATTAAGTACTTGTCTTTTCTACACATAATTCTTGGAGGTGTTGTTAACAGTGGAATTTATAGAGAGGGCATTTCAAAATTGTTATTAATTTCATTATTTAGAGGTGGGATGACATTTTATTCATTGTTTGTTTCTTCATTATGTGTTTCCATTAAATTTTCTTGGTTGTTAATTTCATCATTAGTTGATTCCATCAAAATTTATTCATTCATAGGGGGTGAAGCATCATACATAGACTCATCATCAACAAAATCAAAAACTTGGAACATTGAATGTAAACTTCCAGCATTATCTAATTCATTATTGTCAATTTATTTATTATTCATTTCATTATGGTCAATTTCATCATTATTAAATTCATTATGGTCAATTTCATCATTGTTTAATTCATATATATCAATTAGCTCATTATCTATGGCATTTGGTTCATCAAGATTAGGGTTTGTACCTTATCTACCATAAAGTTTTTGAATTCGTATCTTTTCGTTCTCTCTCAAATCTTATAATTCCTCTAGTGTTTTGTTCTTCAACATCTTCCTCTTCTTTGAACATGATCCATCATCACCCATCAAGGACAATTGATAGCTTTTCAAAGCTGGTCAAAAGTACACAGGTCTCGTAGTCCTCTAGAAAATGTTTTTGGGGACAAATTCTGAAATTGGGTTAAAAATAGATGTTAAAAAATGAACTTAGTATATAATAATAATAATGTGATCATGTTATATAATGTGATCACATTATGAAATAATGTGATTGCATTATGAAATAATGTGATCGTGTTTTCCTTGATACTAGGTTTTGCTTCAACATAGACATTAAGAAGTGAGGTTTTTGTATATTAAGAAAAATACGATCACATTATGAAATAATGTGATCATTTAATTATTAATACTTAGTTGGGGTTAAACATAGACATTGAGAAGCGAGTTTTTCTATATTAAGAATAACGTGATCACATTATTTGATAACATGATTGTATTATACTTAATATAGATCAGTAATTATAGATTAGGGATTAAGGCATTAGTGCATAAGTTTTAGGGACTAGGGATTAGGGGATTAGGTATTAGGTCTTATAATTTATGTTTTAGGGTTTAGATATTAGGGATTAGGGAATTTAGGGTTTAGGTTTAAGCATGCATATGAGTTCTACTTTCTCTATGCCATGTGAACCTAATTCTTACTACAAAGGATGTTGATTAGGACTAAATCAATTAGTAAATAGGTAAATTGTATGGCTTTTAATTTAGGGTATAGTGTTTAGTGTTTAAGATATAGGGCTTAGGTTTAGGGTATACAGGGTTAATCATAAAGATAATTCTCAGTCTAAATAATGTTAATTTGGGCAAAAATGATTGGTTCAAGGTTTAAAGAGTCTATATTTATGGTTTAGAGTTTAGTTATTTGGAACTTTAAGGATAAGGGCTTAGGGTATAGGTTTTAGGGACTATAAGGTACAATCATTAAGGTGATTAGGAAAATTTGAGCTTCTTGAACCTATATTTATGAGTAAATAATGTGATTTTGGGCTTAATTAACCCCCACATCATCACAGATTAAGCAATTAAGTCAATTATGGTTTAATGAGTGATGCGATTTTGACCAAGTTCATAGCTGTGAACATTATTCTTAATACATATAAAGTATTTTATTAGGGGATAAATTTATTGGTTTAGGGTTTAGGGTCTATAATTTAAAGGGTTTAGGGATTATGGCTTAGGGTTTAAGATAGATGGTACAGGTTTAGGGTTAAAGTTAAATGGTATAGGGTTTAGGGTTTAAGTTATTGAATACAAAGTCCAATCACCAAGGTAATTGAGGAACATTTGAGCTTCTTGTTCACCTATTTATGATAATTACCTTCATGTTTATGTTTCTAATAAAAGTAGGGTCAATTAAGCCATGCATGCTACATACATGTTATACAATTCATTGAGCCATAAATTTGGTTTAGGGGCTCAATTTTGCCTAAATCACGCTCCTAATTTCACAAATTAACTAATTGGATCAATTCATGATAGAATCAAACTTTTCATTTTTCCATAAATCATATCTTGCTCGTAAAGGGGTTCAAATTGGCCTCAAATACCTCCTTGATTAAATGAATCAACTCTTTGGTTAATTATATATGACATGACATTAGGGTTAATTTAAATCCAAATCACATCATATATAATTAAAATAGGTTCATGTGGCGCATTTTGACCCTAATTACCTCCACAATTTAACTAATTGACATTTGCATTCATTAGCTAATGACTTCAAGTTTATTGAGCTCAAAACCACATTTTATACATGTAGAACTTGCATATAAGTAAATAATGTTTCTTTGCTTCAATCAAGCTAATGAAATTGGAGATGATACAACCCCTAAATCACATTTTATAGTCATGCAATTAGGTTTAAAGGGCTCAAAATAGCCCCAATTTACTTTAAATGCATAACTAGATTGGTATTCTAAAGACTAAGTTTTCGTGATAGGTTTAAAAATTGTATTTAATGACATCTCATGATGAAATAAGTTATATTGTAAGGAATTTATGTATACAACATGTAGTGGGCATTAGGGCATAAGGATTATGATTTATGTTTTAGGGATTATGCATTATGGATTAGGGCATAGGGTTTAGGTTTAAGGGTGTATATACTGTCTAATCTCTCTATGCCATGTGAACCTATTTCTTACTACAAAAGATGTTAATTGGGACTAAATCGATTGGTAAATAGGGAAAGTTTATGGTTTATAATCTAGGGTATATAGTGTTTAGTATCTATGGTTTAGGGATTAGGTTTTAATGTATATATGGTTTAGGGTACATAGGATCAATCGCAAAGATAATTAAGGATAATTTGAATCACTTGGACCCATTTGTGACTATAGAATGTGTTTTTAGGTTGTCTTTATACTGCATGTCATCATGTAGATTGAGTGCATTAATAAAATGGACTAATCAGTCATGTGATTTATACCAAACTAAGCCCTGTGAACTTAATTCTTAGTCTAAATGATGTTAATTTCAGCTAAAATGATTGGTTCACGATTTAAAGAGTTTATATTTATGGTTTAGAGTTTGGGAATTAAGAATTTTAGGGATTAGAGATTAGGGTATAGGTTTTAGGGTATATAATGTACAATCATGATGATGGTTGGGGGAAATTTAAGCTCTTTGAACCTAGATATGTGAGTAAATAATGTGATTTTGGGCTCAATTAGCCCCTACATCATCACAAATTGAGCCAATTAAATCAATTATAGTTTAATGAGTGATGCGATTTTGACCAAGTTCATAGTTGTGAACCTAATTCTTACTATATATAAATGATGTTAATAGGGATTAAATTTATTGGTTTAGGGTTTAGGGTCTACAATTTAAAGGGTTTGGGGTTTAGAGCTTATGGCTTAGGGTGTAAGGTAAATGGTACAAGGTTTAGGGTTAAAGTTAAATGGTACATGGTTTAGAGTTTAAGATATCAGATATAGAGTCCAATCACTAAAATAATTGAAGAACATTTGATCTACTTGTTTGTTTATTTATGACAATTACCTTTATGTTTACATTTTTGATAAAAGTAGGGTCAGTTAAGACATAAATGTTATATACATGTTATACAATTGATTGAGTTATAAATTTGGTTTAGGGGTTCAATTTTGCCCAAATCATGCCCCTAATTACAAAAATTGACTAATTGGATCAATTCATGATAAAATCAAACTTTTCATTTTGCCCCAATTCATATATTGCTCTTGAAGGGGTTCAAATTAGCCTTAAATGCCTCCTCGATTAAATGAATCAACTCTTTCGTTAATTATATACGACATGACATTAGGGTTAATTTAACTCCAAATCACATCATATATAATTTAAAATAGGTTCATGTGGCTCATTTTAACCCTAATTACCTCCATAATTTAACTAATTAACATTTGCAATCATTAGTTGATGACTTCAATTTTATTGAGCTCAAAACCACATTTTATACATGTATAACTTGCATATAAATAAACAATGTTTCTTTTCTTCAATTGAGCTAATGAAATTAGAGATGATCAACTCTAAATCACATTTTATAGTCATGTAATTAGGTTTTAAGGGTCTTGAAATAGCCTCAATTTACTTCAGATGCATAACTAGATTGGTACTCCAAAGGCTAAGTTTTGGCCATAGGCTCAAAAAATGCATTTGATGACATCTTGTGATAAAATTAGTTATATCGTAAGGCATGTATGTTTATGACATGTAGTGGGAATTAGGTCATAGGGATTATGATTTATGTTTTAGGTATTAGGGATTCGGGCATAGGGTTTAGGTTTAAGGGTGTATATAATGTTTAATCACTCTATGCCATGTGAACCTAATTCTTACTACAAAGGATGTTAATTGGGACTAAATCGATTGGTATATAGGGAAGTTTATGATTTACAATTGAGGGTATATAGTGTTTAGGGTTTATGGTTTAGGGCTTAGGTTTTAATGTATATATGGTTTAGAGTACCCAAGGTCAATCACAAAGATAATTGAGGATAATTTGAATCACTTGGGCCCATTTATGACTATAGAATGTGTTTTTAGGTTGTCATTTTACCCCATGTCATCATGCAGATTGATTGAATTAGTCCAATAGGGCAATCAGTCATGTGATTTAGGATAAACTAAGCCCTATGAACTTAATTCTTAGTATAAATGATATTAATTCCAGCTAAAATGATTGGTTTAGGGTTTAAAGAGCTTATATTTATGGTTTAGAGTTTAAGAATTAGGAAGTTTAGGGATTAGGGATTAGGGTATAGGTTTTAGGGTATATAAGTTACAATCATGATGATGATTAGGGTAAATTTGAGCTCCTTGAACCTAGATCTATGAGTGAAGAATGTGATTTGGGGCTCAATTAGCCCCCACATAATCACATATTGAGCCAATTAAGTCAATTATGGTAATGAGTGATGTGATTTTGACCAAGTTCATCCCTATGAACCTAATTCTTACTGTATATAAATTATGTTAATTATGGATAAAGTTTTTATTCTAGGGTTTAGGGTCTACAATTAAATGGTTTGGGGTTGAGGGCTTATGACTTAGGGTTTAAGGTAAATTGTACAAGGTTTAGGGTTAAATTTAAATGGTACAGGGTTTAAGGTTTAAGATATTAGATAAATGGTCCAATAACTAAGGTAATTGAAGAAAATTTGAGATGCTTGTTCACCTATTTGTGATAATTACGTTCGTGTTTGCATATTGATAAAAGTAGGGTCAGTTAAGCCATATTTGTTGCATACATGTTATATAATCGATTAAGCCATAAATGTGGTTTAGGGGCTCAATTTTGCCCAAATCATGCCCCTAATTGCATAAGTTGACTAATTGGATCAATTCATGATAGAATCAAACTTAATTTTGCCCCAAATAATATCTTACTCTTGAACGGGTTCAAATTAGCCTCAAATGCCTCCTCAATTAAATGAATCAAATCTTTGGTTAATTATATATGACATTACATTAGGGTTAATTTCACTCCAAATCACATTGAATATACAATTTATAATGTATTCATATGGCTCATTTTGACCCTAATTACTTGTACAATTGAACTAATCAGTATTTTCATTCATTAGCTTATGACTTCAAGTTTATTGAGCTCAAAACCACATTCTATACATGTAAAACTTGTTGAGTGTTGAACCCTTTGGGGCTATCACATGACTTTAGGAGTATATTTTTGGGGCATAGAGAGCTCCAAAAATGTAGGGAGCATAGTTTTCCCTACTCTACCTTTTGTGAAACCTTGCCCCACATGTGATTAGAATATTCCTTGTTTTATCTAGTTTCTATATTTCCATGTTTTATGGAGCTAGTTTTTAGACGCCTATTTTTCATGTTGACTTCTTTGATCTGAGGGAGTTGGTTGTTCATTGGAAAATGGGATGCCATCCTTATTTCAAGGAGTTGGTTATGATCACGTGTTGTTGGAAAATGTGCCTTTAAAGGTGGAGAGACAAACTTGGCATGTTCTTCTTTAGATGGGCTTTTGGATGAGCTTTATGAGGTGGAACTAAGGTGTCTTGTAGTGGTTGATGCTTATCTTGGATAAGCATTGTGATTTTCTCCTCCTTTTGTGGATTTTCCCTTATTTTCTATATATGCATGGTGTGGTGTGGCCTTTAGATTTTGATGGTTTATTTGTAGGGTGTGGTTTTGAGGATCAGAGTCAAAGTGAAAATATTTTTGCAAAGTGCAGGGGTTTATTGCAGGTTGTGGTATAGCAGCTTGTGAGATATAATAAAGTGTAGGTGCAGGTGAAAGTGGAATTTTTTTTTTGTGTATCATTTTCTACAAGAGATATTCTATCTCTGTGAGAGTTCATTAAATCTTGCATTTTAGATTACAATTTTATTTGAGGACTTTCTTGGTGGATGTAGCCCACATTGGGTGAACAATAGATTTATGTTATGTGTGATTGATTCTTGTTCTCTCCATTTTATGCATTCATAATATCTGTGATTTGAGGAATGTTTTCATGATGCATGCTAGTGCATAATTTAGATCTAATTTATGGTCATATTACATCTAATTTAAAAGTTTTTAATTCTTAACAACTGGTATTAGATCAATTGGTTGTGTTTTTTTTGAAGTGGTAAATTAAAGGAAAGGCTATTAGCTTGAGTGGGAGCTATGAGAGAAGATATCAGATTCAAAGTTGAGAAGTTTAATGGTAATAATTTTAGTTTATGTAAAATATAGATGGAAGATTACCTATATCAGAAGGAGCTTCATCACCCCTTGGAGGGGAAAACAAAATAACTTGTAAGTATGAGTGATGTGGATTGGTCCTTACTTGATAGGAAGGCATTGGGATCCACATGGTTATGCCTTGCATCTTCTGTTGCATTTAACATTTTTGATGATAAAACTACAAAGGATCTCATGGATAAACTTGGAAATTTATATGAAAAACCCTCTTATTCTAATAAAATTTTTCTTATGACAAGATTGTTTAACATGAAAATGTCTAAGAATGGTTCTATAACTAATCATATAAATGATTTTAATATGCTTGTAAGTATGCTCACTTCTATTGGAATTAATTTTGATGATGAAGTTAGAGCTTTGTTGATTTTATGTACTTTTCCTGATAGTTAGGATAGGGTGGTTATGGCTGTGAGTAATGTAATCCCTGCCAAGGGAAGCTTAAATTTTGAGGATTTTATAGGTGTGATCCTAATTGAGGAGTGTGAATAAAAAACATTACTGAATCATCTTTAGGTAATGCTTTGTATGTTGATACTAGTGGGAGGCAAAAGGACAAGAGCAAAGGCAACTGTGGAAAGTCAAAGGGTAGAACTAAGTCTAGATCAAGATCTAAGATGATAAGTTGGCATTGTGGGAAGAATGGACACTCAAAGAAGGATTGTTGGTCACTTTGGGATAAGAATGCCAACAAGGAGGAAATAAATGAGGTAAATGTGACATTAGGTAAATTATGTTAGGATACCTTAATTATTTCTATGGATAGTTTTTTTGAGTCTTGGGTATTAGATTCAGGAGCTTCTTTTCATGCCACCCCACATAAGCATTATTTTAATAATTATGTTCAAGAGAATCTAGGACATGTTTATCTTGGTGAGGATGAATTTAGTTTCCATTAATGGAGCATTAAAGATAAGAAAAAAATTTGGTCCAGAGATGTAGTCTTTAATGAAAAAGTCATGTATAAGGATCATTTATAGGAATAGGAATAGGAATGGAAAGAGTACACAATATTGGATGACATTGCAAATGGCAAAATATCCAATGAATCAGTTCAAGAACCTTCTACACAAGGACCCCAAACTCCTATGGTAAGAAGGTCTTATAGGGTAACAAGAGCACCTAAATGTTTTTTTCCTTCTTTAAATTACTTATTACTCACTGACAATGGAGAACCAAAGTGTTATGAGGAAGCATGTAGGTAGATGTTAGGATGAAGTGGGAGCAAGCCATGGACAAAAAGCATAGATCTCTCATGGATAACTAAACTTGGGATTTGGTAAGGCTACCCAAGGTCAAGAGTGCATTGCCAAATACATGGATTCTTTGATATTTGAGAAGAACCATGGATTTTGCATTATGTTATGGTGGATCAGATACCACTTTGCATGGTTATATGGACTCAGATATGGTAGGGGATATTGATAGTAGGAGAAGTATGACAAGTTATATCTTTAATATTAGAGATAGATTAATTAGTTGTATTTTTAGGATACAAAAGATTGTGGTTTTATCAAGCATAGAGGTAGAGTATATTTCTAACATAGAGGCTAGTAAGGAGATGATTTGGTTACAAGAGTTGTTTCAAGAGTTGGGGCATGAGTAAGAAGTTGAGAGACTACACAATGATAGTCAGAGTGCTATTCATTTGGAAAAGAACTCCACTTTCAACTTGAAATGAAAAATATTCAGTTATGTTATCACTTTATCAGGATAACTTTGGAGGATAACTTGGTGAAGCTAGAGAAGATTCATACTAGCTAGAATCATGCAGATATGATGACCAAGGTGGTCACATTGGACAAGTTGAGACTATGTTTATAATTGGTTCACCTTAATGGTCATATAGTAGTGATATATTTTGTTCAGGAGAAATGGTCTCTAAGTGGGAGATTATTGAGTGTGGAACCCTTTGGGGATATCACATGACCTTAGGAGAATATTTTGGGTGCCTAGAGAGCTCCACAAATGTGGGGAGCACATTTTTCCCTACTCCACTGTTTGTGGAACCTTATTCCACATGTGAGTGGGATATTCCTTATTTTATCTAATTTTTATGTTTTAATGTTTTATGGAGTTGGTTATTAAATGTCTATTTTCCATGTTGACTTCCTTGATCTAAGGGAGTTGGTTGTTCATTGGAAAATGGGATGCCTTCCTTATTTCAAAGAGTTGGTTATGATCACATATTGTTGAAAAATGTGCCTTTAAAGGTGGAGAGACAAACTTGGCATGTTCCTCTTTGGATGGGCTTTTAGATGAGCTTGATGAGGTGGAACTGAGGTATCTTTTAGTGGATGATGCTTATATTAGATAATCATAGTGTGTTTTTCCTCTTTCTATGGATTTTCCCTCATTTTCTATATATAGAGGATGTGGTGTGGCCTTTAGAGGTTGATGGTTTATTTGCAGGGTGTGGCTTTGAGGATTAGAGTCAAAGTGCAGATGTTTTTGCAAAGTGTAGCTATTTATTGCAGGGTGTGGTATAACAGCTTGTGAGACACAGTAAAGTGTAGGTGTAGGTGAAAGTGCATCATTGTTTTTTGTGCAACATATTCTACAAGGGATATTCTATCTTTGTGAGAGTTCATTGTAATCTTGTGTTTTAGGTTACAATTTTATTTGAGGACTTTCTTGGTGGATGTAGCCCACATTGGGTGAACCACGATAGATATGTGTTATGTGTGATTGATTCTTGTTCTCTTCATTTTATGATTTCATAATATATGTGATTTGAGGAATGTTTCCATGATGCATGTTAGTGCATAATTTAGATATGATTTATGGTCATATTAAATCTGGTTTAAATTTTTTAATTCCTAAAAAAACTTGCATATAAATAAATAATGTTTCTTTTCTTCAATTGAGCTAATGAAATTGGAGTTGATCAACCCCTAAATCACATTTTATATTCATGCAATTAGCTTGAAAGGGATCAAAATATCCCTAATTTACTTCAGATGCACAGCTAGATTGGTACTCCAAAGGCTAAGTTTTAGCCATAGGTTTAAAAAATGCATTTTATGATATATCATGATAAAATAAGTTATATCATAAAATTTATAATGAGTTACACCTTAAAACCAAGTAATTATAAGTAGTCACGTCAACATATTAAAATGCCCATAAATTTTTTGAAGTCTAATGTGATACCACAACACCTTAATTCACTATTTAAGGTTAGGTACCTTTCCCGTATCACATGAAATAACACAACTATTAGGGAGATCAAGAACATATAAGATCATATATAAAATTTGAGGTAAAGAGCGAATTTGGGCTTTTAGGTGTTATGAATATATAATGTGATCATGTTAATAATGCAGTTAATAATAGGATCATGTTAATATCACTATCACATTATTAAAATGATCGTGCTATTTGAATTTAAATTCAAAAACTACATTTTTTTGCTCAAGAATGGCTTGGATTCCTAAACCAAAGGCTTGGCCCTATCAATCTATAGTCGAGTCTGAGAGTTCTGATAAAAAATAACAAAATTCAAATTTAATTACCAAATACACTATGAATTTCAATGCTAAAATTCAAAAACTTAATAACATTGCGATGAGAATGCTCACCTCTTTCTAAAAATATGATTTGTATATTTTTTTGACTAATTTAAGGTTTCAAACTCTATTTATTTCTAATTATACTTTTTTTATGCCACTACATATTTTAAATATACAAGCCTATACATGTTCATGTAATTTGTTCTCATTGATCCAAGTGCAAAAAAAGTTATATGGTCACAAACTAGGCCTAATTCTACACACATTAAAAAAATAAGAGTTCTTATTCAAATTTTAGATGTTTTACCTAGTTATACTTAACCATTTTTAAAAAACTTTAGTATTTTGGAAACTAGACTCGAAATTATACATTATATGTTCTCACACCATCTTCAAATTTGGAGTGTAGATATCTCAAATTATCTATAAAAGTTTAGATTTCTGAAATTTTAGGAAAATCATGTCTACGAGTAGGCCACTTTTTGTTCCCCAACTTTGTGCACTTACCCCTTTACCAAATCCATCTCAATATTCAAATGATACATCACTAAATTTGGATGAGCCCTTACATGATGTGAAAGTTCTCAATGTTCTAAATTCTACAAAAGACATACCAAATATTCCAAAGAATAATCCAAAGCAAGAAATTTTGAAAGAAAAATCCCAAATGGTAATGTTATAGAATGACCAAAATGCATCTTTTTATAATGAGTAAGATAAGATGTGCGAAGTTTTTCTAGTTTATATCCCACATGTTGCCAATGATGAAACTAAACAATAAACATCTATTTACAAGAAAGAAGCTCCAACCTATGGTGTCATTGGTTTCTCATACATAGACACTCAAATTGTCAAACCATTTATTCAGAAACCATTTATTTAGAAGCCAATTATTCAAAACGAACCCCCATTGGTCTTGCTGTTATTCTATAATAATTATTACATCAATAACATAGAAGATTTGTATGATCTTAATGACGGTACAATTGTGTATGACACTTATAGGCCTTGATTTGATCACACTGGTTTTATGTGCTTCAATGATACATTTGCATACACATGTTCCTTCTATATGTTACATGGTCATATTCATAAATTATGCAGTTATCTTATCCTTTTGAGGTGGATTAACTACCATTTTCTATTCTTTCCACACCTCAAAATGGGGGGGGGCATGTCACAGAGACATATTCTTCACATTTTTTAGATTTAGTTGGGGCATGATTTGGAAGCATGTTCTCCACATTTCTTTAATATCAACATATCCAGATTACGGTGGGGGCATGTTTTGGAAGCATGTCCTCCACATTGGTACTTATATTAGTTTTTAGATTGTTCCACATATAGTGGGGGTGTCAAGTTATAAGTGCCATTGGTTTGCACATTGAGGTAATTTCAACTGCCAGGTGGAAAGTCACTTGTGCTCCAAAGTTGGGGGCATGTACCTCTCTCTCTCTCTCTCTCTCTCTCTCTCTCTCTCTCTCTCTCTCTCTCTCTCTCTCTCTCTCTCTCTCTCTCTCTCTCTCTCTCTCCCCTTGGACATATTCACTTTAAATATTTATCTATATTTATCGTAATCATGATTTCAAAATATTACAATGATACATCTTTTAAAAAATAATTTGGCAATAGGCAAGCCAGTTACATCGACACACATGTGTATTCTTTAACCTTGTTATTTCAATTTTAATCAATTTCAAGTAATTTTAACTCATATTATATGCATTGATTTTACACTATAATAAACTCTTGGTTTTAGGTCAATCAGCAATAAAGAACTCAAATTTAACTCAAGAAAAGATAAGGTGTGAACACACACCCAAGCACTTATTCATTTCCTTTAAACTAGGAGTTTCATTACTAGATTAAAGGGGGAAATGTAGATGATATTTTATGATTATGTAGCACATCAATGTTGTACACTTGGCAAACTCAAACCTTGGTTATTACTCTTAGTTCTACAGTCTCCTTGCTTCTGTAAGCCTTACATCTACTTTATCTTGTGCCTCTTAGTCTATCTCTTAATTCAACTAGTATTATATTGATGGCACAAAAATTATATCTTGCCTAGAATGCTTAAAATGTATTTAGATTATATATCTACAAGTCCTAAACATGTACCTATTTTCATACTCCCTGTACACTAACATCCCATATAGATAGTAGTGTCAACATTACTGTCCTGCCTTGACGTAAGTGTTTAGTGCCCTAAAGTCATATAATTTACAAATGAAATGTATCCTAGTGGTCATCCTACATTCTTTAATGTGAGGTAATACTCCAAAGGGATTGATATAAATACAAGATCAACCCTCATTCATTCCTCACCTACGAAACCTAGAAAAGACCAAAGAGACCAAGACACTTATCAAAAATCACTCTACCAAGCATTCAATTAATCAAAACTTCCATATTTCCATACTAGTTATAGGTAAAACACATCTACAGGTTTAAATTACTAAAGGAGTTGCCCAGGAGCCCAATTTTTTGATTAATAATCTAGGTCACTATTGCACTTCCTTTACACACATTGCATGATTCACACACAAGCCAACATGTAGGGGAAAACTAAATTAGTATGAGGCCTTATTTGAAGTATTGGTTATGTAGTCAATATGTAATTAAATTATTTCAACAATAAAGTATAATAACATAAATAGATCACAATATGACTAAAATATAACATAATAGATGAATAAAAGATAAGACACTTCAAGGGGGAAACCTCCAAAAGCTTCAATAAGAGTAGAATTTGAAATATATGATGATAAACAACTACCCTATAACTCCTATATATAGTCTACTTAGGCTATGGTTAATCCATATGCCAACCTACTAACCAAATGAATGCATAGATAAATGTGTCTAACATCAAAAAGGGATAAGTAAGCCACAAGTTGGTTATTGTTATCCCTATATATGTGATAGGTTAGGGGCATAACATGCCTTTTTCCTTCAAACTAAAGTTGTCCTCAACATTGAATAAATCTGGATGTTGTTGCAAAACATCTTCACCCTCCCAAGTTGCATCCTCACTGCTTAGGTTCTTCCACTTGATCAAATTTTTCTTAATATCTCTGGTTCTCAACCTCTTAGTATGTGTTTGTAAGATATTCTTTGGTTCCAAAATGACTCATCCTTCTTCATCTAGTTCTAGTAACTCTGTCTGGGCTAAAATGTTCTATCCAATGACCTTATCCAAGCATAAAACATGAAATATTGGGTGTATGTGAGATGAATGAAGCAACTCCATCTTGTAAGTCACACTTTCAATTTTTTGTAGAACCTGATAAGGGCCATAATACTTAAGAGTAATTTTGTTATCCTTTTTCTGTTACTTTAAGGACATCTACTTGTAAGGCTGAAAACATACAAAGACCCAATGACCCATGTAAAAATTTCACTCACTACAGTGTTGATCTTCTTATTTATTTGTCCTATTTTTTGCCAAGGCCAAATTCTCTCTCAAACCAGCCAAAACCTCTTGTTGATGTTGAATGTGCTCCTCCACGTTTTGAACCTTAGTTTTCACCCTTAAGGAAAAAGTCATGGAAGGTGGATGGTAACCATATAGTGATAAAAATGGGGATATTTTATAAGGGGTATAGAAAGATATGTTATACCACCATTGTGCAAGTGGTAGACATTTAACCTAACATTCTTTTTTATCTAATACAAAATAACAAAGATACCCCTCTAAACATGTGTTAACAACTTCTATTTTTTCATCAAATTGGGGTTGGTAAGATGAGATATGAGTTAGATGAGTAACCAAACAGGAAAATAGTTTAGTCCAAAAATTAATAGTGAAAATAAGATCATGATCAATTATAGTTATGTTTGGGGTTCCATGTAATTTTAGAACTACCTCCAAAAAAATAGCCACTATTGTGCTTTCTATAAATGGGTGTGAGAGGGCACAAAAATGGGTATAATTTTTAAGCCTATCCATAATTACCAAGATAAAATTCTTAGATTTATAATAAGGCAAACATGTGATAAAATACATGAAAACCTCCTCCCACCTTTGACTAGGAATTACTAAAGGTTGTAACATACATGGGGTCTTAATTGTCTCACCTTTATTTTGTTAGCATATCAAGCATTTTGCCATAAAATTTTGTACATATCCCTTTAGTCCTTCCCAAAATACTTCTCTTTTGATTCTATGATAAGTTTTCAAGAACACATATTATCTCCCAATTGGATATACATGCAACTCTACAAGAATCTTATGCTTCAGCTCTGAATCTTTACATAAGTATAACCTATTCTTATACCATAGGGCATTACCTTTCCACTCAAATATGTCAAAGGCTATAGAACCATGATAGATATTATGAATCATAACCTATTTATCCTTATCATGTTCCTACTCTAACCTGGCTTCATCCATCTAATCTACCTGCAACATGGACATTGCACAGAGTAATGCTTCTATGGATGTATCCCATCTAGATAGTGCATCTGCTACTACATTATATTTAACCTTCTTGTATATTATTTCAAAATAATAACCCAACAAATTTTTTACCCACTTATGTTGTTCCTTAAATAATAATCTTTGCTCTAAAATGTATTTGAGACTATCATGATTCATTTTTACCTTAAAGTGTCTACGCACTAGATAGGCCCCCCATTATTTGATAACATGAAGAATAGCCATTGTTTAGTTCTCAAAGATAGTCTTTGTAGCTTATTACCTTTGAATTGATGAATTTCAAATACAAGGGGTCTTTCTTCTTGCATTATTACTATTCCTAACCCTGATCTAGAAGCATCATATTCAACAATGAACATCTTTGAGAAGTCTGGTGTATTCAAAACTAAGGTGGTATAGATAGTTTCTTTCATTTGCTCAAATTATTTAGTGTATGCATAATCCCAATGGAAGGCATCCTTATTTAAAAATGTAGTGAGTGGAGATGTTATGTTGCCCTAACCTTTCACAAATATTCGGTAGTACCCTATCAATCCTAGGAATGCTTGGAGGTTTTTAATAGTTTTGGGCATTGACCATTCCACCATATCTTTGATCTTTTGAGGATGAACTTTGACACCTTCATGAAATACAATCTAACTTGGGTAATCTATCTTCTTTACTCCAATAACACATTTGGATGGTTTCACATAAAGTTGATGTTACTCCACAACTATCAACACCTATTTCACATGTTGCAAGTGTGTTTCCCATGTATTATTGTAAATCAATATGTTGTTAAAGAAAACCAATACAAACTTCCTTTAAAAATTCTCAAAAATAGTGGTCATCAAGTGAAGAGTAGATGGTGCATTTTTAAGACCAAAATGCATTACCAAAAACTCATAATGGCCCTCGTGAGTTCTAAAAGTAGTTTTATGAGCATTTTCATCCATAATTCTAATTTGATGGTACCCCAAATGAAGATCTAATTTTGTAAAATAAACATCACCATGCAACTCATCAAGTAAATCATCAATTACTAGAATAGGAAACTTATCTTTGATGATGTACATGTTGAGTTCATTATAATCTGGGCACATCCTCCATGTGTCATCCTTCTTATGCAAAATGACCACTGGTGATGAATATGTACTCTAGTTGTGCTTGATGATCCCTGCCTCTAGCATCTCATGGACCATATTTTTGATTTCATTCTTTTGCGCATATGAATATCTATATGGTTTGATATTTGGTGGTTGAATCCTTAGAAGTAGTTGAATGGCATGATCATGTTCTCTTTTTGGTGTTAGTCCTTTTGGCATGGCCCCAAAAGTAGATGGGTCGTCATCAAGAATCATTTATAGATTAGGATGTGTAGATGCCTTTGTGGGTTGAACTTTTATGGAACATAATCATGTTATAAATCCTTCTTCCCAAATTTTTAACATCTTTTTCATCTGATGTCAACTAACCAATTATAGAGATTTTACTCATAATCCATGTAGTTCAATTTTATTTCCTTCAAAATGAAAGCACACGAATAGTTCCTATAAATTCATCTCAATTGTACCCAAGGTTGTGATCCATTGGACTCCCAAAATAATGTCTACACTACCCATGGAAATAATAAACATAGGAGAATCTATATTTTACTTTCCCATATCAAGCTTAACACTATGGCATTTTCCTGAATAATTCAATGTGCCACTATCTACAATCATGACCTAAAATTATAGTGTTGGGTTAAAAAAATAGTTCAATTGAGTGGCCAACTTATGGTTGATGAAGTTATGTGTGCTCCTTGAGTCAATCAACATTGTCACCTTATGTTTCTTAAGTAAACCCACCACCTTAAGTGTTTGGGGAGTGTTAATACCTAAAAGTGCATAACAATTTATTGTAGGTTGGGAATCTTCAAGTACCCCCTCTATTTCTTCCTCATTATCACTGGAGGCATCACCCTCTTCATAATCTTAATTTGATCCCTCAATGTAGAATAGCTTCTTCTCAGCACATCTATGTCATTTATTCCACTTTTTGTCATAGCTAAAACATAATCCTTTTGCATGCTTCTTTTAAATGTATTGAGGGGTTAATTTGGTAGGTGGAGGAAATGATGATGTTGATATGTTATAATCTTTGAAGTGAGTGAATGGCTAATTTTTGTTGGCTATGAATTTTTCCTTGGCCATTCATGCCATGATAATATAATTAGAAACCTTAAGTGGATTAAACATGCATACCTCATGTTTAATGTGGTCCTTAAGGCCACCCAAAAATAAGTCATTCAAGTTCTCATAAGAAGTTGTTTCCACATGTAAAGATAGGCTTTAAAAATGATGAATATAATCCTTGATTGAGCTGGTCTGTCATAATTTTTCTAGTTGATTGAAGTAATTCTCTTTCGCACTATTGGTATAGTGTAATTCCAGCTCTTCTATTAAAACTAACCAGGTGACACTGAGAGCATATGTTTCTTTTGAGCACACAATCATTGATACCAAATGAATTGATCAAGTTCTAGATACAAGGATTCCATGGTAACATCGTATCCACATGGGATCTAAAGATCAAACAAAATCTCCATTTGGTTGATGTAATTGAGTGGATCCTTTCCATCAAATTTGCATATATCTACCTTTGGTAACAGTTTCCTCTATGGCAAGGTACTTAGATTTGGATTAGGTTGGTTGGGAGATCCACCCTGGTGGGGTATAGTGATAACTAGATGATATTTGCCAAATTAGATTGTATAGATTTCAAATCAAATTTTATGCCTTGCATATCACTTTGATTGCGTTGCACACTGTATTCAAGCCAACTCACTTTGTGATCTATCTCAAAAACCCCTGGTACAAAGGATCCAATAACTCCCCCATTGTGACTCCATCTCTTCCTTTTGAGGAGTTTTACTTGGAGTTTCAACACCCTTTCCTTGACCCCTAGTTTAAGGAACTGCCATAAAAGGGCTTGATAATGTCAACCCTGATTGGCACTTTTGACCCAACTTTGACCAAGCATTTTTGTACTTATGTTGGCCTCAAATCATAAAATACAAAGAACATACCCCAGATATATTTTCCTCTAAATGCTAATTTTTTGTGTGATGTCTTTGACTGATTCCCCAATTGTAGTAAAAAAATTATAGATAAATTTGCATAAGTAAATCTCTAAAATTAGGGTTTTTCCCATAAGATTACTTAAATCTTAGCTCTGATACCACTTTTAATGAAATTACTTCAACAATAAAGTAAAATAGCAATAACATATCACAATATGATTGAAATATAACATAATATATGAATAAAAAATAAGCCACTTTGAGGGGGAAACCTCCAAAAGCTTTAATAAGATTAGAATTCACAATATATGATGATAAACAACTACCCAATGCCTCCTATATATAATATACGTAGGCCATGGTTACTCCATAGGCCGACATACTAACCAAATGAATGCATAAATAAATATGATATAACATCAAAGAGGGATAAGTAAACCAAATTTTGGCTATACACGCGATAGGTTAGGGGAGTACCATGAAATGTAATGAATCGTAACACAAAAACCTCAAAGCATTAGTGAAATCCACACATCAGGATCATAACATCCCACCACGCTTCTGAAGCCCATATTCTGGGCTAGATTTACGCCTATACACTAGGATCCCCACATGTACAAGCCCTAGATAAATGTTAAAATGTTGTTTTAGCCACCCACTCTATGACTTGAACTTGGGTGGAGGCTTTGATACCAAATGTAATGAACCATTACACCAAAACATCAAGGTGTTAGTGAAATCCATGCATCAAGATCATAACGCAACATCCTTTGACACCAAGGTCATTAGGGTCAACTTGACACTGTATTCCCACTAACCATTTTCCCCAAGGTCACATTAAAGATGGAAAGCTAGGGTTTTACCATTTCACAAGGATAAATTATCTATAACCCAAATTTGAATGCACCATAGTAAAGGCGAAGCAAAACCTAGAAGCATATAAGTGGTCACATCCTATTTCATCAAATATTCTATAAAAGACACTATTGTCATAATCAGACAATAACATTGATGCAACCATCTAGGGCTGATATAACTATCCATATATCTAGAGGCACCAAATCCAAAATTTGACAATTATTCTAGAACTGCATTAGTATCAGAACAAACTAAGTACTTCTCTTCTTTGTCATTTTTATATCTAGCCTAGTTCTACTTTTCATATTTAGACTATCTTAGCATAATAATTTCAATGTATGTTTATATGTAAGTTTAGAATTTGATCAGCTTGTTATAGATCCGATTATCACCCTTGTGCCAATTCATTTATATATTCTTAACCCTAAGCTTAAGTTGAAATATATCCCCCAAACATTTCATTTTAGAGTTAAACAATTCTAATCATTATGAAACTTTATCAATTATTGATATAAAGTGTACAAATAATTGACCTTCTATTTAGTATAAAAATATTTTATTTTCATTGAGAACATCTAAATAAATTTCATTTAGTGAATTGAAGAGAACGAGACAACTTTACAAGTGAAATAACCATATACATTTTTGAAAAGGACATATGTAGATGTAATAATAACACATATACATGACAGTGATCATGGACACTTGATCATGAAATGAGTTTAAAATGGTTAGCCTACTCCCCTAATGAGCATTTCTAGAGAAAATGATTGAATAATGCTAGGGTTTGTGATATACCAGGGTTTTCAAAGAATGATAACAATGATGGCTTAGAGAAAAATGGTGGTAACGATGGAGTTAGCATTGGGAGTTCTAACGAGTGCATATGGAAATAGAGAGGGAAGAAGGTCTCATCATATTTTCCTAAAGGCTTATTGATCACTAAAGATATGAATGCAAATGTTGAAAATGATGAGCACACTATTACAGATGACAACAATGGAACCCATGGAAGGCTTAACAGGATTATAGAGAGTTCTGAGATTGATGGTCTACAATGTCATACACTATGATCTATGCAAAATTTAAGCTAGTATTTTAGGTGGATATAAGAATGTAGTTCTTATTGACATTTGAGTGTATGTGGCTTATAATAAAAAATATAATTCTTTCCATTGCTACGCAGATTTCTACAAAAACCAAATTATCTCTAACCTTGGCTACTTAGCATCTTTGAACTTGGTTCTTTGGATCTCCTTGAATGTTAGATATTCTTCTAAAGAGACTATTACTAAAGTTGTTAGTGTGTCACCCCATGAGTAACAACCCTCCCCTTCCCAGTCTATTAGTATTGACAATCCAAAAACTTCTATTCAAGATGGCACTAGTTTCTCTATGGGTGATGTACTTGTGGCTTTTTTGGTT
The DNA here is from genome assembly GCA_037957365.1 of Torreya grandis. Taxonomy (NCBI): domain Eukaryota; kingdom Viridiplantae; phylum Streptophyta; class Pinopsida; order Cupressales; family Taxaceae; genus Torreya; species Torreya grandis. Next base: position 469,371 of record JARHVA010004412.1, on the reverse strand, counting down.
AAGACCCTTGTTCTTAAAATTTCAAATATCTTATTTATATGGATAAATATTTTGGTTGCGAGTCTATAGTTGGAAAATTTGTGGGATGTAAGCTTCCTCTTATAGAGCTTATCATCTGGTAAAAAATAATTTGGAATAATGTCATTGAGCCTCCCTTCTCCTTGTTGAATAATGGTTTTTTCTTAATTATCTTACGGTTTACTCATAGTAAATATTTTATCTGGTATTTTGGGCCTTGGTTCTATGGCAAATAGAAAGTATTTTTAATCCCTTCGACCCCCTTCTTTAATCCTTCAATGGATAAAATTACAAAAGTTCCTATGTCATTCAAGTTATACCACCTTCCACTAGTTATGAGAAATCCAAATCAAATCAAATTGTTTACCAATGAGGTAGGATCCTATGTCAAATTAGATGGAGATTCATCAAGTAGTAGGTTTGTGAGAGCGTGTGTCTTGGTGGAACTCTACAAGCCTCTTTTTCATTCAGTGAAGATCGTATCTTCTCTCGGTTTCTAGACTCAGTGTCTCAACTCTGAGGGACTCCCCTTTAAATGCCTTCTTTGCAATTGAATTGAGAATCAAATTTCAAAACTATCCTTCAAATTTCCATCCCATGTAAATTTGGAGAAAGTAGGATGGCTATCATGATGTTGATTTCGTGTGGTGTAATCACGAGATATTATTTTGAGAGAATTCATCTTCCACTCCAAGTGTTGGATCATCTACTATTTGACAGATGGTGTCTCCTTCTCCCCTCCCTCCTAGTGGAAGAAGCCTCAACAAGAGGTTCATGTTGATAGGGAGTAGATTGAAGGGTTTGAAATTGATATTGGTGGTTATATTTAGGAGACTTTATTCAACACTAATTTAATTCCTACTAATATTACCATATCCAAACCTAATTGCAGCGCTACAACCAAGCATAAAGGTTGAATGATAGAGGTAGAGCATTTGAGGATGGATGCAACATATTTGATTGATGAGGGTTCATAGTGGATGCTGGGGTATCTTCTCTCTTGAAGAGGGAGAATATTACTTTCTACTCATGGATAGGTCCACCTTTCTAGTTTTTTATACTAGTGTCTAATTCTTTAACTAGTTAATGTGTTTTTGGGCTCTGTGTGTTTTACATTTTTAAGTTGTAATGACCTTCTTTATATTTCTTGTTTTTGTCTCCTTTTTGATTATTTTGTCTCTCTCAACTCTCTTTATTGTTATGGTTCTCCTAATTTATTGAGTATAATTTCCAAATAAAACTCCCACATTTAATATTAATATAATAATACATAAAGGTAGATTATGCCCCCTATCCTTTGCAATGAGGAGTACATTAAATAGTTGACGAGTTTGGTGGGTTCCTTTGTCAAATTGGATGATAGCTTCAAGGGAAGAAGATTAGCAAGGGTGTGTGCTTTCATTGATTTGTCCAAGCCTCTTTTTAACTCTGCCAAGGTAGATTCTCCTAGAGGCTTGTGGCTTCAATTTGTTAACTACAAAGGCTTTCCTTTCAGAGGTTTTCGATGCGATTAACTTGGTCATCATATTGTTGCTTGTTCAGATAGGTCTCTTTGAGGTGTCTGAGAGTTTGGAGGAAAAAGGAGGGTCCTTTTGACAAAGATTTTACCTGACATAATCATGATGTGTTTTATGCCTAACAGATGGAGTCTTAGACCTCTCTCTTTCAGAATAATTTGACTTTGTCTCTTGAGAAGGTGGTGGCAGATGAGAGGCCTTCTTCTGAGGAGTTACTTTCACTTCCCCCTGATCAAGGTGGCAATTTAGATGGGAAGTTGTTGGAGGCTCGTTTGCAAGATTGCTCACCAAAGTTTTGTAGTCCTCTTCATTTTACCTATGGGAAATAGAACACTGATCTTGGAGTATCGATGAGATGTAGAGGGCACATAACAGATGCAAAAAGATTGAGGCAAGAAGATGAAGAACTTATTCAGGATGGATGTCAGAAGACCCTAGATGATTTCCTTGCAAGGAGAAGTCTTATTCCTTCTTGTGGATGATCCTCGTCTCTTGGGTTTGTAAGCTTTCTTTGGTTTTTTTTTATTGGCTCTTTGGTGTTTTTTCCATAGTCTTCTCTGTTGTTTGATTCCTATTTCTTTGTTGTCAAGTTGTCTTTAGTGGGTTGTAGAGTGATTTCTTTGCACTGGCTTCTCTTGTTTTATTTGTCTTCGAGCTATATTTTTGTCAGTTGATTTCTAAGGGACTTGGCCTCCATTCGTGCCTCAATTTTGGTTTGGAGTTCTGGATTCTATAATGGCTTCCTCCTCTCCAGTTCATAACTCTAACTCAAAAACATTTTTCTAGTTCATAACACTAAATTTTGTAAAAATGTTTACCAAGAATTTTTAAAAATGATAATACTACATATACAATGAATGTGAACCTTAAACAACTAAATTAGTAGGAGGTACATAAAATTAGATGTTGAATGCCCATTTGAAAGTGTTTACTCATGCATTCAAAGATGATAACAACTTTATATTCCATACACAATAGGGTTCATTTTAGTGGGCCCTATAAAAAAATCCGTGGAGGTCCCTAGGCAAATCAGATTCACATTGGTGGCGAATTAGTTCAGAAGGCGTATAGATGCATAGGGAAATCATGCGATTCCACATGGTGAATGATGCATACAAATGTTGTAAGTATGTAGATGGACGCCTGCACAACACAATCAAACGTCATAATGCAACATGGTGTGGGTGGATGTCTGTATCTTTCAGGTCAATGACAGATGGTGTGGGTGGATGCCGCCAACATGTAGACAGTCGTCTACACAATATAAACTAATGCCAGCTACATGTTGACGTCAGATGGATGCCAAAAGTAAAAAAAAAGTGATTATGCATGTTATATTGGTTAATCTATTTTGTAAATTATGAGCCCTAATTTAATGAATAATATAATGAGAAATAATTTTTAAATAGTTTTTTAAAAAATTGATAGGTTTGAAAGAAGAATAATAATAAATTTATATAATTATAACTATAGTTTAATTATATTTTTTTTACCGCACACAATGTGTTGGGGTTTTTGGCACATCCCATCAAAATGTCCACATCATATCGACGAATGTTGGTGTGATACGGTGCATTGCTGGGAAGTACATAATAACCCCATCGCTGTGTGCTACTGCTCACAACACACCCATTTGAAGATCACATGTTAAGCTGTGTTTATAATGCCTCTCCCTTGGGAGAGGTTGAATGGCCATGCATGTGGGATAATTATCCTCCATGCATGGATGTTTCTAATGGCAGACGTCGAGAGATCACAGGGGTCTGTCGGTAGTTTGCAGGAATCCGTCGTTGAGGACGTTCGCTTGGTTGGACGTTGAAGACCACCGGGCCCCCACTAATCATGGGTGTCCACAGGCAGATCGCAAGTAGATGCCCATAATACGTTGACGAATGCCCTCAATATGTCATTTGCTGATAATCCATGGGTGATCGTTAGCTATCCGTGGGTGACCGCAGGGATATCACGAGTGGACGCCCACAATATGCAGGGAGCACCTACAATATATCGGTGGGAGTCCACAATATGCCAATGGGCACCTATAATATGTCGACGATGCTTGTAATATACTGGTCGAAGATGTCGTCGGTCTATGGTCATCTACTTGTTTCCTTCGGGGCTTCCGACGTCTATTAATAGCTCGTAGGCATTTGTCAGCACGTTGTGGACATCCATTGGTAGACATCCCGTGGGCACCCCCCTGATGTCTTCGGGTGTATGCCCACAGCGTGTCGGCATCCTCTCGTACTCTGTCGGCACCAGCGGGTAGAGTTTACATAGTGCACATAATCAGTTTACTATGCAGATTGTCGGCGTCCACCCGACTGTATATGGTGAATTCATCAAGTTGATTTTCGAGGTACCGATGAACTAAATTTATATGAGGAAATTTGTATTCAAATGTAGGCAAATCTCTCCTCAAAATTAACTTTGACCCCAAACATTTAGGCGTCGACCTCTCCACAAAAATCACCAAATACCGACTTCGAAAAATGAAATATTCATAAATTAACGAAAATTCACTGCGTAAATGGAAAAAAATACTTTACTTAATATTAATCAAAATAAATTATATTATTATATTTTGTACACTAAATAATGAGAAAAGTTTAGAAAGATGTAATTGCTTTTACATTCTATATAATATTGCCGTTACACTCCATAAAAACTGTTTTATGGAGTGTTACGTTTGTCACTATAACAGGGTTATGAAGTCATCATTCCTCTTGAATTCCAACATCTGGATGAGTAATCAGAGTGGCTGATGACCAAGAAACTTAAAAACAAATTAAAATTATCAGGTAATTTACGTGACCACCCATTTCTCAGATCTATCAATTCAAGTCAACTTCATATCCGTACAGCCAGAGGACTAGTAGATCGCTTAATTAGTCTCTGGGTGAGGACCAAAGTATTCAACATCATTTCCTTGGAAACCCATTACTTACGTTTTACAGTACTGGGCGATACCAAAGTCTTTAAGATCATTTCCTTGGAAACCCATCACTTTCGTTTAATCATTCCCTTGGCAACCATTAATCTCTTTAACATTTAAAGTCGGTATGATAAGTTTTTCTGTGGGTACTGGTCTAAGTCTTGTAGATTGCTTAAAATCATATACATATTGCAGAACATTACCCAGATGAGAAATCAATATTTGGGTACTGGTCACAAGTCTTCAAATCATTATGAGGATGTTATTTTGACTACCCATTTCTTCAAATTAAAATTAAAATAAGTCATCGTATATGGGTACTGGTCTTGTAGATTGCTTTCTGCAAATTAATGCACTGTTTTTGACTGAAAGACTGAAAGTGCTTATTCTTCCATTGTGAACAGCAAGAGATGGGAGTTTTATATGCATAAAACTGCCGAACGACAAGAGGGATATGAAGATTGCTTGGAGCAGATCAGATGTGAATGGACTCAGTGGGCTCAGTCAAACAAAACCCAAGTGCCAGATTCCAGGTTTGATTTTTTTTTTCTTTTCTGAAAAATCTTGAATATATTGGTAAACCAATAAACCAAGAAGGATATACTTTATGCCTAAAACAAACAACCAGGGTTTGGGAATTCTGAATATTTGGAGGCACACAGATCATTTTGTTACAGATTTCAGTTAAGTTAAACAAATGGTATAGGATAAATCTATGGAATAGTGTTCTACAAGAGTTTCTTTCAAATATGATAGATCCGTAAGGGCCCTGCATTTCTACTCTAAGCTGTAGATATGTCTTTTAGTTTTGGGGGCAAAACAGGAAAGAGTATGGTTAGTTGTTCCTTGGAGTCTGTATGCCTAATCTATGATCTGGTTTTGGAGCTGCTTATTATGTACAATCAATTGCTTTATTTCTCTATAGCACTCTCTATCAGTTCACCGAACTGGTTGTCTGGTTGTTAAGGACGGCACAAGGTAACTGTTTTTAGAGCAACTTCACCTGACACATTTCTGAGGGTGTCCCATTAGCATACTGGGGTGCTCCATGAGCTACAGTCATCATTTCTCTCTAGCATTCTTTATCGGTTCACCTTACTAGTTGTTTGTTTAGTATGAATATTTGTTGAGGAGAGCACATGGGTAAATTTCCTGGGGCAGTTCACCCGACACATTTTTTAGGATGTCACCTTACTAATGGTTTGTTTACATGGCATATTTGTTAAGAAGATTATAGGGGAAAAATTCCTAGACAGATAGAGAGATTTTAATAACATCCACAAAACTTAAGCAGTCTATAGGACTCCAATGACACAAAGCATTGCCAAAGGAGTTGGAAACTGCTGAAGATGAAAATAGTGGAACTTAGGTTCTAGTCAGAGTCTCTTCTGCTGCTTTTTGTCGAAGGTCCTATTGTTAATTTTGATCAGAAGTCCTCCAATTTTCTCAATTCTAGCCTCTTCAAGGAGGATAGACATTGAAACCCCCTGTCGTCTGCCCAATTATCTGCTTGAATCTCACCATATGTGTTGCAGTTCATGACATGGTACCACTCTGTTACTACCACACCTAAATAATAGACATATTCTCTCCTCCCATCTTTCCTTCAGGGTTTTCCATCTAGTAGTTTTGCACCTGAGTTGGTGTGAGCTAGTCCCTAGTTGGATTATGAACATTTTCCTTTTCCATTTGTATTTCGGTTATGTTAATTTGTGGGGTTAAATTTGGTGATGTGGTATTGCCTCTTCCTCATAAGTAACTCTGTTCACATGGTTGGTTTGAATTTTTCTCATATAATTTTATATTTGACATTTGAAATACAGACATTCATGCAAGTTGATGCCCTACCTATTTATCCATTTGTTGTTTTATTTCATTCAAGTTTTGTTTCTTCTGTTAAGCTCTTCTCCTGCTATTACTTGACACATTTTTTAGGATGTTCCATTAGCATATTGAAGCGCTCTACCACTAAGTTACTGTCCATACCATGTTATTTTCTATGGACCAAATAGGACTCAAACCTAGGACCTCCCATTAACATGCTGGGGTGCTCTACCACTAAACCGCCAGTCCATTAGTATAGTTTGTCATTCCAACAGCCTCTAAACCACATATTATTACAAAACAATGCATATTTTCTTCGTATAAATGCATATGACATTTCTGGTATTAATGGGCCTTTAAAACAAACTTGTACGAGTTTTTACATCAGCTCCACCTACTGCCATGGATCAATAATACCTGCATAAATCAATATTAATTACTGACACACAAGACATTTGCATCCTTAGAAATTTTCCACATAGACTTGTAACCCTCATTAGAAATTCACCCACTAACTCTATTGAATATGTTCCTATTTTCTTTTGAACAAAAAATTCCCTTTTCTGACATGGTGAGCGAGAAAAAATTCTACGTAGAAGGCTCTCCTAAGCTTCTTTCCAGAGACACAAGTTTGTATTGCATGAAAATTTTCTTCAATCCTCGAGTGATATGTCTCACTTCATCGACACATTGTTTAGATACGAATTTGACCCCTTCAAAGATTGTCAGGTTATTCAGTCGGCAATACATTGTTAGATTTAACATTTCAATGTACTATGAAAGTCAATAATTGTATATGGGTAATATGCTGCAGCGAAACACTCTGTTTCTGACTGAAAATGCATTCTGTGCCCTTTTGAACAGAAAGGAATTGGAACACAAAGCAGGTGAGGGACAAAAGGGATATGGAGACTGAATGACACAGATAAGATAAGCATGGAATCGATAGGCTCAGGTAAAAACGTAAAACCCTAGTGTGAGAATCCAGGTATGATTTTCAATTTGTATTGTTTGATTTCTTAAATGTAAAATGTAATGTTCTTTTATAGCTCATAAGAGACTCATGGAAGTTTTCGCTTCTGTATTCTAATCTAGCTTTACTTTTAGAGTCTTATTGACCTGTTATGATAATTTGTGGACATTAATTATCTTTCTTTTTAAAACAATTCTTTTAAATAAGATTTATCCTTACTCTGTTTTGAAGAGAGGGAACAGGGAAGAATATGGTTACTCGAGTCAATGGAGACTTTAGTTATGAAGCTTATAGTTTAATCTCTGCCTTTGTGCAATGCAATACAAAAATATAACTTTGGACTCGTTTTTTATTGAAACCTGTATTATATTAATAAAACAGAACATAATATAAGTACGACTAAAAAGATGGGTGGTATGGAAGCACACCCCAAAGTCACAACAAACTAGATAATCCTGGAATCAAAAAAACCATTACATCATGTTGAAATCAACAAAGCATAGAATAAAAAGAGGCCAATATTAAGCAACTGGAGCCACCAAACCTGCAGACTGAGTTATCTCCCCAACTTCTGCCATGAGGGGAGGAGGTGCCAGGGATGGTCCCACCGTCCTCTTGTTTGTTATCTTCTTCTTCTTCATTTTGATCACAGTGGGGGGAGATAACAAGATTCTATCTAGGAAACTTATCTTGCCCATCCCCACCCCGTAGGGCAAACCCAACATGACTAGTATTGGGCGATGGTTGACCTCCAAAATCCACCATAGGGAGAGAAGCCTCACCTAGTTGGAGGAGGGGGAAAATCAAAGCAACTCTAAGACTTGCGGTGGCCACGACTCCTTGCTCAACGACTTCCACTCCAATCCTGGTCCCTACTATGCCCACTCTATTGAGGACCCTTCACTGGAACTCTACTGATAGTGCAAGGAAAGTATTTTCATTTTTTGTCTTTCCATAGCATTGAAAAGAATTTCAATGAGGAAAGTATGCCAAATTTGCTTTAACTTTGTAGGTGGGGTCATTGAGTCCCCAAGCAGGATGAGGTGCCAAGAGAAAGGTTCAGGCCTACAGGGTTGGAAGAATGAGTGAATCCAATTTCAGGGATCTTGAGCCCTAACATAAAATAATAAAATGTGCTTAAGGGACTCAGATTGACGACAAGTTGAACCTCTGGGAGGAGCAATCCCCATGTGAAGCAATCTATCACCCACAAGGAGGCCTTAATAATGCAAGAATAGGAAAAAATTGCTTTATTGGGCTCAACAACAATAACCTCGATAGTCATAAATCTCCTAGTCTAGATAAAAGCTAGACTATTAAGATGCCAATGCTTGTTAAGCATCTCCCAAGGAGAGGTGGTCGGGGAGAGCCATTGATAACCAAGTTGCAATTTGTCAACAAAATGACTATTAACAAGTTGATTGTGAAGAGTCATGGGTAGGGAAATGCCTTTGACAAGCCCTCTGCTAGTACAGTCTTTTAACAAGTAACCAAACCCATCAACGACAAGCACATAGAGGAAGGAGTAAGAGGGCACCCCTGTCTAATAGAGAAAAACAACCCAAAGCTCTCAGATTTATGGCCATTGATAGTGATGCAAGCAAAAGCATATTGAAAAAGGGTTTTCACAAAGAGAATGAACTTGGGCCAAACCTGAAATCTTGAAGCATGGTTAGGATAAAGGACCATTCAATCCTATCATAGGCCTTCTCAAAGTCAATTTTGATGAATAAAACTTTATACTTAGAGGTACGAGCCCATTCCATGCTTTCCCAGACAGCTAGGATGTTATCCAAGATGTACTTCCATCTAATAAAACCAATTTGTTCTGATTGAATGATTAGGGGAAGCAAATATCGAATCCCGAGGGCTAGGGCTTTATCAATAATCTTGTAAGAAACATTTTGAAGAGTAATAGACCGCCAATGGGAATTGGCTTCAAGAACCCCCGATCTTGGGAATGAACTAGATGTTACCTTTGTTGATAAGTTGGCATAGAAAAACTTGGGCAAGAGCTTCCAGATGAACTTTATGCAAATCAAGGCTGACACACTTCCAAAGAGATTGATACAATTCAAAAGCAAACCCATGAACCCCAGAGGCCTTCTCCTGAGCCATAACCATTCCCGCTTGATGCAACTTTTTGATGGAAAGGAATTGGTCACATGCAAGCTTTCGAGTGGGAGAAATTTTGCATGGGACCACAACTAGGCATGTTTGCAAAGCCACCTTTTGAGCAGCTGAGGATTAGATAATCCATCCAAAATCTCAAGTCGGATGGGGGGATAGATTCCAAACCCTCTTAATGCAAGCAAGAGTTTGCGAATGTTTGAGATGAGAAGTATTAAAGTAGAATTGATTATTAAAAACTTCGGTAGGAGTAGTCCATTCCATTGTAAATTAGATGGGTTGGTGATTAGAGAGGACACCTGAAATAACACTCATAAGCCGATCAAATTTATGGTCAATCGAGAAAATATTCTAGTTTGAGCGGAGGGGTTGATCAAGCCTTTTCAGCACTCCCTCAACTCCTTGGTGAAAATTACACCAAGTGAACAAAGCTTTAGGTGAAGAGTTCCTATGATGATGGTTCGGGTCAAACAACCCAAGTTTGTTACACAAATAAAATTAGGCTTCTCTCTCACCAAAACACCATCACATCAGAAGGATCCCTTCTTTGCCCTCGGCAAATTCAATCATGTTAAAATCCCTACAGATAATCTAGTGGGCCATGGGGAGGGAATTTGATAGCCATCTCCAAAGAGTTGTCCTTTCAATGACATCATTGGAAACATAAAGACTGACAATACTGAGGATTTGCCCATCAAACTTGAAAACCGTCCAAATAACATGGTTAGATGGGTCCACTCCCCATTCAATCACACAAGATGCATAATGTGGAGCGATCAAGGTGATTAAGCCACCGCATCCCACCTCATGTATAGACATATCACAAGTATCATTGGGCCAGATGATGTTTACTACCATGTCCAATTCCATATCGGTAATTTTAACTCCTTATAGACACAATATATGCATATATGAAAACTTTTGATAGTTGTCCTGCACTAAAAACTTGTGTAGTGGGTTTGTTAATATGCGTACATTCCATGAGAACACATTCATTGAAAACTATGAAGGTTCATGGATTCGGCCTTCGGGCCCTCTAGCACCACAAAATGGTTTCTAAAAAAGGTGTGTTGTTTACTTATGAAAAAATCCCCAAATTCAATAGACTACCTCTCAAGCTGAGCAAACTCTTTATGCTCTACTGTCTCTTTGGATGGTGAGCTCGAGTTAGCCATTACAGGGCAATATTTAATCATGTGGTCTGAGGCCTGGAAACAAAAGCATGCATCAGGAAGGTTGATGTAAATAACCCTCTGAGTGAAGTGTTGGTAACCTATCTTGATATCAATGGTCTCCTATAGGTCTTGAGAGAGGTCCACTTCCACACAAACCCTTCATTGGGGATAGGCGACAAAGAAATGGTCCGTCTCAAAACATAGAAACCATCCTATGGGTTTAACCATTTGCTCCAGCAAGGGCCAAAAAGGAATGGGTAGGCTAGGAAATTCAATCCAGATAGGGACATTGAGTTTAGTTTTATCTAAATTGACAAACTCCCAGATCCATAGTAAGAAGACTAGCAAAGAACTTCTCACATAAATTGGGTCATATTTGTGGATGATGGCACAATGTTATGATTTTTCAACCCTGAAGAGGAAAAACCCCTTAGTCAAGTTTTGAATTCCTACCATCATTTTTCCATGAGGTGCCTAATTAGATTGAACCTAGTTTCAAATCATGGATTTGGCTGAGACTCGACCCACAAGGTAGTTGATAAAGGTGTCCCTGTCTAGCCAGTGGCAAGCAATATCAAAAGCAAGTAAATCAAGCAAAACATCAAGCTAAGAATCCTGAGAAGTGGGTACATTACCTCATGATAACTTTGGGAATAAACTTGTGTGCTTGCTTCGACGCCATGGTTACTTTCTCCCAGTTGAACTGCATCAAATCTCGCAAGCTCTTGAGGAGAGCCCATTAAATGAGAAAAGAACCACCCAAAGGGCGACAACCCAATAAGTGAAAGTAATAAATGCAACTAACATCCTCCCATAGAGCCAAAAATATGGTGGCTGTAAGATATGCAAGGGAAAAAAACCCTAATCAAGGTCAAACATGACAAGATCTCTAGTTTCTTCCCTCTTCCTTCACTATCAACTTTGGACTCTTTCAATCTTGATTGTTTGCATAAACATTAATTATTAAAAATCTAAACCTTTGCATTCTTAGAAACTTAACACAAACTTATAATCCTCACGATAAATCCATTCATTAATTGTATCAAATCTATATGTATATTCTCCTTGAACAAAAAATGGATTTTGTGACATCCAAAATGACCAAGAAAGTTATAAATGATGATGGTTGCAACTTTTTTAAACTTACTTTTAAGTTGAATTACTTTGCATGACCCATCAAAGTATATCTATTTAGATTAAAGATTATTTCTACCTTTCTTAAACTTTTTAATAAAATTTTCAAGTTTTGTCCATGTTTTTTGTTATTAAAATATTTGATATTTATATTACTTTATAATAAGAGTTTATAGAAAAAAATAGGTAAAAAGAAATCACACACCCCAAGTATCACACCCCAAAAAAGACACATGCATCATATGAGGACTATAAACAAAGAGTCCCTTAAAGTGATTATGACAAAGTTAACCCTAGAGTTTTACAATCATACAAAAAATAAATCACCCTTTAGAAAAGGGTATAATCTTTGAAAACTTACAAGGGCTTGCATATAACCATCACACAACAAAAGCAAAGGGAAGGTCAAGTTACACAAGTGGAAACACTAGATCCTAGTGGAAGGGATCATGTTCACCACCTTGTCAAATGTCCTTTAGGTTAGTATCTGAGATAAGATCCCAACTAGTGCTTGATACTCCTTTGATCCATATGTAGCTTCCATTAGATGTATACTTCTCCTATGCACGCGTGCACTACATAAATCTCACTTTGGAGTCATGTTCGCACTCTCATGCAACAAAGTTGCGCTCACTTGCATTCTTGCACACCATTATCACACTCACTCGTAGTTTTATGCAACACACTCACACTTGCTCGTAGTGCTATGCACTACATTCAATTTGATCATAATCCTGTGCACATACTTCTACATCAAACACATCACCATTTATGTCCGTATACACTTGCCTCATTCCAATAAATCCACATGTCAGCTTACTCTGACTGTGTGACCTGCCAAGTGGCACCTTTCAGCTTGGAACGTGTCAATAGCTCATTGCCATGCAATTGAAAGTTTAACTGTTGCTCAACAAGGAAGATGACACGACTCATAACCATATCCTTTATAATCGATCACAATTATAACTGCCTCTTTTACTCAGTATAAATATGCATCATACACATCTGGCTAAGGGTTGATGCCATATGCAATTGAAGTAATAGTTAACATGCACTATTTATCTACTCTATCATTCACAACTTGTATTGTTCAACCTAGGCAAACCAGAGGAAAGTGTTTACCCCTTATGGCTACAAGGTTTGACCTCCTAGCCTTATTGTAAACACATGCACTATGTATCTATTCTAACATTTGCAACTTGTATTATTCAACCTAGGCAAACTAGGCGTTTATCCCTTATGGCTATATGGGTCTGCCCTCCTAGCCTTATTGTTAACATTATACATCGTTGTATTTCCCTATTTTCTCATATTGAATAGAAGTTGCATTTCTGCAAGTATAAATACTTTCGCTCCATTGAATGTATGTTGTTTGTTCTGTCTTGAACTCCAACGTGCATTCAATCATATAAATATGAGTTATCTCTAACAAGAGTTGTCCATCATAGAGCAGAACTAGGATTGCTCCACCCCACATAGTCTCATAGAATTGAGGAACTTTGTTGGAGTCATAAACTTCTACCATAGGTTTATCCTTAGTTTTTCACACCTCTCTTGGCCACTCAACTAAATGACATGCATGAAAGCCAAGTTTGAATGGACTCATGTGTAACAACGTGCTTTTGAAGCACTCAAGTAATGCCTCTGTGCAGTGCATGTACTCGCAATGCCCAATATTGCACACTCCTTCAAACTTCACACCAATGCATTAAACTATGCACTCAACACAATACTCATGCAACATGTACATTTGGTCACGTATCATTCAGATACCTTTAGTGACATGGTGCAAAAGGTACTCCACCTATGAAAATGAATTATATGTTATTATGCAAGAAATTAAACAATGACATTACTACATCTTGGGGAAGGAGATAATTTTTCATTCCAATCATAAGCCACATTAGTTCCTATAAATAAAAAATAAGCTGGAGAACGTGCACCACATGAAATGAATGGCTTACCTATAGCAATTTCATCTCATGATTGAGCACAAGAAAGGAAAGGATAAAAGGGCAACAAATTGCCTTGGTCTATCTTCAATTCACGTGTTCATCACTGTGTTGAACAAGCGTAGACACAACTTCACAGATTGGGTATCTCTCTACTTAACTAATCGGCGCTTCACAGAAACTTACATCGGCATTGTGCAAGGTAAATAAGTTCAAGATTCTACTTGTTCGACCAACTTCTCTATAAGCTTGGGCATCTTTGTGTTCCTAATGGCGCACCTCACCAAAGATTCATCTAGAAGGCGCACAAGACTAAGACCTTAGGACATTTCAATATGACAAAGACTTTGGTTGCATTGTAGTCACACTTCTACTGGACACACACAAACATAGATGTGGAACACCACATCAAGTCTTGCATTCATTATTGATTTCCAAGCCCACAAACAAGAAGCTAAGACTTTACACACTTTTACTGGTCCCCTCTAGATCATGGGAATCTATTAGCATGGATTTCATGATTGGACTCCCTATGACCAAATGCTAGCATGATGTTATGTTTGTCGTAGTGGATAGGTTTTCAAAGATGGCTATCATGGTTGCTTTCAAGAAGGACATTGATGCATTTGGCACCATGCAAGCCTTCTTCAACCATGTTTGGGTTCACTTTAGACTCATAACACCCATCATATATGATCGATATTCATGTTTTGTGAGTCATTTCTAGGAATTGTGGGACTTGATGGGAATGCAATTATATTCATCAACAACCTTTCATCCACAGATAGATGGGTAAATGAAAGTTTTTAGTCGAACACTTGTTCATTTTATTCGAATGTAAAACCATGCACATGCTCTCTCTCTCTTGGGATGAAAATCTCTTGTACATTCAACATGCCTACAATAAATCATTTCATGGATCTATAAGGCATAGTCCATTACAAACATGTCTTGGGTTTTAGCCTACGACACCTCTAGACATCTCCTATTGTGCACTAGATGACACTAAATCATGCACAAAGGAATGAGAAGCAGACAAAGCCAATAAGTTCTTATGCCACACAATATATTCATCAACTGGTTCAATAGATCCTTTGTTGCATCCAAGCAAAATACAAGGAGTGCCATGACACACATCGCACACCTCATGCATTCTGAGTTGGCAACGAAGTCTAGTTGTACCTTAAAAAGGAGCACTTCAAAGGCCCACATGAGAAGATCAAGCCTCTACATTATGATCCTTACATTATTATATGTGCAACTGGTGAGAACACATTCGTGTTTGATCTGCCTTCATACTTGGGCATGCCCACAGTCTTCAATGTGGAGCTCCTTCACCCTTACACACCTCTACTTCTTGAGCCAGAAGTGACAAAACATCCCTCTAATTTTGATCCTAAATGTTTGCACCATGTAGATAAGGACTAGATCATTGAAGTGATAGATACACGCACCTACCATGGCACATATCCGCTCTTTCGAGGGGTCAAGGTTGGGCAATATGTTGATCAAGCTAAGTGGTACAATTCATAGCAACTTCATGTATAGTTTTTGTAGCTACACAAGGACCATTATTCTTCAAGAAAGGGTGAATGATCCATATGCAACTTCTTTGTTACGTACACTTCTCTTGTGCTTGCCTACACCATATCCATACATATCATTTTGGAGTCCTTTTTGCACTCCTATACAACACACTTGTTCTTGCTCACAATCATGCGCACCATTATCACACTCATTCATAATTCCACACTGCACACTTGTGCTTACTCACAGTCTTGCACACTACACTTGCACTGGTTCATAGTATCACACTTGATTGTAGTCTTGCACACATACTTCTGCACCAAACGCGTCACTTTTTGTGCACACATACACTTTCTTAATTCCAGTACGTCCACATATCAACTTGCTCTGACCATGTGACCTGCCAAATGGTGCCTTTTAGCCTATAACATGTCAACAATTCATCACCATACAACTGTAAATTTAATTGTCATTCAATAGGGAAGACAACATGACTCACAACAACTAATGTCACAATGCCTCCTGTGCGCGCGCTCTCTCCATATTTGAAATCGGCTGGTGAGATTTTGGCGGCCGGCGCGGCTGTGGCTGCTGTAACGGGTGGGGTTTTTTCGGCTAGCGAGGGGAGGGATTTGAATGCCCCTAAAGCGACTTCCTCTGCTGGGGGAGGAAATATTTCGGCTTTGCGGTCTGCCTATGCTCCTGGTTTAGGGTATGACCCTGGGGGAAGAACTTTCGCGAATGTGGCGGCCTTCGAAGCGGATCTACATGACGCTGCGCCTCATGCATCACTTGGGCCATCCCGTGTAATGCCAGTAAGTGCCTTAAAACCCACTAGGGTAACTCTAGATCCTGAAACAGTTGATGAAATCTTCGAACGGGTAGAAGATTTTTCCTCTCATGTTGCTATTTTTCGTTTCCGTGGTTTCTGGCCCTCTCTCGCCGATCTACATGGCTGGATCTCTAAGACCTGGTTGCCACTTATTGAAGACAATGTTGAAATCTTCCCATGCGTTAAAGGTTTCTTTATTGCTTTCTTCCAAAGATCCGAGGACAGGAGGATAATCTTGTGCAACAGTAACTTTTTATGGCAGGGTAAATATCCTCTCATGGCCAAACGGTGGCATATGGATTTTAATCCTCTTACGGAAACCTTTAACAAGTTCCCTATCTGGGTTCGGCTCCCAAATCTACCAATACATCTTTGGCATGAATTGGTTTTTAAAACCATTGGAAATGCTATAGGATATTTTTTATTTGTGGATGAAAATACTTCGGATTGTTACCATTCGACTTGCGCACGCTTAATGGTTGAGGTGGATGTTTCTAAGGGTCTTCCTGAGGCGATCTGTCTGGATTCCCCAAGGGGTACATGGACACAAATGTTGGATTTTGAGGGTTTACCTTTTCGGTGCAAAAAGTGCTACCTGACGGGTCATATTGCTGCTCGTTGTATGGCTGGGAAATCAAAATCCAGACGACCACCTTCTTGGTGGTCTGAGGTTTCCTCCGAACATTACATGGCTAAACAACCAGTGGAAGCTCCGGCTGATTCCGAGAATGAAGATAGTATCCATTCCGAGCCGATGGGTGAGGAGGATTCGTTGGTGAAAGATTCTATTGAAGATCATGTGGAGAATGGGATTAGTGATCCTTCTGAGCCAGTTGTTGAGGAGGCTTTGGTCTCTCCCCCTGTTTTGGAGGAACTTCCTAGGAGCCAGACTTTGGCTGGTTTTCATAAGGATTTTGCTGAGGCATCTGTGTCCCCTGGGCTTCATGGATCACTGTCTTCAGAGACATGGATGGCAGAGGCAGCTAAGGTAGAGGATGGATGGACAGCAGTTAAGAGGAAGAAGTCTAAGCCTTTGGTCCCCCCTCTAGATATGAATCTTCGATCGTGTAAAAAATAATAATTAAAACCTCTTTTGTATGGGAGGTTTGTAGGGTGCTGATCCTGTCTGTTGACGGTCCGTTCCGTGTTTTGTTAGCTGTTACTTCTGGTCTTTTTTGTTGTTTTCATGTTCTTGTTTAACCTGGTTTTGCTTTTGCTGGTTTCGGGTTTCTTTTTAGAAACCCGGTTGTGCTTTAAGGTTTATCTCTTTTCTGATGTAATGGGTTTCGGGGCCCCTTCAAAACCTGCTTTTACCTTAATCTAAAACATGACTCACAACTGTCACCTTTTTAATCAGAAACAGTTGCAATTGCCTCTTGTACTCTATGTATAAAAATGTATCATACACATCTAACTAGGGGTCAATGCCATACACAATTGAAGTGATAGATATCATGTTTTGTGTATCTACTATGTCATTATTCACAACTTGTATTGTTCAGTCTATGCAAACCAAAGGAAGTGTTTACCCCTTCTGGCTATAGAAGCCTACCCTCCTAGCCTTACTATAATCATTGTATAATTTTATATTTCCCTATTCGCTCAAATTGAATAGAAGTTGCATTTATGCAAGTATAAATACTTCTGCTCCATTAAATGTATGTATTTTGTTCTATCTTGAAATCTTCCGTGCATTCACTCATATAAATGTGAGTTATCTCTCACAACGATTTTCCCTCGCATGCCTGAACTTGGGCCTCCGTAGTGAGGATCATCCTTAGTAGCTTCCTCCCTTAAAAATTGATGTAGGAGCATCCAATCACATGTAATTTTGTATCAACAAAAAATATTAGTTAGCTAATAATAAATTACAATTAAGTCTTTTGTTATTTGATGTTTTGTTGTACGTTTACAAGTGTCAAACTTCTTATTTGAGTCACTGAATGTTCTGTTTATTTCCGCATTGGCTTAGGGTTAAAAGTGCTAAGGGGTTCTTTACACAATTTGTTTTCTTATTGCAAATGCTTTATGGTAAGCTGTTGTAAGTCTTTCTTTAGTGTTTGCTTCAATTAGCTGCACAACTTCAATAGACTTATTTTTGGACCTTGATTCTTAGGATTCTTCTTTCGCACCGCATAAAACTTAACGCTGGTCATTTGGACACTTTGAGATGATAAATGGAAAGTTGTTTGTTTGGATAAGGTTTACTATTATCTTCAGGATTGGTGAAGGGGCCCATGATGTGTTATGATGCATCGAGTAATGTCGTAATGCAACATGTTATCTTGTGATATTTTACCACCACATTTAATTATTATTAGTGGGTTGTTGATCATTATTACAACTTGGGTGGATTGTATATCTATATAAACACATCATCTTCATTTGAAAAGGGCATTTGATTTTAAATTGGGAAAGTAGTATAGAGTGTGGTTACAATGAGTATTGCAGTTATATCAGTGTGTAGGTTTGGTAAAGACTATAATAATTGAGTTATGGGAACCACATTGCAATGTTGGATTGTTATTTGAAACCCTATGGGCTTTTGTAAGGTTGTTTGTGATTGGATTATAAGGTTGTTTATTGGCGATCAATTTAATATTGTGTAATATCTCTTTGATGCTATAAAACTAAGTAGTTGTATTTTTGTTGTGTAATTGTGGGTTGCATAGTAGAAGACATCTCTTTTTGAAACCCCTAACCACAACAATATCATCTAGTATCAGAGCAAGGAAAATAACTTTGGTTTTGAGAGATCGATGCTTGTATTCTCCATTCAATTTGAAAGTGGGTAGACAATAAATGAGTATGTAAGAGAGATCTGCGTAGGATTGTAAGTGGCACACCAATAGATCTTAGGGTGTGAAACTGGTGCGATCTGTGTATGCTTCCAAATGGTGTAATAGTAAATCTATAGCGTTATGTTCTCCATCTTATTGGGTGGCTAGAGAATCGAGAATTGAGAAAAGTGGATAAGCTACGTACGGATACAAAAAGACACAATAATGAGTTTAAGGTATGCACAAGGATAGTGTGCAAGAGATGGAATATGAATATGTAGCCCTGTTGGTTGCGCTGAAGATTGTGTTATATGATATAGAAGCTGATGTGAAAGAGGAGAGTAAACGGATGTGGATCACATTGCATGTTACAAAGATGAAGAGGAGGAAGGTTCCTTGGAACAAGTGAACCTTAGAATAAATTTAAGAAGCTTTAGTAGAGAAGAGAACAACATTGTGTTTTTTGAAAGACAAGGAGGTAAAATATGTGCAAGTGAGCACACATAATGCGAATGTTGAGTAAGGGGATCTTCCAATAGTGGATGATGAGGTAGTTATGAAGAGCACAAATGTAGTGGATACAAGGGGTGCAAGTGAGGTGGTTGGTTATGACAACATTGTAAGAAGTCTTTGTGTGGAATCTACTAACATGGTTCTTCCACTTTTCAGCTGCATATTCTGCACACCATTCATACTACCTAACATTCCTATTTCTTGGAGTAAATTTTAATTCTTGTGATGGCTTCTTTGACATATAAATAGTCTCCTTGTTTTGAGTTAATGTTGTTTTCAACATCTATTTGATTCTTTGATTTTTTTGAGATATATTGTACTCTATTGAATTATAAAGTGTGATGATGGGTTTGCTTTTTACTTTTATGAGTGTCTTGTTTTGTGTACCCTTTACTATTTTAGATGTCAGTGTCTCCAAGAACCACTAAGGCCACCCTCTTGGAGAGACCACTTATGTATTATTCGACACCTTAACAATTAGTTCATCTCCTTTTAGTGAGCATTTTCTAGCATTCGTAGCTACTGTTATTATTCGGTGTTTGAGTATTAAATTCTAATCACATATTTTTTCATCCACTCCATCCATTCAACCTTAGGAGAGGGCTGTGTGTGTATAAATATTATTTCTTTGGGTGTTAAGTTCCCCTTACACCTACTTTAGGCAATTGATAACATATTTGGGTGTTGAGTGTCTCTTGCACCTACTTTTGGTAGTTGATGAAAATTTTGGGTGTTGATCATCTCTTGCGCCTATTTGGGTAATGACTTGCACTCCATATATTGCAGTCTGAGTTTTTTGAGAGACATTTATTCAGTCTCTCATTTTTTCTAGGTTTTTGATTAGTTTTGTCTCTGAGTGAGCCTTATATAGAGTATTAGTTTTTATTTAACTTAGCAGTTGTAATGTATTGATGTCTATTTATTCTAATAAGATGGATAGATTACCATACAAATACTTAGTATTTCACTGTGTATTTATATATGGGTACGTGATGATACTTTTGTATAATTTCTATAAATTTTAAATGAATAGTGCATGCATACAAACTAAGTTGATTGCAATTTATATATGTAAGTGTGCAACTTAGAACTCAAAAGTGTATACCACACATGAGTAAAATTAACAAGTTCATCAAGGTTAAGACCCAAGTTAATCTTAGCATCAAGATTATTACTCTAACATGTCCTCTTAATATTAACTTGGGAAGAAGAAAAAACTCAAAAAATAGGTCTTGACAACAAAGGTCTAATCAGGGATCCATGTACAAATGCACAGTGACTTACTATGTTTTCTTCTGACAATCAATCTATCTTACTGAAATACATGGATGTCGATTTACTGTAACTTCCAAGTTAAATAAGAATTGATATTCTATACGTGGCTCATTCAAAGAAAATAATAATCACATAACCTGGAAAAATTGAGAGACAAAACAAAGGTCTCTAAAAAAATCAGATTGCAATAAATAAGATAAAAGCTATCCCTAAAATAAGTGCAAGTGATGTTCAACACTCTATTCCATCAACTGTCAGAAGTAGGTATAAGAGACACTCAACACCAAAATGTGACATCAACTACCAAAAGTAAGTGTAAGTGATGCTCAACACCCAAAGATCGCATTGACTGTCACAAATAAGTGTAATTGATGATCAACACCCAAAGATGTCATCAATTGCTAGAAGTATGTGTAATGCATGCTCAACACTCAAAGAAACAATATTTGTACACACCCTCCCATGATGTTGAATGGATGGAATAGATAATTTTTTTTGTATGAGTAGTCTGAATCCACTACCCAAATATCGAATAATGATAGTAGCTAATAATTCCCGAAAATACTTATTAAAAAGAAATGAACTGTCAAGTTGTCAAAGAATACAAAAAAATATCTCTTAAAGAGGGACGACCCTAGTGATGGGAGACACTAATAACTGAAATACTATAATGTGCATAAAACAAGACACACACACACACATGAAGATAGACTATCTTGTAAAAAAAAAAACCTCGATGACACTTTATAATTCAATGCAAGTACAATATATTCTACAAATACCAAATAATTGAACATATATTGGAAACATTATAAATAACTCACCACAAGAAGCACTCAATTTGTTGAAGAAGCCATCACAAAACTTGAAATTTACTCCAAAAAAGAATAGTGCTAGGCAGTATGAATGATGTGCAAAATGTGCAGATTTTGAGATTTGGATATGGAGATAACCACCAAGAATCTAAGGTTCTAATGGGAACATTCCCTAAAAAAAGATCAAAATTAATAAGAACAAAATGTATTTTTATGAATGATGCAAAAATATAATGAGAGAACTTTCATGTGTAACAATAATTATAATGAATAAATTGGTTTCAAATGAACTTAAAAATGAGTATTTATGAAAATACCACTCACCAACCACTCATAAAGATGGGATAAGATTATGACAAGTGTTATAATCATATGAGGCGAGACATAAAACAAAAAACCCTAAGTAAACTTAAATGAAAGGGGTGTGAAAGGGACCCAAGAGTGGAATCAGTTGGAAGAATGACATTATTCATACCAACACCCCCTTAAGTACAATTTATGGGGGACAAAAATGCAAAGATGCAAACATGGGTTCCAACAATAAGATTTGATGAGGTACCCATGCACAAAATGATTCACTTTGTCATATCCAAAAATTATCCCAAAACCCATGATTTTTTTGTTAATTTATCTCAATGATGCTTACTTATTGACTACAATTGTTTGGTGGATAAACTATTGTGTGATTTTCTAAATTTTATCAAAGTAGTGTGACACACAATTATACAGAGAATTAGGTAATTTATTTAACTCAACTATTTTCCAACACAAAGCTTCTTTAGAAAGTGGAATGCAAACACAAATATAATGAGGTCATGATCTAAGGTGGTTTCATAAGTTGTTTACTCAAGTAAGGGGGATAAACTCTAATAATAAGGTACGAAGATTAAATGGTCAATTATAATTATAATTTATTTATTTAAAATATCACAAACAATTATTTACGCATAACCTGATCAACACTCTTGAGGGAAATGAAGCGAGCCAGAACAATAATCACTTAACACAGGGTTACCACTTTAAGGCTCACTAAAGGAGTCTCATCTAACACTAGACAACTCTACTCTCAAGGCATTTAAGACAGAAAATAACTAAATTTAAGGTGAAATGGTTGACAACAACCACACGATGATAAAAATCAAAATTTATTTAAGTAATATAACACATTAAGTTAACCTAGATAATATTGTACAAGTTCAACCCAAAGGATGATGATAAAGCACCCCTAACATAGCCAAAGAACCTAAACCTAGTGCCCCCATCACAACTTGGGCAACCTACATATTAATTTATGGAATCAACATCCAATGTAATTCTCCTTTCACTTGTGATGGCCTCATCCACGAGACATCATCACCGAGATCAAGTTGACACTCTAAGACAACAAATGACCTAATACGCCTCTTAGACGAGCTTTTATAAGCTCTAAACATCCAAAACATGATGATACCACAATATTTGTACATTCACACAATGTGAAACATCTAGACAACTCAAGTATGTGTGCTTACCCAAACATTAAAACATAATAACACAACCAAGAGTCCAACGTGACCATGATCCCATGTTCTAGTGATCCAACAAAACCAAGACTCTGCAATTTTTATTAAATGTTGCCCAAAGAAATTTTGTCCCTTGAACGGATCTCTAAAAGTGTCCAAAGTTAAAACGAGATAGAATAAACCCACTTACAAAAGATTCATCAAGGTTATTACCTAACAACACCAATACATTTGGACATACCACATGGTTAGAAACTAACAATATACATATATGTGAAGGATAAGTAATATAGTTCACGCTAAAACAAATGCTTTAAGGGTTAGATGTTTGAGCACGCATTCTAAGAACACTATAATGTTAGTTGTCAATTGCTTACACTAGGTAACATCATAGGGGTTAGTTTTATAAACATGTTTTCCAAGAACACACTCAGTTAGTTGATGACACCCCCACAAAGGGGCATCATAAAGGTTAATTTACTAAGCACACATCCACTCCTTTAGATGTCTACATATCTACAGAGATCTCATCACATGCAAAATAAGGGTTGGTTGTAGTTCACCAATTTCTAAATGAGCGTTATATTTAATGTGAGGCACCTGACCTTCACCTAAATAGTTACATGACTAAAGCTTAACATAGTTACCCCTTGCAGGTAATACTATGATCATTAGTTGGCCCAAGCACATCTTGGCACAATTATAAATTACAAGAACATCCAAACATGTGAGAAGTATGTGCGTAAATAAATCTAAGTTCAAGTACCGAAACCAAGACTCAAACCAAGGATACACTCCAAAACTACTTCAAGTGTGCCTCATCGCAGGTCTACCTAATGGCAACTAAACTCAAACATATATACCTGCATTTATGGGCCAAAATTTGAACCAAGGTAACAAGTATAAAAAGGTAAAAATTAGTGAAGGGTAGTCATGAACCAAATTATAAATGCTAAAATACACTAAAACAACCATCACAACAAAAGACCCTTCTAAATGAGGCAAAACACTCTAATTTTCACACTAATAATCAGGTACAAAAGTACCTCTAGTTTAAATCCAATAGAAGAGGATAAATTTTCATTTGCATGGAAAGCAATTTTCTATGTTATAAATATTACGTTTAAGGCAATAAAATTTCTTTATTGTGAGAAAGATGACAATTTAGTCTACTATTTCACGGTGGCTTTAACTACTTTGAAAAATGGTCACATAAAGTTTTATATAAATTGATTTTGGAATCTTCTTAGAAAAATAGTAAAACTAACAATAAGATTTATTTTATTAATTTAATGATAATTTAAAGCTATTAGAATTTGACTGCAGCTTTCGGATTTTAAAAATATCATTTCTAGGTATTTTAACTACGTCAATTCCAAATTGACTTCAAAGGCTAAAATAAGAGTAAATTTTATCACCACAAAAGTGCCTCAGGAAATGGCCCCAAAAGATAGTCTTTGAGGAAGTCAAAATTTATTCGTTGGTTGTTGCCATTGTTAGTGTAGGTGTTTATTTTCCTTGGATTTTGCTATTTAGAGTATTCCTACACAAATGGTTATTCATACACTTGAGTTAGCTTGTTTAGGTGTATTTAGACACAAGGAATTACTCTTTCTCATTATCATTGGCTAGTGGATGTTACTCATTGATTAATCATTTCAGAATTAGGAGTCACATACCTATTCTAGACCTTTGTAATCATTCATGGAAGAGTTACACATTACTCTCCAATTTGTACATCCTTTAGGTGAGCTATTTTATATTGGAGTGTGTTGGATGACAATCTCTTACATATTGCTCTCTTTAGATTTTTCTCTTTCACAAATCCATTGGCGTTCTTTGTTCCAATCACTCAATCTTGGTACAATCCATGACATGGTATTAAAGCACTGGTCTGGTAATGGGAATGTCTGATTATTTGGTGTGTTTATGTTGCTATAAGTCTTAAGTTTTATTATGTATTTTTGTCACGTCCTACACCAGTGGTTTTGTTATCCTTCATCTTTGCCTTGGATTGGTTGTGAATATCCTGCACAGTTTACAAACTTTTTTTTGAGACTTGACACTGCTCAGCCCGGATCGAACCTACATCAGTCCCAACATCTTGGGCACTCGAATGCTCACTTGGAGAAAATGAGGACCATGTTTTGAAATCTTTTATGTCACCTCGAGAAAACATATTCTATGTTTATTTAGATATACATAGACCTTTATAGAGGACGTCTGGTTGAAGAACTAAGTTATCTTGCACTATTTCCCTTACTAGACACTATAAGGGTAGCTTTCAAATTAACAACTCAGTGCTCTTCTAATATTTTTGGATCTCACACAACGTAATGGTGCTAGGCCCAAATTAGTGAGGCTTGATTGAAAGCTCTCCCATATACACTCAAATCTGCCTATGGTGTTCAAGTGTCTCTCGGCCTAAGTACAACTAATGTAATGACCTAAACTTCTCAATTCTACCATTGTTAGAAAGGAAGGCCTGGGTGTCAAGCCATTTGCAAACCTGTGCTTAGAAAATGACTTCTTAAGCTCATCTAATCGTGCACTCTTCAATGGTAGTAGCAGTCTGCTAAACCCTACGCCATTCTATGCCATGAGCAAATCTTTTCTCAGTTTTCTTCTTCCTATGGTGGTGCTTCTCTCCAAAGCTAAGTCTTAAATTTCAATTATGCACTAAAAATTAGAAACAAGTTGTCTTTTAATTATTTTTTTAATATAGATTTTTTAAATTACCCTAAAAAAGGAATGTTTTCATTGTAAATACACATGTGGGTGGTAGGGTGATTGGTTAAGACTTTGTGTTGCTTTGAGAAAGGTCCCAGGTTTAAAACTTATTCCAATACTTGTATAAAAGGCTAGGTCTCCTCTTTTTTTTTAAATTATCAAAGAGCATTTGAATTTTGTGTTTTTTTAAAATAGACAATTTAAAAGACGAAAAATGAAATTTCTTTGTAACTTTTGATCGGTAAACTTGAAAGTAAGTACCATTTTCTTCAAAAGTGTATGATTTTTTCTGCTTGTTATATTAGAATGATTTATTTTATAAAACATATTAAAATTATAAAGTGCCAAATTGGGGGTTCATATTCTCTTGATTTGAGGGGTGTGCTCTTCTACTTGCACATTTAATTATGCAATATCCTTTCTTGTATCATAGATTGTTGGTCATTTCCACTACTTAATGCATTTAACTATTATGAATGGAAAAAAAAAATGTGCGAATGGATCTAAGAAAACAAGGCTTGTATAGGATAACTATGAATGAGGGAACTTAACCTGTAGTAGATACAGATAAAAATAAATGGTTTAATATATGTGATCAAGCACATGGTTATCTTAGTTTGTCTATTTTTAATAACTTACGTTTTCACTTTGAATCTACTAAAACACCCAATGAAGTATGGACCACATTGGAAAAACTCTTTGGGAAACTTGATGTGATGAGTGGTCATAAACTAGAGAATGAGCTCACCAGTTTGTGCCTAGATGAGTTTGACACACAACATGATTTATTCACCAAGTTTAAATCTCTAAGGTTGTAATTAAAAGAATGTGTTATATATAAGAAAGATGATCAACTCATTTTGTCAATTCTTTCCAAATTGGGTCCAAATTACTCTGTGTTTGTATCCACTTTCCTTGCCGCAAAAACTATTGAGACTACATAAAAGATTATTTCTTTAGATAACTTTATTGTCAATTTGACTCGAGAGGATGATAAATTGATATAAATGGGCACAATGAAGTCCTAAAAACCTCATGCACTATCTACTAGGCATGTGAAAAAGAAGGCTTCAAACAATGAAGAAAAGAAACATAACAAAAATGATCAATAAAAGGATAAAAAACCCTCCCATCTCCAAATCAACCAATGAGACCTCCTTTTCCAGTGTTAAGCCTAATAAATAGAGGATCAAGTGTGGGTATTACAAGGGCAAGCATGATAAAAAATATATTTGAAGAAACAACTTGACCACTTAATAAGCCTTATTGAGAAAAATAATATAGGTGTTCCTGAGTCTATCAAACCATCTTCATCAACCCCAGAATCCTCCAAGACAAATGATAATGGTAAAGAAAAGGTAAAAGAAAAAGGTCAGAAGAAAGTGAAAGGCAGGGCTTTAGTTGTAGTTGTACCTTCGACTCCTACATGGCTCATTGACTTTAGAGCATCACATCACATGTCTTCGTCACAGATTGAGTTCACTTCCTTGGGACCATGTGACATGTCCTCTATTCACTTGGGTGATGACACTTCTACACATGTTTTTGGGAGAGGGTCTGATGAAGTAATGGAGGAACATTCAAACATTCAATAATGCTCTATTTTTCCCTCACTTTCAACTAATCTTCTATCGGTTTATCATATTACTCACCTTGGTTTAGGCATACAAGTTGAGTTCACTCTAGATTTAATGTATGTCAGATAGTTGCATAGTGATACTATATTGGTAGTGAGATTGATCAATCATCAAACTCAACTGTATACCTTCTCACACTCTGTCCCTAACTTCCCTTCAGATTCTTTTTCATTAGACTCACCTGGACTTGATGACATTTCTGAGCCTGAACTCATAAACGATATTGAGGACTCTTCATCTAGCACATATAACTATGGATTTGATGAGGACACACCTCCACCATCTTCTTGTCATCTTCTAGATATTGAGAAGTTATTTATTGAGTCACTTACTTTTGGTCCACTTCAAACATTATAGGGAGTAGGTACATTGATTCAAGACTCATCAGACATCGGGCAATCTTCTACATAGTTACATGATATTCCATATTCTTTCTTTGCCTTTGCATTAGATACACCATCATTGTATGGTACAATTAGCTTATTATTATACATGAGGATCATATTTCCTTGTATAGGGACCAAAACTTGGTTGGAGATCCATTAGTCACTTAATAGACACATTCACTATTTCAGGGTGATACACTCTTCACTGCATATACTATTGAACCACAATCACTCTAGAGAGCTCATTTGTAGGATACAACATTGCTACATGAAGTTGTAGCTTCTAGTGGGGGGTTTTATCCCTTTTTTCTTCTTTTCTTTAGGGGGCGGGGGGCCGGGCAGCTAGAGGCGCAGGGGCGGCGTGAGGGGAGGAGAGCTTTTTCCTATAAGTTTTCTCCCTTTCTCCACTTTATGAGGGTTATTTTGTATATGGGCACCTCATTAGGCCTTATTGTCAGGACCCTTTTTTTATACTCACCTAAACTATACTTACGGGTGGTGGAGAGGGGGGAGGGAAGATGTTAGTGTAGATATTTATTTTCCTTGTATTTTATTATTTAGATTATTCCTACAATCATGATTACTCTTATGCTTGAGTTAGCTTGTTTAGGTGTATTTAAACATAGGGAGTTACTCTTTTTCATTATCATAGACTAGTGGATGTTACTATTTGATTGGTCATTTTAGACTTAGGGGTTATATACCTATTGTAGGCTTTTATAATCATTCATGGAAGAGTTACACATTACTCTCATATTTATACATCTTTTGGGTGAGCTATTCTATATCGAAATGTGTTGGACGACAATCTCTTATACGTCAAACAAATGCTATAGCTAAGTCAAGTATAAGAACACATAACTTTCTTAGACATCTAAATAAATAATGAAATAAATGCTATAGCCAAGTCAAGAATAAGAGCATAAATCTGCTTATACCTTTTAAGAAGAATTCTACTTAGACCTTCCAAAATCAATATAACAAGTGCTTTAGCTAAATCTTATATGAAACCACCTTATTTGGTGGGTGCGAGGATGGTTCAAGACTTGACCTCACAAGTTGGTTCATCATGCATTCTAGCTATATTCCAAGCCACTTCTTCCTCATGTACACAATAAACATACAATGCTCACATCACGACATTCACGAAACCAACATTCAAATAGAAAAGTGAAAACATCACCATAAAATAACACTAATTAAATTAAATGCCAAATACAGAATGGCCTTAAAGAGATATTTCAAAAGAGATACTAAATACTAATAAATCATCCAATTTGTAATAAAGTGAAATCTAAATGGTCACAATAGAAAAAACTAAAATTCTAATTTAAGTAATTCAAAACTAATGAAATATCTTCATTAAAAAAAGATTAGATTCAAGAGAGATAAAAGTGATGGTTTCGAAAAACAACTTAAAATGACAACTAATTCAAAAAAAATTTGGGCACAAAAATCTCGCAAAAAGTTTACATTATGGCACTATATGGTTAAGAAAGCCATCCGAGGAGAGAAAAAATAAGTATAATCCTCAATTAATTTTTGGAGGTAAGAAAAACATCACTCTACATAGGTCTCCCAATAGGTTCACAAGGTTGTATCAGGTATAAGTTATGAAGGTTGTTCTTTTGAAAATCACTTAGGGGTGGGTGCAAGAACACATCATTCATAAAACGACCATTATGCACAAATAACCCATGGTGTCTAAAGCACTCATGGTGACACATGAAATAATTAGGGGGTTACCTCGTGCAAAGGAGAAAAGAGGATTTTCATTTTATGAGAAACACTACTTCCTAACCCATAACCTAGTTCATACTAATATAAACATAGTTATGCTTCACTCTTAAACCCTATACTTGCATCAATATCCAAATATTAGAGCAACGATGCAAGGTTACATAACACAACACATTACTACATAATGACAATTTCAATTATACATTATATGTTTTCATGGGTGAGTGTTTCTTTACACAACATTTACACATGAGGTTTATGCACAAGAAACATCACCACCATATTTACATTCACAAAATTATGACTTAACTCAATAACACAATAGTATTTACACCACAACATACACATCACAATTACACAACAATGTTATTTACATAGAGGTGATCCACTGTTTACAAGGTTTGTTATATGTACAATGATGCTAGAGTTTACACAATAAGTCATAATTATGCATGTATATAAATGATTATAAAAGTTAAGGGTACACATGTTTGGTTTGAAATACATTGTTTACATTGGTTTACAACTACAACACAATATGATAACATAATTTTACTGGTGACACACAAGGATATAGGTAGCCTCATCAATCCAACCGATGTACATATGTCATATCAATGACATTGATGATAACACTATATAACTTCTACTATCAAGAAAAAACAATAAGTGGACATTCTATAGTTAGCACCCAGTGCTATAATAGTATCTCATGAAAATATGCATGTTTCTATGTCTGATCAGTTAGGAATCATAACTACTATAGTACCTATATAGAAAGAAGTCTTCTCTGACCAAATTAGAAGTACATGATTTGTTTTCTCTTTGTTATGAAAGATAACCAAACCAACCATACTAATATTTATAGATTTCATAGTGTTGAACCTAGGCTCTGATACTAAAATGTCATGCCTAAAAATTTTGTCCCAAAACTTATGATTTTTTTGGTTAGCTTATTTCAATAATGCTTAATTATTAACTACAATTTCTTAGTGGATAAACTATTATGTGATTTTCTAAATGTTATCAAAGTAATGTGACACATAATTCTATAGAGAATTAGGTAAATTATTTATTTAAAGGATCACAAAAAATTATTCACGCATATTTCAGTCAACACTTTTGAGCGAAATGAAGTGAACTAGAACAATAATCACTTAACACAACGTTACCACTTTAAGGCTCATCGAGGGAGTGTGCCATCTAACACTATACAACTTTACTCTTAAGGCACACAAGACAAGAAAAATAACCAAATTTAAGGTGAAATGGTTGACAATCCAGAAAACCACGTACAAGCGCAATACAAAGGATGACAACAAACCACCCATAACCTAACCTAAGAATTAGCCCTAATGTCCTCACCACAGCTTGGACAACCTACATATCTACTCCATAGAATCAGGGCCCAATGTAGTTTTCATTCACTTGTGATAGCTTCCTCTACATGACACCATCACCGAGATCATATTGGCACTCTAAGTTAACAAATGATTTAATACACCACTCAAACAAGCTTCTATAAGCTCTAGACATCTAAACCATGATGAAACCATAATCTTAACACACACAATGTAGAACATTTGAACAACTCAAGTATGCATGCTTACCTAAACTTTAAAACACAATAACATAATTAAGAGTCCAACGTGACCAAGAACCCATGTTCCAGTGCTCCAATGAGACCAAGACTGTAATTTTTGATTTACACTACTTGGAGAAGTTTCGTTCCTCAATGAGTCTCTAAAAGTGTTCAAGGTTAAAATGAGATAGAACAAATTCATTTACATTTAGACATAACAGATAGTTAGAAACTAACAATATATAGATACACGAAGAAAAATGTAATATAATTCATGGTAAAATAAGCATTCTAAGGGTTAGATGTTTAAGCATATGCTCCAAGAACACCCTAAGGTTAGTTGTCAATTGCTCACACTAGGGAACATCCTAGGGGTTAGTTTTATAAACATGTTCTCCAAGAACATCCTTAAGTTAATTGATAACACCCACACAAATGGGCATCCTAAGGGTTAGTTTGCTAAGCTTTCATCCACTCTCTAAACTGCCTACATATATGTGGTGATCCCATCACACACAAAACTTAATAACCCAACATCCTCAACAATAAATTAAAACACATAATTGTCAATTTATATTTTTATGGAAAAAAATAAGAGTGTTTTTTAAAATGCCAATAATGGTGGGCTACATGCTAAGGCAACAAAGTCTACAATGGTTGTTGGTAGTTGGGGGTGGTGGCGGTGATTAAGTCAACAAAATTAGTTTAAAAATATGAATATCTATCATTTTAATAAAATCATACAAATGTCAAAACTAAAGCTTCATGCACGTAAACAAGATAAATGCCAATGTTAAAATGAATGATGATGTTTTGCAACACACTAGATAGGTCAAACATACGCTGAGGTGGCAATTACACGTTGAACTAAAGGGCCAATTTGGTTGAAGCACGCCATTGCAGGGTTGGGTGGTGATAAGATGGGTGGATGATGGTTGGGAGTTGGTTAGAGGTTGAGGGTGAAAGACATGAGGAAACCTGGAGGATGGGACAATAAAGTCACTGGTGAGGATA
The DNA here is from genome assembly GCA_037957365.1 of Torreya grandis. Taxonomy (NCBI): domain Eukaryota; kingdom Viridiplantae; phylum Streptophyta; class Pinopsida; order Cupressales; family Taxaceae; genus Torreya; species Torreya grandis. Next base: position 437,380 of record JARHVA010004412.1, on the reverse strand, counting down.
CTGACAAAGTGTCGAATATGTGGCATGGGGAATGCAGAGAAGGGAGTAAGTGGAAGGTGAGCGTAGTGGGCTAGGAGGATGGTAGGTGGAGTGAGGCGAGTAGTGGGCTCGCTTGTAGAGTGGGCATAGCCCACAATTTATTTTAATAGAAAAAATAATAAAATAATTTTTTTAAGTGTTTTATTTTTAAAAAAATATATTAAATAAAATTAAAAAACTTTGCAATAAAATAAAATAAATAATAATGATTTCAAAAAAATATATAATAAAAAATAGAAAAAAAATACTTTCTATTTTTTTTAAAATTTAAAAATCACAAAATATATTAAAAAAAGTTAAAGGAAAAAGTCCCAAACTTAAAAAATTTCATAGCCTTTTACCTACCAATTATTATAATTGATCAGGGAATTCCAACATAATAGGAGCTCCATAAGTCTATTTTTCATGAAACAAAAATTGACTTCCATTAAATTGACCACTCGAAATGCATCCATGGGATTAGATTTGATTCAAAATACATAGATTATTTAGAAAATGTGCAATAATGTGCATTCTTGTTGGGCAGATTTGAAGCTCTACATGACCAATTTGAACGAAACGAAAGGTTGAGCCATTTTTCATTGCTGCAAAGAGCATACCAATAAAACATGATCTACTTGAAACTCTAAAAATCATAGTGTAAACTAATAATCGCAGAATATCCACAAATAAGCCATAAAGACTCATTTTCTTTCATTTTACACTACAATATAAATGAGCAACATGACAAAATAAAGGACTTAGTGAGGAGGCTTACATGGTTAACTCTAATGCTATGTAAAAATTAAAAATGCGATATCAATTTCACTAGGATCACCTTGACCTAAAACATCACTTCAAACTAATAAAAAAAATCAAGTATTACAAAGACAAATTTATAGAATCATATTCTCTGTTGTTATAATTACAATACCCACATCTTGCATCTATTTATAACATTTAAAAAAAATGTGGATCATATTTGACAATGTGAAAACAAATCAATTTATTAAATGAATAGTAAACACCATGTATTAAGTATTAACATTGGTTGTTAAATAAATAATGTATATATATCAACTAAGTTGACTAAAATTTAAACATGTGAATGTGCAATTTGGATGCACACCAATAATGTAGACGATAATTTAAATATACAATTATAATTTAATCATGTATGTAAATATCTAAATTATAGTTAAGTGTTTAAATTACAGTTAATTTAATTGGTATGCATCTAAGTTGTACACCCACATGTTTAAATTGTAGTCAACTTGGTTGGTATACCACTATTTATTTAACAACCAATGTTGACACTTAACACATAGTGATCACTATTCATTTGATAATTGATTTATGTTTACATTGTCAAATATAATTCACATATTTTTTTTCAAATGTTATAAATAAAGAGCAAGACGTATAAATTTTAATAACTATAAAAATAAAAAAGAACAATAAGAAAAATATGACTTTGTAAGTTGTTTTTACATACTTGAACTCTTCATCAGTGTAGAATGATGTTTTATTTCAGGTTGATCTTGGTGAAATTGGTACATCCACTTATTCAATTTATACATAGTATCAAAACTAACCCTGTAATTCTCCTTCTCACTAAGTCCATCTTGACATGTTACTCATTTATAGTAGCAGTATCAAAAAAAAGAAAATGAGTCATGACTTATTTTTGGTAATTCTATAATTTTGAGTTTACACTCTGATTATTATAATTTTAAATAGATCAAACCATATTGATATGCTCCTTACACTAGTGAAATGTGGTTCAACATTTCATTTTACTTAATCAGTCACTTGAAGCTTAAGATCTATTCAATAATTATGTGTATTGATGCACATTTTTAAGATAATCTACGTACACATTTTGAATCAAATGTAATTGTACAGATACATTTGAAACAATCAATTAGAAGGGGTTAACTTTTATTTTACAAAAAATAAACTTGTGATCCTTCCAATATGTTGAAAATGCTTGGTCAATTTTGACTGTCAGTGAGTAAAGACTTTGAACTTTTTTAAGTTGGAGGCTATTTGATTTAATGTTTTTAATAAATATTTTATTTTTTAAATTAAAAAAACAAAACAATTAGAGTTTTTTTATTTTATTTTATTTTTTGCTGTTTTTATTATATATAATTTTTAAAAAGTTTGATGTTTATTTTATTTAATTACAATTTTTCAATTTAATATAATTTTAAAAAATTCAAAATTAAAAAAGAGTTTATTTTTATACTTTTTATATTAAAAAATAAAATATAAATTACAGGGTCTGCGCTCTTTGTGATCGAGTCCACTGCTTACCTCACTCCACATAACATCTTTTCAGTGAACTCCGCTTACCTTCCACTTACTATCATCTCTGTGTTCCCCCGCTACATCTCACACTTAACATCCCAACCAATAACTCTATTGTTCCATCCTTCACTCTCAACCTTTAAACACTTCTAGACCACCCTTTACCCGATTGTCACCACCTACCTTTAAAATGACCTACTTCAACTAGCTCGGCATTTCATCTCACCTTGTAATTACCACTTCGACCTTTTACGACCCACCTAATGTGTTGCACAACATCATTCATTTTGATATTGAAATTTAATTTGTTTATGTACTTAAAGTGTAGCCTTTGAAATTTGTATGATTATATTAAAATGATGGACATGCACATTTTTGAAGCCTAGTTTGTTGATTTGACCACTAATACCACTCCCAATACCAACAATCATTGTAGACTTTGTTGCCTTAACACACTACCTATGTAACCCTTACAATTAACTTGTGGAGACAAGTAAAATCAGAAAGATAGTCCTCACTATAAAGACGTGATCATGTACCCATGTACAAATATACAGTGAAATACTAATGTTGTAATGGTAACTAATTTATTTTACCAAAATATATAGATGTCGAGTCGTCGTAACCACTAAGTCAAACATAAATTGATAATCTATACGAGAATCATTAATAAAAAAATATGGATCACATAACCTGAAAAAATGAGAGATAAAACAGTCTCTAAAAACATAATACTCTTGATGGAATGAAGATTATCACTGAAATATGTGTAAGGGATGCTCAACACCTAAAAATTCCATCAACACTCAAAGAAATAGTATCTGTACACCCCCCATAATGTTGAATATGTGGATTGGATGAAAAAATAAGAACGAGTGGTCTAAATCTACTACTCAAATATTGAATAATGACATTAGCCACAATGAACATGTCAATGAGTCTTGATTTGCTCGAAACTACAAAAAACATAGTGTAAACTCTAAATCTTAATATCACCATAAAGAAGCCATGATGACTCTCATTTTCTTCCTTTCAACACTACTATTTTAAATGAATAACATGACGAAATGAAAGACTTAGTGATAAAGATGGTTACGAGGTTAGTTATGATACTGTGTAAAATTTAAATATGAGGGTGCATCAATAACACCAAGATCACCTTAATCTAAAACATCCTTCCACACTATGAAAATTTAAGTATTGCAAAGATAAAATTACATAATCATATTCTCTATTATTGTTATTGCAATTGTTATAATGCCAACACCTTGTAATTTATTTATAACATTTGAGGGAGATGATTTTTATCATATTTGTCAATGTAAAAACAAAATCAATTGCTAAATAAATAGTGCATGCATACCAACCAAGTTGACTATAATTTGAACATGTTGGTATACAACGTAGAACTTCAAGTGTATATTGTTGATGGGCTTTTTGAAACAACCATCAACTGTAGGTTTTAAGGGCTTGTTAGGGTCCCTACAAGCCTTTCATAAAACGAGATTTGTGATAAATCTCTGCAAGGTCTCTTCTACTGGTCTAGGTGCACTGATCTTCACTTAATGACTTATTGTGACGATCTATTTCAAAGAGTCTGTGATGGTATTGAAGTATCTTAGCCATCATTTTGAATGTGGAGTTTGCTGTCATAAGTAATCAACAGATAAATTAAACATGAAAATATAGTTGTTTTAAAATGTGTTTATTACATATATGATTCAATAATGTAAAAATGATAATAAACAAGATCATGTAATCAAAATAAACATGTAATTGTAGATTATAACTCAAGATTTTTTGTACAAACTAAATAAACAAGATTCATAAAGAAAAATAAAAGAGAAAGGGAAAAAAGAGAAAATATATCATTCTAAAGTAAAATCCATCTTTTATGACTGCAAACATCCATTAAATTAAATCTTCATCTGGCTAGTGTATGTACAACCATCAATAAAATCAATGCAAGATCTTAAGAAAGGAGAACGTGAGAAGAAGCAATAACACCACCACCATGTTGCATGTACATGTAATGTTAACAAATATTTATAACTTTTATTGACTGATAATATTTTGAGTAGCACAATATTGGAATGACTACAATTTTTAGTGTAAATTTTATTAGCATAATAACAAGAGAACAAAGAGAGGGAGATATTCAATATAAATAATAAAAAAATGATTGACTCAATATTTATCCAAGGAGGAATGAAAAAGCCAATGCCTTGTGTATTCAAAATGTACTAATTTATAGCAAATAAAATCTCTAAAATAGAAGCCTCATGAAGTCTTCAAATCTAATTTTTTTTTCAACCACATTTTTATCTAAGTAAATGATAACTAAGCATTGTCTTACATGTCTTTTTTGGACCTATACCTACACCATACGATGTGTGATTTTTTAAATATTATTTGATCTCATTTGAGTCATAAATGACTCACATTGATAGCTAAATATTCTCTCTCACATGCAACCATTCTTAAATTATATTTTTAATTTGTTTTAAGAGACACTCATGTGGGTGGATATGAATATATGAGATAAAATGATATTTGTTAAAAATTAGTAAAAAATAGATCTTATAATATTTTTACTTATTTACATGGATGGTCTATGCACTCTATAATTACATTCAACTTAAATTAAAAATAATATTTTTTTAATAACTAACTAATAAAGTTATAAAATTGTCAAATTCACATTTACAACCCACTAATCCAATGGGGTTAGGTATGGATCTCAAAATGACATGAAAAACAAAATTTTTTTATCATTAACATTATTCAAGAAATAGTTTCAAGAAATTTTTTAATATTGTGGAATGTGGGCTTCCAAAATGATGTTGACTTTTTTCATCGAAATATATGGGTTCTCTTTTCTTTCAAAATATATCCATATCACTTTTAGAATTACTTTATTTTTACAATAAAAAATAAAAAATTATTAAAATTTAGTAATTAAAAGCTCTAAAACATAATTGTTAGTGATTATGTATCTTTTGATGTTGATTAGTAACATCAAAAAGATACAGTCACAATTGTTAGTGACTGTAATTAAAATCTTTAAGATATAATTTTAGTGTTTATTAGTAACAATAACAAAAGATATAGTCACTAAGAATTATGTTTTAGAGTTTTTAATTACTAAATTTTCATGAAATTTTATTTTTTATTACAAACATAAAGTGATTTGAAATGTGATATGGAGATATTTTGGATTAAAAAAAGAACTCATTTATTTAGATGAACGACGTCAACATATTTTAGAGACTCACAATCCATAATATTAAAATTTTAAATTTTTTTTAAGACTTTTTTAAATAGTGTTAATGATAAGAAAAATTTATTTTTCATGTCATTTTGGGGTTCATACCTAACTCCATTGGGTTAGTGGGTTGTAAATGTGATTTTGACCACTTTAGAGTTTTATTAACATATTTTATAAGAATTATTATTTTTAATTTATGTTGAATATAATCATGGAGTGCATGAACCATCCATGTGAGTAAGTGAAAATATTGTAAGGTCCACTCTCCACTAATTTTCAATAAATATAATTTCAACCTATATAATTCTACCCACCTACATGGGTGTCTCCCAAAATAAATTAAAAATATAATTTAAGAAGGGTTGCATATAAGAGAGAATATTTGGCCATCAATGTGGACTATTTATGACTTAAAAGATGTCAAAGAATATTTAAAAAATCACCTATCATATGGGCATAGGTATGGGTCCAAAAGTGACATGTGGAACAAGGCTTAGTTGTAATTCACTTGAAGAAAAATGTGGTTGAAGTTTTTTTTGATTTGAATACTCCATGAGGTTTCCATTTTATAGATTGTTTTTCTTATAAATTAATGCATTTTGGATGCATAAGGCACTAAATTTTTTCATTTTTCATTGGAGAAATATTGAGTTAGCAATTTTTTTTTTTAAATTTGTAGTGTAATTTTTTCATCTCTTTGTTCCACTGTTATTATGTTGGTAAAATCTACACCTGAAAGTTGTAGTCATTTCAACATTATGCTACTCAAAATATTATTAATTAATAGAAGTTGGTATTTGTTAGCATTTTTTATGCATGTAATATGGTGGTGGTTTTATTGTTTCTTTTTACTTTCTCTTTCTTTAGATCTTGAATAAAGAAAGAAAGATCTTGAATTTCTTATGCGTAGCCCTAGATTGGGAACTGTGCCTATTGAACACATTGAGATTTCCCTCATACCACCTAAGATGCCTCAAACTAATGAGAAACCTAATTCCATGGTGCATGATGATACCCATGCTGAGAATGAGCAACACGTTGATGAATTTATCATAGAGGAATATTTTGAAAATGAAAACCATGAATTTAATGAAACCAATGAACAAGAAAAATTGACCATGAGCAAGTGCAAGATATTACATTGTTTTGTGAGTGTATTTGTTAAAACCCCAAAGATATTAAATAAAAAAGTAAAAATCATAGATGACCAAGTAGGTCCATCTATTGATTAGGTTATTCTAGCTATGGGTCATCCCCATATACCAACAACCCTCCCCTTGAGCACATTACTACTTCATACTTCTATTGGGGGCATGAAATATGTATTTCAACATTTGTTTCTTGAAAACACTATTTTTACATCTACCATGGAATTACCAATTGTTTCAACTGAAATCCCAGTTTCAATGCCTATTACTACTCAAAGCATGTTCATTTCTCTTTTGATGACTACTTTATTTGTTCATCTAAACCTAAATGGATCTATAATTCAAACACTCTTCCAAGGTATAAAGATCTTGGAGGACAATGTTACAAACATTGAGCAAAAGGCTTTAAAGTCTCCTCATGTTATTAATTTCCAAGATGTGTTTCAAAACCCTCTTGCACTTGAGATATCTTTGCACTTTTTGTCAATTGGTTTTATTGCACCCAAGTTACCATTTTATAATGGCAAAGGTGATTCTGAGCAACATCTTCGATCTTTCTATGCGGTATGTCTTGATTATTCTTCCAATGATAGGCTTTAAAAATAAATTATTTCCAAGGAGCCTTAGGGACTATGCTTTGGGGTGGTTCTATGATTTACGTTTCTAATCCATAAAAACATTCCAACCTCTTGTAGATCAATTTTTAGTACACTTATCTATTAATATTATCGAAAAGATTTTCTATGCCCAAATTGTAAAAATCAAACAAAGAACCAATGAACCTATTAATGAATATGTCTTGAGGTACAAAATAATGTTGGCTAAAATGATCAATCGTATGACATATAAAGAACTTCAAGACATATTCAAACAAAGTTTGTTTGCTCCTTTACATGAGTCTATTTTCAAAAAGTTTAATTCCTTTGTTAACTTGTGCCATGTTGTTCAAGACTGTGAAATGACACTTATCTCATTAAACAAACTTAAGGAATGTAGCAAACACACCAAGTACATCTACATCCAATACCAAGTTTACAATAAAATCAAGTTATAAGGTAAAACCCCCTGAGCTTAAAAAGGAAACAACCACCATGGTTAATGCAATTTCACAACAATGTAATCATATTATTTTATCTAATGCATTGATGAGATAGTTCTCATGCTTACCTGAGTCGCCCACTTCATTACTCCTATAACTAGTAGAGTGTCATTGTATATCTCTTTTTCATCCTACACATGTTGATATGAGTCAGCGTCTATCCAAAGGATATGATGTGAATGCTTGTTATGATTATTACTAGGGACCAGAGCATTCTACAAACATATATTTTACCTTGAAGCATAAGATCTTAGACCTTATTGATGATCAAAATATTACATTTGATGATCCTCTGAAAGAATCAAGATCACAATTTGATGATCACAAAAAATAGAAGATATTTAACAATCATTTGCAAGACCATTCTAAGAAAGATGTAGAAGTGCAAATGGTATATAATGCACATCCTCTTCTATCAAACTATGAGCAATCACTTGACGGGATTATTGGTACCTATATGCAACATAAACCTACTATGGTTAAGAGATCTATTACTTTTGATGGCAGTGAGATTAAGGATAATGAGTCTGATCTTCATTCTTTATTCATTCGAGCATACTTTTATCACTAGCCTCTACGTAGTGTTATGATTGATAATGGTACAAGAAAGAATGTTTGTACCATGACATTACTTATGCACTTGGATTATACTCATCATTATTTACACCCTTCTACCATATCAATTAGAGCATTTGATGGGACCTCACATGAAGTTCTTGGTGAGATTGGCTTACCTTTATAGATGGGTCTTGCACATGCGATTACTAAATTTCATTTATATCTTTCATGGTTGTCTTCGATATGTTATTAGGATTCCCTTGGATACATACCTTTTGAATAGTACCTTCTATAATGCATAGATGTATTAAATACATTCATGCCAACCAGATAATTATAATTTTTAGAGTTTCATATGAACATTCCCTTGAACAAGATAAATTTATATCCAAACAGTTAATTATCAAGCCTACTAAGACTAATCCACAGTAAAAGGGTAAGAAACATGAAATCCCCTTTAATAGGTGGCCAATACTTGAGAGACCATTACATCAGAGATCTAATGTGGGTTCCACATAATTCTCATCTACTACACACTACATTTAGATATCCAAAGCACCTATACATGTTCCTATTACTGTTGTTCCAAATAAACTACAAAATACTTAACTATGGGTTCTACGAACCCCTATTACTACCCTTTTTACTTCATGACCAAAAAGTCCTATTTTACATATATAAAACATCCTAGATACTACAATGACAGATATTGCATCTATACATGCTCCTTGACATCATCACTAATTTATGACACTAGGTTCACAGTGAGGAGATATCTATGAGCATCATTTAGATGTGATCATAGGATAGTCTTTTTGAAAGATTTATCCAAGAAATGTTCATAAATTTGACAAGAAGTGCAAAAAATTAAATAAATAAGTTACCTCTTCAATGCAAGCCAAAATTGAGACAACGATTTTTGAAGTGGGAAAATCGAATGAATCGATAAAAAAATTCACGTGATAATATTAATAGACTTGCCAAAAACTTCTTTACATGAGAGCATAAAATAGAAGAATTAGAGAGAGCATAAGTTTCCTAGATGATGGAAAAGAAGAGAGGAGAAGTTCTTTTATAGAGCTAGAGGAATAATGAGAGTTACAAAAAACCCCATTAATGATCTTACAAGTCTCTTAAATGTGTGTGCCACTTGTGGTCTAATCCCTTACAACATAGGGTGTGTGCCAAGTGTAGGAATGGAGGTTACATGCAAGGAACTCCTCCTAAATCTTAGGTTGACTAAAGAGGTGAGTACCACCTCATGGAATTCAGATTTATGAGAATTTATAATTTCCGTAAATACAAATTGCACACAAATAAAAAAGAACTTAGGATAAGTAAAATTATCCTAAATAAAGGTTAATACTAACAAGATAAATTTATCTTCAAACAGTTAATTATCAAGCCTGCTAAGACTAATCCACAGTAAAAGGGTAAGCAATAGGAAATTTTCTTTACTAGGTGGCCAATACTTGAGAGGTCATTACATCAGAGATCCAATGTGGATTCCATAGAATTCTCATTTACTACACATCACATTTAGATATCTAGAGCACCTATACATGTTCCTATTACTGTTGTTCCAAAGAAACTACAAAATACTCAACTATGGGTTCTACGAACCCCTATTACTACCCTTTTTACTTCATGACCAAAAAGTCCTATTTTACATATATAAAACATCTTAGATACTACAATGATAGATATTGCATCTATACATGCTCCTTGACATCATCACTAATTTATGACACTAGGTTCATAGTGAGGAGATATCTATGAGCATCATTTAAATGCGATCATAGGATAGTCTTTTCCTATTTCAAAAATATCAAAAAAATTAAAAATATTAAAAAACCAAAAATATTTTTGACGTCTACATATTCTTTGGTTCCTTGACATCTGTGTTAGTTCCATGTTGCTAGAAAACATATCAGTTATTTCTACACGTGTTTCATGCTTCTATTTGAGTGTGATATAGGCATACACATATATATGATCCTTGCACTTATGGATGTTGGGACTTCCCTCTTATCACATCACCAAGACATTCAGGGCATCCACTTTCTTTGTCATGACACTTCCAGGTTATATCATTTTATGATAACTTTACTTTATCATGTTTGAGATAATATTTACTCACACATGCCTTTATGTATGCTTATATCTTCTACAATGTATTTGATATGCTATGTACTTGATGTTTTTTGCTAACACATTTGATCAATGGGCCAATATACTATATTTATGTTAGTTGCTTATACTTTTATTTATGCACTTCCTTGAGTGTCTTACCTTGTTATTTTCTTATCTTTTGAGCATTTAAATATGATCCATTATTTTTGGCTCTCGTGCCTTGGATTGTTTCTTTGACATTTAATATGTCATCACTTATTGTATGGATATTTCAATATATCATTCTTACTTTTGTAGACATTCAACCAAGTCATGTCCATTTGATTGTGTAGCATCTAAACATGGCCTTTATTTGTGGTCTCTTTGGACCATTGCATTTAGATTTGATTTTAAGTTCCCTTGCATGTGTGCTTGATTACTTTTTGAGTTTGTATTGTTACTATCTAAATGTTTCCTAATCTTTATCATATATATTAGGCCTTGATTTAATCACATTCTATGCATTTCAATGATACATTTACCCAGATGTGTTCTCTTATATGCTACATGGTTCATTCATAATTATATGGTTATCTTATCCTTTTGAGATGAGGTAACTACCAATTTTTATTCTTACCTCACTTCAAAGAGGGGGGGGCTGGGGCATATCAGTGGAGGTATGTCATAGAGGCATGACTTCCACACATTCACAGTTTCATATTCAACGAGTGCATGTCATAAGAGGCATGCCTTCCGCACATTCACAATTTCAGATTCAATTGGGGCATGTCATATAGGCATGACTTCCACATGTTCAATCTTAGATTCAATGGAGGCATATATTGAAAACATGTTCTCTACACTTACTTAACATTCAACATCTCCATATTATAGTGGGGACATGTTTTGAAAACATGTCCTCTACATTAACACTTATATCCATTTTTTAGTTTTAAATTATAATGGGGGCATGTTTTGGAAGCATGTTCTCTACACTTACATAATTTCAAATTAGTGAAATTACATAATTATATGATTGAGATACATATTTATGGAATAATTCTATACATTGGTACTATTTTTATACATAGATTTAGCATAAGACATATCTAAGGTGCATATTCTATATAATGTGTGTCTAATATTAAAAAATCAAATCAATTTTAGATTTAGAACACTTTCGGGGACTGTCACCACCCACCAAGTTGGACTTTTACAGACTATATTGAGTCAATCTATTATAGTAGTTGGTTTGCTTTTTGGTATAGTTAAAGTGATTAAATCACTCAATATTGCTAAGTTTTTAGTTGGACTTGATTATATTATCTAGACTCCTCAGTTTGATAGTGTGAGTTGACTTAGTTTACTCACTCACCAAGTTATAAGCATGACTGGGTTGCACTATTGACCTAGTCTCAACTGCCAGGTGGCAATCCACCTTTTCTCTAAGGTTAGGGGAATGGTCCCTCCTCTCTCTCTCTCTCTCCCCCCCCGGCCCCCCCCTTAGATACATGTTCTTTCTAAATTTATATTTGTTGTAATCTCAATTTCAATGATTCATAATGATACATCTTTCAAATGAAATTATCAAAAGGCAAGATGGTTGTATTGATACATGTGTACTTCTAAATATTTCTCTTTTCAAATTTCAATCATTTGAATACTTTCAATTTTAGATTATATGCATTGATTATATAATGTAACATGTTCTTGGTTACAAGGCAATTATCAACAAAACACTCAAATTGGACTCAGACAAAGACAATGTGTGTTATATAACCCATATATGCATTCATTTCTTTTAAACTAGTAATTTTATTACTAGATTAAAAATGGGCTAAATATAGATGATATTTATGAATTATATAGCACTTCAGTCTTGTACACTTGACAAACTCAGACCTTAGCTGTTTTTTTCAATTTTAGACCTTTCATATTTCTGCAAGTTTTGCATATACTCTTTCTTGTGCCCTTTGGCCTATCTCTTAGTTCAACCAATCTTATGTGATGACCCAATTCTTCTAATTTATTCAGAATGCTTAAAACCTACTTATCTTCCACCTCTGCAAGTTCTAGACATGTACCTATTTTTTGATTTCTAGACACTTGCATTTCAGTCAGATAAATATGTCAATAAATATATTCTTATTTGCACAAGTGTATAATGCCCTAAAGTCATTCAATTTACAAATGAAACATATCCTAATGGTCAGCTTAAGTGCTATTATGTGAGATATTCTCCAAAAGGATTGGTATAAATATAAGATCAACCATCATTCGTTCCTCACCTGGCATAGAACTAAATTCATACCAAAGAGCATTCAAAGAGAATTCAAGCAAGCAAAGCTTTTCTATATATTTTTATTTCCATATCAGTCGTAGGGACAATACATTTATAAGTCTGAAGTACTAAAGGAGCAACCCAAGAGATATATTTACCAAGTTAAAATCTAGGTCACTATTTTACTTATCATACATTACATGATTCACACACAATTCAACACATAGGGGAGAACTACATAAGTCTAAGGTCCTTTTCAGAGTATTGGCTATGTAGGCCATGCTTATTAACATAAAGTCTTTGGGGAAGCTCGACACCATGTGCGTATTAATCTATTTTCTATATAGGCACTATTAAGATGAAAAATAGGGTTTGACTATTTAACAAGGAGCGATAGTCCATGACCCAGATTTGAATGCACCAAAGCGAAGACGACAACGAATCCAAAAGAATCTAGGTGGTTACATTCTATTTCAATAGTTATTCTGTACTAGACACCTATATCCAATCCAGACACTAGCATCGATACAACCATCCCAGACTGATGCAAGTGTCTGTAGCTATAGAGGTACTTAATCTAGAATTGAGTCACTGTTACAAAATATTTTTCTAGTTTGATTCCTACTTGTTCTAGATCTATATCTGTATTAATATCAAAATCAAATATCTTATTTTCATTATTATTACAATATATAGCATAGTTGTACTTTCCATTTTAATATATCTTAGTATAATAAATTCAATATATGTTCTATCTGAGTTTTACAATTAATTAACTTGTTATAGATCTATTTATCATCCTTGTATTTATTTGTTTCTATATTCTTAACCATATCTACTCATATTGGGATCTTTATCCAATTTAAGGTTAAACATTAGTATCCTCTTTCTTTTTTTAAGGATATATGCTTTCTTGAGTATCTCTTTTCTTAGTTTTTAAATCATTAACACATCTATTTGACCATTATTAATCATATCAATTAGATCAATTATATTAACATGAACTTAACCTTTATCGTTAACTTTTATTCTAGAAGTACATGCTCTATTTGGATAATTTGGCTTATAGTGTCATTTCTTTCTACATTCATTGCATATAATTTTAAACATTTTTTTTCTTGTACCTCTATCTCTTTCTTGGGAGTGTTGGGAGCCTATATGATTTTGTTCAGTAAGGTTTATAACCGGTTGACCCATTTTATTAATTAAATAACCAAACTCACTTGATTTAAGATGAGAGAGAGAAGTGATTATTGGTAACAGTTATTGATGCATATGCTAAAGGTGTTAGCATGACCTCAATTGTGATAGCAATCTATTTTTAGCTCCTCGTGTTTTTTTTTTTACTTCTATCAATGTCGTTTGCTTGCTCAAGGTTTGTCATCTGAATGCACTTCATGCATTGCCTAATATTCAACTTCATCCCTTAGATTGAGTGTTTACACAATAATTTTTCCACATTGATTATTAGGCCTTCTACCATTTTTTTTGGATTAGAGTATCCAACATCATTCTCAGCTCCAAAACACATGCATGCTAGTCTTGAATCTTATCTTTTTATCCTTAAGAAATATTTATGATGTCTATCATGAGATATGAACATTTCTACTATGCACCAAATTCTTAAAAAAAACTATAATGAATCAAATTCCATGAATTATTAACATTATCATCTAATGTCTCAAAACATCTGAGTGTTAAACCATCTAAAAATGTATGAATATTTTTTTACCCATTTTCCCCTTTTTATTAGCCCATTTTAAATAGAAAATATTTTGAGTTCATGAACAAAGGAAAGAGAACTTTCTTTGGATTGGGCTTAAAAAAAATGCATTTTACTAATCCTCCTCTATCAGAGATAATTGTGCCTTACTAAAATTAATTTACCACAACTTGTAATTTAATCTAATAAAACACCATTTAAGTACTTAACAATATAATTTCTATGGTAAAATAATCATATCAAATTACTGAACCGCAAGTAGAAAAAGATATGACTTTATTTTTTAATTTTTTAAATTTATTTTTGTTTTGTTTTACAACAGTGATGAATACAACAATGACTACTGTAAAAACTAGAATGACCATATTAAAAATTGAACTTTGATAAACACTATTCAATGTAAAAATTGAAATGGCTACAATAAAAATCAAATGCACTATAGTAAATAATTTCCATAGTAAAAATTAAAATGCTCACAATAAAAATTAAAATTACTATGGTGAAAACTATGAATGATTAAAATAACACTACCATAGTAATAGTAGACTAATTACAAGAGACTCTTCTTCACGATAATAAAAAAGGTTATTGCAACAGTAAATGCTTATTAACTTGTAATGTTTTTTGAAAGCTATTGCCACCAAAGAATGGTCTCGAAAATAGAACCAAAATGTCAACGTTGTTTGACATTCGAGAAATATTTCACCGGAAACTATGTGTTATGATGGTATTAAAAATGCGCAACTTTGGTTGAGGTGGTGTGAATTTGAAAATAACTCAACAAAAAAAAATATAGATAATATGAAAATAACATAATTACTTTACATAATAATGAAATAAAAATAAGAATTGTATTAATAAAACTGTGTATGTTATAATCTCAACCAAAATGTGGAGTTGGTTTCCTCTGAGAGTTACCACTTCTACATGGACTCTATTCACTCGCCCTTCTGACAATCATTTTGGGAGAAACTTCATGTTTACACAACCAAATAATTTCCTTAAATTATTATTTTAAAGACTATTGAGATTTTATAACCCTATTTTTGTGTCTCCTTATGTGTGTGTGTGAAGTATGCATCATTTTTATAAATTCTCAAAGTCTTCACCACTTTATTCCAAAATAAGATAAGAAATCCCCTATAATCAATTAAAATACATATTTCAACTCACATATTTACACATATAATTATACCTTAGAATATAATTATATATTGACATATAATTACTAACTAATAAAAACTTCTCACAAAATTTGTACGTAGTCACATTTTCCTAGACTTTATCCTAATAATGGATTAAATATTCTGAAAGATATGACATTATTCAAATATAATTTTATTTGTTTGAGACCATCTTGACCTTAATGATCTACTTACTATGAAAATAATAATTTTACATTACTATCAATTAGATGTGGATGAGTTAGTAAAGTGGCATGGTTGTTTAAAGTCTCACTTAGGTTCAAATCTCATTAAGGTATATGAGGCTAGATGTGGTCATTATTGGTTTTCTTGGGCTAGTTGTGGCCATTGTTGGTATTTTTGGGTTAGTTGTGGCCGTTGTTGGTATATCTTGTATACATGTGGTAAATGATCACTTGGAGATCTATGCCTCGATTATCCCAAACTGGTTCGTATCTCCATTAAAAAGTGAATATCAATAAAAAAATAGCAATTTTACATTACTATAACCATTTATGACAAATATTTACTTTTACCATTGATCATTATTTTCACAATATTTTTCTAAATTATTTTGATCGCTAACATAAAATATTTACTATTTACTTTATGGTATTCTACTGTGTGCATTGTTATTCCTTAGTGGACAATGATAACATTTAGTGGATGTCACTATTAATTACACATTAAATCAAATTATTTACAACATTTCAACTAATGAAAATGAAAAATTTGAGGGAAATTTTGTTGTTGAAAGTGCATTTTAAATGACTTTAATTTATGGTATTTTATTGTGTGCATTGTTATTCCTTAGTGGATAATGATAACGTTTAGTGGACCTCACTATTAATTACACATTAAATCAAATTATTTACAACATTTCAACTAATGAAAACAAAAAAATTGAGGAAAAATTTGGAAAGTGCATTCTAAATGACTTATGGCACTGACATTAAAACATTGTGTTCTGCTAGCAGTGGAGGAGTTGGTTGTCCCCCATACATCATATCATCATGTGAGATGATAAATTTGAATAATTAATTTGATTATGCAATTTATATAAAAATCTACTAAAAATATCAATCTATCTCATAATTATAGATCATAATGCACATAAATAATCATTAAAAAGCAACATTACGAATCTAAAGCTAAATGCTCCAAACAAAATTCAAGACAATAAAAAGATTAGATGATCATGGATTACTTATAGACTCAGAATTTCAGCATGGTATTGACTTGATTCAAGACATAGATTGCATAGATTAGTTTGATTCAAGACTAAGATGATAACATGGACTGATTTCTCATTATTTAGAATGGAGGGAGTCATGGATTTAAATATGTTACAGAGAGATTTTTATGGAATTTAAAATTCTATGGAATTGTCTAGAGAGAGAACTCTCTAGAGAGTTGGAGGGAATTATAAGGAATTTAAAAATTCCTTAGAATTCTCGAGAGAGAGAAATCTCTAGAGAAGATTCCATTAGGGAATCTAATGGTGATTAGGGGAAAATTAGAAGAAGGGTTAAGTGAGGAGTAGGGAGTAGGCTTATAGGAAAGCCTAGGGATAGGTGTGATTTTGTGAATTTAAAATTCATAGAAGTATATAAGAGGGTTTAGGTGATAAATGGAATATTAATAAGAAATAATAAGAGGATTAATATTGGATGGGAAATATGAAGGTTAATATGGAATAAAAAATATATCTAAAGGGACTAGATTATTGACTAGGGGGAATAGGTAATATTAGATGAAATAATGATGAAAGAGATTAATTAGCAAATCATTAGACAAAATTAGTGACATAATTAGCAAGCCAGAATATGCGAGCAAATTTAGATGCATATATTTTGCCCTTTTTTGAAAGGGCATTGCGAGCGGACGGAGTGGAAGCAGTAATGGCCATTTAATGAAGAAAGACACTCATAGATGAGTGTTAGTAAATGATGTCAATGGACATGTGGTGATGCCCCCTCAAGGGGGCATGTGGGAGGAAACAGGTAAATGGCCACTCAGAAAAGAATAAATGATGGGTGGGATAGATGAATTGACAAGGTGATACAATTGCAAGATGTGGGACTGATGAGGAAGAAGATAAAATTGACATGAGCAGTGAGCTAAAAATTGATGATGTTCCTAACAATGACATATGCATAGGAAGTGGAAATGATAGGGTCACAATTGTTGACACATCCCAAGGGGGAATCAACTATAACATGATGATGATAAGATAAAAGGTCACAAGCCTTAGACATATCCCAAACAAGGACACATGCTAGGGAGAGTTGCATACCAAGATGATTGATAAAGAAGTCAATGAGTTGATGACATATCCCAAGTAAAAATGCATTCATGGGAGAGCATCAGGGGAAAATAAGACAATGATTTGATAAGATTAACTATGGGTGCAACTCAAAGCTAAAGTTGAATGATATGATGAAGATGAGAGAAAAGAAGCGATATGATTGACCAAAAGATGAAGGAGAAGAATTGGACTGTAATGCATCAAATCAACGAGCCACAATGTGATTGATAGTGATAATTCCCTTAACAAGAACACATATGGAGCAGGAGATGATAATAAAGTTATAGTCCTACTCATGTCCCAATTGAAGGAGGAAACCATGAACTTTAAATGATGGATTGACCAATCAGTGATTATGGATTATTGATGGAAAAAAAAGGTGGATGTTGTGATTTATCAGGTCCAATTAATAGGTGCAGGCAATTGACTAAAATATTAGGGAGATGGTTTTGGTGATGGTGATTGATCAATAAACCGATTGATTAATGATTGATATTATAGCTCAAGGATTTGACTGATGCAAGACTTGAGGGTGATGAAAGACAAGAGAGATGTGATGAAAATAATTGGGAAAGAGGAGAGAGTGGCCGAGTTGACCTTAGGCACACCATGTGACTGAACACTACCTACATAGTCTAAAAAGACCTCAGGTGAATGCAGTTCAAACTATATTAAAGGATGATGATGATGGATTATAATATTAGGATGATGATGATTGTTAGATATGTTAATTGTTAGATATATGTTAAGTGTGGTGATGATTGGATTGAGAGTTAAGTTGGGATGTTTATGACTATAGAGATTATAGATGATTAGTTAGAGGATATAGCTGTGATGATAAAAGGACTTAGATAAATGATTGGATACTAGACAAGTTATCTTAGATGATCAGATTGAAGATAAAGGACCAGGATAAATGATTGGATATGAGATGTTAGATGTTTTGACATGTGATAGAGGATAGGAGAAATGATGAGTGTGTTTATTATCAATCCATCATTATTGTAATAAGGCTCATCATAGTCTAAGCAATTTGATGTAAATATATCACTAGGCAGTATGCCTCATGGTATACGTATGACCAAGAAGATGTGCTAAACTGCATGATTATAAAAGGGGCAAATAACAATTCTACATCATCGAGGGCACCTAAAATCATCATTATAACTTTTGGTGCCAACATATCATCCTCATTCATTGCCCAATAGACAAAAATATTTTTGCTACAAGAAAGATCAAAATAAGACTATATATATATATATATATATATATATATATATATATATATATATATATATATATACAAACATTTACAGATAAAGGAATATAGACAAAAAGATAAAAAATAACACACATAAATATATACACATCAAGCAAATAGGGTCTTGTCTATTGTCTAAATGTATAAGGATGGGATGAAGGAGGATGATAATTGATGCCAATAAATGAGGAATGATAGACTTGCCTCGATTAGGATTAGGATGGAACGAGATTGTGAATAGGGTGTGCTTGAGCAAATCTTAAACATAGGAGCTAGTCAACTTGTGGATTGATCATGTTTTAAACTTAGATGAGAGACATAGGACTTATCAGGTTAAAGTGACACTAGGTCAATGCTAGTTCAATATAGACTATATATGCCCTAGTTCAACATAAGGATTGAAAGACAATAGCAGGATGGATGGATATGACTTGGTTATGGGAATGAAAGGTGAAGGGCATGAGACAAGACATCTTAGAATATTTTTTTCTTTTTTCCATATTTTATGATTTTTTTTGGATTTTTGACATATTTCAATTTTTAGGGCTTTTTTGGGCTATGAATATACACTATACAAAGGGGGTCCCTAGAAAAGGGAATACCCAACCTAACAACTAGGATGATGATGGATGGAATGTTGGATGGGATGAAAAAAGGATGACGGTGATGCTAGAAAGGGGATGAAGACTAAGGAAGAATGGACTAGGGATCGCCAATGACCACATCATGAACTAGATATTTAGTTGATCGAGTGTCCATTGGAAGATATGCTAAGATAATTTTGGAACATTTCCCAAGACATCTTCCAATCCTTTATGAAGGTAAAGGCTAGAGGAAATTATGGACATAATAGGATGCATGATATGATGGCATATGATGGGTAGAAACAATGGACGGAGGGATAAAATAGATAAGGATGACATGGAGGGATTGACTAGGGATATTATGTGGATTAAATGGATTAACCCCAAGTGGTATGAGGTACAATGTGGATAATATATTATTTTACCATGATTCTGGAAACTAATTTTCATTATGTTACTTGTCCAAGGTGTTAGAAAACTAGTTTTCACCATTGGATGAATAATATTTTTTTGACATTTTTAATAGCATCTCGATTTATTAGAGGCATGTGAGATGTTGGATACAAATACTTGATCTTTCAACAAACACCTATTCTAGGGAGGTGTGTTATTAGGATAATGTTAGTGATGCTAGATTCACTAATGTATTTGTGACCTTCATTGATTCTTGATTTAACATCCTCTAGATTTCTCAACCAAGTGTCTTTGTAACCCTTAAAATATATGATGTTGTCTGGGAAAGTGATGTGAGGCAAGGATGGCATTGGATGGTTTTGATAGTGAGGTAGAGGATGTGGATGAGTGATATGATGATGAACGGTGTGACTGGGTGGAGATCGAAAATTGAGTTCAATAGTTGCATTCACCATTAGATATGGTGGATGGGACATTTTTTATTGGTGTTGTATGCCAAGCAAGGTTAAGGAATCTAAGATTGTTTGACTTCTTTGCTTTTTAATCCAAATATTAGAAGGATGATAAACCACATTACTTTTGACTTGTTTGATTTGTATGGTAATTGGTACCACAATGACTTCTTGGTTTGTTGACTTGATTGGATTTTTATTACCCCCTGGTGCTTGTAACTAGGCTTCACCAGGAGTATTTGACTTTAGACTTGGAGGATGATTATTTTAACTTGGATGATCCCATGTCACTTCAAGGATATTTTTACTAGGGGATGATGCTTTTTGACTTGGCCTATTACAAAACTCTTCTTGACTTTGATTGATTACTTTTGGATCATAGATGACTTGATTATTTGGCTTGATTAATTGATTATTAGCTTGGATCCTTGTAGATACAACACATGAGATTACATGTTGAAGGGAATTCAATGACGTGTATTTCTATTTGTCCCATTTAAGGAGTGGCATGAAGGGATTGTTAACAGGAGGTGGATGATTAGGGATGTGTGGTGAAAGAGGTGGATTAAAGGGATGATAGGTAGCATTTTCCTCATAAATGCTACTAGGAGACCTGACCTCAACGTCGGAGAAAGTGTCCTCAAGAATCTCAAAAAGATCACTAAAACTCTGTCGAATTAACATCTAAATTCGGTTCATACCCAACTTGATGATCTTTGACTAATAAAACTTCCAAGAATCGTGTTATGATTTCATCATCCTAAGACAGATCAAGAGACATGCCTTGCGATTGGTCGACACTTGAATTAGAGACATCCTCAAAGAGATAGGTGTCACCATGACTTTTGTTATCTATAATAGATGGTGATTCAGATGTAGATTTTGATTCATATGTTGGTGTTGATATGATTCTAACCATTTTGATGTTGACTCTGATAGGGATGTTGATGAGCTGATGTCACCAATAGATGATTTTTTGATATTAGCCATAGAGAGGGCCTTTTAGATAGAATCATTATCCATAAGAACCTTAGGTTTGTGATTGAATGCTTTAGGCTCAATAGATATGTAAAAATGGGGAATTTGATGTGAATAGGATACAAGGATGGTTCGATCACAAATGGTTGTGGTATGGTAAGGATTAAGGTTGTGACCTGGGTTCAAGAGGGAAGAAGCTTGATCATACTTATGAATTAATTCTTAGCATACCCATTTTTGCACACTCCTAGATGTAGATGCATTAGATTCATCCTCAATTTCAATGCTGCCATTATCAATTAAGTTTTGGACATATTCTCTAAAAGGGTGACATCTATTAATAGAATGTCCAGGGATTATGGTATAGACAAAATTGTTCCACTCGATACCATGAGGGCATATGTTTGGAAAAATATAGATGTTTTTTTTTAGGGAGACAACCATGCCAATAGCCTCTAGTTTTTAAAATAGGACTTCTACAAAAATTGGGAAAGGGTATATTGCTCATCTATAGTGTTGGATGTGGAAGTGTTGGATTTAGGAGTGTAATAATACAATGGTGATGTCATGATATTGGGGGATGGGAGTGTGTGTGTGATTGTTTAGGAGATGAATGGAAATTAGATGAGGTTGACAAGCTAGGCTTCCATTTGTTAGTAGGATGAGGGATTTGTGATGGACTATGACTAATAAATGGAGGATTCAATTGTGGATGGGTACGAATTGGAGGTAAGGTTAGTTGAATGGGGTCAAAGCCTTCAGGAAGTTGAGCACCCATATCAAGGAGCCACAAGAGGATTGCATCCTTGCTGGCAATAATATATTTATTAAGGCAATCTTTCTATTAGTAAATTAACTAGGAAGGTCAAGACTAGGACTAGTGGATGGGGGATCAGAATGGGGTTGGTTGTCATAAGAATTGGATATGGATAAGGGTTGATGAGGAACTTGTTTGGTAGGTGACCTTATGTTTATGGGTTCAAAATCATTGGGAATGTGGGCAACCATATCCAATAGCTGTAAAAGGCACTTGTCATTATTGGTAAATATATACTTATGAAATAAGGTGACCTCATCACTTGTATGTTGGGGGACGTTATGACTATGGTTATGATGAATGGACAATGGGGCTGACCATGGTTGGCTATCATGTAGGATAGGTGCAGATGGAGATTATTGATGGGAAAGGACATGAGACGTTACTTTAGACTTGACGGGATCAAGGTCTATAGGTAGGTGGGCACCCATTTCTAGGACCCGCAAATGGATCTCATCTTTATTGGTAAGTAGGTATTGTTCTACATGAACTAGGTCCAAATCCATGTGTGTAGATGACAAATGGGTGATGGATGAAAGGTAGTCAGATGACAAAAAGGGGGCTGATGTGAAGGTATAGTAGGGCTTGGGTTAAAATATGGTCCTTGGTCAAAATAAGTTTGAATGATTGAGCTAGTATGATAGGTGATGGTGAGGATGACATAGACTAAATGGATTATGATATCAGACTAGAATCAGATTTCAAACTGATAGTATGATAGGTGCTAATGATCTATTGACAATGTCTAGTTTTCAAGCTAGCAAAAGGATGGGGATTCAATTAGTTCCTAGATTCAAATTATCAAGATGATGATTAGATGGGTGCTAGTTATAAATAGGCAAGATGACTAGATTAGAGATGACTCAATTGAGGATGACTGGATGCGAGAGTGAAATCACCAAATTGATAAGTTGTTAATAAGGTATTAATTGAGTATAGAACCTGATAAAGTGATGGGTGGTGGACTAAATCACAAACATAATTATAGGATGATATGGATGGACAACAAAAGGACTAGCTCAAACCATAGACTAATTTGCTCAATATGAGATGGATATAAGATTATGTGATGAAGGGTAAATGGGATTAAATGGAGGGATCAAAGATGATGAGATTGAAATCAGGAAAAGTATATAAGGGTGGTGATCTAATGATGATTAGGGGTAGTATGGTGAGTATGGTTTGGACAAGTGTGTGACCTAAAGAGCCAACTAGATGTGTTGAAGGATAAAAAGGCAAGGCCAAAGTAAGATGGGATCTCTCTAGATGAGGTAAGACTAGATAAGATGAAGGATACTAATAAGATAAGGATGTAATAGATAGGGTGATAAATAAATATGAGGATGTCAAGGTAGAAACTAGATTAGGATATGTCTAAGATGGGATGATAAGATGTACAAGATCTATAAGATTATACAATATTAAGGATGTACAAGATATGGTGAAAGATAAATAGATAAAGGATTTACAAGATATGATGATGGGTAAAGTAGATAAGGATGTATAATATTTTTAAGAATGTATAATATGGGGATAAGGCTAGAATGTACAAAATGATAAGGATATACAAGATGCAAGGCAATGATATACAAGATGATGATATAAGTCTTAGATAACCATGTATAAGCTTGGGTGAAATGCTGACTCGACTCATAAACAACACTAGACTATCACAACACACCAAATCAATCAAACCACAAACCTAAGATTAGTAAATTGATACAGGAGTGTAACTCGACAACTGCATCATCTAATGGCTTTATAGGTGATGTTGTAGGCTGGTGACCCATTATAGAATCTCTCAAACCCTCTCAATCCCATTTACACACAATGATTACTTGGACGCTGATACTAACTCTAGTAGCAAGTTGCCTATTATGGCCGATGGTCTTATTTTAGGCTATGTAGGTTCTTTAAGGGCAACCCTGATATACATTAGGTATGTGGGGCCAAATTTCATATAGGGTGTTATCTGATGCTTGGGTTAGAGAATTAAATCTTTCCCTTCACGAAAGACCTATATGGAGTCAACCACTTGGCCTAACGATAACTGTGTTTGATTTTTATACTCTATTAGAACATGGAGTGTGGTTGAATACATGGTGATGAAATCTGTATCACTTACCCTTAAGACTATGGCAAATGTGTGGGAATCACTTCCACATCATGTTGCCCCATAAAAATAAAAATGGGATGTTTTGTTAGTGGTTTTTGATCCTCCAAGACTCGTTGTTAGGATGTAGAGAGAACGTACACCACTGTAGCCCTCAAGTGACACTCAAACAAAAAAAAAGATTTATTACTTAATTAATTAAGTGTGATATATACACAATATATATAAGATGATTTTTAATTTTCTAAAGTATTTGATAGGTGGTCTGCAAAACAAGTGATTAGTAGTTTAAATTTGACAATTTTGAAGGGAAATATGTAAGAGAAGATGTTACACAAAAAAATATGACTTGTAAGACAAATGGTTAAGTAAAATTGAGACAAAACTACCATTGAATTTGCCCCTATAAAAATCCAAACCAAATGTTAATCTAATAAGCCTCAATAAAAACACTGAAAAAAATTGTGGGTTTCACACTATATATATTTTTTGAATGAGGGGCCATGATGTGAGGGTGTGGGGTCGTCATCTCATAGCGGGGTTAAATGGCAGCACTCCATGTGGGTTTCGAATATGATATTGTGGGGTCTTGATGCCAAAAGCAATTTAGGACTTGCGGGATGCTCAGAATGACTCAAAATTTATCAAAACGGTCCTAAAAGGCACTTAAAAGAGATAATTTTTGAAGAGAAATAAATATTAAAATCACTACTGGAGTAATCAAAACCATAGATACATAATCAATGTTATGCAAAATCTCTTACAGAGAGTTAAAATCGTAACTAACTAGTCAAAGTCACAGATGGGACAAACAATTTTACACGCTACCAAGTAGACTGTCATGGTTATTAGGTAGTTAGTCAAAATCACTTATGATATGTGCAAAATCATGATAAGGAATTAAAAACACAACTGAGATAAGTGATTTGCAAACTATGAGTAGACTGTGATAGTAACTGTGCAATTAGGCAAACAAAAATGCCTATGAGATGTGCAAAATTGCAAATACAAAGTAAGATCGTGACTAACTATAAGTGACTTTGAAAGATAGACAAAAACCTAAACTGTGATAGTAATTGTGCAATTAGGCAGACAAAAATGCTTATGAGATGTACAAAATTGAAAATACAAAGTAAGATCGTGACTAACTATAAGTGACTTTGAAAGATCGACAAAAACCTAAGATATTTACAAATTTTCAGAGATTAAATGATTTTATAAGAGGTACTGGACTATGATTTTTGTAGGTTATGTTATTCATAGATTTTTTCTAGAATTAAAACACAATTAAATTAGATATATATGGAAATCACAACTAGATAGTCATAACATTAGATTTCAACTTTACCCTACAAGACAAAGGTTATAAAGAGAAACCATATATATACAAGAAGTAAGAAAAATATATATAGATGATAGACTAAAATCTTTATAAATTGTCCATTGATCAAAATCGTGACTACCAATGTCAAAAATGTAACTAAGAATCAAGATCATTGTTGCCTATAAGCGATTTTACTTTAAACTCAAAACTCTTCTGATTTTTATTTTATCAAGTCTTGGCCTATTCTTGCAGCAAATCAGATTAGACAGAGAGCACAAAATAATAGAAAAACTAGATTATAACACTTGATAGTATGGATTGAAACAATTTATGAACTAAGAACAAAATCACAACTAGATTAGTCAAAATCATAGATAGGAATCAAAATCACAACTATAATATTTAAAATCATCAATGACTATCAAAACTACGACTAGCAATAAACAATTTTGTAAAACTATAAGAAAATAGTTAGGTGACTTGATGACTAACGGTTATGGTAACAGTTGAAAGCAAAATCATGATTGCCAAGGGTAAAATCGCCACTACAAAATCGCTAGTTGTAGATCAAAATCACATTTCACCTAGAACACAAGATTTTTGAAAATTTCAGCCCTAAATTCTTCCAAAACTTAACCAGTAAGTTGAATTCACACACTTTACAAACACAAGGTTAGTCCAAAAGGAGGGCTCCCATTGTGTCGCCAAATGTAAGATAATAAATTTGAGTAATTGATTTGATTATGCAATTTATATTGAAATCTACAGAAAATATCAATCTACTTCATAATTTAGAGCCAATAGATCACAATGCACACACAAATAAACATTAAAAATTAGCATTATGAATCTAAAGCTAAATGCTCCAAACATGATTGAAGACAAAAAAAAGATTAAATGATCATGGATTACTTATAGACTCAGAATTTCAATATGGTATTGATTTGATTCAAGACTTGGATTGCATCAATTAGTTTGATTCATGACTAAGATGATATCATGGACTGATTTCTCACAAAGTTTTCTCATTCTTTAGAATGGAGGGAGTCATGGATTTAAATAGACAATGGAGGGAGTTTTTATGGAATTAAAAATTCTATGAAATTTTATAGAGAGAAAACTCTCTAGAGAGTTGGAGGGAATTCTAAGGAATTTAAAATTCCTTATAATTATGTAGAGAGATAAATCTTTAGAGAAGATTCCATTATGAAATCTAATGATGATTAGGGAAAGATTATTAGAAGGGTTAGGTGAGGAGTATGCAGTAGGCTTGTAGGAAGGCGTAGGGATAGGTGTGATTTTTTGAATTTAAAATTCACAAGTGGGCATAAGAATATTTAGGTGATAAATGAGATGTTAATGAGAAATAACTAGAGGATTAATATTGGATGGAAAATATGAAGGTTAGTATAGGATAAGAAATATATCTAAAGGGACTAGATTATTAACTAGGTGGAATAGGCAATGTTAGATGAAATAATGACAAAAGAGATTAATTAGTGAATCATTATGCATAGTTAGTGACAATTAACAAGCTAAAATAGGTGAGCAAATGTAGATGCACACACATCCAAACTATAAAGACTCTTAGAATGGAAGTCATTAAACTAATTTGTTATTCATAAGAAACATTACAAGTTATGTCTGACGTAGAAGAATTAAATGGATGAGAAGATGTTGGATCATTAGCTTGGGATTGTTCATCAAACAAGACATCTTGTCGGTAAAACACTTTAATGGTGATCTAAATAAGAAGATAATATCCATTTACATCTTCACAATAGCAAAAAAAATACAAGGAGGACCTTTTCTTTTCATTATTTTATACTTATCATTTGGGATATGAGCTCATATATCACACCAAAAAATACTGAAGTTAGAAATATTAGGCTTGAGACCAGACCATTTTTATTTAGAAGTTATGTCTTGCACTACTGAGTGGGGGGTATGTTTTTAATGTAGTTTGTAAATTATATTGCCCCTACCCAAACCTGAGGAAGCAAGTCTTTGAAATGCACCATGCACTAGGTCATTTACTTAAATGTAATTTTTGTGTTCAGCTACACCATTCTACTCAGGTTGGTGTTGGTGTGTGTTATATTCACACTTGATACAAAGTTCACGTTAAGTAGTGTTGTTATTAAAGTAATATTTAATATGTATATCCATTATTAATTGCATGTTTAATGTGGTATTTATACTCATGATTGAAGAAGGTTAGGTGTAACTTAGGGAAGGCTTCCACCTTTCACTCTACCAATAATAATCTACCAATTGCCTCTTATTTTTCATATATAAGGAACCTTTATCTTTTTTGGATTAAAAACATTAGACTTGGAGCATTTGCATCTTGTGATATGCTAAATATGTAGTCATCAGGGGAACCAAGGATCACTCCTTGATTCTTGGTATTATTTTTGTGTAACATTCTATTTGCATACATTCTCTCATTGTATTCCTTTGTATGAAATAATACATTTATCTTTTAATGGTGAATCTCTTTCTCTTATTTTAGTACATGTGAATGGTATTTATGTTTAAGTTCCTAGGATTTTTATTTCCTAACACTGTTTTAGTGATAAGATATATTTCCCAAATATGAAATCAAAACTAGGGTTTAATGTTGTGTATTTTTAGTGCTTCTTTAGTTGTTCTAATATGCTATGTACGTATTGTTTGTTCCTATTTACTAGGTGGAAGTAGAGGTTGGTTTTAAAAATTAGAATAGTTTTTGAGAAAACTATTTTTAGTGGTTTAATAATTCAGAATAATTTCTCAGCCAAATCTCTTTGGTATTTAATACCCATGCATTTTGGTTATATGGAACATGTACCATATAGTCACTCTTGTCTATATAGCCATATTCATGGAAGAAATTTTTAATGATTTTTTTAACATCCTGATTAGTGAGTAATTTGTTTCTTGGAACACACTCTGCCTTGACCATGTTTTCAGGAATTTTCTATTGCAGTGAGTAGGGTTACCTTGGTTACTTATCTGATTGACTATATTGAATTAATGAGTAACAACTATTTGTTCATGTTTCATGTAGATGTTCTCTTATGCAAATGATGTCTTGTGTTTGTATTATGACATAATAGTTTTTGTAGGACATAATTATTGTCTTTTTAAGTGTTTTCTTTATCCTGAACATCTACTTAATTTTATTAGAGGATTTATCAAATTAAGTAGTCATCTACAATAATTTCATTATTCTTTTGTTAAAGAGTGTGTTAGTGTGTGTCATGGTCACAATTAATATTAAGTCCATTTTAAATACCAATGAAAAATTTGTTATTGAGTATGATGCTAATTTAGACACTTGATTATTGATTTTACTTTTAGTTTATTTGGTTTTTTAGGTATTTATGAAGGTTATTTAATTCATTTATGTCATAAATTAGTTGTTTGATCAATTTTAGACACTTTATGAGTATTCATTAAAAAATAACTAGAAGTGCCAATTCGAGCCTAGTTCATTGTAGTTAACTGAATTTTTAGCAAATTGAATTCTTAAATTATTTAGTCAAACTTCTATTTTTATAGTTCTATTTTTAGACTTCCACTTGTCTAGTGTGTATGTTTAACTGATGAAAAGACCTCTCGCATGATGTTCATATATTGTCAATGAGCTAAATCTATCATATTTAGTCTATTTATAATTTACTTGGTGGTTAATTAAAGTTCTTTATTTAGTTTTTACTTTTATATTTAACTTACAATGTAAATTACTTTGTAATAAACTTATTTGAGCTTTCTTTATTAATAAAAAATATACACAAAAGTAGTGTGGTGCATTAATTCGAACTAGAAAATATTCTTACATGTTTCATCTCTGATTTTATTATGGGTATATAATAATTTAAATCAACAAATCTTTCTTTTCAAGTTTGAAGTTATTCTATACATTTTTTAGTTGACAATCTCACTTACAATACAACTAGTGATTCTTGGACAGATTGGTCGATACATAGCTTCTATTTTATATTAAATTAAAACTACTTACACTCATTCCATATATAAAAAAATATTCCTTTTGTATCATATCAATGTTTAAGAAATGTTTATAAAGAGTTCAGGCCATTATTTAGAAAATCAATAGATTTAATGAATTTTGCTTTCATGAATATTCTTGTTTTCAAAGGTAAGAGAACTTTAAATATTTGAAAGATCAATTGAAGAGAATTATTGTATGGAAAGGTGTTTTGAAGAATTTTATCCATTAGTCCACACCACCCCAAAATTGAAACACCTTAACATAAGATCTAAAAATAAAAAATGATGAAAAAAATGTAGATGTGTAAGCTTTCTTCTATTTTCAATGTCATAGACCCAAACATTTATCTAAGAATTACAGGATGCAAAAATGCTCATAAGGAATGCAATACTTTAGAGACTTCATATCAATTCTCTATTAAGTTAAGAGAAATAAAACTTCAAATCCTTAAAATAAATTTTGAGAATTTGATAATGTTAGATTATCAAGTAGGAGATTATTGCATAAGTGTAAATAATTTACTACAGGGAACAAGGGTTTATTGAGAAACTATCCAAGATAGTATTATAATAAGAAATATTTTAAGATCTTTAAATCCAAGATAGATTTATATTATGATCACTCTTGAATAGTGTGAGAATATGAACACTATAAGTGTTGATGAGTTAGTTGGTTATTTATTGTCCCATAAGGATAAGATGAGACTATACATATGAGATTAAAAAAAAAAAACTTGAAACCAAAGCAAGGGTTTCAAATACCAAAGAGAAAAATAAAAAAAAGAATCAAAGTAGTTCTAAAAAATCAAATTCAAAGAGAAAAGTTCAAGCTAACTTCACAAGTAAGAGTAAGAAATATTTTACTTGTTATTTCTAAAAAAACACAACATATGATTAAGAATTGCAAGACACTAACAACTAAGAATCAAACAAATCAAAACAATGAAAAAAATATTTTTAAAGTTGATAAAAATGATGTTCAAGATAACTCAAATTATTGTCTCACATTTAATGTAGGAATAGAGGAAGCAAAGAATTTGTTTTCTCTTGATTTAGGTTGGTCAAATCACATGACAAGAAAAAAAAATGATTTCAACAAGTAAGATGAATCCTTCAAAAGCCAATGCAATTAGGAGATGGAAATTCCATCCAAATTGAAAGAAATGACTATATGCAAATCACCATAAGTAAATATAAGAGTGATATAAATTATCTTAATAGTATTGATCACAATTTTAGAAGGTATAATGATGATAATCAAACATACAAGTTTTATAATCCTGCTACTAAATCTACAATTATTTAAAGGGATTGCAATATTTTTTGAAAATAAAGTCAATGCTGATTCTAATCATATATTTACATGAGTCATAGGTAAAGGGAAGAAACCTTTTTAATTTTATTTTGAAGGCTTACAACTTCCTACACATGTTTTTAGTTCAAAACGAAGCACTACTAGCACTTTGTAAGAAACTAGTCAGTTATTTACATCAACACCAAACAAGAACAAATGGTTGCTAGATTCTCATACAACCAATCAAATTTTGGATCAAAAAGATGAGAGGAGGATCACAAGGCTTCTATTAGGAATGGTAAAGGCATTCCAACCCAATGAATCTGAAGTTTTGGCAATAAAATATCACAAGGAAGCTATAAATATGAAATACAAAAATAAGGCAGATCATATACTATTTAGAAATAAAGCATATCAAAGTGTGTTAGTAAAAATGAAGGCACTTGTATATATAGGCAAGACAAATACTAAACTAGCTAAGTTGATCAATGTAGAATAAAGCCTCACATAGAACAAACTCACTAGATGATGAAAAAATTAGCTAAGACAATAGCAAACATGAGAAATACACATGAAATACATAATCTAACACCTTGCCACCGCCTCCCCCACAAATGAAGCTATGGGTTAACAAAAGACCAAAAAAACTAGTGGCATATCCACAAAATAAGTTTTGACAGCTAGACCTAATAAGGTACTCATGTACAATATGTATCTATGAAATGAAGATGGAAGATGTCCTCATGAACAACCCCAATGACAACTTATCAAACTCCAAGCATTTCACATAACTCAAAGAAATGAGATGATGCAAAAGGCTTCCTGAAGGTGTCTACAACCTACTACTGAGTCAAAATGTACTCCAAACTAACAATGCCATTATGATTGTGCTAACAAATAAAGTGTATATGTACCTCAATGTTCTTGGACCGTTGATGCTTAATTGGGTTGCGAGATATATGGATTTCACTCTGGTTACAACACCAAAATATAGTGGATAAATCCTACATGAAGTTAAATTTTGTCAACGATTGATGAAATCAAAGAGCCTACTGGCTCATAATAACTGTTTTCCTATACTCAGCGTCTGTAGATAAAAGTGCAATAGCCTACTACTTCTTACACAACCAAATAATAGGTGAAAAACTAAGACAAAATATATAACCAAAAGTAGAACGCCTATCATCAAGAAAATTTGCCCAATTTGAATCATTGTATCCAATCAATTGATTAGAACTCCTGGTGTAATATAATTCAAAATGCATAGTGCCTCATATATATCTTAAAATCCTCTTGGCAGCGTACCAATGATTGTAATGAAGATCATGTGCAAACATAGATACAAGCACAATTATAAATGAAATATCAAGATGAGTGTGCATCAAATACATAAGACTTCCAACCATTTGCCTATACAATGTAGGATCATAAATTGTAGTAGTACAAGAGGTGGTGATAGTCACTCCAAACTGAAAAGGAGGACTTGGCTTGCAAACAACCAAGTCAAAATGTTGAAGTAGATCAGATGTGTACTTATGCTGACTCAAATAGATATTTGTATATGACTGAAATTTATAGACCAAAAAAAAATGTAGAAGGCCAAAATTTGTCATGTTGAACTGTGTTGAAAGTCCTTACTGAATAGTCTGAATCTATGTTGAAGAACTACCTGTGAGAAGTAGAATGTCAACATACAAGACCAAAATAACAATGTCCTCCCCAATACGTTGAATATACACTATAGGATCAGAGTGGCAACATACAAAACCAATGGAGAGAAGAAATGAATCCATTTTCTCATACCAAGCTTGAGGGTCCTGATTGAGACCATAAAGAGACCTCTTAAGTTGACAAACAAGAGAAGAATTATGAAAAAACCTAGTAGGTTGTTCCATATAAATTTTCTCATGCAAGTCTCCATACCAACCAACCCTATGATGCAGCAAGAGAAAGTACAAGGTGAATATAATCCATCTTAGCAATGGGTGTAAAAGTCTAAAAATAGTCAATACCTTAGATTTGTAAGAATCTATTTCCAATAAGACATGCCTTATACTTATAAATGGACCCATCAATTATATACTTGTTATGGTAAATACATTTTTACTTGACCAAATTTCTTCCCTTAGGAAGAGTGACCAAATCCAAAGTGTGATTCTTCATCACTGAAGAATACTCATTTGTCATGATGTCATTCCACTCCTTTATCTCATGAGCATGTGAAAATGATTGTGGATTCCTAGAGAATGCTTGACATAAAAATTTAGTACTTGTAGAATGTGAATGATGATATCGAGTAGGTGGTATATCCTATATGAATGGTGCTATCTCAACAATTATAGTATGATCCCACCAAGGCATAGTGGCAACATTAGTATGAACAAGATCCTTATTCTCTATAACCTCCTCAAGAATCTCTTGAATTGGATCCTCAAAGAATGAATCTTCGAGAGGAGGTGAATCAATAAAATAAAAAGAAGGCATGGAAGAAGATGAAGAGTCATGAGATGCGAAATGCTCATCAAATTATATGTGTTCAAAAATTAACATCATGAGTATTAGGGTTTAAAAGATGATAAGCTCCCATGTCGTCACAATTCCCTATACAAATCAAAGGTTTGCTCTTCTTATCCGATGTTTTCCTTTTCTTATTTGGTACAAATGGCCAAGCAAGGCTCCCAAAGACTCAGAAAAATGAGATATCAGGTTTGAATCTAGATCAGGCCTCCCTTAGAGTCATATGCTCAAATGCTTGATGTATTTTGTGGTTCTGAATGTAGTTGACACAATTAACTACCTATGCCCAATAGATAGGATGTCAATCTTATGAATGCATCATGCTATTAGCCATCTCCTTTAAAGTTTGGTTCTTCCTCTTTGCTTAGCCATTTTGTTGTGGAATATGTGCAATAGAATGCTGGTGAATAATACCATGAGTTGCTAAAATATCAATGAACATTCGATTGAAGTATTCCCCCTATTATCTTTATGAAGTTTCTTGATGCAACTCGATGACTATTTCTCGACCAAAGCCTTAAAGAATTTGAAGTGAGCAAATACATCACTATTGTACTTGAGGAAATAAATCCAAGTAGGCCTCAAGAAATTGTTGATGAAAATAAGCACATACTTAATTCCATTGAAAGGAGTAAGAAAGACCATCAAATCACTGTGCACAAGCTCAAGTGTTGAAGCTTTCATGGACATGCCTTTCGGAAACATATCCTATTGTTTTCCTAATGCACAACTGGGGTAGACTCATCAAGATATGAAACTATAAGAAAACCTTCTACTATATTGTGAGTGCTCAACTCCTTCAAATATCTGTAGTTGAGGTGTCCAAATCTCTCAAGCCAAATTTGACTCTTAGAATCTACATGATAATCTAAACACGTCCCTACAGGAAGAGTATCGTCAAAACCCTCAAAATAGTAAAAATCAAGAACTATGATCAATAACACCTTGTGCAATGAGTGTGTGGCTCTAAAAAAGCTTGAACTTTAGCACCCTATGGTGTGAAAGTCACTATCTTGTTGTGACCAAAATGATAAATATGATACATTAAAAGTAGATTGGCGGTGATATCTGGAACATATAATGCATCATTGATATGGCCACCATCTAGTTGTATGTCACCCTTCCCCTTAATAGAAATGAGAGAATAATCTCCAACCTCAATGTTGGAAGTGGAACTCAGACTAAAAAATACAAAGAACTCCTTGGTAGAAGTCATATGGTGTGAATCACTAGAATCTAGAACACAACTGTGTGAAACATGTAACTGTGATCTCCCAACAACATTAAATGCTTTTCCATGCTGATAAGATGGTGAATGAGTGGAGATAGAGATATTGTGTTTCCTAATGACATCCTATAAGGCTTGCATTCTCTTGAAACACCTAAACTCTTCATGGTTGGTTCCCCCATAATAGGAACAAGATAGGTGAGACTTATTCTTAGATTAGAAAGATGGTTTGGGTTTAGATGAAGTTTGGTGGCCTTAGGTGCATTTTGAGGTGGAGGTGGAGTGTTCTTCTTTTTACCCTAAGATTTTCTCTTAGATTTAAGATGTGAGGCCATTAATGCTATTTGAGAGGTGAAAGACTTAAGGTGAGACAATTTGGATTCCTCTCTAGTGAGTCTCTCACAAAACAATTCTAAATTTGACATTTTGAATATGGTACCTAATGCATTCATGCTAGAGAAAAAGGTAGAAGCAAAGATTTGGAATGGGCCACTTAACTTAGATAAGATTAAGTATACACACTCTTCATCTTTTTTATTTTGACCACTCCCCTTCAACTATGTCAATAAATACATAAACTTTATAAAATAATCTACATTAGAAGCAAAGTCATCTAGATTTAGTGAAGTATGCTCCACTTCAAGTGGCATCACTCTCATGTGGTCCACTTTCTCAAACAACCCTTTTAACTTAGTCCATAATTTGAATGGAGAATCACACCCATAAAAATAAAACAAGAGACTATCACTCACATATCCCCTAGTCAAGCCCATGTTTTCTTGAAACTTACACTGATGTTGAAATTTTTCAAATTCCTATGTGAATTGTGGTTATGTTTTATTCATTAGGGACCATAATCCTTTGTGCTTTATGATTATTTTTATTTGAGATTTCCATGTGTGGTAATTGTATGTATTCAAAGGCTCACAATGGTCAACACTAGAAGTAGAAGCCATGACAATAATCAATAAAGAGAAAAAATAATGTAAAGGGTACACAAAATCAGCATCAAAACAATTCCCAAAAGATTGTATTATAATATGCTTAGTGCAATTTTACAATTTAATAACACCAATGGATAGAGAATCTAAAAACATGAAGTTTAAAAAAAAAAAAAAAACTCAAATATGAGTTATTAGTCAAAAGTTATAAGTGTTATGATTTTTTGTAAAATTAGTCAAAACAATTAAAAAAACACTACAAATTGGTTTTAGTGACCAAAATAAAAAAGAACATAGTCATCTAACCACTCATTAGAACCGTAATTTTTACATGGACTTAAAAAAACCAATGAAAGTGAAAAATAACTAGCTAGGTGACCCTTATATGCATGCAAATGAGTTGGACTTCCTCTCAAGGCAAAAATTTAGCCTTATTGAAGTACACAATTAATGACAATCTATTTTTATGAGGAAAAAAAGGAAAATACTATTGTTTTGGCTCCACAAGCAGATCCAACGCAGGTAGGGAGATCTTCAACTCAAATTTACAATGCCAACCTCCTCTTTTCCAGTGATAAGGTAAAATTCAATGCTACTCAACACTCAGATATGAAAAGCTATAATAAAAGGATGCCTTTTTTTTAGCAAAATTCAATGCAGCGGGTAAAGAAGGTGTTGATATTAAATGCAATAATGGAAAAATGATGACACCAAGTTCCAACAGATGACACAAAAGTGCCAAACTACTGAAAAAGATGATGCTAGATTGTAAGTTCTACTAACAAAGAAACAACTCAACACAACATTACCTTTCTACTTCCAATGCCTTTTCTCAGTAGTGCTTACCACTAAAAATCCAATGCCAAATACTCCTACTCTACCACTAAAATATGTCAAGATCTAAAACACCTTAGAAATGACCCCAAAAATAACACAACATATCTCTAACACCATATCTCCTTTCTCCTTCATGCCAAGATTAGACCTCTGCTGCAATAAATATAGGATGCCAAAGATGGACACCAAAGTTGGAAATAATAGAAAAAAGAAAGGATGCCTGGCCTCTGGTCTCTTCTTTCTCTCTCCAATGCAATATCTCTACCTTTTTGGTTGAATTCTCAAAATAAAAGATGATAAAATCCTCCAAACAGATCCAAAGTGCCAAGTTTGCTGCCAATGCCTTTCTTCATCTTCTCTCTCTCCAATGCAGAAAACCTTTGTTTAAATCCAACTAAATCTGCAAACAATAAATAAAAAGCATCACTTATCTTTGTTTAGCAAATAGACAGATCTGCAACGTCAATATTGAGAATCATAATGCTTCACTCTTAGATTCAATGTAGTATCATAATCAAGACTTCCACACCTCTATTCTCTTAAATATAAACAAACTTTCAAATCTTAGAACAAATAAAATAAAATATTACCTTAGATCTGAAATAAACAAAGAGAATATGATATTTTCATTGCCTGAGAAGCAATATCTATATATATATATACATATACATATACATATATGTATATATATACATGTGTGTGTGTGTGTGTGTATGCAATGATAAAAGGGAAGTGAAATAAAATTCTCTAAATTACAAGCAAGTGTGGTTGCAATTTTTTCAAGGCTTTGGTACCATGTTAGGAATGATAAAGGCATTCCAACCCAATGAATCTGAAGTGTTGGCAACAAAACATTACAAACAAGCTATAAATATAAAATGCAAAAACAAGGTAGATCATATACTATTCAGAAATGAATCATATCAAAGCATGCTAGTACAAATAAAGTCATTTGCATATACAAGCAAGGTGAAATACTAAACTAGCTAAGATGGTAAATGTGGGATAAAGCCTCACATAGAAAAAAATCATTATAAAATAAAAAAGCTAGCTAAGATACTATAAAATGTGAGAAATATACATGAAAGACATACTCTAACACCCCCCTTCAAATGAAGCTAGAGGTTAACAAAAATAAAAAAATAAATAGTGGCATATCCATAGTATGAATATTGAAAACTAGGCTTGATAAAATACTCATGTACAATATATATCAATGAAATAAAGATGGAAAATGCCCTCATGAACACCCCCCAAAGATAACTTCTAAAACCCCAAGCATGTCACGCAACTGAAAAAAATGAGGTGATGCAAAAGGCTTCATGAAGATGTCTGTAACCTACTACTGAGTCAGAATATACTCTAAACTAAGAATGCCATCTTAAATGTGATTACAAGTGAAGTGCATATGTACTTCATTGTACTTGGACCACTGATGTCCAATTGGGTTATGATATATATGAATTACAATTTGGTTATCACATCAATGTACAGTGAGTGAATCCTACATGAAACTAAACTCTAGCAACAAATAATGAAGCTAAAGAACCTAATGAATCACGTTAACTCCTACCCTATACTTAGCCTCTGTAGATGAAAGTGAAATAACTTGTTGCTTCTTACACAACCAAGCAATAGGTGAAGAACCAAGACAAAAGATGTAGCTAGAAGTGAAACACTTATAATAAAAAAAATCTACCCAATTTGAATCACTATATCTAAGAAACTGATTAGAACCCCTGGTATAATATGATTCAAAATGAGCAGTGTCTCATAGATATCTCAAAATTCTCTTGGAAACTTACTAATGACTGTCATAAGGATAATGTACAAACCTATATACAAAACCAACTATAAATAAAATGTCAAGATGCGTGTGGGTCAAATACATAAGACTCCCAACCATTTGCCTATACAATGCAAGATCACAAAGTGGATTAGTACAAGAGGTAGTGAGATTCACTCTAGACTGAAAAGGAGAAGGGCTTGGCTTGAAACCAATCATGTCAAAAGGTTGAAGTAAATCAAGTGTGTACTTATGTTGACTCAAATAGATACATGTATTTAATTATGAAATTTGAAGACCAAGGAAGAAATATAGAAGGATAAAATCTATCATATTGAATTGTATTAAAAATGCCTATTAAATAGTCTAAATCTATGATGAGAAATTGCATGTGAGAAGTAGAACATCAACATACAAGACCAAAATAATAATGTCCTCCCCAATATGTTAAATATACACCATGGACTCAGAGTGGCAACAAACAAAATTAGTGGAGAGAAGAAATGAATCCATCTTCTCATACCAAGTTCGAGGGGTCTATTTAAGACCATAAAGAGACCTCTTAAGCCGACAAATAAGAGAAAAATTGTTAACAAACCCAATAAGTTACTCCATCTAGATTTATTCATGCAAGTCTCCATGCAAAAAAGCACTCTTAACATTCATTTGATATACCAGCCAATCCTGTGATACAACAAGAGAAAGTACATAGTGAATATAATCCATCTTGGAAATGGGCACAAAAGTCTCAAAATAGTCAATACCTTTGACATGAAATAATCCATTTACAAAAAAATGTGCCTTATACTTACCAATGGACCCATCAATTGCATACTTAGTCTGGTAAATCCATTTTTACTTGACCAAATTTTTTCTTTTAGGAAGAGTGACCAAATCTCAAGTGTGATTCTTCATCAATAAAGAATACTCATTTGTCATCGCATCATCCCACTCCTATATCTCATGAGCTTGTGAAAAAGATTGTGGATCCCCAGAGAAAACATGATATAAAATTCTAGTACCCATAGAATGTGCATGATGATGTCGAATAGGTGGAAGATCCTATATGAATGGTGTTACCTCAATAACTATAGTATGATCCCACTTAGGCATAATGGCAACATTAGTGTGAACAAGAACCTCATCCTCTATAACCTCCTTAGGAATTATCTGAACTAGATCCTAAAAGAATGAATCCTTGAAAGGAAGATAATAAACAAAAGAAGAAAAAGAAGGCATGGAAGAAGATGAAGAGTCATAAGATGTGAAATGCTCATCAAACTATACATGTGTTAAAAAATCAACATCATGAGTATCATGGTTTAAAAGATGATAAGCTCTCGTGTCCTTGTAATACCCTAAAAAAATTGAAGCTTTGCTCTTCTTGTCTAATGCTTTCCTTTTCTTATTTAGTAAAAATTCCCAAGGGTGTGTAGTTCTGAATATAGTTTACATAATTAACTACTTCTTCCTAACAGATAGTAGGTAAATCCCATGAATGCATCATGCAATTAGCCATATCCTTTAGATTTCAGTTCTTCCTCTTTGCTAAACCATTCTACTATGGAGTATGTGCAACAAAATATTGGTGGACAATACCCTGGGCTACTAAAAAATCAGTGTAACTCACGACTGAAGTACTCCTCCCCATTATCTGTATGAAGCTTCTTGATGCAACTTGATGACTGTTTCTATATCAAAGCCTTAAAGACTTTAAAGTGAGCAAAGACATCACTCTTGTAATTGAAGAAATAAACCCAAGTACACCTTAAAAAATTATCAATGAAAATAAGCACATAACTCCATTAAAAGGAGTAGGAAAGACCATCAAATCACTGTGGACAAGCTCAAGTGCTGAAGAAGCTCTCGTAGACATGCCCGTAGAAAATGGATCTTGATGTTGTTTCCCTAATGCACAATTAGAGTAGACTCCATCAAGACTTAAAACTGTAGGAAGAACCTCTACCATATTATGAGTGTTCAACTCCTTAAAATATATGTAGTTGAGGTGTCCAAATCTATCATACCAAAGTCAACTCTTAGAATCTGAATGAGAAATTAAACATTCTTTAAAGGAGGAGTATCATCAAAACCCTCAAAATAGTAAAGTCAAGAACTATCATCAACAAAACCTTGTGCAAAGAGTGTATGTGGTTTTAACAAAGCTCAGACTTTAACAACCTGTCATGTGAAAGTCATTGTCTTGCACTGACCAAAATGGCAAATTTGATACATTGAAAGTAGATTGGTGGTGATGTCTAGAACATATAATAAATCATTGATGTGGCCACTATCTAACTGTATGTCACCCTTCCATTTAATAAAAATGAAAGAAGAATCTCCAACTTCAATGTTGGAAGTGGAACTCAGACTAAGAGATATATATGACTACTTGGTATAAGTCATATGATGTGAAGCACCAAAATCTAGAACCCAACTATCCAAAATAGGTAATTATGATCTCCCAACAAGATTAAGTATTTTCTCATGCTCATGAGATGACAAATAAATGGAGATAGAGATCTTGTGTTTCATAATGTCATCCTGTAAGGCTTGCATTCTTTTAAAACACCTAGACTCTTCATGGCCAATTCTTCCACAATAGGAGCAAGATAGGTTAGACTTATTCTTGGATTTGAAATATGGTTTAGGTTTAGATGTAGAAATGTTGGTGGGCTTAGGTGCATTTTGAGGTGGAGGTGGAGTGTTTTTCTTCTTACCCTTAGATTTTTCTTTAGATGTAGGATGTGAGGCCATGAATGCTTTTTGAGAGGTGGAAGACTCAAGGTGAGACAATTTAGATTTCTTCCTAGTGAGTCTCTCATAAAACAACTTTAAATATGGTATTTTGAATGTGGTACCTAATGCATCTATACTAGAGAAAAAGTTAGAAGCAAAGATTTGGAATGGGCCACTCAACTTAGATAAGATTAAGTATACACACTCTTCATCTTTTTTTTATCTTGACCACTCCTCTTGA
The DNA here is from genome assembly GCA_037957365.1 of Torreya grandis. NCBI lineage: Eukaryota > Viridiplantae > Streptophyta > Pinopsida > Cupressales > Taxaceae > Torreya > Torreya grandis. Next base: position 395,846 of record JARHVA010004412.1, on the reverse strand, counting down.
ATTGTGTCAATAAATTCCTAAACTTTGTGAGATAATCTACAATAGAAACAAAATCATTTGGATTTAGTGAAGTAAGCTCTAATTCAAGCTGCATCGCTCTCAAGTGGTCTACTTTCCCAAACAACCCTTTTAACTTAGTCTACATTTTGAATGGAGGATCACACACATCAAAATTAAACAATAGACTATCACTCACATATCCCCCAATCAACCTCATACATTCTTCAAACTTACATTGATGTTAATTTTTTTCAAATTTCTGTGTGAATTATAGTAATGTTTCATTCATTAGGGACCATAATCCTTTGTACTTTATGATTGTTTCCATTAAATATCTCCATGTGTGGTAATTATGTATATTCAAAGGCTCACAATGGTCAACACTAGAAGTAAAATATATGCTAACAATCACCAAAGAGTAGAAAGAATGCAAAGGGTGCACAAAATTAGCACCGAGACAACTCCTAAAAGATTGTATTATAGGATCTTCTAATTTTGACACTTTATAAAAATAGTTTATGTTTACAATCTAATGATATCAATGGATAGAAAATAAAAAAATATGCAATTATGAGAAAAAAAACTCAAATCTGGGTTACGGTTCAAAAGTTATAAGTGTTCTAATTTCTTGTAAAATAGGTCAAAATAATTAAAAAACACTATAAACTTATTTTATTGATCAAAATGAAAAGGAACATAGTCATCCAACCACTCGTTGGAACCATAATTTTGCCATGGACTTAAAAAACCAATGAAAGTGAAAAATAACTAGCTGGGTGACACCTATATGCATGCAAGCAAGCTGAATTTCCTCTTAAGGTAAAAATTCAGCCTTGTAGAAGCACAAATTAATGACAAGTTATTTTTTATGAGGAAAAAAAGGAAAATACTGTTGGTTTGGCTCCATAAGTATATCCAACGTAGGTAGGCAGATCTTCCACTCAAATTTGTAACACTAACCTCCTCTTTTCCAGTGCCAAAGTAAAATTCAATGTCGCTCAACACTCAGAAGTAATTAGAAAAGGATGCCTTTTTTTAGCAAAATTCAACATAGCTAGTAAAGACGATGTTGATATTCAATGCAATAGTGGAAAATTGATGATGCCAAGGTCCAACATATGACACAAAAACTCTAAGTTACTGGAAAAGATGATGTTAGACTACAGGTTCTACTAACAAAGATACAACTCAAGAAACATTACCTTTCTACTTCCAATGCCTTTTCTCAACAGTGATTACCACTATAGATCCAATATAAAAAACCCCTGCTCTAGTGCTAAAAGATGCTAAGATCTGAAATGCCTTATAAAGGATTCCAAAAATAACATAGTAGATCTCTAATGCTAGATCTATTTTATCCTTCACGCCAAGATCAAACTCTACTGTAGTAAATCTGTGATGCTAAAGATGGACACCAAAATTGGAAAAATAGAAAGAATAAAGGATGCTTTGCCTTTGGTCTTTTCTTTCTCTCTCCAATGCAATATCTTTGCCTTTCTCCTTGAATGCTCAAAACAAAAGATAATGCCAAGCTCCTCCAAACGGATCCAAAGCACTAAGTTTGATTCCAACACCTATCCTTATCTTCTCTCTCTCCAATGCAAAACACCTTTTTTTAAATCCAACCAAATTTGTAAATAATAAATAAAAATCATCACTTATCTTTGTTTGGCAAATAAACAGATTTACAATGCCAATGTTGAGAATCATAATGCTTCACTCTTAGATCCAATGTAACAACACAATCAAGACCTCCACGCCTCTATTCTCTTGAATATAAACAAGCTTTTAGATCTGAGAACAAAAAAATAAATAAAATTTTAGCTTAGATCTGAAATAAACAAAAAGAATACGTTATTTTCATTGCCTTAGAAGCAACAAAAGCTTTAAAAAAATAAGAAAATCTTCAAAAAGTGTCTGCCACTTTCAAGTGAAGGAAGCAGACCTATGATCAAGGCTTTAAAAACTTCAAAAATTCTAAAAAGAGGCACCAAAGTGAACCAAGATCTTCTCATATACCTCATTTCTACGCTTCCTCTCCATAACAAAGGAAGAAGCAACAACAGGAGGGAAGTGAAATAAAATTCTCTGAATTACAAGATAGTGGATGGTTACAACTCCTTCAGGGCTATGGTACCATGTTAGGAATGGTAAAGACATTCTAACCCAATGAATCCAAAGTGTTGGCAATAAAACATGATAAAGAAATTACAGATATAAAATGTAAAAATAATATAGATCATATACTATTCATAAATGAAGTATATCAAAGCATACTAGTATAAATGAAGACACTTGCATATATAGGCAAGACAAAATACTAAACTAGCTAAGCTGGCCAATGTGGGGTAAAGCCTCACATAGAACAAGCTCACTAGAAGATGAAAACACTATCTAAGACACTAGCAAACGTGATAAATACACATGGAATACATACTCTAACAATTTCAACATTAGGAAGGCAATTTGTTTGAAATTGCTTATGATGAAAATATAATGTTTGCATTGTCAACTGTGGTTAATGAACCTAGAAGTTATACATAAGCTAGTCAAAATAAATAATAGGTTGATGCTATGAAATTAGAGATGGATTCAATTGAGAAGAATGACTCATGAAATTTAGTTCAACCTCCATTAAATAAAGATGTTGGAATCAAGTGGGTCTACAAGACCAAATTTAAGAGTGATGGTATAGTTGACTAAATTTTATTTACGATAAAATTATCTTTCTCCGTTAGTTTGATTATAGTTTCAAGAGCTCTAATGCCATTTGGCTTAACCTATTTCTTTTCTTGTATTTTATAGTTATGACTATGGCTACCATGTATTTGGGCTTGTAGATGTAACATCCTTAGTAAATTGTTTATTGCTTTTGTGCCTTTTTCTTTTCTTAAAATGATAAAATTATGTTGCCAAATTTTATTTGAATTTGCATGCTTATTGTGTCTTCTTATGTAGTAGTAGTGGCTGGTGGAACTAGTTCGTATGCCATCTTATGTGGTTTTATTTTACGTAGTAGTAGTTGTTAATGGGATCAAATTTCTTTGTCCTCATATTTATTATTTGGTATGGTCGTTTTTGCTTATGTTGTCCCATGCCCAAGAGATGGTATAGCAAGGGTGAGACATTTATATGTTCTTCTTCACATTTGACGGACCATTTATGTTAGAAATATGTTATTTGATATGGTAGATTATACTTATGCTCTCCCATAAGTAAGAGATGATAGAAAAAGGTTGATACATCCCTACATTTTTGTCTCCTTTGGTAAGCATTTTTCATATTGAAAATATAGCTATCTTATTATCATTTGGTGTTTGATATTGCATCCATCCCACCCACACCACCCCCTTGCCCCACTTTCCCCCCACGCCCCTTATATACTTGTGTGAGGTTAGAAGACTAATGTAAATAAACTTGTGAGTCTCCTAGACATGTTGTTGAGTGAGGGATCCTTGTCAAGCTTTAGCTATCATCCTAACCTTGTTTTGTTAACTTGTCCACCTTAATAAATGATGTGAACATTCTTGGAGTTGGGAGTCTTAGGATAAAGGGTGTGTAAGGTAGCTGTAGGATGATACAAAAAGATGAGAGATAAGCCCCTGTTTTGGTTGGCCTTATGATTGCTTATAGAGTTCCATTGAAGACCAACTTACTCAACACTTTTATATAGAATTGGTAATAAAATTATATTGGCTATTTGAGAGCTATTTTATTATAATTATTTAGTTGATAATATATATTTAATGGAAGTAAATTGTAATAATCATTGACAAGTAACATGATGATTCCCTATCTTTGGCTTATCCTTCATGTTGATTTGATTAGACTATTAAAAAATGAATTGATTATCTTATATTAAAAATCAAATTGTAAATTATGGTTGGACATATATTTCTCATTATTTTTACAGTTATCTAAAAATAAAAGTTATCTCTATCCAAAAATTTCAAGTTTTATTGATTTTTGTGAAGCCATGAAAGGCTAGAAACATTTGTATAATTTTTACACAATTTAAATCATTCTAACTTTGAATTTTTTTATTATACTATAAAATAAGGTTAATCAAGGAATTAATGCAATTTACGATACAATTTTAGGACTTACGGGTAAATTAATATGAATTTTTAAAGTTTCACTACTAAACCTCCTTATACATCCTTTGTAATCTATCCCCACTTTATCTAATTTATTTTCATGTAAAATAATGTGTGGGAGGATTTTGAATAATTTTAATATAAAATTATGGATTTTTTGAGTCCAATACTTTTCGTTTCCTAATTTTTTGTTCATTGTTTTAATATATATATGAATTTTTAGAAATTATCACTTTGTGGGGCACATTTACAAACACACATGCCCTTATGAAGGGCACATGCCACTTCATGTAGGGAAATTGGTTGAAATAAAGTAGCGGTAACCCATGGGAGTATGTGTAGTGTGGTTCAGCTCCTAAGGGGGTTGGTGATAATGGTTGTTGGCTATGCGCTTAGGCTAACCATTGTATATGACATGTTTGGGGTTAACCAACAACATGACTTTGCCAAATGGCTATTAAGTTGCCAACTATTTTATATAGAGCCACATATGTTAGTATAATTAATCGTTAGTTTTTTTCAATTAAAATAATTTAATTTTTAAAATTAAACTTTTATTTTACAAAGTTTTAACCTGCAACAAAAAACTAAAACTAGAAACATTTTCAAAATGTCTATGCATAATTTTTAGCCAATTGGACAAGATGAAAGCTAAGGAGTGGGATGGCCCCAAAGGTGGCCCACCTCCATTTTTTATGCTCTTTTTTAAAAATAAATTTCAAGTCATGGAATGATATATTTCACTCAATGTAATCTCTTTCCTAAGAAGAGTCACATTTTCACCTTATTAGCTTATACGAGCTCCTAGAAGCCCCAAAATATGCTAACTCAAAATGGCACCCCTTTATTTTTTTTGCCTTATATTGTTTAAATAATTTTGAAGACTTGAAATAAAGTTTTGTTGAAATTTTCACCATAAACCTTGTGGCAGCCATTAATAGTTGTGGTGGAGCTTGAAGCTTCTGAGCCCTATTTGGAAATCATGGGAGACTGAGACCTCTTGAAAGACTTCTGTTGAACTAAGTACCTAAAAAATAAACATGCACACCTTTGGATCATGCTATAAATTTGAGATTGATATAAATAGTTTAGACTAAAAGCTCATAGACTCTATTAATGGTAGTTATCTAGGGCTAAGGAAGGAAATAAGGGATGAATATAGAAAATTCATCCTCTAACACCTCCCCCCTCCATTCAAAAATATGATTTTTCAATCCTATTACTAAATTGAAGACCTTATGGCCTCCATAAGGATATATGTGGAATTCTCCTTTTTGATCAGATCTAATGATTAAGGTTGCTTTGATCCGAAGGTAGAGATATGTTACTCAATTCTCAGGGGGATTAAATGCGATATTTTAGACACCTTTTAGTTCCTATGTGGACTAAATGATATAAGTTTAATCACTTTACTCTAATCCAAGTCAATGTGAAATGAGATTTTATTTATGACCTAAGTGCGAATTGAGCCATGTGATTGGCTAAAATTGCTTGAGGCTTTCCTTGAACACCATTGTGAGTTAGGACATCTCATTCGATCTAGTGGTTGATTGAACCCACCTCCATTTAGTTATGCATACATTTTAGTACTTAGGTCTGTGGGGCCACTAGGACTGTTTAGAAGGATATATAATTATGTGAGAGGCCCTATGGGTTGATTAGAGCAAGTGAGACATACATGGTTTCATAGTGTTGTGCATCTACTTGAACATTAACTCCATGTCATTTGAGCATTTAGGTTGTTTATATGATTGTGTGTGTCATGCCACAAAGATGGTGAGCCAATAGGCAATACAATTATGAATAATGTGCATTACACATTTCTCACAAAAAACATTTGGCATGTGTGTGTTTCCATCATGCCAATTTTTGGACATGACATTTTGGTATTAGAAAATAATTAAGATATTGGGATCTTTGGGGATCATTGTTCGGTATTGTTTATTCTACAACGAATCAATGCATGTACTTGTTGGGTGTTAAGCCTTGTTGAGGAGGTAAGAACAATACACATGAAGACTTCTTTGGACTTTGGATTCTTTTACCAAGTAGCATATGCTTGGATTATGAAGTCTTGGAACAAAATTCCAACCTAGTGTTAGGAATTCAAGTGGTTGTTAGGGCCAAATGACTATTAGTAAGTGAGTGAGCTATCTTGTGTTACATCAATGAGACTTTCCCATGAACATTGTCATATGCATCTCTCCTTGGAAGACTTATTAGATGAGCTCTTTGATACATTAATCTTGGTTCTTAAGACCATGGAGATTGATCTTAGCTAGATAATAGAATTTCTTGTACATCTAGGGTCTAGATGGGCCTTTCTAGGTTCAGTGACCCCATTTTAGGCAAATATTTCCTTATCACTCAAGTGGAGTGTTCTAGAAGTTTATTTGATGTTATCTCACCTTGAGTGATGATATTAAAATAGATATAGATGCATTTAGTGAAGCCATCTCATTTTTTCTTAGTTACCAGCTTTCGCCTTGCGAGTAATTATAGGAAGAATTTGGGAATAGTCCCTCTTTAGGCCAAAAGGTTTGTCTCAGCGTACCACAAAGGGTTACAAAGAATAAGGGACACACTTGGTCTATATGAGGGACCAAGAGTCTCATGGTGTTGCAAATGGGTTTTCACTTGAAATCTATTCACATACATGTGAGTGTTGTTAGATTTAGTCCTCACTTATGTGATGGACTATTGATACTACATGGATGACCTTGATAGGGAGCCTCATATGGGTCACTTTGATTTCACCTATCTTTGTTGAAAATGGATTTCATCTGATTTTGGTAGCGACATATGACCTAATTTTAGCCACACATTGGAGAGACTATACATTGCAGTTAGATGTCGGTGTTGGTTGGAGAGGAACATATAGGCCTTTGAGGAATCTTGGCACCAAGTAGGTGCGATCATCGACTTAATTAAAATGTTGATTGTGTTAAGAGTGGTATTATTATCTCTTGTGCACATTTACATGATATCGAGGGTATATCGATCTATTTTGGATGTTGATATCTAAATGTCATGGTCAATAACCCATTTGAGGTTATGACCCAATTTATTGGAGTATCTATTTAGAGAACACCCTTATGTTGAACCAATGGTGGTTTAGAGGTGACCTTGTTGATAGAGAACCTCTAACGGAATGTGATTTGGTTTTATTTATTGTTATAAATATTAGAATGTAACTTCATGCTTATGGAACATCTTGAATGGATTGATGTATCCATGATAGTTTGAGTTCCTTGGTAATAAGGAGATAAATTCCTCATAGAGAAGTTTTGATTCTATGGTGGTGGAACCCAGTTGTGTGGGTCACCTATGAGTGTTGATAGATTTGATGAAAGATAAGTCTATTTCGAAGCTAGAAGTAGTAATAACCCTGAGTAGGTATACCTCCTCATTATTAAACATGTTCATGATAAGAGTATGCCTTTTCTTTTTTAGATTGTATTTTAATTGACTAGAACATATAATTTAACATTGATTATGATATCTAAACTTTTGTGGGTGTTGATTGTTTGAGGTGACCCTCTATTTTTTTTGTTGGTCATTACATCTTTTTAATCGTACATGTTGTGCAAACACATGAAAAATATAGTGGCATGTAGTACTGTATAAGATACTTGTATCAAGGCTTGTAGTGTATCATTTTCTTAACCATACCACACCCATGTTTGGGTTATGAATTTTGGGACATCCTTGAGTATATCTTGATGAGGAGTGCAGGCGTTACAAATCTTTATTTTTGTTTTGGAATTTATTTCCCTAAGAAGATGCATTCTATAATGGTGTTATTTTATTGATTTAGGAGTTTCATTTGTACATTGACTCCTTGTATGATGTTTTTTTCCTTCTTCAAAAGGTGGTAACTAATTGTTGTGTAAGTTTCTTGAAATGCCCATGTGATTGTGTTTCAAATTTGACCTACTGGAGCCAAGTTTTAGGGCACCATAATGGATATGAAACGCGAATCTTAGAAGTTGGGATGTTGTTTTGAGGACCCTTTTTGAGTTAGGGATTTATGTTAGAATGAGTGTGTGTCCTTAGGAACACCTATACCTTCTTAGAGTTGTTAAATGGCTAGTTCGATCGAGTGGATTGTGAGTGCTTGTTGTATACCATGTTGGGAAGGTGAGTACCTTACATAGTTCATGAGTTCATGAACAAGAGGTTCTTATAACCCTCTAAATCACCTTAGGTTGAACATATTTTGTGATGATTAAACCTTTTTATCGGTAAGCAAAGTCACTAAGGGCCACATGTGCCTTGTGTAGTGGGTGTTGTACAAGCATGTGATGATTCTCACCTAAAAAAGTGTGTACATGTAGATAGAGTTTTGTGCTTTGTTGACATCAATTCTAGGAGAAGAGAATACCTAAGACCCCTTGAGATTGGAACCACACTTGAGTGGTGGGCATAATCCTCTTAGTAGAAGGGTGTAATATGTTTTAATAGTGACTTCCTATGTGTTATGGGTTTGTTCATGGTTTGACATTCCATATAATTCCTTGGTTTAATAAGAGGTTTTATTTTGTTATCACTTAGCTAGCATTAAGATGAGTTGATAATATCTCACCATCAAGTGACATCATTATAAATCCATTGAGTGGATTATATCTTATATGATGTTTATGCAAGTGTTATTTTTAATCAAGGACTTGTTTATTTAGTGTTGTTTCAATTACATTCCTTGCCCTTCATAGAATGGTATCTTATACATCATGTTGGCTAGAGAAGTTGTATAGATAAAAAAGATTGATGCCTCTATGTGTTTCAATGAATTTTAACGTATATTTTTAAAAGGGAAGAAGAAGAAACTAAATAAAGGTATGGTTGAAAAACCTATTTGATTATACACACATTGAATTGGATGATTTTGAAGAACTCCTCTTTGGCTTGGGAGGATGATCTAAAAATAAGACAACACTAAAGCAAATGGTTGGTTAGATAGAAAGCTGAGTGGATTGCCTAGCATTAGCTAGATCCCAAAAGTAAGAGCTTCCTCGAGGGTTGTCAATCAACACATTTTAAACAATTAAGTTTATAAACATAATAGAAAGTACTTGCATAAATAATTAAAAGGTACTAAAATTAAACACAAGAAATGCTTACTAAAGAAATAGACTAGAAATGACTAATACAATAATAAGTAAATCAATACTAGTGCTAAATGGCTTGGGTCTGCTTTAGAAAATTAGGCAAGGGTCTATGAACATGCAGGAACACAAAAAACTAGATTTGGTAGGGGGTAAGAGGGTAAAAATAACTTGTTATTTTCTACCACAGTGACCATCGATGGTTGATATGACCGTTGATAGTTAAGGTGACCATCAATGGTTGAGACAACCATTAGCTATTACTGTGTATAGATCGAGGTTGATAAATAGTCAGATTGATGGGATCACAAGGTTAGATTTTGAGTGAGGGCTGGTGTTGGATTGAGTACAAAAGCCAAATAAAGTAAATGAATATAAAAAAATAAATACTTAGCTTACAAAGGGTTGATCGAGTGGGTGTTTGAGGTGGTTGAATCATTGGTGGAGTTTGATGTGATTTTGATAGAGTAATAGTACTTGATGCTTTGGTAGAGCAATGATGACACATTGACTCTCTTACATGATGGATAGATCACTAGATTACTAATGATGATTGATCTGCAAAATAAAAGAACTCTAGATGCACAAACTCTTGATAATAATTACAGATAGGTTTCACCTCCCTACTCCTCTCTTCTTATAGGCAAGATAAGAGAGTTTCAACAAGATGTTAATTGGGTCTTCTAATTATAACTCGTGAATGCAATGGATCACACGTGGATTGAGATAATCCATTTTTAGAAAAGCAAGGTGGGTGGTTTGTATATTTATGGTTAAGGAGGTGCACCCTAACCATTGATGATCGAGGTGACCATCAGTGGTCATCTTGACCTTCAACGATTGAGGGTGAAGGGAAAAAGTAGGTAAAAGTGTAGGTTAGGTCAATTGATAAAACTAACCACAAGTTAGGTTTGATTAGGAGTCAATGGGTCAAATTAGTACCAAGGGGGTCCTAAGGTGGTATAGGGGAGTTTTGACATTCAAAATTATAGTGTGAAAATTTTTGGTGTCTACATTTTTCCTCTTTTTATTATGCAGCTTTGAATCAACAAGTTGCAAAATAAAAACAAATTACTAGTCGAAGGTTATAGTTGCCCCAAGTATGGGAGGAGGTATTCCCCCTCAAACCTAGATTCGATGAGGTAAAACAAAACTGAGTGTAGGTTTGACAAGGTGGATGAAGGTGATGAGAAAGGTGGATGTCATGAAGGTGGGTGATAGATTGGGAATTGAAGCACAAACAAGCATGCAAAGTGTGATAGCCAAAATCACGTATTGACAAGGTTACCATAGTTGGTAAGAATAAAGGTTGGTGCTTAGAAAAATAAGTGACAAGTGGATTGCATGATCACATTTAGGCATGGCAACTGAGAAAACTCGCAAGTCTCCTAAGTGATGCATGTGTTTTCATGGGTATCTAAGGCAGGAAGTGCTCTTGGTGAAAACACAAATGGGTCAAGTGTCACAGGTATCCAAAGTAGGAAGTGCTCCTATAAAGACACAAGTGAGTCAAGTGAGCATGAGGTGGTGTAAGCTCAAAAATTATTCAACATGGAAATAATGTCACTGCAGTCAAAGGACCAGGCAAAATTCATCACAAAACTCATGCTAGTTGGGCTAAAGTTGACCAATGGTGAGGTGATGAGGTGGTTAAGTTGGGTGGAGAAGGTAGTTTCCATGGGTGGGTGCTAAGTTCAGTATGTGAAAAAAGGTGATTTGATTAGGTCAAAAGTTAAAATGTGAGAACCTTGATTGTTGATGGTTAGGGTGCTAAAAAGTGATCATCGATGGTCACTTTGACCATCAATGGTCAGGGGGCAAACCCTAAATCCATGGAGGTTAAAAGTGAAAAGTGAATGTTATTTTGTTCATTGTCACTATCATTCATAAAGCTATAGTTGTTTGTTATGTTGTGGGTGAAAGTGAGTGGTGATGGTTAGTACTTGTTAGTGGGTGAGAGTTTGTTGAGGTGAAGAGTGGAGACTGAGGGGACCAACAAGGATATAGGGAGCATATGGGTGTGGATGAGGTTGGATAGGCCTATAGTTGACTCCATGGTAACAGTCATGAAATGAAGTAAGGGTGCCGTTAATTTTATAGGTTAGCTTAATTTGGTAATTATAATGAGGTTCTAGGGTAGTGGATTAAATGTTAGGGTGATGCCTTGGTTAGGGTTTTTGTAAATGTGGGTAATTTTGTGGGTGAAAGGTGAAATTGAATAGGTGGGTAGGTAGGTAAGGGTAGAAAGGTAAATACGGGTGCCAAAGTAGGTTTTTTAGTCTATGCTTTGTTTAGTTTTAGTGTAAAGTAGGTTTTGGTTATTCTACTCATGGAACACCCATAGTGATCATCGATGATTAGGCTCACATGTCAATGATCAACATACCTAGGAAAATGGATGCCTGATCATCAACAGTCACCTAATGAAAATAAGGTTTTTGGAAAGTGTTTAAAAAGCTAAGGCAAATTAAATGTTGTTTGTTAGGTATAGGCTGGCCTTGTAGGTTAGAGGTTAAGATAGGTAGGATGGGTAGAGAAATAAGTTGCTGCATAAAGCTAAAGGGTAAGGTAGGGTAGGTGTTGGTGGGCAATAATGGTGTAGGTGACTAAGCTATATTTTTGAATGAATTATTGCAAGCTAGGGAGTAGATACAAATGCATGACTAAGTGTTTCTCATCTTCGTAGAGATCTATTAGGGGATGACCTTAGCTAACTAGGCCCATATGGAGGTTGGGTTGGGAATGATGAGGCTTTATCAATATGTGCCTTGAGACATATCCATGATCATAGATTTCATCAAGAGATGGGATCCAACTATGAACACTTTCATACTACCAATCGATGAGATGATGATCTTGCCTAAAGATGTGCATATGATCACACAATTGCCTCTCTGGGGTGATTTGTTCTATCACATAGAATGAGGGGAGTGGGAGGAGTACATTGGGCTATTGTATGGGGATGATAGTGATTGGGTTAGATGGCATGCTGGGGGGTTTAGCTACATCACACTATAACAGAGGGCTCTAGGTAAGAGGAAACTCATGGTGATGCTTATGATGGCTATCTCATGTTTTTCCCTTCCTGACTCGAGTAGTGAGAAGTTCCCATACTTGCTAATGGGGGTGTTGGTTGAGCTACTACTAGGGCAAACTATGTTTAATTGGGTACCTATTCTCTTGGTAAAGATATATAGGGAGCTATAGGGGTTCAGGGCCCATAGGAGGTATGGTATCAGTGTCAACTTGGTTCTATATTATTGGGCCTATGAGCACATCTGAGTGTTGAAGCCAATGGGATTATCATGGGTAGGATACACACAGATTGAGTTCCCAATTGGGTTCATGTAGTGGAGAGGTGATTTCATTGCTTCAAGTGTAAGGGGAGGAGCCCATGACATTGATTGGTTCAGGGGTACACTAGTGATTGGTGGCATTGTCTAGAGGCCCTATGTCTAGTCTCTAATATGGCCTAGTTACATGAGGTAAACTTTGTCCTTATAGAGTTATAGGTGGATTCTCAATCGAAGGGATGGAGAGGTGGAGCTCATCCCATTTGATAAGGTGCAGAGGCAGTTTGGCCTTGTATAGGGTATTCTAGGGGTATTTCTTAGGGATAGGTTTGAGGAATCAAAGATCTTATTGCCAGAGCCACATCTCATGCTTACATTGCTAGATCATGAGGAACTACTATCTAGGCCACATATAGATGATGCAGGATTTGTAGATGGCTACATGGTATGGTACTATGAATTAGATGTGGTAGAAAGTTTTGGTGATGGTGATGGTGGTAGGGGGCCTATAGATGTGGACCCCATAAAAAGAGGGGATCAAAGGGGATAGGCAAAGGAGGTTGGCCTTGATGAATAGGCAAGAGTGGCACTATATGCTATACAAGCATAGGTCATAGCACTATAGGGTCAAGTGGTTAGTGTACAAGGATAAGTTGTGACTCTTACAGGTGACAGGGATTAGGCAAGGGCTTCCCTAGCCTTAGTTACACAGGAGAGGGACTCCCCAAGGTAGAGAGGAAGAGGGGAAACAATATCGATAGGAGCACCAGGCACCATTCCCATAACATGATACATAGCTATAGTGGAGGAGCTACTATATTATGAATCTATATTTTTGAGTTGGTGCCCTAATGAGCCCCATTGGGGTGAATATAGATTGAGCTTAGAAGGTGGTGTCAGTGTGGTGACACCAAGGTAGTGGGCAACATTTGTAGGTGGGAAGATAGGTGTGATAGGTGGATAGGTACTGGGACCTAGTGGTATGCTAGGAGATAGTGGTACCCCAAGGGCATAACATAGCTCATACATTTTATATATTACTATATATCATTTTGATTCTGGCCTACGAGCTGATGCAGTGAGATGCATATTTTGAGAGAGAGATAGGTGTAAACATTTATAATGTTATATGACTCATGATATATATATATATATATATATATATATATATAGCTTATGGTATGGATGCTAGACACTGATGTAGACTTAGCTAGTTAGGTATGAAAAATCTTTGATTTATGGGTATGCTTCTTGTTTGCTTATGAAATGCTAATTTTTAATGAGTATATGCTTTATTATGTAGATTTAGACATGTGGTGGAAAATGGTGGGTTGTTTTATTGCTCATGGATGCTATGGTTTTATTATGCTTGTTATGGTTATGAGTATGATTATGTTGTTTCTTATGACACATATGTATATGCTTTATTGTTAATTTGTTTTAAGATAAAACACATGAGGTGGGTTAATTAACAACTCTATATGGAAGAACACAGAACATAATCAAGATACAAATGCCGTAATGAAAATATCAACTAGTCATGACATGATAACAAGAGGGCATGATGCTTCGTCTTTGAAAAGGATAAATATAGAATCGAAGATGAAATGGCTTAATGAGCATAAGACCTTTGAATGATTTGCATTAGCATTCATTAGTTGATAAAAAGGTGTCTTGACCACATAATGAATCCCTTGCTAGACACCTTTGGTTTGGATTGCTATTGGTTTGGATTTTGTTTTCTTATTGTTTTTTATTTGCTTGACATAGACATGCTTATATAGGATTAAAGGTTCACCTTTATTAAGGCAAAACTAAAAGAACAAAAAGGATAGTTAGGTGTAAAGAGGGTTAGGTGACAATGATTATGGGAATCCATCCCAATAAAGGGGTAGAAAGTACCATGAGAATCATGTCATGGATAGAGCCATGGTACCCATTGTTTAGGATTAGGCTATGACTGTGATAGATAATCACATGATTTATTTTTAATAAATTGCCCCTAAAATAGAGAGATGAGTGTGGTTGAAAGCAATAGATGAACTTAAGGTAAAACAAAAGGTGAACTTGATCCTTCTTAACAAAAGAATGGATGCATATGTAAAACATTAAGGGGATTAGGTTATGGGTGACATCAAGAGAATATAACTGATAAGATCTTGGTCCATATTTGTGGGTTATGATATAGGGTCCAAGCTAATTGAAATCAAACTTGCCTTGCTTTCTTTTCTCCATATTGGTGATATGCTAATTTTATTTTAAGATAATGTCTCTGATGTTGAATTCTTGCACTTTAAGGTGTTTTTTATAGGCATGCTTGACATGTTATTTATAAACATGAAGATGGATAAGGGATGCTAAGCGAAACTCATCAAGTAGCTCAAGTTGGGCTAAGCAGTGCTGATGATAATCATCTTCAATAATTAGATCTTACAAAGATATGTGAAGAGATGGGATTTGGACCTTGAGAGGTAAGACTACCTCTGATCCAAATACTATAAAAAAGGGTGTAGCACTTGTTGGGGTTCTAATGCTAGTACGATATTCTAAAAAGTCAAATGGGATGTGAAAATACCAATCTCAACTAGATGTA
The DNA here is from genome assembly GCA_037957365.1 of Torreya grandis. Taxonomy (NCBI): domain Eukaryota; kingdom Viridiplantae; phylum Streptophyta; class Pinopsida; order Cupressales; family Taxaceae; genus Torreya; species Torreya grandis. Next base: position 380,758 of record JARHVA010004412.1, on the reverse strand, counting down.
TTGACCATTTTATTTAGCATAGTATTAAGAGTTTTGTTAGAGGCCTCTACCTATCTATTTGCTTGAGGGTGATAGGGTCAAGAGAAGCTTAAATTAATGCCAAATGCATCACATAGACCTTGGACTTACTTGTTCTTAAGGGACTTACCATTGTCAGTGATAACCTTATGAGGAATACCAAAGTGGCAGATGATGTGATAGTTGATAAAATCGATAATCTTCTCCACCTTAGTCGAAACTAGAGGAATAGCCTCTACACATTTGGTAAAATATTTGATCTGAGTGATGATAGAATGGTGTTGCTATGAAGAATGGGGGTTAATTTCACCAATAAGGTTCAGACCCCATTATGAGAAAGGCCAAAAAATCGATGAAAATATGAATACTATACTAGGTACATGATGCAAATTGACATGTTGTTGGCATTTGACACACTTTTTCACATAATCACAACAATCTTGGTTAAGGGTAGACTAGTAATAGCCTAGGTGAAGGATGCATTTAGCTATGGTAAGGCCACTAAAGTGTCCTCCAGAAATACCATCATGCATTTCCTTGATATCAGGAGAAGCTTCATGACTGCATAGGCAATGAAAGAGGAGGCCATCAAAGCTATGTTTATAAAGAATTCCTCCCATAATGGTGTAGCGTGAGGTACTCTAGATAAATTCTCTTTGAGCATTCCTAGAAAGGCTAGAAGGAAGGATGGTAAGGTTAAGGTAGTTGAAGGTCTGTTGATACCAAAGGTTAGGTAGGGTCTCTTCCACATTGAAAATGGTGGGAGAATCCAATTTGACATAGGAAGGGTGGGTAATTTTATGGATAAAAATGGATAGGTTAGAGTCAGAGGGTGTAGATAGAATATGAGAGGCAAAAAAAGCCATGGTATCAGTGAACTTATTGGTAGATCACAGGGTTGAGTGGATGTGGTAGTGTTTAAATTATGGCAAGAGTTCATCAACTAATTATTTGTACTATTGAAAACATCATTTTTACACTGGTAAGAGCTGCTGATTTGATTGATGACAAGTTGGGAGTCACCAAAGATGTTGATTATTTTGAATCCTAGGGCTAATGTGGTTTGAAGGCCTATGACTAGGGCTTCGTACTTAGCCATATTGTTGGTACATTAAAATCAATATTGAAGGATAAAGGAAGAGGCTCACCATAAAAGGGAATAAGGATGATACCAACTCCCCCACCATGCTGACATTTTGATCCATCAAAGAACATGGTGACTTGATAGGTGAAGTCTGCTTGAGAGAGGGTTGTGATGAACTCATTGGGGAATTAAAGAGGAGGACAAGAGGAAGCATGTTGAGGATTTATTTGATCTTGGCATGATCAACTTCTATTCTATGGAGATAATAAAACCAAGAATCTTTCCTGATAAGACCCCAAAAATGCACTTATTTGGGTTTAGGTAGACATGGTAATGGATAAGGAATTCAAATATGATCTTGAGAATGGCTAAATGATCCTTTTAGAGTTTGAATTTTCCAATAAGGTCATCCACATTGGTAGGTAATGGAAGATGTAAGTCATGGCACATTGGTAGGGTGCACCAATATTTTTTAATATGCAAGGCATGCCTCTATAGTAGAAGGTCCCCCATGGGGTGGTAAAGGAAGTCTTGTGTTGATCTTTGGGGGCAATTAGGATTTGATTGTAACCTGAGAATCCATCCATGAGAGATAATATTTCATGGTTGGCCATAAGATCAACTAGTTGGTTGATTCTTGGTAGAGGAAAGTCATCTTTGGGGTAAGTGAGGTTGAAGTCATGAAAGTTCACATAAATGCATATTCCCTCTAAGGATTTGGTGATAGGCATGACATTTGATACCCATTGGGAATAGTTAATGGGTTGAATGAAATTGATAGACAAAAGATGCTAAAACTCTTCTTTGACGAGAAATACTATGCAAGGATACATGCATCAAAGTTTCTACTTGATAGGATTAGCATCACAGTGGGTGATTATGTTATGGGTAGCAATGTCATGGTCAATTCTTGGCATGTCACTATAAGACCAATTGAATGTTATGCTACAGTCTTGGAGGAAGGAGGGAAAATCCCAAAGTTCCTTGGCATTTACAGATTGGCCAATTTTGACAATATGGGGGTTTTTCAGAGTACCCAAGTTGATATCCATGGTAAATTCGTTTAACATGGTTGAAGTCTTGGGAGGAAGGGATTTGTGGATGGAAGAATCTAGAGCACCAAGGTAGGTGAGAATGGAATCATCATCCTGGTACTAAATAGTGTTAATGGTAGGGAAGTCATCTCTTATCATCTCAGGATGGGTGAAAGGGATGGTTACTGCTACCCCCTCCTTTTGATAAGTTAGGGGTTTAAGGCTGATCATGTTTACAAAAAAAAAGTTACGTGGGATGATGTCATCATCCTCACACACAAGTGGGGAGATATTGGTGAGGAAGGGGTGTCTTCCTTAATAAGGGTTATGGTAGGTGGTTTGGTTTGTTTCTTGGTAGGTAGAATGAAACGTAGGCCATGCTTCTCATGAGGCTTTCTGGTCTCAATGGAGACCAACTCATGTGGGCCATGTTCGTATCACCCGAGACCAAATCTTTTCCAAGCACACCTGTGAAGGTATGTTTTGACAAAAGTTGGTTTGTTTAGGTAAGAGAAGTTGGAGGTGAATGGTCTAGGTGAAGAGGAGGTGGCAGAAGCACCAAGGGGCTTGTCAAGTCCCCCATAAAGGAAATGGGTTTGATAATTTGAAGGTCTAAAGGGAAAAATGGCCCCAACATTAGGGTTATACTTGGGTTGGTGGTCAAGTTTTCCATACTCTTGGGGAGTAGGGAAAGCATCAGGAAAAGTGTCAAGGGCAAGGAGGCAATATTCCCCTAGCAAAAGGTAGTGTAATGTTGATTCCAAGGGGTCTAAGGTGGGTACCTAATTAGAGGGGATGGATGAGCTAGTGGATGTCTCATTGGTAAAAGGAGTGACTTCCTCTTTCACGGTAGAGGTCTTATCTTTGGTTAAGGAGGGTGTGTTAGATGGAGGTAAGAGGACATCATTGGGTTAATATGTTATGTTGCATGTTGAGAAGGGACTTGGGTCAGCTTCGATGATGATGACCTAGCCTTCATAATCAATTTTAATGCAATGATGAATGGTAGAGGTAACACAACCCATCGATCATATCCAAGGTCATCCTAGCAAAACATTATATTGGAATTCACCTTCCACTACATAGAAGAGTTTGGGGAGCGTGTGAGGTCTTACACAAATATGAAGGACCTAGTGGTCATGGTATCATTAAAGGATTAGAGGATGGCTGAGGTTTTAAACATGACATTATTTGGAAGGTTAAGTTGGGTATAGGCATGGGAGGAGATAATGTTAATACTAGCTCCCCCATCAATCATGACTTGTTTAATACAGGTTTGGTTGATGTAAGAAGTAATAAAGAGAGGGGGATTTGGGTCATCCAAATGGATAGAAGGTATTTTTGCATCCTTGAAGGTAACAAGTTTAGAAATTTGGAGGGTGCTAATAAAGGTTACCATAGGTTGAGGATATTCAGGTTGGACCTCTATCAATTGTAATGCCACTATCATTTCTTGGTAATGATGAGGTGAAGTGGTAATCAACTCATATAAGCTCATCTTCACTAGGGTTTGGTGAAGCTATTTGAGCACCACTCTCTTAATGGCCTTAGAAGGGTTGAATTAGGAGGCACCTAAGATAGATACCTTAGGTTTGGGTGAAAGTCAAGATGTTTGGGTAAGGTTTGGTTGGGAGGTAGAGGATGGGTATGTCCATGGGATGGGCACTTTGGCCTACCCCTTATCCTTATGCTGTGCTCTTTTGATCACATGTATGGTATGGATAGAGGGAGGAATTGGGTTAGGAGATTAGTCAAGCTCTTCATCACTCTGAGGTGAGAGTGGAAGAGTAGGTGGGTGTTGGGTAGAGGGTGTTGTTGGTTAGATTGGTATGGGGCCCATGGGAGTTTCATTTGTTAATAGATCATCCTCCTCATAGATATGGTGTATAATGGTTTAGAGAGATTTGTAGTTCTTCATGTCATGCCCTAGTGTCTTATGATAGGATCACACATGGTGGTCATTATACTAGGTAGGTTTTGAATTGAGAGTGTCAAATAGCTTGATAAGGGGTAGGATCAAGCAAGAAGCTTGCAATAACCTTTGGAAAATGGTAGAGTAGGATTCAGCTATAGGTGGAGAGGGTTTAAGGGTTTTAGTCTTGGTCAGTAAGGTAGAAGTCCTTTTGGAAGCGGGTTTGGTGAAGGAAGGTTTGGGTAAGGTAGTGAATATGGTTGGTGGTTTTGATTTTGGTAGGGTAGTGGTTGAGAAAGCAGAGGTAGGAGGTTTTAGGATAGGTAGCTTGGTTATTGATGGTTTGGTAAAAATAGGTGTGTCTGAAATTAAGTGTGCAAGTGTAACCAATAACGGTGATTGGGTCTTGGTTGGGATAATTGACTTTCTAATCAGAATGGAGGGATGAGGCCCTAAGATAGAGGGCAAGGTGGAGGGAGGTAGGAGTTTGGCTCTTTGACCTTTCGGTATTTCTACTCCCTTGGTTGATTTGGGTTGGCACTTGGTTGTTGGGTTTGGTGAGGTAAGATCCATGTTGACAGATGGGTTATTAAGACTCTATCTAGGGAGGGTACCAAGGTTCTTGGTTGGCTTGGCTGGTTTGGTTAGAGAAGGTGATTTGGTTACTTAGGGTTTAGGTGCTTTGGATGGCTTAAGAATTGTTGGGTTGGTAGAAGTTGTTGGCTTGGTTGATAGGGTAGGAGTTTAGTTAGTGGAAGTGGTGGGTTGTTATGCCAAAGACATGGTTGTAGGTTCCTTCTTGGTGACATAAGGTAGACCTAATTACTACCAGAAGGTGGCTCGATCCATATCAGGGTTAGAGATAAACTCCAATTTTTGCACTAACCTAGAGAATGGTTTTGTAGGTTGGTTTTTTCCCTAGATAGTGGACCTAAAAGATAAGCCCATAAATTAAGATAAAGGGGTGGTAACCTTATCCTTTTCCTCAATCAAATGATGCAAGGTTTGAGTAGGTGACTACTCTATGGGAGGTGTAGACATGGGGGCTTCCTCTTTAGGAATGATCTTTGAAGGGGCAATATGTTGCTCGATGGTCAAGAGGAAGGTAAAATGGATGCTTATTTTGGTATGTCAATCGAGGGAGGGGTTGATGGATCTACTCCCTTAATTATTAGAGGAGGAGAGGGGTGCTTCCTCAGTTTAGGTCTCCAAAAGAGGAGAAGGTAAACCCACTACATCAATAAGTAGAGAGAGAGTGAGGAATAGATAGATTGGTCAGTAGGTTCTTTAACAAAAAGTGTACCAAGAACCATGTTAACAGTATGGGCATCATGAGAAAACTCAACCATGTTGCTCTCATTCTTAATAGGTGCATGATTAGAGAAAGGCTACCTAAAGATATCAAGGGCTTGGTTTTGAGGTGCGTTGAGGTTATCCAACACGAGCTCCCCCTTTTCAATGAGATATTGTATAACACTCTCAAAGGTGTTGCAGTTACTAACATCATTCCCTATCACTCAGTGTAAGGCACATAGATCATTCTCATTGTACTAACTAGGTGCAGGATGAGAAGAATAAAATTGTTAAGGTGGTTTGATATGAGGAAGTTGTATGATATTAGATTTTAATAGCTTCTTCATGATCGAACCATAAGTCTCTCCAAGTGGATTAAATTGATTTTCAGTGTTCCATTTTTGGTTTCTCGTGTTGACTTTGAGGAACCAAAGGAGCTTGGTTGGTTGGTAGATGATAGGGAAGTGGGTTTAAGGACAACCATGTTCGTAATGACCTTATTTTTGGTCCTGATGTTGGTTTGGTTGTTCGGTTTGGAGGAGGAAGCCTCATTAGTTTTTTAGGTAGAGTTATTATTTTTTAGTTTTAGCTTTCCTTCATCAATGGATCTATTCTCTAATTTGTGTGTCATGGTGAAAGCTTCGTCAAAATTTAAAATGCTCTAAACATGCAATGTGGAAGAGATGTGCTTGGCACATGCCTATGCAAAAAGTTTGATCAATTCAGGTTGGGGTAAGGAGAAGGAGATTTGGTTGATTAGGCTATGCCAACAAGCAAAAAAGTTGGTAATAGATTCATCATCAAACTACTGGATAGAGTAGAATTCAGTGATGGAAACCTTCTTGGAGATATTTATCAAAAAGTGATCAAATAAATTTTGAGCTAGTTAGGTGAAGGAGAAGATAGAATGCTTGGTTAAGGCACTATACTAATCCAATGCCAGTCTTGACAAAGACATAGGAAAAATTTAGAGAAAGAGGGAATCATCATAGGTAATCAAACAACATGAATGCTTGAATTCCCTAAGGTGCTATTGGTGATCCTCCTTACTCTAAAACTTGGAGAACATGGGAAGTTTCCACTAGGGAGGATATTACCTAAGAGGCACAGATGGGTGGATGGGCTCATTATAGATCTAGTCATAGGATAAGAGATTGAGAACCCTAGAGATGGATGACTCTAGAGTTGTCATCTTGTCTATGAGTATCTTCATTAGGTCTATTTGGGGTGGTGCACCTGAAGGGTTGTATGGTGCATACTATGGTTGGGTTTGAGTGACATATTGATAATTTGCCAAAGGTTAAGAAGTTTCCACATATGGGTAAGTGGTCATAAGTGGTTGGGTTGAAGCCACATATGAATATGTGGTCACTGGTGTTGGGTAGAGTGTATGTACTATTGAGTGGGCACAGGTGGTTGAGTCATAGGTAAGGGATAAGTGGTAACCTTGATAAAAATAGGTGGTAAGGTAGAAGTTATTGGTGTTACTATGTTTTAAAGTGGAGTGGGGGTAGTCAGAGGAATGGTAGTGATGGTAGTAGTGGGTACCCTAACAGTAATTAGGGTATTAGTAGGTAAAGGTTAGGTGGTGGTCATATTGGAAGAATTATTAGTCAGGCTAGGAGGTGTTTGGGTGTTAGAAGGTTAAGCTGGTTGGTTTTACATGGTTGTGTCAGATGGGTTGCTAGTTGAGGCAAATGCCTAATTAGCTAATGTTTGGGTGGTGATAGTGGCAATAAAAGAGTTACCTAAAAATCCTAATGGCATGCCATAAGGTGGATTGATAGGTGGTGTTGAAATGGGTGTATGGAGAGATATTATGCTAAGATAATGTTGTAAGGCTACCAAGTTATTATCCAAAAGGCAGCAAAGTCTGGGTCACCTTGGGGGACTATCTGAAGCACACTAGAAGCATCATAATGATGAGGAAAACTTTCAACATCTGAGATATACTCCATAGATGAAGAGGTAGAGGAGACTAGATAATCTATAGATGGGTTTTGACTTGCTAAGTCTCTTCATTGTTGATGAGTAATAACCATGCAAGTAGGATGGGAGGAAAACACAAAATATTAGAAATCAAATAGAGAGAAAGCCAAAAAATGATCAAGAAAACCCAACACATACTAGAGTACATTAGAATCACGTGGTTAATTTTAATCTCACTTTTGGCTTATGCCTAAAGCTATGAGAATGTGTGATAGAAGTTAGCTTGTAGATCAGGTACTATAGAGTAAATCAATGGTTTTTTTGAGTATTTTAAGTGCTCAAAAATATATGTATTGGGAATTAATACATGGCTTGGTATCGGGGCCTATCCTCTCACTTCACACATCATAGCGATAAGAGTTTTGGGTGTTTAGCCAATATATACTAATTTCTAGAGTTTATACTCAATCAAAGAGCTGAGTTGGTTCTCCCCTTGGTAATGACCTCCAAGTAGGATCACTGAGAAAGGGTAAGGTTACCACTAGGTGATGAAATCCTAGTCAGGCCTTGTCTCAGGGTTTTTGATGTTTAATTATTAAAGGTGGTTTGGTTTAGTGTGTGTAACAAAAGTGATTCTACAATAAAATTACTATGTTTCAAGCTAAAAGTGAGCTAAAATTAGAAGCAAGAAGTAATGGATGCACTTGATTTTAAACCCAAAAGAGATTTCAATTTTGTTAATTAACACAGATAGAGAAAAGAGCATATAGATACAAAGGAAGGAAACACAAGTAAAGACTCAACGTCCCACTAGGCGTGCCATAATGTTTCAATGAATTTTATCTTATATTTCAAAAAGAGAAGAAGAAGAAACTAAATAGGGTATGGTTGAAAACCTTGTTTGATTGTGCATGCATTGAATTAGATGATTGTGAAAAACTACTCTTTGGCTTGGGAGGATAAGCTGTAAATAAGACAACACTAAAGAAAATGGTTGGTTAGATAGATAACTGAGTGGATTGCCTAGCATCAGCTAGATCTTAGAAGCAAAAGCTTCCTTAGAGGCTATCAATACACATGTTTTAAATAATTAAGATTATAAATAAAATAGAAAGTACTTGCATCAATAATAAAAAATTACTAAAATTGCACACAAGAAATTCTTGCTAAAAAAATTGACTAGAAATGACTAATACAATGATAATCAAATCAATACTAGTGTTAAGTGGCTTGGGTCTGCTCCAGAATATCAAGCAGGGGTCTTTGAACAGGTAGCAACACATAAAACTAGATTTGGGTAGGGGTGAGAGGGTAAAAATAACTTTATATTATTTCCTACCACAGTGATCTTCGGTGGTTGGGTAGACCATTGACAATTGAGACAACCATTGGTAGTTACTGTGTGTAGATCTAGGTTGATAGATAGTCAGAGTGATGGGATCAAAAGGTTATATTTTGAGAGATGGGTTGGTGCTGGGTTGAGTACAAAAGGAAAATAAATTAAATGAATATCATAAAATAAATACTTAACTTAAAAAGGGCTGATCGAATGGGTGTCTGAGGTGGTTGACTCATTGGTGGAGTCTGATGTGATTCCAAAAGAGTAACGATACTTGATGCTTTGGTAGAATGGTGATGGCAAGTTGGCTCTTTGACATAATGGCTAGATCACTGGATTGTTGATGATGATTGACCTATAAAATAAAGGAACTCTAGATGTACAAGCTATTAATAATAATTGCATATAGGTTTCACCTCTCTGCTCCTCTCTTCTTATAGGCACGGCAAGAGAGTTGCAAAAGAATGTTAACTGGGTCTTCTAATTTTAACTCATGCATGCAATGGCTCACACATGGATTGAGACAAGTTAGCTTTAGAAAAACAAGGTAGGTGGTTTACATGTTAGTGGTTAAGGAGGTGTACCCTGACCATCGATGGTTGAGGTGACTGTAGGTGATCGAGGGTGAAGGAAAAAAGTAGGTAAAAGGGTAAGTTAGATCAGTTGAGAAAACTAACCATGAGTTAGGCTCGATTAGGAGTCAGAGGGTCAAATTGGTCCCAAGGGGGTCCTAAGGTGATCAATGTAAATTTTGACATTTGAAATTATGGTGTGTGGATTTCCAGTGTCTACACTGTGTGCTTTAATCCTTTTCCTCATGTTTGGGGAAATGTGTTATGGTATTTACCACTTATAAGTTATAAGTGTTGTTGTGGTTTTGAAAACTTGGAATTGTGATACATTCTTCATATTACATGAGGGTATTAAAAATTTGTGTTTCTAGTTATGGATATGTAAGCCCCCTATCCTCCACTTATGGTGTTCTAGATCAACACTTTTCAATATTATTGTATCTAAACATGTGAACTTTTACCATGTGATGTGGCAAACCTTAAATTTATTTTGGTTCTTGATTTGGATTTATAAGATGATTGGAATAATATTTTTATGGTTTTTATTAGTATGGATTTCAAAGATATTTATCCATTTATTATTTCAAAAATTTATTAAATGTTGGAGCTCCTAATATTATTTCTTTTCTTTAGTTTTGGATTTAATGTTGGAGCTCTTACTTTCTGATGCAGGAGCATCTACAGACATCCTGGGAAGACATGTTTATGATTAAATTCGAATTTCAAATTATTGTAGTTTCCCTCCAAATGTTGAAATTAAGGAGAAATTGTAATTAGTAAAAGTAAAAAGGTAAATTATTGTGGGCTGTTGAGTAAATCAAGGAGTGGTTGAAAATATTCCAACCTGGGCATGTTGTTGTAATTGAAAAACTGTTTGTTGTTTTCCTTGAGGCCAAGTTTGGCATGGAGGTTTAGAAAAGATTCTTGAAAAACAAATTAAAAAAAAAATAATAATAATAAGATATGCATGGGTGGCGTAGAAGTGGCTGTAAGGAAAGGCAGGAGAGTACGTAGAGGAAGGAGGAGAAAGAGAGAGAGCAGGGTGTAGAAAGGAAGAAGAAGAAAAGGCTCACTCATTCAATAGAAGAAGGTAGAAAGGGAGAAGAGAAGGAGGAAGGACAGAAGGAGAGCCTCTTAGCAAGGAGAGAGGAAGAATGAGTAGCAGGCATGTAAGAATGCAGGTATCTAAGAGAGAGAAAATTGAAGCATTCTGTGTATTTTCTGTATATTTGTTCTATATTGCTAAGAACTTCCTCAATTGGAACCCATTTACACTCTGTATTAGAAGCAGACTTTAGAAATGTGTTGTTTGTTTAGCGCATGGGGACCATTATAGGATTGGCAGTGGGTTTGCCAGCTGGGGCTATTTTTAATTATAGTGTTTAGGCTGAAAGAGCTTACAAAAGCTACGCATAATTGTGACAAGAAATACATGCTGGAGGAAAGAGTATAGCAAAGTAGAGCTAAACGCATATTTTTTGTAAGTTAAAAAAAGAAGAGAGTCAACGCATCATGTTTAGAGCAGAGCTTGTGGGAGAGTGAGCGCACTATTTGTCCTTTCTGGAGGATGTTGAAGCTCTGAAAGGTTTGGATGGGATCGAACCTCGTCAATGCCCTGCTGTTGATGTTGATGAAATTGGCATTCATACAACAAAAATTGAATTTGTTTCTTTACAATGAGATTGGAGGGGTGCGTAGCTCAAGTACTTGTGATAAGAATATAGTTCTTGCCAATCTGCAAAAAAGAAGTTCAAAGAACAGAATTTCAGGGATGAGATTGGGGTGATTTTTGGCTGAAGGTTTTGATGGTGTTGTGCCACCTGAGAAAGGAAAGCGAAATGTTTGAATAGAATAGAAAAGATTGTTAGATATCCGTTATGGGCAATTGATTTGTGACCACACTAGTTATGTTTCTTCTTGCTAAATTGCTTTTATGTTTCCCCTACTGGTAGTAGATGCTACCAGTGTTGTTGAAAGGTGCAGGCGCATTTTTATATCTGAGATTTAGATAATATGTGTTTTAATTCCCTGTTTGCTGAACAATGACATCGTATCATTTTGGTATAAAAGCAAAAAGAATATGCAGTGCATCATTTTCTTTTCTTTTCTTCTCAATTTATCAAATTTTCATTCCTAGATTAGTGGTGGAAACACTCTGATAATTGATGGGATGGCTTCCCATAAACAATGATATTGACTTGGTAATCAATGAAATCTATTCCTTTATGTTTTCTATTTTTTATGTTTACCATATAAACAATGGAATCAACCTACAAATCGGTGGGATCAACCTACAAATCGGTGGGATTGACCTACAAATCAGCATAAATACATTACAAAATTATGTATTTGCTCCCAGGTTCCACTCATACTATGTTTTGATAGAAGCAACATAATCACTCTAAAAATGGTGGAATCGCTATTAAAAATGAAAAAAAATCTATTCAAAATGATAAAATCACTTTGGTAATGGCAGAATTGCTCTACATAATGGCAAAATTGCCATGTAGTATTTTTTTGCTTGTAATGCCTACTTTCAAGAGGCCATAACTTTTGACTCAGGTATCTTTTTAGCCTATCATTTATGGAAAAATAAATGTATTGAAAAGATGTACACAACCATAAAAATTAGTAGGTGGCAAGATCACCCTGCATAATGGAATAATTGTAAAATGTAGTGGCAAAATTATTATTGGTATTGACGACATCATGATTTTTTGCTTTCTATTTGATAGTTTTATATAGTATCAAAAACATTGTGTAATAGAGGATTTTCTAACTATAACAATGATATCACACTACTAATCAATAGAATCACCAATTTTTAATGTTATGTGTTCTCTATCTACAAATTGATGATACTGACCTGCAAATCATTGGGGTTACTGTGCTAAATGGTGAGACCACTTTATGTTGATTTACTAAGGCTTAAACAAACATCATTTCAATTTCCTCTTACTAGTCAAAGAACACACTTCAAACTCTAATATATTTTTTGCATGTTTTACTTGTCAAATAAGTGGTTATTTAAAAAATAACACACTCACAAACACATCTCATTTAGGTGCATAAAATGAATCGACATTTGAATCTAGTTTTTTAAAACATATTTATGTTTTAATTGCTTACATATTTATGTTATTTGTTTATTTATAGGTGGCTTATCATGCATATGCTTTCACCTTGCCCACTTGTGGGACCCTAGGTGATAAAAACCACATATGTCTATGTTTCATTTTATTGAAGTGAAACTATAGTATGCTCTCCTTTTTCCCACTTGTGGGATACTGAAGATCATAAATAGTGAAACTTCCATTTTTATTTTAGTTGCATTAGGTAGACTTCACTATTTGTGATTTTATAGGGTGATGTGACTAAAATTTAATCCCCTAACATCAGTACCAACCCCAAACTTTGATGAGAGAAATAAAATGAGAGTTGTCATCAAAGCATAGTGAAATTATCTATAAAGTGTTTTGTGAAAAAAGGGGTTTATCCCCAATGTTAAATTATTAGACATCACCCTTTAAGTTCAAATTTATAGTAGCACTTCATTGAGATCTCAAGATTGAAGTGGTCATAAAAGAGATAAACCCTCATGTGGATTACCCATCATTTGTTATTATTCAATAAAATTTTGAGCCCATGTACTGCATGGTATATTGGGGACCATATAAAAACCTTGTCAAAACTTAGATTAAGATCATTTGATCACAAATAATTTATACTATGAGGGAAAATAACCTCCCCCAAGATCTCATGATGTACTTATTGAAGTGAGGGTTAAGAGATTAACTTATTCAAGCTTATTATGAAGTAGATACATGGGCTATAGTGGAAATACACACTCATTTTACCATTAAAATAGGGCTTATCTTGTATGTGCATCATTGTTTGTTTGTTGTCATATACCCATTTTTCATGTTATACCTTACACAACAAATAAATCATAAATATTCTAAGTCCAAAAACTTTGTCACATCCCATTACACAATAAAGCAATAAGGCATTACACTGCCCAAATTTTGAGTCATTTCATCTTGTCATAATGCCATACTATCCAATTGAAATGGTACCCTTTACACATTGTACCATTTTATTGCCCGTTTGAAAACAAATCCAAATTAGGTCCATTTTCACGCAAATCCAATTTGAAATCAATCATCTGGTTTAAGTCTATTTTGACCCCATTCCTATTTTGAATCAAATCCAAATCAATCAACCTTTGCCATCATTTTTATCTATGATCTCATTGTATTTTTCATCCTCCTTCCTCCATCTCAACATTAGTATCAACACCATTTAATCACTACTTCCATTCTCCTTAGTCTCACATGGATTCCATAAGTCAAAACTATGGTGGATTTATGAGTTCTATATTTTCCATATTTTTTCATCTTCTATTTTTTTCTTCTAGCCCCTTTAAGGACATTTATCCTTTGAGAAGCCTTCCTTTAAGGATCTTTATCCTTTGAGAAGCTTTCCATAATTTACATTTTATTCTTATCTGAGTAAGCATTCATACTTAGTACTAAAATGGTTCTTCATCCTCTCCATTATTTTTATCTGCGACCTCATTATCCTCTTCATCCTCTTTCATCCATATTATCATAAAAAAATAAGGGAATGGTAATTGGATTGTACCTATTTTACATCCATGCTTACCCATGTTCTCCACTTCTTATTTCAATGCACAAAATCTAATTAGGTTCAATGCTTGGTACATCTACATCTTTCATATCAATGTTTCTACATTTTGTGCAGGGGAATTTTTTCTTCTCATTATCTTTCTCTAGTTACTCACTTGACATCAAAGCTGATTTGCTTCACACTTCACATCAACCAATAGTTTAAAAATCAGACGCACTCTATGGAAACATCTTCATCCTTGTTGATATCCCTCAATACATCATGACATAATTCTTTCATCATTATTTAATCGCTTTGGGGCATCCTCGTGTGTTTGGTTTTTTTCAACTTGTTCATTATCTAAAAAGTCATCATACCATCTACACACACATTTATGTTAACTTATTAAAGCTTTGAAATATCCATCAATTTTATCATTCATAATTTCTTTCAATCACTTAACTCCTAAATCAATGCCTCCAATCCAAACTCATTATTTTCCCTTGCTTGGGGAACATCAAAGTCTAAAGCTTATCTTGGGATGTAACCTTCCAAAATATGCCCTGCTTGGGGCATGAATTAACTATCAAATAATCAAATCAAACAATAATTAGTTCAAGTGAGTTAATTTCATACATGGTTTAATATCATCCATTAGTAATCACACCTATCTAAAGGGAGAACTACATTTGGTTTGAGGTCCCTTCAAACTATGTAGGCAATGTTCAGTCACATGGGATTTCTAAAGTCAGTTAGGCCATTCTTCCTTACCATTACCATTCCCATCATATCATATTTAATTTGTGAAATAGGTTAAAACCTTGATCTATGATTATAACTCAATAAATCAATTATCCATTTAATATCATATATTTCACCCTACTTAGGGCACATCATAGTCTATAGCTTATCTCAATATGTATCCTTACCAAATCCACCCTGCTGAGGGTAAATCAATTCATCACTATCATATAATAAAATATTGAATGCCTTATCTTGAATGGTTTAATTACATACATAGATTAATCTTATCATCATATCTTGTATAACCATCCCTTCTTTCTTATTCACCCACCCATTGCTTCTTCCATTCTAGCCTCTTTCTATATTTTTCTAGATCCCATCCATATGCTTCATCCCCACATGTCCTCTCGATGGGGAATCATCCATCATATTATTTCATCATCAATCTCTATTTTTTAGTTCACATTTTTTTCAACTTCTTTATTTAACAATTTGTTACTCCACTCATCGTGTCTTAGAACACCTTCTCAAAAAAGTAAAAAAAGTGGACATTTAAAATCAGACACTTCATGTCAATGTTAACTTATTAACTTTTTATCCACACTAACATCCCTAGACTTCACTATTCATTACCCCCTATCCAATTATTATTTTGTTCCATAACCATATCCAATCTCACAAAATTCACATCATATTCCATTAGTTAATTAATCCAAATGAATTAACTAATCATTCTCCAATTCAATGGATTTTGAATATCCATAGTTCTAAAAACCCAAAAGTTAGAAAATCTTCACATTGTGACATCATCTTCCACCCTCTTCCACTTTTTGAATCTTAGTGATGTCACAAGCTCCATAATGCCCCATCATCTAAATTTTATAATATAAATATTCCTCTTTCTAAATTTCAATGATGTCATAGGGTTCACTTATCCCCCATCATCTTAAATTTTATACTCTAAAGATTCCTCTTTTTGAATTTAATAATCCACCTCAAATCCCACTAACCTTTACTATCAAATTCAATAATCTTGCTTAATCTTCCAAGGGCCCAAAGTCCCCACCTACTTCCCACTCCTAAGATTACCACTCTCCAATTTAATAATCTCCCATCAATTCAATCATAATCCACCATTGATATCCAACCAAGACTAATGGATTTAATTAGTTAGACCAAATCTATAAATGGAGCTACTCACCTCCATTTCCACTAAGCTTGAATTATATAATGAAGTGTCATCCAAAGACTATCCAACGAAGCTTCATATCATTAGACAATCAATCAAACATCAACATTTCAAGGAGAAGTGTTGAATTATCGATGTGACTCAATCAAGCCTTTGCAATTAAAATCAACAATCAATCTAAGCCACATCCAATCTATGAAAGAGTAAGTGAAGTTACACTATTTGATGTTTTTAATCCTCCTTTATTTAATTTTTTTTAGATAACTCATCTGAAGTACATTTAAATAGGTTTAGTTAATTTCAAATTTTATTTGGATTTATGATAGTATAATAATCTTGTTCTTGTGTTACAACTTCACTTAGTGGAAGTCTCTAGATGACCTAGTCAACCTAAATGTGGATTTCTAAACTGAGACCACATTCACCAGCATTGTCTAGATTAGAATAATTAAATACTATGAGCAGCATGATAGATTCAACACATGGTGGGTGAAAGTTTTGTAACTCATTATTTCTCACCTTCACATACTTGTGACATTATGTAATATTTGGTACAACACGATTCAGTCACCAAGATTCATGATGGGATCCAAATTAGGTTTCATGAGCTCCCTAAGTTATCAACAACTTACCTACCATTCTTCATAAATATGTTGTATGTACATGATGAATTCTTATGATAAAAAGGTCTAGATCCTCACTTTGTTCCACAATGGTGATTTATACCTTTAAAATCACAACCATCACCCCAAACCACCACCATCACAACCACAAGAGGAGGTGTAGGCATCACCATAGGTAGTAATAACCCCATCATGTACTATTATATGTATTATGAAGGTACCAACATGTAAAATTTCACCATCTACTCTAAAGAAGAATAAATGTAGTACTAAGTCTAGACTTTCGATAGGAATGTTCTAAAAATCATAGTAAAATATGATTTGATTCAGTTGGGAGTCATTCGAGAGGATGTGTAAAAATACATGATTGAAGACATATCACTAGAATTTATGAAGAGGAAGAATAAAAATAATTTTTCTTATGGAAAGTAGTGTGCACTTATCAAGTGCAAAATAATGCCCCAAATATCATGTTGGTGAATATTATAACACCTCTTACATCCATAATTGTTGACACAGTAGAAGATAGACAATAATACACTTATAGGATGGTTGTGATTTTTGAGAAAGCACTAGGCACAAGGTCTTTATCAGATCAATGAATCCCAAAATAATATGAAATACCACATCAGTCATTGGTACATAGGCCTATAACCCATACAATGCCCCATATGTCACCAAACATTACAACACATATGGGTTCCTTTGATGGTCGTCATCTAGTGAAGCAAGTTAAGCTAAAAGAGGTTCATGTGCTTGAACAACAACCCCAAGAGACAATTTAGGCTTATAAGTATCTCAAAAAGACTTTGGTACCCCTATCTAGGCCAAAAGCATTAGCATGAAGGTACACCATGATTGAGTCACTCTCTTTTTCCTCTACTTCACAGTCACTTAGATCTTGACTAATCAAATATGATGCATGACCCACACGATATTGAATAACCACAACTAGGTCAACTAATCACACAATCACACCTTATAGCATAAGATCAAGCTTCTAAAGATCAAATCGAGTAGGGAAATGCTCAAAAGCTAGCCAAGAAGAAGGTAGAAAAGAGACAAATAAAGAGGAAAATAAGAAGAGGAAGGAATAAGTGACATGTAAAGTTACCTAAGAAGAGGATTAGAGGAAGAAGCAAAAGGAAGATATAAAACAAGATAAATATGTGATTAAGGACAAAAATAAGTAATTATAGAAATACAAGCAGCATAGAAACAAAAGATTGAAGCTGACACAAAATCAAAGTTTAAGAATAAGAGAAATCAAGAAAAGTCTTACATAAACATGAAGAGGAAATATAGAGGTGGGCCAAAGAGAAATCAGACAAGGATTTAAAAGAGGAATCTACCAAAATAAAGGCAAAAGCAAAGAGCACAATGCAAGAACAAATTATAGTGAATAGATAATAAAGTCCTCAAATAAAGGTGTGATAATCAGAGTACATAAGCCACCTTTTACATCATAAGGCTCAAGGTCTACTCAAAAGGATGTGCAAGAGGAGGCATCTCAACACAAGTAACAAATTCCCTAACTAATGATTATGGGATGTACCTAAAACCTTACATCAATGAATTAATTTTTATCTACCAATTGTAAAATTTAAGAAGGCACATACCACATCTACTAATTCTAGTTTGGCTCTAGCCATAACTATGTAGGAAGCATCACTTAATGTTTACCAACTTCCACTATTAAATAAAATTGAATGAGTGGTTACCATTCAAGAGTCTATCACTTAGAAGGCTTCTACACTAGAGCAAGAGGTATCCTAGGTAAAGGAATAAACACAAACCTACACCTCTACCTCACCAAAGCTCACCAAGTGATTGATAACCCCTAACCTATGTTTATCACTTAGATTTAGGTAACCATGTGATGTTTAAAGATAATTAGATGATAATCCTCCTATCTTAGCTCATAAAAGTTTGGCTCACTACATAAAAGCTACAACAAATTTTCCTATGATGTTAGAATATTTAGGTAGAAACATAGGTAATTTTTGAATTACTAGAAAAATAAGAACAAGTATTGGATATAACTATGCTCCAAGCTCAAAATATAGCCTGAGGCATGCTCAAATAGAAGTAATAGTTGAACACTACATGGTATGAGGCTAAACTAGAGTTCACCAAGATAGACAAAGTGAAATCAGTAATGGAGGGTTAATTGGATACCTTTAATGCACTGGACATCAAACTCAAGTAGTCACTTGAATCAAGAGAAATTGTCATGCACAAGATACAAACTATTAGAGGTATAATCACTGAGAGGGGGGGGGGGTGAATTAGTGATGCAAGATATTTTAAACTTCAATTGTAATCCTTTCAAAATCTTAATCAATGATCACAAACATTCATAAAGCATACAAGATATCCATAATAATGAATAAGAAAGAAGATGCAAGATCACACACATAACACAAGATATATGTAGGAAAACTTTTTGGGGAATAAAACCCACTCTCAAGCCTGCAAACACATGAACTACGTGCCCTATAAGATGATCACAAACATGGGACCTTTTAGTGAAGCACCCACTTCACAAGGAGCACCCACCCCTAAGTATAAAGAAGTACCCACTTATTTTAAATGTTGTGCACCCACACAACACCTTATGAAATCAACAAATCTAAAAATCTGATTGTATTCAATTTGATTGGAGAAATAATGTATAACACTTATATTTCAACTCTTCACACAAAATCGAACTTGATCATTTAAGTAATTCATCCAAACACCTCTTTTGGATCACTTTAGGCTTATTTTCTCATCATCAATCTACTCTATACTTCAGTCCATCCATTGAGCACACTCACTCTGATCTCTTTCCTTAACCTCTATCTTCTGATATCTCAACACATTCACATCCAAGTATAAAAACCATTGCCTTAGTCTCCACTCTTTATAGAGTCTTCATCAATATCAACTTCTAGGTTAGCCATAATACTTGCCTTAACCATTGAGATTTATATCCTACTAACACATTGCTCAATACCATCCTCACAAGTCAGCCATAGCATCTATGGGTCATATGTAAGTAGTTATGCTTTTTAATTAGGCCTTAGTATCCCTTATAGGTCTCATGGAGACCTATTACCTATTTATAACTTCATCAATCAAAATAAGAAAACAATATCACTTTAAAATAGATGGGTCCACTCCATATGGCTTCTAAGACATCTTCAAATGAAAACTTCCACCAAAACACTCTTTTGCTAAAGCACAATTTACTCAAACAATATCATACTCATAGTAACATCATGAATGGAAAAAAATCAAACTTTGAAGATGAATATCTAAACTTTTACAAACATTCAAACCTGTTAATAAAATTTTATTGATGCACCTTGAAGTCTTCTTAAACTTTGCTTTTTACACCACCATGAAATTTATCCTGAGTCAAAAGATATAGCTCAAAAACTATAGAATAGTTTTCCCTTGTTAATTTGAATATTCAAATTCCAACGGTCACTATGTAAATGATAAACATCAAACACTTTGTCATCATCTCATTCTCCTTGACAACTTTTAACAAATACACATCGTCGATCTCCTCAGAAGTCTTCTAACTTCAACCTGCAATCTCTCACTGTTGATCTTAAATCCTCACTTCTGTAATTGAGACACTTGGTACCCTTACATGCCTTCTAAGCACATTGACTATTTTACTCCAATAAATTTCTGCCACTTGGCATCTTTGCATTCCTTCTAAGTATCTTTTGACATATTGATTTCACACACGCTGTTAGATCACTATTGACAAGATCATGTGCTCTCTTGGATATTTGTTTGTTAGATTAGGTGCTCACCATTAGATCAATCTATATGAACATATGCTCACCATTGGATCTTCATCTATCATATTAGATGCTCATCGTTATATCTTTTGAATCTTCATCTTAGAAATTCTCTTGCAAATTTGGCTAAGTATGGGAACTTAGTGAACCCTATCTAAGAATCCAAATTTACACCTTAATAACTTTTTCTATGCTCCATGTCCAAACCTGAAATTTAAAATATATGATCTTCTCACATAGGGGAATCCATACATGTATGAAACTACTCCTAAAAATTTCACATGTATGAAATATGACATCATCAAATTGCTTACTTAGCTTTATCTGTCAATATGACTACTTGAGCTTAGACATTCATATGACTATTTTTATGAATTTTGTTCACTTTCATAAGCATTGTAAGCACTCATAACACCCCATAGGGTCTTTAAAACATGTCCATATCATCAATATCATCCATCAATTGCCTCACTAAGTCAAACACTCTCCAAGCCATCAATCTGATCACTTTTTCATTAATGCATTAGTACGACATGCTGTCTTTGAAATCAATGACTATGCTCAATAATCTTACCCTTTGTCATTGATGGCAAAACACCCTCAGAATGACTTCATTTGAATAATGAATTCATTTGAACTCCTTCATTCTAATCTTTCTCCCCCTTTGACATTAATGACAAATGGTATCTTCCTCAACATACCAATAATCATTCCTCAACATCATGTGTGCATTCAAATAATATTTAACATGCTCAAGATACTTACATACTTTCAAGCATTTGAATCAATTACTCCCCCTTTGACATGCACCAATTTGAACTTGGACTTCTCTTATCCTTGGACTTTACAAACTACCCATAGAGCTTAGAATGATCCCCCTAACATCAAGCTCCATCTCATGTCATCTAATTTTTGACATACACCAATATAAACTTGGGATTTTCTTGATCATTGGAACTGTATATCTATAAAAATCACAAGCTTTCTTTGCTTATGCATGAAGATTCAATACCTTTAAAAACACATGACTTGGTTTGATCAAGTCATCATATCCATCTTATTGAATTCATAACTATATAAGATAACTTCACATATGCTCCCTCTTAGTCAATGAATACCTTGCATATTATCAAATTGAAAAGAACATACCTTTGTATTGATTGGCATTTTAATCATTACCTAGAGCACACATACTTACTTCCACACTTGAAAGATGTCTCCTAAGAAGTATAGGTAGATACACCCACTTATCATAGAGGGACTAAATATCCCAAAACTCAAGAGATTCCCATATCTCCATGCACTTAATTGACTTGTAGTCTTTACTCATCTTTAGATTGACTTTGAATGAATTCTCATCCTTATTTTTTTCTTTTGTCTCAGGATCCTTCTTGATTTCCTTATCCATTTGGGCAAATAAGGCATGTTTCTTGAAACTTGAACTTATTCCCTATTTTGTCATATCAAATAATCCACTTTGAGCTCATTTTTCATTTACCTGCTTAGGCCTCCATTCACTATGACTCCTCTTCATTATAGGAGAAGTAGAATACCAATCATTCTTTCAAAATTTTACTATGTGACCTCTCTTATGAAATTTGAAATAAATAAGGTTTCTCAGATTGTACATACCTTATGATTGAGATATATTATGATTCCTTGAAGTTTCATGATTATGTACCTGATCATTTGGTCCCCTGATGAATATATTATAAGCTTTACAATATGACCTACTCCTTGATAATTGTAGCAAAGTATTTCATTCTTTCCCTACTTGTCTTATAAGATGATCACAAACGTGAAACCTTTTAGTGAAGCACCCACTTCATAAAGAGCACCCACCCCTAATTATGAAAAATCACCCACTTATTCTAGGCATTGAACACCCACACAACACCTTATGAAATCAATAACTCTAGAACTCTTATTACATTCAATCTGATTGAAGAAACAATGTATACCACTTCTCTTTCAACTCTTCATAGACACTCAAACTTGCTTATTAAATCAATGCATCCAAACACCTATTTTGGATTACTACATGATTCTTATCTCATCATCAATATACTCTATAATTTATTCCATCCACCAAGCACATTCACTCTAATTTACTTCCTTTACCTCTATCTTTTGCTCTCTCAACACATTCACATCCAAGTCTTAAAATCATTACCTTGGTCTCCACTATTTATAGAGTCTTCATGAATATCAACTTCTAGGTTAGCCATAATACTTACCTTAACCCTTAAGATTTATATCATGATAACACATATCTTAATACCATCCTAATAGGCCATCCATAACATCCATGGGTCATACTTAAGCAACTATGCCTTTCAATTAGGCCTTAGTAGCCATTATAGGTCTCATGGATACCTATTACCACTTTAGCACTTCATTGAGCAAAACAAGAACACAATATCACTTTTAAATACATGGGTCCAATCCATATGACCTTGAAGACATATTTAAATGAATATTACTTCCTAAACACTCTTCTGCTAAATCATAATTTACTTAAACAATATTCTATTCATAATAACACCATATATGAACAATTAGTCAAATTTAAAGCTCAATATCTACACTTCAAAAAAAATTCAGACTTTATAATAAACTTTTCTATATTTTTCTTGAAGTAATATTCAACTTTGATGTTTACACCACCATAAAATTCATCTTGGATCAAGAGATATAGCTCAAAAACTATAGACTAGTTTTCCTTCGTTAATTTAAATATTCAAATTTCAATGATCACTATGTAAATACTAAACATTGGACTATTTGTCATCATCTCATGCTCCATATAAAATTTTAACAAATAAACATCATCAATCTCTTCAAAATTTTCTTGACTTTAACTTGAAATCACTCATTGTTGATCTTAGATCCTCGCTTCCACGATCGAGACACTTGGCACCCTCACGTGCCTTCTTAGCACATTGACTATTTTACTCTAATGAATTTATACCATTTGGTAGAACCACATGCCTTCTGAGTATTCTTTGAAATATTGACTTCACACATGCCATTAGATCACTACTAAAAGATCATGTACTCTGTTGGATCTTCATTCGTGAGATTAGGTGCTCACTATTAGATCAATCTGTACAAACATATTTTCACCATTGGATCTTCATCTGTCAAATTATATGCTTACTGTTATATATTTTGAATGCTCACCATGGATATTCTCTTGTAAATTTGGTTAAGTATGGGAACTTATTGAATTCTATTTGAGAAGTCAACTTTGCACCTTAATAACTTTTGCTATGCTCCATGTCTAGACCTAAAATTTGGACCATATGATCTTCTCACACAGGGGAATCCATATATGTATCAAATTGATCCTAAAACTTTCACATGTGTGAAATATGAGATCATCAAATTTCTTACTCATCTTTATATATCAAGATGACTACTTGAGCTTAGACATTCATATGACTTTTTGATGAATTCCGTTCACTTTCATAAACATTCTAAGCACTCATAACACCCCATAGGGTCTCTACAACATGTTCATATCATCAATATCATCCACCAATTAACTCACTAGGTTAAACACTCTCCAAACCATCAATCTAATAACTTTATTATTAATGCATTAGTACCACATGCTCTCTTTGACATCAATGACAACCAAACATCAATGACTATGCTCAACACAAACATGGAAGAATGAGATGATACATTATAAATTTCTTGGAATTCAAATGCAAAGGCTTGTAGATCACCTAGAATATCTATCCATATAAATCTAGAAAAAAAGTGTTGAATGTTAGGGTACTCATCACCATCACAGAAGAAGATGATATTTAGAATTTGATGGTGTGTCAAGTCCCACTGCACATAATGATCAATATGGTGCAGGAATATTCACCGACTAGATAATTTTATAAAATGATTTATCACTTTTGGATCACTCTATTTTAGACATCATTCAAGATCCATAGTTCATCCCTTTAAACTAACTCCAACAGAAGTTACATCAAAAAAGGGCTACCATAGCTACTCAACCAACCATCCAACCTCAATAAGCACCATTAACACCTAATTCTATAACTATAAATTCTTTGCCAACAAATCTAATGGAATCATATTATTAGCCTCCATCAAGTACAACATCATATGCTATATCTCCAACTTCTCTATAAGTGATACACTCATTTAAGTTTTGAAATTTTGAAGAAGCTGTCTAGTAGGAAGGCCATAAGCATTAGCAACAAGGCTAGGTTGGTTAGAAAAATGTAAAGGGTGACTACCTGGTTATGTTAATCTATTGAAATCCCAATAAGGGTGATAGATTAGTATGATAATTATTTTAAAACCTGAAATGGAATCTAAATAGTGTGTAAGATGTGAAAATTGATAAATGATACCTTGAGTGATTATCATAGGTAATGTTTTTGGATTAGTTCCTCAGCTTAGCCAGTTTTATCAACATCAACATAAGGCACACTTTCTATAAACTTTTATTGGGATGAAACAATCATTTAAGTCTAGAAAAGTCTTAATATTATAATATAACTATAAAATCATAGAGTATAGATGAAGGACAAGTGTGTGATAAATGTCAACTGATATAATGTACTTTATTTTTGATTTACTCGGCCTATGTTAGGATTCCAAATGTTTGTGAAATGTGAAATGACTCATTCTCTCTCAAATCAAAAGAATGGAATTTGAAGCAACAACGTATTGTAATAGTCTATAAATAATGATCACTTATAATGTAAAGGAGTTCTAAACATAGAGATATTTGTTGATGGTTTTCTTAATGTCTTTTATCCTTGTTATATGCACACTGAATGATATATTTTTCTTAAATATGATTAATCTATTAGAAATAATAATGAATGTTATCTAAAAATTTGTCTAATATTATTGAATAAATATATATATCCTGAACCAAATAAAACACTTTGTTCTATGACCATGACTACATTTTTTTCTTATTTCTTAATTCACACATAAATTAAAAAATAACATGTTCTGGATGGTTTTCTAGGAACTTATGCTAACAATGTTGATCTCATGAAAAATCTTCCATGAGAGTCATGATGTGTGCATTTTTTCACTCCTTCAATAAGTAACCCAAAATAAATACTCCCTCTCCTATAAATTTTTTGATGCATCCAACCATAACGCTGAATATTGTAGGGAGATTGATGAGATCCATGAGTAAAGATATTGAGGTGTGTGATAGGTCATATCAAGACCATCTAACCAAGTGTATGGTGATTATAGGAAATAATATTGATATAGAGGCCATGGAGGTGAAATGGTACCCCCTTGCACTTGCTATAAGTGTGGATTATCAAACCACTACCAGTACAATTTTTCAAATTATACTAATTGTAGGTTTTATCAAGGTGACCACAAAGGCCAAGAGTGTTTAGATTTGTATTACAAGCTCACACATAAGGAAACACTTGAGAAGGGAACTAACATGATTAGGCTTGAGAGTAACTTAGAAAAATAGGTTTAAAAGGCCTAAACTAAGAATAATGCTAACTTTAAGGTGTAGATAATTACTCATAGTGGAATGATTACATAATAAGAAACCATTCCCATTGAGAATTCAACAATGAGATATAAGTTGAGGAGATATGAAGATAAGGTGGCATGCCTCAAACCCCTAATAACATATTATCCAAATGGCTCATTATAGAAATAAGTATTGCATGAAGCCATGGATGTTATCTAGAACTTATAGGGTTAACTAAAATATGTGTGAGACATGGATGAAAAGTCAAGGAAGTAATTCCAACCCCAAGCATAGATTGATAGGTAGGAGGATAATTTGGTTGATGTTTTATCTCACAATACACCAAAGGGATTATTCCTATGCTAAAGAATATTTTGGGAGATCACATGGGAAAGTATCCCATTGTTATATCAATGATAGATATAGTGCGAGGAAATGAAGTGAGGATAGCTTAGAATGTAGGCTATGATTGAGAATTACTTATATATTCATATATCAATGTATTGCTGATATACAACATTATAGTAGACATGGGTGTTGAAGTCAATATTATCATGAGAGGTGCTTGAAACTATATGTGTATCCCTACCTTGTGACCTTCACCACATGTTCCATTCATGGAAAATAAAACTTGAGCTCAACCCATTATTATTATACACAATGTTGGTATCGAGATAATTTGTGAAATGTTTTGAGTATACTTTGAGGTGATCAACTTTGTTGAGGTAAAAACTTACCTAGGTTTATTTACTAGACTGTGGTGCTATACCAACAACGTAGATATGTGATTTAAGAAGCACTACATGAGATTTGAAAATGGGAAAGAGTATTTGATGATTACATTATCAAAATATCAAGCCCCTTTATGTTGAGTGTGCTGATTTAGAGGATGAAATCAACATCTATAATACAATGAAATAAAGAGTAGATAACTTCCAACCAAGTGTGGATGGCATATTGAGATGGGATAAGGCATAATCTACTTTTGATACCATGAAAATTACCTAAAACCATTGGGTAAATGAGTCATATAAGGTCATTGGGAGGAGTTATGGTGTGGTATGATAAAGACATCAATTATAATGTGCATGAAAGGCATCCAAGTAGAAACAAGATATAGATGTTGAGCACCACACCCAAAGTGAATAGGGTGATCTATATAAGTAGATAAAAACTTATCTACATTTCCATGGTATGATGACTCCCTATGCGATTCCCCATTTGCAAATTACTTAGAGGTATGTGTCCCTAAGGAGAAGGATCACATGGGTGCCTTAGTGTATATCTTAAATAGTATTGTTCCATACTAGTGGGATACACATAAACCAAACATTCAAGCCTAGATCAAGGTTAAAGATGCCATATTATTTATATTTGAAAATATCAATGACTACAAAGGGTTATTAAACTATAGTGGTGACTATGATCTATAGGTGCATAGTCATGGGTGTGAAGACTAGTGATCAAAGGGCACACCTTTTTTATTTATAGAGCTATGTGTTCATTATTTATACCAAACTCTGAATACTTGGTCCTGAACATGGTACATTATCAGAAAGATGTGCTGAGAGACTAGTGATTGGATAAATTGAAAGGATAATCTCACCCATAACTTTTCCTTATCCTCAATAGATTTAAGGTTATTCAAGCCTTTGTAATGCATTCCCAACATCATCTTCAAAAATGAAGCCACAGTGGAAGAATGGATCAAGAATATGTATATTAAGAAGGGAATTGTGTTGCCTATGTTATTTGATGATTGTGAGGTAAATAAAGACTCTAATGAAGATGATGAAGTATTATGGATGACGTAATTAGAAATCCATGACTAGAAAAACAAATATTATGTGTAAGATGGAAGAAGAGTTTAAGGAGAGTGCCCATAGAAATTTATGGGTTGAAACTTCTTAGGAAGAATGAGAAGAAAGAAATGCATAATTTGATAGATATTATTTATACCACAAACCCTTAAAGACAACCAAGGTAATTATAAGCTTAGAATAAAAACCCAAGATGGCCACCATTGGATATTACTATATGATGTAGAGATGGTGTGCATCATATAACTACTTTGGGATTTCTAGGACCTTTTACCAAGAAGCTACATAAAAATGAAGGGAATAAATCATTCTTGTGTGCATTCAAAATAAGACAAATCTAAAACTTATCCTAATCAGTAATGCCCAATATTAGAGGAGGTTAGCAATTAATAATTTGCTAGCAATACATTATTATATCAGGGTCATGGACCAATTATAGATTTGTGAAACATAACTAAGGGATATCTTACTAAAATACCAAAAGAGAGGTTTATAAGGCCTCTAGTCAAATTACATTATGCAATAACACTAACTAGGTATTATAATGTGATAAAGGGAAATTAGCTAATCTACTAAATGAACATACAAGACAATATAGTAAATGAACATATAATCTATTCTAGTGCTCACTAAAGCTTTTGGCACAAAGGGGGGAATAAAATAAACATATAACATGCAAAGAAAATTATATTTAAGAAAATATAGAAATAATATAAACAAGGAGAGATACATCAATTGAGGTTTTTGGAATAACTATGTTAATTTTTGCCTTCAATGTGTTGGATCATTATCATGATCCTTCATCAAGAGATAAAATATAATCCTTCATTGTCTTCTATCTCTTGATGAAGGATCATAATAGTGATCCAAAATGTTGAGGTGAAAAATTCACACAGTTATTCCAAAAAACTTGATTGATTTAGATGGAATCTAAAAGCATTAAATCTTTAAAGGATAGATATAATTTAATCCATTAGTTATGCAATATCTACCTATCGAAATAAAGAGATAGGAATAATTAACTTATTGGAGTTAACCTATCATGTCTAACCTGTCATGCAATCTCTCCCTTGGCCAATAGTGCTTTGTAAGAGGTTGTCGTGGTTTATAAGGATCACAAGGATATATCAGCTCTAGGCTACAAGACTTATTCTATGTATCAAAAACCTCCACAAGATTAATATTTATACTCCAAGGTAAAACTGTAAGTAATGAAATCTTGAAATGATAGTATACACATATTTACAAGCTGTAATGACACATATTTTAATGATATTTTTTTTAAAAATGAAGTGAATGGGGTATTTATAGAAAAGGATTGATCCTAAACCCTCCTAGGAATTTTGATGATAAGGTCAATTGGGTCATTCTTGTTTCGCAAGAAATAAATCCGTTAGGCCTCAAACTAGGTTAATTGAGTCGACATAGTTCCATAATATGCACTGAATTCCCAATAAGGTCGAACAAGATGAGATAGTTAGAAAATGAAGAAAAGTGGTGTATGCTTAGGTAGGGGATATTTAAGAAGGTGAATTATTTAGGGGAGTGTATAAACATGTTTTAATTACTTAGGGAGTTAGATAAAAGTAGCTTATAATGGTTTTAGGTAATGGTAGAAGGACCAACAATCTTATAAAACATAAAATAAATACCAACCCCTTACTTGATGCACCTTTTAAGGTGTGCACTCAAGGATATTGATAATTTATAGGTTCTTATAAGAGAGAAAGCATTAATAACTAGTAAATTTAAAAATATTGTAAGTATACATATGCCCCACTCGAAACTCATCACGTGTCATATAGTTGTAATATGGGATGGTGCTTTAAGAAAGAATGTAGCAACACAAAATGCTAAAATAATAATTTACAACAAATATTAAGAAATAAATGAAAGTAAATAATTGAAAAGCACGTACTTTCACTTACCTTATAGAATAGAAGCTACGTGAGAAGAAGGGAAAGGTGTCCAATGTGTGGAACATTAGATAGACCTAAAAAATAAGACAATTTATTTTTTTTCAAAAAAAGAGTTAAGTATAAAAATTCTCTTTGTTATTAGGATTCTATAACTCTACGATTTTGAAAAATAGCTTGTAGAAACATAGTTATGAGAAAAACATTGATTTTTTGATAAATAATTGACAACTAAAGAATTTGTAAATTTGAAATATAAATAGGATGTTTAACTATTCATTTACAAATTTACTATTTTGATAAAATAGAGCTCTGTGTGCCTAAAATGAGTGATTAAAGAGAATATGACATGAAGGTGAGGAGCATAAGGTGAAGGACACATAACAGTGACTACTAACATGATCTAGTTATGGAATGTACTAAATTTTGAATTTTACCAATTTTAATTGGAAAATGTGGTAGATTTGAAAAACTAGGTACCAGGGCAAATCCATGTTGTGGGATTTTCCCCAAAAAATTTTAGGGTAGAGTAAGAATTAGTATGATCAATGGGTATGGGGCAAAAAGAGTCATTGAATCTTAAGGAATTAATGATAAATGGTTGAAAAATTATAGTAATAATTCAACAAGATCATCTAGGTTGACATAGTTAAAAATGAATAGGTTAATAAAGGTAGTTGATTACGTAACAACATGCTGATGTATTTTTTCATTAGTTTAAAAACTATATATAGATGGGCTGATCTAGTTCAACAATTTATAGTAGGTTAATTGCATACATCCTATCCAATATAGTTATGTATGTAGGTGGTTGATGTAATTTTAAGGAATGACTGACTACATATAAAGTGGTTGATGTAGTAGGATTACATGGTTGAATATATATTGAGTGGATGATATAGTTATGCTACCTGGCTAATTTTGTATGAAATGAGCCATTTAATTTGAAGTTAAAAGTGGCCAATGTAGTTGGATATAGAGCTAACTTAGTATAATTTGTTTTTGGCCAACATAGTTAGTTATGTGACCAATGTAGTATAAAATGTGGACAAAGTGTCAAATTAGGTTGATCAAGTAGTTAATTCTGATGTAAATGCATGTATTATTAATTTTTATAATGTAATTTGATTATTATATGATGTCGAGGACCAATACATCCTTTATTTTTTTATATTTTATAGAGGTGACATAGACTTTGGCATTTAGTAGATGTAGTGTGGTTACCAAACTTGTTAGATAGTTTGACAACCGATGATCATGCACAATTGATGTTGTTGGACTTTGGAGGGATCATAAAAATGCATGGTATCCCATTAAGTGTTGACTTAGTTGCAATCTTCTTCAGTATATGGAGTGACTAACCAACACTTTCAAGTGGGTGGTGGATGGGGATACCATTGAGGTGGGTATTAACATAGAGGATATCCATGTGATCTTATGACTTCCTATTCTAGGCACTCTTGTGATTTATGATACCTCTGATACAAATTCTGAGAGATGAACCCTATCCCTACGGGTGATTCATTCAAAAAGGTATTTTGATGGCTTATGAGTGCATCTATTTGATGTTTAGGTATCAACCATTTTGGATATTTGAAAGGCCATTATTGGCCTTGTGACAACTTGTGTGATCTATCACAAGTTATTTGGGAAGGTGCCACTATACATGGTTGCCTTATGTCATTATATACTAGATTAGGGTACTATGTATGGCCTAGGGTTAGTTATTTAGGTGCAGTTAGTACATGATATGTATAACATTCTTTCATGATGGAAGTTGATTATGGGCCTTATGATTTTACTTAGTAGGATTTATAAGATATTTCCTATGTATTGGCCAACTATTACCCCTTGCTATAGATGATAGTTTACCTTGTGTCTTGAGATTTTAATAAGACCATGTGTTATAGGCTATACCTCATGTCCTAGCAGTGTAGACTATCACTCGAGGGTATATTATTCGGCATCCATATGTGATTATTATAACTAGTTAGCCTTCTTGGCCAACTATTTCTCATGCATTGACATGTGTTTGTATTATTAGAAATTATAATTATTGGGTAGATCCACATCTTATTTCCCACTTACCTAGTTAGTTAGGGTTTCCAACTTTAGTTATACCTATAGTAGTGTTGGTATATTAGGAATAACATGCGAGGGAGTTCTATAGATGTGCGTATCATTTAGCCATATCAATTAAGACCTTAGACATGACTATGTGAAAGAAAAAAATAGAGGCAAGAGTGGTTGCAAAGGAGGGTGTGGAGGTGGAAATTATTTTTCCACAATAGATGTTACATTTACCACTATGTGTACCATGATGACTTAGACATTAGAAAGTGTAGATGTAGGTAAAGATGTAGAGGAGGTTGAACTGCAGGAAAAGGCAAGTGAGTACAAAGATCATATGGTATAGCCTACAGAGACATAATCCATAGAGTGACATATTCATACTCAACCATGGCATGTTCATGTTATCCCACCTAGTTTTATAACACCTTAGATACATGCTCCAATGGAGGTACTTGGTGGATGTGTTGATGGAGAGACTATTTTTGGTAAGTGTTTTGTGTTTTTTTATGTAACTGATTTTGATTATGTTGATAGATTAGATATATATTTGTTTTGATAGATTATTTTGAGATATTATAGATATGCAAGATCTAATGTATATTTGGTTTTATGTTTTTTAGATACCTCAGAGGAGTTAATATGGTCTATGGTAGTACAGGTGGCTCACCATGATATTTTGGATAATGTGTTGTCACATCATGATACTATTGATATGATTGATCCTATTATACCCTTTACCCCAACTTATGCTAGTTGGTTTTAATTGGTTGGTTAGGTAGCATGAGAGATATAAAGATGAGGATATACAACACAATTACCATTGAGAGTGAGTGATGGATAGATGCATTCCTAGCAGATAGTGGCCAAAGAGCGGGCCACTCATATGGCTACATCTAGAGAGTTACGATGTGTATGGGCCCAGGTTTCCAATATATAGGGATATCAAGAAATCTTGTGTTCATAGATAGAGTCACTATGGTGCATCATTTAGATGGGATAGTCTTAGGATTTGATGGATAGTGTGGCCCTTCCACCAAATGGGTAGGGTGGACCTTAACCATAGTGTTGTTATTATATTATGATTGAAAGCATGTTTTTATATTGTATTTGTTGTTATGACTCATGGATGTGATGGATACATTTTATTTTTAGCATGTTTTTAATTTATGATATATGCTTATGAGAAAATGTATGATATATGTTGGATTATTTTTGAATAGTTGTGAACAAATGCATGGTTAAGAAGAATGATAAGAAAGGAAATGTAAAATGGAAAAATGTAATGTAAAATATACTAGATCTCGTGTAAAACACACTAAATCATGTTGAAAATCATGTAAACCATTTTTTTAAATAAATAAATTTTTAAAACACACTAAAAGAGCATGTAAGATAAAAGTAAATGGGAAAATATAAAATACAATAAATCAGGTTGAGAAGCATGTATGATAAAATGTAAAACATAAGACATACTAAATCAAGTTGGGAAGTATGTAAGGCATAATTAATTGGAAAATCATGGAATAAAATGTAAAACACATTAAATCAAGTTGAGAAACATGTAAACTGTAATTAGATAAAATAATGAAATGTAAAACATACTAAATCAAGTTGATAAACATGTAAAACATAATTAAATGAGATACAAGTAAAAGATGTCAATGTCAATAAGTATAGTTATATTTGTGACTAATCATGGTATGAATATTTTAAGAATACTTTGTGAGTAGAGCCTGGTCCTATCCAAAGTCTTATAATACAACTCACAAAAGGAAAACCAAAGGGGTATGATCAAGTAAAAAAAATATTCATCAAAAAGGAATATTGGGAATGTGGTAATGAAATAGGGAGTGAAGAAAGAGTGGAATAGGTGTTTAGAATAAAAATTAGTAGGCATGAGGCATACTAATTAAATAAGTAGGCTCAACGAATTTATTAGATGCCAAATTCAAAAATATATTTGTTCACAATGAACACAAAACTTTGTGGGTGAATAAATGTATTAATAGGATTATTTCATGAATATTATATATACAACAAAAATAAAATGGATCTAACTTCCCACAACATGCTCCCCGTTCTTCAGGACCCTTTACAAATCCATCAATTTACTATAAAGATTGGGTAATTACGTGATAAACTACAGGGCACTAGATATAATTTTGATAGATCATATCCCATTCCACTAGCCTAAAACACCCCAATATACCTTGGATTTATCACAAGGATAACTATGGAGTTTGAGCTTTGACTAGGAATAAGATATGTGCTAAGATCTAAATCATGTCTTTTGGTGTGATTTTGACATTTGAATGTTTATTTTTTTCTTTTATCATTATCTTTTGTTTAAATGATTTTTCTCTTAAATTTTGATGGCATTTTATATTCATCCTCCATATGGATTCAAAGTAACCAAACATGAGTGATACAAGTGACAAATGTAGACACTTAAAAGTGACCACCAATGACCTCCAATCAAGCTTCAAATCAATTTCTATCAAATATCACAATTTGGCCTAAAAACTCTAAAACATGTCGAATGATTTAAATCTATTATATACAAGTGATGATTTTGACCAATGTATCCCTAAATGGGGTAATGAATTCTATGAGATAGATAACTTTGATCAGATAATTTTGAGTCAAAATGATATTTTCACACTTGAGTGTTCTAGATTGCTCTTTTCAACTAAATTTATTACACAAGACATGTGCCCTTGTTATTTTGTGTTGGCAACATCTTAAATAGGATAAAGGATCCAACACATCTAACATCACCTTACAATTCCAATCCAGTCAAATTTTGAGCCAATAATAAGACATTTTGACCAATTTGATTAATTTTAGCATTAACTTCCAAGATTTGTAGCAAAATTGATAAATCATGTTTAAAACTAATTAATTTGAATCAAGAGATTAAGTTAATTTTCCATGGAACTTGTTGAATATTTCATTAATGTAAATTATTTTCTAATATCTACATCATCAGGTGAGGTCATTCTATGGGGTGGCATCCATAAGCCTTAATTATAATAAATATCTGATTAAGCCCTCCCATACCTCTTTAATGCCTCTCTATCCCAAATATTTATGAGAACATTTATTGATTTTAGCCTCTAAAATTGAATGGATTCTTAGCCACACATATTCATCTTGGGATGGATGATTTAGGTTCATTTTGATCAATTGTAAAAATCTATAAATAGAAGGCTTCATACTCATAACTTTAAGCTCTCTCAACCCAAAGTTACCATGCCCAAATAACTTCAAGCCACATCTTGATGTAGTGTTATTATGCCCAATTGTTGAGCCAAGCCAGGTTTTAAGGAGAGGAGTCAAGAAACTCCATTTATGAAGACTCTTTGATTCACAAGTTGAGTAAGCCACTCTACAAACAATTTGAAAGCTCCAAGGAAGGTGAAGGAATGTTTCTTTCATGTTTTAGTTATTGTTTTCATATGCATGTTTGTTACTAAGCTCGCCTAGTGTCTAGGCCTAGAGATATCATGTTTTTTAGTGTGTTCTTTTCATGTTGATTTCATTGTGAAACTAACACTTGATCTAACCCCCTCTCTCAAGTCAAATTTTTAGATCACAACAAACAACGATAAGATTTAGGATTTGGTTATAAAATACAAAATATCTAAGATTTTTTCATGTTGCTAAATAATTAGGCTTGCCTATAAACAAGTATGTGATTTCAAGACTAACCATATGCATGCTTAGTATGAAGGGAAGATAAGGGGAAAATGGAGATCAAATATATTTGTGTATATAGTGATATGATGAGAAATATGCTTGCTAACCGATCATATGGTAAAGATATGATATTAAAGGGGTGTGGATTTAGAACCATGCCACAATAATAACTAACTTTATTTAAAAAAATGACATAACAAGCATAAAAGATAAATCACCCTACATAAAATAGGAAAAATAAATGATAATGAAATTAATCCATGAAATATTTCCAAGTGATAAGTAAAACATAAAATCCATAAATGCTCAAAAATTAAATCCAAATTATGTGAAACTGTGATAAATAATGTGATGAAACACTATGATGTGTTTACAAATATTGAAATTTTTTATCATAAACATCATCCATGACATTTGATATGTCCTTGTGTAAATTTATTTTGACTTGAATCAAAGTCACATCAATATTGGTAGAGAGTCATGACAATACTTCCTAACACACTACCTTAATTAAGAAAATGGGTATGCTAGAAGAAACATGGTGCTCATGGGGTATTCCCTGTAAGGGATACCCAATTTAAGTCAATGATGTCAAAATATGATGAACATCCTCATATTTATGAGTAAATGTGGGCTATGGAGAAGGCTAAGCCTTTATCCATGAACATCTTGGAGAATGTTAATGAGTTGATGAAGGTATAGGCCATGGAAAATCATGAAAATGTTGTTGTAGCACTTGACATATATATGTATAATGTGTAGTACTTATTGTGGCCAACACTCCCCCTTTTCATAGAAATTGGGGACGTCTCTTTAAAAATTAAAAAATTAGATTTCCTAAACACATTATCTCATTATGGTCGGCTCCACATGTGCTAAGTTTTTGAAATCCCATATCGCCCTAGGTTTTGTTTAGCATGTGGCATTGAAAATGACTAATTGATCTGACTTGCAAGCCTTAGAGGCCTATGAAAGAAATGTTAAATCCAATCGATAATCCATGATTAAGATAGGTTTTCTTGATTTAAAGGTTTAACATGCTAAGTTTGTAGGATTACTCTCACTTGGAGATTCTTAGACTCTCAGTATTGTTCCCAATGTATCAAATCATGGAGTCCTACATGAAAGTTTAGATCTTAGTTTCCAAGTGAGCAATTAATTGGTCACATTTCATTTATCTTACACTTAGTCATTTTTTTGTGTTTCCCATAGGTTTTTACACATGTTCAAATATCGGTGCTATAGAATTCAAGATATTCAAAAAAGAGTAGTCAGAGGTTTTGCATGAGTAAAGTTCTGAGTAAAAGTTTTGAAGGCTTTAAAAAAATTGTCCAACTTTATGGGTCTTTAGAAAAAAGGTTCCGACTTGTTCTAAGAAAAAATTTTGAAGGCAAATTTGGTGAAGACTAATTCCAAACAAAATTCATGAAAAAATAATAGGATCTTAATGTAATGAAAAAATTCCATGTGATAGGTGTCAAACACGTCAGTCCCCTAGACCTGACAGAGATGTTAGATCTTGAAAGAGCTCGATGCAATCAATGAGTGCCACATAGCCTATTATTAGAAGCATCAGTCTCTTAGTCTTGATAGAGATGTTAGATCTCAAGAGAGTCTGATGTAATAATGAAGCCCCATGTAGCCCAGGGTCAAAAGCCATTAGTATTATAGTCAATCACCCCATGCCAATTAAGAATGGCTAGTATCTTAGACCTAATATGTTAGATCCCAAGAGAGCCTGACCCAACTAATGAGTGCCACATAAATGAGAGGTAGAATGGATAGTCTCCTTACCCTAATAAAAATTTTAGAGCTTGAGAGAGCCTGACCAAATCAAAAGATGCACATGCCCCAAAGGTCAAAAGTGCCTAGACCTGGCTAATGATATCTCACTATTGTCAGACACATCAGTCTTTCAGTCCTATTAGAAATGTCACATCTAGGGAGAGCTTGATGCAATGAGGAAATTTCATGTGGCTTGTTGTTAGAAAAGTTAGTCTCCCTTATTTGACAAAGATGTCAAAACCTGAGAGAGCCCAATGTATCACATCATGACATGTGGCATAATTGGGCATTTTAGTAGGTGGGCCCCTAAAGATCCCATGATGAATATAATGAAGTATAGGTGGAATCATAGGGGCTAATAAAAGGATGAAATGTGTCCCCAACTAGAATCTCATCCCTTTCAATGGTATAATAATGAAGTGTTAGGCTATGTCTAGGTATTGACTATTGGCATGAGGAACAGTCAGTAGTTGACAAGTAGTACAAATTAAGATCTCCCAAGAATATTTAGGGATGAGGTGGTCATGTACCTACCCCAATCTAAACATTGATGAAGTGGGAATTAGACCTTGATTAGATAATTTAAAATGTTACATCAAATTTACTAGATATAGTAAGCGATCTGTAATCATATGCTCCAAATTTAACTCTAGATTAAGAAATCAAGTAGAAGATTGAACCACCCACTCAAATTTAAATCCATCATGTGTGAATTTCCAAATGCCATTAATACAAGGGGATGAATGTGGATTTCCATAAGTATCTTGAGGAAATCTCATTAGTTTTTATAGCTCTAGAATCCAAATTTAGACTCCTTTATTTATTCTCCAACCTACTACCTTCTATGCCTTCTCCTTAAACTAGATATATTTAATTGAATTTCATCTTTCTACAATAGATAATTCATATTTAAATCCCAAATTTGAACCTGATTACAAGCATACTCTATTCTCAAATGGCATGACCTAATTATGAAGTAATTAAATACATCGACCAGGTGACTAAGGAGTCAGTTACCAATGATGATTATCAAGTCTAATTTGAAAATACCCTATGATCATATGATAAGTTTAGCCTTGATAAGGCCATGACTAAGCTTGAAGTGCTTCCCTACACCAAATTATTTGGAAAACTACTCCTAAATGCCAGGTGGGTGCAAGATGACATCCATGATTGGGTCTACTTGGCCAACTCTTAGCATCAAATTGCTAACATCTTGAGAACCACCTAAGAATACTATTGTAATCTCTTAAAGTTTACCCTTTTGTATGAATCGATGGTGGTATAAAACTAGATGAATACCTTCAAAATGTATGATGTCCTGAGGGATTAGGCTAAGAACCTAGATGATAAGTGGGTGAAAAAGGATGACATCAATGCATATATGGACTGTACCTTCAAGGAGGATGTCTATATTGGTATGATTCTATTGAATCAGTTGTTTAGGGCCCTAGATTGTAAACACATCAATATATTATGGGTGCCATTACTTCACATAATCTTGGATGGGTCTTGAGTCCCTAACCTAGGAGGAGCGGTCGATTTCAACATGGTCAAGCCCATAATAGATGCCTAGGTAGGTGGGAACTTATATATGATGAGTTATCTCATAGACGTAGTTTATGAGACACTCAATTTCAAGCCATATACTTTTCTTGCTTGGGTTCCTTGAGGCTTTGTGGTTCATATAGTTTTATACAATCTATATGGACACTAGTATAGAAAGAACATCTAGGATATCTGTGAGTTTTTATATCTAGTGGTATACAATGCAATCAATGAGGCCCCCATGCCTCATTTTCCAAAGGAAATAAGAGAATAATTAGCTCCCATCATAGACTACTAGTATTATCAGGAGTATACCATCATTTGAGTCATGGGTATTCTTAGCAAGCCCCTTCACTTTCCCTATCACATCCCAAATAACCTTTCTAATATGGAAATTTATTACCAACTAGTGGAGTGAAATTTTAGGTGGTGTATTAGTCATTAGTAGAAGGCATGCCCACATCTTTTGATCATCATCAAGCACCATGTGTTCTGATATTTCCCTTCCCTATGGAAGATGGTGACTGGCTATAACTATTTGGCCTTGGGTAGAGTTAAGCCATGAGACTGGGACTTGCAAGGCATGATCCAAGCTCATTTGGATAATTACTTGGTTTTCTTCAACCTCAATTATGGCCACTAAATAGAGGATGATGATGAACTATATTTAAATGTGGAAGATGACCAAGAGATGCTTGTATGGTTTTAGGCATGTAGGAAGGATAAGGGTAAGAAGATATAGATTGAACCATCCTCAACCCACTTTGCATCGACTTAGCCTTCAGGTATATTGTCACTTAGAGACCCCCTATAAATTCCAATAGAATTATATAAGGGATTCCACCACCTTCCCCCATGCCTCCACCTCCTCCACCTCCACCTCCATTAATTTAGGCACCTTGGCCCCAACTAAGTTATACCTATGTGACTTGGTGGTAGGTGGCATAAGCATAACCAACTCCCTAGAAGGAACCTTGACCTTAGGCCACACAAGATCTAAGGTTTAACATTAGCAACAACTCAGAAATGATCCCAATTAGGACCAATAGTAGGCACCAGTGCAAGTTCATCCCTTCATTCCATCCACTTTCTAACTTTCCCTCATAGTGCCACTCAGTTCCATACCCCTTCTATAAACCATTCAATTAGTGCCACCTCTTTTATTTATTAAATCCCCTCCACTTTTCACCCAAACACCCATAACCTCAACTATCCCTAGGATCTTCTCTTATTATTTTCCATCCACCCTATCTATTCCCTAATGTGGAACTTTCTTAGTGCCCTTGCTCACCATTCCTCAGACTCAAGTGCTTGTGAGTGCCTTGTTTTTACCAATTGCCTCAATTATCCTAGGAGTGGATGCACTTGTGTGCACATCTCTAATGACTCAAAAACTCCCACAATTAACCCCTACAATCCTCACTACCTCTTCTCCTTTTATAGTGGCATCTGGAGCTAACCAAAGCAAAATTCCAAGGAAAATGTGAAAGGTAGTTCATGCTCAACTGTTAATATAGGTACTGTCCACTCCAATTATACCTCCTATGCTAGTTTTTATGGTTCCTCTGGCACCAACCCTAGTTGATTATTGGCCCCCTTTTTCCATTACCCTATGTGATTAAGGATTTAACTTTAATCAACCAATCTCTTCCCTTATACTAAATACCCCTCCTGAGAGGCATTACCTCTCAAATGGTCATGACAAAGAGTTGATTTAAAATGTAATTATTCCCTTGGGCCTCTCCATTTGTCTTTCCCCCTTACACCCCTATGACTCTTCCTTTAATTATGTCAATATCATCACCCTCCACTTCCTTTATTTACCCTCTATCTCATCCTCCACCTATCAATACCATCTCTAACACCATACCAACACATCCAAAAAACTTGGGAATGGTTCTAATTTCATAGGTACTAGAGATGATGATGTAAGTCACCCTAGATGTGTAGTGTGATTTTGACTACAACATAAGGAGTATGTGAAGGCCTCACCCAAAAATTCATAAAAGTGGGAATACTTGTGGTTTGGTAGACCCAATAGGACTTGTTTTCTATCACCAAGGTGAAGCCTCTTCCAGGAGAAGACAATATGGAGGAAGATTGACTCTCAGTTCTATAAACGACCCATGACATGTCAGATGAACATTTTGAAAACATGTAGATCTAAGTCTAAACCCTCAAGGCAAAAGTATAGAACTCCTTCCCCAATAGGATAATTGGGAAGGCCAAAGCTACCCTCCTACAACTTTTCCCAACTCTAAGAAAGGTGGTAGGGACTATGGCATATACCTAGGTGCTCATCTAGTGGACCCATGTCTATTTATAGAGGATCATTACAATTTATGGGAAGTGTAAGAAACTAATGATTATGATCAATAAGGGCATGTTCATGGAGTTAAAATTGATTCCCACTTAAGACTTGGGCTTATATCATACCTACACTAGGAGAATGAATTTTTTTATGGAGGGATGGATTGCCTTATCCCAAACTATAATCGAACCCCTAGAAGATGCCAGGAAGAAGATATTATCTTATTTCAAGGAAGTCAATATTCCATCTAGATGACACTCTACTAGATAAGGATGAATTTAGAGTCAACCTGGGTCACTTTTACTAGGTAATGAGGAGAAAAATGGCCAAGGCAAACAAGCAGGGAGCTCAGGTAGTTCTCAAACTTTCAACCCAATACACAATAAGCATCAATTAGGTGTCCAAAGTCTAGGTGTCTATGGAGGGTCCCCTTTGAGTATACCAAAGAATCATTTCCCAAGTAGAGATGATCTTCAAATAGCCTCCAATGAGCCTCACCAATCTAGTCTTGGAATTTGACCTCATGGTAGCCACATTGGAGGCCAAAGAGGCAAATTAAATAAAGTTGGGAGCTGGCTCATCTATTCTATCTCCATGTATTAGTTGAGTGGTTCCTTAAAGATATTTTTGGGGTAAGTAAGGGAGATTTTATCCCTTTTTTTAATTATGAATTTGTAACTACAAGGAGTGGCCATCATGGCCCAACATGGTAATCTTGTGTTACTTGGGTGAGAATACCATCCTTATCTATAAAAAATGTAACTGCATTGTATTTTTAGGATCAATAAATTTTAACTTAAAAGTGTTATTATAATCAAGCTAGGATTTCACCCATGGTTTCCTTCACACTTTTTGATTTGTAGAAAGTTGGCCATAATCGATACATTTGTAATATAACTTGTTCTTTTAATGAATGCAATTTTAGCTTTTGTGTAATGCATATTTTATTTATCAAAGTATCCCTCATTTAAATTTTAAATGAATTTTAGTGCTCATATAATTATTTTAAGGCTCTGTTGTTTTATGAATGTAATGGTTATGATGTGTTTGCCTTTCAAAACCTCTTTGTGAACTCCTTTTGTTTCATTTACAATACTAATAACTTGTGTGTTATCCTACAAGCTATATTAGAAGTTTATATGTTATTTACTATGGAATTATAGTATTTATATTTAGTGAGGATTCATAAATTAAGCATTCTTCACTATTTCCCTAGACTCTTCCCATTGTGTAGTATTAGAGTTAAAACCTTTGGTGAGACTCAACACATAGTGGTATAATTGTGGCAAATTCCCTTAGCTTGATTGTTGAATCATTAATCTTATCTTTATTTGGATACACTTTTTCTTACCTTACTCTTCCCTCTTTTTGGTGTTTATTTTTGAGATTAAACTACTCTCCATTTCATTTAGAAAATGGTAAAGCATAGTGCATGAACACTAGAATCTGACTCAAATAACTCACTCATTTACTCACAGCCATCAGGATTGAACCCATGGTGGTGTCACTACATCTCTTAGAGATTATTCCATGCAGGCTCCATTATAAATCCAAATACCTGTAGTTGTGCATTGGGATGATTTCAAATCACGACTAAAATGGAAGACAAAAGTCCATCATTATTCCTCCTATTATCTTTGAAAATACTCAATCTCATGAGTATTTTGGAGTAGGATCTTGGATCAAATAATAGTTGGTGCTAGAAGGAAGGAATTTTTTATTTTAAGAATAATTTCTAGTAATAATCTAGGCCCTAAAAGAGTATTGTATTGGTTTTGAACTTGACACCTTCTCATTTATGCTCTCTCCATTGTTGTGTGACTCAAACACACACAATAAAAACTAACAAAAGGGGAAACATTAATGATTTATATATTGAGTGTTAACTTATTGTAGATTATGCTTGTTGATGGTATTTTACTAACTATCATTTTTTGTGAAACTTCCTAGAGTCTAGTTCATCCATCACCAGAGTTAGGTCCCATCATTTCTATTTGGTGGTTTCACCCTTACAGTTCCATAGAAGACCTATGATTAATATACCCATACCTACTATAGCTCCCATTAACTTGTCTTATCAGTCTCTTCCAAATAGACCACCCAATATGGCTTGGTTAATTGGATTGTCCATTAACATCTCAAGAGTTGTCTATAACTTACTCAAAGAACTTGAGACATATCTTCCCTATTTCAATCTTGGTGTAGGATGGACCATTAAAGAGGATGCAAACTCATACAAGACTTCCTTAAGGATTATGAATGTGGAACATGAGTATGTATCGTGTATACTTTCCCCCTCACATTGATGGGCTCAACGTATGACTAGTTACTCAACCTTCCCGAGGACATAGTTCCTAACTAGGACCATTTTAGTACTACCTTCCTCACCCATTTTGGGCAAGTGATCAACCCCACTATCCTGTACCAATAATTATCTTATATTAAATGAAAAACCAATAAGCCTATCAGGATCTTCAATTATAGATTTCAAAAGATGTATATCATGGTTATCATGTTCTACCAACCTAATTCTCAACTAACACTTGAAATGTATAAAAATGCCTTGAACCCTTGGATGGATATGTTCCTAAGACAAGACATAGAAATAGTGGACTTACCCATGGCTTATGCATGGGCCATCAAATTAGATAGGTACATGAATCCACAAGGTCATATGATGTCCCCCATTCCTAATGTGTTGCCAAAGATGCCCATATTGAGCCTCTTTCCCAACACTAATCAGAATATCCCAATGCTTCAACTTCTCCCCATAAAAAATCAACTCCTGTTGAGTCATGTTTTACCAAATCAAAACTTGGGTTTTATTAACCCAATAAACCATGGAAATATTCCATAGTTGTAACACCAGGTAATATTGGTAGTATCTAACAATACCTAAACCATACCCTAGGAGTCTTTAAAGAATGAGTTGGATGCAATTTAGTGAAAGGTACAAAAACTTATCAATGAATTCCTTTAGATACAAAGGTATATGAGAAAATCCAATGTAGAGATTTATAATAACAAATTCACATATCAAAGACCAAATAGGAACACAACTGTCCCCATAATTTGTCAAAACCCTTGCATAATAGGTTGATAAAAATTAACATCTTTGAGATAACCCTACTTAGCTAGCATCAAGTGCATAACATGGTATCCCATGGTAAACTTGACTGTATATATTTCTACT
This sequence comes from Torreya grandis, assembly GCA_037957365.1. Lineage (NCBI taxonomy): Eukaryota > Viridiplantae > Streptophyta > Pinopsida > Cupressales > Taxaceae > Torreya > Torreya grandis. Next base: position 336,759 of record JARHVA010004412.1, on the reverse strand, counting down.
GTGCCTTTGTGATCTTCCAAAAGGAAATGGAAGAGTACAAGATGGCCCTCAATCACTTAGAATCATCTAATGTGGGCAAAGCATGTAACACTGCCACGATGTAAAAAACCATGTAATTTCTTGGCCAAGAAGAAAATGAGATAGAGGAGGGTATTAGTGAGGTAAAAAAATTTTAATAGTTCCAAAGGAGAAACTACACCTTTAGGAATAAACAACCACAATAACCCTTTACTACCTTGACTCCCTCAAATAATGGTACAACCCCACCCAACCAAAATGCTAGGAATGACCCACCACCTCCAAAACCTCAAGATCCCAAAGTTGATGTGGAAGCCCCATAAATATAGAATAAAAGAGGTTATAAAATGTTAGAGGACATGAAGTAGATCAAAGCCAACATAATGATCTATGGACTTACTAAAATCATCGAGTAACATGATCATATGTTAAAGTCCTTCATTGAGAATCTAATTCAACTAACCCATGCAACAAAAAAGTAACCCATACCAATGTGTTCATTCACAAGAATACAATGGAAGTTCATCCCTTCCTCTTGACCATTAGATTTTTGGGAAAAACCTACATAATTACCTAGTGGATTCAAGAGCCTCAATTAACATAATGCCAATAGACATTTGTGAGAAGTTAGTGTTAGTCCCTATCAATCAGATAAGATAGTGGTTAAAATAGACCCAAGATTAAAGTGGTAGGAAAGATTTTGAATGTCCACATATAAATAGAATCTAAGCCAAAGATTCAACACTTCATAAACATCTAGGTGGTAGATATTCCCAAGGTCAATGTCATGATCCTTAGTGAAGATTTGTCTAAATCCCTAAATGGGTATATGGCCACATACTTATCTCATATGTGGCTATCATGGAGAGGGGTAGCTAATCAAATTAGGGTATATAGAGAGCCCCACATGAAACACATGATAACTGAGTGTAATTCCATCAATGAGAAAGAGAACCTGGTATCCTTAGACCTAAGGATCTATACATTAAGTATAAAACTAGATAAAGCTACAATTAATAATCAATCAAACTTGCTAGGCATATGGTCTCTCTATGTATATGGGGCCCATTATAAAAAAGGTAGTGGGGTCAATGTTCTACTAATTGATCCCTAAGGGAAGAAATACCTAACATCATATAGGCTGTAGTTCTCCTAAAAAATAATCTAGTAGAGTACAAGTGTTATTGTTAGGATTAAAATTCATGTTAAAACACAAGGCAAATGAACTAAGAGTATTTAGTGACTCTAAACTACTAGTCAACCATATCAGGGGTAAATTACAATGTAAATTATCACACCTTAAACTTTATAAACATAGATATTGGGATTTAATCAAAATGTTTAGTGCATTCAACATCATTCATATCCATAGGGAAGAAAACCAATTTGATGACTCACTAGCATCAATAATGACAAACTTAACCCCCTAGATGACACTAAGGTGTAAGGATTCTCTGTGGAACTTGTCCTTTTCCCTTTTGTTCTTGACAATGTGATGAAATTTTGAGTCTTTGAGGATTACCAACATATCATCCAATTTCTTAACAACACAGGGGTATTTGAAACCTAGATAATTTATGAGGCAAATAAGGATAACCTCAATAATGTACTAGATAAGGAAAAGATCCTTAACATTAATGGGAATTAGATCCCATAGGGGAAGATTTAATTAGGAAGAGTGTTTGATATTTTAGACCCCACATTCCAAACAAAGAATCCCAAGTTTAATAACCAAAAATGTAGTCTCATCAACCTTAGCTTGGTAGAAAACATCAGACGATCACAATGGGTCTTGACTAGATAGACTCTGAACTAAAGCAGTTGTGAAAACTACTACTTAGTTAAAAATATGTAATTTCCTAGGCCTATAGAGACCTGAAGGTATTTGACTTGAGAGTGATTACTCATAATATCCCTATAAAACTAGGTCAAACTCTAATTAGACAAAGGTAAAGACTGGTAAAACCAATCATAAAACCCTTAATACACAAAGAGGTCCATAAGTTACTCACTACTGGGGTAATTTTCCCAATTCACCACTCTGCTTCGGTAGTTAGCTTGGTGCCCATACAAAATAAAAATAGAGACATCTGCCTACATGCAGAGTTAAAAAACTTGAACCAAGCCTCAGATAAAGATAACTACCAATTACCTTCCCTTGACAAAGTAATGATAATGGTAAGTAGATCACAGATGATGTCCTTTTTGGATGAATTTTTGGGATATAACCAGGTCTTAGTTAATTCAAAATACTAGGTTAAAATTGCATTCACGACTAAATGGGGCACATTTACTTACAAGTGAATGCCCTTAGGATTGATCAAAGTTGGGACAACCTTTCAAAGAGTGATGGATTTTTATTTTCAGGGATTAATTGGTAAGTGTGTAATAATTTATATGTATGACTTGATTGTGTTTTAAAAATCTAGATCATATCACATATGCCACTTATTTAAAGTGTTTGAAAGGTGTAGAAGGTATAGTATTTCTCTAAATCTAAAGAAGAGTGTGTTCGGTGTCATGAAAGGTAAGATTATTGGCTATATCATCATACAAGAAGGTATTGTTATCAATCTAAGAAGAGTTGATGTGATTTAAAAATTATCTTTACCTAATATCAAGAAATAATTGAAATCTTTCTTTGGTAAAATCAACTTTGTTCATAAATTCATCTCTAGATTTGTTGAAATTGTAAAACCCCAGAATGTTAAGTTGAAATAGGACATGAAGGTGGAATGGCACCCAAAATAAAATAAAGCCTTTTAAGATATCAAAGATGCCATTATACAAGCCCTGATGCTTATCAACCCAAACTACACATAATATTTATACATCAATCCCTTTGCTTCCAAACATGCCATTGTTAGCTACCTCACCCAAGGAATAGATGGAGAGGAACATCCCATTGATTTCCCAAGAACTAATCTCAAGGATGTAGAATTGAGATATTCTACTCTAGATAAACATGCTTACACACTGGTCAAAACTATGAAGAAATTTAGGCACTACATTATTAGGAATAAGGTACACATCATCATCCCAGATTTGGCTATAAAGAAGATGCTAGGGTAGAATGAATTGGGTGTATGTACAGGCTGATGGATGATGAAGTTTCAGGAGTATGAATTAGATATCAAACCATCTAAATTGGTTAGAGGATAGGGTATTACCCAACTAAAAATTGAGATAGACCTGAGAATAAATATAAACCAATTAGACCAAGAGCTAGTGCCACAACCAGATTGGTATTCCCTTATGCATTTTATTCTCTATGGAAATACACCTCTCAGACTTAACCATACTTAAAAAATAGATCTCTAGTTGAAGGTTGCACAGTATATGCTGAATAAGGGAACTCTCTTTAGAAATAATTATGGATTCTACCTCAAATGTTTACCATTGGAAAAAACCAAGGAAGTAATGGCAAGTTTTCATGAAAGACTAGGAGTTGGTCACCCTAAAAAAAACACCATAGCACACAAGGTTGTTCAGGTAGGATACTACTGGACTATATTATTTAAAGATGTTCATACCCATGTCCATGTTTTCAATTAGTTATATACCTTTTTAAGAGGGAAACCCATGAAATAATACCACTTTAGCCTGTGGTGGAGTTGACACCATTTTCCTAATGGAGACTAGACTTCATCAAGGTAATCAACCCAAAATCATCAAATGGCCACAAATTTATTCTCATGGCCATAAATTATTGTACAAAGGTGGTTTGTGGTAATCATGACAAATAAAAACACCACTATTGAAGTCATCAAGTTCATAGAGAATACCATAACCTCCCAGTTTGGGGTCCTAGTCTCTTTGGTATGTGATAATGGTTTTGACTTCCAATCATGGAGTTTACATAATGGGCCTATGATAAAATTATCACACTTAGGTTCTCATCTAGTCACTATCCACAAGGAAATAGATTCATGGATTCTACCAATAATAATTTAATAGACACCATCAATAAGTTTGTAAGAGAGAAACCCCATGAATGACACTCATAACTAAAATTAATTTTATGGGCTGAATACACTAGGTATAAATAAGCCATCAAGATCTATCTTTTCCTTTTAATTTATGGATTATATCCAATCATTTTGGTCACACTTATAGTATTGAATTATAGATTCATGCAAAAATTCATAGAACTAGATAATAAAGCAAATTCTAGGCTCCTAGATATCATTCAATTAGAGGAATCCTCAAATGAAGTTTTGTTAAGTTCCATCAACCATCAGGTTACTAGCAAATGATGGTTTGATAAGAGGGCTAGAAAAAAATATTAGGATATCTAATTTGGTATTAATTTGGGATAAATTCCATGAAAGGAAAGGTCAACACTCAAAGTTTGATCCTCTCCAGATTAGACCTTATCAGATAGTCAAGATCCTAGGCTATAATTTCTTTCACCTCAAGGATATAGAGGGAAATGATATGCCACTCCCAGTGGATAGACAATTCTTGAAGAATTACTTCTCAACTGATCCATCCAATATAATTTTAGAATAGCCTCAATGAAGGATGGTAATGTATATAATAGGTTAGTTTAATTTTCCTATGATGTGTTTTATTTCTTTGTTATTTTGTTTCATTTTGAGGGATACCTTGAAAAGGGAAGTCATTAACCACTCCAAGTGATGATGGAATATTGGAAGGTATTATCGAGTTATAGATGACCAAAGTTGAGCCTTATATATTGAAAGGTTAGGGATAATAAGTGAGTCATTTATTTTTAGGATTTTAGAGGCCAATTTTTCTCAGAGAAATAATTGTGTTTTAGAACAACTTGCATCCCAAAAGAGGCCACCAAGCTAAAATTAATATAATATCTTATAAAAGGTTGGACCATTTAATCCAATAAAAAATTGATAGAATATTCAGAGCTTCTTCTTCACCCTATCACCATTGTCTTGGTCCCAAACGCTTAATGGACAAAGACTTCTAAATCTATTCATAAGGAACCTTGAAAGTGAGACTAGAAAAAACATGTAGAATTTAAATTCTAAGTCTTCCTCAAAAGGATTATTTAGGCAAACTCCATCACAAGATTTCCTGCTTGGCTGGCAATGGAGTAAGACCTCAAATAGGACCAATGGTATCTCTATCAAGGCTATCGATACTTGGATGGTAGCATAGTAATTCCTATGCCATTCTACTCTAATCCATGAAATCATTAATGCCCTCAAAGAAATCTAATATATAGTTTGACCTCAATTTCTTGAGTGAAGTCCATGATTAGATAAGTTAATTGAAAATCACTTCTTATACATAATTTTGGTATTTTATAGGATAAAAGCTTAGTATGCCACTTGCTATTACATGAATTTAGTGATTTATATTATATATATCTAAAATGTCTCTCTTGCAGTCTATGTTTTGTATGTGAATGGAGGATTAACAGGCCAGGTTTTAAGTGCTTGTCACCACTTCCCCATGGAAGTCACCATTTATTGTGGCTAACAAACCCCTTTTCATAGAAATGGGGGACCCCTCTATAAAAACACAAAACCGAAGTTTCTAGACCCATTATCTCATTATGATTGGCTCTACCTATGCCAAGACTTTGAAATCTCGTGTATCCCTAATTTTTGTTGAGCATGCAATATTGAAAATAACTAATTGATCTAACTTGCAAGCCTTAAAGGCCTATGAAAGAAATGCCAAATCCTATTGATACTCCATGATTAAGATAATATTTATATTTTTTAAGGTTTAATGTTATAACTTTACAGGCTTGATCTCACTTTGAGATTATCTTAGTCTCAGTCTTGTTCTTAGTTTATCAAATCTTGGAGTCTTACATGGAATTTTGGAGCCTATCTAGCTACTAGCTCAGTAATTAATTGGTTTCATTTTGTTTCTCTTTCACTTAGTCATTTTTTATGTTTCATAGAGGTTCTTCCACATGTAAAAAAATTAGTACTACATGAATTTAAGATATTTGGTAGAAGAGTAGTCAAAGGTTTTGTGTGATTAAAGTTCTGAGCAAAAGTTTCAAAGGCTTCAGAGAAAGTGTCCAAATTTTTGGGGCTTAAAAGATTTTTTTTGAATTAGTCCAAGAAAAAGTTATGAAGGCAAAGTTGGCAAAAACTAATTCCAAACAAAAGTCATGAAAATATAATAGGATCTTGATGCAATGAGAAAACACCATGTGGCTCATTTCAAATGTGTCAGTATCCTAGACCTGATAGAGATGTCAGATCATAGGAGAGCATGATGCAATTAGGGAGTGCCATGTAGCTTGTTATCAAAATCATTAGTATCTCAGTCCTAATATATATGTCAAAACCTAGGAGAGCCTAATGTAATAAGGAAGTGTCATGTAATCCAAGTTCAGAAGATGTTAGTATTATAACCAATCATCCCATGCCAAAGAAGAATGGCTAGTCTCTCAGACCTAATAAAAATGTCAGATCTCAAGAGAGCCTGACCTAACCAAACAGTGCCATGCACACTAAAGGTAGAGTGGTCATTCTATCAGTCTTGATAGGAATGTCAAAGCCTAAGAGAGATCGACCAAATTAAAGGACACCACGTAACTCTAAGGTTAAAAGTGCTCAAACCTGAAAAATGAGATCTTACCATTGTCGGATTTGTTAGTCTCTTGATCCTAACAAAAGAGTTAGATCTTAGGAGATCCTATCATAATGAAGAAACACCACATGGACTATTGTCAAAATAGTCAGTATCCCTTATTTGATAGAAATGTTAGAACTTGGGAGAGCTTGGCATATTAAGACACAACATGTAGCATAATTGAGAATTTTATAGGTGGGCCCCTAAAGACCCTAGGATGACCAAAATGAAGTATAGGTGGAATCATGGGGGCTAATCAGAGGGCATAATGTGTCCCTAATTGGAATTTATTCCCAGCTAAGGGTGTACAATAATGAAGTGCTCAGCTATGCCTAGGTATTGACCATTTAAATGAGGACCAGTCGATATATGCCAAGTGTCATAAAGCAAGAGCTCCCAAGAAGCTTTAAGGATAAGGTGGTCATATACCTACCACACAATATTTTTAAAATTTATTAATTACTCATACTTTATCTATTTCATAAATCCATCAAGACTTAATCTCTCCAAGTACATGCTTTAAAAGGTACACCAAGAAAGGGATGAGAATACCATTGCTACTTTGCAAGATTGTTATCCCCTATACCACCACTTGAAACCAACACAAACCTATCTTATACATCTTCCTAAGATTTGAGACCTCTCTTACACACTCATCTAAGTAATTCACCACCTCAAAGATCCCCTACCTAGGCCACAACCTCTTTTTGTCATTTACTAAACAAAGTCACATGAGCTGACCCTATTCTTAAAAATGAGCATGTTACAGGAATAGGTCAACCCAACTAACCTAGTTTGGGACCTAGCTGCTTTTTCTAATTTAAAAATTGGGTTGACTGGGCTGACTATGTCAGCAAAAAAATTAGAAAGGTTTAGGGTTAGATCCAATTATATAAAAACATCATTTTTACCATTTTCATTAGAAATAGATATAAATAATCATTCATTTGTGCTTCTTTACAATCTGATCTTCTACCATTATACTTGAAGAGTCATTGCTTAGGGTTTACACTTGGAGAGAAGAATCTTATCTTATGGAAAAGTCTTGGATACACATGATAATTCATATAGCCTATCTTTGTGATCCTTACAAACCACAACAACCTCTTGTAAATCATCATTGGCCAATGGAGAGATTGAGCCTCAATGGGTCCATCTTCAAAGTAAGTATTTATAACTTACTCCTTTATTTTGGTAGATATAAGTAACATAAGTAATGGATTTTACATGTATTTCTCTCTCTATGCATTAGCATTACCTCTACATTGACTTAAGTAAAGTTCTTATTTGTATGGTTATTATCCCCATTTTTGCAACATGCTTTGGTGAGCACTATATTAGATTTACTTTACTTTTTAATTTACTTTGATAATAAATCATAGGACCTAACTAGGGTTATTGTGTGGCATTGCTTGAATAGCGGCTTTGAAACCCTCTCTAGTAATATTGTGTGGTAAAAAACCCCTTAGGTAGATATAGTAGATCCATATTGGTTATGAACCCGATTGTCTAAATCTACCAACAAGTAGAAGGGCTAGTTTGATTTATCTTCTCCAAGCTAGGATTGATTTTTGAATCTTCACTTTTTATTTTATACATTATGGTGAACTTGAATTGAGCTAACCCTTGTAGGTTTTCTTTCGAACCTTCATTTATTATCGTTTATTAATTATTTTATTTTTGCATCACTAGATCAATTCTACCAACTCAGTCTAACTTTATATTTATAGTTTTAACCCACACTCAATCCGATCAAATTTATTTTTCTTTGTGCTTGTCATCTTCAACCATAGGTAACTAGATTGATCTGCTCGACTTAGTTCACTTATTTTTATATAAGTTTTTAGACTCAGTTAACCCAATCATCTTTATTAGCCTATTAAAAATATTCATTTGGATGACACATTATAAAAATAGTAAATTAAATATCTTCAAAATCATTTTGTTCATTCTCACCATCTTAGTCATTTATTTTCTCCATTACAATCCTATTTTTCATAGTTTTTAGTCTATAAAAATGTAATTATTGTCAATTAGATTTGCACTTTTTGAGGAGATGAAAAATATATCCTCATCCAAGTGGAATAATAGAAACACCTTTAGGATTATGGGTAGCTTAAGGATGAGGTGAGTCTCTAGATATGGCTAGCTTCCTTGATGTACCACTTTGGATCATGATTACAACTAAACTTGGGGGGTGAAAAAGGAAAGAGATAATTGAAAAAAACTATTTTAAGGGAAGTCATATACCAAATATATTGATGACTTGCAACTATATGCATATTATACTTGAATTCAAAGGACAAACTAAACATACACTCTTCCAATCTTCATCTTCTCACATCAATGTTACATTTTGAGGTTATAGATGAATGTGAAAAGTGAGGAGGACTAGACAAGAGCCCTATGATGACACTAAATAATAGGTTAACTCACTAAATCTTAGACATTTCTTATAACACTTTACATGCCCTGTAAGAAGAAACTTTTCAATTTAAAATAGATGATATAATAAAATAACATGCTAAGGAATCCATAGTCTTCACTTATGCAAAATCAAACATTCCAAATGAACACACTAAGAATAGTCATGGAGGAGGTAAAAATTAGTAGTATTATGGATCAAAATGTATACATTTGAATAGGGCTTTGCCATACTCAGGTGAGTAGACACTAAAAATAGGGCATCGATAACCTCCAATCAGGCTTTTGACCAATTTCTACCCAAAATGCACAATTTGGCCTACAAATACTAAAAAATGCTAAATGATGTGAAACTAACATATTAAAGTGCAAATTTTAGCTAGAGTATCACTAAATAAGGTAATGCAATTTATGAGCTAGCTAACTTTGATCAATTCATTTCAAATTAAAATGCTAAATTTACAACTAAGTACTCTGGATTTCTCTTTCCTATCAAATCTATAACACAAGACATGTGTCTTTGTTATTTGTTATTGATAACATCCTAAATGGGAATACACATCCAACACATATAACATTATCTTTTAATTCTAATCTAGTCAACTTTTTGACCAATAACAAGGCATTTTGATCAATTTGAGTAATTTGTGCACAAAGTGCTTAATCATGCTTAAGAGCTAATTAACCCAAATCAAGGCATAATTAATAATTATATGAAATCTTGTTGAATACTTTGTTTTAAAAATAAATATTGAATATTTGCATTATCAAGTGACCTCATTTCTTGGGAAGACATCCCTAGGCCATAAATGCCATAAATATTAGGATTCATGCCCTCCATGCCTTCCATGATGCCCTCCATGCCTCTTAATTGCCCCTTCTTCCAATACCATGATGAGGGCAATTAAAAACTTAATTTCAAAAATTGAATTAATTCTCACCCACACATCTCAATCTTGAGATTAATGGTTTAGGTTGATTCTAGACATTCTCAAAAATTTATATATAGGAGGCCTCACAACATCATTTCTAATATTTTTTGATGAAAAGTTATAATGCCAAATTGGTTCCAAAAGCTTCAAGAAATTAGTGTTACCATGCCAAATTGATTCCAAGCCAATCCAAGCCACAAGACAAAGGTTCCAAGGAGAGATGGAGGTAGCCAAGCTTCCATTGCCAAGGATTTTATGAGCACAAGTCAAGCAAGCCACTACTATAAAGGCATTTGGAACATCCAAGGAAGGTGAAGGAATTCTTGTGTTTGATTGTTTTTTTTTGTGTATCATTTGATTTTGTTAACTAAGCTCTCTCTAGTGTCTAGGCCTAGAGATGTTATGCTATTAATGTGTTTATTTTATTTTGTTTTCATTTTGGAACTAACACCATACTAACCATCCTCTTTTAAGTCAAATTCCTAGATCACATAATGGCATGCCCGATAGGACTAGATGCATCTCACACCTGAAGGAGATCTTTTTGAAACTATAAAATATTTATTTGGGCTCTTAAAACTCTTGCAAATTTATTTTCTAACTTTAATTTTCCATTTCTATTTGCCACAATTTTACATAGTAAGTGACATCGGTAGGAAATATTGACATCGATTACTTGACTTAACTGACATCGATCAACAAAACTGACATCGATTAGTTCTCAGTTAGCTAGACTAACTGATGTCAGTGGTAATAATTGATGTAGGTCACTATATTTTTCCAAAAACATAGACTTGAGAGCTACTTTTTCAAAGTTTATTATTTCAAACTCAAAAGAGATTCAAAGCTAAAGGACATGCTAACAATTTTGTTGTAAGACCAAGCTTAAGATTTGCTCAAAATATGTTTAGATCACCTTTTGCATGCTTAAAAATTAATTAGGAATCTTGTTTTTGGGTGATTAACAGAGGATTTAGATGTTTAAATGAATATTTGCAAAGTTTGTAACTAAGAATAAGGGGTCAAATGACCACTATCAAATATTTCATTTTGGGCTTAAAATTAAACACACTTGTCAATTCTTACTTGCAATAGTTGTTTAATCAAATTTTATTTGGCAAAAAAAAAGATTGTTGCATGTATGATTTTCCATTTGTCCCCTATAGGGAACCCTTGAAATCAAAAGCATCATTCCTATTGCAAGTAGCCTAGTCCAAGGATTAGAAAGAAAATTGTCTAAAGTACTCCTCAAAAAGTTGTCAAGGTTTGGGTGACCTTAAAAATGACCCTAAAGTCTTTCTACTTTCATGCTTTCTTTATTTTTATGCATCTTGGCTTATGAGGGCAACTTCATCACCTCCCACAAGTTCTTTAGGAAATATTTAACCTAAGGTTTCATCCCCTGACATTGACTCATTTGGCTCCTTTATAGTTACACATGGGATGTAGTGGCACTTTGGACATCGCACTACATTGAATGAATAGCAGGATGCAGTAGTTGCAAAAAGGACTAGACATTTTTATAATAATTCAAGTGATATGAACCCAAAATCTATGTTTTGGTTTTACATTGTTTAGCATAAAAGTCATTATGTAATTGATTCCCCTAAACTGTTTGGAAACTTGTTAGATCTTAGACAAATCCCCACTTGATGCATGTAGAAGTATTGTTGGTGTAAGGTGCACCTCAAGCTCCATGTCATAGTACTATTATTTGAGAGAAGGGGGGGTGTAAAAACCCTACTATATAATGCACATTTACTTTTGGATGAACACTTAAAATCCTCTCAAGTGACGTATATTGATAGATTCCAACAATACCAAGCAACCTTGTTAGTTTAGGATCTAAGAGTGATTAATTAGTTGGTCTTGTCCTAGTTTGAATTCAAAACTTGGTGTAAACAAATAATCCAAACCAAACTCATTATCCAAATTTTCTTTTGAACAAAGAGGCATTATGCTAACCATGTGAGATCATCAATTTGCCTTGTTCAAAGTTTATCAAAGGCTTGAGAGTCATATCATCAATTTTGGTGCAGTTATGCTGCCCAATTAAGTCTAGACCTTTACCAAAGTTGTTTAAGTCCTTCACTTATAATCTAGATTTGGAATTACACCTTTACAAGTTCATAGGGTTGATGTGTTAAGTGGATTTGCCATTTTTACTAAACTTGAGGGAACTTAGGATTAATTTTCAATTTGGGTTGAAGGCCATTTAAGACTTAATCATTATCATCACTTTGTAGACTTAAGCCATTTTGTGCTAAACACTTACACTTTTAGTCTATACACCACAACATTTTTAGTCAAGAAGGGTAGTGTTATGCTATTGAAATTGTGGGAAATTATCTTTACCTTAGAGAGTTTTAGAAGAAAACTTTTTTGTCACACCTTTTGGGTATTATAGCACCATTACGCTACCTAAAACACTTCAAATATTGTTTCATGGAACCTTTTACTTAGAATTTCAAATCTATTCCTACATTTTTAGACCAATCCAAGTGTACTTTTTGTGATCTTTTATCCAAAACATAGTTATACTGTTCACCTTTATCTAGCCTATTTGTCAAAAAAACCAAGTTTTATACTATTATTTATGATAAAATAAATTGTTGCTAAAGTGCCTTTTATTTTATACCTTATACCTAGTTGATCAAGTTCATGTCCAAGAATCAAATGCCTAGTGTTTGTTAGAAGTGTTTCAAATCTATTAGATTAAAACTTTGATCTATTTTCAAAGTCTAGATTTTGATGCCGTTTGGCCAAGAGTCCTAGCACATGCCTTGTTTGAGCCTAGCTTTTGACACTGCATTTGGCCAAAAGATCTATCAAATTTTTAAATTCTTAGATTAGACTAATTTGAAACACTTCAACCTTAGAGTTTAGCATTTTGATTTTTTGATCCATTTACTTGCTTGTCTTTGTGTAAAAAATAAAATATTAGATACTTTATGCTAGCTTATTTCCTCATAAATCTTTGAATAAACCTTTTGATCCTTTTGACAAATTTAGACCAAGTTGAAGCATCATCTATTTTAGATACTATCCTTTTTAGAGTTTGTAGAACTCTTTGACCTTTATCATAAAGCATTGACTATGGATCCTAACATGTATTCCTACACTCGTAATGGACTCATTTACAATCCAAGGATTAATAATGTAGTTGTGCAGAAAGAAATGGTGCAGGACCCCTACGCAAAAAATATTGATTATGAGATGGATTCTTATCCCTCTTATAATACTCAATCAGGGGCACAAAACCAAGATTCATTAGCTAACTATCTGGTTAACACACCACCTTATTCAGAGCAGGACCAAGAACAAATCATGCAATATCTAGCTACAATACCCATAGTTGATGAGCCAGTTCTTCAATAGTCATAATCTACCAATATGGTTTCCACGTATGATCTATTTTTATTTGAGTGACATTTGTTAGAAAATAAGGATGAAATTTTGGCTAGAGCCATAGAGGTAGGGGTCAAGTTTCTAGCATCCCCCCATGAAAATATACCAAGTCTAGTAAGAATGACCCATAATATCATTTATGATCAACAAGGTTCTTCTAACAATCTTATGGCTCTAGTCCAAATAATGTATCAAGACCCCAATGTATCCAATCGAGATAAAAACATTATGGAAGATCACTTTAACCAAATACAAACAACATATCAAACTTACCTACATTTAACACATGATTTCAATCAAATGAACATGGTAAGTAAGCCTCTTATTAATGTAGTTCCTTCAATAGGCATGTTTATAGAGTTAACTAGACAAGAAAATATGAGTTCTAACCCATTCATGCAAACTTATTTGATAGATAACTTGATACATATGCCTTTTATTGAAGAAGTGTCTTCAGCCTCTACATAGAATAATGAGCCAAACATAGTAGACAATGTGCAAATAACATCTAAACCCAATCAATGTGGTACTAAAATAGCTACTTTCTCAAATGTACAACCTATGGGATTAGGTAATGAAACAATGGCTAATGTTACATCTTAATGACAGAATGTGACAAACCCTATTCTTCAAAAAGCAACAAGTAGTATTCCACAACAACATACATAGTTTAGTGTATCAATGCAATAGAGGACAAATACTTTGCTACCTCAATCAAGGGCAACTAATATTCTACCTTTCCAGATAACAATGAACATACCTCTTCAATCATAGACTAATATACCAATTCAAAACTATGTAATGACTAGTAATCAGTGTGCAAATATTGGTCAGTAATAGATGCCAAATTTGTAACCTATTTTCACTTCTCTATAGGGATTCATGCAACAAGGAGGTCCTCATGTTTCTCAAGTACCTATTAGACAACTGATGGTTCATAATGTGCCACAAATTCAAAGATAAGGTCTTGGTCCACAAGTTCTCACTCAACAATAAGGTTTGATTAGTCAACAACATGTGCTTTTTCAATCATAAAAGGCATAATATAGTTATATCCCTCCTTCCTAACCATAAAATCCTTTAAGTTAAAAATTATCACCAACCCAAACCAGAATATCATGCAACCAAATGTGCAATTTCATGTACATCCTAGTCCATGTATGTGTATTCTTGGTCCATTCTCCAACAAAGCCAATATAGCCCAATATGTGTCTTCATCATACCCTAGTCAAAGTGTCCCCCTTGTGACCTCCCAACAATTTACCGAAACCAATATTCTCCCTCAAACCAATATCCCTTCCAGTTTCTTATCCCAAGAATTACAATAGATGAAGGATGTACTTTTTGCTATTCAGGTGGGGAAGCAGACTAAAAATTTCAAATTGGATGACATGTGTTTTTATCCGTTCAACATAGAGTTTTGTAGATATCATTTTCTCTAGGATACAAACCACCTAAATTTGATAAATACAAAGGGAAAGGTGACCCTAAGGCTCATTTGACCAAATTTTTTATCACATGTCAACTAGTGACATATAAAAACATATACCTTTTGATGTTATTTCTAAGGAGCTTTGCTAAACAAGCTTTGGAGTGGTTTTTAAAATTTCCCAAGAATTTAGTAATAGACTTTGATGATCTTTTTGATAAATTTGTGCAACACATTTCCTATAATCTCGAGCATGAGATTTACATAGTGGACCTGGCACAAGAAAAGAAAATAGATAGGGAGAGTTTTACAAGTTATTTACAATGATGAAGAGCCCTTGCAAGTTGCTTCACCCATAGTTTACCAAAAAAATAATTAGCCATTGTGTTTACCAAAAATTTGCATAGTGAGATAGCTTACCATCTAGAATTATAATGTGCACATACGTTCAAAGAGATTATTGATAAAGGTTTGTTCATCAAGCAGACACTCATCAATAAAGGAGTCATCAAGCTTAATTTTATCAATTAGGGAAATAGCCAACAACAACATCCTAATCAAGTGTAAGTATTGCAACTAGCACATGCCAATAACAAAAGAAAGACTAAAGTAATTCAACTAAAATAGGAATGTTGTGAAAAATGGAGTAACCAATTCCTATCATGTCCAAACTATGAAAACATCATTTGCACCACCTTTTCAGTGTACTCCTACCCAAAAACCTCCCTAACTAATGCCATAAGCACAAAAACCAAAACCTGTACAACAAATATAATAACCTTTACCATTACAAACCCCTCCTCCTAAGAGAACTGTGCTTGCATATCATGTCTTTAGTGACCTAAGAAAACCTATTGAATTTGTATTTCACAAGCTTGCTATTGCTAATCTGATTAGTTGGCCTATACCAAAACATTATCTGTAAGGCATTCCCTACCCTGATTGGTAATGAAAAAATAAATTTTGTGACTATCATAGGGTTAATGGGTATAATCTATGAAGATGTGTCCAAATCAAGCATTTAATTAAGAATATGTTGGAAAATGGGGAGATAACATTAGATAATGGTGATTCCACTTCCAATCAAACTCTTGGAATTTATCAAAACCCCTTTTTCTAACATAGCAATCAATAAAAGCAAAATAATCAGCCACAACAACAACAACAGCTAGTGCAGCAGTAAAATCAATATTATCAAAATCAAAAGCCAAACTAGCAAAATTGACAAAATCAGTAGTAGAATCCATAATGACAAAAAAATGGATAGAACCAAGGTTAGAATGGTAACAACAAACAAACCTACCATCCAGTTGCATATGACTACAATAGGGTTGTAGGTCTTATTACAGGGGGTAGCATTAATACCATCTCCATTAATCCTAAACCCAACACTAATCAGCCTAGACCATTGTTAAAAAATAATATTTAGCCAAATTATATAGATAATCTTTCTTTGACCTAGGAGTGTATACAGGAAAACAAACAAACTAGGACTTCCACTTTTAGATCTTATAGCGACAACTTGTTATTGCCACATGACCACATGCAAGTGCACTAGCAATCAAGACTTGTCTTATCTAGTCCCACACCATTTCTAATAGTAGCTAGCAATAATGTTCTAGTATTTAATCTTGATTATGCAATCACAACTCAAAGGTCAAAGATTAGTATTCTCAAACCATAACCATCCACCACTTTGCCTGTCATCCAACCAATCATTTAGCCTCAAAATAAACCATTCATTACTGACCAAGATTAGAATTTTGATATTGTGAAACAATTATAGAAGACACCAGCACAATTTATATTTTAGATTTACTAAAAACATTAATAATCCACTAGAACATCTTTAATGAGTTTTTGACCCAATCCACTATTGCTAGTGACATATCCCCTGATAAATTCTAAGCTTTGGTTGGACACCTAGCTCCAGTCCAACAAGTCACATTCAACCAAAGTGATATATCTTCCCTTGGTCCACTCTATAACAATCCATTATACATATAAATTTATATAAGATGTCATAAAGTGAAATGTGTCCTTATAGATAATGGATCCAACCTCAACATAGTGTCCCTAAAGCTCATCAAGCTTCTTGGGTACACAATGATAGATCTCCAGCCAAAAACAATAACTATCAAAGGCTATGATAATTAGGAAAGAGAATCATAAGGCACCATTAGTTTGCTAGTTATCATCAAGCCTTTGACCCATGATACACTGTGCCATGTACTTGATCTTAAGTTATCATAAAACATACTTCTAGGTAGACCCTTATTACATGAAATTCATACAGTCTCGTCAACATTGCACCGATGCATCAAGTTTTCTCACTCAGGGATGGAGGTGAATATTTTAGTAGATTTACACCCATATGAACATTTTAAGCATCTTGAGGTTGAATTTCAAAGCTATAACTATCAGTAAGACATGAATCCAAGTTCCAAATAGGATAAAGGAAAGGCTATACTTATTGATCATTCACCAGATAATTGCATAGATCCTAATACCTTGGATTCTCTTTTCCACATGACACCTCTTGAAGCTTCCAATCATTTCACCATTTCAGATAATGGACCAAGAGAATATGTGACCCATGATACGTTTCATATTGCTGATCTTCCTCAAAATCCAAAAACTTCTGGGTGACCTAAAGTCAGCCCACATAGGTATTGGAAACAAAAGAGCAAAGATAAGGGACTTGTCACATTTGTACCAGCATCTGACCTAGAACCTGACCCTCTTGAAGGGGATGAATCATGGTTATAAAATGACAACCAAGCTAATTTTTATAAGAATGAAAAGTATCCTATTCCCAATAGGATCATGAAACACCAAAATATCAATGAAGAGGCCTCAAATTAAATCAACAAGCAACTATTAAGACAATTTCCATGACTAAGTATGAAAGACCTTATGGACTTGGATTTAAACCACTTGGGGGTGACTCCACATATCTTATTCAAACTCTATAACCAACGACTAGTGAATATGATGTCAACAATGAAGTAGAGTTTGATCATAGCCTCACCTTTGATGACCTAGCTGAAACCAACTTATTTGATAACAATGCCATTTGTACCTTTATCTTAGATGTTCATTGCAACCATTTGCCATTATATTATCTCTAACTGATAGATTGGGACCAACAAGAATGCAATCTATCAATTGATGAGTTTTAGAATGATGAGGCATTCTATGATTTCTTAGGCCTTAGAGACAACATTTCGTTAGGAGATCACAAATCAGGATTCTCAATCACTTTGGATCCTATAGCTTATTTTGGAGAGCGAGTGAACATCTTTAACCAAAAATAAATAAGTAAAACATTGAGGTCCCAAAGTGAAAACCTCTTTGAGGTGCTTTATGATCAGGAAAAAAGTAAAGATAAAGGTCAGCCTAGTGATAAAAACCTATTTCAGGTACTATTAGATAGGGGTGTTCATTCTTCTTTGAATTTAGATTAGGAGACCACCAATGATGGACTTGCTTGTGGATCCAAGTTTACTTTTGAATAACAAGTATTTGATCAATTTTTTAAAGAATTTTTGACTTTTTTTGTCACATGGCTAGATCTCCCACTAGAAGACTCATATTCATCCTCCTTAAGAGAGGTTGAAGATCAAATCCTAATAGAAGACCTTGAAATAATTCAATAGTTCAAGTCATTGCCTACTATCCTAAAATATGGTTCGACCCTTCTAGTCAAAGGTATAATAGAGGTAAACATCAAAACTTCATCAGACTTAAAATGGATAAAATTAGGTGCATCCCTCATTGAGGAGGAATGTGATGTCTTTACAACTCTATTGAGAGAATTTGTAGATATATATGCATGAACTTATTCTGACATGCCAGGTTTAGATCCCACCTTAGTTTTACACCACCTTGTGGTTAATCCTAACACCAAATCGGTAAAACAAAAGTTACGTAAAATACATCCTCGCATTATTGTATTGGTAGAGAAAGAGTTGGAAAACTCTTACAAATAATATGTATCATATCTATTGACTACTCAAAATGGATCTCTAATATAGTACCTATTAGCAAAAAACCTAAAAAAATTAGAATTTGTACTATTTTTTTAGACATTAATAAATCTTGTCTTAAAGATGATTTTCTCTTGCCTAATATTGACATGATCATCGACTCCATGGCAAGTTATAAAATACTTTCACTCATGGATGGCTTTTTAGGATTCAATCAAATCAGAATTACACCAAAAGATCAACATAAAACAACATTCACCACCTTATGGGGAACATTTTGTTATTAGGGGATGCCATTCAAATTTAAGAGTGTTGGAGCTACATATCAAAAGGCCATGACTATCATATTTCATGATATGATGC
This sequence comes from Torreya grandis, assembly GCA_037957365.1. Classification (NCBI taxonomy): domain Eukaryota; kingdom Viridiplantae; phylum Streptophyta; class Pinopsida; order Cupressales; family Taxaceae; genus Torreya; species Torreya grandis. The sequence continues at coordinate 317,617 of JARHVA010004412.1, read as the reverse complement.
ATGATATTATTGAAGACTATGTTGATGACATATTAGGAAAATTCAAGACTAGGGCTAGCCATCCAACAGTACTACATAAGATATTTGAAAGATTACGAAAGTATAAAGTCAAACTCAATCCAAAGAAATATGTGTTTGGTGCAACTTCAAGAAAATTACTTGGCTTCATCATGTCTCATTGAGGTATTGAAGTTGATCTGGCTAAAGTCCATGCTATAACCAAAATGCTACCACCAACCAATTTAAAGCAACTCCATAGTTTCTAGGGTATGATCTAGTCAATTCAATGCTTCAACGCTCAGTTAGTAGACAAGTGTCATCCATTTATACACCTTTTGAAGAAAAGAGTTGCATTTCACTAGGATGATCACTACCAAACAAATTTTTAATAACTCAAAGATTATCTTGTTAATCTATTTATTTTATTACTTCCTATGCCAGGAAAGCTATTCTTATTATACCTATCAGCTACTAATCATGCCCTAAGGGCACTCTTGGCTCAACATGATGACAATAGAAAAGAATATGTTGTATACTACCTAAGTTGTACCTTGGTTACATATGAACATAACTATGCACCTATTGAAAAAGTTTATCTAAACATGGTTTTTACAACTCAAAAACTATGTCATTACATGTTGAATAATAAAACCATGGTCATTTCAAAGGTAGATCCGCTCAATTATCTACTATCCAAAATAGCTTTACAAGGTAGAATAGATAAATAGATCATTATTTTTAGTGAGTTTGACATAGAGTATGTCAATTAGAAAGCAATCAAGAGATAAGTTCTTGCAGATCAACTTACTAAAGCATCTCTCATGGACACACAACCACTCACATTCTAATTTCTTGTTGAATCCATAATGCCTGTCATTGATACACCCCTTGAATAACAACCCTAGAAGTTGGATTTTGATAGTTCATTCATTTCACATGGATTAGGGGTAGGCCTATTATTTATTACACCACAAGGGAGTCTAATCCCTAAATCATTCAGAATCAACTTTCCTTGTACAAACAACATGGCCGAGTATGAAGCACTTATTGTAAGACTTTGACAAGTAGTATAGTAGAATATATATCATATCCAAGTTTATGGTGATTCTTAGTTAATCATTAATCAAGTTAAAAATCATTTTCAGACCAAAGATGACAAGCTAGTTTCATATAAAGACATGGTCGACACTCTTAAAAAATAAATTACCAACATTCAGTTTGAGCATATATCCAAGGCTTGTAACAAAACTGTAGATGCCATGGATACTATTGGTTCTCTGATTCAACAAATAGATAAATATAGAGAGTATCAATTATTCATCAAGAATTTGTCAACACCAGCTCATGAACCTTCACTCATCACCATGATTTATGATATTGCTAGTCCTAATTCTATCAAGTACTCAAACCTTTATAAATATCTTCATGACTAAGTTCTACCACATAATCTCTCTCAAAAATAAACCAAAGCCTTCATTCATCATTCTACCCATTATACTCTACTTGGATCTACCCTTTAGCATCATAGTTTTTATGGAACTCTACTTCCTTGTTTAACTTTGACAAAGTCTACATTAGCATTAAGAGAAGTTTACGAAGGAGTATGTGGAGCCCATTCTAACAGGATAGTCCTATCTAAAAATCTCTTATGTACTAGTAATTATTGGCCCCCAATGGACACAGATGCCATTGCATATGTAAAGAAATGTGACAAATGTTAATGACATGCTAATCTGATTCATGCCCCAACAAAAACTCTAAAACTGAGGTTGACACCATGGCTATTTTTTACATAGGGACTTGATCTTATTGGAAAGATTAACCCCACTTCATCTAATGGCCATAAACATATCCTTACTGGCACTGAATATTTTACTAAGTGGGTTGAAGCTATACCCCTCACGTGATTGGAAAAAAAAATTTGAAATTCATCTTTAACAATATCATTTTTTGCCATGGTATTCCCTTTGACATTATATCTGATAATAGAAGATCATTCAAGAATAAAGATGTAGACCAACTATTTACTAAATATAACATCACACAACATTTGTCTACAATGTATTACCCTCAAGGTAATGGCTAGGCTGAGGCATCCAACAAAACTATTATCAATATTCTCAAAAATATTATTAATGCTGTCAGTCAAAATTGACACCTCTAGATATTTATTTCCCTTTAGGTATATCATACTAATCATCGTACCCCCACAAGAGCCACTCCATACTCACTTATTAATGGTATTAAAGCCATCCTTTCGATTGAGGTCAAATTGCCTTCATTATGCATCTCTTTCAAGCATGTCCTGGATGATCATGACTATCGAGTAACTCACCTACAAGAGGACCTACTTAATGAGAAACGCACAGTTGCACTCAACAATATTCAAGCATATCAAAATTGACTCAAAGGCCACTATAATTGATGTGTTAAGTATATAATATTTAAACTAGGTGATCTTGTTATTTAAAAAAACCAAAAGAATACCATGACCAACAAGAATCATAAAAAGAAATTCAAACCAAACTAGATAGGGCCTTTCATCATCACTGGAAATTATGGATCAAGAGCATACATGCTTATCACACCAGATAGAGAGAAACTTCCAGAGCTGATGAATATTATTCATCTCAAGTGATATTATGATTAAATGCTAAGGTGTATTGTCTATAAGGACCATTTTAGTTATACCATTTTATCACTATTTTTCTTTGTATAAATACCATCCTTCTCTGTCCTCTTTACCATATCCACTTTCCATTTCCAACCTACCAACCCAATGTGTTCTAAAGCCTCGCCAATTTGACCTTGGTTTTTTGTCATCCATTACGCATTTCCAGCATCAAGGTATTTGATCAATTTTATCAATTGGTTCAAGTAATTTAGATAAAGATCATATTTTAGGATAGTGTGACAGAAGTTTCAATAGTTGCATCCTTCATTTGTTATTCTTTCTTACCATCGGTCTCACTACTAATTATAATCACCTTTGAGAAAATTAATACCTTTGATCTATGCCATTGTGTCTTGGTTATAACTGCTTATAGGCAAACTAGGGGAAATATTAAGCCTTGACATACCAAATTGCCACTTCTTATGTCATACTATGCCTTTTTACCAATTGTGCCTGTTTTATTTGAATTGCCTGCTAGACACTAGTCAAATTCTTCTATTATAAAGATGGAACTATAATGAATTGAGGTCCTACTCTAAAACTATGTAGGCAAGACTCAATACTTGTTGAGGTTAGCTTAGTTACCTTAATCCATGCTCTCACTATTTTGTGAGCACCCTAAGCCATGATCTCATCATATTATGAGCAACCTAAGTCACACTCTCACCATTTTGTGAGCAACCTAAGCCATGCTCTCACCATTTTTTGAATAATCTAAGCCACGCTCTCACCATTTTACAATCAACCTCAGTTTAAATTCTCTCACTATTTTTGTGAGCTTGAACCATTTAGTGCCTTGTCATTTCTTGATTGAGTTGAGACACTCCAAAACACCTCCAAAAAAATTTAAAAAATCATTAGAAAAGAAAAAAAACATTGACCACTTCTTTGCCTTAAGGATTATTGGAATCCTTACTAAGTTACAAGTAAATCACTTGTCATTTAGTTTTTTCATCTTTTTTGAGTTTATTCTCTCATGTACTTGCCATTTTGTAAGAGCATTCCTATTCTTTTATCACATCCATTCTATTTATTTATTTTAGTTATCACATTCTTCCCATTCCCTAGGAGAACTACATTTAGCTTGAAGTTTTTTATTGGATATTACATCCATAGAACTATGTAGGCAACATCCACTTGCCTAGTGTATATAGAGACATCTTGGCGATTCCCTTCCTTTTCTTCTATTCCCGTATTTAGTTCATTCATTAAGTTGTCACCTATTTTCTAAGAGTAATGTTTGTATGGTTTTTATTGCATTGTTTATTTGTTTATTTTTTCTTATTTTATTTATTTGTCTACCTATTTTTTTGCTTTTAACACTGTTGCCTTGATTCACTTTATGTGTGTTCATTGGGTGATTCTTTTCCCACACTTACACTTGAATCTATCCATATTCATGGTCTACATTGTCATCATGGTTTCTATCATTGGTACATTGTTTTCTACTGCGTATTGGATTATGAGAGTCAGTCCTCATGCATATTTTGGACAAGTCTTTATGGTGTTCTATAATAAATCCTACCATCACATGCTACAACAAACCTCAGCTTCAAAAAGTCTATTCAGTAATGGCAACATCTCTTCAACACTGACATCTTGATTCACTCCCAATCATATCTCAAACAGAATAATTAACCATGAAAAAATTTCAATCTTTATTAGTTTTAACGAGCATCTCCCTACTAGTAGGTTATTTCAATCTATCATTACCCTCTGTGTTAAGTTATCATCATCATTGACCAAGTTTATCATGTTTTTCATAATCGGGGTCCAATGATTATAACCACTTATGGGTAAATCATTGCACATCATCCCACCTACATTTCTCAATGATTATAACCAACTTTGGAAAAATCATTATATTGTCACCACTTTACTTTTTATATCTATATAGGGGCATGTTGCTATCTTGTTTGTCTATTCTAACTTAGACAACTCCATCTTCTTAATGATTATAACCACCTTTGGGCAAATCATTATGTTATCATACCACGTTACCACTATCGAGGTACAATGCTTGTAACCACTTTTGGGCAAACCATTATGCACCATCCCACTTGCATTTTCAATGATTTTGACTACTTTTTTAGTATTATTGTGTTTTCACCCCATCATCTTTCCTTTCTTTGGTCCCCTCATTTTGCTTCTTTCTTTTCAAGAGATCATTTGTCGACCTGCTTGTGCCAATCATTTCTTCGAGGAGACATCATATAATTAGTTTATCATCATTGTAGTTGTAGGCATATGGGACCTTTTAATTCTTTGAGAAGATGTTATTATGCTTATAGCTTGCAACATCTTCCCAAATAGGGGTAAATTGTAGACACCTAAAACTGGCCACCAATAATTTTCAATCAAGTTTTTGGCTAATTTTTACATAAAATACATAATTCAGCCTAAAAACACTAAAACATGCTAAATGATGTAAAAATAATATATTTAAGTATCAATTTTGTTAAGGGTATCATTAAATGGGGTAATGCAATTTATGGGCCAACCAACTTTGATCAATTCATTTCAAGTCAAAATGTTAAATTTGCACCTAGGTGCTCTAAATTACTCTTATAAAATATTTTGTAGAAGACTTGTGCTTTTGTTATTTTTTGTTGGAAATATCCTAAATGGGAATATGGTTCTAATGCATCTGATATCACCTTCTAATTTCAATCCAGTCAAATTTTAAACCAATAACAAGACATTTTAATCAATTTGAGTAATTTGTGCAAAAAGTGTTTAATTATGCTTAAGATCTAATTAACCCAAATCAAGGCCTAATTAATAATTTGATAGAAACATGTTGAATACTTGTTTATAAAAATGAATATTGAATATCTACATTATCAAGTGACCTCATTTTTTGGGAGGACATCCCTAGACCATAAATATCACGATTCATGCCCTCCATGCCTCTTAATTGCCCCTTCTTATAATGCCATGATGAGGATAATTACAAACTTAATTCCAAAAATTAAATTAATCCTCAACCACACATCTCAATCTTGAGATGGACAGTTCAAGTTGATTTTAAACATTCTAAAAAATATATAAATAGGAAGCCTCATAATATCATTTCTAATATTTTTTAATGCAAAGTTATAATTCCAAATTAGTTCCAAAAACTTCAAGTAATTAGTGTTACCATGTCAAATTGATTCCAAGCCAAGCCAAGCCACAAGCCAAAGGTTCCAAGGAGAGATGAAGGTAGCCAAGCTTCCATTGCCAAGGACTTCATGAGTATAAGCTGGGCAAGCCACTACTAAGGCATTTAGAGCATCCAAGAAAGGTGAAAAAATTATTGTGTTTGATTCCTTGATTTTTTGTTATGTTTGTCATTTTCTTTTGTTAACTAAGATCTCTCTATTGTCTAGGCCTAAAGATGTTATTCTATTAGTGTGTTTGTTTCATTTTATTTTCATTTTGGAACTAACATCATACTAACCATCTTTTCTTAAGTCAAATTCTTAGATCACATAATAACACGCCCAGTGAGATTAGACACATCTCAACATGAAGGAGATCCTTTTGCAACTCTAAAATATTTATTTGAGCCTTTAAAACTCTTGCAAATTTATTTTCTAACTTTATTTTGTCATTTTTACTTGCCATAATTTTACACAGTAACCAACATTGATATAAAATATCAACATCAGTTACCTGACTTAACTGACGTCAGTCAGAAAAATCGACATCAGTTAGATCTTGGTTAGCTACAGTAACCAACATCAGTGGTAATAACTGACATCGGTCACTATGTTTTTCTAAAAACACAAACCCAAGAGCTATTTTTTTAAATTTTATTGTTTCAAACTCAAAAGAGCTTCAAAGCTAAAGGACATGCTAAAATTTTACTGTAGGACCAATCTTGATATTTGCTCAAAACATGTTTGAATCACCTTTGCATGCTTAAAAATCAACTAGGAACCTTGTTTTGGGTGTTTTTTTGGTGAATGTTTTTAAAGTTTGCAACTAAGACCAAGGGGTCAAATGAACACCACCAAATCTTTACTCTTGGGCTTAAAATTGAACACACTTGTCAATTTTTGTTTGCAATAGTTGTTTAATCAAATCTTGTTTGGAAAAAAAAGGAATGCTACATGTATGCTCTTCCATTTGTCTCCTACAGGGAACCTTTAGAATCAAAAACACTATTCTTATTACAAAGTAGCCTAGACTAAGGCTTAAAAAGAAAGTTGTCTAAAACACTCCCCAAAAACTCATCAAATTTTTGGTGACCTTGAAAATGACCCTAAAATCTTTCTACTTTCATGTTTTATTTATTTTTATGTATCTTGGCTTACCAGGGGGACTTCATCACCTCCCATAAGTTATTTAGGAAAGTTTTGACCTAGGGTTTTATCTCCCAGCATTGACTTCATTTGGTTCTTTTGGAGTTTCACATGGGACGTATCTGTATTTGGACATCACACTACACTGAGTGAACAACATGATGTAGTGATTGTAAAAAGGACTAGACCTTTTTACAACTAGTCAATGCCATGGTCACCTAATTTCTATGATTATCTTTTACATCATTTAACGTGAAAGTTATTATGCAATTGATTCCCCTAGAATGTTTGAAACTTGATATTTTAGTCAACCCCACATGCCATACCCTTTCTAGGATTTGGATGATTATACTTAGTGTATTTTGATCATTTTTGCTTGGTATGTTTTGAGACTAAAACTTATTTTTTTGTTCATAAGCTATGTCAAAATAATGCATTTGAGTTGTGAAGGGTAGTGTTATGCTGCCTAAATCATGTCAAAACATTTTTGAGCATTTTTTTAAGTCTTTGAAGTATAACATTGATCACATTATTCAAATATACTTACACCATTAGGCTGCTCAATTTGTTTCAAGATTTGTTTACCATTGTATCAAAACCATTTATTTCAAACCATATTGTGTATACCAATTGGACCTTTGTTTAGTAACGTCATGTTATCCAATCTTGTCTAGCTTGTTTGGTCAAATCTTAGTTTTTAACATTGAGTTTTCAATTAGCCTTATTAAGTTTGGATCCAAATATTTATTGATTTCTATTTAAGCCTCAATTCATAAAGCTAATACACAGATCTTTCTCTTTTGGGTTGCATAACTTTAGTTAATTGATTACCCAAAATTGAAAACTATTGATGGTTTATTTTCCTATCCTCATCATTGTTTGTGCCTTTATTTGAGAGAGCATAGCCTTTCTCAAAGAGCCTTTTATCTTATACCTTATGCCAACTGATCATGTTTATATTTGATTTTGTGTGCTAGGTGTATGTCAAAATTTGTTTCTAAACTTGTTAGATTAAATCAAATCACACTAGCTTTTGCTTTAAGTCTAGCTTTTGACATCATTTAGTTAAAAGTCCTAGCACATGTCTATTTATTTGAGCCTAGTTTTTGACTCTACATTTGGAAAAAAGACCTAACAAATTAAATTTTACCTTTTCTAGTTTAGACCTTGTTTGGAACACTTTGAACTAGACCTTTGACATGCTGGTTTTTATTCAGATACCTAACCTTTTGTGCATATGACATTTGATGTTAGACATTTGACATTAGGATATTTTATGCCAAGTCTTAGAATAAATTATTTTGGAGATACAACTTTATATTTTGACCAAGTTATACCAAGCGTGAACCATTTATCCTTTAGACATAGATTTTTAGAGTTTTTAGAACTCTAAGTCTTTTTATTTTCGAAGCTTTCATCATTTACATAGAGATGTCTCACTAGACTTATGGTGGAGTCACTTAAAATATGACTTATGATATAATGGCCACACAAAATGACTTTTATGGATTTTTTCAAGATCCCAATGATGCTAATATGGTTTGTGAGATAGATTTCTATCTGCTTCATATTAATCATTAATGAGAACAAAGTCACGAAGAAACTTATGATCCAACTCAAGACCTTGATTGGTATTAAGAGGCTTGAGAAGAGGAGTTTGAAGACCCAACTATAGAGAATGTTGTTTGGGATATGAATCCATACCCTCTTTTCAAAAATTAGTACATGAAACACAATCAAGAACCAGCTTATGAGCCAACTCACGACTGGGATGATATGGTCTATGAGGAAGACTTGGATGATTTTACTTATGCAAGGAATCAAGTTTCATGAATATTTTTGTTATCCAATCATTAGCTACCCCTAACCCTCCTTTAGATTATATAAGCCATCAAGCTCTTTAATATCCAAAGAATGCCATTACCATTCCTAGACCTAGTCTTTTGGCTTGTGCAAGCAACTAAGCTTCACAACACCCAAACATTTCTATATCAAAACCTCATCCTTTGTTTTGTACAAGAAATCAAGCTCCACAATTCCCTTTCATCATTCGAGGACCTAGTCTTTTGGCTTGTGTGAGAAATCAAGCTCTACACCACCCTATTGTTACCATCTCAAGAATTTGTCTTTTGTCTCATGTGATAAATCATGCTCTCTAAGGCCTTACCATTATCCAATCACAAGTCATTCCTCATCTAGTACCAATCCCAACCAAACCTCAATTGATCCAATAATTTGAAGACCAAGATGTGTTCAAAATTGGTATTTTTCAACTCATTAAAAACTAAGGCCAAGAAAACCAACCAATTTAAGATGTTTTTGTTGAACTAACCACTTATGATAAGTCAACCTGTGATGAATCACCTATTGATCTTATACCAATTGTTGAGGAGTCTCACTCTGATGAGCTAGTCCTTGCTAAGTCACTTCTTAATGATTATAACCACCTTTGGTAAAATCATTACCTTGACCATGTGCCTATTTTTCAAGAGCTTCCTATTGACAAACTAGTCTCTGAGGAGTTGTCTCTTGACTTATTTCCCATTTTAGAGGAGTTTCACTTTAACAAACCAATTTTTGTGGAGCCCATTATGCTATCACAAGCCATTACTTATCTAATACCAAGCATTTAATAAGACATCATTGTAATAGAGTACCCATCAGATGAATAATTAGAGTTAGAGTGAGGTTCTATTTTTGAACCGACATTAGATTTAGTATCAAAAATAGAATCAACATCAATTGTGACATTAGATTCAAAGTTCCTTGCTTTAGAATTAGATTTAGAAGAAGAATATGTTCATGGCTATTAAAACATTGGTTATGCATGCCTTGTAGATCAATTTGAATATATTTGTGATCCTTATATGGTTTTTGAAGATGAGTACTTCATCTTCAACATAAGTTTTCTTAGTATTTTTTATGAGGATTGTGTAGCCTCTCCCCATTCCATTACTATTCCAAAGGCCATTACCATCGACTAAGATAGCCATATTATTGACATTTCATCTCCCACAAGTGTTGATTAGGATTGATAGAATCACACTTTATTGAACTACATCCATGGTAACATAGCAGTTGAAGAAGAGTAAGGAGGCCAAGACCACATTCATGTAGTAGAAGAGCACTTTCCTAGTGAAACCTTTTTAGAGGCACTAGGAGACAATCAAAGTAATAACTCAGCATCTTTTAGTGAATTTTTTTTTGAAAGCATTAAAAGAAAATCAAAGTCAAAAGTCAACATTTCTTAGTGAAACCTTCTCAGAAGTACTACAGGACAATCAAGACAACTTAATTGGTGAAAATATCATTGAGGCACCAATAGCTGAGCACAAAAGTTATTCACTGATAAATGAAGACAAAATCAAAAATAAAATCAAAATAGCTTCCAATCTATAGCCTAATTAAACGGTAGCTACTATTAAGATCAAACAATAAAATTTTTTGGTGGTCCTATTAAGAGAAATTTTTTTTGGCTCTGCCACAACCAAAGTTATGTTGAATCCAGCATCAATAATATTATGTGTGACTGAATGTCTCAATCTTCATTTATTTCCTAACCATTCCACATTCTATTATCATCTGTCATTTCATTTCAAAATCAAACCTATCATTCATTATTTGTCCCTATTTACCATCCATGGTCACACTTTCCTTTGTAGAGGCTACAAAGATACCTTGTCTCGATGCTTGGAGGAATCAGAATCAACAACCAAGGAAGAACACAATAACATTCTTGACATCCAAATATGCAACCAGTTTTTGACAGAGTAGTTATTCAAACAAGGTGCGGGCTAGCAATTAACATGATCAAGTATTTTGTTTGTATTATTTGTTGATTAGAATGTGCATCTCCCCATCATTAGGAACAATAGAATTAAAAACTACACCTAGGGCAAAAACATGTACCATACTGTTTAACATTGCCATGCCATTGCCGTTGTTACATATCCTTTTGCCATTATCACATATTCCTACCATTCACCCCATCACTTGTGGGAAATCCCATTATCATTTTATCTAATCTATCTAGACCATAATTATCTATATCAATACCAAATCATCCTATCATTCCATTCCTATTTAGACCAAAGCCTATTTTTAGTCATCCAACCTAATCTTGTTTTGATCTTGGTTCATTTGGTTCATCCCATACCTTTTTGTGGGGAGATTCTGATTAAGTTTCAATAATCAATCTAATTCATGTTTATAATGATAGTCTATGAAATTAGTATGATAGTTGATTTGGAAAGATATCTTTCATTCCTATATCCACATTTGTTTATATGAGATTGATTATAACTGCCTATGGGCAAATCAGTGTCTCACTAGTCTTGCTATTAATTATAACTACCTATGAGCAAATTAGTATCATTGACCTATGCTGTTGTATCTTAGTTATAACTTCTTATAGGAAAAATAAGGGCAACACTTGGTTATCATGTATCGTTGCATCACCTTGCCATTAATATTTTCATTTGACTGGCCATTTTTCAGATTTGAGAATTATTAGGACCTAGTTGGTTTTTCTTCACCTTTTGTGTGGATAGAATTACTATGACTTGAGGTCATTTTAGGACTATTTTGGTCATGTTAAATTTATTTTTAGGTCACCTCCATCCCCCTTTCCATACACTCCCACCATTTTATGAGCAACCTAAGCCATGCTCTCACCATTTTGTGAGCACCCTAAGCCATGCTCTTGCCATTTTGTGAGCAACCTAAGTCATGCTCTCACCATTTTATGAGAAACCTAAGCCACACTCTTGCTATTTTATGAGTAACCTAAGCCACTCTCTCATCATTTTATGAACAAATTTAGTTTAAACTCTCTCACCATTTTTTTGAGCTTGAACCATTTAGTGCCTCATCATTTCTCAATTGAGTTGAGACACTCCAAAACACTTCCAAAAACATTTAAAAAGTAATTAGAACAAAACAAAAATATTGACCACTTCTTTGCTTTAAGGATTTTGGGAACCCTTACTAATTTAAAAGCAAATCACTTATCATTTAGTTTCCTCATCCTTTTTGGCCTTTTTCTTTCACGCACTTGCCATTTTGTAAGACCATTCCTATTCTTCTATCACATCCATTCTATTTATTTTCTTCAGTTATCACATTCTTCCCATTCCCTAGGAGAACTATATTTGGCCTAAAATTTTTATTAGATATTACATCCATGGAACTATGTAGGTAGTTTCCACTTGCCTAGTGCATATGGAGACAACTCGACCAACCCCTTCTTTTTCTTCTATCTCCCCATTTAGTTTGTTTGTTAAGTTATCACATTTTTTCTAGGGGCAATGTTTGTAGGATTTTTATTGCATTGTTTGTTTGTTTGTTTATTTCTACTTATTTTGTTTATTTGTCTACCTATTTATTTACTTTCAATACTATTGCCTTGATTTAGTTTATGTGTGTTCATTCGGTGATTCCTTGCCCACACTTACACTTGAATCTATCCATATTCATAGGCTTACATTGTCATCATGGTTTCTATCATTAGTGCATTGTTTTTTATTGTGTATTGGATTACGAGAGTGAGTCCTCATGAATATTTTGGCCAAGTATTTATGGTGTTCTATCATAAAGTCTACCATCACATGCTATAACAAATCTTAGCTTTAAAAAGTCTATTCAATAATGACATCATCTCTTTGACACTGACATACCGATTCACTCCCAATCATATCCCAAATAGAGTAATTAACCATGAAAGAATTTTAACCTTTATTAGTTTTGATGAGCATCTCCTTACTAGTAGGTTGTTCTAATTATTCATTACCCTCTGTGTTAATTTATCATCATCCTCGACCAAGTTTATCATGTTTTCCATAATCGAGGTCCAATGATTATAACTGCCTATAGACAAATCATTGCACACCATCCCACTTGCATTTCTCAATAATTATAACCACCTTTGGGCAAATCATTATGTTATCATCACTTTATTTTTTTCTGCCTATACAAGGGCATGTTGCTATCTTATTTGTTTATTCTAACTAGGGTAGTTCCATCTTCTCAATGATTATAACTGCCTTTGGGCAAATCATTGTGTTATCATACCACATTATCACTATCAGGGTACAGTGCTTATAACTACCTTTAGGAAAACTATTGTGCACCATCCCACTTTCATTATTAATGATTCTGACTACTTTTTCAGTATCATTGTGTTTTCACCCCATCATCTTTTCTTTCTTTGGTCCTCTCATTTCATTTCTTTCTTTTTGAGGGATCATTTATCGACCTGCTTGTTCCAACCGTTCCCTCAAGGAGGCATCATATAGTTAGTTAATCATCATTGAAATTGTAGGTATATAGGACCTTTTTATTCTTTGAGAAGATGTTATTGTGCTTATAACTTGAAACACCTTCCCAAACATGGGCAAAATGTAGAGACCTAGAATTGGCCACCAATAACCTTTAATCAGGTTTTCGACCAATTTTCACCCAAAATACACAATTTGGCCTAAAAACACTAAAACATGTTAAATGATATGAAACTAAAATATTAAATTACTAATTTTTGCTAGGGTATCACTAAATGGGATAATACAATTTATGGACCAGCTAACTTTGATCAATTCATTTTGAGTCAAAATGTTAACTTTGCACCTAGGTACTCTGGATTGCTCTTTTCTATCAAATCTCTTGCATAAGACATGTGTCTTTATTATTTGTTGTTGGTAAAATCTTAAATGGGAATACACATCCAATACATTTGACATCATCTTCTAATTCTAATCCAGTCAAATTTTGGACCAATAACAAGGCATTCTGATTAATTTGAATAATTTGTGCATAAAATGCTTAATCATGCTTAAGAGCTAATTAACCCAAATCAAGGCATACTTAATAATTCCATGGAAAATTTTTGAATATTTTATTTTATAAATGAATATTGAATATCTACATCATCAAGTGACCTCATTTCTTGGAAAGACATCTCTAGGCCATAAATGCCACAAATATCAGGATTCATGCCCTCCATGCCTCATCAATGCTTTTCATGATGTCCTCCATGCCTCTTAATTTTCCCTTCTTATAATGCCATGATGAGGCTAATTACAAATTTAATTCTAAAAATTGAATTAATCCTCAATCACACATCTCAATCTTGAGATGGATGGTTCAGGTTAATTCTAGACATTCTAAAAAATCTATAAATAGGAGGCCCCACAACATTATTTCTAAGCTTTTTTGATGCAATTTTATAATACTAAATTGGTTCCAAAAGCTTCAAGTAATTAGTGTTACCATGCCAAATTGATTCCAAGCTAAGCCAAGCTACAAGCCAAAGGTGCCAAGGAGAGATGGAGGTAGCCAAACTTCCATTACCAAGGGCTTCATGAACACAAGCCAAGAAAGCCACTACTATAAAGGCATTTGGAGCATCTAAATAAAGTGAAGGAATTATTGTGTTTGATTCCTTATTTTTTTGTTGTGTTTGTCATTTTATTTTGTTAACTAAGCTCTCCCTAGTCTCTAGGCCTAGAGATGTTATGTTATTAGTGTGTTTTTTTATTTTGGTTTCATTTTTGAACTAACACCATACTAACCATCCTTTATTAAGTCAAATTTCTAGATCACAAGGTGGAGCATAAAGTATAATGGCCAAAATAGATAGTTCTAATGGAACTTGAGAGAAAAAGAGAAGAATAGAGAAGTCCAAGGGTCTTAAAGACAATTCTCAAGCTGATACAAGGATTTAATTTTGCATGAGAAGAGGATATGGGATGAGCCATGCAATGCGAGGAAGCACAAGTGTAAATTCAAGGCATAAACTTCATGAAAAGTGGCATAAAACTCCCCTTGTTGGCTCAAAAAAATTAGCTTCATGATTGGCCCTATTTGAATGCCTCATAAAAACTTAGGACCAGGTATGATGATTGGGATGATGTGTAATGACACCAAGAATTCCCTTCCATGCTTTGGTTGTAAAATTTGTCACCTGAAATCACTTGGAAATGAGCCATCATCATCTAAATTATAAAAAACTCTTCCTTCATGCACCCTAAACATTTGGATTCTAAATTGGTATCATTTTCTCACAAAAATATATTTGATAGAGTTTATGAAATATTTAAATACCTTCCATGGTCCTAGAAGCATCAGGGACACCTTAAAATTAGCTCACTTAAAGTTTTTCACACGTCTCACTAGCTTGTCCAATAGGCCAGTGTTGACTGGTTGAGATGAAGGTTATTGTTTTCAAATGTAGGAGTTTTTTTGGGATATTAAATTAATATGAGAAGTTATCCAAAGTCTATATGTTCCTCCTAAATTTGGCTTCATCTTTAGACTCCTCATAGAACCTACACAACACAAAAAATGGTAAAAAATAGACTGTTTCTCACCCCATCCATACAAGTATATATATAAAATAAGCATAGGAGGGAGCTTGCATTATTTTTATGAAAATTAAAATATGTTTCATGGATAAAATATTCTATTAGAATGTATCTCTAGCTTCATTTCTCCAATCGGGTTACTAGGAAGAGTTTTGGAGGGTTTTAAGCCTATCTAACCTCTTAAAGTTCGTTCATAAAAGTTTGAAGTTGGATTTTCTAGTTAATTAAACAAATTATTATTTAAAGACCTTTTATAACATACATAAACTCATTTTTTTCTCATGTAAAGCCTCCAAAAATATATGAACATCTAGACTTGCCCTATCAAGCTCCTCCTTCACTTCCTTGTAGGTCTGAGTTGCTCTAGAGTCCAAAAATGGATTATTTTTAGTTTAATTTGCATCCTAATATCTTTAAAACATATTATTTGACATTATAAATATAATTAAATAGGTTAAAGTGCATATTTCATGTTATAATGGTTGATGATCCCTCTATTTGGTCTCGGCCTAAACCTTGTTCCAATGCTTTGCTTGCAATGTTTGGTGCTCTATACCTTCCTATTGGTTTTATTGCATTTAAATAGCTTTAAAATATCTTATATAGTCCCTCAAACATTATTAAATAAATTATAAGGCTTACTTAGGGCTAAAAGTGAAAAAAATGACTTCATATTTGGTCACTAGGCCTAATTGTACCTTTAGGCCTGACTGCAACTCCAAGGTTTTAGACTATCATGTAAAGTTACATACTCACTTAAAAGAACCCTTTGAGAGATTTAAAATCTCCTAAGACTATCCTTTTACTATCTTTCACTAAAACTATTGTTTTGTGCTTAAGGGAAAGTACCCCATGTTTGAGACAAAATAGGGGGTACTTCCCCTATTTTATTAAACAATTTGAATTATTATGGGATTACTCAAGTTTTAAGGATTATTTTCACAAAATTTTAGCTCCTAGTCATCTCATATGACCTTCCAAATCTTCAAGTTCCAAAATTAGTCTCTATGCACAAGGACTCTATGCAAGAATCTCCAAAGTGGGCTATGTTTTATGTTATGAGAACCCTTTTCTCTACTTGATATCCATTTCAAGAGGCATATATATATGTTTTAATTTTCATACTAGACTATATATAATCAATAATTTAACACAATGATCCCTCAAAAACCCTTCATACTTTTCATATACCTTGCATGGCTTGGACTGAGTCTCCTGGTTGACTGTGTTTCCACTTGGAAATACCCTTGTAGGTAGAGTTTTGTATAAACTAGGTCTTCACTATAATGATTTCAACCTTAATTGAAACATACATAGTTGTTTTACCATGATTAAACTCACTACTTGATGTTTAAATCACACCAACACTTAGAAACCTCACCTCATATTGTTCACAGTCAACTCAATCATTTATAGCAGGTTGTAGATGAATACAAGGATTTTAGAAGGCCTACGAGGTTTGTATTACATTTTCAGTAAATCATAAGGTTAACATGGATATGTATAATGTTTTCAAAATTTTACTTTCTCATTCCAACCTCCCTTAGCTCTTCATAAGTACCTTGGATTTATGTCTGAGACACTTCCTAATAACCCCTACTATAAGCTACTTTAGCTCATTTAAAACTGGACAATGATGTGAAAAGACTTCCCTTTGAATCCCATGATATGTCATAATGCTTATCTATACTTTAATCAAATTTAGTTCCCTAAGAAAAACCTAAACCCTCATACCAACTCACTACTTGACTGTGTCATCTTTGAAACCTTACTTGACTGAGACACCTACCTTTCATTGATTCATGTAGGTGTCTATTGCATCAAAAGAGTTGTAGATGAACTTTGATCATGGTATTAGAGGCCCCTATTTGATTCTTGAGATCAAAAATCACTTTCCCATTATTTTATTCCATTGGATAGGTTGAAACATCACATAGCATCACGTTTAGTCATTGTTTCCTTACAGTAAACTGATTGTATTTGCTTGCTTAAGAGGATACCTATAGGTATATTTGTATGTAATTTAGGCCTTATTACATGTTTTATGTTAATTTTTAAACTCTCCATAATATGACATATATATTTTCATTCCTTATATGCTCAAAGTGAGGCTTAGCTTCAAGGCACCTAGCTTCAAGATGTATGGTAACCTACAACCAACTTGTAGGGTTACATTCATGAGGTAAAGGAAACCTGTAGATGCTTGTGGGATCATAGGTCATTACCATTCAAAATTTATTAACAACATTTATATCATGGATGGTTAATTTCACCCTTAACCCAAGTTAACCCATCCAATACCTAGGTCCACTTATGGATGGGGTAATATTTAAATCTTGTTGTAGATGACTATATTTTATCCATTGTACAGACTGGTGCATGCTTGATGAGTGAAAAACATATTCAATGATCCTCCTCGATTAAATTCATGGAAAGTATGTGTCACCTAGTGAAAAAAGGTATTCCAACCTATCCTCAAGCATCAAATGCACCTAATAGGGTTAGAATCATTGTTAGTTCATTTTGTTGTAGACATCACTATGCAAAATCAATGTTTTGAGGAGTAGTTTGAGGGCTTACAAATCCCATATTCCATCGCTCATTTTGAATCCATGTATTATAGATTTATTTTACATACAAGAGGTTAAAATATCCATCCATTTATATTCTTTTAAACCCTTCACCACAATGTTTTGAGATGTCCATCGGAAGCCCTTGGAACTCTATTTTCCTATTTTTAGGGGTTGAGTCCCCGAATACTGTAGTCATCCTCTTGAATATGGTTTTAAATTGTTTAGTAGTTTATCCTCCTTAAAATGTATGTTATGATATAAATACAATAAGGGATTCATTATTGGTTATGAAACCTATAAACAAGAACCTTTGCTCTCTACCAACAAATCCTATAGATGAATGTTTCCATGATATAGGCAATGAGTAAAACTTGGGCAATATGCATTGGATTTGGATATAAAAATAGTTTCATGCCTATCTTAACACCTTAAAAATAATTTTCACACTATCAAAGATGTGAAATAATAAATAACACCTCCATATTAACTTGAAATCATCCATGAGAGCACTTGCACCTACTCATTAATGGTTGCCTTGTGTGTGAATGTTACATATGACTACAAATCATGGAGATTTTGCCGTAGAGGATGAAATTTAAGGAGGAGGGGGAAAATTAGACATTTAATACTTGGTGAAGGACCTATCACAACCTCTTGAAGACATTTTTAAAGCATGAAAATCCAAAAATGGTGAAAATAGGCCTGCCATCTCACATAAGACCCTTATGTAAATCTAAGATGTTTTACCCATAAAATCAACTTGAAACTTAAAAATAAGCATGGAAATCATTATATTAGATATTAAAAATCCTCTAGAACCAACATCAGCAACTAGATTGTATGAAGCTTCTCAAACCAAGGAAAAACCTATAGAGTAAATAGATTAGCAGGTGGATTTGAAATGTAAACTTCATGAGGATGGTTCCTAAAGAAAAAGCCACCATTTTTCAAAATAATAATATGAAATGAAATTATCTGAGTGAAATACAACCTCCTCAAAAATTTTGAGCTAAAACATCTTGAGCTATCTATAACAAGCACAAACCTAAAGGCCACTTCTACTTGCCAAAAAGGGTGAAAAGGGAGTAGAATAGTTTTGAGAAATAAATAGCACTTATAGATCAAAAAAAATGTGTAATTGAGCATGGGAAAGATGAAAAGGCATTGATTGACCATTTCCCACATGGCATACTTCCCAAAGATTCTGTACGAGTGCCAAACTCTTCTTTTCCATCAAGAAAACTCCTCTTTCCTCTATATAACCTACCACCTTTTAGTTTTGTTAGTTAATTAAGACCTATAAGGACACATGGGACATGGAATCACATTTTGAAACCTTCATTATTCTCAATAAATCTATACAACTCATTAAAATCTCAATTTTGACCCCTAAAATGACTTACAAGGACATGTTGGCTAATGAAATTGATGACCAAATCTAATATAACATTGAATGACATCAAATTATATATAATATAATTTATGAACAAATTTTATACCCCCTAAAACCTCTAAAAATCAATGTTTTACCTATAGGTTCCTTAATTTAACTTAAAAGTCAAATTTGGTCAACAAATTGGTGACTCATAGGGGTAGTATGCCTGTTATACTAACTAGACTAGTAGCTTTATTAGTGCATTGGGATTAGGAGTCATATGAAGTCTGAGATAAATAAGGAAACCTTTAACCATTGACCACAAAGATAAGACCACTAATTAGCTCAACCACTCAAAGCAAGGACACACACAAAACAAGACAACAAACATGTACTTCATTAGCACTTATGGAACACACACACATGTGCTCAAGGCACTTAAGGGAATAAAAAAATAACCTATTATGTAAAAATAATATTTAATCATACCTCCCTCCCGGATCAAAGGGAAAGTTTGAAACCTTCCTTACTTCATGACATGAGGGATTTAGTGAGGCATGTAGCCTTTTGTCCTTTAGCATTGATGTCTCCATCTTATTCATGGTGTTTTCTAACTTAATTGGCATGATGCTCAAAGGGGACCAAGTAGATCCATACAATTTTACCAAGGAAATTAACTCCTCTTGAATCCAAACAACCTCAAACTCCTCATGTGGATCCTTAATTACAACCTCATTATTGATTCCCATAGGGCTCTCAATAAGATTGGGTCTCTTCTCAGTTGCAAGCTCTTCTAGCTGATTAAGGAGATTTTCATACTCTATCCAATCTTGATCATTTTCCACCATGGAAGACTCTTCCTTCACCTTGTCTTTTAATTAACCCTCAACTCTACAAATCTCTTCAAGCTCTTGAAATAACCTTAATTTGCTTATGCCAATCAATTTTGTCCTCTTCATCCTCTAGAACCACTACCTCTTCAATCTTCTCTTATTGATGTGTGTTGTCATAAATTTGATGTTATTCAATATCCAATGCATCTGATGGTGATTCAAGATTAGGCTTAGGTATTGGATCATCGACAAGAGTAACAACTCCCACATTGGTCTCAAGAGATTCTCCTAGGACTGCCACCTCTTTGGGGATGACTTAAAACTATTCCCCATCCTTAATATCAAAATAATCTTCATGATAGAGGTGATCATATAAAACCTTTTGATCAAATGTAGAGTCTTCTTCAAGGGCTATAAGATCTTCCATATCTTTCTCCTTCATGGTGATGCCAAGACTAGGCATCTTGAAATCATGTGACCTAGCCCAATGAGGCTACCAAGGAGGTATGTTTTCTTCAAGAAAAAGTTCTCTTTCCTTATCAAATAACTACTCCTATTTAGGCTACCATACCATAGGTCCATCAAGGAAAAGGGTGATGGGGTGAGTAAAAGAAGGACAGGATGGTAGAGGTGGCACATAGAATTCAAAATCAGATTGGGAATGGAATGTAGGGGGTTCTTTTGGGAGCTCATGAGGAAGCAGAGGTAGACCTTTGGATAAAACCATTTGGTTTTATTCCTTCCACTTTAAAAACACATCATTAACATCTAATTTATCTTAAGGAATCTATTTAGGAAGGGTGTATGGGGTGTGTTTAGGCATAGGATCTTCTTTTGGGTCTAAACCTTCCATCACACCTTGACTCAACAATCTCATCTTTGACTCTAACTCTTCAATTTACTTGGCCAGGTTATCTTACAAAATCATTTATTGAAGTTCATATGCATCATCATGAGGATGAGGAATACAAGGATATTCATATGGAGGAAAAAATATTTCTTGAGGAAGGGCGAAAGGGACTTGCAAAAGATCAACTTTAGACTCCTTATCAACCAAATTTCTATCTCCTTTCTTTCCCCATGACTCCACTATCTTATTCCAACTTAGGGTATTGGGATCATGATTCTATTTTTGAGGTGGTGGGAATGAAATGTGAGAGGGAAATGAGGGCTTGAAATCCACTTAATTTTTTTCTAATATGGAATGATTCATATGCATATTTATCAACTCAATCTGCCTATCAAGATTAGCTTCAAACACAAGGTTTCTCATCCCAACTTTCTCTTCCAACTAATGAGGAAAAGGATTACTTTGATATCCTTAATTGGGATAATGAGTGGGTATCAAATATGTCTGATAATAAACTTGGGGAGGTGGATATGAAGTTTGATATACTTGGTAAGGTTTCCTCTCATGAATACCTAGCTTATCGTTTAAGGATGCCATCAAACCATTCACA
Source organism: Torreya grandis (assembly GCA_037957365.1). Taxonomy (NCBI): domain Eukaryota; kingdom Viridiplantae; phylum Streptophyta; class Pinopsida; order Cupressales; family Taxaceae; genus Torreya; species Torreya grandis. Next base: position 296,056 of record JARHVA010004412.1, on the reverse strand, counting down.
TCTACCATCTCATTTTAAGCCTTTGCCAATTGGCTCTTTCAATGGGTGCCCACTCTATTTTGAAAAAATATAAGGTATATATTACCTTGTGAGTAGAATTTATAGGTACATCTTAACCATATAATCTTAAATTTTTAAGCTCCAACATGTACCTCTCATAGCCCAAAAGTGTTTGCTTGAAGGTGGAAATGGATAGAGTTGAGGAGTGGCTCGATTGACTAGGAGAAACAAGATATTGAGGAGGCTAGCTACATGGATGATAGAACTCATGACAAGGTTGAATATGACCATATTGGGGATTAAAATAATCATATTGAGGCTGGTACACTTAATGAAAGGGTTGGTTAAGGATTTTGTCTTGTTGATAAGGAATGGCACAAGCTTGCAATGTCTCACCAACTTGTAAAGAACAAAACTCAATGCCAAAGTCAGCCATAAAACCTCATTAAAAAAATAAAACAAAGAAAATATTACCAAAAATATTCAAAAGATAAATTGTGCTGATCAACCGCTTGATATATCTTTAGAGTCACCATTGATGCTTTGATAGATGCCTCCAAAGGCTGATTATTGAGAGACACCACCAAAAATCTCTCAACTTCTTAGACCAAGAGTCCCACTGGGCATGCCAAAAATTATTGTCACTTATATTTTTAACTTTTGATGAGATAGTAAATCTCTCCTCATATAAGTGGCACAATGAAAACACCTCTAGGCTTGTGGGTAGCCTAAGGATGAGGTGAATCTCTAGATAGGGCTAGCTCCCTTGATATACCTTTTTGGATCATGATTATAACTAAACTTGGGGGGTGAAAGGGGAGAGAGATAATTGAAAATGAACTATTATAAGGGAGGTGATAAAAAAATAGATTGATGAATTCCAACCATATGCATGTTACACTTGAAATCAAAGGACAAACTAAACATACACTCTTCTAATCTTCATCTTCTCACATCAATGTTACATTATGAGGTTATAGATGAATGTGCAAAGATAGAAGGACTAGACAAGATGCCTATGAGGGTAATAATAAATAGGATAACTCACTAAATCTTATACATTTATTATAACACTTCACATGCCTTGCAATAAGAAGCTTTCCAACTGTAAATAGATGATAAAATGAAATAACATGCTAAGGAATCCATAGTCTTCAGTTATGCAAAATCAAATATTCCAAATGAACACACTAAGGACAGTCATGGATGAGGTAAAAATAAGTATTATTATTAATCAAAAGGTATACATTTGATCAGGGATTCACCATACTCAGGTGGAACATAGAGTGCAATGGCCAAAATGGCTAGTTCTTATAGAACTTGAGAGAGAGAGAGAGAGAAGTCCAAGGGTCACAAGGACACTTTTCAAGATGATAAAAGGAGTTAATTATAAATTATAATAAGATATGGGATTAAACGTGAAATGTGAGTAATAATAAGTGGTAATTAAATGCATAAACTTCATGAAAAGTGGCATGAAACTCCCCTTGTTGGCTTAAAAAAATTGCCTTCATGATTGACCCTATTTGAATGCCTCATAACTAATTAGAACTAGGTATGATAATTGGGATGAATTGTAATTACATAAAAAATTCCTCTCCATGATTTTTTTTTAGTCTTAGTCATTTGGAATCACCTGGAAATGAACCATCATCATTTGTAGTCTAGAAAACTCTTCTTTCATGCACCCTGCACACTTAGATTCTAAATTGGTATTAATTTCTAATTAAAATCCATGGGAGGGAGTTTATGACACATTTAAATACATTACATGTCCCTAGAAGCACTAGGGACACCTTAAAATTATCTCACTTAAAGTTTTACACCCTTCTCACTAGCTTGTCCAATAGGCTAGTTTTGACTGGTTGAGATGAAGGCTATTGTTTGCACACTTAGGATATTTTTGGGGTATGAAATTAGAATTATCAGTTGTAAAAAGTCTATATATTCCTCCCAAAGTTTTTTTCATCTTTATAATCCTCCTATAACTTTCACAACACAAAAAATGGTAACAAATAGACTGTTTCTCACCCATCCATACCGGTCTATACAGAAAAAATAATGGGAGGGAGATTGAGTGAGTAATATAAAAATTAAAATAGATTTCATGGCCAAAATATACCATTAAAATTCATATCCAAATTCATTTCTTCATTCAGGTCACTAGGAAGGGTTTTGGAGGGTTTTAGGCCTATTTGACATCTTCAGGTTTGTTCACAAAATTTTAACATTGGAGTTGCCAACCAATTCCACAAATTCATAGTTCAAGAAATTTTATAAAATCCATAAAATCCTCTTAATTTAGGTTTAATTTTAATCCTAATATATTTAACACATCTTAGTTGACATCATAAACATTATTCAATAGTTTGGAGTGCATATTTCATGTTAGAATATTGAATGACCCCCCCAATTGGTTTTGGCCTAAACCTTGTTCCCATAGCTTTCCTAGAAAATTTGGTGCTCTAGAATTATTTTTGGTTTATTTAATTTAAATAGAATGAAAATATATAATATATTCCCTCAAACATGATTCAATCAATTGAAAGGCTTACTTAGGTCTAAAAGTGAAAACAATGACTTCACGTCTGGTTACTAGGCCTAATCCTGCCTTTAGGCTTGACTGCAACTCCAAGGTTTTAGACTATTATGTCAAGTTAAATAATACTATGAGGTGTTATAAAAATTTTAATTTTTCTTCTCCCACTTAAAAAAATCCTTTAAGAGGTTTAAAATCTCCTAAGACCATCTTTTTACTATCCTTCACTAGAACTACCATTTTGTGCTTAAGGGAAAGTACCCCTTATTTGAGACAAAATAGGGGTAATTCCCATATTTTATTATTTTTTTTTAGTGTATCATGGGATTCCTAAAGTTTTAAGGACTATTTTCACAAAATTTTATCTCCTTGTCATCTCATATGACCTTCCAAACCTTCAAGTTCCAAAACCGGTCTCTATACACAAGGACTGTGTGCAAAAATCTCCAAAGTGGGCTATGTATTATGTTATGAGAACAATTTTATCTACTTTATATCAATTTTAAGAGGCATATATATGTTTTCATGGTAATAATATAGTATCTCCAATCAATATTTTAACACCAGGACCCCTCAATCACCCTTCATACTCTTCATATACCTTGCATGGCTTAGTCCGAGTTTCCTGCTTGACTGCGTCTCCACTTGGAAATACCCTTTTAGGTAGATTTTTTTATAAACTAGGCCTTGAATATGATTATTTTAACCTTAATTTAAACATATATAGTCATTTTACCATGATGATACTCACTCCTTGATGTTTGAATCACACCAACACTTAAAAACCTCACCTCATACTGCTCACTGCCAACACAATCATTTATAGCTGGTTGTAGATGAATATAGGGCTTTAAGATGGCATGCAAGGTTTTTTCTACATTTTCATTAGATCATAAGGTCAACATGTCTATGTAAAATGTTTTCACAAGTTTACTTTCTCATTCTAACCTCCCTTAGCTGTTCATAAGCACCTTGGATTCATGTCTAAGACACTTCTTTAATAACCCCTGTTATAGGCTACTTTAGTTCATTTAGAATTGGTTAATGATGTGAAAAGACTTAAATTTTAATCCCATAATATCTCATAACATTTATATATACTTTCATAAAATTGAGTTCCCTAAGTAACACCTAAACTCTCATGCCAACTCATTGCTTGACTATGTCATCTTTGGAACCTTACTTGACTGAGACACCTACCTTTCATTGATTCTTATAGGTGTCTATTTCATCAAATTAATTTTAAATGAAATTTTATCATGGTATTAGAGGCAAATATTTGATTCCTTAGATAAAAAATCACTTTCCCATGATTTTATTTCCTTAGATAGGTTGAAACATCACATATCATCATGCTTAGTCATTGTTTGCTTGCAACTAGTTGACTATATTTGCTTGCCTAGGAGGATACCTGTAGGTATATTTATATGTAACTCAGGCATTATTACATTTATTTTGTTTCTTTTGAAACTATCCATACTATTCCATATCTATGTTAATTCCTTATATGCTTGAAGTGAGGCCTACTTCAAGGCACCTAACTTCAAGTTATATGGTAACCTACAACTAGCCTATAGGGTTACATTCATGAGGTAAAGGAAAATTGTAAATGCTTGTGGGATCCTAGGACATTAACATTCAACCTTTATTAAAAAAAAATTAGATCATGGATGGTTACTTTAACCCTTAACCCAAGTTAACACATCTAATACCTAGGTCTACTTATGGATTGGGTAAGAGTTAAAGCTTGTTGTAGATGACTGTGCTTTATCTATTTATACAGATTGGTTCATGCTTGATGAGTGTAAACCATATTAAATGACCCTCCTTGATGTAATTCATGGAAATTATGTGTCCCCTAGTGAAACAAGGTAGTCCAACCTAGCTTCAAGTGTCAAATCCACCTAATAGGCTTAGACCTGTTGCTAGTTCATTTTGTTGTAGACATCACTGTGGGAAATTAGTGTTTTGAGGAGCAATTTGAGGGCTTACATTTCCCATCTTCCATTACTCCTTATGAATCCATGTGTTTTAGAGTTCTTTTACATACTAGAGGTTATAATATCCATCCATTTATATGCTTTTAAACCCTTCACCATCATGTTTTGAGATGTCCATAGGAAGCCCCTAGACCTCTATTTTCCATTTTTAGAGACTATGTCCTAGAATACTGTAGTCATCCTCTTGAATATGGTTTCAACATGTTTAATGGTTTATACTCGAAATGTATTTTATGATCTTTTTATTATTATATAACCAAAAGAAGGGATTAATTATTGGTTATGATACCTATAAACAAGAACCTTTTCTCTCTACCAATAAATCCTATAGATGAATGTTTCCATGATATAGGTAGTGAGTACAACTTGGGAAATATGCATTGAATTTAGATATCAAAATATTTTCTTGCCTATCCTAACACCTTAAAAATAATTTTCACACTATAAAATATGTGAAACAAGAAACAAATCTCTCTTAACTTCAAATCATCCATGAGAGCACCTATACCTACTGATTAAAGGTTGCCTTGTATATGAATGTTACGTATGACTGTAACTCATGTAGATTTTGCCTTAGAGGATTAAATTGAAGGATAAAGGGGATAATTAGAAATTTAATACATTGTAAAGGACATATTACAACCTTCTAAAGACATTTTCAAAGCATGAAGATCTGAAAATGGTGAAAACAACCCTGTCATCCCACATAATACCAGTCTACAAATATGATATGTTTTACCCATCAAATCAACTTAAAACTTGAAACTAAGCATGGAAAGAATTAGAGGAGAGATTAAAAATCCTTTTAAATTTATATTAGTAAGTGGATTGTACATATCTTCTCAAACTAAGGCAAAACCTACAAAGTACATAGATTCCTAGGCAAATTTGAAAGGTCAACTTCATAAGGATATTTTATGAAGCAAAAGACACCATTTTAAAAAATACTTATATGGAAATTAATGTATCTGAGTTTAATAAAATATCCCCAAAGATTTTAAGCTGAAACATCCTAAATTGTCTGTACTAAGCACAAACCTGAAGGTCAATTTTGATTGCCAAAAAGGGTGAAAGGGGAATATAACAATTTTGAGCAATAAAATACATTTCTAGATCAAACCAAATGTGGAAATGAGCGTGGGAAATTTGAAAAGGAATTGCCTAATAATTTACTACATGGCATACTTCCTAAGGAGGTCGTACAAGTGCCAAACTCTTCTTTTCCTTCAAGAAAACTCCCCTTTCTTATGCATAAACTGCCACCGTTCAGTTTTGTCAGTTACTTAAGACCTATAAAGACACATGGGATGAAAAATCACATTTTTAACATTCACACTTCCTAATAAATCTCTACAACTCATTAAATGCTCAATTTTGAGCCCTAAAATGACTCAAAAGGACATGTTGGCTAATGAAATTGATGACCAAACATAATATAACATTGAATGACATCAAATTACATATAATATAATTTATGACAAAATGTTATACCCCCTAAAACCTCTAAAAACCAACTTTTTACCTATAGATTCCCTAATTTGACTTAAAAGTCAAATTTGGTCAATAGTAGCCCTATAATGAACTAGGTCAACTGGATCAATATATTTATATAGATTGATTTCTTACCCAAGGAACTCAATGGACTTATTCAACTATGTTTTTCTAGATCTTGCTTAAATAAATAGAATCGACCCAATCGATTTTGTTCTATACTATTTGCATACTTGGTCATTTGAATTAACCTTGTACTCTTCAAACAAAGTAATTAACTCATATTGATAGTAATTAACTCATTTTTCATTTTGTTGTTTGATTTCTTAGTGTAGCACACATAGACTAAATAGTAAGTTTTAATTTATTGATTTAGTCACACTATTTTTATTTTTTTCACACACTTCAAAACCATATAATATCAAAAAACATTAAACAAATTATACCCAAGGTTTGTATACACATAATATTTTTAACCTCTATCAAATATAGATGTTTTCTATCTTTCAAGAACCTATCAAGTCTGAATTTCTATGAGTACATGCCTTATGGGGTGCACCGAGAAAGGGGTGGGAGGACCATTGATGCTTCGAATGATTTTTGTCCCTTTACCACCACTTGTTATCAATCCAACCATCTCCCAAAACATTCCCATAAGCTTTACCTCCTCTTTTCACCCTCCTTTAGTCATTTTCTACCTTCATTAACCCTTCCTTAAGCCTAAACCCTTTTCTAATGGTTTATGTTACATTGTCAGCCCCATCAACCCTTTACTCTTGTTGGAAATATTGTCATTGATGTTAGAGGTTTAGCATTATTGGTGATAAAGGCCCCATTACATTTAATGTTGTTTGTAATAAATATATCTTGGCTAATATGAGTTAATAGTTATTTAATATTAATGAATATATTTTTGGTTGCATATGAGACAAAAGAAGGGCCCATGGAGAAGTCAAAGAGCCACGGGATAAAGACAAAAGAAGGATGGGATGCATTTTCCCATGAAGAGTCATCTTGGGGAATTCTAAGAGTCACCAAGTGAAGACAAAAGAGGAAGGGCACAATTTCTCATGAAGGGACACTTGAAGGAATATGAAAAGTCACCAAGATGAGGACAAAAGAGGGAAGGACATTTTTGATCATGAAGGGTCACCACATGACTTTTCAAAGGCTTGAATATGAAGGGTCATACAAGTTTGGTGCCGTTTTCCATGAGGATTGAAGGGTCACAAAGGGGGAAGGCCAAAGGTCATTTGGAAAGCTATAAATAAAGGCTTGAGAAGCCATTTGTAAATATGAGAAATAGAAGTTGATTTGATATTGTAATATCTATCTTAGAAGAGAAATTATGAGAGACGAATATGATTTGTATTTGTTATATCTAGCTTAGAAGAATAAAGGTGAGAGAGAGGAAATAGATGTTGTATTGATCTATCATTTGTTGAGATAACAACATTGAGAGATAGGTGTGTGGTATACACAAAGGGGTTGGTGCTCTTGTGGGTTGGTGCTCATGAATTTTTGCTAGGTTGGTGTTTGGCAAAGGGGTTAGTGCTCCTGTGGGTTGGTGATCATGAATAGTAGCTAGGTTGGTGCTCGGCAAAGGGGTGTGGTGCTCCTGTGGGTTAGTGCTCATGAATAGTTGTTGGGTTGGTGCTCATAAAAGGGGTTGGTGCTTCTAAAAGCTTGGCTTGTGAATATTGTTTGGGTTGGTGCTCATTCATATACTTGAGATTGTTCTCTGTGGTTTTTCACACATTGGATTTCCACATTATATCTGGTGTCTCTCTCTATCTTGCGTGGTGTTTATTTGTTTGAGTTTTATTGTATATCTTGAATGTTTGATTAAGTGGAATTTGGTTAAAGAAAAGATTAATAAGATATATGATATATTGATTCACCCCCCTCTCAGAATATCCTGTGCTTAGAAATTGGTATAAGAGCGGGTTCCTTTTTGAAAAGTTTTATAGCTTGAAGGTAGATCGAGAAAGCACGATGGCTGGGTCATAGGAAGGATTTTCTACAAATAAGGCACCTTTGTTTGATGGGATGAATTATGATTTTTGGAGCATGATAATGAAGGTTTATTTGATGGCCCTTGGGTTTGACATATGGAAAGTAGTGGTGGAGGAATATGAAGAGCCACAAACATCTACAATTACTCCAGTAGAAAAGAAGGCAAGTGAATGTAATGCTAAAGCTTTAAACGCTATTTTATGTGGTTTATATGAATTTAAATTTGTTAAAGTTATGCAATGTAAATCTACTCATGAAACTTGGGTAAAACTTGAGAATATTTACAAAGGTGATGGAAAGGTTCAACAAGCTAAGCTTCAGACTTTTAGAAGGCAGTTTGAAAGTTTGAAGATGGAAGAAGAAGAAGATATAGCAAGTTATCTTTTGTGAGTTGATCAAATCACAAATCAGATTCAAGGTCTTGGAGAAATGTTGGATGAGTCAATGGTGGTGCAAAAGGTTTTGAGATCTCTACCAATGAGATATGATGCAAAGGTTTCGGCAATCGAGGAGATGAAGAATTTAGCCAAGCTAAAGATGGATGAGCTTCATGGTAGTCTCATGGCATATGAGATGTAGATAGAACAAGATAAACCCTCAAAGAGAGAAGCAACTTTCAAGACATCAAAGAAAGAGAAAGCTAAGATTCAAGAATTAAGTGATAGTTCCAGTGATGATGAAGATGACAACATAACACTTTTCATTCGCAAGCCGAAAAGAGGAACAGGTAAATATCAAGGAAAATTACTTTTTAAATATTTTAATTGTGGAAAGATTGGACATTTTTCAGCTAGATTTCCAAATAAGGGTAATGATGATGATGAAGAAAAGCCTACATACAAGAATAATTTTAAAGGTAAATCCAAGAAGGTATTCGAGAAGAAGAGCCTGTATTCTAAAGATCATAGCTCAGTCGAAGATAGTGGAGTCAACGATTCAAAAGAAGAAGAGATTCTATTCATGGCCATACATGAAGATGATCAAGAAGAAGAAGAGGAGGAAGCTGACGTGAAAATGGAAGGAGAGCTCATTTGTGCCTTAGAAGAGTTAGAAGCCATTCAAAAGAAGAATCAAAGATTAAAGTGCCAGATCGAAAAAAATGAATAGGAGTCAAAGGAAATTATTGATGATCTAACAACACACTTGGAAGAAGCCCAGAAGAATGAAGAAGATCTCACATCACAGTTGGAAATAGAAAGAAAAGAATGTCAAAGGTATGTTATTGAAATTGCCTCTTTAAAAGAAGATATTGAGAAAGCAGTCAATGATAAAGTAGTTAGTGATTCAAAATTTGAGGATAACACTAACATGCTAAATAAGATATTGAAAAGTCAAAAAGCAAATTCAGATAAGATAGGGATCGGATTTGAAAAGAAAAAGAGCTATGCTGAAGCTCTTACAAAAGAGGAAACAAAAGAGGAAAAATGAATAATACAAAGGACATTTCAAATAGAGAAGGCTACAAGGAACAAAGCTACAAAAGGCAATCAAGTCAGAGATATACAGATAGGTCTTATTTTTATGGCTATTGTTTTTATTGTAATGGATATGGTCACAAGAAATTAGAATGTAGAAAAAGAGCTAACAATTTTAGAAATAAGAAGGAAATTCAAATAAAGTCAAGTAGAAGCCACAACTCTTTTGCTCCTCTATCATGCTTTGATGAAGAGACCATAGTATGCTACAAGTGTAACAACTTCAGACACATAACTTGGTATTATAGAAGTGTGTTCGAGTCAGTCAAGAAGGATTAGAGTTTCAAAGCTCCATTCATCAAGAAGAAGGCTCAGACATGTTCATGGAAGAAGAAACAACCTGAAGATTTTATGATCATTCAGACAGCTTTGCATGTAAGAGGTAATGATCAGCCATGGTTAATTGATAGCGGATGTTTGAGGCATATGATAGGTGATAAAAGTAACTTCACAACTCTAAAGAAGATCAATGGTGGTATAGTGAGATTCAGAGATAAGACCACTACCAGAATAGCTAGAAAAGGTACTTTAAGTTTGGATTATGGTAGAACTAAGACTAAGAATGTTTTATATGTAAAAGGTCTTAAGCATAATCTGTTGAGTGTTAGTCAAATATGTGATCAAAGATACACATTAAAGTTTCATGCTAAAGGTTGTGAGATTAGAATAAAAGATTCAAATGAGTTGATTGTAGATGCTCAAAGGACAGGAAATAATGTATATGTATTGTCAGATATCTTCTCAAAGGCATGATCAAATGACACATTCAAAGATCTACAAGAAGAGTTGGGAGTAATTTCTATTACTTCCTTCCATTGATGTTCAAAACCAATTGAGGGGGAGCTAAGTGTTAGCTCCAGGTAGGCCCTTTTCCATTGATGTCAAAGAGGGAGAATAAGAGGTACAGGTACAGGTGCAGAAAATAAGTATAGGGAATAGGTACAGGTTGCTAAAATAAGGGGGAGTTACTATATGTTTTAGATGATAGTATGTGCATGTGATAGGATGTGGCAGTTTCAGGATTGAGTTTGCCATCAATGGCAAAGGGGGAGATTGTTAGAAATATTGTCATTGATGTAAAAGGTTTAGCATTATTGGTGATAAAGGCCCCATTGCATTTAATGTTGTTTGTAATAAATATAACTTGGCTAATATGAGTTAATATTTATTTAATATTAACGAATATATTTTTGGTTGCATATGAGACCAAAAAAGGGCCCATGGAGAAGTCAAAGAGCCACGGGATAAAGACAAAAGAAGGATGGGATGCATTTTCTCATGAAGAGTCATCTTAGGGAATTCCAAGAGTCACAAAGTGAAGACAAAAGAGGAAGGGCACAATTTTTCATGAAGGGACACTTTAAGGAATACAAAAAGTCACCAAGATGAGGAAAAAAGAGGGAAGGACGTTTTTGATCATGAAGGGTCACCACATGACTTTTAAAAGGCTTGAATATGAAAGGTCATACAAGTTTGGTGCCATTTTCCATGAGGATTGAAGGGTCAAAAAGGGGGAAGGCCAAAGGTCATTTGGAAAGCTATAAATAAAGGCTTGAGAAGACATTTGTAAATATGAGAAATAGAGGTTGATTTGATATTGTAATATCTAGCTTAGAAGAGCAATTTTGAGAGATGAATATGATTTGTATTTGTTATATCTAGGTTAGAAGAGCAAAGGTGAGAGAGAGGAAAGAGATGTTGTATTGATCTATCATTTGTTGAGATAACAACATTGAGAGATAGGTGTGTGGTATACAGAAAGGGGTTGGTGCTCTTGTGGGTTGGTGCTCACAAATTGTTGCTAGGTTAGTACTCAACAAAGGGGTTGGTGCTCCTATGGGTTGGTGCTCATGAATAGTAGCTGGGTTGGTGCTCCTGTGGGTTGGTGCTCATGAATAGTTGCTGGGTTGGTGCTTAGCAAAGGGGTTGGTGCTCTTGCAAGCTTGGCTTGCGAATATTGTTTGGGTTGGTGCTCATTCATATAATTGAGATTGTTCTCTGTGGTTTTTCTCACATTAGATTTCCACGTTATATCTGGTGTCTCTCTCTATATTGTGTGGTGTTTATTTGTTTGAGTTTTATTGCATATCTTGAATGTTTGATTAAATGGAATTTGGTTAAAGAAAAGATTAATAATATATATGATATACTGATTCACCCCCCCCCCCTTAGTATATCCCATGCTTAAAAACTCTAATTGATAAAACTCATTTATGGTGTAGGTTGGCCAAGACCAAGACATAATTTATTTTTGTCAATAATGATACAGAGTTGATTAGGCTGACCCTATCATCTAAAATTTTGGAAAGGATGAAGGTTATATCCAGCTATATATACACATTCAATTCACCATTTCTAAGATAGAACAAGATTTTATTATTCATTTGTGCTTCTTTACAATATGTTCTTCCACCATTCTACTTGATTTATAGCTTAGGGTTTATACTTGAAGAAGAATCTTGTCTTGTGGAAAAGTCTTGGATGTTTTGGCCTTTCTTAGTGATCCTTACAAACCACAACAACCTCTTACAAAACACCTTTGGACAAGGCAGAGATTGAGTCTTGATGGGTTCATTTTCAAGGTAAGTATCTGTAACTTTGCTCCTCTCTTTTAGTAGATAGAAGTAGTATAAATAATGGCTTTTGAATATATTGCTCTCCCCATTTATTAGGGTCTTACATATTCATAGCTTAAATAAGATTCTCTTATGCATGTTTTTTTTTTTAATGTTTACTAACCCCTAATTTATGCCACAAGATTTGGTGACGATTAGATTAGATTTTAATTTACTTGCATTTACTTTTGTGAATATGAAAACATAGGACCTAATTAGGGATATTGCATAGTTTTTCTTGACTGGAGACTTTAGAACCCTCCCTAGTGATTTTATTGTGATAAGAGATCCCTTGACTAGGTATACTGGATCCATTTTGGTCATGACCCGAAATATATAATCTATAAACAATTGAAAGTGTAAGTAGGATTTATCTTCTTTGATCTAGGATTGATTTATAGATCAATTGTATTTTTCTTTGCATACATTCTAGTGAACACAATGTGAATCTACCCCTTATAGGTTTTATTTCACACCATTATTTTTGTCATCATATTATTTATTTTTTATTTATATTACTGTATCAAACCAGCCAATATATTTATAACTTTATTTACATATGTTTAATAGACAATTGCTTCAAAATAACTTTGTTTTATCTATGCAAGTCTTCGCCAATTATAGGTTACTGGATCAAGCAGTTTAACATAGTATTGTTCTTTAATTCCATATTAGCATACATAGTTAAACAAGTCAATGATGTCTGCTATTTTCTTTTGTCCACATATAGGTATACAAACATAGTCAAATAGGTCGACTGTATTTGTTATCTCTTTTTAGCATACATGATTTTATAAACTTGGTTAAACTAGTCAACCCAATTGGTAAAATTAAAAATGAACATTCGAGCATCACATCATAATTTTTTTCAAACTAAATAATATTTAAGCCCACCAAGGTTCCTTTCTTTTCTTTCTCTATCATTTATGGTCTTCCTTTAGTATTATTTTTCACAAGTTTGCAATTTGTAAAACTATAACCTTACAACTAACTAGGTTGACCTAGTCGATTTAATTTTGTAGTCTATCTTCTATCTAAGAGACATAGTCAATCTATTTGAATTTTTTTAAGACCTTGATTTTATAAAATATTAGTGACTCAGTCGACTTTGTTCTATATTATTTACATACAGTGTTACCTGAATTGACTTTGTACTATTATCAATCAAGGAATTAACATTTATTTTCTAGTAATTAATTCACCTTTTATTTTTGGTTGTTGCATGCTTAGAGTAAAGCACATAGCTTAAATAGGTGATTTTTTAAATTATCATTTTAGTTATATTATTTCAATATTTTGCACACACTACCAAATCACTTTACATTCAAAAATCATTAAATATTTGTCTTCCTAAGGTTTACCAACTTAGATTTCATCACTATAAGGGAGTCCAACTTGGTTTTTTGGCCAAGTAAAGACACGTGATTGATGTTATGTATTGGTAAAGCACCCAAAACCCTTATTGCTTTAGGATTATAAAGTGAGTGGGTAGGCCTTAATACCAATCTAGTACCATTGTTAATACAAATCCCTTAAACCCAAATGTGTTGAAACCAACCTTATATAACTTTTTAATTCCTTATTTTAGCCAACTTTTCCATCAAATTAAAATAAAACTTTAATATAACTTAATAACACTTAGGATGACCAATTAATTATCATTTAATTTCTAGTTACTACTTGCTCTTTTATAATTATGTGTTATATTTCAAAAATTGCATTAGCCAACATTGGTGCAAAGTTTGTGCTGTGTGTTCCAATTGGATCAGTCATATTGATCTAATTTTTTATGTGCTTGATTTCATTTTGATTCATATTATCTTTCAAAAATTTTCCCTATTTCATAACACTACCATTTTGGTCTATACAGTCTCTTACATAATGCTTAGCCTTCCTACCTATAATACATAATTGACCTACATGACTACATATTCTTATCTCCATATATAGTTCTCTATTCAACATACATAGTTGACTTACACAACTATGTATCTTTATCAAACTATCCAACTTTCATGTCTGTAGTACATAGTTGACCCACATGACTATGTATCCTCTTCAATCTATGTTTAAATAGTACTCTATTGACCTAGTTGATTTTGTCCTTGATTTTCCTTCTTTAAATACTTTCATCAAGCATTATGAAATTCCTATCAAAATCTTCTTGGATAACCTGAATCCATTTAGACACTATATGGGGTGCTCCTTTCTTCCTTTTTCACCTACCAATAGAATCCTCACTCTTGGAGTACTTATCATCCCTCATCTTTGGATTGTAACATTCAAATCATGCCACAAGATGAGATTAGTGGATCATATCCTTTCCATACCTATCATGACAATTCCCATATTCAAGCATTTCACCAAAATGTGGGGGAAATTGACACAAGTATATATAATAACCCCACAGGTAATCCAACACCTAAAAACCCTTCCCTTAATACCAAGTCAAGCAGTCCTACAAACACCAATCCACCAATTGATACCACTCAAATTCTTGCACAAATAGTGTATTAAATGAATATAATTCAAATATTTAACACCTCCTAAATGATGTAACTAAAACATCATTTAATTAACATGGCTAATTAACCTCTTGTTCTTCTCCCTCAAAACATTAAAATTCTTATTCCTCCATCTCTTAGAGATGGCATGGGGAATATCATCCCCCAATATATCATAAAAGTTAAGATCCTCCAACACATTCAAAATGAGCCTTTAGCCCCCTTCATTATTTCTATTGATATTGGTAATAAATATCCAACTATTAAATACGATGAGACTAAATACCCTACATCTTTTCATAATGCAATCAATAATCTTTATAAGGAGTAGATCCAAACTAATAATTTTACTACAACTAAAATTGTAGTTAAAACTTTCATCGATGATGTATTGGAATGGTAAAATAAACTTCCCCAACATTCCATATGGCAAATCAACAATTTAATCAATCCTCTAGTTAAATAATTTCAACATAATGATCTTCCCTAAAGTTTCCTTAGCCATTTCATCAATGCTAAGCAAGCTCCCACTGAATCAGCTCATGATTTTATTAAATTATGGAAATATTTGGATCACAAGGCTGATCATAACATGCCTAATGATAACTTATTTAAACTCTTTATAACTGCATTAACTCCTTCACTTCAGTATAAGGTTTAAATTTTTGCTTGTCAAATGCTCAATGAAGCTCTTGACCAAGACAAACATCAAGACTTATTAATGAAATAGTTTGAACCTAATACCAAACTCATTTAAATAAATTTTCAACATTCAACTAATGTGATCACTAAAAATCCTCCTCAAACCAAATTAGGAGTTACCAAAGTCAACAATCCCCCATCTTCTCACACATCATTAACTATGCATCAAATGAAATAATTCTTAGCACCCTCTAAGCCATGTACTTATCCAAATAATCCTCCTAAATGGTATGAGCTTAATCAATTTTCTTGGTTCCATGATGACATCAATCACTCCCTTGAAACATGTAGAGGGCTCACAAAATTTGTTATCTCTTATATGCTTGGTGATTCATTAAATCATGAAGCCATGATTCAACTCTGTCATCAAGATTATAATCATGCTTATAAAAAATGACAAGCTCCCAAGGTTTCTTCTAGCAACCAAAAATATTTTCCCACATCTAATGCTCACTAATCCAATAAGGAATTTTATGCAATTGACATTGACTATGATCAATATTACAATAATTATCAATATGTCAGTGTAACTAAGGTAAATTATTAACATAAAACAACTCATAAAGACCCTGTCACTAAACCTAAGAAACCATCATTGGAATAGAAACTCCTCAAAGATACTACAACTACTCACTTACCTTTGAAAACCATTAAGGAACCATCTCCTCCTTTTGAACCCCCAACCAATTCTCTTCCTCTAAAATCTAATTTACCTTATAAACCTCATGTCGGTTCTTCTTCCAAAACCCATCAGAACTTATTATAAGAACTTAACTCCATGCCTTAAAATATACCTATTATGGAGTTAGTTTTCACCTCTCCTTATCATCACAAGTTCCACATGCAACAACTTCAAGAAATTGAAGAGTCATCTTCTTTAGAAGAGGAACCATCTTCTCATGAGCCTCAACCAACTGATGTGCATATCATTGAATTTAATTGTCTTTCTTCAAAACCATCCATAGAGTTTCTTGAAGAAGACATGATCAATAATGAGATTCTCTTTCAAGCCAATGATCCACCTCTATTCATTAAAATATCCATTAATACCACTCTCATTCATAAATTACTAGTAAATGAAGGGTTCGATATTAATGTGACATCTATGTGGCTCATCCAACAACTTGGATATAATAAAGACCATCTTAAGAAAACTCAATATGTTGTGGATTTGAAAAAACTAATCAAAATCCACTTGGTAATATCTAGCTCCTTATTAAGATTGTACCTAAGACCATCCTAACTAAGTTTATGGTCCTTGATTTACCCTTATCTTACAACATACTCCTAGGTCACCCATAGACTCATAGAATGAGAGATATCGCCTCTTCTAAAAGCTAATGTATCAAGTTTATTCATAATGGAAAAAGGTATAAACATGAGGCTGATCCTAACTCTTGGATTATTCAACTTTCAAATCTCAAATCTCAATATCGAATTCCTATAATTCCAATAATCAATAGTGTTCCCCTACCTAAATTCATCAACATGAATCTAGATTTACATGTCACTCTTGCTAATTTAGATAATGATGAACCCAATGATTTATAAAATACCTATAATACTACCAAGCTACCTTATTACATCTCAGAGTGGTTACTTCCTTCTTTATTACCTCATGATTGCACCATCCCTCTCATCAATGAGATCACCAATTTCCCTCTTCCATGCAATGCTAAAGAAGCCTTTTACATAAAATATGAATTCATGTGAAATGATCATGGAGTGGATAAATTATTAAAATATATTTTAATCATGTCTTCACATAAATTTAGTGATTTAGGCATCTCCCCTTCTGAGGTTCCTCCTGAATATCAAGCATGTATAATTTATCCAACTTATTATGATAAATACATAATGGCCCAAGCTCAATCATGAGACTTGGATGTTCAACATTATAAAAAAATATAGCTTAAATACATGATTTCAATCATAATGTTCATACCATTTCCATCGATTTTGAATTAACACCTAAAGGTCATGTCTCTCCTGCTAATTCTCTACTTATTATTACTCCTTGGGTGGTAGAACAAATTTTACCTTGTGAACATCTAGAACTTCCTACATATTCTATTATTCCCATTGAACCAATCATCCTTTCCAATCCTCCTCTCATTAACAATACAACCAATAAACCAATTACACCAGATCAACCTTCTTCCCCTACTCCACCTACTCTTAAGATTGTATTAGATGCCAAGGCTACATATGTACGTAAAATACATTTTGAATACAATTTCCATGGTAATAAAATTATTAATCTTAAAGTATATGTCAAGTATTATGGTATTATTGCACTTTGCCTAATGATGAAGCTATTCTTGAATTTATCAATGCATGAGAACCTCAACTCACTCAGAAACATCATAAACTTGGAAATTTAAAGAAAAAATTACCTCATTTCAAAAAATTCATCACTATCATTGATCCTAAAACAAATCCCATTTCCTCTCTACCTAATATGCCATATCATTTCCAAGATGACAATACTATGCTTGTTGAGGAAACTATAAGAATTAAATATAGTATCCCATTATGACTTTGACCAATCACAGTCTCTCAAGAAATTACACCAACTGAGCATGATAACTTTAGCTTATTCTTTGCTAAATATCATGAGAATTTCACTTGGTCCTATGAAGACATGCCTAACATTGATCCTAGTATCGTGGTGTACAATATCATCAATTATCTTGATGCCAAACTCATGTGACAAAAACAATAGAAATTTCCACTAGAAGTCTCCAATTCATGTCATAAAGAAATCATTAAACTTCTAGATCATAAATTTATCAAGCCTATGGACTATTTAGAATGGGTCTCAAACTTTGTTCTTGTTTGGAAAAAAGCCACCATGGTCATTTGTATTTGCATCAATTTTCATAATATTAATCTTGCTTATCCTAAGGAGAAATTCCCTTTACCTTCCATAGATGCCATCATCAATTCCACTACTATCTATGAAATGTTATCCCTTATGGATTATTTTTTAGGTTATAATCAAATTTGCATTACCCTCAAAGATTAACATAAGACAATTTTTACCATGGAATGGGGCACCTATTATTCCGTTAAAATTCTCTTCAGCCTTAAAAATTCTAGAGTTACCTATCAATGGGCTATGACCCACATTTTCCATGACATTATCCATAAGATTATGGAAACCTATATGGATGACCTCATTACCAATTTTAAAATTTGCAAAACTCATCTTTCTAATCTTTTTATCATCTTCAGTCGCCTTATCAAATATAGAGTTAGATTAAATCCTTAAAAATGTGTCTTTGGCATCACATCTAGTAAATTGATAAGGTTATTAGCCTCTCTTTATGGTATTTATGTTGATCCCTCTAAGATCAATGCTATTGTCAACATGCCTATCCTTCATTCCATTCTAGATATTCACATTTACATTAGAAAGCTTAGGGTAATAAGATGATTTATCACCGAAATGACTTACCACATTTATTCTATAAATTCTATTTTAAATAAAGGTACTTATCTTAAATGGGCATATCCTTGATAAAACTTATTTGCCAATATGAAAGAATATTTGCTTCATCCACTCACCTTTTGTCCACCTTCTAACGATCATCCTTTAATCTTATATACTTATTCTACACCCATATCAGTTGGGGCAATGCTTTCCTAACAAGATGATAACAGAAGAGAATATGTCATCTAATATATTAGTCAAGGCCTCATTGACTATGGAAAATATTATACAAAATTAGAACATGATTGCCTCACCATCTATTTTGTAGCTGAAAAGATCCATCATTATATGTTTTATCAAACAACTTACGTTATCATTCATTTTGACCTACTCCATCACTTCTTATCTAAATCCTTTCTTCCTAGAGACATAATTGTCAAGTATATGGTCCTTATCATGGAATATGATCTCCACATTATTATGAAAAAAACTATTAAAAGATAAATCTTTGCTGACCAACTCATAGCCACTCTTATACCAGTTACTGACCATCTTCAAAATAGTCTTCCCAATGATAATATCCTCTATATAGAAGGTCTCAATCAATCCATATATCTTAAAGATTACTTCCATAATTTCACTAATGATCTTGAAGAAATAAATCTATAAGAGTCCTCTATCCTTCCTAATACTACTAAATCTAAAGTAGTCATCAAAGAACTTGAAATTAATGTTGATTTACATGAAGATACTTGGACCCTTCATTTTGATGGCACCAAATTAGTTCATAGAGCTAGGATAGGTTATGCCATCACTAGTCCTATTAATAAAATTATCCCTTTGGAATTTTTCCTTAAATTTTATGTCACTAACATGGCATAATATGAATCATTAATCCTTAGCATGAGAGAGTCACTTAATTTAGACATTACATATGTGCATGCTTTGGGTGGCTCCAAACTCAACTACCAATGGGTAAAAGGTGATTATCAATGTAAAATAAAAAATATATCATTAATTATGATTAAATAGCCACTACCTTTGCCAAATAATTCACTTATTTTACCATCGAGCCCATCCATCAAGATTAAAATCCTATTGATGATTCCCTTGCTTCTTCAACATCTTTATTTCATCTACACCAAGTTCTTACTGATTCTACATTTCTTATCCAAATAATAAAGTCCCCATCTTCCATTTAACCATAAGATTCACTTATCTAACATATTGAGGCTGTTACCATTCGATAAATCCCATGATACAAAGACATCATTCAATTCTTTGAACACTAAACCAATCCTCCAAACACTAATTTCTGTGAAAATACTCACATTCACAAACAAGATTTTAATATGTCTTTTGATATAAAATAATTTATTATCACAAAATTGAAGGTACCTTGCTCTATTATGTTATGAAATAAGAGGTTCTTCTTCTTCTTGAACAAGTTCATGGGGCATTTACAATGGTCGCTGTAGCAGACATGTTATAGCCTAAAAATGCTTATATATGGGTTAATTTTGGCTCACTCTTGAAAAGGATGCCATCGAGTTTGATAAAAATTTTAGTCCTTAACAAATTCATGATGATTTAATCCATTTGCCTCTAACTGATCTTTAAACCTTGAAGTCTCCCTAAAATTTTTTAATGTGGGGATTAGATTTCATAGGCAAACTACCTAGATCATAAGATGGGCATGCCTTTGTCATCATGACTACTGAATATTTTACCAAATGGGTTGAAGCCATGCCCCTTATTAATATCACTATAACCACCATTTAAAAATTCATCCTTAATCAAATCATTTTTCACTTTATAATTCCTCGTATTATCATTTTAGATAATGGTGGCAATTTAAAAAATAAAGACGTCAAACAACTTTGTGCTAAATTCAAAATCAATCATAAATTTTCTACTCCATACCATCCACAATGTAATGGAAAAACTAAGGCCATTAATAAATTCCTTAATAACATTCTCCAAAATATATTTCATGACATTTGCAAGGATTGGCATATTCATCTATATCCCACTCTTTGGGCCTGTCACACTAATATACGCACTGACATTAGGGCAACATCATTTTCACTAGTCTATGGTTCTGAATCCATCCTCCCATTAAGAGTTGAGTTTCCCTCTCTTCATATATTTCTTCATCATATCATACCCAATGAATAATTATGTGAATCTCACCTTCACACTCTTAACCTTATTGATGAACACCATCTTTCTACTCTAAAACACAATCACCAATACAAGGTCTACAATGTCAAGCAACATAGAAAAAGAGTTAAAGTTTGAAATTTTAACGTTAGTGATCTTGTCCTTAAATTAGATTACACTCATTAAAAATAAGGTACATATGCCCAAAAATGGTGGGACCCTTATTTAGTTAAAGACATGATTCCACCAATGCATAATTCTTAAAGAAGGCTATCACCTTCAAACTAATGAAGGCTATACTTTAAAAGAGGCCACCAATGCATAATTCTTAAAGAAGCATTTTTCCTAGATATTTCATTTTTTATCATGATTTTTATATGTTATACTTCTAACAATTTTTACGGGATCTCTACACAAGTCTCAATCCTCTACAATAGTCTCCCTTTTTAACAAACCTTAGTTCCTCTTTTTTTAGTCCTTTGATTTTTATTTTTCTCATGAATTACATTGTAACACCATGGAGAAGACCTGGTCTTCCTCATTATTTCCATTTGTTCTCATTTTTTCATTATTTTCTAGATCTTTGCACCCTTTGGGTTTTTATTTTATGAGTTACAGTGTAAGACCATGGATAGGACTAGGCCTTCTTCACAAATACCATCTTCCTCATTTATTTTTCACATGATTTGTGTACCCTTTTAGATTTATGTTTTATGAGTTAAAATGTAATACCATAGATAGGACTAGTCATTCCTCATAAAATCACCATCTTTAGTTAATTTAGTGTTCCTTCTCTAGAATGTGTTAGCAATGGTTACAAGTTTTTGATCCCTTGTTCTCAGCTCTAGATTTTAATTCTTTGTAGATCAAATTTATACAATAATAAGGTGTTATAATGTTTTCCTACACTTTATTCATTTTTATGATAAGGAATCACTCTTCACTCTCATTGTATCCCTTTTCACTCTCTGTCACATTTTTTGCAGTTTGAAGTAATTAAAATTGTTTCATGTTTCATTTCTCTTGATTTCCTTTCCTTTTATTCCACATTGGATAAAATAGGATTGAATTCAAGATATCACTTTTATTTCACTTGAATTAAAAAGACTCTTAGAAACCATGCTCTCTAAGTTATCTTTCTTAGAAACCAAGTCCATAGTCTTCAAATGATAGTCATCTTTATCACCCATATTTGGTTCTCCAAATCCATATGGAGGAGAAATAAAAAAATCAATCAAAATTTAAAATCCAAAAATTAATGATACAAAAGGTAACATACAAAATCAAAAGTCAAAATCACACCAAAAGATATGATTAATAACACATCTCTTATCTCCAATTGAAATTAAAACTCCATAGTTGACCTCATGATAGAGCTGAAATCCATTGGGGTGTGGTAGGCTAGTAGATTGGAATAGGATAATTAAAAAAAATCTATGGTTCTACCTACTTTATCATGAAATTACCCTATTTACTCAATTTTTTTTTGTTAATAACAATACAAGGTTGATTGGGCTGACCCTATTAGCTAAACTTTTAGAAAGGATTAGGGTTAGATCCAACTACATACACACATTATTTTCACCATTTTTAAGAGAGAGTAAGAGTTCATTATTCATTTGTTTTTCTTTAAAATCTTCTCTTCTACCATTATATTTGAGGATTTATAGAGGGTTTCTACTTGGAGAATAATCTTGTCTTATGTAAAAGTCTTGGATGCTTTGGCCTTTCTTAGTGATACTTAAAAACTAAAGCAACCACTTGTGAAGAACCTTTGGCCAAGGGAGAGATTGAGTCTTGAAAGGTTCATCTTTAAGGTAAGTTTGTCTAACTTTTCTCATCTCTTTTAGTAGATATAATTAGTATAGGTAATGGCTTTTGAATATGTTTCTCTCTCCGTGCATTAAGGTCTTACCTATACACAAATTAAATGGGATTCTATTATGCATGTTTATTTTTATGTTTACTAAACCATAATTTGTGACACAAGCTTTGGTGAGCACTATATTATATTTTAATTTACTTGAATTTACTTTTGTGAATATGAAAACATATGACCTAGTTAGTGTTATTGCATAGTTTTTATTGATTAGAAGATTTGGAATCCTCCTTAGTGATTTTATGTGGTAAGATATCCCTTTGCTAGGTCTAGTAGATACATCTTGGTCATGACCCAAAATATCTAATGTATAAAAAATTATAAGTTTAAGTAATATTTATCTTCTCTAAGCTAGGATTGATTTATAGATTAGTTGTATTTCTCTTTGCATATAGAGATGCAACTAATCTATAAATCAATCCTAGCTCAGAGAAGATAAATATTACTTACACTTTTGATTATCAATACATTATATATTTGGGATCATGACCAAGATGGATCCACTCTACCTATACAAAGGATCTCTTATCACAATAAAATCACTAGGAAGGGTTCCAAATTCTCTTGTCAAGCAAAACTATGTAATAACCCTAACTAGGTCCTATGATTTCATATTCACAAAAGTAAATGCAAGTAAAGTAAAATTTAATCTAGTGCTCACCAAAACTTGTGGCATAAATGAGGGGTTAATAAACATAAAAATAAACATGTATAAGAGAATCCTATGTATGCTATGTATAGGTAAGACCATAATGCATGGAGAGAGTAATATATTCAAAATATGATACTTATATCTACTAAAAGAGAAGATAAAAATTAGAAATACTTACCTTGAAGATAAACCCATTGAGATTCAATATCTCCCTTGGCCAAAATTTCTTCACAAGAGGTTATTATGTTTTGTAAGGATCACTAAGAAAGGCCAAAGCATCCAAAACTTTTCCATAAGATAAAATTCTTCTCCAAGTAGAAACCATAAGATATAACTCCTCAAGTAGAATGGTGGAAGAGTAGAATGTAAAGAAGAATAAATGAATAATTAACTCTTTTTCTCTCTTAAAAATGGTGAAGTGAATGTGTATATATAGCAAGATCTAACCCTAATATTTTCTAAAAGTTTTATTTATAGGGTTAGCCCAATCGACTTTGTATCATTATTGAAAAAATAAATTAAGTCTTGGTCTAGGTCAGTCAGGGGCTAACTTAGACCCTATATGATTTTTATCAATTAGAGTATAGGGTTGATGGGGACGACAGTGTTAAGTAAACCATTAGAAAATGGTTTAATCTTAGGTAAGGGATAATAAATGTATAAAATGAATAAAGGAGGGTGAAAATAAGAGGAAAAGCTTAGGGGAATATTTTAGGAGATGATTGGATGATAATAAGTGGTTGTAAAGGGACAAAAATCCTAAAAAACACCAATAGTCTTCTCACCCCTTTCCTAGTGCACCCCTTAAGGTGTGTACTCAGAAATATTGAGACTTGATAGGTTCTTGCAAGAGATAAATCATTAATAATTGAAGGTTTAAAATATTATGTGTATACAAGGTCTACCTACTTGGATTTCATCACCAAGGGGGAACCGACTCAATTTTTTTGCCAAATATAAATACATGGTTGATGGTATATATTGGCAATGTACCTGACACCTTTATCACTATAAGATTATGAAGTGAGGGGGTAGGCCCCAATATCAATCCAATATCATTACCAATATTGATACCTTTTAGCCTTAACTACCTAAAACCATCCTTAGATTGCCTTTCTAGTTCCTTTTATAGCCAACTCTCTATCATATTTATTTCTAAAATTTATAATTTAATAAATTCAAGAATAACCACATAAATTAACATTTTTATTTTACTACTTTCTATCTAATAATTATATGTTGTATTTTAAAACTTGTATTAGCTAACATTCGTATAAGGTTTGTGTTGTGTGTTGCACTTAGATCAACTGGTTAAACCTAGTTGCTTGTCTTTTTATTTCAAGTATTCTAAAAAATAACACTATGTCATCCAAAGTCATAACCATCAAAACCTATCTTTATCCTCTAAACATAGTTGACCCACTAGACTATGTATCATATAGTTTTTCTATTCCACAAAATAAAGTCATTTTGTTTAATCTAATCTCTCATAGGCTAGTCTCTAGTGCTTCCCCATAACATATAATTGACTAATCTAATTTTGTTCTTTCCTAATTTTTTTTTTTTCTCTTCATTCCAAAATCTATCAACCTAGTTGATTATATGCCTCATGGTTGATACTATTCTTTATATGGCTAACTTTGTTCTTGATTTTCACCTTTGCTCTCTGATCTCAAATTCTTATTCCAATCATCATGAAATCCCTTATTAGAATATATTTGGATAACCTTAATCCATTTAGATGATATATGGGAATTTATTTCCTTCCTACCCTTGTTATCCAAAAGGATTCTTACTCTTGTTTCACTATATGTCACCCCTCATCTTTGTACTTTAATATGGTCCAAATTACCCCAACTAATGACACTAATGGATTAGATCCATTTCACACTTCTAAGAAAAAATCTCTCTCTAAATAGCCTTATTACATTATAGGGTAAATTAACATAACCCTAACCAATAACCCTATACAAAATATTTTAAACACCAACAACCTACCACCCAATAACCTATCCCCTAATACTAATTCATGGAATGTTCCTCCTAACAATCCTAAATATCCACCTTTAAACACTAATAAACATAATCCACCAATTGACACCACTCAAATTCTTGAATAAATAGTGTAACCAATGAATATTATATAAACATATAATACTTTTCAAATGATTTAAATGCAAAATTATTTATTAAACATGGCTATCAACTTCCTATTTTCCTAACCCAAAATAATTTTTTTCATCCCTCCACCTATTAGAGATGCCACAAGAAATATCATTCCCCAACCACCTATGCAAATCAAGATGCTTCAAAATATTTAAAATGAAATTTTATTCCCCTTCATCATTTCTATTGATATTTGAAATATCTCTCCAACTATTAAATATGATGGGACTAAAGACCCTGCATGTTTCTGTAAAGCATCTGGTAATATTTATAAAGAGTGGATTCAAACTAATACCTTTTTCACAACCAAACATTTACTTAAAACATTCACAAGAGACATATTAGAATATTATAATCAAATCCCTCAACATTATATATAGAAACTTAATGATTTTGTCAATCCTATAGTTAAATAACTGCAACACAATGATCTTCCTAAAAATTGTCTTAGTCATTTCATCAATGCTAAACAATATTATTATGAATTAGATCATGATTTCATTAAATGATGGAAATATTTGGCTTACAAATATGATCATATCATGACTAATGATAACTTATTTAAACTATTCATAACCACCTTAACACCTTGCCTTAAATATTAGGTTCAAACTTTTTCTTCTTAAATTCTAAATGATTCTATTGATCAAGTTAAAATATAAGACTTTCTTATGAAACAGTTTGAGCCCAACATTAAAACCATCTCAAGATCTTTCCAAAACTCCAATAATGTAATCATTGAAAATCCTCCTCAAACAAAACCAGGAGTAACCAAAGTGGATAAATCCAAAGCTTACCATGTACCCATAATTATTCAACAAATGAATTAATTATTAACACCTCATAAGCCTTTTAATTACACCAATAATCCACTTACATGGTATGATACTAATAATTTTTTTTGGTTTCATGTTGATGTGGATCATTTCCATGAAAGATGTCATAGGCTTACTAAATTTTATATTTATTTTGTGTTAGGAGATACATTCAATCATGATGCTATGATAAAAATATGTCATCATGATTATGTTAACGCCTCTTAACAAAAATAAATTACCAAACTTTCCTTCTCTAAACATGCAAAAAAAGTATACCTCCAACCCACAACATTAAACTAAATATATATGCGCAATTGATGCTTACTATGACCAACATTATAGACATTCTCGATATGTGAATATATTAATCCCTCCCATAAGGATCCCATCATTAATCCAAAAAACTATCACTTGATGAACAACTTCTCAAAGACACCACTACCACTACCATACCTTCTAACACAAATAAGGAAACACTCCCACAACCAGATTTCAAACTATTTATCTTCCTACCAAAACTATTTTACCTTCGAAGACTCATATTGGTTCTTCATATTCTAAATATCATTGAAATTTATTAGAAGAGCTCAACTTCATGCCTTGTAAAATAACCTTTATAGAGTTAGTTTATACTGCTCCATATCACTGTAAATTTTTAATGCAACAATTAAAAGATAATGAAGAACCACTTTCCATTGAAGTGGAACAACCTCTTAAGATCCTACACCGATAGAAGTACATACTATTGAAATTATTTTTACTTCTTCCAAACCTTCCATAGAATTCATTTAAAAATATATGATTAACAATGAAATTATTTTTTGAGTTGGTGATCCACCTATTTTCATTAAAATCACAATTAATACCACCCTTATTTGAAAAGTCTTAGTTGATGAAGGGTTAGGAATTAATGTGACCTCCCTTTGGTTAATTCAATAACTTGGGTATACCAAATATCACATTAATCAAAATCATCTTACATGTTGTGGATTTTATAAGACAAATAAAAAGCCACTTGGTTGTATTTGGCTCCCCCTCACTATTGGATGCAAAACCCTAGTACCAATCTCATGGTCCTCGACTTACCAATATCCTAAAATATACTATTAGGTTTTCCATGGACACATCACATGAGGGTTATTTCCTCCTTAGGTAATCAATGTATAAAATTATCCATAATGGTAAACATTATAAATATGAAGTTGATCCTAATCCATGGAGTATTCAACTACCCAACCCCAAATATTAGTATCAGATTCTAACCATTCCATCAATTAACAACGTACCTCTACCTGAATTTGTTAACATGAATCTAGATTTATAGGTAACTCTTACCAATTATTATGTTGATGAACCAAATGACTTATAAAACACTTGCAATACTACTAATTTAAATCTTTATATTTAGAATTGGCTTCCTCCTTTATTACCATATGATTGTACCATCCCTCTAGTTGATAATATCATTGAACTTCTTCCTCCATATAATGCACATGAATATTCTTGCACAAAATATGAATTCACATGTAATAAATATACAATGGTAAGATTATTTCAAGATCCTTTAACAATGTCTCCCTAAAAATTTAGTGACCTAGGTGTATCTACTTATGATGCTCCTCTAGAGACAAATGCATGCACTATTTACCACACCTATGATGACAACTATATCATGGATCAAGTTCAATCACGGGACTTGGATGTATAACACTATCAAAAAACATTAGTAAAACCACATTCCTTCAACTTTTATGTCCATGTTATTCATATATCAACTGATAGTTAATTATGAACTGAAGGTCATGTATTTCCCATTAATCCTCTACTTCTCAATACCCCTTAGGTAGTTGAAAAAATCTTAACTCTAGACAGTTTAGAAATTTAGGAACCATATATATATTCTAAATCACCAACCAATCTATCTACTCTCATTCCTTCCCATGATCCTATAAATACCACTAAGTCTACCCACATCACTTCAACTAAACCACCATATAAAACACAACCTAATACACCTATTCTAATCTGGTTGACTCTAATCAATCTCAACCAAAAATTCCACCTACGCATGAAATTACCTCTGATACTAAAGCCACTGAATCTATACTTGAGTTACTTCATGCTAGAGAACCTCAACTTCCATAGCAACATCATAAACTTGAAAATTTCAAATGAAAAGCTCCTCATTTATATAATTTCAGTGCTAGTGTGGAACCTAAAACAAATCCTATTTATTCTCTTCCTAACACTCCATATCATTTCTAAGATGAAAATGATATGCTCATTGAAGAAACAATAATAATAGAATATGGCACACCATCATGTCCTAGACCCATCACTATCTCTGAAGAACTCATGCCAATAGAGCACGATAACTTTAACTTATTATTTAATAATAATTGTGAAACCTTTACTTGGTCATATGAGGATATTCTAGGTATTGATTGTAGAATTGTTATACATAACATCATAACTTACCCAGATGCAAAACTAATCCAAAAAAATAATAAAAAATTACACTTGAAATTTACACATTATGTCATAAATAAATTATTAAACTTTTAGATGCTAAGTTTATTAAACCTATTGACTATTTTGAATGGGTATCAAACTTTTTTCCCATTAGAAAAAAAGTCACCATGGTCATTCGTATATGCATTGATTTCTATAATCTTAACCTCACATATCAAAAAAATAATTTCCCATTACCTTTAATAGATGCCATCATAGATTCAACCACTAGATATGAAATGTTTTCACTTATGGATGGGTTTTTAGGCTATAATCAAATTCGCGTATCCCCCAAATACCAACACAAAAAAAATATCCTATGGAATGGGGAACCTATTGCTACATCAAAATGCATTTCATCCCTAAAAATGATGGAGCCACTTATCAACATGCCATGACTCACATTTTTCATGATCTTATACACAAGATAGTGGAAACCTATGTTTATGACCTCAATGTTGAATCTAAGAGTCACACAACACACCTCACTAATCTAACTATCATTTTTTATTGATTAATCAAATATAAAGTTATACTTGACCCATACAAGTGTGTATTTGGTGTTACATCTAGTAACATTTTAGGGTTCTTAGTCTCTCTTTATAACATTGATGTTGATCCTACTAAAATCAATGATATAATCAACATGCCTATTCCTCATTCCATTCTTGATATTTATACTTACTAGAGAAAGATGGGGGTAATCCAATAGTTCATCTCAAAAATGGCTTATCCTATCTACTTTGTTAATTCCATTATCAAAAAAGGTAATTCTCTAGAATAGAAAGATTCATGATAGAAATCTATCAATAACATGAAAGAATATTTACTCCATCCTTCCACCCTCTGAACACCTTCAAAGGACCATCCTTTAATATTATACACCTCTTATACTCCCATATCAGTTGGGGCAATGATTTCCCAACAAGATGATACTAGTAGAGAGTATGTTATTTACTATATTAGTTGAGGCCTCATTAACTATGAAAAATGTTATACTAAAGTAGAACATGACTACCTTGATATCTACTTCACAACTGAAAATATTTGTCACTATATGATTTATCAAACCACTTATGCCATTTTTCACTTTGATCCACTTCATCATTTATTCTGTAAAGCATTCTTACTTAGAGATAGAATTGGAAAATGCATGGTCTTCTTTATGTAATTTGACCTTCTCATTGTTACAAAAAAATATGTCAAAGGGCAAGTTATCACTGACCAACTTACAATGGCACATATACTAGCTATGAATCACCTTTAAGATAATTTCCCCGATGACAACATTACTTATATTGAAGGTTTTACCCATACTATCTCCCTTAAAGATTATTTCCATAAGTTCACTATTAATTTAGAGGTAAATAATAAAGAAGATACCAATATCATTACTGATACTACTAAATCCAAAGTAGTTATCAAAGATATCATTGAAGTTACCATTTATTTTCATGAAGACACATGGAACCTCCACTTCAATGGTGCTAAATACCTCCAAAGAGATAGGGTAGTTTGTATTCTAACTATACCACACGGTAAGATCATCCCTCTATCATTTATATTAAATTTTGATGTTACTAATAACATGGTCAAATATGAAGCTCTCATCTTAGGTATGAAATCAACACTTGACTTGGATATCCCATATCTACATGCTTTGGGTGATTCACAACTTATCTACCACTAGGTTAATGATGATTGTTAGTGTAAAAGTAAAAATCTAGTTGTATATCATCAAAAGGCAACCATGCTTGCCAAAGAGTTTGCTTATTTTACCATTGAGCCAATTCTAAGATATCAAAATTCCATCACTGATTCTCTTTCTTCTTCAACATCTATATTTTATTATCATCAAGCACTTAATGATTCCCAATTTCTTATCCAAATAATAAAATCACCTTCTTCTATCCAACTAAATTATTCACTCATTTATCACATCGAGGTTGTCACTATTAGATAAATCTAATGGTATAAAAACATCATCCAATTCATTAAACATCAAACCTATCCTCCAGATACATATTCTCATGAAAAGACTAGAATATGTAAACAAGCCTTTAAATATGTCCTTGGATACAACACCCTTTATTTTTGTAATGTAGAAGGTACCCTGCTCTATTTTGTGATGCAAAAAGAGGTTCCTCCTCTCCTCAAACAAGTATATGGGGGAATTTGTGGTGGTCATTATAGTGGACTTGCTACCACAAGTAAATGATTATGTATGGGATAATTTTGGCCAACTTTAGAAAAGGATGCTATCAATTTTACCAAAAAGTGTAATCCTTACCAACTTCATGATGATTTAATCCATTCACCACCAACTGAGCTCCAAACCATATATTCTCCTTGGATATTCTCCATGTGGGAATTAGATCTCATTGGTAAAATACATCAGTCACAAGATGGTCATATTTTTTATCATTACTATTACTAAATATTTTACTAAATGGGTAGACTCTGTGCCTCTTGTCAATGTCACAAGAACCACTATTTATAAATTTATCCTTAACCAAATCATTTATCACTTTGGATTTATCCATACTATCATTTCTTATAATGGTGGAAATTTTAAAAACAAAAACATGAAACAACTATGTGCCAACTTTAAAATTTCCCAAAAATTTCCCATACCTTACCATCCACAATGTAATGGCCAAGCTTAAGTCACTAACAAAATTCTCAACAAAATATTACAAAAAACCATTTAAAAAACCCACCCTGATTGGCACCTTTATCAATATCTTGCACTTTGGGCCTACTATACTAGCATACATACTACCACTAGTACAACACCATTCTCACTAGTATATGGTTCTAGATCCATATTATCGTTAGAATTCAAACTCCCATTTTACATATATATCTTCATAGTATCATTAATGATGAAGAAGTACATGAAGGTCACCTTCATGTCTTTAACCTTATTGATGAATATCATTTAGCCATTTTTCAACATAATCATCAATACAAGGCTTGCATTACCAAATAACATAATAAAAAGGTTAAAGTTTACACTTTTAATATTGGTGATCTAGTCCTAAAATTAGATTACACCCATGATAAAGAAGGAAAATATGCCCAAAACTAATGGGGACCTCATTTAGTAAAAGACATTATTGGTCCTAGTACCTATTGTATACAATCTAATGAAGGCCATGTTTTCAAAGAAGCCACTAATGTACAATTTTTGAAGAAATATTTCTCTTAATATTTCCCTTATTTTCATATTTCTATACATTATCCTATTAATACTTCTTATAGGAGTTCTCCAATGATCTCACCCTTTGTAGTAGTATATCTTGTACACAAACCTTGGTTCCTTCCTTTGGTCCTTTGGTTTCTTTATTTCATGAGTTGCATTGTAATACCGTGGATAAGACCCAATTTTCTTCATGAATACCTTTTTCTTTCACACATACATTTTTCATACTTTTTCTATTTTTTTACAAGTTTCTTATGTTCCAATGTCTTTTACACCCATTTGGGTTTTTATTTTATGATTTACAATGTAAGACCATGGATAATACTAGGCATGCTTCAAAGATATATATTTTTTCACTTTTTTGACCCATTTGGGTTTCTCTTTTATGAGTTGCAGTGTAAGACCATGGATAGGACCAGACTCTCCTCATAAAATCTACATATTATTTCAAACATTTTTACCAAACTAAGTGTTTTTTTAGAATGTTAAGAAATGGTTACAAATTTGTGACTCCATATTCTTAGCCTCAGTTTCTATTTATTTTTTGGTTAAAACTTGCACAAACAATGCTAGCATGTTTCCATAAAATTACATACATTCTTATGATAAGGATTATACTTACCTATCATTTTATCCCTTTCATATTGTCACATTTTTTTATGATTTCAAGTAATTCAATTTTTTTCATGTTCATTCCCCTTGATTTCCTTTCCTTTCATTCCACTTTAGATACAACAAGGTCAAATTCAATATAACACTTTGATTTCACATAAATAAGCAATACTTTAAGACACCATGCTCTCCAAGTCCTCTTTTTTAGCTACCACGTATAATGTTTTGAAATGATAGTCATTTTTAGCACACATGTTTGGTTCTCTAAATCCATATGGAGGAAGAATAGAAAAAGGCATCAA
This sequence comes from Torreya grandis, assembly GCA_037957365.1. Taxonomy (NCBI): domain Eukaryota; kingdom Viridiplantae; phylum Streptophyta; class Pinopsida; order Cupressales; family Taxaceae; genus Torreya; species Torreya grandis. The sequence goes on along the minus strand of JARHVA010004412.1, from coordinate 262,970 downwards.
AATTTAAAATACAAATCATTTAAATCAAAAGATAATGATTAAATGGAAAACATGAAATTCAAAAGTTAAAGATGACATCAAAAGACATGATTCTTAGCACATATCCTATTTCCAATCGAATCTCAAACTCCATAGTTAGCCTTATCATCGAATTGAGGTCCATTGGGGTGTAGTAGGCCAATGGATTGGGATAGAAAAATTTAAAATACTTTATAGTGATATCTACTTTCTCACACAAGTACCTAATCTTTCCAATACATCGACAAATCTGTAAAAGGTATTGAGGAATGGGGAACACATTGTGGGAAGGTAGGTCCATTTTAATTAGCATGCATATATCCTTCATGTAATTATGTTCATACTTCATTTGATAACCCAAGATTTCTACAGTTAGAAGAAGTTCTTTAGAGTCCTTAATGTCAAAAGTTCTCTTGTTTTGACAAAATTAATTTTAGAGTCTTGACTTCGATAAAGAGTTTCTCTACCTTGATTTTCCTTTAATCTCCCCCACCACCCATTTCATTCCCTCCTTGATAGGAAATTTTGAATATAAATTTGATTCCCCACTTCTATCTTCCCTCTTCTTCACATCTTAAAACATGTTAACATTACTTTGTTTTGGTTTTATCCATCCTTTGAATAAAATAATATGTTTGACTGACTATGGATTATTTTATTTACACTATTGTTGTACATTTCTATACTTTCCTTGGTTTCATTTGAACTTTTTTTTTATCACTCATTTTTTTAGATAACTGCATTTGTTTCTCTATTTTTTAATTTTTTCCATTATTGAGTGAGTCTGGATTGTTACTACTCACTCACCAAATTTATTTTCCCTTTCATGTAATTTTTCCATTGATGATTGAGTATGGACTATTACTATTCACTCATCAATGTTGTTTTAACATTTATTACCCACATTTATTTAATTAAAGATTGTCACTACTTTCACATTGATGCTATATTTTCATTTTTTCATATATCCTTAGTTTGATTTGGTTTGTTACCTTTCTTACTTAAGGTATACATGTATGAGTTTTTTGATCATTTAGTAGCCTTGGATTTTTGGTTACCTGATTTACTCTAAATTTTGGCTTGGTCATTTTGTCTTAACTTAACATTTATCACCCTAGCTTACCAAATTTATAAGTATGTCATGCCTATACATTATAGTTATCTTGAATTTTATGTGTTTGTTTTTTCTCTTTAAGTTCTATATTCTTAGGGTTTGTCTAAAGTAGACTCTGTGCCCTCTACAATCAAAACTACAAACACAACATAGAACCGTTCAATGATAAAGGTAAGTCAAGGTATGCATATATTACTTATATATTTAAGTTATTTTCTTTCAGTCATTTACTTTATGTTATTTTATGCTTTAAAAAACTATAATTTACTTAGTTCAACATTGTATATTGTGTGTTCTTTTTCAAAAGTACCATCCCATTTTATAATTGCATGACACATTATGAGATTTAAGTGGGGCATATGTATACACATAATATTTTTAAACGTTATTAATTACTAATATTTTCTCTCTTACAAGAATCCATTGAGCCTCAATCTCTCTAAGTGTATGCCTTAAAGTGTACACCAATAAATATGTGGGTAGACAATTGGTTCTTCACAAGATTATTGTCCCCTATAACACCGTTTTAAACCAACACAAACCTCTCCTATACATATCCCTAATATTTGACACCTCCCTTACACAATCCTTAAAGTAATTCACCACATCAAACAACCCCTACGTAAGACAAAAACTCTTTTTGTCATTTACCAAACAAAGTTTCATGGGCCAACCTTATTATTAAAAATGAACACATTATGGGACCAGGTTGGCCCATCTAACTAGTCTAAGACCTAATTTATTTATTTATTTAAGAATTGAGTTGACTAGGATGATTGTGTTGGCTAAAACTTTGGAAGGGTTAGGGTTAGATCAAACCATATGAACACATCCTTTTTACCATTTTCATTAGAGAGAGATAGAGATAATCATTCATTTAAACTTATTTACAATTTGCTCTTCCACCATTCTACTTAAGGAGTCATTTTTTAGGGTTTACACATAGAGAGAAGAATTTTATTTTGTGGAAAAGTGTTGGATGCATAGGAGAATTCATATATCCTAGATTTGGCCTATCTTTGTGATCCTTACAAACCACAACAACCTCTCATAAATCACCATTAGCCAAGGGAGAGACTGAGCCTCGACGGGTTTGTCATCAAGGTAAGTATTTATAATTCTTACTCCTTTATTTTGGTAGATAAAAGTATCATAAGTAATGGATTTTGAATGTATTTATCTCTCCATGCATTGGGATTACCTCTATATTGATTTAATTAGAGTTTTTTTTAATGTTTATTATCTCTATTTGTGTCACATGCTTTGGTGAACACTAGATTAGATTTAATTTACTTTTTCATTTAATTTGATAAGAAAACATAGGACATATATAGTGTTTTTGTGAGTTATTTCTTGAATAGAGGATTTGAAACCCTCTCTATTGATATTATGTGGTCAAAAACCCCTTAGTTAGATATAGAAGATACATATTGGTCATGACCCTGATTATCTAAATATACCAACAAGCAGAAGGGCTAGTTTGATTTATATTATTTGAACTAGGATTGATTTGTAAATCAACTTCGCTTTCCCTTATATACATTAAGTGACACAAAGAAGGATCTCCCAAAAAAAATTTAGGGATGAGGTGGTCATGTACCTACCCCACTCTAGACATTGATGAAATGGATAACTGGACCTTGATTAGATAATTCAAAACATTGCATCACCTTTATTAGATGTAGTAAGCAATGTGCAATTATATCCTCTAAATTTAACTCTAGATTGGGAAATCAAGTGAAAGATTGAGCCACCCACTCAAATTTGAATCCATAATGAGTGAACCCCAAAACACCATTAATATAGGGGGATGAATGTGGATTTACATAAGTATCCCAATGAAAGATCATTAGCCATTATAGCCCTAGACTCTTAGACTCTTTGATTTTTGCTCCAACCTACTACCTTCTACACCTTCTCCTTTGACTGGAGTTCTTTCCTTAGATTCTATATTGCTACAATGGTTGATTCATCTTAAAATTACAAAACCAACCTTGAGTATATGGATACTCTATTCTTCGATGGCTTGACCTAATTCAAGCATTAAAATGAACTATTTAAAGCCATTGACCAAGTGTCCAAGGAGTTGGTTACCAATAATGATGATCAGGCTGAATTTGAAAATGCCCTACGATCATATGAGAAGTGTATCCTACACAAGGCCGTAACCAAGCTTGAAGTTCCCCCCAACACTAAATTATTTATAAATTTGTTCCTCACTACTAGGTAGATAGAAGACAACATCCATGTTCGGTTATATTCAACTAACTCCCAATATCATATTACTAACATAATAGGAACTGCCTATAAAACCTATTATAATCTCCTAGATTTCACCCTTTCATATGACTCAGTGGTTGTATAGATTAGGATGAACACCTTCTAAATATATGACATCTTGAAGGACTAGGCTGAGAACCCAGATGTAAAGTGGGTGAATAAGGATGATGTCAATGCATACATGGTTTTCACCTTGAAGGAGGAGGTCTAGATTTGTATGATTCTACCAAACCAACCTAAATATCTTACATGCCAACATATTCTAGGTTCCCTTGCATCATATTATCTTAGATGGATATCAAGTCCCTGATCTAGGAGGAGTGGTCAATTTCAACATGGTCAAGGCCATAATAGATGCCCATGTAGGTGTGAACTTCTATATGATGAGTTATCACATAGACATAGTCTATGAGACACTCGATTTCAAGCTGTCTAATTTTCTTTCTTAGGTTCTTAGAGGCTCTATGATTCATGTAGTTTTATATGAGATAAATGGTCACTAGTATACAAATATTCTCTAGAATATCTATGAGTTTTTCTACTTAGTGGTATATAATGCAATTAAAAAGGCCCATATACCTCATCTATCAAAGGAAATTAGAGATTCATTGGATCCCATTAGAGAATACTAGTATTGTTAGGAAGATACCATATTTTGAGTAATGGGTATTCTTAGGGAGCCAATTCACTTGTTGTATCACATCCTAGATCACCTTGTTAAGATGAAAATTGCTTACCAAATCATAGAGGGAATTTGAGGGCACTGTATTAGTATCTAACAAAATGCCTACCAACCTTTTCTGATCATCATTATGCACCATGTGTACCATTATTTCTCTCCCCTATAGAAGATAGTGACTGGTCGAGATTATTTAGCCTTGGGTAGAGCTGAGCCATGATACTAGGACCCACATAACATGATCTAAACCCATTTGAATCAGTACTTGGCTTGCCTCAACTTCAATTACGTATACAATCATAAGGATGGTGATGAGCTATATATAAATGTTGAAGATGACTAGGAGGTGCTCATGTGGATTGAGGTTTTCAAGAAGGAAAAGGGTAAGAATATTTAGACCTAATCATCCTTGGTCCCCTCTAGATTTATTCATATTTTAGGTGCTATCACCTTGACTCCCCCATAACTACTAAGAGAATTATATAAGGGATTCCACTACCTTCTCCCTTATGAGTAATAGATCCTCATGTCATGGATTTACGTCCTCCACCTTCAATAACTTAGGTGTCTCAACCCCAGCCAAGTCAAACCCATGTGATTCAGTGACAAGTGGACCAAGCACAAGTGGCTCCCTAATAAGGACCTGAAACCCAAGCCACATAGGCTCTAAGGTTTGCATCAGAAGTAGTTTAGAAATGATCCCAAAGTAAGACCAATAATGGGTACCAGTGCAAGTTTATCCCCTCAATCCTTCCACTTTCCAATTGCCCCTTATAGTACCACTTGATTCCCTATGCCTTTCAAAAACCATTCAGGCAGTGTCACCTCTCTTGCCTATTGCATTCCTTATACTTTTCATCCAATCACCCATGGCCTTTACCATACCTAACATCCTCCATTCTTCTTTTCTATATGCCTTGTCTATTCCCCAACATGGGAATTTCTCAGTTACCCTGATAGCCATTCCTCAAACTCAAGTACCTACAAGTGCCCTATCTTTACTATTTTCCTCATCTATCTGAGGAATGAATGCACATATGTGTACATATCTAATGATTGAGACCATCTTGATATTTCTTCTGATGTTTCAAAAAATCCCACAATTAACCCCTACAATACTTGTTACTTATGTGCCTTCTACAATAAAATTTAGAGCCAAATTATAAAAAATACAAGGAAAAAATGGAAGGTAGTTCATGATCATCCTTCAATATAGGTACCAACCACTCTAATTCCACCTCCTCTACCAATTTCTATAGATCCTATGGTACCAACTCTAATATATCCTCTCATCACTCCCTAAACCCATTTTTCCATGACTTCAAGTGTTTAGGGATTTGACTTTAATCAACTAATCTCTTCCCTTCTATTGAGTACCCATCTCTTGAGAATCATTACGACTCAAATGGGCATGAACTAGAGTTATTGGTATGTGCAAATGTTCCCTTGGACCTCTATATTCCTATTTATGCCTTACACCCCTATGCATCTTCCTCCTTCATTAATTTCAACATTGTCACCCTCTACTTCTTCTATTCCCCTTCCACCTCATCCTCTACCTATCACTACCATCTCTATCACTCACTAACACTTCTTAAAACCCAGGGAATGGTCCCAATATTGTAGGTATTGAATATGATGATGAAAGGTAAATTGAATGTGTAGTGGGATTTTGACCACACCATGGGGGAGTATGTAGAGGGTCCTTACCCCAAAATTATGCAAGAGGGAAACCCTATGGATTGGTAGACCAAATAGGACTTATTATTTCTCACCAAGGTGAGGAATCCAATGGGAGAATAAAATATGGTAGAAGACCCAATCTTAGTTCTATAGGTGACCCATGACATGTTAGAAACTTCTTGAAGACATGGAGAGCTAGGTCTGAACCTTGAGGTGTAGGTAAAGAATTCCTTACTCACTAGGCTAATTGGGTAGGTTAAGGATGCCCTCATACATATTTTATCAACTCAGGGAAAGGTGGTAGGGATAATGTTGAAGACCTAGGTGCTCATTTAATTGACCCATGCTTATCTAAAGAGGATCATTGTAATTGATGGGAAGTGAAGGAAACTAATGATTATGATCAATAAGGGCATGTTCTGAGAGATAAAATTAATGCCTACTTGATACTTGGGATTATATCATACCTATACCAAGAGCATGAAAACTGTTATGGAGGAGTGGTTTATCATAGCCTACACTGTAATAGGACCCATAAAATATGGTAGGAATAAGATATTGGTTTATTTCAAGGATGTAAATATCTCAGTGTTGTTCCACCTAGATAGCACTCTTTAGATAAGGGTGGATTTAGAGTCCACTTGAGTCACCTTGAATAGGTGATGAGGACAAAAGTGGTTAAGACAAACAAGGATGAAGATCAAGAGGTTCTCAAAATTTTAACCCAATCCACAAAAATCATTAGCTAGGTGTATGAAGTTAAGGTGTCTATGGAGGCTCCCCTTTCAGTATATCAAAGATTCATGGCCCATGTAGAGATGATATTCAAAGAGCCTTTGATGAACCTTGCCAAGTTGGTCTGAGATTTTGACCTCATTGTAGTTGCATTGGAAGCTAAGGAGGAAAAGTCAAAGTAGTTGGGAGCTATCTTATTTATTCTGCCTCCATTTATTAGTTAAATGGTCCCCTATAGATATTTTTTGGAAAACAAGGGAGATTTTCTCATTTTTTTAAAATTATGCATTTGTAACTACTAGGAGTGGCCATCATGGCCTTGGATGGGAATCTCATGCTACATGGGGTGAATCCCATCCTTATATATAAAAATATAACTGCATTGTATTTTTAAGGTTGATATATTTTTAGCTCAAAAGTGCTATCAGAATCAATCTAGGATTTAACGTACAGTTTCCTTCACCTTTTTGAAATGTATAAAGTTGTTTATGATCGATACCTTTGTAATATAACTTATTGTTTTGGTGATTACAATTTTCATATTTTGTGTAACACACATTCTATTTATTAAAGTATCCCTCATTTTAGTTTTAAATGAATGTTAGTGCTCATATAATTATTTTAAGACTGTCATTTTATGAATTCAATGATTATGATGTGCTTGTCTATCATAACCTCTTTGTGAACTCATTTCATTTTATTTACAATATTGATAACTTGTGTGTTACCCTATAATTTATCTTGGTAGTTTATTTGTTATTTACTATAGAATTCTAATATTGATATTTAGTGAGGATTCATAAAAATAAGCATTCTTCACTACTTCCCTAGACACTTCCCATTGTGTAGTATCAAAGTTAAAGCCTTTGGTGAGAGTCAACACACATTGGTATAATTGTGACGAAGCATTAATCTCATCTTGATTTGGAAACACTCTTTCCTGCCTTACTCTTCCTTCTTTTTTATGTTTATTTTAGATATTTAACTACCCTCCATTTCATTTAGACAGTGGTAAAGCATAGTGAATGAACACTATAAGAAAACTCAAATAACTCACTCATTTACTCATAACCATCAGAATTTAACCCTCATTGGTATCATTGCATCTCTTAGAGATTATTCCATATAGGCTCCATTGTGAAGCCAAATAGTCATAGCCATGCCCTAGGCTGATTTCACATTAATCTTTAAATGGAAGACAAAAGTCCATCATTGTTACCATTATTATCTTTGAAATTTATCAGTCTCTTGCTTATTTTGGACTAAAATCTTGGACTGAACAAAATTACACTAATGCTAAAGACAATAAACTTCCACATATTTATGGATGTATTCTAGATGTATCTTAAGAGCTGGTAGGTTATTGTTTTTGAATGTGCCTTCTTTAGAGGAAATGTATCAATGTAATACCAAAGTTATCAGTAATGAGTAGAAGAATTATTGTGTGTACCATGAAAATAACAAGTAAATCTAGGAGTAGATTGTGAAGGTCGACTATCGGTGGTAAAAGTAGATCCTAAAGATTTTTTTTACTAATGTGCATGAAAATTCTTGGCTCAATGACCAACAAATCTATGTATCTCAAAATATGGATCATCTACCCATTACAATGATAGAGGGTCAAGCTTATGAACATGTATTATGCCATCACTAATAAGACGGGAAATCATAATATGATTATAACTATCCTATGTTGCATCACAAGATGAGCTCATAACAAGTCAATGTAGTGTAGCCAATATATCTATAGGAAGTAAGTTGAAATGATCATGGTATCTAGAGAACCTATAAGGTCCTTCATAGAATGGTCAAGAAACATACTCTAAGGCTTAATAGTAATTGTATGATAAAATATCTCACCATAGTCAATACTCTCAATCTGAGAGTAATCTTTTACAATAATAAGACTTTGTAATTTTTAATAATTTCATCAAAACCAACATTTTTCTTGAACATCCATCTGTAACCAACATATTTACATCCTTCATGCAATGATACAAGGTCCCATGTATCAATGTTTTTCAAAAATACCATTTCTTTTTCCATGGGTGTTTTATAGGACTCTGCATCATTCATACCCAACCATTATTCTATAGATCTCGATTCATCAATGTTAGTATTCAAAGCAAATATACATATCCAATCATTATGACAATACCCATACATTTTTGGTGGTTTTCCACACCTTGTGGACCTTTGAGTAACTTAAGGTGGAGTTTATTCTTCCTCTACCTCTTCTTTTTTCTATTCTAAATTTTCATAACTTGATGATCTCTCCTCAATTTATCTATTTTAGGGAATTGACTCAACTTTCTCAGGCATAAGAGGAAGTTGAATCACTTCTTTCTTTTCCAGTAATTACGGCAACACTATAATAGGAGAAGGCTTAGTTGATATTAAAATAACACTTCTACTATATAATACCTTTTATTACACATGATCCCAAAGCTTGTAACCTTTCACACCATAGCTATAACTAATGAAGATATATTTAGTAGACTTATTATATAATTTTGTGTACTTTTCCTTTGACACATGTGCATATATGTCAAAACCAAAAAATTTAAGATGTTTAAATGAAGGCTTATGGCCTCACCAAATCTCCATAACCATTTAATCAACAAAATTTGATGTAGGAGACTTATGGCTTAGGGAGCAAGTAGTGGCTCCAACTTTAGCCAAAAACCTTTGTTCCAATCTAGCACCACTAGGCATACTCATAGCCTTCTCTATAAATGTCTTGTTCATTATTTATGTAAATACATTTTGTTGAGGTGAATATAGAGTTTCATTTTTCTCTTTATACTAGAACCTTTAAATAATCTATCAAAATCATTAAAGAAAAATTCACCACCATTTTTAGTCTTCAAACATTTAATTTTATTTCTAGTCTGCAACTCTACCATTGCTTTATACTATTTAAAATGACTCAAAACTTTATATTTACTCAAAATAAACCCATGTCCTTCTATTATTTTCATCTATAATTTAAAAATAATATATAGATTTTTAAATCAAAAGAACATTAATAGGACCAATTACATCAAAATGAATAATATCCAATACACCAAAATATTTATGAGAACTCAAGTAAAAATGAATATGGTTTGTTTTCCATAAATACAATGCTCATAAAAATAAAATTCAAGATTATAATCTATTAAACCTTCAACAACATTTTTATTCTTCAAGGTCTTAAGACCTTTTTCTCCAATGTGTCCAAGTCTCTAGTGCCATAACGTAGTCTCTTATGTAGGGAATTTTAACTCTATATAATAAATAAACTTAGGTACCCAAAAACCATGGCCATTTTTAGAAGTAGTAATTATAGACATCCAATTCCTAACACCATTTGTGTTGAAATTGTCAATCTTACTCGAATTGCACTCAAATGCACATTTTAGGTCAAAATCCATAAAACATGCTAAATGGTTCAAACTTGTCATTTACAAGTGCTAATTTAGGTCAAAATATCCCTAAAAGGGGCAATGCAATTTATGGGCCAGCTAACTTTGATCAATTCATTTCGAGTCAAAATGATGATTTCACCTTTTGTACTCTAAATCACTCTTTTCTCCTAAATTCATTGGTACACACCACGTACCTTTATTATTTTGTATTAGAAACATCCTAAATAGAAATTTATTTTTGATGCATCTAGCGTCACCTTTTAGTTCTTCTTGAGTCAATTTACAACTCAGTAATATGAATTTCTGACCATTTTGATTAATTAAGGGCCAATTTTCAAATAATTACACAAATGTTGATTAACCTTGTTTAAGGCTAATTAATCTAAATCAAGAGCTCAAGTGGATTTTCCATGAGAGTTGTTGAATATTTATTTTTGAAAATTAATTCTTATTATCTGCATCATCAGGTGACATCATTTTTTGGGAAGACATCCCTAGGCCATAAATGCCACAAATATCAAGATTATAGGTCACCCATGCCTAGTTAATGCTCCCATGCCTCTTCAATGCTCCTTCTTCCAATGTCATGATGAAGATAATTATGGATTTAATTCCACATATTAGGATTATCGATTCCCACACATCTCAATTTTGAGATGGATGATCATGGTTGATCCTGACCAATCTCAAAAATCTATAAATAGAGAGGCCATGGACATGAAGAAAGAAGATTGAATATTGCCAAGTTATAATGTTAAATTGTTTTCACAAGGTTTTTCCTTTGATCATAGATTTTTCTTAAAATCTTCATTGATAGGCTAGTTTAGTGATTTGGAATCAAGAGCCTAGGTTTTATGGAGTGTTCTTGAGGCATTGGGGGAGCTTACCACAATTGTTGACAAAGACAAGTATGCTTGATCAAGGGAGAACATGTTTTTGAGCCACATGGGTATGGTGAATCCATTTGGGAAGGTAATATGGTGTTGCTTTCTTTCATTTATTTCTTGTTATCCTTTATAATTCCCATAGAAATAGATATTGTTGGTTAATTATTTCTTTTTGCATGTTTAATTATTTATGGACTAATACTTGACTAACTTGCTTTGTAATCCTCTCTACATCTTGGCAAGCTCGGTGAGAATAGACGCATCTCACACATGAAGAAGATCATTTTGAAACTCTAAAAGATTTATTTGGGCCTTTAAAACTCTGGTAAATTGATTTTCTAACTTTATTTTTCCATTTTTGTTTGCCACAGTTTTACACAGTAACCGACGTCGACAAGTAAGACTGACATTAGTTACATAGCTTAACTAACGTTGATTATCAAAACTGACATCGGTTAGATCTTGGTTAGCCAAAGTAACTGACATTAGTTGTACATAGCCAATGTCAGTCACTGTGTTTTTATTAAAACACAAACCTGAGAGCTATTTTTTTAAAGTTCATTATTCCAAACCAAAAAGAGCTTCAAAGCTAAAGGACATGCTAACATTTTTGCTACATGACCAAGCTTGACGTTTTCTTAAAACATGTTTAGATCACCTTTGAATGCTTAAAAATCAATTAGGAACCTTGATTTTGGTGTTTAAAAAAAGAATTTAGATGCTTAAATGAATGTTTTCAAAGTTCACAATCTTAAGACCAAGGGGTCAAATGAACACCACCAAACCTTTCATTTGGGTCTAAAATTGAATACATTTGTCAATTCTTGTTTAAAATAGTTTATTAGATTAATTTTTGTTTTGCAAAAAGAGGAATGTTACATGTATGCTCTTCCATTTGTCCCCTATAGGGAACCCATGGAATCAAAAGTGCCATTCCTATTACAAATAGTCTAGTTCAAGGCTTAGAAAGAAAGCCATCTAAAGCACTCCCCAAAAACTTGTCAAAGTTTGGGTGACCTTGAAAAATGACCCTAAAGTCTTTATATTTCATGTTTTTTTATTTTTATGCAAACTTGGCTTGTGAGAGGGACTTCATCATCTCCCACAAGTTCTTTAGGGAAGCTTTGACTTGGGCTTTCACCTCCCAGCATTGACTTCATTTGACTCCTTTGGAGTTACACAAGGGACATATCTACATTTGGACATCACAGTACACTAAGTGAACATCAAGATGTAGTGGTTGTAAAAAAAGACTAGACCTTTTTATAACTAGCCAATGCCATGGTCACCCAATTTTTGTGCTTATTTTTTGCATTATTTAATGTGAATGTCATTGTGCAATTGATTCCCCTAGAATGATCAAAACCTTGCTAGTTTAGTAGACCCCACTTTGCCATACCTTGTCAGTTTAGACTTAAGACATTTGTTTTTTGTCATTAGCTAAATTGGTCTTAATTTGTGTCTAAAATTGCTTGTTAACTCAATGAACTTAACCAAAACACATTGTCCTCAATTTTATTGAGCAAGGGAGGTGTTACACTGTCCAAATGAAAAATTCATCTTTTCCTTGTTCAAATTATTATCAAAAGCTTTGTGTCATGTCATCCACTTTGGCACAGTCATGCTGCCCAATTGAGTCTAGATCTTTTATCCAATTTGTTTAAATCTTTCATTTATAATACACATTTAAATCAAACCTTTCTAAGTTCTAAAGGTTGGTGTGTCAAAGTGGGTTTGCCATTTGCACACTAAGCTTGTTTTAAATTGGATTCAATTTTCCATTTAGATTGAAGGTCATTTATTAAGATTTAAAATCACATATCATCTTGGTGGACTCAAGTCATCTTACGTATCACTCATGCTTTGAGTCCTAAAACATATTTTATCCTATTAGAATCATATGATGATGTTGTGCTACCTATTTGGTCCTAAATTTATACTTAGTAATTTATGTATGTTTTTACATATTGAGTTGTTTAGTTCATTTTGTCTTCTTAATAATTTAGAGAGTTTTCCTCTAAAACTTCTAGGGTCAACTTGTCAAAGTTGAAACTAGATTTTACAGTATGGGTGTATCACAAAGATCTAGGCTTTGGTGTACTAGTTTTCACCTTGGGTCTTTGAGTTACCTTACTCTCTTCTGATTTATATGATTTCAACTTTAACAAAGGTTGAGTAAATGTGTGAACTGCATCTTTTAAATTGTGCATGGTTTCAAACCAACCTCCCTTATAGTCTCATTGGTACCTCAGTTATTTTTTTAAAAGAGAGACAAAGCATACTTTTTTTGGTTGCCAAGCATTGGTCTAAAGATAGTCAAACACACTGATTATCTCTTTTAAGACATGACTCAAAGTTTCACTCATAGTGGGACCTCTTATGGCCTTAGTTAGGAAGATGAGAAATTTTATGATGGTCAAGATAACCCTATTGTTTTTTATCATATTCCAACAAAATTAGGATTCAAATATTATTAAAATGAATATTAGCCCCAAGAAGATCAAGATGAAGCCCTTCTTAGATTGATAGAACTAGGTGCTAAACTACCTTCTAACTTTCCTAGAAAATAATTGCATACCTTAGTTAGAGAAGGAGAACAATGACAATAAGAGCAATATTTTGCACAAATGGACATACATTCTTCCTCTAACAAAGGAAATGAAATACAAACATAGTCAAAACCCACAAATCTGGATCTTCTAGCTAATATCAAGATAATAAGTCAACGATATGCAGATCAACTTGTTGTAGACTTAACTAACTCCCTAGTTGACACTTCAATTCGCAATAATGCTTCAAAAGAATAAAGAAATGTGGTCAAAATTACGTAATAAATATTAGATGAGGGAATTACCATAGTGCATCAAATTGATCTAAATGAATAGTTAAAGTCACAAGAGACCTTACAAACTATTCCATTTGATACAAAATATACATTCTTCAATCATCAAGAACCTCTTGTTACTTTACAAACTCAGAAACTCAAACATTCAGTTCAAATTGAGGAAATCCATCAAGACAATTTGGCTAGTTCTTTTCAACCAACCCAAAAATTGGTAAATAAACATAGAAATTTCTAAAATCAACAAAGTGTGAAACAACTAAATTCAGAGAATGTTTTACAATCCAAGAATCAATGGCCTATGCTCTCAACTCAAGGAGCAAATCAAAACCAAGTCATGGATAAAAAGGTACACACTCCCTATAAATCCACACAAAACCAGGGGCACATTTCATCCCAACAATAATAAAACTAGGGGCACATTCCACCCCAATAGCAACAAAACTAGGGCCACATTCCACCCCAACAACAAAAAAACTAGGGGCACATTCCACCCCAACAATATCTTATCCAATCCACAAATGCACCAAACATGAAAGAATGGAATTCTATGAAGGAAATTATTCAAATATTTGAGATGAATAATAGAGTCAAAAAGTACAAATTTGATGAGATATGCCCATATCTATTTGATTTATCTATTCTCCAAAACCCCTTTCCACCTCATTTTGAGCACCCAAATTTGAAAAATATAAAGGAAAAGGAGATCCATGTGAGCACATATAGACATTCTTCATCTTATGTCAAGAGGTTGATTACAGTAGCAAGTACTTATTATGGCTATTTTTGTGAAGTTTAGTGAGACAAGCTCTTGATTGGCTACTTAAACTACCCAAGGGATCAATTGTGGATTGGAATGACTTATCAAAAAAGTTCATTAACCATTTCTCCTATAACATAGAATATGAATTGACCATTGTTGACTTATGCAAAGACAAGTAGTGTGATGGTGAAAGTTTCGTTGCATATCTATAAAGGTGGAGAGCATTAGTAGGCTACTTTCAACACAATTTATTAAAAAAATAGTTGGCTGATATCTTTGCATAGAATTTGCATTTTTAAGTTGTGCATAATCTACGGTTAGCTTGTGCTAACTCATTTGAAGAAATTATTGACAAAAGAGTGCAGATTGAGAAGGCTCTTATTACTAGGGGCCTTGTTAGGATTTTTGTGTAAGGTCAAGCATTTAATCAGACTAAATCACTGGCTCAAGTAGTTATGTAGGATAAGCCTAAGGGCTTTATCAAAAATAAGAACACGGTTGGAAATAGGGTGACAAAAACAAGACATGTATAGATGGTACTAGCTATGCCTCCTTTAAATTTACAATTAACTCCCCCAAATCCACTACCTACTTTGCAGAGAGAACCTCCATGAAGGACATTTCATAACAATTTTAAAGTTCTTAACAAGTTAGGAGAATTTATTGAAATAGTGTTATAAAAGCTCATTATAGCTAATTTAATTATATGGCCAATATCAAGGTCATTTCCTCAAGATATGCCAAAACTAGATTGGTATAAAGAGAATGAATGGTGTCACTTTCATCGTGTTGCTAGTCATGGTGCATATCATTGTATTCAATTATGACATATTATTAAGGAATTTATAGAAAGTGGTGAATTGAAAATTAAGTTGGCCCCTAATCAGGACATAAAATAGGATACGAGAATCTATAAAGACCCCTTTCCTTGACATGATCTACCACCACCAAGAAATAATCAAAATGGTCATAATCAAGGATAGAGGCCAAATCAAAACCAATAAGGTCAGAATCATAATGAGAATAATCAAGATCATAATGCCCACACTAATAATGTGGCTTATAAAAATGTATCTTATGACTATAATAATACTATGGGACTCATTTTTGCAACCCATATTACCACTATTATTGTAAATTTTCATGGCCAATCTCATGTTCTTCATAACATGGGACCCATCATTATAGGGTCAACACTCTCTCCCCCTAGTAATACCATGTCAGGTTTGCATCATTATGTTATTACTCCATTTACACAAGTTACTGATCTTGAACAATAATACCTTTCTTATAAAGGCTCCTCCCTAACCCAAAATTGTCACAATATAGTTAATCACCCATGAGTCACCATCTAAGGCCCTTTACCTCCCTCTTATAATTATAATAACTCTTTGCCACCTCAAGGTTGTGCAGTCACAACTAGACGCCCATGAGTTACCATCTAGAGCCTTTCACCCACTTTTTTCCATAAACCCAATGCGAACATTGTGCTAATGGTTCTAAAGTTGAATACTATACTAACAAAGACTAAACTAGTTCAATCCATAGTTTAAAGGCCTTATAGTCTAATGGATCAATTAGATAGAACCCCTGCACAAATTTACATATTAGAATTCTTGTAGACATCTAATGTCCATTGACCCATCTTCAATAAACTTTTTCAAGAGTCTATTGTTCCTAATGATATAAACCTTGATCATTTCTAGAACTTAGTTGGACATTTGTCTTCATTTCAACAAATCATGTTCGATTAAAAAGACATGTTCACCCTTGGACCAAACCACAATAACCCACTATACATTGAGGTAATTATTGCATATCACAAAATCAAGCGGGGTTTTATGGATAATGGTTCGGGGTTGAACATCATATCTCTTAAATTGGTATGATGATTGGGCTACATGGATAAAGACATTCAACTAGAAACTATTACAATCAAGGCTTACAACAACATCAAGAGGGAGTCATCTGGTACATAGTCATGGTTGGGTCTATTTCTCATCACACATTATTCCATATTATGAATATTGAGCTTTCTTATAACATACTTCTTGGTCATCCTTGGATCCAAGAAGTACAAACAATTCTATCTAATCTTCGCCAATGCCTTAATTTTACTCATGATGGGATTGAGGTTACTATTCCTACTGATCAACAACCACATCAATACTATAAACATCTTGAAGTAGAGTTTCATAATTATAACTATTGCCCAAGTTCTGAATTCATTACAAAGAAGAACAAAGCCATCATTTCTCATCCATCTCCATCTAATTATATAGACCCTAGTGACCTAGCTTCCACTTCAGCTTATCTATTTCCTATAGCTCTAGCCAAGAAGGTTATTATTAAATATGTAGGCATTTGTACATACCATTTGAAGGCATCCTCCATATTTCAAAATTACCAAAATCCCCTAAAACATTTGGTAAGCCTAAAACTTCATAGATGCCTAACATACTTGATCATATTTGGAAACCAAAGAAGAAACAACCAAAACTTCTTGTGGTTTTTGTACCAGCAATTATATCAAAGAAAGATTAAGAGGCTTTTATTGAGGGAGATTGGTTATATTCTGAAGGCCTTATTGATTATTTTACTGATCCAAAGTATCCTATCCCTAAAAAGATTATGGATCATCTTGACTATACAAGGAAAGGCCTTGGCCCATAGGCATACGGAATTTTAGAACCCTTATCAGCTAGGGTTGTCAATTGGAATCATGGTCTTGGATTTAAACCACTAGAGGATGATGTCATGACATTTGATAGTGACTCTTTTGAAGTGACTAGTAATGAGACTCCTAACAGTGACAAAATCCCATTATAGCCTTTTTTTTATGAGCTTGTTGACTCATATTTGTTTGATTCAAATGCCATATTGACCATAACACCTATTGGAGCTTCCTGTCTTGAAGCAAAAATCTGTCCTATTGGTGCTTCCCTTCTTGAAGTAGGACATTATATCTTTACCATTGGTACTTCCCATCCTAAAGCAAACCCTAACTGTAATTTATGCCTTTGCCACCCTGAGCTCATAGATTGGGATCAACAAAATCTGGTCATATACCTTGATGAGTTTCAAAATGAAAAATCAATTGTAGAATACATGAGCCTATGGGATGCATTCCCTATTGGTGATCATAAGCAAGGTGTTGATTTTTCATTGAATTCTTGTGCCTACTTTAGAGAGTAGGCAAATTTTTTTGGTCATAATAAAGAATAAACATTGAGATCTTCAAGTGAAAACCTCTTTGAGACATTGTTGATTAGGAAATAAGTAAAGAAAAAGACAAGCCTTTGAGTGAAAACCTATTTCAAACGCTCCTAGGTGAGAAAATTTGCTCATCCCCTTAGGACATAGAAAGACCATCTAGCCTAAGTTCCATACTAGCACAAGCATCTCTTCATAAAAATATCAAATATTTGAGCATCTTGCTCTTGAGTTTTTAGAGGTTTTTGCTAATTGGCCTTTACCTGAGAAGGTAGATTCTGATTCTTCATATTATCCAAATATTTGGGAGGAATGTCAAGAAGATATAGTTGAAGAAGATGATCATGACCATACATTACATACAATTCTATAAGATGAATTCTTGTTGTTCACCCTAATGCTAAACCAGTCAAGTAAAAATTGAGAAAGATGCATCCATGCATCACCCTTTTGGTTAAGGGCAAGTTGGAAAAGTTGTTAGGAGCCAATTTTATTAGACCATTGGACTACTATGAATAGATTTCTAACATAGTACCAGTAAGTAAAAAGACCCCATGCATACATGTTTGTATTGATTTTTGTGATATCAACAAAGCATGCCCCAAAATGGTTTTTCTCTGCCCAACGTTGACATGATTGTTGACTCAACTTTTGTGTATGAGATGCTATCCTTATGGATTGATTTTTTTATTATAGTTAGATCAAGATATCCCTTAAATATTAGCATAAGACTGCATTCACCACTATGTGGGGAACATTCTGTTACCAAGTCATGCCATTTGGTTTGAAGAACATTAGAGCCACATATCAACATACAATGACTATCATCTTCCATGACATGATGCATGACATTATCGAGGACTATGTTGATGATATATTAACAAAATCAAGAACAAAAGCTAGACACCCTGACATTCTACAAAGAATATTTGAGAGGCTTCATGCATATCAAGTCTACTTAAATCCTAAGAAATGTGTCTTTGGATTCACATCAAGAAAATTGATAGGGTTCATTATATCATAATGAGGGATTAAATTTGAACCTAAAAAGGTCACCACTATTATGGAAATACCTCCACCAAACAATCTTAAATAGTTGTGAGGTCTACAAGGCAAGATCCAATCTATACACAAGTTTATTTCTCAATTGGCAGATAAGTGCCACCCATTTACCCATTTCTTAAAGAAAGGGGTAATATTTCAATGGGATGAAGATTTTCAGATAGCATTTTCAAAGCCTAAAACATACTTGGCCAAACCACCAGTCTTATGAACTCCAACACAAGGAAAGTCACTACTCCTTAATATGATGATCATAATAAGGAACACATGGTTTGTTATTTAAGCTACACATTGGTAGCCTATGAACATAATTATATGCCTATTGAGAAGGCATGTTTAGCTTTGGTGTTCGCCACTCAGAAATTGTGACATTATATGATAAATAACAAAACTGTTGTTATTGCCAAGGTAGATCCTCTCAAGTTCCTCTTATCTAAAGTAAATATTCAAGGATACATGATTAAATAGATTATGATCCTTAGTAAGTTTGATATTGAGTACTAGAATCAAAAGGCAATTAAAGGATAAGTTCTTGCTGACCAACTTATAGAATCTCCTCTTATGGCCACTCAACCTCTCAACTTTGACCTTTTAGATGATTCTATCATGATGATAGAACAAGCATCACAAGAACTTGAATATTGGATTCCATATTTTGATGGATCCTTCATATCATAAAGGTCTAGATTTGGCATATTTTTGATCATGCCATAGGGGGATTTGATCCCCAATGCATTCCATATATAATTTCAATGTATAAACAATATGGTTGAATATGTGGCATTGGTTTTAGGGCTCTATCTTGCCATACAATGGGATATTAAAACATTAAATGTCTTTGTAGATTCATAGATAATCATAATTTAGACAATTGATCAGTATCAAACAAAAGATGATAAGCTTGTTCCTTACAAGCAAATTATTGATAACCTCAAAACACATTTTAAATTACTACAGTTTGAGCAAGTTTTGTGAGTCAACAACAGATCTACCGATGCCATGGAAACAATTAGTTCCATGATTTAAATGCATGACAATGCTAAAGAGTATCAGTTCTTGATTGAAAATCTTCTTCAGATGGCACATATTCTATTAGATTTAGAGAGGATATGTACTATTGCTAATCCTAATCCCTCACCTGAGCTACCATGGTACCAAGATTTTTGTAACTATTTCACTAGTCATGTATTTCCTACCAACCTTTTTAATAATCAACAAAAACTATTCCTTCATTGCTTAATATGTTATATCCTCCTTGGAAACATGCTTTATAAAAAAGGCTATGATGGAATGCTTCTTCATTGTTTATCTTTGAGAGAATCCAAACTAGCACCAAATAAGGTTCATGAAGGAATGTGTGGGGCCCATACCAATGGTGTAGTCCTAACAAAGAAACTCCTCAAAATAAGCTATTATTGGCCCAAAATAGAGATAGGTGCTTATAATTATGTAAAGAAGTGTGTTCCTTGTCAACATCATGGTAACTTGATACATGAACCTTCCTTACCATTGTAGTTGATTATAACACCATGGCCATTCTCAACATGGGGTATCGATCTCATTAGGAAAATTAACCCAACATATTTAGATGGCCATAATCACATTTTGACTTCAACCAAGTACTTTAACAAGTGGATTGAGGCCATTCCTGTCACTTATGTTACTGGGAAACAAATAGCCAAATTCATTCATCACCATATCATATGTTGATATGGCATCTCAACCCATATTATATTCGATAATGGCAGATCCTTTATGAACCAAGATGTGAAATATTTTTGTGAAAAATTTAAGATCAAGCATAAGAAATCTACTTCATATAACCCATAAGGCAATAGATAAGCAGAGGTGTCAAATAAAACCATTTTAGCCATCTTAAAGAAAATTGTCAATGATGCTAGTCCTAATTAGCACTTGCAACTCTTTCTTGCCCTTTAGGCTTATAGAACAAATCATCATACCCCAACTGGAGCTACTTCATACTCCTTTATTTTTGGCACTAAAGCTATCATTTTGGTCGAGATTGAGATCCCATCATTAAGAATATCACTGGAGCACATTGAAGATGATGAAGACTATAGAGCCTCATGACTGCAATAATTAAAACTTCTTGATGGTAAGCATTTGGTTTCCATAGAAAACTTGTAGGCCTATCAAAATAAATTGTGAAGAAGCTACAATAAATGCATTCTCCCTCAAGAGTTTGAGATTGTTGACTTAGTTTTAAAATAGAACTAGAAGAACATGAATGTTGAACCCAAAAAGAAAGGTAAGTTTCAGCCTAATTGGTTAAGACCATTTATTGTCATAGAAAACTATGGATTAAGAGCATATCAACTGGCTAATCTTAATGGTGAATAACTTTTAGAGCCCATGAACATCATACACCTTAAGAGGTTCTATGCATGAACAACTTTAAATCATTGTCTATAAGACCCTTGACTTGGGGGAAACTTGTGTTGTCGTAATTTTATCCCACCCTTTTATCTTACCTTGAACACATCTTATACTACCCTGGTTAACTTTTCATGAATCTCAATGGTCAATAAAGGCTTTAAACCCTTGACACTCTGAACACATTCTTCATCCCATTCTAGATTTCTCTCTTCGAGAAGCATATTATTTATTATGTCTAAGACAAGTTATAATCTTGAAATTTTTTTTGTCCCTTGACCAATTATGACCTCGATTATGTCTCATGAACATTATGAACATCTTTAGTAGCAGTTCTACAAAGTAGTTTAGCCTAGATAGTCTTGTGAAGCTTTAGACAAGTGAATATCCACATCTTCTCAGTTTAAGTATTTGCTACTCTTTCTTATTTTATTCAGAACCTCACTCTCATCAATTTGTGAGCATGGGCCATTGCAGTTGGCTTAGCTATCTTTTAGAACTTCTAATCTTAGGAAGTGCATCTCCTTGACTAGATGGTCCCACCTTGTGCATATTTTATCCCCAAAACACCAAAAACATTAGAAATACTTTGAAAATACTAAAAACATCAGAATATGATCCATAAGAACACACAAACATTGTCTCATGCTTCTATAAATTTTTATATTCCTATTCCACCATGTTATGCTCTTATCATTTTGTAAGCACATAAACACAAGTTCATTTCCTTTTATCCCATGCACTTGCCATTTTAAAAGATCATTCTCTCTCATCTCATCAACTTTTTATTTGCTAGACCATTCTCATTTGTTTATCGTATCTTCTATTTATTCTATAAATCATGCTATTTTGATCATCATTTTTCTTCTATCCCATTTTTTGGGAGAACTATCTTTGGCATAAAGATCATGTTAGAACATGCATTCATAGAACTATGTAGGTAGGGTCCACTTTTCTTATACATCTAGAGTCAGCTCGACCAACCCCTTCCTTTTATTCTCTTCCCCTATTTTTTTTAATTATTCATCTTTAATTAGGGAACAATTGTTGTGTCATTGTTCTTTGTTATAATGTGATGGAAAGTAACACATATACCGCACATGCACGAACATTTATCTTTAAACTGCACTAACTTGGTTTTTGTTTGTGTGTGTTTAGTTGTTTTTTCTTGGTGTTTTGTTGTGATTTTTCACCTCTCCTTTTATTTCTTCTCCTTTTATCCTTTTATTACTTCTTATCTCCATTCTTGGTCTTATCTTTCCTTGATTGTTTTTCTATTTGATTTTGCTTTTTCTCTTTTGTATTTTAGAACATTTTGATGATTTACATGGATCTTGATTATTTATATCTTGATCCTATGTTATTAAATTGTTCTTGGACCATTTTGTTTATTTGATTGTTGTTTTTTGTCTGGTCTTTTTTTTTCTTGTTTGGTCTTACTTATTTGTGTTATTGTCCAAGTACCTATTAATGGTCCATATAGATCTTGATTATTAATAACTTGATCTTATGTTATCAAGTTGTTATTGCCTTGATTTTCTACATTCTTGTCCCTAATTTAAGTCTTGATTGTTCATATCTTGATTTCAAGTTAGGTTCATTTATGTTTATCTTTTTCTTTGTCTTTTACTTTTTTGTTTAAATGTAAATCATTGTAACTCTAGTTTTGGTCATTATTTTACCATTATCCTTTATTATATATATTCACATTTGAACTGGCTTAGTGCAATTGGAATCTTATATCATTCTAAGTTATTCATACTTATAATGCCTAATTTCCTTGCTATATCAATCCCTTTGTGCTCAAGTCTCAAAGTCTTAACATCAACATCAGATCTGATGAATGATTCTCAAGAACACTTTACAAAACCTAGGCTCATGATATGGAATTAGGCTTCTAGATAACATGCATTTTAGGCTTCTTTGTCTATGATTATATGTGTATCTCTTTGCATACATTTTGAATCTAATCAATTCTTGGTCATTTTCCATCATTCCTCATTTCATTCTCTCCCAAACTTGGGTGAACTACATTGGCCTGAAGTTCATGATAAAATATGAGTCCATGGAACTATGTAGGTAACATTAAATTTATATTAAGGTCAGCTTAGCTATCTTCATTCTTCTTTTCATCTCTCTCATCACTTTGTGCATTCTCATATGCTCGGTTTTATATATATTTCTAAGCCATTACACCATCGCATGTATGTTTACATACAATCACTTTAACCTACCTTTTAAGTTATATCCTTGAACTATTTTTGCTTGCCAATTGCCCATGCTGGGGCCCAACATCTAAACCACATCCAAATCAAATCAGCTCTACAAGGGCACAATCATTATTTATTCTTTATAAATGATTAATATTCACTCTACTGGGGTAAAAATGTTTTATCACAATCAAATCTACTCTACTGGAGTACTTCTTATTATATTCTCTTTAGAGACCCCATTCTAGTGATGCTTCCCTTCTTAAAGTAGAACATTATCTATTTTCATTTAATTCTAAGCTCTCCACATTAAATCCCATGATGATAATATTTAGTTTGCATCTTGTCTCAAGATTGATCAATGTCATAAGCGTGTAGCTTATACTTTCAAATTGGGTACATTTATAGTGTGTCCCTTATATTTATGGAGTGTATCTTTTCCATTCCCCCCATCTCTAGGGCCTATTATACTTATAATTATATTTTTATCATTGATGGTAATCACATGTGCAAGCATTAACTTTATTGGATGTGATCTATTCCATGTATTAACCTCTCACTTTCCCTCTCTTTTCAAGAGTTCATCCTTCTCTTTCATCCTAGTATGTCTTCTCAAGGGGGCATCATAGGTCTATTCTAATTTATTCTCAACAACTCTTTGCTTTGAAAAGATGTTGTTTCACCTGAATGTCTCACTATGCCTTCTCAAATAGGGGAAAAATGTAGACATCCAGTTCCTAACACCATTTGTGTTGAAATTGTCAATCTTACTTGATTTGCACTCAAATGTACATTTTAGGTCAAAATCCATAAAACATGCTAAATGGTTTGAACTTGTCATTTACAAGTGCTAATTTAGGTCAAAATATCCCTAAAAGGGGTAATATAATTTATGGGCTAGTTAACTTTGATAAATTCATTTCAAGTCAAAATGACAATTTCACCTTTTGTGCTCTAGATCACTCTTTTCTCCTAAATTCATAAGTACACACCATGTACATTTATTATTTTATGTTGGAAACATCCTAAATGGAAATGCAATTTCGATGCATCTAACATCACCTTCTAATTCTTCTCGAGTCAAATTATAACTTAGTAATATGACTTTCTGACCATTTTGATTAATCGAGGGCCAATTTTCAAATAATTGCACAAATGTTGATTAACCTTATTTAAGGCTAATTAATCCAAATCAAGAGCTTAAGTGGATTTTCCATCAGAGTTGTTGAATATTTATTTTTGAAAATTGATTTCTCTTTTCTACATCATTAGGAGACATCATTTCTTGGGAAGACATCCCTAGGCTATAAATGCCACAAATATTAAGATTATATGTCACCCATGCCTAGTTAATGCCTCCCATGCCTCTTCAATGCCCCTTCTTCCAAGGTCATGATGAAGATAATTATGGATTTAATTCTAAATATTAGGATTATCCATGGCCACACATCTCAATATTGAGATGTACGGTCATGGTTGATCCTGACCAATCTCAAAAATCTATAAATAGTTAGGCCATGGACATGAAGAAAAAAGCTTGAATATTACAAAGTTATAATGTTAAATTGTTTCCACAAGGTTTTGCATTTGATCATAGATTTTGCTTGCAAGATTCATTGATAGGCTAGTTTAGTGATTTGGAATCAAGAGCCTAGGTTTTATGGAGTGTTCTTGAGGCATTGGAGGAGCTTACCACCATTATTGACAAAGACAAGTATGCTTGATAAAGGGACATGTTTTTGAGCCACATGGGTATGGTGAATCCATTTGGGAAGGTAATATGGTGTTGCTTTATTTTATTTATTTCTTGCTATCCTTTGTAATTCCCATAGGAATAGATAGGCTTGGTTAGTTATTTATTTAGTTATATTTCATTATTTATGGACTAATGCTTGACTAACTTACTTTGTAATCCTCTCTATAGTAATTACCTCTTAATGAATTAGTCTCAAATTTAGTCTTCCCAAATGTATGAAAAGTCCCAAATTAGGAATTTTTTTGAATTCTATTTTTTTTTCAAAAACCAAGGTAAAAGTTCAAATATGATTTTTATTTCTAGAAAATATTAGCTTCTAAATACTTTCAAAAATAACAAAAAATTATGCTAAGCCCTAAGAAATAATTGGTTGGTCCAAACAAGTGGTTTATCCCTCCAAAAGTAGGAAATAACTCTCAAACCCTAGATGCCTCCAAGCTAGAATTTTAATAAAAATTTGTAGTTGAATTATTCAAGTGAAACCCTCATAAAATTGCATAAAAAATACTGAATTAATAAGATAAATTTATTATGTTAAATATGAGTGTATTTAGATCCACAAGCTCCTCAAATCAATTCATGAAGCTAGAAAAAATATATAAATTATTTATGGAATATTTTAGGGAAAATATGACCCTCAAAATATGCCAAAAATCCTCACAAGACAAGTCACCACACTATAAAATTATTAGAATAAAATTAGAATGTATTTTGGCTTGAAATAAGCCCTAAAACCCTATAAACCAACTCTCTAACCAACTCACCCTAGCTAGAAATAGTCAATTCCAATAGAAAAATACATGAAACCCTCTAATGAGGGGTCTTCATCCAATCCAATCAGCTTCCAAGGATCCAAACCCTAGTCACTCCAGTATAAATATAATTTTTTTGTCTTTTTTGGATAATATGCATAAGTAAAACCTCAAGATGAAGCTAACCTAGATGATAAATGAGGGTTGGCATCCCCACTCCTTAATTTATTGAAGGTTTTCATATTCAAAGCAATGATTCAAACATATTTATGCTTAATGACCAATATTTTAAATATCAACATAACATGCCTTCAATGAAATCATCCTTTCTTTTTATACCACTTCCCCCAAGGGCATCTCAATTTAGATGAACAAATACAAATTTAAATCATAATTAAGATTAATTTATAAAAATATAATGACCCTTAAATGTCCCTAACTTAAGTGATTCTTAAAACATAAATTAGTCTTTACATATAGAAAATCAAAATCACTTATTTCTCTTTCCCTTCTTACTTATCCCTTAGCCCCTAAGAAATGATTAAGGATAAGGGTATTCAATGATGTACCTAATAAAAGAGGTACATGAAAATAATTCTTACACAAGATTTCTTGTCTTCAAGCAATTGAAACACCCATAAGGCTATTCCCATGATAGATTTCGTGCACAATTTAAACCTTAGTCCATCCCATGAGGAAGAACACTCTTGGTGAAGCCTTCTAATATTCTTCATGAGGATTATTTTTTGTTCATGTAAGATAAATTTACAAGAATAATAGTACCATATCCTATTTCCTCTTGCCATAGAGACCATGTACCTCAAAACTACCAATAAAATGATGAAAGCCATGAAATTTTCAAAATTGGCATTACTAGAGTGGCTAGAAAAATGCATTACAACTATACGATCTTCAAATATTTAGGCCTTGATTGACCTTATATCACCACCTACACAAGAAGAAAACACATTATTCAAAAATAAATTTCTCCATTATGTTTTTTGGTGTCTTCTATGGGATGCAAATCCTCCCCATAAGATGATTCTACAATCCTTGGTCCTCATGCTCCTAGATCCTCCAATTTTAGAATGGTGTGTTTTACAAATAAATTTATGCATGATGATTAAAGGGATGGAATTAAAAATTACATCCTTGAAATTATTCTTGGAAAGCCCCTTTCTCACTTTCCTCTTACCCCTTGGTATGTCAAACATGTATGTAACTCTAAGAGGAACAATATTGGAGCTATGTTTTACCATAGAAGAGCTGAATTTTCCATAGTAAATATGATAAGAAGAGATGTTATAAATTCCTTTCACGTTTGTTTCATCATGAAATACCATACAATAATTATGACCATGCCCACAACTCTCCCAAACATGCCTCGTAAGGGATAGAAGCTCCCAAATTACCACCAAAGTCCAGAGTCACTTCATCAAAGAGATTTCCCCTTTGTAGTCCAAATTAAACTCATTGTTATCCATGAAATTGGAGGATGTCCATAAGAGCACAAACTTCATATAAAAGTAACTTGATCTTCTAAAATAAAAACATTTAGAAAGTGATACCTTGCTGTCCCAAATGGAAAAATCCCTTTGACCTTCACTCTTGGTGTGCATACGAGTGTAGTGACCTCTAAAAAACCCCTTGATTGCTCTTACATGACATGATAGGTTTCTCCTTGTTAGGGGTTGTAGTTTACTCCAAATTTCAATCTTTTACCCTCAAGAGGGTGTTGAACTTGCTTCCTCAACTCAAAAATTTTTGAGTAATAAAATTCAAGCCTTGCACATACCTTTTTTGAATTCATCATAGGATATAACATGCATAAAAATCCAACATTTTTATCCTCATATAGTGGATTTCTTGTTTCAACAACTCATAATTTTATGAGCACAAAATTTCAGACTTTGTAACAACATTTTTAGAATTGGGTAGGGGTTGTAATGTGCTAAAAAATGTGAAAATTTGACCTCAGTAAGTAGATTATTTGGTTCTTCAAACTCCCTATTCTTATAGATCAAAAGTTTCTAAAACTTCACAACCAAACCTGATTTTGGTTCACACTTTTTAAATTGTCCGTTAAAGTAAAATTTGGATCTACCTTCATCCCTTAGAATCAAGCTCATGTATAAATGAATTTGATGAATTTTAACATACCTTTAAGGTTGTCCTATGAATAATTTATTGATTTCTTTGGAAGGGTAACCTTATTCCATCTTTGCTCCACTCAATAAGCTATGTGTGTGACAACTTTTATTCATGAGATTTGGTTGTTCCAACTTAGAAAGAGTAACTTGCCTTACTGCCCATACCAGAATCCCTTCATGAATCATACTTTCCATCCTTTTGGATGTTTCTCCCTTGGGTGACTTATCATGCAAACCATTTGGAATCACTTCTTTTCCATTCACATCAAATATGATCTTCATGGCTTGGTATTTTTATGTGTACTCCCCAAGAGAGTGCAACCATTGTATTTCAAACATTAGGTTGGTATGCCCAAGACCAACCACATAGAAATCATCTTCAATGAGATGTGTTACCATAATGATGCTCAAATTTAGGATTTTAGTCATATAAGGATGGTGAATCCATCCACCATGGTCACCTAAAAACCATTAAACTCAATAGATTGCAATCCACATAAAGTAACCAATTTATTATCAATGAAATTATGAGTAACTCCACTATCATTGAGAATAGTGACATACTTACATTTAAAATTATCCTTCACAAAAAAAGGATAGTATTTAGGAGTCCTTGATAGGGAAGAAAAGGTGCCATCCAAGTCATCTTCTCTAAGGATCTCCAAGTTTTCTTCTTCATAGGTGTTTCCCCTTCCTATTCACCCTCATGTTCTTCATCTAAATACACCTCAGTGTAGTGCACTTGTCCCTTCCCATGACAATGTTGACCTAGTGTCCAAGGGTATTTATCATCAAAATAAAACTTCCTTGCAAATCCTCCCCATAAGATGATTCTACAATCCTTGGTCCTCATGCTCCTAGATCCTCCAATTTTAGAATGGTGTGTTTTACAAATAAATTTATGCATGATGATTAGAGGGATGGAATTAAAAATTACATCCTTGAAATTATTCTTGGAAAGCCCCTTTCTCACTTTCCTCTTACCCCTTGGTATGTCAAACATGTATGTAACTCTAAGAGGAACAATATTGGAGCTATGTTTTACCATAGAAGAGCTGAATTTTCCATAGTAAATATGATAAGAAGAGATGTTATAAATTCCTTTCACGTTTGTTTTATCATGAAATACCATACAATAATTATGACCATGCCCACAACTCTCCCAAACATGCCTCGTAAGGGATAGAAGCTCCCAAATTACCACCAAAGTCCAGAGTCACTTCATCAAAGAGATTTCCCCTTTGTAGTCCAAATTAAACTCATTGTTATCCATGAAATTGGAGGATGTCCATAAGAGCACAAACTTCATATAAAAGTAACTTGATCTTCTAAAATAAAAACATTTAGAAAGTGATACCTTGCTGTCCCAAATGGAAAAATCCCTTTGACCTTCACTCTTGGTGTGCATACTAGTGTAGTCACCTCTAAAAAACCCCTTGATTGCTCTTACATGACATGATAGGTTTCTCCTTGTTAGGGGTTGTATTTTACTCCAAATTTCAATCTTTTACCCTCAAGAGGGTGTTGAACTTGCTTCCTCAACTCAAAATTTTTTGAGTAATAAAATTTAAGCCTTGCACATTCCTTTTTTAAATTCATCATAGGATATAACATGCATAAAAATCCAACATTTTTATCCTCATATAGTGGATTTCTTGTTTCAAAAACTCATAATTTTATGAGCACAAAATTTCAGACTTTGTAAAAACATTTTTAGAATTGGGTAGGGGTTGTAATGTGCTAAAAAATGTGAAAATTTGACCTCAGTAAGTAGATTATTTGGTTCTTCAAACTCCCTATTCTTATAGATCAAAAGTTTCTAAAACTTCACAACCAAACCTGATTTTGGTTCACACTTTTTAAATCGTCCTTTAATGTAAAATTTGGATCTACCTTCATACCTTAGAATCAAGCTCATGTATAAATGAATTTTGTGAATTTTAACATACCTTTAAGGTTGTCCTATGAATAATTTATTGATTTCTTTGGAAGGGTAACCTTTTTCCATCTTTGCTCCACTCAATAAGCTATGTGTGTGACAAATTTTATTCATGAGATTTGGTTGTTCCAACTCAGAAAGAGTAACTTCCCTTACTGCCCATACCAGAATCCCTTCATGAATCATACTTTCCATCCTTTTGGATGTTTCTTCCTTGGGTGCCTTATCATGAAAACCATGTGGAATCACTTCTTTTCCATTCACATCAAATATGATCTTCATGTCTTGGTATTTTTGTGTGTACTCCCCAAGAGAGTGCAACCATTGTATTTCAAACATTAGGTTGGTATGCCCAATACCAACCACATAGAAATCATCTTCAATGAGATGTGTTACCGTAATGATGCTCAAATTTAGGATTTTAGTCATATAAGGATGGTGAATCCATCCACCATGGTCACATAAAAACCATTAAACTCAATAGATTGCAATCCACATAAAGTAACCAATTTCTTATCATTGAAATTATGAGTAACTCCACTATCATTGAGAATAGGGACATACTTACATTTAAAATTATCCTTCACAAAAAAAAGATAGTATTTAGGAGTCCTTGATAGGGAAGAAAAGGTGCCATCCAAGTCATCTTATCTAAGGATCTCCAAGTTTTCTTCTTCATAGGTGTTTCCCCTTCCTATTCACCCTCATGTTCTTCATCTAAATACACCTCAGTGTAGTGCACTTGTCCCTTCCCATGACAATGTTGACCCAGTGTCCAAGGTTCTTTATAATCAAAATAAAACTTCCTTCTTAATTTATTTATTGTCTCATAATTATCTCTTAAAAGCTCTCTTTGCTAGCCTAAACCCTACTAGTTTGGCCTACCAAACTTCCCCACACCATGCTAATTTGGCCTATCAAATTACCCCACTAGAGCTAATCTTGGTGGTCTAAAAGTGTTTCCCCTTGGCTTCCCCCACTTATTGTATTTTGGATATCCAAAAAGTTTGAAAGAGTTAGTTTTTTTTAACTAAATGGCAAAATTTTACCTTGTGGTGCTGAAGATTCAAGATGAAGGGACTTTTGAATGGCTCATTGAAGAGAAGAAGGGTCAAAAGACTTGACCAAAACCCTAATATAATCAAATAATCTTCCATAAAAGTAACCACCAATATTATTTTGGACACATCTATTACCAAGATTAAAAACCTATAAAATCTAGTCACATACTCCTCTACATTATCCTTTTATTTTAATTGTGCTTGCTCTCTACCATCCCTATTGGATGGTTTGTCACCCATAACTTCCTTCATAGTGTAGAAAAATAATGTCATCATAGTAGTCATTTGTTCTTGAGTTTGCGTGTACCTATCAAACCTTTATTTTTATCTAGTTTAAACCTCATATGATCCAAGTGAGACATTGTTTTTTGTTTGTGAATTTTCTTCCACTTTATTTTTACTCCTAAAGTAATACCTTATTCTTTGTCATCCTCTTTCATGTATCACATTAAAAACCCATGGCAAGCCAAGATATGACTTTGATACCACTAAAATGTCCCAAATTAGGGATTTTTTTGAATTTTAATTAATTTTCAAAACCCTAGGTAAAATGTCAAACTGATTTTTATTTATAAAAAACCTTAGCTACCAAATACTTCCAAAATCATCTAAAAATTATGTTAATCTCTAAACAACAATTTATTGGTCAAAACAAAACAATTGATCCCTCCAAAACCCTAAAATAACTCTCAAACCCTAGATATCTCCAAGATAGAATTTTAATAGAAATTTATAGTTGATCTACTCAAGTGAAACCCTCATGAAATTGAATAAAAAATACTAAATTGTTAAGCAAAATTTATTATGGAAAATTTGAGTGTATTTAGAGCCAAAAGCTGCTCAAATCACTTTACCAAGATGGAAAAATATATAAAATATTTATGGAATATTTTAGGGCAAAGATGACCTCAAAATATGCCAAAAGTACTCACAAGAGAAGTCACCACCTTGAAAAATATTAGGATAAAATCAAAATGTGTTTTGTCTTGAAATAAGCCTTAAAACCCTACAAACTAGCTCTCCAACCAACTCACCCTAGATGGAAATAGTCAATTTCAACAATAAAATATATGCAACCCTCTAATGAGGGGTCTTCATCCTATCCAATTAGCTCCCAAGGCTCTAAACCCTAGTCGCCCCACTCCAAATACAATATTTTTATCTTTCTAAATAATATACACAAGTAAAACCTCAAGATGAAGCTAACATAGATAATAAATGAGGGTTGGTATCCCCACTCCTTCCTTTCATGAAGTTTTTCATCTTCAAAGTAATGGCTCAAGTATTTTCATGATTAATGACCAATATTTTGAATATCAACATAACATACTTTCAAATAAAATCCTCTTTTTTTTTTATACCACTTCCCCCAAGGGGTACGCCCAATTTGGAAGGAAATAAAAATTCAAAGCATATGGAATATTAATTTTAAAAATTCTCATGACCCTTAAAAGGCCCCAACTTAAGTGATTATTAAAACATAAAGTACCTTTTACATATATTCAATCAAAATCACTTATTTCTCTTTCCATTCTTACTTATCCCTTAGCCCTTGGGAAATTATTAAGGCTAAGGGTCTTCAACGATGTCCCTAATAAAAGAGGGACATGAAAAAGTACTATTTCACTCAACTATACATGCATTGATTTTATACAAAATGCCAATCCTGACACTTTTAGTTACCACCTAGCACCTGGGTATGTGCATAGAGTTGAGGGACAATTCCATGGACATTTAACATAACATTATCTCATTATTAAATAATGTAATCATATTATTGACATAACATGATCACATTATTTAAATTATGGCTCAATAATTATTGAGTTATAACATGATCATGTTAGTAGATAACATGATTGTGTTATTGTAAAAATAATAATGCGTTCACATTCCTATTATTTTGCACATAAAATCATGTGAACATGTACATGAATCCAATGTTGATTTGAAGCTTATATTTAGTACTATAAATTTTAAGTATAAGGAAATAATGTAATTAAATTTATTTTAGTAAATATAAGAAAATTGGGTCACTCTTCATCTGATAGAGTTGGTCTCAAAACTTCACATCTTATGATGTGGAAAATAATTTTTAAAAATCTAATTTGGTTAGTACTTAAGCATTTTTAGGGTCTAAGTATTGAAATTATGGATTTTAGGATAAATTTTACAATTGATGTACATTTTTGGTAAACATATAGTCATTTTAAAGGTTTTTGTGTCTTCTGGATTGATTCCTAGCATTTTTAAGAGTCTTTAATTTGTCAAAAATTAAGTTTAAAAAACCACTTACTTTGAAATTGATCCAATGTGTGACTTGGGTAGAATAGGTCACATTTATGACCTACACACATCAAATGACTACTTTGTGTTAATTTTACATGTCAATCATCCCTCCCTCATCCTTGGTCATTTCCTACTCATCCCTCATCACCCCTAATCATTCTTTCCTCATTCCTCATTATCCCTAATTAACCCTCAATATCCTTCATCATCTCTAATCACTCCCTCATCATTATTTATTATTTCCTCATTAACCCTCACTATCCATCATCATCCCTAATCACTCCCTCATTATATTTCACCATCCATCATCATCCTTAATCACTCCCTTATCATCCTTAATCACCACTTCATCATCCCTAATCACTCCCTCTTGATCCCTCATCATCCATAATCACTCCCTTATCTTCCCTAATGATTCCCTCATTAACCCTTGTCATCCCTCATCATCCCTAATGACTTCCTCATCATATCTCCTCAATTCCTCCTCATTCCTCCTAATCCTTAATCACTCCATATAATACCTTGATGGTGGTATTTTGTTGGGGTTTAATAATGATAGGAGCTACAAGTGGAGAGTTGAGTGCTAGCATACAATATAAGACATAGTGATCAAAATGATGGGGATGTAAATTTGAAACATAAATATTTAGCACCTATAAAAAAATATGGGCCTATTAATTCAAAATTGAAGATCCAATAGAAAAAGAGAAGCAAGTAGAACCACCATAGAACTAAAAATGGGTAGTAAATATGAGGATCACCAAGCTATGTGATTTCCTGAAAATAATAAATTACTTTCCATATAAGGATATTTTATGATCTAAATAATTACATTAAAGGCCTTCTATTTATATGTTTATTGATTGAGTCATCATACAAGAGAGTGGAAAACAATTTTTAAATGATTAGAATAAGTATTCTAAAATTGGAAAGTGGTGATTAGTTCATAACTTCAATATTCAATCCATTGAAGAGTGTCACACTAAGATCTCTCTGCTTGCACAACTTAAAAATTGGGTAAAAGTTCTATAACACTATAAAAAGGTAAGTAGATAATAGATTATGAACCCAATGATATAGTTGGTACTAAAAATATCTCTACTTAGCCCAACAAAAAATTATATGAATTAAAAATATTTTTTTCATTAATAAATGTAAATAAATGGTGAACCAATACACTTTATCATTTATAATAGAATTTAGAAGAATTTAATTTATCCTAAAGCATATTTTCAAACATTTAACTTGAAATTGATGCATCATCCATAACCATATGCTATTGTATGTTCTAGTGTAGGCCTTGAGAAATGGATCACCTAGTAGTGTGACTTAGTGTATAAAATCAATATTTTTAAAGATGCAATCCCTTGTGACATCTCACCATTAGAGGTATGTGATTTTTTACATGTGGTCAACCATATATTTACCATTGACATGTAGTCTATGAAGTAAATCCTTGAAATGTTGTGATATATTGTCATGATCTGAAATACCATATATCATAGTTAGTTCATAAAATTTTAGTCATTAGTGTCAAGAAGTGAAAGAATATTGTTAGTTATAGTATGAATTAAATTTAATAACATCCTTATGGAACCATATCATAGTGTGTTTTGTCCAATAATAACAAATATAAAATAATTAAACCATAAACTATATGAATACAAGGATATCTTTCAGTCACCTAAAAAGTTCCTACATATTATACACTAAACAATAGTTTGATCCCTTAACTACCTCTTCCTCAAACCTCAATATACAACATATCCTATCTATAGAATGAATAGATCAAGTGGTAGATCCATAAAATCATGTATAATGGAAACATCATGCCTAAATCATTGTCTTTAAGAATCTTAGTTGTTCTCACTCCAAAGAAAGATGGGACATGATGTTGTGAATCAATTAAAAAATTATTAGAAAGATTAAAGTGAAGAAATATTATCCTCTAAAGAAATATTATCCTCATCTAAATAATAAGGCATTTTTATCCATATACATGGTGTATAAGTCTTTTAAAAAATTGATATTATTTTTGTGTACATCATATCCATGTTGAACCTCTAGACATTTGGAATATAGTCTTAAAAATAAAGGAAGGATTAATTTACTTGTTGGTTATGCCTTTTAAGTTAACTCATGTAGCGAATTCATTCATTGATATGTTGAACATCCTCCTCAGACCTTTTAACTAAGTTAATTTTTTAATCTACCTTGATGACATCTTAATATTTAAAAAACATGGGATGAACATCTACACCATGTTGAACTAGTGTTTTACATTTTAAAAAAATGCATTTTTATGATAACATGATTAAATATTCATTTTTCATGCAAGAGATAAAATATTTGGGATACATTACACACACAAGGATTGCATGTGTGAACCTAACCAAGATTCAAGTCATACAAGATGGGAAACACAAAATAACTTTGCATAGATTTAAATATTATCATAATTAAATAATTATACAAGAGATTTGTGTTTAATTTTTATCTTTTGAATCAAGCTACCAAAGGTGAAACAAAATAAAGTTTCATCTAGTTAGCTACACAACAAAGATAATTCGATAAACTAAAATTTAAAGTCTATTTTGTGCTAGTATTTATATTACTTGACTATAAATTTGGAATATCAACCAATTCATTTAGTAATAAAATTGACTATAACAAATGGGTATTGACAACACAAGTCCTAGAAAAGAGTTAGTTTCTATTATAATGTATTAAACAACATATGATTGGAATCAAATATACATTTAGAGTATATACATAAATTATATAATGAGAGAGTGATTAAGGATTATGAGGGATGGTGAGGGTTTGTTACACCCTTAACCATTGGTGTGTCTAAAGATATGTGTGACCAACTTTTGGCTTACATACCTCTTTTATTTACTTGTTACATTTCTCTATGTTCTTAGATAGGTCAGCATATGGAATAACCTTGGCTAAGTAGACTATATATAGGAGGTATTGGTTAGTATTTAATCATCATGTTAAGTATTCTACTATTAGTGTATTGTTGTGGAGGTTTCCCCCTAAAAATGGCTTTGATATATTATCCAATATTATATTCTACTATCAATTATCGCTATGTAATCTCTCATATTTTCATATTCTATGCAATATAAAATCATTCTGTGTGAATATCTAAGTAATTTCATTAGAAGTGGTATTAGAGATTCGATTTGGGAAAGTTTCCTATAGTGTTTTTTTGGATATGGTGAGGTATGGATTCTAGGAGTAATGAAAGTGAAAAAACATAACTTGCAATCCAAGAAGAATTAATTTTTTTCATTAGCATAGTATTGCTTGAAACATTTTTAAAAAAAATATTTAAAAAACAAAAAAGGTCTAGAATTTTTTTCCCTTGCACACTTACAGTCATTGGATTCATCTCATTGAGATGATCACAATGGTATATTCTATTGGTACACTTTTTTGGTACCAAAAATTTCTCTAGTGCGTAAAGGTAATCATTGGATTCATCTTGACAAGGTGATTGTAATGGTACCATTTCTTGGTACACTTTTTTTTGGGATCAAAACCATCCTAGGGTTTATTTATGGTAGGTCCTTTAACTCAGGGAAGAAAAGGGGCACCAAAAACTCTTAAGACTCCTACCGATGACATGGAATCTAGAACTTTAGATCCAGTGATTTTTTCAGCTTCAAGAAGACATAAAAAATGGTGGGGGCATGATGACTTTGTTGCAGTCTAAGATAATGTCTTAAGGATGCTTAGAGAGATTAATATCATAGTGAATTATATCATATCAATATGCAATTTTCTACCCTCACATCTCAATTTTAGCCTACCAACCCTCCACTTCAGCATTTAAATCCTCCTCTCAACAACTCCCATGCTGGTATGAAATCGATGTTGCCAAAAGTGGACATGCATAAGTTTAATGGTAAGTATGCTCTCACTTGGATTAACCAAATTGAGAATTTATTTGAGTTTCATCAAACCCCTAGTTCTCAAAGGGTGATGGTGGCATCCCTGTATATGGAACAATATCAATTCATTTGGTATCATTGGTTATGTGCTCAAAATAAAAAGAATGGTGATCATATTACATGGACTATTTTTACTAAAGAGTTGAAATCTCATTATCAAAATAATGTCTCTGAGAATTATTTTATCCAATTATCCAAGCTGTGTAAAATAGGACCTATGAAGGATTATATTCATCAATTTAAGAATCTCTCTTTACGAGTGGAAAATATCACTGAGATACATTTGATGAATCTATTTTTGGGTGGCCTCAAAGATAGAAAAAAATATGAAGTTTGAATGTTTAACCCAACATCTGTATCATAATCTATCCCTAAGGCATGCATGATATAAGAAAAAGAGATGGTCAAAAGGAAAACTTTAATTATTGGTCGTGATCATAACTTTCTATCACCATCATTTCCAAAGCCCACCAGATTAACACAATGACAAATTAAGGAGAAGCAAGCCAAAGGGTTGTGTTATGGTTGTGACAACAAATGGAGT
Organism: Torreya grandis; assembly: GCA_037957365.1. Lineage (NCBI taxonomy): Eukaryota > Viridiplantae > Streptophyta > Pinopsida > Cupressales > Taxaceae > Torreya > Torreya grandis. The sequence goes on along the minus strand of JARHVA010004412.1, from coordinate 225,227 downwards.
AAAGACCATCATTGTTCTAAAAATAAGTTGTTTTACATTAAAGGTACCAACGATGATGAAGATGATGTAGAAGTACATGATGTGGATGCAAAAGTTCCTAAAGAGGAATTTGAAGACTCTCAACCTACTATTTCATGTCATGCCCTATTAGGTATTAGTAATCCCCAAACTCTTAAGGTGATGGGTTTACTTAAGAAATAGAAGGTAACTATCTTGATTGATTTTGAGAGCACAGACAACTTCATCCATAGTAAGTTGGCTTCTCATTTGAATTGTTTCATTTATCCAGCTCCAAAATTTTAGGTTATGATTGCAAATGGTGGTACTATTAGCTATTTAGGAAAATGTCATAGCATTAAGTTGGCCATGGGAGACTACTTATTGGATTCTCCTATGTTTGCTATTCTGATGGGTGGAGATGATATTGTTCTAGGATTTCAATGGCTCACCACTTTTGGCACTATTGAGATAAATTTTCAAGAATTATTCATGCATTTTTATTCTAAAAAAATGACATTTGAGCTAAGAGGATTAAAGGCTAAATCTCTCCAACTTGTCATCTCCCATCAAATGAAAAAGATTCTTCGTAAGGGTGCTGAGGGATTCGTAACTTAATTGTTTTCTATGGAAGTATAACCAACTCAACCATCTCCACTTTTTGATCTGTAAAAAATAATTGATACTCATTCAATTGTTTTTGGAAACATGCCAAAAGGACTTCCACCTAGCCGCACATATGATCATGCTATCACGCTTATTCCTAGTAGTACACCACCCAACATTAGGCCATATAGGTATCCCTATGCACAAAAAAGTAAAATTTAAAAGATGGTATAAGAGATGTTGGATGCAAGAATCATTCACCATAGCCAAAGTGAATAATCTTCACCAATTTTCATGGTGAGAAATAAAGATGACACTTGGAAGATGTGCCTTGACTACAAAGAACTCAACAAGTACACTATCAAATATAAGTTTCCAATTCCTATCATTGATGATTTGTTAGATGAGTTGAATGGTTATCTTTATTTTACCAAGTTATATCTACGTTCTCGATATCATCAAATCAAGATCTATGATGAAGACATACCCAAAACCGCTTTTAGGACTCATGAGGGCCATTATGAGTTTTTGGTTATGTGTTTTGGCCTAACAAATGCACCATCTAATTTTCAAAGTTTAAAGAATACTATTTTTAAGCCATTTTTGAGGAAATTTATTTTAGTATTCTTTGATGATATCCTTATTTATAGTAAAAACTGGGTAGACCATTTACAACATGTGAAACAGGTACTGTCCATTTTGGAGCAAAATCAATTATATGCCAAACCTTTCAAATGTACTTTTGGGGCTGGTGAGGTTGAATATATGGGTCATTTGGTGTCTTATGGTGTGAAAGTAGATCCCAAAAAAATCTAAGCAATGGTAGACTAGCCAATTCCTAAGACACTCAAGTAACTTCAGGGATTATTAGGGCTTACTGGTTAATATCATAGATTTGTCAAAAATTATGGTAGTATTTCAGCACCACTTACCTCTTTGTTAAATAAATACTTCTTTCAGTGGACTGATGTAGCTACCTAGGCATTTGAATAATTGAAATTGGCTGTGCGCAATACTCTAGTATTGGTCACTCCTAATTTTTCTAAGACTTTTGTGGTTGAATGTGATACATCTGAGTATGGTATGGGTGTTGTACTCATGTAAGAAGGTAGCCACTAACATTTTAAATTCATCAACTCAAGGGTAAAAATCAGCACAAGCCCATCTATGTGAAGGAAATGATGGCCATTTTATATGCAGTCAAACAATGGAGATCTTATTTGATGGGCAATCACTTTCAGGTAAAGACTACTTGTGATAGTCTTAAATATTTTTTAGAACAAGGTTTTCATGTGAAGAACAACAAAAATAGGTAACTAAGATTTTAGGCTATGATTTTGAAATAGTCTACAAAAAAGGCAAGGACAATGTGGTGGCAGATGCACTATCTAGAAAAGATGAATCAATTGAGGCATTGTTATGTGCCATAACTATTTTAAAGGTATATCAGCTAGAGGAAGCACGATTATAATAGGAACATGATAGTACTACTCATGATTTGATTCAAAATATTTAGCAAGGTTTAGGTGGATTTAAAAAATTCACATGGAAAGGTAATACATTATGGTATAAAGATAGATTGTACCTATGTAAGAATTTTATTCTTAAGCAAAAAATCCTTTAAGAACTTCATGCAAATCCAATTGAGGGTCATTTAGGATTTTTAAAAACCTATCACATGATCAAGTAGGTTTTTTTTTGAGAATGTCTCAAGGGGGATGTCCATAAATACATGACTAAATGTATGATCTATCAACAAAACAAAGGCAAACCATCAAAACTCTAAGTCTTTTACAGCCTTTATCTATCCCTAGCCAACATTGGGAAGAGGCATTTATGGATTTAATTATAGGGTTACCAAGATCTGATAGTCAAAATGTTATCATGGTTGTTATAGATCATCTCAGTAAGTATGCTCATTTTTGTTCATTATCCCAACCATTTTTTACTAGTACAATAGCTTCTACTTTTCTCAATATAGTTTAAAAATTTCATGGGATAGCTAAGATCATTATCAATGATAAAGATCCCATTTTTACTAGTAATTTTTGGACTGAGTTATTTGTATGTTTAGGCACCTAATTGGCTCATAGTTCATCCTATCATCCTCAATCTAATGGAAAAAATAAGGTAGTCAACAAATGTCTAGAAGGATATCTCCATTATTTTGTTTCTAATAAATAGGATAAATGGGTTTATTAGCTACCACTTGCTGAATGGTGGTATAATACTTTTATTCATAGTTCTTCCAAAATGTCTCCTTTTGTGGCACTACATGGATACCACCCTCCATCCATCACTTCAACCTTGAAGATCCATCCTAAGGTTCATGTAGTTGAAGAACATATTCACCATCAATAGGATGTCCTTGCAAGTTTGCATGAAAATTTAGCTATGGCCCAGAATCACATGAAGCAACAAGCAGATCAACACAGAAGTGAGAGGCATTTTGACATTAGTGATTGGGTCTTTGTTTGCTTACATCCATATAAATAGATGCCATTAAAGCAATAAGAAAAGGATAAAAAGTTGTCCCCTAAGTATTATGGGCCTTATCAGATCTTGTAAAAAATTGGTAGTGTGGCCTACCAGTTAGATTTTCCTTCATCCACTCACATACATCCATTATTTCATATATCATGCCTAAAGAAAGTCATTGGACATAGAGTTACCATTCAAATATAATTACCATAATTGGATGAGGAAGGTAGAGTTGTTCTTGATCTTGAGGTGATCCTTCAAAGGCACACCAAGTAACTACATTTTAGAGCAATTACAGAATACTTAATCAAATAGAAGAATCTACCATGTGAAGATACCACTTGGGAGGATGAATAATTTGTGTAGTAGCATATAGAGTTGAAAAAACATTGAAGACAACATTATTTTGAAGGGGAAGGGCTTGTTATGCCCTTAACCATTGGTGTGTCTAGAGATATGTGTGGCTGACTTGTGGCTTACATACTTCTTTTATTTACTTATTACATTTCTCTATGTTCTTAGATAGGTCAGCCTATGGAATAACCTTGGCTAAGTAGACTATATATAGGAGGTAGTGGTTATTCTTTAATCATCATGTTAAGTATTCTTCTATTAGTACATTGTTATGGAGGTTTCTCCCTTAAAGTGGCTTTGCTATATTATCCAATTTATTCTGTTGTCAATTATCACTTGTAATCTCTCATATTTTCTTATTCTATGTAATATAAAATCATTCTATGTGAATATCTAAGTAATTTCATTATAATGTCAATGATGGAGTGATGAAAGATGGTAAGGGTCAATGAGGGAGTGATTAATGATGATTAGTGATGAGAAATTACTGATTAGAGATTATGAGGGATGAGGAGGGAGTGATTAGGGATGATAAGGGATGGTGATAGCCAATGAAGGAATGATTAGGGATGATAAGCTTGAGTGATTAAAGATGATGAGAGATAATTAAGGTTAATGAGGGAGTGATTAGGGACAAGGAGGGATGACTAGGGAGTGATTAGGGATGATGATAGATAACTAAGAAGTGATTAGGGATGATGAGGGATAGTGAGGGTCAATGGATGAGTGATTATGGATGATAAGGGAGTGATTAGAGATGATTAGGGACAATGAGGGTCAATGAGGGAGTGATTAGGGAAAGTGAAGAATGATGAGAAAGTGATTAGAGGTGATGAGGGATGAGTATGAAGTGATCAAGGATGATGAACAAGTGAAATTAATACAAAGTGGTCATTTGATGTGTATAGGTCATCAATGTGATTTACACTACCCTAATCACACTATTTTGGATCAAGTTAAAAGTGATTTATTTTCAAAATTCAAAATTTGACAAACTTAGGACTCTTATAAATGCCAAGAATCAATTTGGAAGGCATAAAAACCTAAAAATGACTCTATGTTTAAAAAAATTGGACATCAATTGCAAAAGTTATGTCTTGAAATCCATAGGTTCAATATTTAGATCTTAAAAATGCCTAAGTACTAACCACATTAGATTTTGAAAAACTATTTTCCATATCGTAAGGTGTGTAGCTATGAGATAAACTCTATTAGATGTAGAGTGACCCTAATTTAGTATATTTAAAGTAAAGGAAATAAATGTAACAATATAAATGTAAACTTATACTTTACATTTATAATAGTAAATATAAGCTTCAAGTCAATATTGGCTTCATGTGCATGTTGAAATGATTTTATGTGTAAAACAAAAGTAAAATAATCAGATTATTGATTTTATAATAATGTGATAATTCTATTTTAATTTGAATTCAAACACAAAGCCTTTTAGATCAAGAATGGCTTGGATTCTTGAGCCAAAGGCTTGGTCAATCTATAGTCAAGTCTAAGAGTTTTGATAAAAAATTCATATTTTGATTCCTAAATACACTACAAATTTCAACAATAAAATTCAAAAACTTAATACCATCATGATGAACATGCTCTCTTCTTTCCAAAAATATGATTTTTATAATTTTTGGACTAATTTAATGTTTTAAACTACATTGATTTATACCTATACCTTTTTTAGGCCACTAAATGCCATAAATATACATGCCTATACATGTTCATGTAATATTTATTTTGTTGATCCAAGTGTAAAAAAATTATATGGTCACAAAGTAGGTCTAATTCTACATACATTCAAAAAGTAAATTGATTTTCAATTTTTTAGGTAGTTAGGCTCGTTGTACTACCAACTATCCATTTTTTAATGAGTTTTCAAGATCTATTTACTTACACAATTCATAACAAAATATATTTGTTAAAAAAATATAAAAAAACATAGGTCAAAAACTATAAGATTTTATCTAAATGTTCACCAAAGGGTTTCAAACAATATTAAATGCTGCTAAAAAATGGTGTGTCACAAAGCCATCTATCTACTTTATTTTCTTAAAAATACAAGAATTCCTCTTCAAATTTTAGATATTTGACTTAGTTATACTTAATCATTTAAAAAAATACTATTTTCAAAACTATACTCAAAATTCTATTTTATGTTCTTACACCATCTTCAAATTTGGAGTGTAGATATCTCAAATTATCTATAGAAGTTAAGATTTCTAAAATTTAAAGAAAATCATGTCTATGGATAGGCCCCTTTTTGTCCCCCAATCTCTATGCACTTACCCACCTCTTAGCATATTACAACTTTATTTAAAAAATATAACCTACATACCTTTATCTATTAGTATACTCATATATAATAAGTTACGAGCTAGCCTAGGGATATGAAACACACCATCAAGCCATTTAATCCTTCCATCTAGAAATTTATTTTTTACTCTACCACGACCAACAATGGTTAGATAAGAATCATCACCCAAGTATACATTGCCTCCATAAAATAATTCATAATTAAAAAATCAATTTGTGTTATAGATCTTATGAAAATATGCACTTGAATATCTTCAATAAAAAAATATGCGCTTAAATCAATAAACCATACATTATCACCTACATGGATTGTCAATGATGTAATGAATGAATCACCATCTTACTAATTAGATTTAGAATCATAATCATGTTTTTTTCTTCATTTCTTATTTACAATCCTTTCATAAGTGATTAGGTTTTCTACATTTCCAACATCGCACCTTGGAATTTCCAAGAGATTTGGATATCCCATTAGACTTGAATCTAGACTTCTCATACTTTTCATTCTTCTTGTATTTTTATTTAGATACTCCTCAAACATTCAGGACATCTTTGGCACTGATGGAAACTTTCTTTCTCATTTATTTAGAAGGAAACTAATATACACCATCCTCAACTTTCAATGTTTTATAAGTACTTCATATATCTATAACAAGAGAATCCCATGAGTCATGGAAAAAACAAGTCAAAATTTGACATCTCTCTTCCTTATCTATTTTCACACCAACTAATATTAGTTGAGATACCAACATATTAAAATATTTTAGGTGATCTACAATTTATCCACCTTTTTCCATTCTCAAATAATATAGATTCTTTCTCAATAAAATTTTATTGGCTAAAGATTTAGCTTAGTAGATCTCACCTAGTTTATTCCATAATTTATTCATTGTGGACTCTTCATGGACATTAATCAAAACAAATTTAGTCAGGCATAATCTAATAGGACCTTTAGATTTATGGTCCATCAAATCATACTTGGATTCTTTAATTAGATCTATAGGTTTATGAGAATTTTCATCAATGACATCCCACAAATCTTGATCAATCAATAGATCTTCCATATTCACCTTCCAAATCTCAAAATTACTGTCATAAAAAATTTCAACCTCTATTCTCTCAAATGTGCTTTCCATCTACAAAATTTATACAACCAAAAACTCCAAATATCTTCTACACAAGCTCCCACTCTAAACTAGATTAGCTCAAAAAAGAAGACAACCCATAACTAGAACCAAAACCTGCTAGGCTATAATACCAAAAAGCTATGGTTACCGAAACAAGTTTCTACACTAAACCTTGTGAGGAGAATATGAAAAACTAATTCAACTTACTACATAAATAATATAGAAACACAATAAAACTAGCATAGACAGTATACAATAACATAATGATTACGTAAAAAAAAACCCTTTTAAGAGAAAAACCCCACACTCTAAAGAAACTCAATATATTACTAAAAATAAACAATGAATACAATATACTTGTCTATCAAGCTTTCATAAGAAATTTACCAATATATAATTAAGATTAATCTAGTTACATTCCAGCTGAGCTTTGATTCTGGAAAAAATCATTACAAACTTCTCTTCAAGCCTTCAATTTATAGACTTCTTACAACCTAGAAACCATTTGTGGTTTACAAAACCATGTGCTTATAGAACCATATGCTAAACCTCTCATGAAGTGTGGTTCCCAAGATAAGAAAGATTATAGTTTAAAATTAGGTTTTCATGTCAAAATTTTCTCTATTTTTGACCCTTATAGTTGTCATAAAATCTACCATAACATACTTTAAAATATAGTTTTCATAATATACCATTAAGTAGGCCTCTTTTGACAACCAATAAATTAATTTTCAAGGCACTGACATGTGGCATAAATGCCAACTAAAAAACCCAAGCCCTATTTTGATAGAACACATATATTTAATAATATAAATACTAAATCATTATGGGGGAATATTATATAATAAATACATAAACATAAAAATTGTTAAGGTTAAGACACATTAATTCCTAACCCTTCTCTTTAAACATTAATAATAATAATAATAATAATAATAATAATAATAATAATAATAATAATAATAATAATAATAATAATAATAATGTTAAAAAAACTACATTAAATCTTAAATCAAAACTATCAAATAGAGTTTTGGGGATTTATTAAAAACTTAACACAAAAAATAAAAATCTAAAATTATTTTCAAAGGGTTTTATAGAACATTTTGGCCTAAAGGATGTGAAAAATCATCTTTAGAATTATTTTATAATCTTATCTCTGGAAAAGTTTGAATAGATATTATAGTACCTTCATTTATTCCCATTGTTGTATAAAATTTTGATTATAAGACTTGGGTTTCTTAGAAAAATACAAAAATGGATCCCTTTATTCTATATTCAATTTCCTCTAGGAGGGCACCCATATTTTGGGCAAAGTCCAATATTTCTATCATAGAGTAGAACATAATAGGAAACTAGACATCATATGAGACATAACTTGGAAACTTTTCTAGTGGATAACCTAATATAAGCACTGAAATAAATGTATTGGCTGTTAATATAGTAGGCTCCTTAAAAGGGTTGTTATTGTGATAATTATGTCTACAACAATAAATTTGGAAGTAGATTATATATTATATTTACCACACAAATAATCAAGTACACCAATTAGCATTTGGATAAGTAATGACATAAATTTTAATGGTACTAATAATTATGTTGGAGGTGTTTCTATGGTGAAATTCAAGCTCTGATTTGTCTAATATGTTGATAGATTCCTTTCACATGAAGGGTTGCTTTAGATACTACCTATTTTTCTAAACTTTTTTGGTTATTTATAAAATGATATACCATTAGGTATTATCCAAATGACAATACGTGACCTCTGTAATTATGACATGTTAACTATTGATATTGATATTGGTAAGGTTTAATGTTTTAATAAGTTAAATTTGCTTAATATTGAACCAAAATAAAATAACAAATGCAAATAAATAATGTACATTTATTTGAAAAAAGAGATTCTCTAAATAGTTATGACAAACATTTATTTGCATATATTTGATATCAGATCAAAGATAAAAAAAATTCATACAAGTAAATGTCAAACTTTTAATTCTTCAAGACATTTAGAAAATTCACTTAAAGTTCATAGAAAATAAACTCTTAAAGTGATTCAATTAAATTATCTTTCAAGTGTCAAATTTAAGAAAGACTATTGATCGTTGTGCACACAAATGAATTGTGTAAATAGAAACAACGTGTTTAACTCTTTTATGAGAATTAAAATCCCAACTTGTGAAGAATGATTGAAAATATGAATAGTAATTAAACACTATAAAGGCAATTTCTCATTAATCCATAATTACTAATAAACACCACTACTAATCCATAATTATTGGTGCATATTTCATGTAAACACTCGAATGTATTTATTACATTTGAGATAACGTGTTATTTGTATGATAATCAAATAACCATCCATTGAAACCAATGAGATTAGTGTACTTCGTAGTGTCACTCATGTAAGTTACTACCTTTAAGAAAAAAAGAATACTAGTTTGGGAAAGAATTATTATTGGGAAAGGTTCAAAGTTTGGTGCCTCATTGTATAAATATTGTCTACATTTATTTCATGTGATTTCACCATGAAGTGGAAGATATTGTGGAGCTGATCTCTCATTTTTGGCAAATTCATTGTTGGGTGATCCATGAAATTATCTACATTCCTTTCTTATTTTCATTGATGGTGTGGTGAAATATTTTTGGGTAAATTATAAGAAAGACATAAGTTGTGACTACATTTATTTGTCAAATGATAACTTAGTGATGGCACATATCATAAAATTTAAAAAAATAAATGGTTATGGAAGAGATGGCATCGGGAACAAGTAACGCTTTGCATAATAATGGTAGTGAAGCTGGTGAGATAAAGATGCAAGCATTGCTTTCAAGACTGACAATGTACACATATTATTATAAATATAATATTTAATCTAATATAATATATTATAATATTTTTTTCTTGATATATCGGAGAGAGTGTGCAAAATTTTATTAACATCATAAGTCAACTTTACATATTACTTGAGATATATTTCTCAAGGAAATTTCAATATTTTTAATACAATCACAGGAAACAAAAATGATTTTTCAAAAATAAATAGACTCCTGAACCTCCTAATTTAGTAGACTCCTCAATCACAAACCCATGAAAAAAACCATCAATCTACATTGTAAAAGTCCCCTGTGTTTACCAAAGTAGTGAAACCTTGGAGCCATACAGAGGATTCCTCATGAACCATCTCAATTGCATGATATATAAAATTTAAACCTCTCATAGCCTAGATTTTATGATGTATAAGTCACTATCTTACTAGGTCAGGAAGAAAGGGAAGCCTCTCTACTACCACCTCTAGGTCTAAGAGTTTAAGTAAAACCCTACCCAAAGTATGCCCAGCTCTAGATCTATAAAGATCGATATTGATCTTTCGACACTAAAAAAATTATCCCCATAACCATTTTAATTGCTCTATGAAAAGTTTACTTTTGATCTTGTAGATGACCTATAAATGAGTGCCAGTAATCCTTACAAGGAATGCTACTTGGTGACAAGATCACTTCAAATTGATCGGGGTCACCAAAACTGTAACACTTGAAAAGAGCTTGGTATGAAATAATTTCCCGTGCCATGGATTTAAGTAGATGATTGAAGACTCAACCACTAAATAGATCAAAATGCATAGAGAAAATGAATTAATTATAAGTCTCATCCTGTAAAATTTTCACTTGTTCACACAAGTACGAATCATCCTACTCTCTTCCTCGAGGATGGGAGATGTCAACCAAAGTACTAACTTTGCCAGCTAGGAAAGGATGACAAAGAAGCCACCAAGATAAATGACCTTCATGCATGAAGGAGAAATAATATACCACCTTAGATACTATCGAGAGGGATCACTACCCTCAAAAGTCACCTTCTATGTGGAAATTAAGATGGTCTTGGGAGTTGGAAAAAATTATACTCCATTTTTGAGCAAGGGCCGATGTTACAAAGTTTAATTTTGTCTACTAACTTATTTTCCAATTCATCTACCTCATAATTAGCCTCCTTATAGACATGATTCAACATGAAAGCTTAAAAAAAATTAGCAAATCTAAAGCCCACTCCAAAAGAGCTCTCACTTTCCAATTTGATATAGATTTTGACCTCATAACATTAATCACTAGAGTGGAGTCTCCTTCAATTTCCAATTTATCCACAACCAAATCCTTAAAAAAAAGAAGGCCATGATTGAGGGCCTTAAATTTTTCTATATTATTGATATCCTCTTATAGAGGCATGGTCAATATCCTTACAAACTCCCCATTCCGTAGTCTGATGACACATCCAACTCTAGACGGACCTAGATTCCCTCTAGAAGCTCCATCAAAATTGAGCTTGTACCAACCCTTTTTAGGAATAGCCCACTTGGCATTCCTTCATTCAACCACTAAATCTTTTTCTCCAATTTCAACATGAGGAGGAATCTTTAAACCATGCCACCTAAACCTCATCTACCCATCCCATTCTGTGAACTTCCCTTTTTGGCAAAAGCCTTTTCTGGCCTAGAAATTAACCACCTCCACTATGGTTACTTCTACTTTATTTTTGAAGGCGACTAATGGCAAATATTTATCTTTAAAGATACATCTATTACATTCTTTCCAAATTTCCTAGATGAGAAGAGAGGGACTAATAATCCAAAGGTAGTTTAGCAATCCTAACTACGGTCTAATAGGCCAAACATGGAAAAGGCTTATTATATCATTAGGTAAGGTTTTTATCCACCCCAATTTGATGCATATCCATCTCCAACACTCCTATGAGAAAGGGCAGCCTAAAAAGAGATGGTCAATTCTCTCCTCCACTTTCCTACAAAGAACACACCAAAAAGACCCTTCATAGCCCAATCTTTTGAATTTTTCTATTGTTAAAATCTTTTTTTGAAGTGCTACCTAAGCAAAAATTATTGGTCTTGGGACACACTATTTGTTCCAATAGAGGGAAATGGGAAGGGTTGTGTTTTCCATCTCTATAATACCAGTAACTACTCTATAACCATCCTTAGCATTGAATAGTCTACTTTTGGAACCTATCCATATAAGTTTATCTATCCCTCTCCTAAAAAACACTTTTCTCTAATCCAAATTCCTCTTTAGGATGTTTGCTTCACTAATAGGAATGGGGAGAGGATAAATCTTTCCATTTCCAATCAATACATGGATAATTTTGGGAGAAAATCACATAATCCTTTACCTTGTTACCCCATCAACCTTTAAGATGGATCTTTGTGAGGTCTGTTGAAAACACACTATCAAGACTGGGATAACCCCCCAAGAATCCTCCCAAAACTAAGCCATACCTCCATCCTAAACATCCCAAGTCATAAGGTCTGAAATGATTGATCTGCATCTCAATATGAAGTTCCATATCTTGGACCCTTTATACAGATGGGTAATTTTCACTATTTCTAAGGTTTCATCACTATTAAGTTACTTTACTTGTAATATTTTTGCCCATTTCAAATTCGGTTCCTAGAACATCTTCCATACTAATCTAGCTCCTAATGCCTTATTTTGGTGAAATTGATTTCTCAGACCTGATCCTCCTTTATCCTTAGGTTTAGCCAATTTATCCTTATCTACTATCCCTTTCCATAAAAATCATCTCATTCTATAAATCATTTCATTATTTTCTCTTGATGAGAGCGCTAAATAGGATAGCAAATATATTAGAATGGAAGAAAGGACTAATTTTAGCAAAAGTAACTTGCCCACCCAAGAGATCCACCATCCTTTTCAAGAATTCAATCTTTTATCCATTTTATCCTTAAGAGGGTCCCATAACTTCATGTTTCTAAGGCCCTTATCTATTGGCAGTGTTTTGCTAATTTTTTTCTATTTTAAGTCTAAAGAAAAATAGAAAAGAAGGATAGGGATAAGTGATTAGAATGAACCTGGATTGGTTTACACACCTTATCTAGACATTATGAGCACACCTCTTTGGCTGGGGAGGATTACCTATAAGTAATAAAGTACTACAACAAAATGTTTGTTAGCAGATATTTGAGTGGGCTGCCAAGCTACATGTTTGTTCTAGGAAGTTTCCAACTTCCTTAGAGATGACAGTCCACTTTTGAGAGATAAGAGAATAATAAATAAGATAGAGGAAAAGAGAGATAATGTTACTATTATTCACAACCTAAGTACAATAAAAAGTAATAAAGTACAGGTGGTATGTTCTATTTGTAGTTTGGAAGTTATGTGGGTAGGTCTTAGAAGGGTTTTGAAATTTACAGTTACCGATGTCAGTTAGGCTGCCAAGGTCGATTAGTAGGTGATCAATATCAGTTAAGCTACCGAGGTCAGTGAGGTAATGTGATCGATATTAGTTAGGCTATCAATGTCAATAGGGGGAATAATTACCTAAGAGTTTGTAGAAGGCTTTTCTAGGTTTAGGAAAGGTTTTGGTTAGGTATAGAAGGTTGGGGAGAGTTGTGTGTGTGTGAGAGAGTATTGTTTGGATGGATATAGTTAGAGGTTTGGTGTGTTGGAAAAGGGAAGACAAGAGGGAAGATTTATAACTCCATAGGGGTTTGGTCATGAATGTGTAAAGCAATGAATAGTAGATATAAAAGCAATTGTAAAGTAATTGCTTAAAGACTTACAAAATAAGTGATATACTTAGCTATAATGGTGACTGAATGATAAGTTTCAGATGGATGGATCCTATCAGGTAATCCAAACTGATGCCTCAAATAGAGAAAACAAGTGGGTGTTGTTAGTTCTCAAGAGCTTGGTTCCTGATCTAGATTGACTTATGCAAGATAACAATAAGTCCAGATGTTGAAAGTTGAATGCCAAAATCTTGTATGCAAATAAGAATGATTTTTTTTAATTTCTACTGACTTGAACATCAGTTTGGAGTTTGGTTTATATAACTGACATCAGTGATCCCATCAACATCGACCATGGGTTTACCAATGTCAGTGGCCTTAGAATAGGTAAAACTACTATCTTTAGCTTGTTTTCTATTGTTCTTCATGCCAAGTTTGGTACCCATTACAAAATAGTAAAAATAAGAGGTTAAGAAGGATGTAATTGGTTAGGAATTCAGTTTTGAGGTGAGAACAAGTCTTGGGTAGTTATGATAAGGGGACTAAGTCTTGAGGTGACTCATTAGGTGAGAATTAGTCTTAGGATGAGGTGGTCAATTAAGTTGGCATAAGGGGTTTTTAATTAACTAAATTAATTAAATGTGTAAGAGGTAAAAGCATGGTTTAGGGAGGCTAATCATTATTATTGAAAAAGGGATCAAGGAGGGTTTTGACATAGAGAGTTACACACGTGTGTGACATAATTTTGGTGTCTATATTTACCCCTTTTTATCTTGTAATTTGCACTAACAAGTTGTAAGACAAAAATAAGAATTAGATGCTCCATGTATTGGATGAGGTATCCCCCTCAAAATGGGAAATGATGGAGGAGAAACCAGAATCGAGTACTGGTTTGATAAAAAGATAATTGGGTGAGCAGAGGAGAGCATGTTATCATTGCTTGTACATATACTACTAAGAGATATAGGCTACAAAAGTAAGAATAGGTAAGGTTGAGGAGGAATTAGATAGAAATAACCAAAGCACAACTTGTAATTGATAGTTGATAAGGTCAAAACAATCAAAGTTGTAGCTTTAATGATCTTTGGGTCCCAATTATCTAAAGTAGGAAGTGACCTTAGAAAACTCAAAAGGGTTGTAGGTGATAGTATGAGTTTGGTCACCATATAAAACACCTAATATACATGCATGTGTACAATATCCAACTATAGAAGTATATCATAAGCGATCAAGACAAGCAATGCAAGCTTGGTGTATTAGGGTCAATGAGTGAGGAGATATTCATGATCTCCAATCAAAGGCATCGTGGGTGGAGCTTTAAGTGATCTCCAAGGGTGTTCATCATTTTTGGAGAGATATATGTGATCTTTAGGTTGGTTTTTGTGTTTATGGAGATATATGTGATCTCTAAAATGCCCCAAATTATGGGTAGAGTGTAAAAAGTTGTGTTTGTTAGTGAAAACTCTAATTCAAGGCTACTGACATTGGTGATATCACTGATGTCAATAGTAAATAGTGCTGACATCAGTGGAAGGTTATCAATATCATTGGGAAAAAGTGCTAACATCAAAAAATTAGGTCAAGTATGCCAACATTGGTGGGAGATCAAACCCAATAAAAAGGGGTTTATTGACCCATCAAAATCATTTGCAACATTGGATTGGAGAGAAAAAGAGCTCTAAGAGTGATTGACATTACAGAGCTAGGAAGGGACCCAACGGGAGGTGTGCCACCATAAGAGCTAGTTGTATCAGCCCAAAAGAGATGAAGAGATGGGTAAGATCCACTTTTATTAGATTTGAAACTTGAATTGGTTATTTTTATTTTATAGGCTAAATTTAAAGGTTGAGCCAAAGAAATGTGATGAGAGGGGGGGTAGGAAATGGGGTGGGGTAGGTTTAGGTGAATTTGGGAGGGATTTGGGGTAGGTTTCTAGGTTAAAATGTAATTTTGGGGGATAGGTCACTCATCACTAGGGTCGAACTAGTCACCAACATCGGTCAACTAAGTACCAATGTTGACAAGTTTTTGTCAATGTCGACTGACATCAAGCACTGATGTTGACATATAAAACTGACGTTAGTGCTTTTGAAGAACCAAAAAATAGGAGAAAAGGTCAAGATGGATCCCTAATTGAAGTATTCAACTAACTTAATGGCTGAGATAGCCTCATAAGACCTCATGTTAACTAAATGATGCCTACATAGCCTAATTGAGGGCCTCAAGCCAATGTAGTTCTCCCAGAGCCAAGGGAAAAATATCTAAGGTATGGTTAAAAACTATGTTAAGGTAAATGGATAAAAAAAGTAGGTTGAGATAGGTCAGGAGACATAGGGCTTAAAAGATAGGTCATAGGGTTGAGAGGCAGGGATATATGTTGTGAGGCCTAGAGTTATGACAGGAAATTAGGTCTAAGGTGGAGAGAGAGAGAGGTAGTGAAGCCTAGGGTAGAGAGGGGAGAGTAGGTTAGATAGTTAAGTAGGTATATGGCCGATCTAACCTCAAAATACCCCATATTGAGTGAGTGCTACCTACATATCTTGGTTGAAGGCCTCAGACCAATGTAGTTTTCCCAAAGAAAAGGGAAAAAGGTGGTAGTAGGTTATATTATAAAGTATGTGACTTGAGTTGTGTGTGTATGGATGTAGGCTAGGATGGAGTTGACCTTACAGGATCACCTACCAACACTGTTGATGTGAATGAGGAGGGATGTCACCCTAGATGAGTGGGAGCACATAGTATCTATAAGTTTAGGGGGAGTGCGATGATATTATAGAGTTGCATGAGATGTGAGCCTGATGATAGTGTTGACTAAGAGGCGAGATCACACCACCAACACATTCCATCTAATGACTAGAGAGTTGACAATGACATAGGAGGATGTATACAAGATTTTATGATTGCCACTCTAGGGTGAGGAGATATTCTCATGTTTAAGAGAGGAGCATGATATTCACATGGTAGCATTATTTGGAGAGCATGTTAGTGAGGTGACCTATCACTCAATGAGCTTCACCTATGAACCACTATTTATTATTGATGAGGAGTAGCATCAGTTGAGTATCTTGATGATGATAGGGATCACAGTGTATACACTACCAGATGTAGATGGTGGGAGATTTCTAATTGAATTGATGGGTGTTCTAGCATAGATGGTTGAGCAGTGAACTATTTTTACATGGGGACTAGTGTTTTTGGCACAATTATATAGAGAGTTATAGGGTTTGAGACTATGATAATGATACAGTTTGTGTGTTATCCATTTACTCCATTATTGGGCATATAAGCATATTATATTGACATAACATTTGGGGCTACCTACCATGATTCTAGCCAGCTTCAGGGTTAGTTTTAGATGGTGGAGAGATGGTATGGTATAGACTTGAGTAGACAACATAGTGCATGATATTGCTTATTATAAGCACATGATAGAGGGATTGATCCATATAGATACTTTGTAGAGACCCTACTTGACATACCCTACATTTATAGGACATGTAGAGTAGCTAGTTGGCTTACAGAGCTCACTATGGGTTAGAGGAGACGAGTCAGTGAGCTGGAGATGGTACTCATGGCATGGGTTAAGCGGCATTTTAGCCTACTATAGGATGTACTTCCTACCTTCCCTCAATATAGGAGGGATGATACATAGGCACCCCTAACTTTGCCCCAGAAGATAGATGGGCTATATTTTGAGGAGCTATCAATAAGTCTAGGTGTAGTAGATCTAGGGTGCACAATGGCATATATGGCTTGGTGGATAAGTTTACATCCTGTGGTTGAGGTTAAGAGGCCACCACTAGATTTTTAGGGTTTGGTGAGAGAGAGAGAGATGGATATATACAGGAACAAGATGTAATAGTGTAGGCTCAAGATATAACTCAAGCATAGGTATTGGATTTATAGGGATAGGTGGTGACATTATAGGGCTAGGCTAGGGCACTACAGGGCTAGGTTGGGGCGTTACAGGATATGGTTACTACATGGATAGTAGAGAGGGATATTTTGATAGTAGCAGGTCAGGCTACTCCTCCTCCACCACCACAAGGATCAGTACAGGTTGGGCCTTTAGTAGGTGTGATGGGACCACTATAGACTGTATCTCTGGTGAGGTATACTACTACCCTTGATGAGATTGCTTATTATGAGAGGGCCATTAGGGAGTTCCCATAGATTCAAAGGTATTCCAAGTTTAGAGAGTAGGAGAGATCAATGAGATATGACACACCTTCTAGCTCATGCAGACACAGATGGGTGAAGAGTGGTGATGACACTGCTTCTTCATGACCACATGGAGAGCCATGAGGACTTTAAGTGCCAGAGTTAATTTTTTCTATATATGTTATATACACATTGGTATGTGAGTCAAAGATGAGAGATGTACATTTTGAGAGAGAGAATATATTGTGATGATGTATTGATGTACATGTATGTTGAATGTGTGTGTGTGTATGAGATTTATATTTATTATGATTTTGAGGTGCGTTTATTATGATTGTGATTATGATATTGATGTAAATGATTATTTGAATGTTATGTTAATTTTGATGTTAATTTTGAGCATGTTAGTTGAGGTATACTAGCATTTACCATATGTGTGATGGTATATGCATAGTTGGTTTGTTAGCTTCATCTTAGCATTTTCCACATTGGTGATGGTGTATGCTTAAAATGAATAGGTTGGTTATGTTATTTTATTTTAGTATTTTTCCATATTTGTGATGGTATATGCGTAAAATAAATAGAGTATGCAAAATAGTGTTCATATGGCATTTTCATCTCAGTAGGGAGATTGACATGTGATTTGGATGGGAAAATAAAGAGGTAGAATGCTCATGTACTAGCAAAGACCATAATCATAACATAAATAGGCTTAGGAATATGAGCCTTTTTTGTTCTTTTCATCATTAGACCATTTTGTTTGTTAGAGAAGCGTCGTGTTCACCTTGTGTTAAGTGAGTTCAAAATCCCTTGAAAGAGTATGAGGGAAAAAGGGTAAAATGAGGGAAAGTGTTTGGATAGTGTTACCTTCGAAGTGGGGATGATATGCCCCTACTGTGGGTGACTTGAGAGCTACTATAGGCTAGTCCATGACTTAAAGTTTTTTTTTGTGTGTAAGATGATCAATATGAGAGGCTTAAAATGAGATTTTGTATGTGTTGAGGTCGTATAAAGCTGATCAATATGAGAAGTTTTTAATTTATATTTCTCTTTGAGAACAAAGCTTGGCCTATCCATCCTTCAAGGGATTTGTCTAAAAGTTTGTTTTTAAGTTTTAAATAGTTGTCCTTCAAGGGAGCAATCTATTGATAGTAGCAAAGAAAATTTACATATTTGTCCTTCAAGGGAACAATCTACATTGAGAATCATGACCTGAGAGATTATAACTTGTCACATATCCCATTTATTTATTTATTTTATTTTATTTTCTGTTAGTCATGGACAAGTCTATAGAGGCTTAGGAGTTGTCCGCTTTGATGGTGAAACCATAACACTTCATAAGTTAACTAAGTGTGTAGGAGTAAGGGATAAGAGTAAGGGAGTTGAATGTAATAGGGGTGCTCAAGGGATGAGCTCAAGTTAAACATGAGATGAAGTGACACTTGGTTAACAAAATAATGGTCATAAGTGTAAGGCATTTAAAGGCTCAGGTTCTACCTTTCCTTCGAAAGAAGACAAATGATTAGTTCTTGAGCCATATTTATGAGTTACGATGTAGGGTCCAAGCCAATTAGGAGAAAACTTACTCCGTTTGCTTTTCTCCATGTTTATCACATGTTGATTTTCTTTTAAGATGAGATATTCAATATTGAAATCTCACTCTTTGAGGTTTTTGTTGTATGCATGTTTGATATACTCTTGATAGATTTGGAGGTTGTTAAGGGCTATATGACGGTGCTCATCAAGTAACTCGAGTTGATCTAAACATTTTTGGTGAAATTCATTGTTAGTATGTATTTTAGAGAAATGCAAAGAGAAGGAATATGAAACTCAAGAGGCAAAACAACCTCTATCCCATATACCAAGGAAAAAGGGGTAGCACCCATAGGGGTTTGAATACTAGTGCAGTAAGCCCATAAAGCAAAGGGAATGTGTGTATGCCAATCTTTTCTTATATCATTGACTACCTTTATGAGAATTTTGGTCAATGTTTTGTTAGAATCCTCTACCTATCCATTTGCCTATGGATAGTATGGTGATGAAAAGCTTAATTTGATTTCAAATATATCACAAAGACTTTGGACAATCTTGTTTTTAAAAGATTTGTCATTATCTATTATAATTTTATGTGGGACACCAAAATGATAAATGATGTGGTGGTTGATAAAGTCAACAATTTTATCAGCCTTAGTAGAGATGAGAGGAATAGCTCCAACCACTTGATGAAGTACTCAGTGGAAATAATGATCGAATGATGACAGAGGGATGAATGAGGGTTAATCTCCTTGATTAGATCCAAGCCCCATTAGGAAAAGGGCCAGAAGTCTTTGGTGGCTCGTAATGCATGATTTAAAACTTGAAGGAGGTTAGCATGTTGTTGACATTTGATGCAATGTTGAATGTAATTAGCACAGTCTTGATGGAGCATTGGCCAATAATAGCTGAGTCAAAGGATATGCTTGGAAATTATGTGACCATTGAAATGTCCATGACACATCCCATCATGGACTTCCTTAATAGCGAAGGGAGTCTCAATACTAGTGAGGCATCTAAGAAGGAGACCATCAAAACCTCACTTTTAGATAAGTCCCCCTAGCATAATGTAATGAGAGGCACATTTTATGTAGGCACGTTTTCCATTATTAGAGAGATCAGAAGGGGTAATAAAAAAGGAAAGGTAATCTATGATTTTCTTGTACCATAAGTCATGTGGATTGGATGTTATATTTTTGATAAAGAGGATGTTAGTGATACATAAGAGGGTAATGTTAAGTGATTCATGGTGACATAAATTTTTGAGGAAGAGGATGAAGAGGGTATGTGTGAAACAAGTGAAGCCATTATGTCAGCAAACTTGTTTGTAGATTGAGGAATAATTTGTAAGAGATAAGATTCAAATAATCCCAATAGTGTATCTACACGATGTTTATACTACTACAAAATTTTGTTCTTGCATAGGTAGGAATCATTAATTTGGTTAACCACTAGCTGAGAATCATTGAAAATGGTTATAGATTTGATACCCAAGAAGAGAGTCATTTGAATCCCTAAGATTAAAGCCTCATACTCATCCATATTATTAGTATACTCAAAATCTACTTTAAATGACAAAGGCATAGGCTCACCATCTAGAGGAATAAGGACTCCTGCACCCCTACTATGTTGACATTTAGATCCATCGAAGAACATCATCATTTAATAGGAAGTGTCATTAGTGGAGAGTGTTGTGATGGATTCATCAAGGAATTCAAGGTTTGAAGGTTGGTTGTCAGGTAAAGGGGTGGTAACTAACTGGTTAGTGATTGTTTTCCCTTTGATATACTTTTATTGACTAAACTCTAAGTCAAATACAACAAGGAGCATGAGCGATTGAGATACACATTGGTTATGATATGGCTTAGAATGCATGTATTTGAGGGGATCAGTATGGTAACCACATAGGTTTTGTGATTTAGGAGATAATGGTGGAGCTTGGAATTTTAAAATCCTAATGTGAGGCAAAGTTTTTTGGTATGGGTATATCAAGTCTCATAATCAATAAATGTGTGGCTTATATAGGAAACTGCCTATTCTTGATGGTGATCATCATGATGTGCAATCATAGCACCCAAAGAATGGTATATTGTAGAGATGTAAATGCAAAAAGGCTAATTTTACTTAGGTGGAATAAGAACCAGTGGGGAAAGGAGATATTGCTCGAGTACGTCAAAAGCATCCTAGAAATATACATTCCAATGGAAGGAGACATCTTTCTTTAGGAGATGGTAAAAAGGTTGGCAATGATCTGACAACTAGGAGATAAAGTGACAGATTGATTGAAGTTTGCCTTGTAGGCTACGGAGATGTTTGATATTAGTAGGTGGAGGCATCTCTAGTATTGATCTAACCTTATCAGGGTCGACCTCAATACCATGGAGAGAAATAATAAAACCTAAGAGCTTATCAGAAAGAACACCAAAGACACATTTCTTTGTGTTTAATTAAATGTTTTATTGGAAGAGATGAGAAAATATGATTTTGAGAATCATCAAGTGATCTTGGCAAAGTTTAGACTTGTCGAGTAAGTCATCCATGTAATCTTCCATAATTTTGTGTAGGAGATCATGAAATATGTAAGTCATATCACATTTATAGGTGGCACTAGCATTCTTTAAACCAAAAGGCATGACCCAATAATAAAAAGTCCCCCATGGGGTAATGAAGGTTATTTTGTGCTGATCCTTAGGAGCAACCAGGATTTGACTATATCTAGAGAACCTATCCATAAGTGATAGCATCTCATGGTTGACTGTTAGATCAACAATTTGGTCGATACTTGGCAATGGGAAGTCATATTTTGGACAAGCAAGGTTTAAGTCATGATAATAGGTGTAAATGTGGATTCCCTTGATCACTTTTGTGATAGGAATAATATTAGAAATCCATTGTGGGTAGTTGATAGGTTGGATAAAGTTAATAGAAAAGAGGCATTAGAGCACTTTTTTGACAAGGAGAGCAATATGAGGATGCATCTTGTGAAGCTTTGAATAACAAGTTTAACATATTAATTCATGATAATGTTATGGGTGATGATAGAGGGGTCAATACCAGGTATGTCATTATAAGACCAAGTGAAGGCTTTGCTATGGTTATTAAGAAATGTGGCATAATTATCTTGCACAGAGGAATCCAAAGATTGGCCAATATTGAGGATGTGGGGGTTATCGTGAGAGGGAAAATTAATGTTAATGGTTGATTCATTTAACATAGCTTGTATTTCAGATGGGAGCGATCATTGGATATAGGAATCATCTGCACCCATGTATGTGAGAATAGTGTCATCATCTTGGCATTGGATAGTTTTAATAGTGGGAGAGTCTTCATCAATCATTTTAAGATGAACGAGAGGAAGGGACCTTGTTTCACCCTAGCAATAGGTGAGAGGCCCCAAATAGATGGCATTTATTGAAAAACAAATTTAAGAGGTATAGATACCTCTAATTTAATAGGTGATGGTGGAGAATGTGGAGAAGGAGAATCTATCTCTTCAATAATTAGTACATGGGAAGTTTTGGTGAGTTTAGTTGGTTCGTCATAACCCACTCCATGCCTATTTTTGGCATTTTTAATGGTTTGGCTAGTAGGATATTCAATAGGCATATGGACACCTTGCCATAATGACCCAAACCAAATCCTTTCTAGGCACACTTATAAAGATAGGTGTGATCAAATCTAAGCTTTCTCAGGAAAGAGAAGTCATAGTGAAATGGTTGTGGCACAGAGGATGTATTGCTAACAAGGGAAGTTGATCAATTCCCCCATATGTGAAATTAGTTTGAAGGTTAGGGGGGCCATAAGGGATGACCATCCCAATATGAGGATCATAATTTGGGTGCATGTGAAGCTTTCCATACTCTTGTGGAGTATAGAACATTTAGAGTGTCAATAAATGATATTCTATGAGTGACAAATGTTGAAAAGTTTCCTCCATGGGATCCTTGTCAAGAATTTGTGTTGCCGGTATCTATGTAATCAGGGGAGTAGAGCTTGTAGAAGCTTCAAAATTATCATGCAGTAAAGATGATGTCTTTAATAGAATGAGAACATCATTGGGACTATAAGTCATGTTGCATGTTTTAAATAGAGGTGGGTCAATAGGTATAACATTCACTTGTCCATCATGCTCAAACTTAACATAGCAGTGCAAAGTTGAGGGTACACATACCATATCAAATATCCAAGGTCATCCAAGTAGTATGTTATATTGGAAATCTCCTTATACAACATATAAGAGCTTAGGAATTATGTGGGGACCTACATGGATATGTAAGACAATAGTGTTCACCATAGTAGCTGTGGTATCATTAAAGGAGTGGAGTACCACATTGGTTTGAGACATGTAATTGTCAAGAAGAGCTAGTTGTTTATAGGCATGGGTGGAAATAATATTAATACTAGTTCCCCCATCGATCATGACTCTCTTGACATGAGTTTGATCAATAAATGTGGTAGTAAAAAGGGTAGAATCCTGATCTTCAGGGTGTTGAAGCAACATTTCTAAATTACTAAAGGAAATCAGGGAGATGGAATTAAGAGAGCTGACCAAAGATATAAGAGGTTGGGGATCATTATGTTATACCTCAACTACTTATAAGGCACTAATCAAAGCTTGACGGTGTTGGGGTGAGTTTTAGATTAACTCATACAAGGATATTTTCCTAGGAGTTTGGTGAAGCTATTTCACCATCAAGCTTTGAATAACGTCCGAAGATGTTAGCTTTGGGACCCCCAAGATGGAAACCTTAGGATTCAGAGGAGTGTCTTTGGTGAAGGGAAGAGCCCAAGGGGTAGTGACTTTTTCCTTACCTTTATCCTTTTGGTTTTGTGACCATGTGGCCACATTAACTATGTTGATTTGAAATATAGGTGGAGGTGGCAAAGGGGGTATGACAACATCTTTGGGTGTGAATTTAGGTCGAACAGTAGGAGGTATTATAGATGCCAAAGGTGGAATAATAGGAAGGTTAATAGGAGTATCAAAAAAGAGAGTGTTGACATCAATGTATTGTTTAATAGCTGTTGTGAGAGTGTTACAACTCTCAGTATCATGTTTAGGTGAATGATGATATAAACACACTTGTGTATCATTAGACTAAGATGGCTTCGTTCCAAGAGGACTATAATGCTTAATGGGAGGAAGAGTTATTATTAAAGATTATAATAAAATAAATAAGAAAAAAATCTAAGAACCTACAGGTGGGCTCACACTCATTTTGGTAATAGTAATAGACACCTTCTTTTGTTTAGGAGTCACAGGGGTGATTTTGTGTGTTGCCCTTTTGGTGGTGGTGGAGTTACATGTTTTATTGACACTTTCTTGGTGGTAGGTATCATGGTGTCAGATGTGAAAGGCCTACCAAGTGGTAAAGGCAATAGAAGAGGTAACTTAACCTTTTTTTTTGCTTGGGTCAATGATACTCCAACTAAAGTAGAGGGGTATGGTCCTAAAATTGATGGTAAAGATGAGGGTTGAAGAGGGGATCGATGAGATCTAGGAAGATTAACATTTTTTTGTGGTTCAATCCATGAAACTCCAACTTGTGGCTAAAGAGTTAGATCTAATTTCACCTATGGATGAATTATATTAGAGATAGGGTGTATGCCTAAAGGCTTGATCTACTTTAATGTGGTTGACGCTTGCAAGGGTGAGGGTTTTGACATAGATGGATGAGCTTCTAGTGATTTTAGTGAAGAAGCTCTGAATTTGTTAAAGACCTTGGGGTAAAGGGTAGTGAGAGGGTTGGTAGTAAAGTTTGATACTCATTGTGTTGGATAAGGGGCCTTAAGTTAGTCCCAAAATGCCGCATGATCTAGCATTGTGGAGTCAAGAAATTCTAAAATTTTCACTAATCGTGAGAAGGGTTTAGATTAAGTTAACATAGGATTTAAGGTCGCATCTCTAGAAAGCTAAGGTGATTGAGAAAGAGGGAAATTATTAATCTCTTCTAATTTAGGCCAAAGACAAGAAAGAACCTCAACAGGGTCTTCTTTAACATAGATAGGAGAAGAGGCATGGTCTTCCATAGGTGGAGGAGAGATAGGTGAAGAGGTTTCCTCAAGGGGGTAGAGCATAGGTATAATTGTTCCCTCAACATGTGGGTGAGGAATAGGTAAAGTATGATCCTCCATAGGTAAAAAAAAGTGGTAAGAGTGGTACAATTAGAGTAGGCACAATAGGTCTCTCATCTAGTGTGGGAGTAGATAAACTCTCTATTAGTGAAGGAGAGGTAGGTGAAGAAGGTTACTCAAGGAGGTATAACATAGGAATGATGTTTCCCTCAACATGTGGTTGTGTAATAGGTAGGGCGTGGTCTTCAAGTGGTAAGAGGATAAGTAATAAAGGAATTGGTAATATTGGATCCTTTGGTGGAAAAAGAAGGGGTAAAGGAGGCTCCTCCTCACGTAGGAGTGGAATGGGTGAAATAGGATCTTCTAACTGAGGAGGAAGAATAGGCAAAAAAAATGCCACTGACTATGGGGGAGGAGTTGATAAAATGAGTGCCTCCTATCAAGGGGGAGGTTGAACTAGAGGTAAAGGAAAGACCATATTAACCATATGGATATTATGATCACCTGAGTTAATCATGGTCTGAATGATATTTTAATTAGATGAATGGTTAGGAAAAGGCTATTTGAACACATCCATATTTTTATTAGTGGGCGCATTAGGATTATCCAAAATGAGATCACCCTTATCAATCATGTCTTGAATGTCTTATAGTTATTAGAATTATGGAATTTAACTCAATGGTAGCTGCAAAACTCATCTTCCTTCTACCAAGTTGGAATTGGATGGGAGGGATCAAACTGTATATGAGGTTTCATTTGAGGAAGGGTTATGACACCTTGTTGCAATAGTTTTTCCAAACTAGATGTTTATGACTCCCCAATGGGAGTGTGTTGTCTTTATTCATATTGTTGTTGGAATTGATTGCTCAGATTTTGGGAAGTCAAGAAATTAGATAGGTTTATGGTTGTGGAAGAAGTTGCTTTAATAACCACTGCACGTTGGTGGAGCCTTTATATTTTTTGGTTAGAAGGAGAATTTTTAGAAGAGGAGGAGTCATTCAATTTGGAATTGGGGTTCTTACTATGCAACTTCACTTTGCCTTCATCTATAGCCCAAATCTTGAGTTTTCATGCCATCGTAAAGGCCTCATAAAATGCACATAAAGTTTGTACTCAGAGTGTGGATGAGATACGCTTAGCACATGCCCTTGAGAAGAGCTCAATAAGCTCAGGTTGGGGTAAGGAGAAGGAGAGTTGATTGATCAAGCCTCTCTAGTGAGTGACAAAATCTATGATAAACTCGTCATCAAATTATCTAATATAATAAAAGTCTGTAATAGAAACCTTTTTAGAAATGTTAATAGAGAAATGATCAAAGAATATTTGTGTGAGTTGGGTAAACAAGAAAAGGGAGTACTAAGTTATAGAGCTATACCAATCCAATGTAGCACTTGAAAGAGACATAGGGAAAGTGTGAAGTAGTAATGTGTCATCATGCTATATTAAATAACAAGCATGTCTAAATGTTCAAAAATACTATTGTGGGTCCTCTTTACTCTAAACATGCGTAAATTTGGGGAGTTCCCATTGGCTTGGATAAGGGTGAATAAGCATAGAAGGATGGACAGATTCATTTCATATTTGATCATAAGATAATACATTATTTGAACCAGAAACAGATGTCTCTAGATTAGATATCTTGTCCATCAACATCTTAATGAGGTCTGAAGGGGGATTAGTTTGGGAGATACCTCCTAAGTTATAGGGA
Organism: Torreya grandis; assembly: GCA_037957365.1. NCBI lineage: Eukaryota > Viridiplantae > Streptophyta > Pinopsida > Cupressales > Taxaceae > Torreya > Torreya grandis. The sequence continues at coordinate 198,327 of JARHVA010004412.1, read as the reverse complement.
ACCTGATAGGAAGTAGAGGGAGCATATGACATAGCTTGTTGAGGTTGTGTTGGGGAAACATAAGGATAATGAGTCATAGGCTAGGGTGCGGAAAGAAAAGGGGCTCATCCCATTGGGTTAGATACTTTTCTTTGGTTGGATGTTGTTATTATAGGTTGGGTTATTGGCATGGTTAGACTAGATTAAGGGTGAGTCATAACTTAGGTAATTATACGTGTGAGAGTAGATGGAATAGGTACCACCAAATTCTGAAATGGGATGAGACTTGATTGAACTGCTTATGGTTGTGAAGGTAGGGAAGTCATGCTAGGGTTTAGGTCAGATTGGGTAGTTGATGATGTTAAACTTTGGATGTTGTTTATGGTTGGGTTACTTGTTTAGGCATGGGTTTGAGTAACCATGGGGAAAATAGTGAGGAAACTAAAACTAAATTTGTCTCCATTAGAGGGGTTGGCATACCTAGATTGGGTCATCTAAAGAATTGTGGGTTCGGCTCATAGGAAGGTAATGTTGAAGGGTTACCACATTACGATCAATTTTTTTTTAGCAAAATCTTGATCTCCTTCAGGCACAATGGGAATTTGGTTGGGGCTAAGTGGTTTCCATCTTGCGTAATCGGTAAGAATTTTGGCTTGAGATGACATCAATACCATGAAAAAAGAAGTATATATAGTCTTACTACTCTGTATTAGTGACATAATGAGGAAAAAATAGGTTTGGGTGTAGTTAAGTGGGTCATTTTAGCTTGCTATTTTGAGAAAATTAAAATTACATAGTGATTGATGTCGGTCACTTTGATCGATGTCAGTAGTAAAAGTTTTCCGACGTCAGTGGGATTAACCAATGTTAGTAGCAAAAGTCTATCAAGGTTGATGTAGTTAAACAATGTTGGTCACTGTGATATCCTGGGAGATGGAAAATCAAATGTTTTAGAAACCTAGAAGTAGAATCTAGGTAAAAAAGAGGATGCAAGAGGTCTGTGTAAGAAGGAAGAACACTAAAAAAACTCATATAATAGGTTATACAAACTGAGTAATACAAATAGTGTTGATTTTTTGAATCAATGAAAAAAGTGTCCTCACCAACTCCAAAATATAGAAGGCAATAGAAAAGTGAAAAAAGAACATACATCCACTAATTATTAACTCATAGAGATTAATTTTAGCCTCACGTTAGCTTATGCCTTAATTAGATACTGAGAAGAAAATTTGGTTGTCGAAGGTACTAGAAAGTAATCTAGAGCTAGTTTTAGGTTAGTTTTAGTGCTCAAGAGTAAATTTATGTTAGACCAGGTACATGGCTTGTTATAGGATCTTGCTCCCCATACTTCACATACCTGAAACCAAGCCAAGCCACTTAGCCAAAATATACCTTCTGCCTAGAGTTTATACTCTACTAGAGAATGGAGTGGGTTCTCCCCTTGGTGGTGAAATCCAGGTAGGATAGCAAGGTAGGGTAAGGTGATAAACCAAGTGATGAAATCCCAATGGGCCTTGTCTTAGGTGAGTTTAGATGTTTTTGTGAGTGTGATCTGGTTGTGTAATATAGGTGCACTACAATTTATTCATAATTTTTGTAATTAAGTAGGTGAGCTAATATATGCAGCAAGCAAACAATGCAGTAGAGTAAGTTTTAAACTCAAATATGAAATGTTTAGATTCAAATGAAAACAAAGATGAAATAGGAATAGAGAATGAACTTCAATATCCTAATGTGCATGCAATAAAGAGATACAGAAGATATTTTTTTAACTTGTAATAAAAATTATAAATTGCTTTTAAAGGCAAAGAGAAAGAAGAGTGGCAAGGAAGAAAAAGTTTCAGTTTATTGACTTTAAATAGAAAATAAGATGTTGAATTTTTAGCTTTGAGTGAGAAAAGGAGAAAGTGCAAGAAATGAAATTTTCACTATTATGCACCTATATGAATGCTTAAAACAAACAATGAACCCAAGAAAAACTCCAGGGTCCCACTGGGTGTGCCAGAAATGTTTTGCTAAAATTTATCTATTTCAAGTCTAAAGAAAAATAGAGAAGATAGGGATAAGTGATTAAAATGACCTGGATTGGTTTGCACATTGTATCCAGATGTTTTGAGCACTCCTCTTTGGTTAGGGAGGACTACCTTAGGGTAAGAAAGCACTACAAAAAAATGTTTGTGAGTAGATATTTGAGTGGGCTACAAAGCTACGTGCTTGTTCTAGGAAGTGTCAAACTTCCTTAGAGATGGCAGTCCACTTTTGAGAGATAAAAGAGTAATAAATAACCAAGATAGAGGAAAAGAGAGAGTAAAAGAGAGATAATGTTACCATTATTCACAACTTGAGTGCAATAGAAAGTAACAAAGTACAGATGGTATGTTATGTTTGTATTTTGGAAGTTGTTTGGGTAGGTCTTAGAGGGGTTATGAAATCCACAATTGCCGACATTGATTAGGCTAATGAGGTCAGTTAGTAGGGGACCAATATCAGTTAAGATACTGAGGTTGATAAAGTAATGTGACTGATATCGGTTAGGCTACCAATGTCAGTAGGGGCAATAATTGCCTAAGAGTTTGTAGAAGGCTTTTTTGGGTTTGGGAAAGGTTTTGGTCAGGTTTGGAAAGTTGGGGAGAGTTGTGAGAGAGATATTATTATGTAGATGGATCTGGTTAGAGGTTTGGTGTGTTGGAATAAGGGGAGACAAGAAGGGAAGCTTTATAACTCCTTTACAAGGGTTCAATCAGGAACGTGTAAAGCAATGAATAATAGATATAAAAGTGATTTCAAAGTAACTACTTAAAGACTTACATAATAAGTGATGTAATTAACTTCAGTGGTGATTGAATGATAAGTGTTGAATGGATGGCTACTATCAAGTAGTCCAAATTGATGCCTCAAATAGAGAAAATAAGTGAGTGTTGTGGGTTCTCAAGATCTTGGTTCCTAATCTGGATTGAATTATGCAAGATAATAGTAAGCTAAGATGTAAAAATTTGAAGGTAGAAAGATTTTATGCAAATAAGAATGAGTTTTCTTGATTTTTGCTGATGTGAACATCAGTTTGGAGTTTGGCTTATATAACAAACATCGATGATCCCACTAACATTGACTGTGGGTTGACCGACATTGGAAGTCTTATAATAGGTAAAACTACTATCTTTAGCCTATTTTCTATTGTTCCTTGTGCCAAGTGTGGCACCTGTTACAAAATATTAAAAATAGGAGGATAAGAAGAATGTAGTTGGTTAGGAATTTAGTTTTGAGGTGAGAACAAGTCTTGGGTAGTTAGGATAAGGGGACTAAGTCTTGAGGTGACTCATTAGGTGAGAATTAGTCTTAGGACGAGGTGGCCAGGTAAGGTGGTAGAAGGGGTTTTTAATTAACTTAATTAAGTATTTTAAATTAATTAAATGTGTGAGGGGTAAAAGCATGGGTTAGGGAGGCTAATCATTATTATTGAAAAAGGGCTCAAGGGGGTTATGACACAGGGAGTTAGGCACATGTGTGACGTAATTTTGGTGTCTACAGGTAGACCCAAATAAGCACAAGTGACCCCTTCTTAAAATTAAATATGTTTAGAATTTCCATTTCTTTCCTTGGTGAAGTTGAGAGGAAAAATAGTTCTAACTTGGTTTGGTTGGCTTCTTGGCTAGATGCTTTGGTAGACGATGCTAGTAACCTCAAAAAGTATTGAACCTCTACCTTCTTAGCAGCCCCGAATAACATTGTGTCATCTAGGAAGTACTGATGAGTAACAAATTGTTTTTTGCAACTAAAATACCATCCAATTGTCCCAAGATTTGAAGATTTCAAATTTCCTATCTAAGATATTTAGCCATTATAATGAAAAAGAATGGGAAGATTGGATCCCCCTATCTCAAACCTCTATAGGCTTTAAAGAAGCCTTTTGGAGAACTATTGACGAGGACCGAGTATCTGGGGCCCAAAATACATTCAAATATCCAACTGACCCACTGCTTATCAAATCCAAAAGCCTCCATAACCTTGGATAGAAATCTCCATCCCACCTTATCATAAGCCTTCTTAATATCCAATTTGATAAGAATCCCTAAATTCTTGGTATTTTATAAGGTATGAATGACCTCCTAAGAAATAATAAGCCCATCCAAGATGGATCTATCAGGAATAAACCCTATTTTTTCTTTTGATATGATGCTGGGAAACAATAGTTTAAGCCTATTAGATAGGACCTTTGTCATGATCTTGTAGAGTGTGTTGCAAAGGAAAATGGGTCTAAAGTCTTCCAACTTAGACACTTTTTCTTTCTTGGGGATAAGGATAATGGATGTGGCGTTAATCTCTTTAAGCAAATTTCTCGAATTCTTGGTTGCTTCTAGAGCATCAGTTAGTTCTTGGCCAAGGAAATGCCAACAAACCTAAAAAAAATCACTAGGAAAGCCATCTAGACTTGGAGCTTTATCTGGATGAACCTAATTGAGGGCCCCTTCAAACTCTTCTAATGAAAATTTTCTGTTTAACACTCCATTGTTATCTTTTTAAACTATTTTAGGAATGTGTTGTAACAAGTCTTGTTGATCAGCAAGAATGGAGCCTTCACTATTGTTCAGAAGAGTGTGATAATAATCAAGGATGTGAATTTTGATTTCTTGAGGGTATTCAATGTGGGAACCATCATCCCTATCCAAACTATGAATCATGTTGACACCCCTACCCTTCTTAGTGATGTTATGAAAGTATTTGGTGTTCTTGTCTCTCGCCTCTATCCAGTTTTCTCTAGAATTTTGCTTCCAAAAAATTTCCTCTTTTGAAAGAATATCTTCATATTACCCCATCAAATCCTTCTCCATTAGATAACTATCTTGAGACAACCTATTCTTAATGACCTCTTCATTGAGCTTGGATAGATTCACTTCGACCATTTACTTTGACTGAAAAATGTTCTTAAAATGTTATCTGTTCTACTCTAAAAGTCTCTGCTTTACATGTTTTAGTCTTGATATAAAAAATAATAATTTGTAACCCTAAAAAGCTTCTTTAAAATACCATAATTTCACCAAGGTAATAAAATTTTCATCCTTTATCCATATATTCTCAAATTTTAAGGGAGATCTTACAGGCTTCTTATCACTAATGATATTAAGCAAGATTGGGAAGTGGTCAAAGCCTGAACAACGTAATATGTTTGATTTTAAAATGTGAGGAAAGGAAGATAGATCCCCACCAAAAAAGAATCAATCCAAATTTTATATGATGTTTCTAAATCCAAATCTTATATTGTTTCATGTGTAAGTCTCTCTCCTAGAATCAATCTCCAACAAATTATTCCTATGTACCCATTCACCAAAGTCCTTTTGAGATTGCCCAGGGCTGGAAATCCCACTTTTTTTTATCCCAACTATGTAGATTGGAATTGAAGTCACCCATGATGATTGTTTGAGGAAGAGAGTTGGATCTCAAAAAGATATCAAACTTTATCCACAAATCCCTCTTGCTAATGCAAGTTGTAGGCCCATACACATTAATAAGCAAAAATTGGGATTTTGAAGAAAGAGATTCAATCCTGCTCCCAACCAATATTTCCCTATCCCTAAAGGTTAAAAATTCACCTCAACCAAATTATAAATAATGTCCAAACCACCAAAATCCCCTTCTTCTTGGACTAATACATGCTTCCAATTTCTAAGACTATTCAAAAAGGAATCCATTTCATTTGTTCTAAGTTTTGTTTCTTAAAGTAGGATAAATTATATCTTGGTTAAGATAATCCTACATTTAATCAAGTGATTTTTGTTAGGGGCATTAAGTCCCCTAACATTCCAAGATAAGAGCCTCATGGCACATTGGGAAGGGGAGCTTCCTTCCTAGAATCCATCAAAGTTGTTATTTTAAGCTGCCCCTTTGCTTTGCCATCCTGACTCCTAAATACAATCAAGGATATTCTCCCTACTATTTTATTTAAATTGCTTCCAAAATCTAGTTTAGGCTTATTGGAAGCGATTTGATGAATGCCTTGCTTGGTCTGATCAGTTTGAACATTGCCGATTGAAATAAGTTCATTTTATTTTTCCTCAAGCTCCCTTTCCTCTAACAACTCTTGTAAGATAAATTGTCTATTGATTTCCATTACTAAATTGAAAGGTGGCCCCTACACCCCTAAGTTGTTAGCTTCTCCAAAAATCCCAAGGATTTCATTGACAGTGCTTAACTTAGATGTCTCCTTGACACCTCTAGGGTTTTTTGATTCTTTTGCTTTATATGTCTCAGTGTCTGCACTCATCTCACCCATACCAAACATAGTCAACCTATTATTATTTCTGTTAGATTCTAATTTGGTCTCAAACCCCAAACCCACCAACTACTGAATGATATCTTGGTGTAGGATCTCAGTGTCTTAGAGCAACTAAATTAATTACTCTTCAATTTGAGAAGGTAATGGTGGGTTCTCAAGAGGAAAAAGAGTGGAATCTTCTCCATTGTTTGTCCTGAGGCTGCTATCATTGCCCCCATCTACCTTGGAGATAAACTTGTCATTATGTGATTCCTCATGGCTCTGACTTAATAGACTATTTCCAATATCCCCTTGAGATAAATTTTATGAACCAACTCTATCTTCCTACCCCTGATTTGAAGGGGGAGTCTATAGATACCTTTTTTCCATGACACTCAAACCTAAACCTCCATCCCCTGTAACTCACCTAAAAAGACACTTTTGGATGTTCTTACCTAATCCTCTTACAATGCACTATTTCCATCTAATAAAGGCCATAAGGATCTCCAATTCCCCATAAATCCCAATAGCTGTATCAAATTCTACCAAAATATTTGGTTATGAGCCTATCTTCCCATGAAAAAAGTCCTCATTTATCCCAAAATATGATCCCAAAGCATCTCCTATTTTCAATAGGGATTCTAAACTCTATTATTCCATTGGAAGCCCTTCTAATATGATCTATGTTGGTATTTTCTTGATTACATGTTTCCATGGATCAAAGTTTGGCATCCAATTTTAGTCCGAAGCCCTAAACAATCTTCTTGCAACCTCTATTTGCCATTGCCTTCCAAACTTCTAGGCATCCAAAATTTCTATGGTCACCCATTTTAACCACCATGGATCATTGTCCTACACATTTTTGTCCAATCTTAATGGAATAACATTGGCCCTTGTGAGGGTGAGAGGAATTCCAATAGTGGGGTGAGCTGGTCTAGTTAGAAAAAGTGACATGTTAGTGGGGAAACCCTTCTAGCACCAAAAAAAATTGACCTCGACATTTTTTATTCTTTTATAATGTATTATAATATTAACAATGTATAATAATATTAATAATATATAATAATATTAATAATATATAATAATATTTTAATTAAAAACATTATGAATCTTAAGTAATAGCACTATGAATAAATATAATGAATGCAATTGATACAAAGTTAGGGCTTTGTCTTGAGTTTTTTTTCCCTCCACACGGCCATATGTGTGCTAATATTTAGGGTAAGGTTGGTTCACAAGATTTCCACGAGGTTGGAAAGCCTCCTCATGCATGGTTTTTTGAACTATGTTGGATCGAAACTCTCTTCCCATGTAGATGTAGTGTCATAGCTTCTATGTGACTATGGAAAGGCACAAATGGCTACAAAATTAGACTAGAACATCATGATCAAGGTGATCAACCAATTCCATTTTCTCAAGATAAAAGATCATCCACTAGAGCTCTAAACTTATAAGCTTTATAAGAGAGTCTTGTAATTAATATTTTGGACAAACATCTTGAAATATTAGTAAAATGTTTTAAAGAGTACAACCTAATTTACAAATTCTTCGGGTTTTGTCCTAGCCTCAAAGATATAAAAAAATTGGTTCTACAAAAATTGGGCCATTCAATATGCAAATCATGTAATCATCCTTCCTTAAGGATTTTTCAACTTAATTTTGATTTTTCCAATCATAAGGATGATTATTTCAAAAAAGGCACTTGGTTCATGGGTAGAGCTCCCTACACATGAGGCCATGGGATGAAGATTTAATGTGAAAATAGAGGACTTAATACTTATTCCTGTCTAAATTTGTTTGTTTGGTTTTCCAATGGAATATTATTTTGAAGACATTTTCAAACAAGTGGGCAACCAACTTGAAGAATTTGTTTCCATGGCTAAGGCAACTGAAATAGGGCACTTCACCATTTATGCAAGAATTTGTGTAAAATTAAACCTCTCCAAACCCCTTCCTCTTGTAATTAATTTTGAATCTGAAATAAGAGAATGGATTCAAGACTTAGATTTTGATAACCTTCCTTTCAAGTGTATAAATTATCATACATGTGGGTACTTTCCTCAAATTTCTAAGAGAAAATCCAAACAAATCAATTTCAAGGGAAAGTAGAAGAATTCAAAGAATCCAAGAAGAAACAAATGGCACAAAATCATAATCAAAATCTCTAGAAATAAAAGGAAGCATAGTCTAAAAATAGGTTCACCAACCTCCAAATCAAGGATCCATCTACAAATACTATTGATACACTGGTTGATGCTATTGACACAGAGATTGATGATGCTCTTTTGGATATCTCTAAAATCTAAAAATAGAAAATTAAACTTAAAGAGGAAAAAATTGAAGTGGTTGATCAATAAGAAGAGCATGAATAGATTTTGGGATTAGAGGATCTTTCCCAATTTTAGTTCAAGGATCTATTCAATCAGGTCAGTAATATTGAAGGTACAAAGTTGGACATAAAATCAGTTTAACAAGTAAGGGTTAACCTAGGCGACTGCCTTTATCAAATTCAATAAATTTATAAACTCAAATTTATGTAGGCAAAGGAATCTATAAGCAGATATCAAAAATGTTGCCTAAAGCACTAGGGCATAAATTTGATTAAAAAATTGTCTTCTTTATGAGCAAGATAATCATAAAAATCAAAAGTGAAGAAAGAATCATGCCAATTTTCAAAATCAAAAGTTAAGAAAGAATCTTGCCAATTTTCAAAAGGATAAGCCCTTTATCCAAAGTACCAATAGGAAAAAACCACCTCTTTCTTAGTTTCTAATTGTGGTGGAGGAGTTTCATCTTACTCCTATAGATAGGATTTAGGCTAAGGTTTTTATTCTTCTAAGATAATAGTTGCCTTCCATAGAAATGCCTTGAGTTGTTTCTACACCATCATCATTGTGTATTATTTATATTATTTTATTATACATGATCAAACCCTTTATTTGAATGATAAAAAATTATATGTATATGTGTGTGTGTGTGTGTGTGTGTGTGTGTAATTAAAATTGTGTAACTATATATAATATAATATAATATAATATAATATAATATAATATAATATAATATAATATAATATAATATAATATAATATATTTTAGATATGTACTAAGGTTCAATGGGTCCCCTACCCAGTGTATATATTCAAAAAGTATATAAAAAATGGTCAACTTAGATATTATCAAAAAAATAAATTTGAGATCCTAACCTGAATAATGATAAGGCCAACAAGCTGGCGAGCCAAGAGATAACAAACTACAAAAAACTAGACTCCAATTAGGCCAAGAAAGCCTCTTACTATTCTGTCAAAGAAACAAAAGAATAACATTACAACCATCTATGACAAAAACTTAAAAGCAAAAAAAATTTAGGTGTTACCTTCCTTAATAACCTCCACCACTGCTACCTCAGGGGAGCCTTCAACTTTGGATGGGCTCTCACTAAATGCACCACTAATAGCCACCCCCAAAGCTTGAGTTTTATTCCACTGACAAAAGCTGCAATGTGATTATTATCTAACCACTGTTATAATGCCAAGGTCACCATGCTTTGATGTGCCCTGACTAAACATGGAGGCACCACTCTCTTGTCATGAACCATTAGCTTAGCAACAAACTTGATAGCCTCCACCCACTCCCTGCTATTGTCACCATGGTCTGAGGTGCCCTCACTAAACATGGAGGCACCACTCCCTTGTCATGAACCACCAGCTTATCAACAAACTTGATAGCCTCCACCCACTCCCTGCTATGCCCAATGCCCTTCCACACCTCTAACTCATGAATTAGGATCTAGATCAGAACTAGGGGAGGTAGAGACATGAAATTCCCTTTGAACAAGGAGAATCATAAACCTTACTCCGAATCTCTTCCATGAACCACATGAGAGAAACAAACCTTGATTCTAATGTCCTAAAAATAGATAATGGGACTAACCCAAATCTATTAGAACCTAATATGGCATTTTAAGGAAGGGGACATAGTCTACCAAGGCTATATCCTCCAAAAAATCCTGATGATGATCTAGAGACACAAAGTATTTGACCACTTTAGTCACCACTTCCTTATCAGGGAAAAGAATCAGAACATTATTTATAAACATTGATGCCATTGCCAGATTTACCTAGTTGTGAACACTATTATGGAGGTGATCTTCCTTCAAAATGCAAAATATTATCTACAATATCTTTATTGTTGGGGCCCAAAAGATATTCTCAATCTTTGCCTTGGAAATACCTCCATCGAAAGCCATTTCTCTGACTGAGCTATACCACCTACAACCACTGGAACCACCAAAACTAGAGCAATGTTGTGCTTCATCCTAAACACACACAAGCCAAAGACATGAACTCAAACACATTAGATAAGCCAATGAATAAACATGTGTTTAGAGCTGTGCCAAGTAAATAAAATGAACTACCTTAATAAATAAGGCCTGTCGCCAACTTAAATCACCCAAATGAAGCCATGATTATAAAATCACCTTCCCATAAGCCAATAGAGCAACATTAAATAACCATATGAAACAATCATAGGAAAAAAAATGTTTATAGACCAAAATTTATGGAGGAGATCCCAATGTGGTCCTCCCATGTCGATCATTGATTATCTGTTCTAATTTATCCCTTTGGTCAATACTATAATTTGCTAAGAAATTTGTAACTGAATTTGCTTCTTTAAAATAATACTTACAATCCCAGAACATAATATTATCCAGACATTCCCAATATTTTACCAAAATATTATCCAATTTCCAAGAGGTTACAAACTTCTTTTTTAGTGTGAAAAATCAGGATTTAGGAGTCTCCTTCTATCTAAAGCTTTTCAATGTTACACTGCAAAGCTAACTCAAGCTCTATTACAAGAGTATATGCTTCAACTTCATTATTCATTCCATCTGAGAAGTTTCAAGAAATAGCTATGATGAGTGAGCCACTACACTCCCTTATTATACAACCCACTCCTAAAACACCTGAATTATCCCTTGAAACTCCATCAAAATTCATTTTGAACCACCCTGAAGGAGGGAAGAACCAAGAAACATTATCCTTTCTTATACTTTTTACTGGAGTTACTAATGACCCCTTAATGAGGAGTTATAATATAATTATTATATATTATATTATACTATAACATAATATAATATCATAATTATATTATAACTATTATTATATAATATATTAATATATAATCATAATATTGTAATATAGTAACCGCTCCCTTTCCCTCCCTTCCACATATATAATAATAATAAATATATATCAATACCATATGTTAAATAATGGAATAAAATATATTATAATATTATTTATTATTATAATTATATTATAATAAAAACACATATATCATTAATATTGTATAATAATAATAATAATAATAATAATAATAATAATAATAATAATAATAATAATAATAATAATAATATTATTATTATTATTATTATTATTATTAATAAAAAAGTATAACACAATTATTTATATATAAAATTATAATTATGTTTAGTATATTTTAATTGTTGTTGATATGAAGAGTTATTTATGTCACATTATTATTGCCCCATTATTACCATTCAATTTACCTTTAAAACATTTATCATCGCTTTTTTTTTCACTATCACCACCACAAAAAATATTAAATTATTATTGCTTAATATGCAATGCATAAAATATAAAACATGGTCAATACTTATAAATTTCAAGTGAGATACGAATCTTGACTTATATTCTCTTATTTTACAACACCCCATTTTACCAAATCTAAAAAGTACATCCAAAAAACATCAAATAATCATAAATTTCAAGTGAAATATGAATATCGATTTACATTCGCTTATTTTACAAGACCCCACTTTACCAAACCTGAAAATTACATTCTCTTGAGTTGCACCTTTTGGGCAACTACTAGTGTATATGTGGTGATGTAACTGATGTTTGAGTTGCTTCTCTGGGTATGCTTTATATTCAACCAAAGCTATTTCAAGTTGTGACAAAGAATCCATTGTAAAGAAAACCAAAGCTCGCAGCAAAAAGCTATCATCCATATTGACCCATAACAGTCACCAGAAAATATAATAAACGATAAGTCAAAGAAACTTAGCAAAATCAGCGATTGAATCATGCATAAGCTCTATGGAGATGTGACTTGTGAATGCACTTTTCAAACAAAGGATGATTAATATTGCAGGAACTGAGTATCTTGTCCATTAATCAATGAGATTGTTAAGTATTGCTCAAATTAATTGATAGTGGGTATTGCAGTTATAATTTTTTTATATAGGAAGTCACATTGAATTGCAACCTTGAATTTTCTTGCCAAGAAAAGTATTCTTCTAGAAATATTCTGCATGAATTATAGCCTCTGTTTTTTCTTGCCATGAACGACGTCCTTCAACAGCAAGGGGGGGGCGAGGGGCGGGGGGCGGGGGCCGGGCGCTGCAGCTTACGTTACAATATTGCAAAACTGTTACAAAGTTAAAGAAGTGACAAGTGGATATCAGAAGCCTTTTGATGCTGTTTCAGTGAAGGAGATTCTGTAGCAGACTCCAGAATGAATAATTTGGGAGAATACATGAAAATCTTGTTAAAAGTCACAAAGGTTGTTACTGGTTGGTTATCGCCATTAATGTTTATGAATGATCAAAAAACTATTGAATTTATAATATATTTTATTTAGAAAATGAAAAGATGTGAAGGTTGTTGGTTTAATTGGTGAAATTGTTTAGTTCACAAAAAGTTCACTAGGATTTAATTATTGTTGTTAGCAAAATTGACATGATATAAGGGATGAGGTCGAGATCATTCCCTCGACAAATTTGTCAGAATGGATACCCCTCAGACCTTGGCACTTAGTTTAAGATCGCTGTTTAAAGCAGTGGTCAACAATTTTTTTTTTTGGAAAAGATAGTGAAAAAGTGTCAAAGAAAAAAACTAAATATGTGTTTTAAAAAAAATATTGGTAAAGTGATGATTAAACGATTAAAAAAAATGGACAATTCACTCCCCGAACACCTTTGGATTTAATCAGTTTCCTCAAAGAGAATGTAGAGTGAGACATCACTTTGGTTATGAGCATGATTTGGCTAGATGTAAATAGGAATCAAATCACTACATGATTTGACCTAGATATAAATAGGAATCACATCCCTACACGATTTGGACTAGATGTGAATAGGATTCAAATCTCTACATAATTTGATCTAGATGTGAATAGGATTCAAATCCATACATAATTTGACGTAGATATAAATAGGAATCAAATCCCTCCATGATTTGGATTTGATGTAAATGCAATGCCATAGAAGTGCTTATGGTATGGGATGGGATGGCATAAGTGGTGGCATGAGTTTCAATGGTGGAGGTGTTGGTGTTGGTCATTTTGTGTGGTCCAAACTACAATAAGGGTTTTCTCCCCATTTGTATCTTGATATTTTTCCTACCATGCCAGATAATTCTAAGTATAAAGAAAAAAAAGGAAATACTCAGCGGGGGTCTTGTCCTTGACAATGTGAACCCTCCAAATAATGGTGTCCTGGGAGGTTGTAGTGATAATCCTTATGATAATTTGCCTCCTTTACCTTCCATCATTTCCCCCTATATGTTTTGTGTTTTATGTTATGTGGATCCTTTTTTATAGTGTTGGATCTTTACTTTTTCACCCTTTTTGATTAAAAGATACCTCAGTTTATTAAGTTGAAGATGTAATTTATTGGCCTTGGCCAATGTGAGTCCTAGAGTGTGAATTGTTCCACTCACATTTTTGTATGAATATATTATGTTTTAATTTTTATATTAATATAATTTGAAAAAAATTTCAATATAAAAAGCTATCAATGCCTCCTTAATCAAACAAAAGATAATAGAGATGGCTCACTTATTTTTGAGTCATTTCTAAACTTATTATTATAATAGGAACCTATCCACACATGTTTGCTACCTATCAAGCCTATTAATATCAAATATGGATCTATAATTGTACCATGCTATAATTGTATGGATTTTTATGATTGTTCTTTTGTGTTATTCCCTTCCTTATTTTGAGTCAAATTGTAACTACAATACATCAATACACTCTAATGTTGATTATCATTCTTTATTTTTTTGAGTGTTATTGAATTGTAAAGACAATAATTATTCATATCACATTTGTATACTCTTAACATTGATTCACATTTTGCATCTTATATATCATGTTATGTACTATATCATATAAAAATATATAGATATGAGAATTCATATAATTGTTGAACATATTGGGACATTTGTCCAACTTGGTGTACTAACTTAAAAGTGGCTTGATTAGTACCAAAAGTAAGGATTGGTAGAAATAATTTTGAATCCTATGATGTTCTCTAAATGCATCACTAGTTAGATGTTAGAATGTGTATACAAGATATTTTTAAATTAAGTTAACGAGGGACCACCCCCATCTAGCCTCACATCCCCACCAACCCACTCCCTATTGCCCACCTCAAATATATAATATTATCTAGGCTAACATTCTTATATTTTTAAATAAAAAACACCCAACTATTTTATTGAATTAATTATGCAAATTATACAATTTTCAACATACATTTTGAATGTAAGTTCCTACAAAAACATGGAGCCAATGTTCTTGGTATAACACTTCTACATTTTTATTATTTATCGTACATTGACAATTTACAATTACTAATTCAAAAAAAAAAAAATTCCAAATATAGTGGCATGTGAGTCATAGTTATTTATTTAACTTTACATCTTTTATAGATTTATATTAAACTTCATTTATGTATATACTAATAATTAATTTTTAAACTTTTTTATTTTTTAATTTATAACATGGACCCAATGGAGAATCAATATGAGTTGTAAGACATACCAGGTATAGAATATTATAATTCAAGTGTTATCTCCCTCAATAAAACAAAAAATTCTAAGTTATTTAAAACTACTACATAAGAGAGCAACAATATTTTTGTGACTCACAATCATTGTAATCGATACAACTCATGCTTTGGTATGCCCCACATTTTTGAAGTGACAAGTTACACACATTTAATTTCATTTTCACTTAAAAGCAACAATAATAACAAGCTTGAATTTCTCACTACAATAGATGCACACAATCATTTTATATCTCATATACAATTTGTTGCAAGCAATGTAGCTACAACAAGTAGAAACATTTCTGACTTGACATCAATGAATCTATCACATGAGAACATTGTTACAAACAAAAAACTTTATATCTTTCTTTACCTTATGAATAAGGTCCATGCAACATACATGGAACCAAAATAATGTACAATTTCCTACATGAAAAAGCATACAACCAACAAAGTGAAGGACCAAGTGACACCTAACTTATACATTTCCATAAGCTATATCTTTATATCCTATAATTTTGTGAAGTCCATAAATAGTTGTACTTTGTTACATACAATGTGTTTTGAAATTAATACCATATTATTGATATTACAATATTCTTAATTTAGATTTTTCAATAAACTTAAGCAATTACATTTCATATAGAATGTAATTTAATATGTGCATAGATTAATGACATGTCATTTACTTCAATGCAATTGATATCTCCCACCTCAGCTGAAGTAGCTTTTATGTATATCGTATATAATATTATAATATACTAAGATAATAATAGTATATATAAATATAATATAGTATATTACAATAAAATATAAATTATCATATTATACTAACCAAAAAACACTAACAATTAGATTTTAAATTAAATAAAACCAAGACTTTAAAAACATAGAACAAGACTTATGGTTAATAACTAGTAAAAAAAATACAATTTTGTAAAAATATCAAAGAAGAGAAAACTATATTTCCACAATAAGACGTCCATGTGAATATTTAATGATTCATGATACTTCTGCAACATAAATTTTGTAGAGATTATCTTCCTTAGCGTATCAGCAGATTACAAGTGATACTAAAATATTCATGCTCATGGATATCCACCATATTTAAAATGTTATGTTTCATATAGAATGCATTTTAACATTTTTTAAGGTTTATATGCATACGTCAAAATCAAAACATTCCTTGGCATATATATACTACACATCAAAATACACTTTCACATTCAATGTTCAAGCATTACTTTGTATTTTTTACACTTAATAATAATTTACACAGACTATTTCCTTTTATTATTTTTAGATTTTATAGGAATCTATCCACACCTAAAAAAATACATCACGCATCCTCTCCTATACACCAAATTTAGAAATCAAAAATGGATAGTCAGGGAAAATAAATTTCTATCAATGATGCACAGACATGAATGCATGACATAAAATGTAGGTAGATAATACCACACACCGAAATTATAAATTTAAATCCTTAAAAAAACCATTGACCTATAGAGGGTATATTTATTAACAAGTTGATTATATGTAATTACTCAAATGCTAGTGGTTCATGGCATGTTTTTAACTTCAACATCATTGACAATGAAGGAGATGACATCACTGCGGCTTCTTTTGGCCAAGCAAAAAATATATTCTTAAATCAAATACAAACTAGAAAAATATACTCAATTTTAAATGGAACCTTAAAATATGCAAACAAAAAATATAACCACTTAAAAATTCCACAAGAGATCGTCTTCAACATGGCATCCTTTAATATTATTTTGAATAAGATCCCACTATTCCACTATACCAATTCAACTTCAAAAAAAATAAAGAGATCAAATATGCAACTACCAACACAATAGTTGACACTATTGGAATCATTTGATCTATTACTGTTACTTCCACTTTGACAAATCCATATGGAACTTCAAATATGAAAATAACATTGATAATATAAGAAAACTATGAATATGATATCAAAGTAGCCCTTAGGGGAATTGTTTGTGATGATGAGGGGAAACTTTTAGCTGATTAATGTGCATCTAAGACACCATTAATTCCAATTATTTCCACAAAAAAGGGTATAATTCAAGCATATAATGAAAAAATAATAGGTACTGACTCAAATACACAACTCTTCATCAATTTAAATATACATAAGGAACATTAATGAGGATATGGTATGAATAAGACAATACAAATGTACCTACATCATTACTGAGTATATGTATTATTGAGCATAAAATAATTTCAAATATCCACTATTCATAGTTTCTTGGGAAATAAATATAAATTACATTAGATGCAATAGTCATACATGTTAAAATGACCAATTTTTGTTATTATACTCATGTTTATTTAATAAAAAATAGATAATGTAAAAAAATGATTCAAAAAAATAAAACATCTTGGTATTGTCAAAAATGTAACATTGATGTAAAAGAATGTGATTATAAATTTTATTTGAATTTCATACTGGAAGATGCCATAGGTATAATATGGACCACATCATTTGATGATGTTACTACTGTATTGAAGGTATCACATCATATGTGCTAAAAAAGATATCATCATTACCTGATGAGGTTTGGAAAATTGTTAAAAGAGTGCTTTTTTGTAGGTACCATTTCACATTGGCAAAAAAATTGGAACTGTATAATGACAAAGAATATATTAAATGCACCTTACTTAATGTAATTAAATATGAATCTACATCACAAGATACATATTTAGTTGATGTAATTTAGTACATATACATACTAATGAATGACAATTAATAGTAACTTGCATGTGTTTACATACATGTATTTTTGTAGAGAGCACAATTGCTTTTGCTGTATTATATTTTCATAAAATGTTTTAAAAATTACACTTCAAATACTATGTATACATTCAATTTTACACCCATAATTATATTACCTTTACCCACAAATTTATTGTGTTGTTATGCATATCAATAACTTGATTCTCATAAACTGCTTACACACACCATACAAATTTTGATTTTATGCTTGTTGTATAATTGTAATGTTATTCGTTACTTTAAATTACTTGATTATTTATATAGTATATTATTTTCATATAAAAAATAATGGACTCTAAATAACATTTTCAAAAAATTAGCATTTAATTTTTCTTCATGATCATTGTAGATATCCATAGAAAATGAGAAAATAAACAAAATATCTCATTCAAGTTATGCAATACACAAGGATAAAATAAATGCATGTTTTCAAATTAATTATTAAATATAAAAAATAACTGTCAACCGCACACTCTGTAATTTCTCTATTGAACAACCTCACAATAAATTCCATGAAAGGATACACCATCTTTCTTTAATACATGCATGTTTCATAATCCAAGCATTCAGAGGAGGATTTTCCATATGAACATACTTTTTGCCAATGCATTTCATAAGTAAAAAATAATAATTTTTATGATTTAAATAATATTTAATGAGGTATACAACCCAAAATTCAATTAAACCTCACCCAAGTTGAGGAAATTCACATTGCATGAGTTAATCCAATATGCAAGTAACCTGTGCATGTGTTGGACAATACAAATACAATGGTCACACTCTTATATTTACCCAATATGTATATCATATTACTAAGTTCCTACCACATTAAGCCAAAACTCTCAACATCTTGATGTTAAGATGAATTATCTCCAAAAATAAACCATAAGATTATTATAAGTAGATCCCATGTCATGTAGGCACTAAAATACAAAATGGAAAATTACCCATATTATAGACATATCAAAGTTGACCATCAAACACTTGATGCACCCCCATATGAACCTAATTATATCTCCTCTTCCATTAACTATATTAATTTACACATTCGAGACATGAAAATTAACAATATATACTTTGATAAAGACAAAAATTCACCTACAAATATACATGATTATCAAACATCATCTTTTGCAATATTTATTCCAAATGCACGAAGAGAGGTAGACTAAATAAGATATTACATAAAAAATACCAATAGTAGTCCACCATATGTAATGAATTTTACAAATATTAGTAGCTCACCTATCAATGAATATGACATAAAAGGCTTGTTTTCTACGGTGTTTCCTTCTCTTTTCCTAATAGAAATTGCCATTTATCAACAACCCCATATTAACAAAGTCTAATTACATGAATATGATATGAAATTACTTTGATACCAAGATAACCAATTTGGAATCCATCCATGTCTTCCATACTTCTTTTTGAACCTAATGATGTGCCATCAAAACCAAGGAACATCAACATTATTGGAAAAAAGAACATTGAGGACAACTTACCAATCATAATTCCAGACTTGCAGTAACATCTAACACAATTACTAGATGTTACTATTTTGGATAAACTAATACATTTTGGATCAATATTTAGAGGTAAAATTTCATTTTGGTCTAATTCTAGAAATTAACCAACATATATGATTACATAATTTAGATTCCCAACACTTTTCTTCACCTTGAGTGCAAAAAATACAAGTGGCTAAATCTACATATATTCATGTTAGGTGCCCATCCAATTCTCCCAAGAAATGATATTAATTTGAGAAAAAAATACTTATTAAAAATCAACATCTTGCATATTCATGCATGGATAAAATATTTTAAACCTTCTGTGAAGAAATCCTAGATAAGCATATCCATAGCAAGGATTATTGGTATAGGTATTGATATTGAAATTATATTTCATTGATCTAACTGCATTACAAAAAACCTTATAAAATCATATTTATCTAATTATATTATTAAAATCATGTATGAATGAAAACATAGAGGATTTATACATATCCATAGATTTCTATGGTTAGAAAATGCACACAAAATAGATAGATTGAATTGGGAAGACCCTCTTCAGGTGGATTTTACAAGGTTGTTCTTTGATCTCTATATGAAAATATGGAATCCACATAAAAATGACATAAACCATGATATAATACATGTTTCTAATCTTAACAATCCATGCTTTATCACCATAGATTGAATATTTAGTTCAAGGCTCAAAAATATTATGAGGATCTTATAATTTGGGTTTAATATCACACCAAATGTAATGAATCTACATGTGTATAGAAAAGGGGTAGTGCCATACAATGCATATATAAATAAATATGGCCATTACAAGTGATTTCAAGCATGTTTATCGATGATGAAGGTTTAAAAACTTACCTTCCATCACATAATGATGAAGGATTTAACATCCACAATGCAAAAATCCTTTTACTATGGTGTATAAATGTTGATTTCCAACTAGTTGTCTCCCTCCATGCTATGCATAAATATATATCAAATTATGTAGCTAAAATTGAAAATAAATAATAAATCTAACCCCATATGATAACTATAAAATAAGCTAAAGTTATAGTTGAAATCCATTCAATGATTTCATATATCAAGTTCCTCAGATAAGCTATTGTCAACCGCAACATAGGTGTACAATAGACATGCCACATGGTACAAGAGCCACCTCTAGTGCTTTGTAGTAGAACATTTTTTACCCTATTTTTTGATAAATAAATATTCAAATACATTTATAAAAGAACATCTGAAGAAGGAAAATTACCATCTTTCATTGATGCATATATAAATCACCATTATTTTATATGTATATTGCCACTCATTGAGGCTACTCGAACATGGTCTTTCAACAATTAAATAAAAAAAATTAGTGGAGAAATAGATCAATTCAAAATAATTGTTCACACATTCCCTCATTTTTTCCCTCTTATTAATTTCCTATCATATGAATATTTATGTTGGTCAGATCTCTTATTGTACAAACCATTATGTAACATTGTAGTGGACATTGGTTTAACTATGCATGACATTGTTTCAAATTGGGGAAAAAAAAAGGATTTATATTTTCCATGGCATATTGAAAGAATATATATAGAATAAAACACCTATAATTAATCAAGGAGTGATGCTAGTGACACTGAAGAAGATGTATAGATGGAAGTGGAAATGCATGATTAGAAACTTTTATTCCACATGCACCCATCAAGAAACAATAACATAGATGACATTGACATGCTTGGGCTTAGTTGAGTTTGACACTAACCATAACTACAGTCATTCTAAGGTGATACTCAACCAACACATAATAAAAGAATAATTTATATATTATTAGTGCACATTCACCCATAATAAATATGCAGAGTACATAAGTGAACCATTGCTAAGTAAGCTATCAAGTAATCATAAAATGACCTTCAACATTGTTCTACACTACGCCCCAAAAAACACACAAGGTCCACCACTCAGGATGATTATACAAGAAACAATAGGTATAGGTAAATCCTAATTTATTAGCCACATCCATCTTAACCTAAATGGACTTATAAGGGTAACCATTTCTCCTCTACTTCTCCTTGCTCCAATTGGTGTCACAATATTTAACATAAATTCATCAAAAATACATTCAATACTTCGCATTCATATCCATGAAATGAAGGCACTTGAAGGATACACACTAATAATTTTTAGAATAAATGAAATGCACTGAATATGTGATCATTCATGAAATAATATTCATAGGCCTAAAGATGCTCAACAATATAGTTATCTAATTGCCCAAGGCTTTTACTCAACATAGCAATAAATATTTTGGAAGTTTCTCAATTATACTTATTGGTGACTTGGGACAACTTACCACCATAAATGACATACCAATATATTAGGAAAGTCATTTGGCAACACCCTTTGGCAATAATTCAACACAGTAGTAACATTACACACACATTTACATCAATAGGGATGCATGACAAATCAACTATTGCTCATAAACTTATTAACCAACATAAAAAATGTAAACCAAACAAAAAATACTGGAATATGCTAATGTCAACAACATCATCCTTCATGCATCTATAAGAACATGAAGATTCTAAAGTTTAAACACATTTTTATGTAACTAAAAAATTGGCAATAATCTATAACAAGAAAGTGTTAAATCATTAAACATTCCAATAGGAATATGTAAAGCAAAACAAAGCAAATAATAGGTAAGCCTAAACCATGACACTTGCCTTAATAAAATTATGCATCTATGTAAATGACCAAATATTATGTTGAATTCCAATATATGGGTGAAATTAGGGTTGATTAATGGATCCATTAGAGTAATATCTCACATTATCTACCACCTAGATTTAAAACCACCTTCCTTACCCATGTATGCATTTATTGCCTTAAAAAAAACTTTGGTCCCCTATGGGATATTTATAATCTAGTTCATTTTCCAATTCATCCTATTACATGATAATCACAACCAAATTCCAATCAAAATGGAATGGGCTATAACTATAAATAAATCACAAGGAATGACTCTCAATAAAATAATAATGGATATAGACAACATTGATCATCAAGGGTTGAACTTCATTATTATGTTAAGAGTGCACTCACTATTCAACCTATATATCAACCCTTCATTTTCATTTGACTGCTATGAAAGAATGAAGGATAGTATATATGAAAATTTGAGAAGAGAAAAGGAATAAATAATGAATGTAATATCTCTTCCACATCATTTACAATAAATGTAGGTTTTATCAATAAACACACAAAAGTGCATTTTCAAAAAATTGTTTCACTCTTTACTACTCCTCCCTTGCTTCAAACTAATAAGCACCTATTAAAAAAAAAATAAAACATAAAAAAAATCCCTCCCAACATTTCTTGCATCATTGAAGCAACTGATAGTATATCTTTAACTCACATTTCCCCATATATTTAAGGTCCTCCATAAGTAAAATTTCTACCTTGATTGACATTAATAACAACATGAATTTTTTGCTCTTCCATGTATTTCATGTTCTCATAATTGATGAAGTTTATTTGATAAATGATACCCTAGTAAACATAGAAAAAGGATCAAGAAAAACCTTTTTTAGTCTCAAAAGGTATGCTAAATGAATCAATTTGATTTAACTGTTGATTAAATTCTATCTTTTAGACCAATCACAATTTATTATTTTTCATGCATATAATTTTTTTTAGTTTTTCAATAATTAAGTTGTGCATCTTTTAATAAAAATATGAAAAAGTTAATTTATCTATGTTCTAATTGGTCAAAATAGTTACCATGTTATTTAGGGGTAGAGTAGTGATGTCATCAATAATGACCTCACACATGCAAAGGTATAGGTCCAAAGGTCTATCAATCTATATGGATATATATTGGAGGATAGGTCATTCTGAAAAACTATTTTAGGGGTTAAACAACATAATGGATGGAATATCAATCATACAAATTTTCAATAAAATTACACAAAAAATAATTTAATGCATCTACATATCTACAGTAGATTAAAGAATTATGTTATTATGTAATTTCACTATTTTTCATGTAAAATATTTCTTTTTCAAGTCTTAATATTCATATCCATTACATGGCACTCTCTTGGCTCCTAGGGCTATGTCCAATTTTTTCCCAATGCTTTAAATCTAAGGCCATCCACTATCCTCCACATTTGGTTGTGGCTCTGTTTCAGTTTGATCATGCCATTTGGCATGATTACCTTGAACTAGTGCCTCCCAGATATTGCTTTGGTCTACTAGCTCTTTTTATCCTTCTAAGTTATTAAATGCATGGGATGCTACCACATGGAATAATCTTGGGAATTAAAGGCTCAAATATCATAACATTAGTCTATCTATCCTCTACAAGCCCAAGTCACTAAATTTTACCATGTGGAAACATCTTGGTAGCCTGAGGCATTTCGAGCTTTTGGGTTTACTTAAGATTTTTAGGGAATCAAGGTCACTGGGATTACACCACATGGCATGATATTGAGAACTTAGTGTAATTAAAACATTTTAATTTCCCCATATTCTTTGACTCTATGACTTCTATGATCATGCTATGTGGCACAATTGTGGATCCCAAAGATTTTTCTAAACATAGCCAACTCACTAAAAATCTACCTCTTAGCTATTGCTTTAGTCTACTAGTTCTTCCTCCCCCATACAAGTTCTTGAATGAAAAATATGCTACCATGTGGAAACATGCTTGACATTCAGGGTTTTAAGGTCTCAATGGCAATGTATTGATCCCCCATGAGCCCAAGTTAGCAAATGTTTCCACATGGTAACATTTTGATATCCTAAGGTGCACACCGATTTTAGGTTTACATGGGCTCCTTGAGGGATTAGGGATACTAGGATCACCCCAAAAAACATGATCTCAGTGACTTGGGGTCCTTGGAATCTTTATAACTATGCCAGACTCTTTGATTGTATGACCTCTACGATCATGCTATTTGGCATGATCATGGAGCTTGGACAGTTTCAAGATTTAGCTAATTTACTAAAAATCTACCCAATGACCAAATAATTAAGATAGTGACATATGGCATGATCTTGGTGATTTGATATTTGAGAGGGATATATCCTTGGACTTAGTATTTTTCAAAGTGCATTGCCAAAACCTTGATCGATCGAATGAACATGGGCCATTTGATGCAAGATCAAATGACTAGGGGTATTTATAAAATTTTTAGACTTAGATATTTTTCAAAATCCTTTCAAAAATATGAATACTATGATTAATTCACATGACAAACAAGCATTGGATATGGGATTAGATAAGCCTTTTGAATTTATGAGGCAAGCCATGAAATGAGTATGAGTAAATAGCTAGTCAGAGCATAATGAAGGTTTTGAGCGATGACATGTAACAATGTTGAATCCTAATGATAATGAATTTATTATTCAATTAGTATAACAAACTAGGTTATCACATTACACCAAATGAATTTACATAGTTACAGGGACCAATAACAGACTAAAAATTACCATCATGGGGAAGCTCATAATTTAAACTCTGACCAAACCAAGTTGGTATGGACCTTCCTGTGTCTCATAATAATTGATTTTTTTTTCAAATAAAATATGATTTTATATATAATCATTATTCAATCATTAAATTAGTAAATTTGAAACTATTTTAATCATCCTTGCTAGATGAGGGAGATAGGACAAAGCATAATTTTCCATTCTTAGAAGGTTTAGTTCCTAATTCTCAATAAGAAATGATTTAGGATAAAATGAGATAATTTTTTCATATGTTGAAGAATGAATTTTTGGAGTACAAAATATCTCTATTAGAGAGATACAATTCTAAACATAATTAAAAAAAGGGAAACAAGGAATGATAAATAAGACATAATAATGTGTCTATTTAAAACTGTAGTAAGTTAGATCATTTAAACTAGAGTCATATCATCTATCCTATAACCCTATAGGTGAATTATTTTAGACATACCATTATATGTAGACCTTTTCATTATCAATTCCAACCAAAAGACTAAATTCAGTTAGCAAGTTACAAATATATGAGGAAGCCATTTAGTCTTAATTCAAATGATCACTTATAGTTGGAATTCTCATCTTCCTATCTTTTCCTTCTCTGGTGAACCATAAAACTTAATACAAATCTAATAGCTATGTGCCTTATAGATTATACCATCTATCTCAATATCATTTTCTAGGAGATCGAGTCATATAATGTATTACAGACTATGGGTTTATGAGATCATGCCACTTATCATAATCTTGGGGCCTCAGGAGGTATTCACTTAATGACTATGTGATTTGTTTATCTGAGTTCCACATTCATGAGATAAAAACATGTAGATGGCTCAAAAGTGATGGGATATTTTAATATTCAACTATAGTCTATGGGCTCTAAATCTCTGAGATGGAGACACATGGAAGGATCATGACAGATAGGAGTCTTCAGGGTTTGAATTAGTTTTATTTTATTCCTTCAATTTAACTTATCTAAAATTAAGACACTTAGACAGTCCCCAAAGTTCCATTGACCAATCAATCTTGTTGCTTTCTAGTGATTTGAGCTTTGTAATCTCACCAGGTGGTGTGATCGTGGGGATTTAGAAAATTATGTCCATACAACCTTCCATATAGTTTCAAATCTTTGTGATTGAAACACGTGTCTCAATCTTAGGATTCAAATGATTTTATGACTTAGAACCCTTTCCAAATTTTTTTAGGATTTAGGATTTTTAGATTGTGTCATGTGGTGCAATCTCATAAGCTTAGGTATTCAAAACATTTAGTTATTCTCAACTTTCTTCCAAGTGCACATTTATAAATTTCACTAGAATCAATCTATCAAGGATCAATGTGATAATGACACTTGCCACCAATCTGGGAAATCAAATATCCTTAGAGCTTAAGATTGATAATGGGAAACTTATATATAATTTAATAGAATTGATCAGATGAGGATCAATAAGAATTATACACATGTCTACTAAACCCAAATACTATCAAGATAAATAAAATTCCAAGAGGCCAAGATTTTGAACAATACCAATTATTGATTCATATTTAATGATTAAAATAATTAAAAATCATGTATAAATAAGCCTCAATTCAAAATTGGAGTTGACATACAAAATTAAGAACTCCTAAAATTAATAAATCTTGACCTTCTATTTTTAGCAGTTGTTATTTTTAGTAAGTTTTGCATACAAATGTGTGTGTATCTAAAAATCTCCAAAAATAAACTAAACACTGAAATTAACCTATCAGATGAATTCAAACTAAAGTTCAAGTCTAGTTAAAAATATAGACAATTTTTAAATTTAGAAAAAAATTATAAAAAAATAAACTACAATTTTAGACCCTCATATGGTCATGTATGGCCTCCAAAAAATATCAAAAATTTCCTATAACTAGAAGGGTAGATTATGGAAGAATTGAATTTTTTGAGATGGTCATTTTGGCATGAAGATGGGCTCAAACAGAGCTATGGATCAAAATTATGGCCTCCAAAAGTTTGGCCTCCTTTTCTACATCAATATCACCCTTCTAGGAGGTTGAAGACTCTATAGAACTATAGTCAATCATTCAATCTGAATAAGATTAGTCAATTTCATCTAAAAATCAAATTTGATAAATGATAAGTTATGCATATACAAGTCTAAATAAAACCAATTCATTGTATAGAAATTGGTCCAAATAAAAGAGTTACTATGAATAGTTAAAATATGTATTTCATATGCTAACGATTATCCCAAACTACCTAGATACTATGCACCTATGAGCTTAGTAGATGAGTAAGTAGTTATAAATATATGAAGAAGTAGTTTGGTTGTAATGCAAATGATCACTTATAGTTGAAACTATCATTTTTCCATCTATTCCTTCTCTATAGAATAATCAAATTTCACACACATCTCATTTCTTGCATATTGAAACATATCTTTCTCTTAGAATTACATCAAAATTGTTAGGAATGTATAATGTAAATAAATAATAATGAAATAAAGATAAAACTAAAATTTAGAAAACACAATAGAGTAGAGACATGGATTTAACGTGGTTTACCCAATATGGGCTACGTCCACATAGAAATTCCCAGTCCTTATTATTTAGTCCAACAAATAAAGGGAAAAACTTGAAATACATCCACTGTAATATCCTCTTCACTCTCTCACATTTTCCACCTGATTACAATGCCCTCATATCAAAGGAGGGTTACAAATTAGGTTAAAAATACACTAACTTAATTTCTACCATTAGATCTAAAACCAAATAGTAAACGGTCTAGATTAACTATGAAATTATAATATTTTATAATGTATTTTTCATAAAAATTTGCTTTAGGGGTGCTGCCCCCAAACTCCTACCAGAGGGGGTTCTAAAATAGGTCTCTGTCCCTGCCCCCCATGCCCCAGACCCCCATGGAGACCATAGGGGGGATGTTTCCCCCCCACACCCCCTGCTAGGAATTGGGCATTAAAATAAGATCAGGCTCCATCATCCAACAAAAACCTCATTGGAATTATCTTGTGCTAGTGAGTACATTTTGAAACCCTTCATTGAGTATTAAGATAAAAAATAAGTCTAATAATGTACAATACAAGTTTCCCCTATTTACAAAGAAAGAATATCAAATAAATGTTTATCAAATGTTATGTTACAGAATAGAGAAACTCAACCAAAATGTCTATTTATAGCACTCATCATCATCATCATCATCATCATCATCATCATCATCAAATGTTTAACATGGACATGTATGAGGTCTAATGATTGAAACACATGAAACGAGAATGCACATAATAAAATGTCATCATAATGTAATCTTGTAAAATAACAAGTTTTAAATACCAAATGGTAAGCCATGCCTTTTTTAATGAATTTCATATGAATGATAAATGAATATTTCCCATTAAAATGAACAAGATGAAGAATCACTCAGCTAGAACTAACATAGAGGATTAAAAAATATACTTCCCAAATATCAAATGCATGAAAGCCAATTTTTTTTACCAAGGGTTAATGAATAAGATGGACTAATGCCCAGATTCAAAGCTTTATTTAGACCATAAACAAAGGTTGTTTTATATAAATAAGGTCACCATATATTATGATAATGGGATGCATCAGCCCAACACAACATAGGCACAATTAGTTCATAACATCTACATAACAAAGTCTATCATCTACCCTGCAGGGACTTGGCACATGGTGCCCTTGTTTCACTGGTCCTTAAGCTAATTAGATGGCACTTATGTGGAAGAGATTACGTCAATATCTAAGGGTAAAATAATCTGAAGTATTTTTTTGTACATCCTCAAACCTTTTCAAATGAATAGACACGTTTTTATAACCTCATACAACTATCCCGATCCCTTTATAGTTCATAAAGCCATGGTGTACTAAATTAATGTCATATCTCTTTCTATTTAAATTAAAAATATTATTTTCAAATAAAACAAGATATGAAATTTGGTGGAAAACCCTCAAAAGGTTCTCTAAATGTAAGGGACAAGAAGCCACCCCATAATAGTTACCATTTTAAGTTATTAAAAAATAAATAAATGATGGTTTCTCTCGTTAGCCTTAAATAATCCTCCTTGAGCGTGTATTTAAAAATTCTTCAATGTTGGTCCCTTCGTCATAAAGAATTATTGTGAATTAAATATAATTTCATTGCATTAATGACACTTTCATTGGCAATTTTGTTGACTTCTATTACAATAATTATAATGCCTTTGACATCAATGACAATATTCCAACAATCTCCTCCTTTGTCATTGATGGAAATCATGTAGAAAAATAGTACATGAAGTCCCCCTTACTGTATTTATCATCCTTTGCTCCTTTTTTTTTTTTAATTCTCTCCATTTGACATCAATGGCAAAGAGACATAGAACAAAATCACAATGTATATCACCAAAATATCCATAGAGCTGAATAATGTAATGATTAGATCCCCCTTAATCCATGCTTCTCTTGATAGATTTAATAACTAGATGAAGAATGGATCACTCTCAATTTATGCCTTAGAAAGTCAAAATTTTCTTTTGGGAGGGGATTCATGAACACATATACAATCTATTCCTTTATGGTAATGTACTCCATCTTTACTTGATGATCTGTAACTTATTCTCCCAAGAAGTGATACTTGATTGGAATATGTTATGTTATAGAGTGCATAACCAAATTCTTTGAAATGTTTATTACACTAGTGTTATCAAAGAGTATTGAGATTGGATTTTCATATTCTATCTTAAAATACTTCAATGTTTGCTTATCCAAAGGACTTGTGTACAACAAGATGCTACTATTATGTATTCTACTTAAACCATAGATAAATAAATGGAAGGTTGTTTTTTTCTTAGCCATGACATTGGATTTTTGAAAAGAGAGAATGATCCTCCACTTGTACTCTTTCTCTCATCAACACTTCCTACCCAATCTACATCTATGTATGTTGTTAGTGTGAAATATTCACCTCTTGGATACCATAAGCCATAATTCAAAGTGATTTCTAGATATTTGGATATCCTTTTGACTGCTTGCACATGTGTTTCTTTTGTGGATACTTGAAAATGTGTTACCAATCCTACAACTTGCATGATGTCTAGATTTAATGTCATGGTGTATAAAAATATTCAAATCATGGATATAAAAAGCATCTGATTCACTTTAGGAGTTCATCATATTTACTTAACTTGCATCCTATAAACCTAGGTGTGCTAACAGGTGTGCAATCTTCCATTTTGAATTTTTTCAGCATCTCCTTTATATACTTGGTTTGGAAGATAAATATTCCTTTGTTAGATTGAGAAATTTGTAAACCAAGAAAAAATGGTAACTCACCTAACATGGCATTTAAAACTCCTTTTACATACCTTTTGTAAATGCTCGGGACATTTGATCACTATCTCATCCAAAAATGATATCATCCACATATACCACAATAATCAACTAATTCCCACCTTGAGTCTTGATATAGATATTACTATCAACAAATCCAATTTTAAAACCTTATTCTTGTAGATATTTATCAAGCCTTGAATACCAAGCTATGGGAGCTTACTTTAGCCCATATAGTGCTTCTTCAATATGCACACATAGTCCTTATTTTCTGATAGAAGGAAACCTTCTAGTTTTTCAATATATACTTCTTCCTCTAACTAAACATTTAGAAAAGCATATTTCACATCCATTTCATAAAATTTGAAATTATTAAAACCAACATATGCCAAATACATTCTAATGGCTTCTAATCTCATAATAAGGGCAAAGGTTTCTTCAAATTCAATACCTTCCACTTGAGCATACCCCTTGCAAACCAACCTTACTTTATTTATTGTTACTTGGCCATCTTCATTCACCTTATTCTTAAACACCCACTTGGTACTAATTACGTTATTGTATTTTAGTCTAGGAATGAGATCCTACATCTCATATTTTTCAATTTGATTCAATTCTTCATCTATAGCATCCATCCAATGCTTATCATTTCTAGTTTCTTCAAAAATTTTGGGCTCTATTTTGGATAACAAGGAGAAGTTTACTTGCTCAGGTGTACTCACAAATATTCTTCTAGTTTGTGCCCCAGTATCAATACCACCAATAATTTGACTTTCAAAATGATGCTTTGGAACAAATAAAGATGGTGTCTTTGTATCTTCTTGCTCCATTTATTCTTATTTTTCTACTTCTTTTTATTATTTTAAGTCTAGTTCTTCTAAATGATCATTTATTTGTTCACTTACTTTCTAAGGCCTTATTTCATCCATCTTTATATTGGCACTTTCTATGATTATTTATAGACTTTTATTATAACATCTATAAGCTTTAATTTTTGAGGAATATCCAAGAAAAATACCTTCATCAACTCTTCAGTCTAACTTTCCAAAGTCTTCTTCATCTCTCTTAACAAAGCATTTGATTCTGAACACTTTGAAATATTTGACTAATGCTAGTCTACGCTTCCATAACTCATAAGGGGTTTTTCTATTATTTACTTTGATTTATCCTCTATTCAAAATGTATAATGTAGTGTTAACTGATTCTCTCCAAAACCTATCTGATAGTTTAGATTCATTTAACATCATTCTAGCCATTTCTTGAGTAATTTGATTCTTTTTTCTACAACTCCATTTTGTTGTGGAGTCCTTGTAGGTAAGAAATGACTTTTTATTCCATGCTTCTCATCAATATCATTAAATTAATTTGAGATGAACTCACTTCCTCAATCTGATCTCAAGCACTTGATATTTAAATTCATTTCATTTTCAACCAAAGATTTAAAAAATTTAAACTTCTTGAACACCTCTGATTTTTATTTTAAAAAGGAAATCCATGCCATTATGGAATAATCATCAATGAACAACCTAAATTATCTCTCACCTTCTATGCTTTATGTTATTATAAGCTCATAGAGGTCTGTATGAATTAGTTCTAATGGCTTGGTGGTTGAGTACTCCTTTGACATGAAATTCACTATTGTCTATTTTCCACGTTGACACTGCTTGTAAAGAATGTTTGATAGTTTTATTTTGACATATCTCTTATAGATTACCTAGTGCTAATTTTCACTAGATTATCAAAGTTCACATGTCCCATCCTTCTATGCCATAACCAACTTTCATTAATTTGAATCATGTAGCATTTCTCTCCCTTAACTTCACTGAGTATATAAATGTTGTTTATTGTTTTGTTTGCATCTATAACTAATTTTCCTATGTCTATTTTCCTATTCTCACAACCTTGAGCATAAAATATGAAAGTGTGTCCTTGATCACACATTTGACTGACACTTAGAAGGTTATGATTCAAGACTTCAACATACAATACATTTTATATTTTTGTTTTTCCATTATCAAGTCTAAGGGTAACTTTTCCAATTATTCTCATTGTGGCATTATCTCCAAAATTTATTGTGCCTTCACTCATTTCCTTAAAGGAGAGAAATTTTATCTTGTCCCTAGTCATGTGAATTGAGAATCCATGATTAATACACCATTTTTAACCTTCATTTTATGTATGAAAAATTATTTTCACAAGCATAGATTTCTCCTTGTCTTGATTAAAGTCCTCTTGCTTCTCTTGCCATATTTTTGTAGGTTCTCTTTTATTTACCATAAGAGAATTCACTTTCTTGTTTTGTATAGGGGGTTCTAAAACAACACTTTTACACAATTGTGCTATATGTCCATAGTTATAATAATTATAACATACAATGTTATTCTCTTTATAATTCGATAATGAGGCAAATTAATTATAGTTTCTACTTGAAACTCCATAAGTACTTATGCCACTATCCCATGCATACCTATTTCTTGCATGTATCCTACACTCCATTGCTCTATGCCCAAAATAATTACATGAAAAGAAATAACCAAAGAAAGAATGTTGGAACCTGGTCATGCATGCCTGCCTTGGAGGAAAGAAATTTATGAATTTGTCCTTGTTATATTTCAGAGGAGTGCTTGTTTTTTGTGGGACTTTATTCTCTTTCTTCTTACTGATAGGACTTTTGAGAACATCTACATAGATTCTTATCTTTTCCTCATTTACCTTCTTTATTGGATATCTAATTTTATTTATATCTAAGACCAGTATTTATAAATGGTGACCTTTTCCCATTTATGATATCATCTAAGATCTCAACAATCTTTTTAAATTTGAGGATTTTGTTTAGCTTAGTGGTTGCTTTCTCTAGTTCCTTCCTCAAGGAGACAATCTCAGATTCTAATCTCTCATAATTTTCTTAATTTTTACTTAATTAGATTCATACCTCCTCTTCACTCCTTTTTGCTTCTTGAAGTTGAATCTTAAGGTTGATGATAATTATTTCAAATTCCTCAAGGTCTTGGGGCATTTTTTCTCTTGAATCACAATCCTCTTTTTTATATTTCTATAGCTGTAATTATTAATTCAAATTTATTTTCTTACATTGATTGATCTCACTTAAGGCACATATAAGTTCTTATTCAATATCTACCTCTCCTTCATCTTCAACATTTTCTTCCTCTTCAAATGTGTCTTCACTTGTAGAGGTATCATTTTTATTTCTTTAGCCATGAACAAAGTTTCTTATCTGTCACTATCTAATATGTTCTCACCGCTCTCCTAAGTTGAGATACTATCCTTTTTGGAATAGAGGTTTTTATTGTACTCACCAAACTTTTTATTATATCCATTTTGTTTGAATCTTTTCTTGGATTGAGGTTTGCTTTCCTTCTTATTCCTTTCTTCATTATGATTTTCCTCATCATCGCTATCATCCTTATGTGGACATTTAGCAACAAAATGTCCTATTTTACCACAATTAAAACATTTTAAAGGTATCTTACCTTTGTATTTCCCTAATCTTTTCTTAATCATTCTTACAAAAAAGGCCTCATTTTCATCTTGTTCATCAATGGTGTCATTGCTTGATTTAGGTTCATTATTTTTCACTTTCTTTGAAGCTTTAAAAATTAGTTCCTTTTTAGATGGATCTTCCTTTTCCATTATCATTTTATATATCATGAGAATCCCATAAAACTCATCATTGTTAATGAGTCTAAGTCCTTTATTTCTTTAGCAACCAAAAAATTTGCATCAAATCTCAAGGGAAGTGACCTTAGCTCTTTTTAAACGATCATGAATTCTTCAACCTTTTTACCAAGTCCTTTGGTGTTAATAATATCATCCTCACAAAGAAGATATGCCAAAACATTTTCTTCATATTTCATTTTCAAGCCTCTAATTGTCTCCTATGAGTTTGGAGTTTTGACTTCTTCACTTTATTGTCACTCTCATAGATGTTATAAAATTTATCCCAAATTTCCTTTACTGAATCACATTGCATAATCTTGACAAACTTTGATTTTGATATGCCACATAATATAGTGTTCATGGTTTTGGCATTATTCTTACTAGCCTTTTTTTTGGTTGGATTTGTTGGTGGAGTTGTTGGTGTAACATATCCATTCACCATTGTTTGTTAGATATCAAAACCAAGGGCCATTTAATAAGTACACATCCTTATACTCCAAAATTCATAGTTTGTTTCTATTGAACAATGGATCCTTGTTTATGGAAAAACCTTCCTATATATTATGACTAGCCATGTGTGCTCCTGGGATCTACCTTCTAGCAGTTAGACTGATTCTGAAGAAACTAATTTGATACCAATTATTAAGTACATGATATACTGATGGGGGGGGGGTGAATTAGTGTATAATAAAACTTTAACTTTCAAAAATTAATTTTCACAAAGAAAGCATTCACACAAGATCTAATAATTAAGTAACACAAGATTTATGTGGAAAACCCTCTCTCAAGACAAACCACAAAGCAGATCTATTTGGATCTATTGTCCAAATCCAACTGTAAAATAATAATCCTTTTACAAAATTTCATAGGTACCAACCTACTTGGAGACAAAAATCCCTAGTGCCAAGCACTGACTTAGCAAGAGACACCAATCTCTTTGTTCTAAGGCATTGATCTCCATTGAAATAATGTTTCACCTTACTATTGTTACTTCATCAATGAATGATGGCAAATTCAATCTCCTCTTCTTCTTCTCCAAAAAAATATGCTTATGCTTGAATGATGGAGGAAAGAATTATTTATCATATCTTTTCTAATCTTCAATCCACCTTATATAACCTCCAAAGGCTCTTCACAAAGGAGGCATCCCATCAAAGAGGCACCCTTTCATCAAAAGGTATGCATTTAATTAAATATTAATTAATTCACTAAGTGGGGTAATTTCTCCAAGGTATACATATATCAAGTGGGTTGGCCCCAACAATGATAGGATTTAATACATGTTTTAAGAGGGGAAATTTTAGCCTTAAACAATATTTCTTGAGCACATATTTAAAACTTATTTAATACTGGTCCATTCATCATGAAGTGCTTCTAGAAACTAAATATAATTTTATTACATTAATGACACTTCTATTGGCAAATCTATTGACTTTTTCTACATTAATTATAATGCCTTTGACAAAAATGATAATATTCCAACAAAGGGGAATGGTGGTAGGGAAGATTTGGATGCTCATGCCTAACAACATAAGGATCATTCTTGCAATAGTCTAAGTGGATCTACAAATGGTGAAGCTCAAGCTAAACTTTATCATTTTTGACTTTGATCTAAAAGGTAACATTGAAAATTATAGGAACTTTGTTAGTTACAAAAAATCACCTTTCCATTTCTTCATGATTAAAACAAGCATTATTTCTAGTTTTCCAAATCTGAAAAAGAATTTCAGCACAAAAAATATGCCAAAATATGGTGTATCTTGTAAGAAGTAAGGTGAATTACCCAAAGAGTAAGATATTTTTCAAGTGAATAATTCAGGGCTTAAGGGGTCAAAGAGGGTATGAATCCATCTTCTAGTAGTTTGAACATGAGGACAAAACCATAAAAGGTGTTTAAAAGTTTATGGGTAGTGAAAACCTAGTCAAATGGGATTTGAAACCCCCATGTGCTTGAGACTATCACCTAAAAGAGAATACACCAAAGGAAATGGTATTTTTTATGCTCTATGAGAGCATCCCAAATTATAGAAAACCTTCTAGACCAGACAATATGAAGGGATTGGATATTCCATTGATGATTGAGAGTTATAGTGTCAATATGATGAGGTATTAACTAATTATACCCTAATCAAGGAGAATAAAGAAAAAAGGGTTTAGCTGTAAGCCAATGCCAATCCTTCCACCAAGGTGAAAGGGAGGAAACAACAATCTTACATAAATAATCCTTAGATATGGAACTCTAAATCTTAGAATGGATTTTGCATCTTCATTGTTAAGATTGAATTTGTCTTTCACAAGATTCTTAGGGAGCCAACCTTGATTAATTTTATATAAAATATTCCTAATGATTTTAATACCCTTTTTAAAAAATCTCAAGTTGTTGATTCAAGGGACTACAACAAAGGGAACATTGTGAAAATTAGGCATTGGGGGGCACCATAGTGAGTGAGAGTTTAGAAAGAGACCATTTCCCCACTCTATTCAATCATAAGCCTTCTCAAAATCAATATTGACAAATAGGACAGGTTCTGATTGGAGACCCTAGCCCATTCCATACATTCTTAGCAGTAATAACATGATCTATAATTTATCTATATTCAATAAACCTTTTTGTTCACTTCTTATAATTAAAGGAAGAAGATGCTTAATTATGAGGGCTAGAGATTTAGTAATAATTTTTTAAAATACATTGAGAAGGGTGATATGTCTCCAATTAGTGATGACTTTAGGATCATGAGCCTTAGTAATAAACTTAATATTACCTTGGTTGATGAGAGGTCCCAGAGAATTAGTCAAAAAAGCTTTAGAATAGACTCTGTGATGATCAAGACTCATAAGGAATACCATCAACACTTGGGGCTTTGTTAGTGGCCATCTAAAAAACTGATTCCTTAATATCATTTAAGCTAAGGGGTATATCATAAAATACTTTGTGTGATTTAGAAAGCTCACAAGGGACAACACCAAGGCATTAAGAGAGAGCATCTTCTCATCTAGGAGTGATGGGATGAGCTGAAAACACACCATTATAGTGGTGCAAAAAGGTTTGTAACTATCAAGTAATTTGGTCAATCTGACCAAAGCATCCTTAATGGATTCGATTCTATTCATAACCCTTCTTGAATGAAGGATAGAGAATAATTATTTAGTTACTTTATCTCCAACTTTTAGCCAATGCATATGGGCTTGAAGTTGCACTCCTCCAGTTTTGTATGCTACTTCAATTCATAGTTTATGTATCCAAAGGGATGCTTGCGTTTGAAGTTGAGTATTAAAAGGTGAATCCTCATGTTCCTATGAAACCCTAAGGAATTCATAGTTTGTATCATGGTGAAGGTGTTGTCGAAAGATAATAGTTTTTTTCCATTTATTTAAATAAAAATGGTGGTACTAGAAATGGCATTGGACCACCATTCAATCCAAATAGTATCTCTAGTGGGTCTAGGGGCTAAGTTTGAAATTAATAATAATATGCCCAATAGTTCTTTGCTTTTTTAGATGAGTTGTGTTGAGATAGAACTATATTTTAGAAGGTATAACATGAGGAAAAATCCATTCAATATAGAAGCATATAGGTTGATGATTTGACAAAAGAATGTTGGGAAACACAATAACTAGTTGATCATGAATAAGAGTAAGGAAAAAAAGTCTTTATCTGCAAGAAAAGCATGATCAAGATGCTTAATTAAGCACTTTATCTTCTCCCTATCAAAAAATAGACCAAGTGAACCAAGGAAAATATGAATCCCTCCTTTCGTGGTGATTAGGATCAAACACATCGAATTTATTATACATATAGAACCATGCCTCCTACTCCCTAACATACCAATGCATGGGTAGGAAGACTTATTTGTCTTCAGGGGATTCAACCATATTGAATCCTCTACAGATGATTTAATGGGCATCAAGAAGAGAATATGCTAACCATCTCCATAACAAAGTGTGTTCTAAAACATCATTTGATGCATATAGGTTGACCAATCTAATGATGTGGTTATTAAAATAAAAAAGGGTCCAGATGATCCCATGAGAGGGTTCTGAGCCCCAAGAAATAATATTTTTAGAAAGTTCAGGCATTAAAAGGGTAACAACAGCTCCATGCCTAGAGTCATGGCAAGTGGTCTGATAGAGGACACTTGGGCAGATAGTGCGAGCAACATACTGAAGAAGGAATCCATACTATTTGACTTCTTATATGCATAAAATTTTCATGCGAGATAAGTTTTGACAAATATTCCTGATCATATACTTACGCATCAAATCAGTAAGGCCTCAAACATTTCATGATAGACTAACATCAAAAGACATCAAGATTCATATCATTTCCCTCATAAGATATTTGAGGGTTGAAAACTAATTAAGAGCGTGATTGTGAAGCATATACTCATCGAACTAGAAAGGATACCTTTTATCTGGCACATAATCATCATCCCCATAAAGTGTGGGACTAAAATATCATTGTAGAATAACTTTATGGTTTAGAATAATGAGATTAATCTCAAAGTCTAATATTGTCACCCTAGAAGGGGGTTGTGAAGATGTTATTGAATAATAGGAGGTGGAGAGGAAACAAAGTTGGCCACTACTTGAGGTGTACAATAAAAATGACGTGGTGCCTTAACTAGGGTAAGAGCATTAAGTTTTCTAGAAGAAGATGAAGGGTTAGGATCACTTATGGGTTGGTACACAACATCATGGGGTTTGACATTGCCACGAGTTGAGCTATTTTCTTTACTAGTGACTATGGTCCAATAGTCAGAGTTCCCATTTTGGGGTTTGGGCTCAAACCCACCTTTTTCATGCAAAATAGGAGTGGGGAACATTAAAGAGCATTCTCGAATCATATGGTCAGAGGACTGGCACCTGAACCAAGTGTTTGGA
Source organism: Torreya grandis (assembly GCA_037957365.1). Lineage (NCBI taxonomy): Eukaryota > Viridiplantae > Streptophyta > Pinopsida > Cupressales > Taxaceae > Torreya > Torreya grandis. Next base: position 159,524 of record JARHVA010004412.1, on the reverse strand, counting down.
AAGTTAATATAAAATACATGTGTGAACTAGTCATTTCCCACTTGAATCTCTATGGACTCTTTAAGATCTTTACCTTCGGTACAGATTTTTGTGCTTATTTTGATGCCATTGAAACTCTGGGATCCCACCAACTTTCCTTACATCTAAAGATGCATAAATGGTAATGGTGGCCATTTAATAAAGGGTTTCTAAAACTACGCAAAACGCACAGTGCTTGCCCAACTCAACACAATAAATGTGCAATAAAATCAAAATAATCTTATTTAAATCAATTAAAATTAATGGTTTGATAAATAAACTTAAATACCTAAAAATATGAAAACATTCATACAAGATAAAACCCTAAACTCCTAAAATCACATTAAATTTTAAATGACTATTATTTTTAAATATATAAAAAAATTGGTTACTATAAGTTACTATTATAAACCCTTTACAAGGGAGACCCCGGAATGCAAGCTTCCAACCTTCAACTTCAACCTAACAAACTTTTAATAGATGCGAATCAGTTTGCTCATCACACTTTAATATTAAAAATAATTATGAAAATTATAATATTTAAAATTTAAATTATATTTAGTAATTGTTATATTTATTTTTGACTGAAAAGAACCTTGTATTAATCATATATAAGATACATCTTTAATAAAAAGAAAAATTGGTTGGTCTTAACGGCCTTTTGCTGGTTTTTCTGTGTATGAATATGTGCTTGAGCGTTGGTTATTGTAAAACTCTTTTATTTCAGGTTGGGGGCTTTAATATAAACCCTGTACTTAACTAAATAAGAAAAAGAAAAATGGGAATAGAAGCACATCCCAAAAAAATATTGCTATTTACATTTAAGATGAAAAATCTTAAATATAAGTTCTGTTCTTCAAACAATAAGTACAGGGAAGAATTGTTCTGCTTTAATAACCTTGGTGAGGAACTTATTAAAACAGTTCCTAGATTTGTTTTTATTAACAATCCAAACTTCAACACAAAGGACAAATTATTTTAAACAAACTGTTAATGCTCATGTAATGGAATATATACATCTATTATAAATGCAATCTACTCATATACAACATATGATAAATATCAATTTCCACACAAAAAGAACTCTGGCTTGTAATATACGTTGTGAATTATTATCTCATGCTCAACATTCCCTCAAAAAATTATTAGGAACCATGTTTTCTAATATATGTTGTGAATTATTAAGCATTAAATAATTGTATGAAAACATTGTATCTTGTCTCGTTCTCCTGTTCTTGCTCATGTTTCAAGCTCAACAATGAAAGTTTGAAAACAAGTAATTTTGTAGTAGTAGAAGACCTTTACATCTTCAAAGTGGTTTTTTTTTCGTACTTAATTAAAAAAAACTAGTATTAACAATTTGTCGAAGTTTTTATCTGAGTCTAGCTTTCTGCAACATCCCTGTTTTCATTCAACTTAATAAGTAAGAATTGTCAATTTACTCCATAACAAAACAGCCAAACCACCAGATTTCATGACCACACTCCAAGGAATACCCCTCTTCCCCTCTCTCACTAATCCTTTTGCAAATGGCCAAAGATTTATCACTACCCAAATACTGCATAAATACTCTGCAAATAGCCTCTCTCTGATATTATCTCCGCCACGCACAAGTGAAACAGTGTTCCATATAATACCTTCTATGTTTATGAACAAAAGTGAAGTGGGCAGAATGACCAATGGAGACGAATCAAATGTAAACTCGCCCTTACCACTCTTATCTTCATCCTCAGACCCCTTCGGAGTTACAACAAAAACTGTTTCAGACAATCCCAACAACTTCATTACAACATCAACCAATGCAATGAACCATGAAGATGTACACAGAATGAACCACATCCTTTGGTTATTCCACCACTCTCTGATAGAACAACCACAAATAATGAACTGAACCAGGTGAAATCCATAGACGGAAAGGAACAGTGCAACTGCAACTGGAAAGGAAAACTCTGAAATCTGCATCAGCAATTTCACATTTCAGGTTAGTTAATCTTATCATACATTAATTTTAACTTCAGTTGGTAATTGCGGGGATCTTTTTCTTAAAGGCATACAGGTGCAAAAATCGAAGTAATGGCCTCACTCCTTATTCCCCTGAAGATCGATCAGACGAGTCCAGAAGATTTTTTAAAAAAACTTTAAAACATTATCTTTTCTATACGCTGGGTACCACTTGTAGCTAATAAGCTAATGTTGCATTTTAATTTTTGGCATCAACTAATATTAATTTTTAATTTAACTTACCTTGGGCAGGAATGATTTCCCATGTAGTAGACAGAAAGCAGGAAGGGTGGCATAGCAGAGTACTGGCAATGACCAGATTGCCCACAGATTGAAATAAACATAAACCATCCTCTGCCTCAGTGTAATGCTTCTTTTGATGCCTAGGAAGGGACATAACTTGCTTACAAATATTTCTAGCAGTCCTGTAGCCCATCTCTTCTGCTGTGCAAGAGTGTCTGGGAAACTCCCTGGTGCACATCCCAGGAAAACTGGTTCTTCAGGACGGAAATAAATAGAATGCCAACCTAGATTATGAATTCTAAGCCCAGTCAAAACATCCTCAACAGTAGATCCATACATCCATCCAACCTGCAATAGTTTACAGCAAATTAGCTCGTTTATTCTGGTGTGGCAAAATTTATCCAATTTTGATCAAAATTTATCCTCAAATCAAATCAAAAAACACGTTTGTTCATAGGATTTTATATACTCTAAACTTCGTTTTCATAATACCCTTTACACTACTACCTATGCTTTTATTGGTTTTAAAAAGTTACAAATAAAAAATACCCACGTATACAGGTGGCCCTGTGATGGGAGGGAGAGGAAGGTGAATCTACCTCTTTGCCCCAGGCAGTGTTGGCTTCATAGCTGCAACTAGCAACCTTCAAGGCTTCCTGTGTAACCAGTGAAGGAGTACAGTTGTTGCAGGGACTGCCATTAAAAATAGTCTGAGCTGATGCAACAATGGCAGGGGATTCTCCAAATGCTTTTCTCAAAGCCTCATAAGAGTAAGAGGTTATAAAATCGGGAACCTCTGCTTAATGCGCATGAACAGACATATTAACGCTTAAACAATATCGTATCATAAATACAATAGGAAAAGAAGAGATATGGAGGATATTCTAAAAAACTAATGTGTTTCGATTAGGTAGAAGTGTTGGAATATAAACTCTTGATCACATCTTTTTTAATAATCCCTCCTTTCTAAAAAATACCACCACTTTATATATGACCTCCTCCTACACTAAGCCCCCATTCAAGGTGTGTAACCACGCATTCAAGGTCCCTCATATAAGAAACTATTACCAGCACCAGGAGACTGATTTATAAGATGAATACTCTACCTTTTCCTTGTGTTTCATGGCCTTTATTATGGTGTTCATTCATCCTAGGTGCTACCCCATACAACACTTTTCTTCGATGAAAGCAGCAAGTCCCTCCATAGAGGGGGCCTTGGATTCCATTCACTCCTTTCCCCACGATCTGTATATATTAAACATTCCCATTATTACTCATAGAAATACTTATTTAACAACTCTGCAAATCCATTATCTAAGGAATATCTAAGGAAAATCATGTGGAACCAGTTCACAACTTTTGAAATTATCACTTACTTTGAATAGTACTTTCAACTGATTTCCAAAGGGATCATCCTTGAGAGCTGCATGGAATAATTGAGGAAATTGCACAAAACCACGTTCTCTTTCAGGTTTACAATCGAGGAAGAAGCACATAGCATGTTGTATGACTCTGCAGTCGCTCACATGCATATCACAGTCCAGATTAAGTGTGAAAGGAGCATTTGTCATCACTGCTGATACTCTTGCCTGAAAACCAAACACCTAAAATTAATAAATCTAATGATTCAAGATTGTACATAATCAAATGCAATTAAAACCCATTGCAGATGAAATTAGAAATTACTTATTCATTTGAATATGGCTCCTTGCCTCAGTGCCATATTGCGAATACAATTTATACGGAGAACAATAATCTTTAATCTTTAAGAATATAAATTACAGCTATTCAACTGTTATGCAAAAACCTCGTCATTAAAAGTACTTGAAAAAAAAAAAATGAAAGTCAAATTACCATGACATTCATGGCACCAGCTTTATAATGATGGTCAACCTCGGGTCGTTTTTCTCGAGCAACATATATTAGGTGGGGAAGAGCATCACCTTCCTCTACTTGAAGCCTTTTATTTTCATGAATAACCTGTAAATATGTACGTAAACTTTAGTAAGAGAGGTTGATTGTCCGAAGAGATTCTATATTTATCAGTTTCATTAAGGATTATACCTAAAAAGATGGATACAAATTCTAACACTGAAAACTATTGATTTAAATTTTATAATCTTCTTGTCACCTGCACTATACTTGAGTGGTTTCTAATATCAGAGCTTTTATGCACAAAGCCATCAACGCTATCATGAGAAATGAAGCCTGATGGAACTTTTCCCGTCTCCAATGCTTTCTCAATCCTTCTCTTCAAACTTTCATACTCGCACTACAAGATAACATTCAACAATTTTAGAGGTCTAATAATTTAGATAACAAGACAATTCGTTATATACACTGTTATTCTTTTATACTAGACATGAAAATTCCTTATAATGACTGAAACGTTTCTTCATATTGCTTTCTTTAGTTCGTTATGTCAGCACCTTCATGTCTTGCCATTCTTCGAGAAAATTTTGATCAGAAGACTTGGTTTCTTTGGAGAAATAAATAAAGGGAGCCCTTGTCTGTATATTGAACTTCCTACAAAAGGGCACCCATTTTTTGGCAAAGCTCAAGGTCTCTACCAGAGAGTAGAAAGTGATGGGAGAAGCCCCATCATCTGATATATAACACGCAAATTTTTGCACTGGATAATCAAGAGCAAGAACTGAAAGGACCGTATTGGCAGTTATCAAAGCAGGTTCCTTAAATGGATCTGTTGTAGTGATAATTATGTCTACAGCAGGAATGTTGGAAGCAGATTCTCCACCATATCTGCAAGTCAAAAAAAAAAGGTTACATCCATCATACTAGAAACCACCATATTTATATTGTGTATGCTCCTATCAACAGTATACAAATACCTCATGTTTTCTTACCTTTTTGCAAGTCTCTCTGGGTATGTTTTATATTCACCAGAAACCCACGTCATGTTATGATAGAGAAACCAGCAGAAAGAAAACCAAAGCTCAGAAGCAAAAGCTACAATCCAAATCCCATAAGATCCATGAAGAGGATTCAATATGCGATAGCCTAAGAAACGTAGTAAAAGCAGCAAGTGAAGGCATAAATAAGATCTATGTAGTTTTGATTTGCGTATGATTTTCTCATACAAAGGAGCAGGATTGCAGGGATCAAACTCCATTGATAAGACCTTAAAAACATAACAAACTAATGGATTGCAATGTGGGCATTATTTCTGGTTGTATATAATGATTTTCTTTGAATCATATCTTCTTATTCGATCGGTTTATAGATTTCCTTGATAAGATTAAAACAAGTATCGTGTAGAACTGTGACTTGTATCAAATGTTTATAAAATTATAATGAATGGTAATGTTTGAAGTTACGAATGCTATCTATACAGACGGACAATCAGAAATGGATTGTTTTCTCCAACTTGGGTTAGTGTCAGTGTTGGCTATCACGAGTTGTCCTTATTTTGTAAAAAGTGAGGACGACCTTAAATGTACCCCTCAAACAGTGATGTTACATCTCTGAACTTTATTGAATATCCGAGGGTTAAAACACATTACACTGCTTGCACTGTAAGTGTCTGGGATTCCGGGATTTGCTCGTCAGAGCCGTGATTTGCTCGTCAGAGAGTTCATTAAATAATCAAACAATTCAACTCAACTTTAAACTCCTCTACACCTTTTTTTAGGTTAAGCTTGTTTTGGTGTGGCATGGATCATAATTACGTAGCCACCCAGAATTAGTGGAATGGATCATAATTACGCAGCCACCAACAATTCACTATGGAGGATTGGTGAAAGCTTTTGACCAGTCTTTTAGGTGTTTGAAGTGTTTAGGATTTAGTAATTTTCTTGTTAAAGAGTTTATTAGGCAATCAAACAATTTAATTCAATTCCATATCTTTTATTAAGGTTGGTTTTTTTTTTTTTCTTTTTTAATTTTTTTTTTTTTTTTGGGGGTTGGGGGTGTGGCCACCAATTCGTTAATAGTTTAATATGAAGGATTGGTGATAATAGTTAATAGTGATTTTTCATGCATCATTTTAAGATTTGGATTGGTCTTTGTTTTGCTTATCATTTCATGAATGTAGTGTATTTTAAAAGACAAGTTTAATATTTTAAGATGATTTTTTTTTAAAATATTTTATTATTGAAAAGTAGTTAGATGGAGGAGGTATGTTCTCTCCTTCCTTCCGTCGAAATTTTAATTTTAGGGTTTGTTTTGTGACAATGTGGTTTTAAGGAGTATGATTGTAGGGGTGTTAGGTATTAGGGAGGGAAGATGAATGCACTGCAGCTTTTCTAGGTAATTGTCTAGAGTTTATGTGTAGTTTGTGTGGTGATCTTTGGGTTTGTTGTAGTTTTTGTGTACTGTGGTTGGTGTTTTGCATTCGATGGCATGCATTATGCATTTGGTGGTTTGCATTTTATGTTGGGCATGACCAACACTGTTGGCAGACTTTGTCTTTCCCTGGGGGTGACAGGGTGCTGGTTTGGGGCATGACCAATGTTGTTAGGTCTCTACCCCTGTTTTTGATGGTGGCTAGGTTGCGACCGTTGAGTGGTGGCGTGGTGTTGTTGGAGTAGCGATGGTGTTTTTCTATGGCCTCTAAGGTTCGTGGCTATAACGACAACGATAATGGCAATTCTTGGTGGTCGCAGTGGTAGCTCGGTTGCCTATGTCTATTTTTCTGATTTCTAAGGTTTGCTCCTAAGTCTTGCTTACTGAATTTTCCCTGACTAATATGGTTGTTATGAAAACTCGCTGTTTGTTTTACCATGTCTAACTTTGACTGACCGACATAAATGTTGTGAAAGTTGATGTCGTATCTTCCGACTACTTTACTCTATAACCTTCTATTTTTTTTTAATTTTTTAATACTAAAATTATCATGAAACACTCTATTAATAAATATTTTATTATAACATATATAAATTAATTAAAGTTATATAGTTTTTTAAAATGTTACTACATTTTTATAATTTGTTATTTAGTTTTAAATGTGATGGTAATTGCTTCTATTTTTCAAGAAACTAACTTATATATCAAACCACTTCACATATACGGACAATGACAATATGATGTCTCTTAAAATAAACTTAGTATATTTTATTTTTAATAATATTATATTTTATATATTCAAAGCTTAGTTTATAATATGAAACTTGTTTCGTAGGAAATGAGACGTTTAATGTACAAAGTGAATGATAACCATCATGTTGATGATGATGTTGATGGTCATGTTGGTATTGTAGGCATAGGGGATGATAATAATTAAATAAAATATTTTATATATTACATTTTATGTTTTTAAGATATTTTATAATCTATAATTTAATATTGATGATAATTGTGTGCATATTTTTGAGTTTAATAGATTTAAAAAAAAAAAAAAAAAATTAATAGTGAATAATGTTTGAATTTCTTTTAAGTTTTTAAAAAAATTATTTTATTTTATATAAACTAATTTTTTATATATTATTTGTCAATATAAAAAATGAATTTATATTTAAATTTTAACTATTTGATGTTTTAAGAAATAATTAATTTTAAAATAATTTATTAATTATTAATAAAATTAATTAAAACAAATATATTAAATTTATTTATTTAAATATATATTTAATATTTATAAAAATAAATCACGATGCATTTATTTCAATTATACAATTTTTAATTTCTTGATACTAAATATTATCTCAACATAAATTAATCTTGCAAAAAATAAAAAAATAAAAAATGTACATTAAAAAAATAAAAAAAGATGGGTGTTGGTTTAATTAGTGAAGTTGTATGGTTTACAAAGAGCTTATCAGAAATTAATTTTTATTGTTAACAAAATTTGATACGAAAAAAGGATTGAGGTTAGAATCGTGCCTCGAGTAACTTTGACGAAATAAATACCCCTCAATCCTTAACTCTTTTTTAACTAAAAATAATTGTATAAAATGTGAATCATATATATATATATATATATATATATATATATATACATCAAGTGAAAAAATTTCCAAAACAATCACCAAACATATTGACATTCACTATGGTTTTGTGTGAAGCTTCTTAATGTAAAGTGCATCATGGCTTTTAAGTTTTTAGTATTAATTTTACTCCATTCTATCATAAAAACAATGGTGAAAACATGATAGCATACTAATGTTTTCCACATTATTATGATCATAATTATAAAAAATATTAAATAAAATTATATTTATTTATTTAAATAAAAAATATATAATATGAAGTTTAAAAAAATAATTAAAAAATTAGGAATTATTTATATTTTTTTTATTGCATCAATGAAATCCATAAGATCTCCCAATCTTATGCCATTGCCATTTAAATGTGCGTTATTCAAAAGTATTTTATAAAAAGAAATTATTATAATTAAATCAAGAAACAATAAATTATAAGTACATAGTTATATATAAAAATTTATGTATGTTTTATAATAATTTGATACAACCACTCATTTTAATGAAAATGTCTTCCTTCTTTGTTAGTATGCAAAGCTCAAATATATTGCAACCATGATAAAAATATAATAGATATAAAGATATGACTTGATAAAATTTACAAATTGAATGAAAATCTTTTAAATAAAGCATTTTTTGTGTATGCGATGTGTAATTTGATTCTTTTCAATCACGTTCATTATTTCCTTTTAATAAATATATTTTATTGATTTATTGATTTATTTATTTATTGTTCATAGATTCTTTTTAATTCATGTCCACTTTTCAAATATGTTTCTCTACCATATCCTTATTTAATGATTTGTACAGAGATTTGATGTGGAAGCTTATCTTGTGGAGACATAACTTTTAATTTAGGAATTCATTTGAGGTTTAAAAAAAAAAAAACTAAAAATACCAAAGAGATATAGATAGCCATAAGCACATGTAGTTATTGATGATAATTTTAAAAAAAAAATCAAGGTTAAAATTGATTATATAAATACTAAAAATTTATAATTTTATTTTACTTTTGATATTTTAAAAACTTTATAAATTTAATGTTTATGTAATTATGTGTGAAATTGAGTTTTAAGTCATTTTCAAGGTTTATTTACACATGTATATAATAAGAGACAATTATTAGGTCTAATTTATCTTACATCCAGAAGTTATAAAAAATAGAAGTTGTTAAAAATAGAAAGTTTAGTTAATTTTAAATAGTTTTTTGCTTTTATTATCTTTTTAATTTGTGCATAAAACTATTTGAGTTGACTTATTTAAATTATTTTATGTATTTATTAGAGGAATAATGAATAATTGGACTATATAATTTTATTTTATACTCAAGAATTGTTTGCATAATTGTGTGTTTTGGCTTTACTATACTTTTAGATTTATCAAAAATATTTCATTGTTGTTTAAGTTTATCATTGGTTGTTATATACACCTCGTACCTTAATCTAATAAACTAATGTAAAATTATTTAAATTGTCTTATTATTTAGAACGAATCTCTCACAAAATTATACAATTCTATCATAAACAACATTTTTTAATCTTACCAAAAATCTAGTCAAAATTAATAGTTTAACTCCTTGTTTTTAGTATTGGTAAAGGTGAGTTTTTTAAAATGGGGACCCTACCCCTTATAGAACTAAAATAAAAGAGTCCATTGGTTTTTTAAATGGGGACCTTACCCCTAACAAAGCTATAGTAAAAAAGTCTGGAACCCAAATAAGATAAGTCTAGCACAAAGAGAGAACAAAAGAAGAAACAAAAAAGCTAGAGAAAGGTAATAAACTAATTTTTAGGATTCATCCAGTCTTTGTAGTCTTTAGCCCACTTCTGAGTGAGAAATTCTATTGATGAAATTCCACTAGGAGTAAGCTCAAGCATGTCGTTAGCAATGCCTTTCAGTTTGGCATCCTTGGAGTGAGATTCAGTGTTTTCATATTTGCCTTTTGCCAAGGAGTTCAAAGTATCCATGATTTACAGACTCTTTAGGATAGTGAATTTTCTATATTCGATCAAGCTACTGAGATTATCATTGAGGGAGGCATTTTTCTTTTCCAGATTATGGAGCCTTTCCTTGATTTGGTAGACTTCATAACTAATTTCAATGAGATTACTTTTGGTACAGTATATGCCATCATTGAGGATTAGTTTTTAAGTTCATCCTTTAATCTTTTTTATCCTTCACACACTAGTGAAGGATGAATTTATGTACGTTAGTTTTATCTTCAATCTTGCTCAGTTTGGAAAGTTGCTTATGATCCTCCAAGATTTCCTTAAATTCAGGAGGAGGGGCAGAGAAGGCAAGGAGGGGGCAGAGATAGGATGCACGGGGGTTAGGAGAGGGAGCAGACAAGATACTCTATCTAAGCATTTACAGGTTGTTAGTAATGCCAACCACTTTTCTATCCTCTAGGACAAAGGAAGAGGGGTGGGGGGAGGCAACATGGGTAAGGATTGTAGGGGAGTGAGAAGGGGGGAGATTTTGGAAGGGAAGGTGGGAGGAAGGACAAGGGTGGGTGTGGAAGGGAGAAGGGGGAGGGAAATGGGAATAGGGGAAGAATGAGAATTAATTTTAGCCACTTTCATTTTTTGATAGCTAATGTTGAAGGATCAAACACATGGCTGGGGTTCTTAAGTGGAACGAATTTTTTTAGGTTTAGAAGGAGGGAAGTAGTCATGGTCAATGTCATCACTCTAAATGTTAATGGGGAGTAAGGGGGAGTTTCAACAGAACTCTTCAAGATTCTTGAGGTCCTAGGAGGGATGTGGCACTTGGAAATGGGTTTATGGGGAACAAGAGGTGGGGTGGAAGAAGCATGAAGAACTTGTGGACTAGGAAGATGAGAACGTGGTAGAGAGGTTCCTTATTTTGACCCATTTTAACCTCAAAGATGGAAGATTCCAAGGAATGCAATATGTAAAAAGGAAGGCTAAGAGGGATTTTGTGATGAAATTAATTGAGAATAAAAAGATGGAAGTGATAGACAAGGGAGTACATACCGTCCAAATTTATGTAGTGCATGATCTACTCAATAACTTCATTGAATGGAGTGGGAACATCGTTTAGTAGGAAATTGCCTATGCACTCAGGCATTAGCTTGCCATCCTAAAGAAACTTGTCATGCTCTTATTTATAATCATTGATAAATTTTGTGAACTTAACATTATTGATTTTTAAACCAATGACCTAAGCGATAAGGCCTTCAATGAATTTAATAGTAATGTTATTAATGATGACCAATCTGTCCTCCTAGGATTTAATGAATTTGTAGGAGAGATGCTTGTCATATCTGTAGATATTGGAGATGAAGTTTGTCAGGCCACCAATTTTTAAATTTTCTTAGACTATTTTATCCTTCTTGATATGATCATAGGTCACAGGTTCCTCTTCCCATGGTGGAAAGGATGAGGATGCAAAAAGGTAGAGGGTGGAGACTATAGTGGGTGGGCAAGCAGTGGGTGAAAATAACAGGGAGGCTTCTAGAGTGGCTATGTAAAAGGAGACTTTTGACGTGGTTCACACAAGAGAGGAGGTTAATATAGTGGGGATAATAATATTTCATGAGAAATAGAGATAGGTAGATGAGGGTTAAAGACATGAACATCATTGGGAAGGTAGAGGTCTATCTCTATTAATGATTTCAAGATAATCATTAAGGAGTGTGTCATCCTTGGTCTAAATTTTGAATGCAGTCACCAAAACCCTTCTATTAGTGAAGGCATCTACTAAGTGGTTGCCTTCACAATAAGTATGTTTAAATTTGAACTCAACAAATGATTTACCTAAGATCAGGGTCTTTTCAATGATATTATCAATGGTTTAGGAAGCTTTGTTTAAGTTGTTTAGGCAATTGATAATGTTAAGGGAGTCTCCTTCCACAAGGATTTTGCTGACATCAAGATATTTTTCCACCTGAAGGCCCCATAGATCTGCAAGTACTCTAACTTTATGGTTGGTTTGGTATCCCATACTCCCTTCATAAATAGCTAGGAAACTACCTTTTTCAGCACGAAGCACACCACCTCCTCTAGATAAACAAGGGTTACCTTTATAGTCCCCATCAAAGTTGAATTTAGTAAATTCTTGATTAGATGGAATCCATTTATTTTTTCTCATGATGGCTATCTTGGGATCTATTACAATAGAGAATGAGAGAGAGAGAGAGAGGATCAAGTTTTTAGCTATACATTCTTCACTCTAAGAGATTTGTTGATCCTTTGATTTTTTTGGGACTTTAAAGTTTTCAATAATGGAGATAAAAAATTGAGAGAGAACCTATCAAAGGTATTAAAGGAGTCTATAAATATTTTGTCATTCCTTTCTTTCTAAACTTTATAAATTAGATACGAGAAGGAAAAGGTCCATAATTTCTTGAGAGTTTTGTTGGAAAAAGGAGAGTCCTAAGTAGTCTAAGAGTCCGTCAAGGTGGCTAGATGAGTCCATAGGACATCAAATTGTTAGATGAGTAGTCCCCAAATATTATAGACAAAAGGGCAATGAAGTAGGAGATGGGGAATAGTTTCGAATTCAGATTCACAAAGAGGATAAAGGTTGACTAGGAAGAGGTCACATTTAGCAAGATTATCAAGGGTGAGTATCTTGATGTGAAGGTAAATCCATAGGAATATGTTCACTTTGGTATTCCACTCTTTATCCCAAATTTTAAACCAAGGAAAAGAAATAAGATTTGGAGGGATAATTTTGTAATACCCAGATCTCTCTTCGTACTTGCCACAGGTGGTGGCCACCCAAGATAAGGTGTCCTCTTTTAGAAGATTTGGGACGTGAGAAAATTGGAGGACTAAGTTATGATCAAAAATAAAAATTACATGTTTCAGGATAACATTTGGGACGTGGAGGTGCTTCCAAATTCTTATGTTACTTGGAAGCTGAATATAATCTGAGACCATGGTGCCAAAATGGAGTTGAATTTGAAACCATGATTCAAGGTTTGATAGAGAAGGGTCAAGGATCTATGGGTCCTCCCAAAACTGAATTGTATTTCCATTACCAAGCTTCCATTTGTAGCTATGCTTGATCTTCTCCTTTCCTTTGATGACCAGATTCCAAATATTAGAACCCAAAGAATGGGTGTTATCATAAAGCAGAGAGAGATGGGTCAAATCCTTGTTATTAAAAATGCTCTTAATCAAATTTTCTAAGTGAGATATTAAATTCTAAATTTATTTATTTTTTCACACATCCCCATGATCACTGAAATAAACAAGTACATTTGCTCCCTTGTGAGGTTATCATGTATTTATGTCATCTATAAATCAAGTTTTTTCTGACATATTATTTTGTACAAAAGATATATAATTTAAATTTTGATAGTTTCTATGTTTTTGTAAAAATTATAAAATAAAAGCCTTAATGTGAAAAAACAATGCATATCAAATAATTAGTAAAAAGAAGAAAAAAATAACATCTTAAGATTTTTTTAAAATCAAAATCTAAATGGATACTAATGCAATAAAATCCCAAATAAAATAGGGAGATCCTAACTATATCATATTTCACAAAAGTAAATTGCATAAATATAAAAAATGAATAGCGAAAGTAACTTGTCATACATTTATCATATTTTTCATCTACATTCTCATTTAGTTATCTTTCATGGGTTCTTATACTATATCAAGTTATCTTTTTATTTCTCTTTTCATTTTATTTTCCATCATACAATGTTTTTCTCTTATATATGTTTATGTAGGAAGATCTTGGAGAAATACTTTTAAATCTAAGATAATCTATTTTTTAAGAAAAATTAATCATTAATAACACTTAAAATTCCAAATATTATTTTCCTTCTTTCCTGTAGTTTTCCAACCTCATTTTTTTTGAAATAATTTAATGAACCTTAATTTTATTTTAAATTTACATTAATTTTATTGTATCTGGTTGTATGATGTAATCTTGTCAACTATTTATGTTAGCCATATGTGTCAACAATTTATTATTGACCCCTATTATTTCTACTAAACTCAAATTTCAAACTAAATTTACATAACATATTTAAAATAATTAAATAAAAAATTATATGAACATATTGCATTAATTGAAGCAAATGATACTATGAATTAAAGAAAATGGATAGTAGTGTAAATTTTCAAATTGTAATCTAATGAAAAAATTATATTTCATACATGTGTGGTCAACATTATTTATTAAAAAATTAAATTAAAGCATATTAAAATAATAAATATAAAATAAACTAAAAAATTACATATTTTGTAGATAAATATTAAATGAGAAAAAAAATGATGTCTTAAGTAATTATTTTATTTATTTACTTCATTATTTTCGATTATTTCATTAAATAGTAAATTTGATATTTTCACTAAATCAAGTTTGAGGTAGTTGTATCCCTTCTCACTACTCTTTAAGGTGGTCAATCCTTGATTTTTCTAGTCTAGGGAAACAACCAATGGTATAATATATGATATAAAAATGGTGCACATGATGTAAATGAAATTAAAAATGAATGTCTTAGAGGAGTGAAACTAGACAGATTGACAGGTCCAAATGTTGTTCCAATTTCAATCTTCCATGTGTTTGTCATTGTGTAGGAATTTTTATGTTGTAAACATATTGTATGCATGGTGTTGATGGTCAAGGTGGTAGTGTCAGTGATGAAATAGCTATTTTAGTGGGGTCATCATCACCATGAAGAGGAAGTGATAATGTGTTGAAATAAAAATATTTATTTAATTTATTTTTTAAAATTTCTTCATGTTCAACCAATTCATATAAAAGTAATTAGATAATAATAATAATCAATATTATTATACATTAAAAAACTATTATATGTAATTAATGAACCCAAATACTATCAAGATAATAAAATTACTGATAGGCAAATCTTATGAAATAATAACCTATATTTCTTCTTATTGAATAATTCAAATAATTACAAACCATGCATAAATAAGCTTCAACTCAGAATTAGAGTTGACATGCAAAATTTGTAACTCTAAAAATAAATAAAACTTGACATGTTATTTTTTGTAGCTATTATTTTTAGTATGTTTCACATGTAAGCATGTGTATCTCTAAAAAAATCTAAAAATAAACTAAACACAAAAATTAACCTATCACTTGAATTTCAAGTCCGGTTATAAAAATAGTCAATTTCTAAATTTATAAAAATACTAAAAATAATATTAAAATAAAATTTTGGACTCTTAGATAGTCATGTATGGATTTAAAAAAATATCAAAAATATCCCCTAATTGGAAGATCAGGTTATGGTTTCATTTAGATTTTTAAGACTATCATTTTGGCATGAATATGGGCTCAAACAGAGCTATGGATCAAAAGTTATGGGCTCTAGAAGTTTAGCCTCTTTTTCTCCATGTTTCTCCTATGGTTAAAAACAACTCACCTACTGTGAGTTACTATGATTGTACTGATGCCATTTTTTCTTATCAATATTATTTATCTCCAATTCTATATTTCAAGTGTTATCTTCCTATTATAATCCTTTCGACTATACCGAATATCTATCATAACTTATTTGGGCACTTGTGTTTACTATCTTCTTATCGATAACCCACACTATCATTTCTTTCTTCTTCTTTGGCACCTATTGCTGCGAATCTACTTATTCATCTTCTTCACCTTCACCATATATTCCATGGAAATCATATAAATTTGAAACATTAAATATTGGAGAGATATCAAATTTTGATGGTAAACTCACCTCATAAGCATTGTCATTGATTTTATTCATAATTATGCAAAGTCCAATTTTATTGTACTTCAACTTGATATATGTGCTTTTAATAAATCTCTCTTTCCTCAATTAAACCATCACTAAATCTCTTTCTTAAAATATTTTTGATCTTATTTTGACATCTGCTACTTATTTATACTTTTCATTACTTTCTTGCAACTTTCTTCTTACTTCTTATAACTATCGTATATGTTCTACAAACAATTATACATCATCACTAACTTGTTTTGCAATTGGTAACTTGATATGTGCATGGAGTTGGGGGACAATTTTGAGGACATTTTAGGTAATACGATTGCATTATTTAATTAACACAATTGCATTATTGAAATTATGGATCGGTAATTACCAAACTATAATGCATACACATTATTGAAAAAACAATAATGGGTACATGCTATTGAAGAAACAATAATGCTTATGCATTATTGTAAATTCAAATAACACGTACATGTTATATAGTGCACTATATAATGCGTACATATTATATAACACATACATGTTGCTTTGTTATAAGTCCAAAACCAACTCCATGAGCATTTGGGAGTTTCACATGAAGCCAACTTTATCCATAAACTTATATTTACTACTCTAAATGTTACATTTAATTTTTTATACTTTACATTTTAGTAAATATAAGAAATTAGGGTCACTCAACATCTGATAGATTTGGTCTCATAGTTATATGCCTTACGATGTGGAAAATAATTTTTCAAAATCCAATCAGGTCAGTACTAGGCATTTTTAGGGTCTAAGTATTAAACCTTGGGGTTTCAAGACATAACATTTGCAATTGATATCTATTTTTGGTAAACATATAGTCATTTTTTAGGTTTCTGCATCTTTTGAGTTGATTCTTGGCATTTATAGGAGTCTTAGGTTTATCAAAATTGAAGTTTTTAGACCACTCACTTTAAAATTGATGCAAGTTGGTGTGATTGGGGTAGCATAGGTCACATTGATGACTTACACACATCAAACAAACACTTTATGTTAATTTCACTTATTCATCATCCTTCCCTAATCCTTGATCACTTTTTACTCATTCCTCATCACCCCTAATCACTCTCTCATCATTATTCATTTCCCCTAATCACTCCCTCAATGACCCTCACTATCCCTAGGCATCTCTAATCACTCCATCATGATCCCTGATTACTCCCTCATTTACTGTCACTATGCTTCATCATCCCTAATAACTTACTCTTTGTCCCTCTTGGTCCCTCATCACTCCCTCATTAACCCTCACCATAACTCATCATCTTTAATCACTTCTTCATCATCCATAATCACTCCCTCATTGGCTCTCACCATCCCTCAATGTCCCTAATCACTCCCTCATTGGACTTTACCATCCCTAATGACCATTTCATCATCCCTAATCACTCTCTCCTCATCCCTCATCTTCTCTAATAACTACCTTATTGAGCCTCACCATTCCTCATCATTTATAATCCTAATTGTCCCTCACCATCCCTCATGATGCCGATCCTTATTGCATACTCTGCTTGTCCAAGCTCTTTCCTAATATCCACGTAGGGATTTTTAGGGTCTAAGTATTAAACCTAGGGATTTCAAGACATAAATTTTGCAATTGATATCCATTTTTGGTAAACATATAGTAATTTCTTAGGTTTTTATGCCTTCTAGATTGATTCCTACCATTTTTAGGAGTCTTAGGTTTGTCAAAAATTAAGTTTTCAAACCACTCACTTTGAAATTAATGCAAAGTGGTGTTATTACAATAGTATAGGTCACATTGATGACCTACACACATAAAACAACCACTTTACATGTTAATTTTACTTGATCATCACCCATCCATCATCCTTGATCACTTACTACTCATCCCTCATTACCCCTAATCACTCTCTCATCAATCCTCATTATCCCTAATCACTCCCTCATTGACCCTCACTATCCTTCGTCATCTTTAATCACTCCCTTATCATCCATAATCACTCATCCATTGACACTTACTATCATTCATCATCTCTAATAACTATTTCATCATCCCTCATCATACCTAATCATTTCCTCATCCCTACTCACTCCCTCCTCATCTCTAATCACTCCTTAATTGACCTTAGTTATCTCTCATCATCTCTAATCACTTGGGCTTATCATCCTTAATCATTCCTTTATTTATTATCATTATCCCTCATCATCCCTAATCACTTACTTCTAATCCCTCATAATACCTAATCAATCTTTCTTCATCCCTCATCATCACTAATCACTCCCTCATTGACCCTCACCATCCCTCACCATCGTTCATCACTCCATCATTGACCCTCACCATCCCTCACCATCCCTAATCACTCCCTCATCATTTGGTGTAAGTATATACTCTAAAGATATCTTTGATTCCAATCTATGTTATTTAATCCATTATAATAGAAATTAACTCTTTTTTAGGACTTGTGTTGTCATTACCCATTTATGATAGTCAATTTTATTATTGAATGAATTAGATGATCTTTCAAATTTATAATCAAGTAACATAAGTATTAACACAAAATAGAGTCTAAATTTTAGTTCATAGACTTATCTTTATTATGCAGTTGACTAAATAAAACTTTATTTAGTTCCACCTTTGGTAGTTTGGTTTAAAATATAAAAATTAAACATAAATCTCTTGTATAATTTTCTAATTCTAAGAAGATTTGAATCAGATGCAAAGTTATTTAGTGTTTACCATTCTTGTATAACTTAAATCTTTGTTAGGTTCATACATACACTCCTTGTGTGTTTGTAACGTGTCTAAAATATTTTATCTCTTGCATGAAAAATGAACATTTATTCATGTTATCACAAAAATATGTTTCTACAAAATGTGAAACACTAGTTCAACATGGTCTAGATGTTCATCCCATGTTTTATAAATATTAAGATGTCATCAAGGTAGATTAAAAAAATGGCATAGGCAAAGGTCCTAAGGATGTCATTCAACATCTTGAAATGAATGAATTCATTATATGAGTTATCCTAAAAGGCATAATCAACTAGTCAATCAATCCTTCCTTTGTTTTTAAGACTATATTCCAAATGTCTAAAGGTTTAACATGAATATGATGATACCCAAACTTAATTTCAATTTTGGAAAAGACTTCTACACCATGGATATAGAAAAAAAATGCCTTAATATTTCAATGAGGATAATAGTTATTTATGTTAATCTTGTTAATATTTTTTTAATTGATTCACAAATTCAGCACAAACATAACTGGGTTTATGCAAGCCAATGATTTGGGCATGATGTGTCCATTATCCATGATTTCATGGATATACCACTTGATCTATTCATTCTCTAGAAATGATATGTTGTATAAGGAGGTTTGAGGTATAGGTAGTTAAGGGATAAAATCAATAGTATTATTTAGTGTATAGCATGTAGGAACTTATTTAGGTGGTTGAAAGATATCTTTGTATTCATCTAGTTTATGGTTTAATTATTTCATATTTGTTATTGTTGGATAAACACACTATGATATGGTGACATAAAGATTCCATTAAACATTTAATTCTTACCATTGAGAGTATACTTATTATTAGGACTAACAATATTATTGCACTTCCTAGCACTAATGACTGAAAGTTTATGAACTAACTACGATATTTAGTATTTTATATCCAGACAATCTATAACAAAATTTGAAGGATTTACTTCATAGACTACATGTCAATGGTAAATACATGGTTGACCACATGTAAAACATCACAAACCTATAATGGTGAGATGTCACAAAGGATTGTATCTTTAAAAAGTTTGATTTTATACACTAAGAGACACTAGTAGGTGATCCATTTCTCAAGGCCTACACTATGGTTATGGACGATGTATATATTCAAGTTCAATTTTTGAAAATATGATTTAGGAGAAATTAAATTATTTTTAATTCCATTAGAAATGATAAAGTGTACTATCTAACCATTGATCTACATTTGTTAATGAAACAATATTTTTAATTCATATAATTTTTTGTTGGGGGAAGTAGAATAAATAACCTCTCCTTGGATTAATATAGACTTGGTACTGAGTACACAATTTATTTAAATTTGGTTAAGTCAATATAATGTAGATTAAAAAGGGAAATATAATACTTAGAAAATGTGTAAAGGGACAAATTAGACCTAATCCAATATTCAAATTCATTAGAAATGCCTTTGGAAGATTGAAATCTTATTTTAACCCTTCTCAGGTCTGTGAAACCAGTCCAAACCCTATGTTAGGGTCTCTACTTTCAACGTGAGTTTTTAGGAGTTATAACTATCAATAATTAATGAAATTTGGTTAAAAGTTTGAGTTTAACATGCACAAATATAATATAGTGTTTTTAAGTTGTGTAAGTATGGATGGGGGAGGACTGTGTGGTAGACAAGGTAGGAGGAAACCTAACGACGTAATTTGTGAGTAGAAAGATCCAAAAGAAGTTATCAAATAGTTAAACCAAAGCTTAGAATTTTGTGAATAAATGGGATATATTATATGGTATCCATAAATTAGGTTGATTTTATGACTTGAATCTATACAAGAAGAGTCTATGACAAAGTAAGAGGTAGTGTATGATATGAGGACTATGTTGAGAGGTTAAGTAGGGTTGAGAAGAAGTTAGAGAGAACTAAAAAGAGTGGAAGGAAGTTTATTAGATCCATATTAAGTATTAAATAACCAAAGATAATATTTGATCCAAGTTATTATACAGCGTAAAGCCTAGTAAGCAAGATAGTCTCAAAGTAAGAGAGATTTAATGCATTGAGTAAGGAGTTCATAGAATGAAGAGTTTAGTGAGACCATCTAAATAATGGTGGAGAATATATGAAATGAATAAAATGTATATTTGAATTTTAAGTGTGTGTAGGGCCCAAAGACAAATATTAAGAAAGAAAATATAAAGTAAAAGCTATGTGGATATTGGCAAAGAGCTTGGACAAGTAGAGTATGAAATAGGGATATGCATTATGAGGGATGCTGAGGTAACATGAGGGAATGATTATAAATTATGAGGAAATGTGAGAGTCCATAAGGGAGTGATTAGAGAATATGAGGGATGAGGAGGGAGTGATTAGGGATGATGAAGTGGTGATTAGAGATGGTAAAGGCTAATGAGGTAGTGATTAGGGACATTAAGGGATGGTGAGAACAAATGAGGGAGTGATTAGGGACATTGAGGGATGGTGAGAGCCAATGAGGGAGTGATTAGGGACATTGAGGGATGGTGAGAGCTAATGAGGGAGTGATTAGGGATGATGAGGGAGTGATTAAAGATGATTAGATATGGCGAGGGTTAATGAGTGAGTGATGAGGGATGAGGAGGGACAAAGAGTGAGTTATTAGGGATGATGAGACATAGTGAGGGTCAATGAGGGAGTACTCAAGGATCATGAGGGAGTGATTAGAGATGACTAGGGAAAGTGAGGATCAATTAGAGAGTGATTAGGGACAATGAAGAATGATGAGAGAGTGATTAGGGGTAATGAGGCATGAGTAGAAAGTGATCAAGGATGAGGGAAGGATAATGAACAATTGAAATTAACAAAAAGTTGTTGTTTGATGTATGTAGGTCATCAATGTGGCCTATGCTATCCAATGACACCACTTTGTATCAATTTTAAAGTGACTGGTTTGAAAACTTCAATTTTGACAAACCTAAGACTCTTATAAATGCCACTAATCAATCTAGAAGACACAAAAAACTAAAAATGACTATATGTTTACTAAAAATGGATATAAATTGCAAAATATGTCTTTAAATCCTTAATTTTAATACTTAAACCCTAAAAAGGCCTAAGTACTGACCTGATTAGATTTTGAAAAACTATTTTCCACATCGTAAAGCATGCAACTATGAGACCAACTCTATTAGATGCTGAGTGACCCTAATTTCTTATATTTACTAAAATAAAATTTAAGTATAAGTTTACATTTATATTATTATATTTTATTTCTTATACTTAAAATTTAGAGTAGTAAATATAAGCTTATGGACAAATTTGACTTCATGTGCAACTCCCAAATGCTCGTGGAGTTGGTTTTGGACTTATAAAAAAGCAATGTGTATGCATTGTATAGTGTAGTATATAACACATACACATTATATAATGCATAGGTGTTATTTGAATTTGAATTTAAAACCACACTTTTAGGCTCAAAAATGGATTGTATTTTTGAACCAAAGGCTTGGGATTGTGCATCTACAACTGAGATCAAGAGTTTTAGGAAAAACCAACAAATTTAAAATTCAATCACCAAATACGCTATGGATTTCAACATCAAAATTCAAAAAATTATTACTATTATGATGAGCATGTTATCCTCTTTCTAAATGTATGATTTTTATAATTTTTGAGCTATCTTAAGGGTTCAAACTACATTTATTTCTAACAACACCTTTTTTAGGCCACTACATACATCACCCATACATGCTTATTCATGTTTATCTAATTTGTTTTTCATTGATCCAAATTCAAAAAAATATTATATGGTAGTAAACTAGGCCTAATTCTACACAAATTAAAAAAAAAAAAATCATTTTTTTGAGGTAGTTAGGGTGGGTTGCATGGATGGCTATCTATTTTTTTTTTTTCAGTTTTCAAGATATGCTTAATTTTAAAATTAATAAAAAAATATTCATCAAAAAAATATAAAAAAAGTTTATAACACACTATAAGATCTAATCTAAATATTCACCAAAGGGTTTCTATCAGTATTTAATGATTCTCAAAAAAGGGTGGATCACACAGAATGGTATAATTTAAATTTTCTTAATAAAAATGAGGTCCTCTTCAAATTTCACATGTTTGACCTATTTATACTTAACCATTTTTTAAAAAAAAATAGTTTTTTTCGAATTAGACTTGAAATGCTACAATTCATGTTTTTATACCACCTTCAAATTTTGAGTGTAGCCATCTCTAATTATTTGTAGTTCATATTTTTAAAATTTTAGAAAAATCATGTCCATGAGTAGGGCCTTTTTTGTCCCCCAAGTTGGTGCACTTACCCAAGTGTACCAAATATAAAACATTCATAATATTTGTCCCATAAACAATTTGAAATGATGATTTTATTATTAATCTATTCACTGAACTATTATATGCAAACTCAGCTTGCGAAAAAGCCAAGTTCCATTGCTTTGTATTCTCTCCAACTATGCATTTAAACAAATTTATCAAGCTCCTATTTACAACTTATGTCTTTCCATCTATTTTTGGGTTGTATGCAATAATGAATTTTTTCTTAGTCCTCATCTTCATCCATAAATTCCTCTAAAAATGACTTAGAAATTTTGTGTCCCTATCTAATGTAATGGTTTTTGGAATACTACACAATGTGATAATATATTTAAAACATAGTTCTGCAATTCTTCAGGCATCAATTATTTTCTTATATGCAATAAAATAAAATATCTTAGAATGACTGTCTACAATAATAAAAATTGAATCATTACCTCTGTGTGCACTTGATAATCCCAACACAAAATCCATACTTAAATCTATCTATGGTCCTCTTAGAATGGGTAATGACATGCAAAAACTTGTATTTTGTGCATGTCCTTTTACCACTTGACATATTCTATAGCTTGAAACATACATTGTCACATGTCTCTTCATATTTAGCCAAAAATACTTCCCCTCTACCAAATCTATTGTCTCTGTATTACCAAAATGTTTATCCAAACCACCATTGTGCAATTATCTTCTAATATTATCTCTTAGAAACCCAATTTGGGTACATAATTATTTCCTTTTAAATAGATAACCATTGTGCATAATATACTCTTCATAAACATTACTTGTAGCACCTGCCAATGAATTCTTGCATTGTTCAACTATCTTGTCAAAATTTGGATCAATATCATTTACTTATTTACTAATTTCAAATCCAACTATTTCACTCACCATAGTAGTTAACAACCCCACTCGCTTTCTCAAAGCATCAGCTACCTTAATTTGATTTTTAAATTTTTGGTTCGACATAAAAGTATAATCTTCTAAGAAAGACACCCACTTTGCATGCCTACTATTTAAATTTTTTGTAGTGTTCCCACACTTCAAAGCCTTATAATTAGTAAATTGGATAAACTCCTTAGGAAAAAGGTAATGCCTATAATGTCTTAATGCTTGTACAATGGCATAAAATTTAACATCATACATAGAATAATTTGTTCTTACCTCATTTAATTTCTCATTGAAATATACTATTGGCTTTATTTTTTGACTCAATAGTGCACCAATTTCCACAAACAAAGCATCAAAATCAACTTCAAACACTTTGATAAAATTTGGTAATGCTAAAATAGGATTCTCTATATTTTTTTTCTTCAACAACTTGAATCTTTCCATTGCTTCCCTTATCCTTGCTAATTCTTTTCCTCTCATACAATTTATTATTGGTGCAACAAGACCACTACAATTCTTAATAATTTTTTTTTAATAATTTTCTAAACCATGGAAACTTATTACCTTTATGATTTTCTTTGGGATAGGTCACTTAGTAATTTCCTTTGATTTTTATTCATCCATTCTTACACCATCTTCTAAAACTACAAATCCTAAAAATACCAAACAGTTCTACATAAACATGCACTTCTTCAAATTCACATAGAGATTTTATTTTATTAACAATTCTAATACCAATCTCAAACTTTATAAGTGATCTTCTTCACTCTTATTGAATATTAAAACATCATCAAAATAAACCACCATAAACTTACCACTATATTCTTATAGCACTGTGTTCATCACCCTCATAAATGTGCTAGGTACATTAGATAACCTGAATGGCATCGCTATAAACTCATATAAACACTATCTAGTCTTGAATATTATTTTTCATTTATCTCCTTCACAAATTTGAATATGATAATATCCACTCATTATATTAATCTTGGTAAAATATTTTGCTCCTGCAAGAACATCCATCATATCATCCAAACAAGTTATAGGAAAACTATACTTGATTTTAATTTTATTGGTTACTCTATTATCCACACACATCCTTCACTCTCCATATTTATTTGGAGTTAGTAACATTGGTATTGTCAATAGACTTGTGCTCTCCCTTACTATACCCTTCCTTACTAATTCAAGACCTTGTTTATTTGATTCTACATGTTATGTTGGACTTATCCTATAAATTGCTTGAGTGGGTAGAGTTTATCTTAGAATTAAATTAATATGAATATGAATATCTCTCTTTGGTGGTAAACCATCTGGTAACTCATCAAGTATAACATCTGCATATTCTTTCAACACTATTGTTTCTTCTGATGATACATGCACCACTTTTATGTCTTATTTTTTTACTACTAATACATAACAATATCCTATCATCTTCATGTCTTTGATAGATACTTTTACATTCATCATGTTTTCATCTTGTCCTTCTCCTTTAAGAGGTAAAAAACTACTTTAATACCACCTTTACATAAATTGTATGTGTTCTTTGCTCTATCATCAACTACTTTTTTTTATCAAACTACCATGGCATTCCTAATAACACATAGTATGCATCCATTAGTATAACATCACACCATATTTCATCCATGTAAGTTTTAGCTATAAAAAACTTGATTAATCACCTTTTGTCTACTATAACTTCATTCCCTTTTTTAAACCATGAAATTCAATAAGGATTAGGAGGCTTTTCACACTGTATACCTAGTTTCTCAATCATATCTTTAGAAACCATATTTTCACAATTGCCACCATCTATAATTACTTTATTTATCTTACCTCTTTAAGTACAAATTTTTCAAAATATATATATTCACACCCATGCATCAACACCTTTTTTCTACACATGTTATTTTCTTAGAGTAATTATTGTTCTTCTCATCATGAGATTTTCTCCAATATATGTTACTACAGCTTCAGTATTTTATTCTTTTATTTTAGCTTCAACTAAATACACTCTTAGGAAATTCACTTTCCTCCTTTCTTGATATTGGTAGTGTGGACACTCAAATTATCTATGGTCTTCAAATCCACATGTGTAACAAACATAAGACCTATTTTTTGAATGGAAAAATGGTTTTCCTCTTGTGCTGCTATTTTTTGATTTCGTGGCTTCTGGCCCTCTCTAGCAGATCTAAAGAGCTGGACCTTCAAGCTCTGGATGCCACTTATTGAAAATATTGCCCAAATCCTCCCTTGCGCTAGGGTTTTTTTTATAGTATTGTTTCACTGCTCTGAAGATAGGAAGATTATTTTGTGCCACAATAATTTTTCTTGGCAGTGTAGATATCCTCTCATGGCCAAACTTTGGCATAAGGATTTTAATCCCCTCTCAGAATCCTTTAACAATCTCCCTATATGGGTGCGGCTCCCTTATCTTCCGGCACAACTGTGGCATGAGTCAGTTTTTAAAACCATTGGAAATGCTATAGGGGATTTTTTATTTGTGAAAGAAGGTCTTATGGATTTTCAACACTCGATGTGTGCACACTTTTTGGTAGATTTGGATGTTTCTAAGGGCCTTCCTGAGGTGATTTGCCTGGAATCCCCAAGGGGCACTTGGACGCAAATGTTGGATTATGAGGGGATCCCTTTTCGATGTAGGAAGTGCCACCTGATAGGTCATATTGTTGCTCAATGTGTAGCTGGGAAATCCAAATCCAGACGACCACCTTCTTGGTGGCCTGAGGCTTCCTCTGAACACAACATTGTAAAACAATCTATGAAAGCTCTGACTGATTCTGACTCTGAGACTGAGGAAACTGATCTGGAGGTTGAGGAGGAATATTTGGTGAAACAGTCTAATGAAGTTCCTACGAAGGCTATGGTTAGTGATCTTTCTGAGCCCGTGGTGGAGGAGGTGGTCTCCTCCCCTGTTTTAGAAGATCCTCCTAAGAGCCAGACTGTGTCTGGTTCTCACAAGGATTTTGTTGCAACTTCTATGCCCTTTGGGCTTCAAGGATCTTTATCTTCTGAGGTATGGGTTGTTGAGGCAACAAAGTTAGAGGACAGATGGACAATAGTTAAGAGAAAAAAGTCTAAGCATTTGGTCCCCCCTCTAGAAATGAATCTTCGGTCGTGTAAAAAAAAACCTCAATTCAAAAGGAATATCTATTGATCCCTTTTGCTGACTGGTTTTTTGGGGTTAGTAAATTGGTTGCTTTTTTGGTTTACTGGTTACTGGTCTGGGAGGTTGTTCAGGTTGCTGATCCAGTTTGTTAACTTTCAGATCAGTGTTTTGACAACAGTTTTATTTGATCATATTTGTTGGTAACAGGTCCCTGTAAAACCTAATTCTGGTTCTTTACTGTTAACAGGTTCTTTTATAAAACCTGGTCGTGCTTTATGGTTTATTTTTCTCCTTGTTGTGCAGGGTTTTGAGGTCCCTTCAAAACCTATTTTTACCTTAATCTAAAACAAACATAAGACCTGCATTGATTTGAAAACCATCCTCCACCACCACCATAGCTTTGTCCTCTCTAAAATCTTCTTCATCTTTGTTGGTAATGAAACCCTTATCTATTATCTTCTTGTATTTTTATACCATATTATGATTCTCCTTTAGAGGTATTAAATCCACCAAATTCCCTTATTAGAGGGGATTTTCCTCTTCTTGGTCTAGTAGATGTTCTTATGAAATTCTATCTATTCTTTTTTCTTCTCCTTTCAAAGATAACTAATAAGATTCTTCCATGCAAAGTATTCTATGCATGCTTAATTCATCTTCAATAAGAAATTTAAACCATTTACATACCTTGTAACCATATATTCTTCTATCTTATCATGTTCCACTCATATGGAATGATCATAAAATTCATCTATATACTATGATCTTTCTGTCTCAAATTTTAAAATCTTATATATAGGGTTTGTGTATAATCCAAAGGAAAAAATTCTCCCTCATCTTTTTTCCATATTTTTCCATTAGTTGATATTCTCTTTACCTTTTATTTATCTTTATTTCTGCTGGTTATCCCACCCAATCATTGCATAACTCTTCAATTTCATACATGCAAACTTTACCTTCTTATCTTCTCTCATAGTTCTCCATTCAATTTTTTTTTCCATGTTGTTCATCCAATCTATCAACTCCTTTAGTTTTAAACTTTGACCATAATTTAGAATGTTAAATTTGGTTATTTGGTCCCTTCCTTCAAAATATCTAACCATCTTCTCTTTTATCAATGATAGTTATTCTTTTTTATCCTCTTACAATTTTTTTTTCATGATCTGTGTCATCTTCTACATCATCTTCTTCTCTCCTTTGTATTTGATTCACAATAATCTCAATTAATTATTTTACTTGCCTCTATAGCTCTTGCATAGTCTGGTTCATCTAAGTGATTCCTCCTCATCCTCTTACCATCTCTTACACCTCCAAGATTTGAACTTGCTCTGACACCAAATAATGAACCTGAATACTATCAAGCTAATAAAATTACCAATAGGTAAGGCTTCTGAAATGATAACTTATATTGATTTGTATTGAATGATTTAAATAATTATAAACCATGCATAAATAAGCTTCAACTTATAATTAGAGTTGACATGCAAAATTTAGAATTTTAAAAATAAATAAAACTCGACCTACTATTTTAATAGTTATTTTTATTAAGTTTTGCATGCAAGGATGCATAGTTTTAAAAATATTTAAAAATAAATTAAACACTAAAATTAACTTATTGGATGAATTTCAATTGAATTTCAAGTCTAGTTATAAAAATAGATAATTTCTAAATTTAGAAAAATACTAAAAATCATATTAAAATACAATTTTAGATCCTCAGATTATCATGTATGGCCTCTAAGAAATATAAAAATATGTTTCATAATTGAAAGGGTGGGTTATGAATGCATTGAAATTTTTGAGAGGGTCAATTTGGCGTGAATATGGGCTCAGATAGAGCTATAGATCAAAATTTATGGCTTTCAAAAGTTTGACCTCTTTCTTCATCAATGATATTTATAGAAAATAAAATTTTGGATCCATCTAATGCCAATTAGGGATATAATGCCCCTAATTTTACACCATATTGAGATAATTGATTATTTATTTCAATATAATATGTAATTGAGTCCAAAAAAGCCTTGTGTAAGAAATTATATCCATATAATGTTATTCAAGGCTCTATTGGCCCTATTTACACAATATTATATAAAATTGGGACTAATAGAGCCAAGTGCAAACAATTATATTCATATAATGTTAATGAAGACTCTATTGCCCTTGTTTATGTACCATATTTAATTGATCAGTTATTTTATTCAATCATATACATAATTGGGGATAATTAATCAACATGAAAGTATTTGTATCCATATAATGCCAATTTGGGATCAATTTTATCTGATTACACACCATATTGAACCAATATGCTATTTGGTTCAATGTAATACTCAATTGGGTCCAACCAAGCTGTGTACAAGAAATTGCATCCATTTGTTTTCAATTGGGGCTCCATTGTCTCTTATTTTTTACCATATTAAACCAATCAAGTATTTGGTTTAATTTGATATGAAGTTAGGGACATCCAAAAGTTGTGCAAAAAATTAATCCCATTTAATATATATTCATGTTTTATTGGTTCTAATTATGCACCATATTAAACTAATTAAGTACTTTGTAAAATATGATATAGAATTGGTGCCAACCACACCCTGTGTAAGTCATTTTTTCCATCTAATGTGAAATGGGGCTCTTTTGACCCTAATTTTGCATCATATTGAGCCAATAGAATATTTAATTCAATCTAATATGCAATTGGGGTCAACCAACCCCATAAAATCAATTGCATCCATATTATGCTTATTTGGGATATATTGTCCCTAATTGAACACCATATTGTAATGATTACCCATTTAGTTCAATATAATAGAAATTGGGGCCAACTAAGCCCCATGTAATCAATGTATCCATATAATGTCAATTGAGGCTTCGTTTACCTTGACTGTGCATGATATTTACCTAATTAGGAAATTGGTTCAATTTGGTATGTAATTAGGGCCAATCGATGCCCATTAAAGAATATGAATTCATCTAATGTCAATTATGGATTCATCAGATGCAATTTCACACCATATTGATCAATTTAAGTAATTGGTTCAATTTGATATGTAAATATGGATAACTATGTAAAGTGCAACGAATTAAATCCATATAATGTCAAGTATCTATTAACCTCGATTACCCAATATATTAAATTAAACAAGTTATGGGTTCAATATTATATAAAAATGGGGAAAATTGAGCCACATGCAAGCCATTATGTCAATCTAATAACAATTTCGGATATGTTAGCCCCAATTGCTCATAAATATAGAACCAATCAAGTAATTGGTTCAATATCATATGTTATTATAGCCAACTAGTCATGTAAGAAAGTATGTCCATGCTATCATGTAGGTATTTTTTTCCTTGATTGTGAACCATATTGAACCAGTTAAGTTTTTAGTTCAATTTTATGCATAATGAGGCCTTATTGATCTTTGTGCAAGAAGTTATTTCAATTTAATGTAAATTTGGGTTATGTTGGTCCTGATTGCACACCATATTAAAAAACTCAAGCAATTGGCTGAGTATAATATGAAATTAGACCCAAAAAAGCTTTGTGTAACAAATTTCATCCATCTAGTTTAAATTGGTGTTTTTTTTTGTATTTGTGCACCAAATCAAACTAATAAAATAATTGGTTCAATCTCATGTGCAACTAGGGCCCATCGATCATTGTGCAATAAATTACATTTATATGATGTCAATTGGGGTTCTATTTCACCTTATTGCACACCATACTATATTAGTAAAATAATTAGTTCTATCAGAATCACAATTGTTGCTAATTGAGCATGACATAAGAAAGTGCATCCATGTAATGAGAATTAGGGGTTTGTTGACCCTGATAGTGCACCATAATGAATCAATTGGGTAATTATTTGAATATTTTATGTAATCAATTGGCCCAAAATTACTGAGGTAACCAATTTCATCCTTTTAATGTAAATTGAGATTGTGTTAGCCCTGATTGTTCACCATATTGGGCCTAGTAATTGTTCACTTTTATTATAATATATGACAATAGTTGTAATTTACTATTTTTAACAATCTCAAATTTATAAATTCAAAATATTATTTATCTAAGTTTCTATTAACTAACCTGATCAATAGGTTAATTCATCATTCTTGTGTAAAATATAATCTAGTACCTAGTAGACTCAACTATAATTATTATGGAAGTAACACATGAATGTTTTTTCCATGGGAAAGTCATGGAAAAAAGAGCTTCACTTGAGCTAGTACATTTAAATTTGTGTGGTCCTATAAATACCCCCTTCTTATCCAAGAATGTGTATTTTATGACATTCATAGATGACTTTATTAAAAAGATATGTATTTAAATTTTGAAGAATAAATCACAGGCTTTTGAAACCATAAAGCAATTCAAGGCCATAGTGGAGAAACATAGTGGCCATTACATAAAGATTTTAAGAACAAATAGAGGGGAAGAATAAATATCAAATGAGTTCAGAATTTTTTATAAATATAATTTAATAAATAAGTAGTTTTTAACCATGTATACACCATAAAAAAATGATGTAATGGAGAGGAAGAACCGAACCATCCAAGAGATGGTAAGGAACATGCTTAAGAAAAAAAGTTTGTCCAATGAGTTTTGGGGTGAGGCTATAGCAATAGCCATATATTTTATAAATTTATATGTTATTCTAAGAGTTTTAGGTATATGATCCCTCAAGAATCATGGAGCAACTGCAAACCAAGTATTGAACACCTTAGAGTGTTTGGATGTGTGAAACATGCACATGTAACCAAAAAATGAAAATCAAAGTCAGATGATAATGGAGAGAAGTGTATTTTCATTGGCAATAGTGATAAATAAAAGACTTATCAGTTATATAATCCAATAACCAAGGAGCTTATAATTAATTAGGATGTTCAATTCATTGAATATGCAACATGGGAATAGACACAAGAAAATCAACAAATGCAAACAAGGGCTAGTGGACCCTTTCTTGAAATTGAAACAAGTTGTACAACCATACATATACCAAGTTGGATCCCTACTCCACAAAGGGAATAATAATCTAATGATATTAGCCAATAAGGAGGTCAATGAGTAGCTCATGAGTCACCTTCATCCTCCTCAAACTCAAGTCAACACTTGCAAAGGACATGGAGATTAAAAGAAGTCTATAATCAGTCAAGGTATGAATAAAATGAAGATGAAACAATGATTTTGCTATATTTTTATCAATTTATCCTATCTATTTTGAGGAAGCAATCTAGGACAATAAGTGGTGTAAAGCAATGAATCAAGAAATGCATGCCATTGAAAAAAATTAGACTTGAGAACTAATAGACCTTCCCGCAGGAAAATAGGTCATTAGAAGTAAAAGGGTTTACAAAATGAAAACCACTCTTGAAGGAAAGATAGAGAGACATAAAGTAAGACTAGCAGTGAAAGGATATAAGCAAAAGCTTGGATGTGATTATAATGAGACATTTACCCTCGTAGCAAGGCTAGAAATTATGAGAATAATTATTACAATAGCTTCTCAACATAAGTGAAAGGTGCATCAAATGGATGTCAAGTTAACATTATTAAATGGAGTGCTATAAGAAGAGGTTTATATAGGACAAACATCTAGGTATGAGATTCTCAAACATGAGAACAAGGTATATAGGTTGTAAAAAGCATTGTATGGGCTCAAGCAAGCACCTAGGGCATGATACAACTAAAAATAGACTCTTACTTATTGAACAATGGATTTATAAAAAGTAGTAGTGAGCCTACACTCTACATCAAATAAATTAAATAATGTATTTGGATTGATCTAATCTTCATCGAAAATGCAAAATAGTCCATAGAAGAGTTTAAAACAACCATGACAAAGGAGTTTGAGATGATTGATTTAGGTTTATTAAATAACTTTATTAGGAGACTAGTTAATAAAATGAATGAAGTCATCTTTATATGCCAAGCTAAATATTCAAAAGATATTTTGGAAAGGTTTAAGATACTAGACTATAAAACAATATCCATTCCAACTGAGACAAGATTAAAATTGCACAAGAAAGATTGCAACAACAATGTGGACCCTACATCGTACAAGAGCTTAGTGGGAAGTTTTATGTATTTGACTGGAACTAAATCAAACATCATGTATGTAGTCAACATCATATCTAGATTCATGGAGAAACTGAAAGAGACACATTGGCAAGCAGACAAGAGCATCTTGATATAAGTTAATAGAATAAGAAGATATAGAGTTTTATATGTTAAAACGAGTAAATTTTAGTTAGTTGGCTACATGAATAGGGACATGTTGGTAGTTTGGATGATAAAAAGAGCACATCTAAGTATGTGTTTCATCTATGGTTAGGAGCCATTTCTTGGGATTTAGAGAATCAATCCATATTTTCACTTTTTATTGCTAAAGTGGAATATATAGTCGAAAATACAACATCATGCCAGATAATATGGATTAGGAGAATACCATCAGATTTACATGAAGAATAGAAAATAACATCAACAATATTTTGTGAAAACAAATTCTCCATTGTCTTGTCAAATAATTTTATTTTTCATGGTATAAATTACAATCATCATTTTATTAGAGAATTAGTTGCGAAAAGTATGATAGAGCTTAAAATTTACAAGTCAGAGTAATAACTCACTAATATATTCACTAAGCATTTGACAAAAAATAGTTTTATGCATTTAAGAGAGGGGTTAGGAGTCATAGATGCAACAACATTAGATTTAGAAGGTTTAATACTAGCTCTAGAGGTCCTTAGCATGGATACAAAGTCCTATAGTCTAGCTCTAAAGTCCACTAGTCTGGTTTTGGAGTCCACTAGTCTAGCTCTGGAGTTGCATATACTGGGTCTAGAGATCAATAGTCTAGGTTTGGAGTCCATTAGTTTGGGTTTGGAGTCCCATTAGACAAGATCTGGAGATAAACAAAATTGACACAAAAGCATATAGATAGATAAAAAGTTATAAAGATATTTTAAGAGTTGAGCTCAATAGAACATATAAAAAAGGTCAAAAATAAGGAGAAGTGTTAAAATACTATTTTATTCTTTCTTTCACCTATCTGTCTTGACTCCAAAGTCTCTCAATAACCACCAAACAAAATTTAATGCATAGAACTTAAATTTTGAATTAGCTTGCAGCCGTTTGAGCTAAAGGGGAGAGCTGGTGGTAGGTGGACAAGTTTGTCAGCATATAGACAAAGAGAATGAGACAAAAATAATAAAAGAAGGAGAAAAGGCATGCTACTATTGCTTGTAGAAAGTGAGCGAAAAGGGAAATGTAAGATTGGAGAAAAACTGTGGGTAAGATATAAGAAGACAACAGTCTGATCAAATCAACATAATAGAAGGAAAGAAAATAGAGTAGCCAATAGCAAGAAAAGAAAAGGATAAAATACAGTCAAGTAGATAAGCTTTTTTTAAGGTTTTTGTAAGAGTTTGTTTGAACAACAGTAGCTGTATATATCAATGTTGTAATATTTTTTAATCAACTTTCTAATACTGTTTAAAATCAACTTTATATATGCATTAGTGTGTCTTATACTTAAATACAACCTCCTCTGTTTCAATGTTTTTTAGCATGCTATTCTATGCATTTTCTGCACTATATCTCTAACTCCGGGATATGTCAGTAGCTGCACTTTTATGTTGTTTTGTTCATTATTCTTCAAACTAGCTTAAGAGCTGCCCACCTGGGCCTATATTTCCAACAAGTAAGAGAGGTTCATTGTCCATAGAAATTCTATATTTATCACTTTCATTAAGGATTATACTTGCAAAGGTGGATACAAATTTCAACACTGAAAATTATTCATTAAAACTTTATAATCTTCTTGCACCTGCACTATACTCGTGTGGTTTCTAATATCGGAGCTTCTATGCACAAAACCATCATCGCTATCACGAGAAATCAAGTCTGATGAAAGTTTTCCCGTCTCCAATGCTTTTGCAATCCTTCAATTCAATCTTTCATACTCACCCTACGAGTTAACATTCAACAATTATAGAGGTATAATAATTTAGATAATAAGAAAAATCTTTGTATACACTGTTATTCTTTTGTAATTGACATGAAAGTGCTTTATAATGACTGAAACGTTTCTTTATATTGCCTTCTTTAGTTCGTTATGTCGCCACAACCATGTCTTGCCATTCTTGGAGAAAATTTTGATCCGAAGACTTGGTTTTTTTTGGAGAAATAAATAAATGGAGTCCTTGTCTATACATTGAACTTCCTACAAAAGGGCACCCATTTATTTTGGCAAAGCTCAAAGTTTTTACCAGGGAGTAGAAAGTAATGGGAGAAGCTCCATTATCTGATATATAACATGCATATTTTTCTTCTGGATAATCAAGAGCAATAATTTAAAGAACTGCATTAGCAGTTGCCAAAACATGTTCGTTAAAGGGGTTTGTTGTAGTGATAATTATGTTTACAGCGGGAATGTAATTGGAAGCAGATTCTGTATTATATCTGGAAGTCAAATAAATTTACATCGTTCATACAAGAAACCATCATGTTTATATTTTGTATGCTGCTATCAATAGTATATAAATGCCTAATATTTTCTTACCTTTTCGCAAGTCTCTCCGGGTAGGTGGGTATGTTACATATTCACCAGAAACCCATGTCATGTTATGATAGAGAAACCAGCAGAAAGAAAGCCAAAGCTCAGAGGCAAAAGCTACAATCCAAATCCCATAAGATCCATGAAGAAGATTCAATATGCGATAGCCTAAGAAACATAGTAAAAGCAGCAAGTGAAGGCATAAATAAGATCTATGTAGTTTTGATTTGCGTATGATTTTCTCATACAAAGGAGCAGGATTGCAGGGATCAAACTCCATTGATAAGACCTTAAAAACAAAACAAACTAATGGATTGCAACGTGGGAATTCTTTCTGGTTTTATATAATGATTTTCCTTGAACCATAACTTTATATTCCATTGGTTTATAGATTTCCTTGATAAGACTAAGACAAGTCTCGTGTAGAACCGTGACTTGTATCAAATTCTTATAAATATATAATGAATGGTAATATTTGAAGTTACTAATGCGATCTATAAAGACGAACAATAAGAAATGAATTATTTTCTCCAACTCGTGTTACTGTCATTGTTGGCTATCACGAGTTGTCCTTATTTTCTGAAAAGTGAAAAGGACTTTAACTGTACCCACAAAACGTGATATTGAATCTCTAGGTCTGGAACATCTGAGGCTTAAAAAATATTCATATAATTTGCTGTCACATGCATAACACTCAATTATCGATGCAATAGGACACGCATCAGACCACATACTTCTAAGTGTGTCAGATTTTCTGATTTGCTCGAGATTTTTTCATTTGCTTGTCTTGGTGTGGCATGGATCATAGGGGAAAGGCCACAGTAGTGCAGTTTAAGATTGGACAGTGAATTTAAAAACCATAATATCATATGGTGGATTTCCAAAATAACTACTTATTATTATGGTTTCAAGGTTTAATTCATTATATATTTTATAATATAACCGATTTTATAATAGGAGGTTATAAAATGTATTTCTTAAACTTATGATCAAAATATAATTTTTGGAGTACCAATAGTTGTGCATTAAAGTATTAATACTTGAGTCTTACTTATCAAAATTTGATTGGTTACTTTTAGTTTTATAGAGTAAATGTTGAACAAGTATTAGATACTACATGCACCACTAATGGTGCACTTTAATATTTATACACATCAATATGTTCCATCAACGGAGCACTTTAATATTTATTGGTAGGTGCACCACTACTGAAAACTTTCCTCTAATTCTATAACCACCAATAATTCACAAAAAATTTAGTATGGAGTAATGCTGATGGTAGTTATCGTGGTGATTGTTTTAATGCATTGTTGGGCTAGTGGCCCCTTTGCAGTTCAGCTTCCAGGTTATTCTCTTCTAGACGTAATATAATTATGATTATATATAAAATTAATGACATTAAAATAATAATAAATTTTACTAATTATTACAATTATTAGTTTTTATAATATTATTAAACAAATATATTAAATTTGTATATCAAATTTATTTATTAAAATATATCTTTGACATTAAAAAAAATGTAATGCATTTGTATCAATAAGGTCAATTTGAATTCTGCAACACAAAAAATTATGGTGTAAAACCAAATGTAAGTTACTCTTTAAAAAAATGAAAACTTTATGCATGCATAAACATTCTAGGAAAAAATTAAGTGATGTAGAGAGTGTGAGGTTTAAAAAACCTTTTAAGCCATTATCAAATAATGTAGAAGCATCCAAGGGTTCATGCAATCTTGCATCAACCAAAAAATGAATGGTGTGTTTACGTGTTTCTATTACATTTTTTATTTGTGTGAGGTTTGTGAGCCTCTAAGAACAATGTTGTAAGAGTATTCCATTATTGAGTGGTAAGGTGGAGATATTCTATCTACTTATATAAGTCTATGTAGATTGTTAAGTCATATACATTTGGTAAGATGGTTCTTGAATGATATAGAAAATTATAAAGATAAATTTAGTGAGGTCATAGTACCTAATAATTAAATCTTTGCATCAAATTTAAGCTCATATGGAGTTAAAAAACTAATGTATTGCAAGTTTTGGCATTTGTCATTCAATATGTTATGTCACTTGAGCATGAGGTATTCAACAGTTCAATTTTCCATTACAGTAGCAAATTAGAAGGTGAAATCTAGTGAGGTCACAATGTACAAATATAGATACTAAAATCTGATTTATGTATTGATATGGTCTCGTGCATTTAAAAAATATCCCTCGTGGATGTAATTTTCAGCTATAGATCAACCAACTGTCAAATGTAAGTTATTATTTTCAAAAAAAACAAAAAGAAAACTTCATGCACACATAGTAATGTTAAACATCCTAGGACTAAATCAAGTGATGTAGAGAGTGTGAGGTTTAAAAACCTTTTAAACCATCATCAAATAATGCAGAAACATCCAAGGGTTCAGGCAATCTTGCATCAACCAAAAAATGAATGGTGTGTTTATGTGTTTTTGTTACATTTTTTTATTTACGTGAGGCTTGTGAGCCTCTAAAAATGATGTTGTAAAAGTATTCCATTACTGAGTGGTAGAACAGAGATATTTTTTCTGCTTATGTAAGTCTACATGGAGTCATATACATTTGGAAAGATGGTTCTTGAATGATATAAAAAATTAGAAAGATAAATTTAGTGAGGTCATAGTACCTAATAATTACAATGTTTGCATAAAAAAAAAGCTTGTATGAAGTTAAAAAAACTAATGTATTGCAAGTTTTGGCATTTGTCATTCAATATGTTATGTCACTTGAGCATCAAGGATTCAACAGTTCAGTTTTCCACTGTAGTAGAAAATTAGAAGGTGAAATCTAGTGAGGTCACAATGTATAAATGTAGATACTTAAATTTGATTTATGTACTAGTCTAGTCTTTTACATTTAAAAAATATCCCTTGTGGCTGTACTTTTTAATTATAGATCAACCAACTATTAAACATAAGTTATTCTTTTCAAAAAAAAAAAACTTCATGCATGCATAGTAATGTTAAACATCCTAAATTAAAATCAAGTGATGTAGAGAGTGTGAGGTTATTAAAACCTTTAAAGCCATCATCCAATAATATAGAAGCATCCAAGGGTTCATGTAATCTTGTACCAACAAAAAATTGAATGGTATGTTTATGTGTTTTCATTACAATTTTTGTTTGTGTGAGGCTTGTGAGCCTCTAAGAATGATGTTGTAAAAGTATTCCATTACTAATTATTAGGGCAGAGATATTTTGTCTACTTATGTAAGCCTACATGGACTATTAAGTCATATACATTTGGCAAGATGGTTCTTAAATGATATAGAAAATTAGAATGATAAATTTAATGAGGTCGTAGTACTTGATAATTATAATCTTTGCATCCAATTTGAGTTCATATGGATTTAAAACAATAATGTATTACAAGTTTTGGCATTTGTCTATCAATATGTTATGTCACTTGAGCATCAGGGATTTAGTTCTCCATTGTAGTATAAAATTAGAAGGTGAAATCTGGTGAGGTCATAGTGTATAAATTTAGATACTAAAATCTGATTTATGTACTAATTTAGTATTGTAAATTTTAAAAATATCCCTCATGGTTGTATTTTTTAATTATAGATCAACCAGCTATCAAAAGACTTGTGTTCAATAGATCTCTTTCTTATTTATTTACATATCTCCTAGTTTAACCATTATTATTTGGATGACTAGGCCTTTTATAATGTGTAAAAAGTTTTAAAATTTATCATTATCCTTTATTACTAGTTTTATACCTTTACCTAATTTCTAGCATCGTAGACACTTGCATCTTGGATAGACACCTGTGTTGATGCAACCATCTAACTTTCTTACAAAGTGTCCATTGCCAAAAATTCATCAAAGTTATAAATAAAATGCATCCTAGATGTTGGCCTAAGTGTTTTAATGTAAGATAGTTCTAAAAAGTATTGGTATTTATAAAAGATCAACCTTCATTCATTAGACACCTAACAATGACCTAAAAATCACATATAACTCACATACAGATCTATCAATGAACATTCATTCGAGCATTCAAGTGAATTTTTTTTCCCTATTTGAATTCTTATTTCTATATCAGTCATAGGAGCAGTATTTCCACATGTCAAGCATTTAAAGATCAGTCCATGATCCGTATTTGTTAAGTTACAAGCTAGGTAACTGCATATAATTAGTTATCACATATTACATCTTGATACACACATAAACCAATATGTAGGGCATAATTACATGAGTCTGAGGCCTTTTTTAGAGTATTAAATATGTAGACAGTGCCCATTGATATATGGGTCCTTGGAGAAACTTGACACTATGAGCTCACTAACCCATTTTTTCCATAGTCACTCCAAGGGTGATGAAGCTAGGGTTTGATCATTTGACAAAGAGTGATAGCTTATAGGTGTAATATAAATACATTAGAATAAAGGTGATAAAAAAATATAAGGCTCTAATTGGTCATATCCATATCTAGTCAATATTTTGTACCAAACACTTGCATCATAATCAGACACCTATGTTGATCCAAATATCTAGATTTGATGCAGTTGTTCAAGGCCATAAGAAGATTATTATAATAATATGATGATTATTTTAGGATCATCTTCCAGGCTAATTCTAGCCTATATTTAATCAAATCTACATGAGCATGGTAAACTAGCTAAGTAATAATTGTTCCTTTTTATTATAATATTTATGAATAGTTGTACTTTATTATTTTTAGTAATCTCAATTTTATAAATTTAAAATATTATTTATCTAAGTTTCTATTAATTGGCCTACTCATTAGTTTAGTTCATCATCCTTGTGTAAAATCTAATTATGGATGCATATATGATTCACATCTTTTTTACAATATGTCATAGTAACTATTGTCTATTGTGACACATATATTACCAAAATAATTAAAATTATACTCAAGATAAGTAAAAGAATGGAAAATATAAAGCTTATTTTTATAACTCTTCTTTTAATGATATGTAACCTATGCAAAAAATTTGTATTGCATCAAATAATGTTGAGCAATCTTACATTATGTATATCGAGATCTCATTTTTTGACCTTATGAAATAGTCAATTAGTTATAAGGATATATTCTATGAGGTATTGTGGAAATCCTAAGTACCGAGTGACATAACATTGACTTAGATATTATGCAAGATCTAATCGATAATATAAATCTTATCTCTTTTGATTTTAAAAAATTTCATTCAAAGGACAATATCGATCAAGAATTACCTTTGTCAATGCAAATTAATTTTTACATAAAGGAAACTAAAAATAGCATATGAAATAGATCTCGATGGTACATAATGTTGAAAAACATCCAAATGATGCTATTGATAAAATTTCACTTTTTGACTTGTTACACTAGTCACATATAAGGGTTTTATTCTGAGAACATTAAACATATGACAACTTTAGCAAATAATGTAGAGACACCACATGTGGCCTCTATATTAAACTTTATTAAATGGAACAAACATAATAACTCATTTCAAAAGAGGGTTTCACCACACCCACCTACCAATGAGAACAAATTTCCAACATTGGTTCACACACTTATTCATTAAAAATTTGATGCCGAGATTGTAATCAAACACAGAACACCATCAAATACCATATCAAAGAAATGAAATCATTTCATTGCATTCAATGCACCCATGAGATATTATACATGATTATTTGAGTCTCTAGCTTCTTCAATTAAAAATATTTTAGATTTTTATCTCATATCTCTCCCTCCTCCCATAGTGGTTGATTTGAGTTATCTTCTACCAAAAAAGATATCATAATACTACATATTGTAACTACCACTAGGGCCCTAAACACTATTCTAACTAATTTTTCTCTTTGAAACATAATATAAAATATCTTATTGATAAAAAATAACTTACATTTGATGATCCTCCCAAAGATTTAGATCCATAACCTAGTGATCACAAGAATAAAAATAAATCTTTATGAGATCATTCTAATAAAAATACATAAGTACAAATGGTATATGATACATATCCAAAGTATCCATGCTAAAAAGATATAATAATAAAATTATATATGGGAGGTGCTTATGTTTGGTGTAACCATGTTGATCCTACATAAACAAAAACCACTTGCAATGTAAGTTGTTTTTAATCTTGTTAAAATTTATCTTCATGATATGTTTATTCCTTCACATTATCTTTCAGTCTCTTTTGTCTTGGATCTATAATAATTGTATTCAAATAATCCACTTGCCTTTGTAGTTCTTTCATAGTCCCATTTATTGGATCAATTCCTCCTCGTCCTCTCATCATCTCTTACATCTCAACGAGTTAAACTTGTTTTGATACCAAATAATGAACCTCAATACTATCATGGAAAATAAATTAATAGGCAAAATACATAAAACTTTTGAAATAATAAATTGTATTTATTTGAATATCAAATAAATAAAATAATTACATATAAGAGTATAAATAAACCTCAACTCAAAATTAGAGTTGACATGTGAAAGTTGAAATTTTAAAACAAAATAAAAAACTCAACCTCTTATTTTTAATAGCTATTATTTTTATTAAGTTTCACATGTAAGTGTGAGAAGCTCTAAAAATCCTCATATATATCCTAAACACTAAAATTTATCAAACAAATAGATTTGAACTAATATTTGATGAGACCATAAAATGGCTCATTATATCCATAAAATAACATCATTATCTTTTGGATTGCAAGTAGATCTAAATGTGGTTTCCAAACTTATAGTTTATTTAGAATGAAATCTTAGTATATATCATGGTTATGTCTTTTGAATTTTTTGTTATCTATTGGTTAGCTATTTCTAATAATTATTAAGAAAAAGTTGTCAATGAGTGTATACACAATTCATAATACTCTAATAATGATTCAAAGTATGAAAAGTAACTATGTTTACATCTTATATAACAACATCCAGTATTTTAGTCAAGATATGGACTCCTACATGCTTACTACAGAATCTCATTGTAGCTACAGATTACAACATGTTTGTTATAGTAGTTATTGATTACAAAAAACTTGCTACAAACTAAA
Source organism: Torreya grandis (assembly GCA_037957365.1). Taxonomy (NCBI): domain Eukaryota; kingdom Viridiplantae; phylum Streptophyta; class Pinopsida; order Cupressales; family Taxaceae; genus Torreya; species Torreya grandis. The sequence continues at coordinate 116,980 of JARHVA010004412.1, read as the reverse complement.
TTTGAAGTATATCAAATCACCTATAAAATAGTTACAAATTACATCAGACCAACTATAGATTACATTAGCTCGCTATGGATTTCACTAGGCTTGTTACAGATTTTAGCAAGTTTGTTATAGATTTTACCAGGATTGCTACATATTTCAGTAGGTTTGTTACAAATTTTAGCAAGCTATTATGAACTTCAAGAAAATTACTACATACTTGTTTGAAAAGTATTTCTAAGATTATTTCAATGTTCCAGCTATCATGAAGAATATTTTCTATTTAAATTCTTTCTATATATAAGTTTTTATGTATAAACTTTTCATTATAGATTATACTCAAATATAGGTTTATGTAATAATAACTCTCTCCATATTTGGTGGAGATTGAGATTATGTTGTCATTAGAATAAATATTTCTCTCCACATTCTATGGAGATTAAAATAGGATAGAATATCTTAAATTGTTACTCTCAAATAAGGCATTGGTTGGAAGTATGAATTATAAATGCAACCTTTTACACCCAAATAATCAATCAATCAATCAATATATTTTTCTTCGATTATTTTAAAAAATTCATTCTAAAATATATGTTCTAAAAAAATCCTCTTTCAAAGAATGAGTTGGCCACTCATTCCAAAGAAGATGGATCAATGTATTTTTATTTTATTTCTTTATTTTGTAATTATCACTTTATTGTAAATTATTATTTTATTTCTTTATTACTATAAATATTTTTCTTGTGTATATCTTGTTGTAAACTTACATATGTTTTATGTATTTACCATTTATTTTTAATTCAATAATTTCTTTTTTACAAGTGTGTTTTAATTTCATATAAGAGTGATTTAATTTATGCAAGTGTGATTTACTTTATGCAAGTATAATTTTAAATTTCAGTAAGTGTGATTTTGAATTCCATCAAGTGTGTTTTTCAATTCCTACAAGTGTGGAGTGTAATAGAAAGAACCATTTGTCAAAGATCTCTTTTTTCTTTTACATATAGCCTTCATACACTAGCCCTGGATTGATATTATTAAATAATGGATATTGATGATACCTATCATTTTTGGTACTGTTGCTAGGAAACCATAGTGTTATTAGGAGATTCAGATCTGGTAAGGAGATTTGTAGTGAGAGGGAATGTTTTTTTGAAAATTTTGTGATAGGTGATAATTAATAGTTTCTTTACAATTTATTTTTTGCAACATAGATTAGAATTTATTTTTATACAATTAAAAATTTTAGATTTAAAAATAGAAAAAATAAAAATCCCTAAATACTAACATTTTTGTATAGGAAATAACAACTACTTATATCATGAAGGAAGATCTAATTATTGATGAAGGATGGAAATGAAATTCTAAGACAACTATAAGATGGAGAAAACAATCAATGGAAAAAGTAGTTTGATATATGTATTTTTATAGTTGTTCACAATAAATTTGAAAAAGATACTTTTGTATCTGACATGAATATTTAGGGAATGATTTGTGTTTTGAATTCGTTAGATTGAATATATGTTGATGGTATATAAACTTGTACATCTACACCTTGTCCAGAATCACCTATAATGGATCACACATATTTTTTGATGATTATAAAAATGTTGCATGCTAAGCAACATGTAAAAACTATTTCCAAATCAGTCTCTAACTATTTTAAAATTCCTCATACCTACATGTCTGCAATAATTGTTTTTTACTTTCTATTTGGTTAAAAACACAAACAATTTCCAGTAACATAGGATTGCATGTCAAATTTTTATGAATAAAATGTAGAAATGACTAAAATTTATGAAAAGATGGATGATGTATACAAGGAGGTGATGTTTCAAGTAGACATAATTATGCTAATGATATCTACTGAAATAAAATAGTCTATAATCTAGTATGTGTAATTACTGAAGGTAGACTCTCAAGCTAAAAATATGTGGAGTATTTGATCTTCCAAGTAAGAACAATTCCTTTCCAATAATCAATGATATAGTAATACTTGTTTAATAAATTGAAAAGAAAATAATTGTGTGATTTTTTGAAAATAAAATATAACTCCAACCAAAATCTTGGTGATTTTATCTAACAAAACACTACGTATGAATTTTATTCTAATCTGGTATGGCCAATTGGACTTGTTGTATGTGATAATAGCTTCAACATTTTTTCTGTTAATTTATGCCAGGACCTAAAAAATTTATATGAATAATCACCAAATGAAGCCAAATTTATGGATGGAGAGATTCATGGATAGAATACACAAATAGCCTTCCAAAAATTTTCATGCAATATCACGATACATAGAAAGTTATTTTGGACAAATTTTGTGTGAGTCAAATAAATTAGACAAGATAAAAATGATAAATTTTTTCATGCAAGGTAGATCATGATAGGAAAGGATAAAGGTCATGCAAAATCTTTGGTGTCATAAAGATATAACTCTAGATTTTGTGAGTCAAACATTTTAACTTGATGGTAAGTCTTAAATAATCATTGATTTTTACAGTTGTTGCTTTAAAATTAGGTGATCTAAATATTTTAATTTCTATTTTTTAAAATTAATATTTAAAGTTTATATTGAATTTTTGTTTAAAAAAAATTCTTTCTAGACTATAGCCATATTTTTTGAAAGAAAATATAAATTGAAATAGTCAGAAATTACTTCGGTCTCAGTGTTAGATGTTTGTGTTATTTTTTGTTATTTTGCATGTATGGGGAAGTTTGTGATAAAATAATTAATTATAATCTAAAAAATAAATTAGACTCCCCTTCCATTCCAGATTAGCATGTAACCCAGAATATTGAATTTACATATAGTTGTATGAGACTGAGTATTTAAGAATTTTTGAGTGCTGTAGATGCTAAAAATTTCTAAGAATTATGTGTTTTTAGCAATTTGTCTCAAATAGTACAAAATTATCTAAAAATATTTGATGATAAGTAAATTTATGGTTACAAAAGTGGTAAATTAGGCCTGGCTTCGAGAGGTGGACCCCTTGACCCTACAAGTGGCTACCACCCCCACACCCCCAATTTTGATTTTCCTACTAAAGAAGAAGATAGTGACAATTTTTCTCATCATGATGCAGATCTAGGCCAAATTGTAAAAGAACACAAAATATTTAGCAACAAGAAGAGGCATGCAAAATCTATTTGCAATAAGAAATTCAAAGACCTCCAAAATTCAGTTATCAGGAATATTTTTTAGTTTTTAGTTTCCATCCAATAATTTATAAATGTAATTTTATTTTATTTATAAAAAATAATAGTTATTATTTTTAACGTAGTTTATAATAAAAAGAATTGATGACATTTTATTCCACTCATTTTCATTCATATTCAAAAATTAGCTAAGCCCATATCCACTTGCATAATAATAGAACTTGTCTGAAAAAGTTTTTATTCTCTATAATAAAATTTTATCATCAATAATGTTAATTCCTAAACCATCAATCATTTATACATAGGTTTCAATTCATTCTTCCATATCTATTCAAATGTTCATCTTAACATTCTGTTGTTGGCATTTATAATTCTTTGACATTGCTGATATTATGCTTGGTTAGAAAGATTTTGTTTGTTTTTAGTTTTTATAAGATACTTAAATGACAAGGAGTCATTCTAGAAATGAAAATTCCTACCCATGAATTCAACAAGCAATTGATAGATTATCCTGAGTTACCTTTGACAATAGAATGTAGCAAAATCAACAAGTGCCTATCACCAATTATCGGTCATCACTATAAAGACCAATGCTAAAGAATGTCAACATATAAATTTTTTTATGCCACATTTGAAAGCAGTATGAAGATGCATAGAGTCTATGACTAACATTTTTTATGTCATCAATTTTATAAAAAAATAATAATAATGAAAACCTTCATGCATTATTGGTAGCTTTGGTTTGAAAACCAACTTGTTGATGGATCAAGTGCTAGAATAAAGAGATTTGATTAGAAAATTAGTCTACTAACTTGTCAAAAGAAAAAACATATAAAAATAAAAAGAATACGATTTATCCAATACGATAGTTAATGTAGTTTTTACATGGTTGCTTACTTTTGTGTTTTTATTTCTAAATAACAAGATTATACTTTTCTCAACATTTTTTTCAACATATTTTACTTTGGCTATCATGGAAGCAACATTGAAGACTGAAGGTATGTCATGGTATTTTACTTTACTATTTTACATTTAAATTTATTTGAAAATTTTGTTATTACATAAAGATCCACTCTTACAAATAGCTTGTACTAGGGAAATAAACAAACTTCCATTTGATCTTGTATAATCTCATCTCACTTCATTCATTTGGCATGCATGATCTTAGGTGTGGGGGAGGAAAATAGCTTTAAATATATAAAAATTAGAATTATCCAAACATAAAAAAATAATATGATTTTTATCATGGTACATAGTTTTGAAATGAATAAAATTTTCGTGGTACATAGTTTTGAAAGGAACAAAAAAAATTGTGTAAAAAGCTACTTTGCGGTCAAAATAAATATGTGTAGAAATAACAAGAAATTATTAACAAAAAAACTTGATCTTACTTTTAAAAAAAGAGAAAAAATCAGAAAAAAGATAAAGAGAGCAGCATGAAAATTTCACACAAACCCTGTATTAAAAAGATTAAAAAAAAAGAATCTAAAGATAGTGGGAAAACCCTCCACACAAGAACTTATTCTTAAATATCTATTTTTATTGGCCACTTTTATCTAAGATTTTAAAAGATAAATTTCATAATTCTTGTACCAAAGAAATCAATTTGGGAAGCCCATTTGAAGTATGAAGCTAAGTCTAACCCATGCCTATCTATCATGATGTTTTAAACAGTGGCATGCATGAGATTAGGTGTGGGGGAGATAATGAGACCATAAAATAGTGCATTACATCCATAAAATAACATTCCTTTTCTTGTATTGAAAGTTTATCTAAAATTAGTTTCTAAACTTATAATTTATTTAGAATGAAATAGCAAGTATATATCATGGTTATGTCTTCTGAATTCTTTGTTATCTATTGGTTAGCTATTTCTAATAATTATTGGGAAAAAATTGTCAATGAGTGTATATAAAATTCATAATACACTAAAAATAATTTAAAATATGAAGAGTAACTATGTTGAAATCTTATAAAATAAGATCTAGTATTGTGGTCAAAATATGGACTCTTATAAGCTTGCTACATAATATCACAATCACTACGAATTACAATAGAATTGTTACAATAGCTACACGTTATAATAGGATAGCTATGGACCAGCTATAAAGTATATTAGAATACCTAAAAACTAGCTACAGAATATATCAGACTAGCTATAGTTTACATCAACTAGCTACAAATTTTACCAAGCTTGCTACAGATTTCAACAGGCTTGCTACGGATTTCACCAGGCTTGCCATGTATTTCAGTAGGTTTGCTACATATTTCAATAGACTATTACAAACTTCAAGAAAACTACTATAGACTTGTTTGGGAAGTATTTCCAAGAGTATTTCAATATTCCAACTATCATGAAGAATGTTTTCCATTTAAATTATTTTTATATATAAGTTTCTATGTATAGATTTTCTATTTTAGATTGTATTCAAATATAAGTTTATGTAATAATAACTCTCCATATTTGGTGGAGATTCAAATTATGTTGTCATTAGAAGAAATATCTCTCTCTATATTCTAGAGATTTAGATAGGATATAATATCTTGAATTTTTACTCTCAAATAACGTGTTGGTTGAAAGTATAAATTATAAATGCAACCTTTCACATCTGAATAATCAATCAATATATTTTTCTTTCAATTATTTTGAGTAGTCCATTCTAAAACTTGTGTTTTGAATAAATCATGTTCCGAGGAATGAGATGGCCACTTATTCTAAGGAAGATGAATCAATGTATTTTTATTTTATTTTATTTATTTATTTTATAATTATCACTTTGCTTTAAATTATTGTTTTATTTCTTTATTGCTGTAAATTATTTTCTTTTGTACAGCTTGTTGTAAACCTATAGATGTGTTATGTGTTTATCATTTATTTTCAATTCAACAATTTCCTTTCTAAAAGTGTGTTCTAATTTCATACAAGAGTGATTTAATTTATTCAAGGATGATTTACTCTTTGCAGGTATGATTTTAAATTCCATCAAGTGTGATTTTAAATTTTAGAAAGTGTATTTTTCTATTCTTACAAGTGTGGAGTGTGATAGAAGGAATCATTAACTCAAAATTTATTTTTTCTTCTACATATAGCCTTAAGACGCCAATCTTCGATTGACATTATTAAATGAAGGGTATTGATGACACCCATCAATGTTCATGTTTGATTATAAAAATAATGTACTTTTAAAAATTGACAAAACCTGAAAAAAATATTAAAATTTAGTTTTGGACTCTCAAATGGTCACATATGGCTTTAGAAAAGTTTTAAAAACATCCATAAGTGGATAGATTTTTTATGGTTGAATTAATTTTTTTAATATGGTCATTTTGGTGCCAATGATAGCTCAAATAGAGTTACAAATTAATATTTATGGATATCAAAATTTTGGGCTCCGCATCAATTTGAACTCAAGATATAAAATGCATTTCTCATTAATGTGGAGTACATCACCATCTACCACATGTATAGATGAGATTTTCTCCATTATTGCGTCTTCTATGTTCATATTTTCTACTACATTCCTTATACGTTCTTATTTTTTTCCATGCTTTTTTTGTTCTTATTTTTTTGGGCATGCTTTCACATATGAGTAAATGTTTATTGATATGTTAATTGAGTGATGAAATGGTACACCAAAAAAAGTCTCTGCTTGACATTTTACATTCTCTTTCAATTTAATGTTTCATACTCACCCTACAAGTTAACATTCAACAATTTCAGAGGTATAATAATTTAGATACCAAGTTCATTCTTTGTATACACTATTATTATTTTGTAATTGGCATGAACATGATTTATAATGACTGAAAAAAATAATTATATTGCCTTGTTTAGTCTATTATGTCACCACCTTCATGTCTTTCCATTTTAGGAGAGAGTTTTTTATCAGAAGACTTGATTTTTTTGGAGAAATAAATAAATGGAGTGCTTGTTTGTATATTGAAATTCCTACAAAAAGTAACCCATTTTTTAGCAAATTTGAAAGTCTCTAATCGGGAGTATAGATTAATGGGATAAGCCCCATCATTAGATATATAACATGCATATTTTTCTTTTGGATAATTAAGAGTAAGAATTGAAATAACTGTATTAGTAGTTATCAAAGTAGGTTCCTTAAAGGGATCTATTGTAGTGATAATTATGTCTACAATAGGAATGGTGGAAGTAGATTCTCCACTATATCTAGAAATCAAATGTTTTTACATCAATTATACTAGAAACCACCATGTGTATATTTTGTATGTTGCTATCAATAGTATACAAATACCTAATATTTTCTTACATTTTTACAAGTATCTCTTGGTATGTTTTATATTCACCAAAAACCCATATCATGTTATGATAGAGAAACCAACATAAATAAGATTAAAGCTCAGAGGTAAAATCTACAATCCAAATCCTAAAATATCCATGAAGAATATTTAATATGCACTAGCCTAAGAAAGATAGTAAAGGAAGGAAGTGAAGGCATAAATAAGCTCTATGTAGTTTTAATTTACATATGATTTTATGATACAAAGGATAACTATTCTAGGGATCAAACTCCATTGATAAGACCTTAAAAACATGAAAAAATAATGGATCATATTATGGGTATTATATCTAGTTTTTTATAATGATTTTTCTTGAATCATAACTTCAGATTCCTTTAGTTTATAGATTCCTTGATAACACTAAGACAAGTCTTGTGTGGAACTATGACTTGTATCAAATGTTTATAAACTTATAATCAATGGTAATATTATACATTACTAATGATATCTATACAGGTAGGGATAATAAGAAATAAATTATTTCTCTACATTGTATTAGTGTCATTGTTGGATATCATAAGTTGTTCTTATTTTATGAAAAGTGAAAGGGACCTTAATTGTAACCCCAAAAAGTGATAATGCATCTTTGTACATCTAAGGCTTAAAAACCATTCATATAATTTGTTGTCACATGCATAACACTCATTTATTGATGCAATAGGATAGACATCTAGCCACATAATTTTAAGTGTGTTAATTTTTTTGATTTGCTCATTAGAGATTTGATTCCATAATCAAACAATCCAATTCAACTCTATACCTTTTTTAGGTTAAGCTTGTCTTGAAGTCAACTCTATACCTTTTTTAAATTTAATCTTGTCTTGGTTTGGCATGGTTTATAATTATGTAGCCACTAATAATTTAGGAATAGTCTAGCATGGAGTATTGCTAACGGTAGTTATCATGGTAATTGTTTCAATGCATCATCTAAAATTTGAATCGACCTTTGATTTTTTCAATGCATCATCTATGATTCAGAAAGACCTTGATTAGTATGTTAGGACACACTATCATTGGGATAGTGGTCAATTTGAAGTACAGATCACAAGTCATTCTCTTCTGAATGCAAAGTAACAAATATTTTATTTTTATTTTTTTCTTAACATAATGTAGTATCATATATAGAGGGTATGTTTTGAAAATAGATACTTGATAGCAATAAATAACTAGTAATTTCCATAATAGAATACAAGTTATAATAATAGAGAATTTAAATGGATAGAATACTAAACACATATGAGATAAAACACTAGATTTGTGTGTAAAAACCCTAACAGAGCTCCAAAAACATCCACAATGTAAGATATCACGATTTTATTAAATCAAGATGAATAAATTACATGAAAATTTGTTATCAACTACTTTAGCTCCACACAAAGATAAATACACCTAATTGGCATAGTACCATATGGATTCCTCCTCCTAAAAAATAGAGTGGAAAAACACCATTAGGATTTTCCTTCCTAAAAATAGAATTCAGTGGAATTCATCTTTATAGAAATAGGGATTTAACTCCTTGATTTTTAGTTTTTGGGGTGTTACCCCCTGGCAACACTAGTGTGTGTGCATGTGTGTGTGGGGCATTGCCTCCCTACACCCCCCCTTTTGAGAAGTGGGCTACAAACCGTACTTTAAAGTGATCCAATATTTAACTTTATTGTCACATATCTAATAGGGTAATGGAACAATGACAGATAACACATTTGAGGAGCATCGTTATCATAAAAGGTATCTATTTAATTACTAATTAATGGTGTTTCTAAAATCATTAATTGACTATTAATTTATAATTTTAAGATTATTTTTTTGTGATAATTAATTTAATTTAAAATAAAAAATTACATTTAAATTTTCAAAATAATAATTTAGTTATTCAATTTTTTTATTATGTAAGGAATATTAGGTGTCTTTCAAAGTACACCTTGTATATAGTATTTTTAGTATATTATATTTTAGTTATCTTTTCATATTCAAAATACAATTTATTGTATTTAATTATTATTTTGTAGGCACCAAAATTTTGATATACGAGGTGGATGATGATAACAATGAGGATGATGGTGATGGTCACATCAGTTTTATAGGTGGAAGGGATGATGATGATGATTAAAATAAAAATTTAAATTATGTGATCTATTATATGCCCTTAATATATTTTATAAACTATAGTTTAGTAAAATCATATCATTTTTAAAATTCTTATTTTTTTATGATGACAGTTGTGTGCATATTTTAAGTATAATAACGACTCATTTAATGTTCATAGTTGATAAAGTTTGAAATTTATTTTGTATACTTTTAAAAAAATATATAAACTGTGTGTGTACGTGTGTGTAATGACATTTAATAAATAATAAATTTTAAATTAGTTTTACTAATTATTACAATTACATAATAATTAGTAAAATTAATTTTAAGTCGATTATTTTTTAAATGCCAAATATGTTAACTTTTTTTAATTATAATAAAGACTCATTTAATTTTCATAGTTGATAAGGTTCAAAATTTCTTATAAATAATTTCAAAAATTATAAACTATGTTTTAATATGTTACTCATATATATATAATAATCAATTTTAAATTAATTTACTAATTATTACTATTATATAGTAATTAGTAAAATTAATTTGAAATTGATTTTTTTTGAATATAACAGGATAAATTTTAGTGGTTATTTTTTATGAATTTATGAAAATTTTGATTTTAAAAATTGGCATTTGGTTATTTTATTGGGTGGTGAACAATGTGTATTTGCCTAATTAATCTAGATGTAAGTTTTCCAAGTTAGTTTGCCTACTGTTTAAAATAAATTTCATTCATATAAATATAATTTGCCACTCTGTCAAAAGTTAACAGTTGTTATTTGATAGTGTAGCTATCATAAGATATATATGGTGTTATGCAATAGCTATGTTGTCAAGTGACAACTATTGTCGATAAATAATAAAAAGGTCAAGCTAAATATTGTTTAGAAATAATAATGTTATCAAGTGAAGACATTACTATTGAGTGACAATAATGTTGTCGAGTGACAACAACACTACCGAGTGAAAACATAGCTGTCAATTGATAATATACCTATTGTTCAACATTGTAGTTGTCATGCAATGGAATTATTATCGTTCAACAGCAAATGCTTGTCATCCAAAAAAATTACTACCATTCGTCTATGAATTTTATATATAGTTTCACATTGGAATACCTTCTACAATAGTTTATGTTTTGCATGTCCATTCTCTTGCATGACTAAACATCATTCATTAACTTTTGATAAAATTTAGAAACACACACTTATAAATTCACCAAAAAAACTCAAGTTCATTTTTATATGGGCAACTAAAATATACCCTAATATAAACAATATTTTATAAACTATATATATATATATATATATATATATATATATATATATATATATATATATATATATATATATATATATATGTATGTATGTATGTATGTATGTATGTATGTATGTATGTATGTATGTATGTATGTATGTATGTATGTATGTATGCATGCATGCATGCATGCATGTATGCATGTATGTATATATGTATGCTACAAACAAGGAGTCTTCCTCAATCACTACAAACACTCTTCAAAACCTATATTAACTCAACTATCCTAGAATATTTTTTAAGAGATATTTATGCGAGTGAATACTCACATACATCATTCTAACAATTAATATCACATATAATCATTATCTCACATAGTTATTTATAATTTGAGTACTGATTTTCTTATTATAAGCATATATAATGGACATAATAGTATTTATACACCCATATCAATGTGCACACAAAGATGGTTCATTAATTGTGCTAGTTATTAAACACATACTTATTCTACTAACAAAACTTTTGTATTTAAAGAAATATTTAGTTTCGAGAGAAAATGTGAGGGAATTTTTCTTTTTTCTCAGTTGTCCAAGAATCATTTAATATGTGCTTAGAAGAATCATTTTTTCAAGTGTAGGAGATGAAAATTCATCTCCACCACTCATGGTTCACCTATAACCCTTCACAAAGTTTTATCTATTTTAATCTTTTAGAACATGAAGATTTTATTTAGTAATGTGTTTGACCATGTGCAAATTATGACTCTAGGGCCTATTAAAAGGAAGAAAAATGAAATTACAACATTTAGATGCCTATATGGAGAAATTCATAATGATGGTTCTTTGATTATAGTAATGATTCAACATGTATATGTTCTACTGACCAATCCTTTGCCCAAAAGTGAGATTTTTGGTGCAATATAAAATTTTCCATCATTTTTGTCTCATCCAAAGTGATAAATAATCCTCTAATGGGTGTTTATAGGATTATCTCTTATAATTATAAGATTTGATTGTTCATATATATAACTCATGGTTCATTTTTATGTCCTTAAAAAAGTTTATTTGATTTTCTCCTTAAGAATGTGGTGATTCTATTTAATGCTACATCTATCCACCTACAAATTTTAAATCTAAGGCTTGACATAGCACACACAAATGCCATTAAATCATTAATATTCCCATATGGATGTGTCCATGTAAATGGTTCATTGATTAGGCTAACTATTCAACACATGTATTATAATTATCAAATTTTGGTCCATAAAAGAAGATTAGGCTATCAAAGATAATAAAAAATGGTTTTCTCTTCATCTTGAGTGGAAGAGAATCCATTAGGGGATGATTAGAGTGCTCTCCCATGTAATTATATAAAATGATAGTTCATTTATATCACTCATGAATTTTATACAATGCCTATCAAAGTTAGTTGGAGAGACAAATAAGTTGGTTTGGGAGAGAGTTCCAATTGTTGGAGAACATGATAGAAAAAAATTGAGTTTAGCTGAGAAAGAGAGGTAATGAGCTATAAAAATTCCCAAATGATGATTTAAAATAATTAAAACCACTCATTTATTACTTGTATATTATGTTTAAATGGTTGTTTAAAATTATATTTCCATAATAAGTGATTGGTCCTTCATTTGTTAACTCCTCTAACTCTGAATAAAAAAAACATTGTACATCGATAAAACATATGTTTTTTGAACATAAAAATAAAAAATATTTTTTAATTTTATATAACGCTTGAATATAAATCTGATCTCCAATAACATCCTTACCAACTCCTCCACCTTACAATTGAAGCAATGCCATACAATAATATGATCTATGTTTGTTAAGAATAAAATGAATATGGAATTTTTGGTTTTTAAAAATGTTTAGATATATATATTTTATCCCAAAAATTATAAAATTTTAAATTAAAAAATGTGGAATGGTGTTTTCTTTTATTAAATGCATTTTATTCTTAATTTCCTACATTGTGATCTTAATTACCTACATAATGATCTCCAATGCCTACATTTTAATCTTAATTGCCTAAAATGTGATTGTCATTCATCTATATGGTTTTAAATTCCAATTTTCTTTGATTTTAAAGATATGTACTAAAAAAACCATCACTATCAATTTCTCAATTTGGTCAAATTATGTTATAATACTACTCTTTTACTAGACTAATTTCTAAACAACAATCCTGAAAGCTAAACACTAGTTATCTATTCATTGACACAACCATGCTTGATTTTTTTTTACTTATGATTAATTTTAAGAATGAAATTATGTAATAAAAATAATCAAAAATAATAATGACATATAAAAACTAAATCTATATACAATTTTTTTGACAATGTATGATCACATAGATATGTTAGATAGTATGTATGTCTATCCCAATTATACCATAATGACATAAAAAATAATCCATTTTGAGATACAATATAGGCCATATACATATAAAAAATGGGCATATAGGCATACCAAGTTTCCCATACTGACCTACAAAAAATAACATTCCTACAACTACCCTTGTCACAATAACTTGCTCTCCTGCTACTCATTGCCTCCAAATAAATTGTACCTAATTTCCATAGATCTAGAACCTATGGTGTTGGATGTCTCATTACAAGGATAAAATATCATCTTATCTTGTGAAGGATAAAATCACCATGACACAACCTTTGAAGCTTGTGCTACCTACCCTACATAAAAATTACAAAATGTTATGAATTAAAATGATATATAAAAAATGATTGTGTTTCCAAGAATAAAATTTATTAACAAGGTGATAATGGACTAACCCCATGACTCCTAAAGGATTGCATAGGGATGTGTGACCTTGAATGTATTAGTGATGGATAACCTTAGGGAGCATTCGTATAAGGTTAGATCTCTATATACAAATATAAATATGATGTAGAGCGTTTTTACTTGAAGTTAAAAAGATAATTTTACTATGTGTTCACACCAATATATTGGGGAGATACTAGATCTTGGGACAAAACTGCAACATCAGTCATAATTTTTTACAATCCATGTAAGTTACCCATAACATCTCTCATCATTTGTAAAACTAAAAAATGAAAGAGGTCTTTTTTGAATCAATTAAAACTAAACATATTTTAAGATAAATATAAATTATTACTTTTACATAAAGAGATATAGATAATAGAATAAAATTTTAATGATAATTGTAATGTTATAATCATATTTTTATAGTCTAGATAGGGTAATAATAACATTTTCATCATCTATACAAACAAATAATTAAATAGGAAAAATGCATAACACATTTAAGATGTGTTAAATTTATTCCATTTGTATACAAATAAAGAGCAAGAGAGGGATATACATAGATAAAATAGTAATAATGGGATGGAGTGTGAGAGAGGGAGAGAAATAAAGTAAGTGTATATGTGTATGAGAGAGAGATAATGCAAAATATTCAAACAAGAGGAGGGGAAGGCCAACAAAGTAAAAACACTAAAACTATGGTGTATATAAAATATTCAAACAATATAGTAAATTGAAAATTGACTTTCCCAACTTGATTTTAGGGTACTATAGTGCTAATCACATCTTCAAAAAAATAATTTAAACAAGGTAGGGTACGTAAAATATTAGTTATGATATATATAAACAATAACTAAAGGAAGTCAAATATTAATTGATTAAATAAACAAATACTAAAATATAAACTTAATATTCCTTGACGTATATGTAAACATACTATAATTAATTAAACATGTATGAATACATATGGTGAACCAGATAAACCATGCATATTTGGCTATGTGCCAATCTGAGATGTTAAATCAACTATAGATGGAATATAATATGGCATGCTAGTGTCTTAAGGTGTTGAAACAACTACAAATGCAATATAATATTCTATACTAGTGTCTATAGGTGTTGAACCAATTGAGATGGCATATACTATAATATACTAATGTGTTTTAGAAATGTGTGTCTAGTCTCCGTAGGTGTGCCTATTATATTTATAAATGTAACCCATGTATGTCTAATATAAATGGGTGGTCTAGTACACTTCTTACCACATGATGTGCACTAATGTACATGAAATTTATAATGCCTTATAGCTATGCCAACACATGAAGCATGAAGAGTATTAGATACACTACTAAATGTGCCATCCTCAGTAGCATGTGTATAACTCCTTAGTGTATGCATCCAATGGTCAATCATAACATCCATGAGACTACTAACTACCTCAAGGGTATCCTTATATGTACTACAATGCAATATTTTCAGCATGGAAATGTGTGTTATTGTCTTTGTATTTATTTATCGATAGTTTTTATCTTGTTTGGTAGTAGGTCTATCAAATGAAGGCCTACCCAGCATACCTTGGGAGGCCTTCATGTCAAAATAATATGAGGTTTCTTGTAGAAAAATCACATTAAAGTTTTCTTAAATAATACAATGGAACATCATTATTATTGCACTGAGGTTTATCAAATACCATCCACCACCTATCATAAAAGTCTTTTTAAATATCTGCACAAACACACCGATCAATGCTAATGTGTTTGTGACTCATTGGTGGTGGTTCGGTGGTTCCACTCATAATAAACAAAACACACATTTCTTAATTTTTTTATCAAGATTTTGTTGGAGGTTTTATCCAGGTAATAGGTCCATTGAATCAAGTATTAACATTTATAAAACTAAACATTTCTCTTAGGTAATTGAAGGTTTTCATGAGAAAAAATGCAATTTTAATTTAAACACCTTCTTACATCATCATTATTATAAAAAATGCAATGTAAAAAATATATTGCAAACCCTAAACATTCTTTATAGAAAAATAAAACATAGCTAGGACCATGATGTAAGTTTGGAATCTTGGTGGGGATTTAGGGAGATAAATAACATGCACACCCTCTATTTTCCTCTTCAAAATAGTGAGAAACAAGTTCATTAAAGAAATGAAATGTTGTTTTGTAATTGTGCACATTTTTTATGTTTATAAATGGCATACACCATTTATTATAAAGGATGCATATTTTTCTAGCAACAAAAATGACATATATATAAAATTTTAATTCAAATAATCAAAATTTTATGAGGTGTCACACCTATTTTTTTCTTTTGTAGGGAATCTTGTAGTTAAATTCCACATGTAACTCTCTCAACATGTATTACACACTTACCCTTCACCTTATGGTCATTAGAGACACTTGGCATGAATTAATAAGTTAGTGTAAGCAACTCTTCTTTCCTTCTAGCTCTATTTATTTATTTCTCTTCTCTCATTCTATACACTAGAGATATTCTTGAGCCAATTTCTTATGGCTTGAGTCCATTTTTATTAATTCACTTTTCTTCCATTGAGATTTTACTTAGAGAATATTATTTTTTGAGCATTCTTATTACACATGGGGTTTTCTTATAGTTAATGGTTTTCCCACCTGAAAACTTGTGTTTCATACTTATTATTTGACTTACTTTGAGGTAAAATTTTATTTTATGCATTCATTCTTTAATATATTCAACGTTATTTTTTATTGATCTTGGAAAATATTATAACATTAAGATCCCTTCCCACACATAATAAACTACCCCTCCCAATGGTGCAAACATTCCTATTCAAACATGTGATGCTTCACTTTTGATTTGCAACACCACACAATAATACATTGATTCTAATTGAGTTAGATAAATTTTTGGTTATCACGGACACTATGAATATCACTCACCAATTTTTGACTCTTCTTCACATTGAAAATTCTCCTTAGTATCCATTTCCTCCTCATTCCACACTAAAAAGGAAATCTACTCAATGTCCAACTTATTAAGAATCAAGAACATAGGTGGTATGTTTCAGATATGCTTCATTCTAATAGATGAAACCACTACTGGGAAGGAATAAAAATTCATTTGAGGAACCACCTTCAAAAAAAATAAAGACTATGTTTAGGTTAGTTTTCGACCCATCTAGGGCCCAATTTGGGGGAATTATTGAGCCTAATGTAAAAACAAATGTGAAATAGATGACTATAATATGAAGATAATTATATTATGGATGCCCACTCATGAGAGTGATATGCACAATACTAGGGATACCATGGAGAGAATGATCAACATATTAGAGAAAGATGATATGAGATGACGCAAGAATATATGAATGATCAAATCTTTACACTTGTTGAATATGTCAATTATTGCTTAGTCTAGTTGATACCTTAATAATATCTCATCCCAATGCTTTAGCACAAATACAATACATCCAAAAGGAATTAATTTCAACCATAAGTCACTAAAGCAAGTTTGGTAAAACCATCAAAGCTTGGGTGGAATGATTGTTGTCAAGGATGGTTTGAGCTTTATTGATAACATGATGAAAACCTATGAGAAGATTGAAAATGAGCATGGAAAAGTGGATTACCATATCCAATATCATAAAAAGTAATTAATTTTTTTGAATGTATGGAAGGAAGGTGTGGAAGAAAGGTCTACATGCATGTCAAATAAGGTGTATTTGACAAAATGGAGAATAATAGTTCTTAAGATTGGTTATATTTGAAAAAAATGAGAATAATAGATCTTAGATTGGTTTGAAAGAATGTTACACATGATTGACATTATGAATATGTTCATTGAAGACTTGAAGGAAAAACAAAATACAAGTGATAAGAGGCTCAAATAAGTTTTTTTATAGTATGTGTGATATTCACTATGAATCAACAAAAGAAGATGATTTTAGGAAACATTCAATCAATAGGCTAAAATATCAACTCATAAAGGTGATCAAGGAAGAGATATTCAAGGATAATTCTTTTAATATCATTACAATGAATGTTCTTAGTGGGATTAATACTACCTTTAAAAAGCTAACTATATGGTTGATAGAGTTACCTAAAAATCCTAACATCGTGATCATGATCAATAATAGATTGTTGCCTTACTATAATAACACAATGATTTATAAAGGAGACCTCATAGCTAAAGTCGTGAACAAGTCAGGGTGCTTATGAACACGTTTGAAGAAAAATAAAAGTTTCAAATAAGCCATATTCATAAATGATGGGCACACCAAGTGGAGATCCTTCCCTAAAAATATATATATTTAGCATACATTTTTATTCTATTTTGTATATATTTTACTTTTTGTAATATTTGTAAACTACAAATTATAATTTAAAATAATTAAATCAATTTATAAAAAAAATTATAAATTAGATAGAAAATTGGGGTATGAATCTAAAAAAGATAAGTTAAAATAATATGAAGGGTTAGTGCATTCACAACTTTTATAAATAGGAAAGATGGCTATTGTAAAAGGGTTGTTTGATGTTATTCAAAATTTTGCTTGAAATAAAAGGAAAATAAAATTTGTATTAAATTCTAATAATAAATACAAAGGTACTTTATAAACTTTGTGGCTTGAAATCTCTTTGGTGATCTAGACTTTATTGTAATGTTAATGTGTGTCTTTCTTACCTTTAAAATAATGGAAGTTTCTATTGTCGAATCATCAAATCATATATGATTTCTTTTCTCACATGCAAGGGATAAGATCTATGTTTTATTATTTGTGCATGACTCTTTATTTTCTATTTATTTTGATTTTTCTTTTAAAGGTTGAAAGCAACAAAACCCTCACACAATTTTATCTGTACAAATTGTATATAATGCACTTCAATTATTTTCTCTGTTTTAATAAGAGGAACCAGCCTTCATAATTTAGAGAGGGAATTTTTTCCCCTCGTTGTAAAAATAATCTATTTTCTCTTAGAGCCAAATATTTTTCCAACAAGACATAAATCCCCAAGGAGGGCCTACACTAAGTTAATTGCATCTTACATCCAATTATATCACATCATTAGTAGAAAAGGGTCTTGTGGCAATCTTTCAAACTTATATGTTAGACCAATTAAATATTACATACTAAATGATTCACATGGCCTTATACCTATCACGTCCTTCTTCACCACTTTGAATGTCAAATATGTTTCTCTAGAGCAACAAGGTTCAACATGCCATATGGAACCCTCCTCTTTTTGACCTCCTTTATGGTGTAACGTTTTGTTGGACTCTAGGTTTCTATTTAATTATTTTAGATTTATTTTTTAGTTTTTTATTCCTTTGGGTGTGTTACAATGCATCCCCTATTTTCTTTGCATTGCATTTTTTGTAGTCCCATAGGTAAATATTGGTCTTTGGCGAACATTAGTATATAAATTAGATTAAATTTGGTAGAGGTTGATATTATTTATTATCAAACTTTAACTTTTAATGTAAGAATGTTTGTTTTTCATTGGGATAGTTCATTATACAAGGTAATAAGACTGTAAGAAACATACATTTCAAATTAAAAAAAATTAAGAGAAAATGAGATATAACATAAAACTGAATAGTTAGGTTGTAAAAAAATTCTTCTAACAATTTGTGACTACTGTGTAGAATAGTTGACTTATTTTCACCTCTAAAATTAAGGTTGAAAATAAATCTATAATAAAATTATCAAACAAAGAATTACGCTAACAAATGCTAAGGAGACCATGTCTTGATTAGTATCTCTAACAAATAAATCTATACATCTTTTGTCATCATAATAAATAATTTCTCTATCAACATAACTTTATTCCAGTCGATATTTATCTATATTTTTGTTATATTCTAATAAAATTCTTAATTTCCTTTTATTATTGTTTTTACTAGTAATAATTTATTTTTGGTAATTCCTAAATTTTATTAAACTCTTTTTTTTATTTTTTTCATTGAGATAAAAATAGATAATACATGCAATATCAGAGTGCAAAAAGTACTCCAGAAATATGATCAGAATCTGTATCAATAATTTTAATAATATAATATCAAATATGGTACCATAGTTCAAGAGACAAATTTATCCAATAATTATAAATTTGTTAATTTTAATTAAACAATTAATCATATATTTTTTAATATTTAAAACTTTAATTTAAATTTTGTAATTCATAAAATATGAACCCTATCAATTCATGAATGCTGGTTAAGCCCAGACTAACCAAAAACCTACCAAAATACAAATAACAAATATTATTCTCTGTGAAAAATATATAATTCACTTAGTTCAACCTTAGCCCTTGCTTTTGATTTGAGCTGCTCTTAGCGATCAACCAGAGCTCAATGTTCCATACCATGATTTCTAATTATTTCATGTAAACCAAAGATTCTAATCAATTACAACATCCCAAGGATACCATGCCAAAATAACCTCATCTATCCCTTGACAGAAAATTCCCTCTCTCTTTATGCTTTCATTTCTTCTTTATCATAATAATTTTATGAAGATTTATATCTATCCACGTATTTTTAGAAAGATTTTAACCTATTAATATATTTTTAAAAGTTAAAGGCGGCTACAGCTGTTGAGCTTCACATCTTGTCCTAACTCTGCATCCGACAGATAAGCATTTTTGTTTTTTCCTGTGTCACCACAGCATATAACAGAGCACCTAGCTCCTCAATCCATCTGGGACCCCGTTGGTCGGACCCGCAATCCAGCAGGTAAGATTCAAACGTTGTTGATTTTACCACAGAAATCAACCCACTTGCAGTTTTACATAAGGAAAAATATATAGAAACAAAATAAAAAAACAGCCCATTCAAATAGCCATCGTTACAATAGAACATCCAATAATAGTAATTCACTTCCGTATTCTTTTAGAGGGCTACTAGAGAATCTCCTCCCCTGCAACAGCACCAAGACGCCTCTGATATATGCTTGTCAATTCATGAACTTCGTAGCTTTTCTGGACTTATATTAATAATAATATGCTGCAGGACCCACTTTTTTCTAGAGATGTGTTTCACGGCAAGAAAACACCAGTTTAACAATAATCCATGTGAAGTGTTTCCAGAAGAATGTACTTCATTCAAGACAACATAAAAAAGTAATACGTAACTTCCGTGTTCTCTTAGAAGTCGGCTAGATAATCTCCTCCATTGAAGCTTCTGATACATACTTGTTAGTTCATAATCTTTGTAACATTTCTAGGTTTATATTAATGATAATATCCTACAGACCCAACTGTTTCTTAATTTTTTCTGCACGCCCCACTTTATTTCTAGAAGAATGTCGTTTACGACAAGAAAATACAAGGCTGCAATTCAATCAGGATTCCTATATATGAAATCACAACTATAAGAATAATGCTTACTATCTATGCATTATATATCAATCTCGTTGGTTAATGGAGAAAACACCAGGTTCTTGTGATTCCCGTTCTCCTCCTTTCTATGAGAGGCACGAATACAAGTCAGATCTTTATAGAGCTTATGCATGCCTCCACTTGCTGCTTTTGCTAAGTTTCTTGACTTGTCGTTTATTGTATTCCCTGGATGGATGTTATGGGTCAATATGGATCATATCATTCTGCTGTGAGCTTTGGTTTTCTTTACAATGGGTTCTTTATCACAACCTGAACTGGCTGTTGGTGGAATATAGAGCATACCCAGAGAGGCTTGCATGCAGGTGGAAAACATCAGTTCCATTACCACCTTTATATTATTAGAAGATTCAGTACCATTAGGCTTTGTCTTATTTGTCCAGATTGTAAAATATTGCTTATGATTATTTGTGGTGCAGATATAGTGGAGAATCTGCTTCCAAGCTTCCTGCTGTGGACATAATTATCACAACAACAGACCCTTTTAAGGAGCCCGCTATATTGACAGCCAATACAGTTCTTTCGGTGCTTGCATTAGATTACCCAAATGAAAAATTTGCATGTTATGTCTCAGATGATGGTGGGTCTCCTATTACTTTCTATTCTCTGGTCGAAACCTTGGAGTTTGCCAAAAAATGGGTGCCCTTCTCTAGGAAGTTCAATATTGAGGGAAGGGCTCCATTTATGTATTTCTCCAAGAAACCCAAGTCTTCTGATACAAATTTTCTACAGAACTGGGAATGCATGAAGGTACTAAAATAGCTATTCAGTTTTTGCTATGACGAAGATTATAAGATGAAATAAGGATGATTTTTCACATCCTTTAGGCCCAGATGGTCTGTAGCACTAGAACCCATCAAAATACTAATCTTTTTTCTCTTTTTTTTAAGTTGTTAAAACTTAAGTTTGTTAATACATCCCAAAAGCTCGTTGACTATCTTGATTTAAGGTTTCATATACTTGACTGTAACTGCAATATAAAAAAATGATTTATGTAGGAAACATTTAACATTGCTATTTTTGTTTTTCAGTATCAATATGAAAGTCTGAAGAGAAGGATTGCTGAAGCATTGGAAACGGGACAAGTTCCGTTGGACTCTGTTTCTGAGAATGATGTTAATGATTTTGTGTATAGAAGCTCAGACGTCAGAAACCATTCAAGTATTGTGAAGGTGATATAAAATAATGAGAAAGCTAAAACTACACAATTTTGTAACGTTATATGTTTTTGTTTAAATTTCTATGCACTGTTATATTTTTAATGCAGAATGCATTTTTACTTCAAAAGTTTCATATGTATATGCACAGGTTATTCATGAAAACAAAGTTGGTCAGGGAAATGAAGGTGACGTTGTTCTGCCACACCTAATATATGTTGCAAGAGAAAGAAGACCGAAGGTCGATCATCGTTACAAAGCTGGAGCTATGAATGTTATGGTACTAATTTTATTTAGCTCTATTTTGTTTAACCGTCTACTTGATACGGGCAACTGATATAATTGATGATAATACAAACAGATACATTCTGTATTGAATTTTATTAATGCCGTTGTTGGATTCCCAGGCAAGAGTATCAGGAGTGATGACGAATGCTCCTTTCATTCTTAATCTTGATTGTGATATGCATGTTTGCAATCCAAAAGTCATACAACATGCCATGTGTTTTTACCTAGATTGTCCTTCTGAAAGAGAATGCGGTTTTATACAATTTCCACAATTATTTTATGGAATTATTAAGGATGATCCATTTGGAAACCAGCTTAAAGTATTCTTCGCTGTAAGTAAATTTTATTATTGTAATCTATCTAAATGTTAATATAGTAATATTGTAAATATAAATGTTGACTAACAAGGGCTATGGGGTTTTTACAATATTTGTAGACCATTTGTAAAGGAATGAATGGAATCCAAGGTCCGATGTATGGTGGAACATGCTGCTTCCATAGAAGGAAAGGGTTATATGGAGTACCACCATCGCCACCTGCAGGTGAATACCACATCAAAGAAAAATGTCTTGGATTGAATGGAAAAGGTAAAGAGACATTACAAGAAATTTCCAATGAAAAAAATGGGCTTCTTCGAAGCTCTCTCGGATAGCCTGCAATTGTTCTAAAAACGGGCGTTTGTTCTTTTATTTCTATTCTAACAGAGTTTCAAGATGAGGCTATGAGAAGTGCCTTTGGAGAATCTTCTGCCCTTGTAGCATCTGCTCACGCCATCATGGGAGGCAGTGGATGCCACAAGGCTTCCTCTCCTTCACTGGCTATAGAGGAGGCCTTGAAGGTTTCTAATTGTAGCTATGAAGCCAACACTGCCTGGGGCAAAGAGGTAGTTTGCTTGCAATTTCCTTTTTTTTTGTTTTATCCTTAAAACAACATCATCTATTCTGCTTTGTATTTCAATTCAATAAGGTCTATAGAACTTATGGAAATTGATTTCAAAGAAGAAACTCTGCATTCGTTAAAATGAATGAGCCAGAGAGCTAAAGATAAATGTTTCATTAGGAACTATGGTGCAGTTGTATAGTGCTTAGATTTTTGGACATTTTAGGCTTCTCTACAGGACCAATTAACAGGAATGGATAGATTTGTAGGCGATGCCCTTAAATTTTAAATCTTTCTGTCTTGATGATGGTTTCAACAGAGAGACCGGAAATGTTAGAAAATTTAAGCACTACTCAGTTTTACCCAGAAGATTCTTATGAATTAATACACTGCAAACAAACTGTGAAAGACCAAAAAGTACAACGGTTCTTAAGGTTTTGAAAATGCTGCAAGAAAACACATATGGTTTAGTTTATCTTCAAGTCTGGGATAGCAGTCCTAAATGCCTTGTCTTCACCTCTGAGAACATTACCTACGTTAATCTCAGCTCTTTATCAGAGGCTCCCATGAGTGCCAAATTCACACCATTCAAGGTCATGGCTGATTTCTAAATATCACCCCTGTTTTATGGGTTTTATCACTATATTCTCTTACTCTTAGGACCCTTTTAGAATACTACCCCTATTGGTATACTGATGCAAAAGTTGTAAATAGATGCACCACTGTATAATTGCTTTCTTACACTTCTGGTGGGAAGGAATCCTAAATAAAGTAAATTGAGGTAATGAAAATTTAAAGGATGTAATTTTTTATATTATTGACGTATTGCAGGTGGGATGGATGTATGGATCTACTGTTGAGGACGTCATGACTGGGCTAAAAATTCACAGTTTAGGTTGGATTTCTATATATTACGCCCCTGAAGAGCCTGCTTTCATGGGATGTGCACCTGCGAATGGTCCAGACAGTATTGCCCAGCAGAAGAGATGGGCCACAGGATTGCTAGAAATATTAATTAGCAAATTATGTCCTTTCCTGGGTAAAAATAGACAATTGACAATTCGCCAGAGGATGCTTTACGGTAATCTTACTACGTTTCCAATCACCTCTGTGGCAGCATTATGTTACGCAATATTGCCTGCTTTCTGTTTGCTACGGGGAATATCATTCCTGCCCAAGGTATGTAATTGAGAATTTTTTTTTTTACTATTAATGTAACCAAAGCAGGTCAATGAACTAGAAAAGTACAACAAAATTAGCTAGAGGAGGATATATAGTGTGAGCTAATTTCCTTTCTATTGTTACATGTTGTATTAGAGTCCCATTGACTTAGTTTGGTCATTTGTGGACATTATAATTACTTTCTTTCTTGCTGTATCTAATGCATATAAGTTGTTATTCATGCAGATTCAGGATCCTGCATTTATAACTGCAGCCAGTCTATTCCTTTCAGTGTATGGATACAGACTTTCCGAATATCTTATGAGTGGGTGCTCTGCAAGAGAATGGTGGAATAACCAGAGGATGTGGTTGATAGTGAGCTTATCTGCAGGGTTGTTTGCACTTTTTGATGTTGTAATGAAGTCAATGGGATTGTCCAAAACTGTTTTTGTGGTAACTCCGAAAGGCGAAGATGACGAAAAGGGTAACGTGGGTGAGTTTACATTTTATTCTTCTCCACTCTTCATTCCACCAACTGCAGTGTTACTGATAAACTTGGCAGCTATAATTCAGAACACTTTCCTGTTTGTGGGTGGCCAATACGAGCTCAGAGACAGGCCATTTGTAGAGTATTTTTGCAGTGTTTGGGTAGTGTTTAACTTGTGGCCATTCTTGAAAGGACTGTTTAGAAAGGGAAAATTTGGCCTTCCATGGAGTGTGGTCATTAAATCCTGTGTTTTGGCACTGTTTGTATGCAGAACATGTGCTTAAGAATCCGAAGATGCAATTGTTTTCTAGGTATTAGAAGGCAGGGAACGAAGTCAGCTTATATTATTAAAAGCTTACCAAACTAGTTTAGGAATTTCAGGAAAGATTTATTGGAAGTTTATGTAATTTCGCTGTAAATGTTTATTAATATGAATCAAGATTAAGCCATTAAAGTCATTTATAAATCTGGTTATCTTGTGTAAAACCCCTTGAGCCTATTATGCCAATGAGTTTTTGAACATGTTGCAGTTGCTACTTTCAGGTTAAATTACACTATGGCTCGTTGAGCTAGTACACTTACTGAAATATATGAAAAATTTAAATATAATATATAAAACAATCTCTCACACACACAGATATATATATATTTCCATTATAATTAAAAAATATATAATTTTTTAAATCAAATTAAATTTTTATTAAATGTTAATACTCATAAATATAACAAAATAAAAGATAAAATACATTTTCTACAGAGATATGGTTATATTAAAAAAAAGTTGACCCAATTTTAATATTAAATGTCAATGCTAATGACAACATTATTAGTGTCGGATTATGTTTCGTTTTAATTATTCAAATTTAAGGTATTTCTAGATAATTTTTTTACATGCAACTTTTCAAATCGATTTCTTTTTTTCTTTTCATTTTGAAGACTGGTAGAGGTAATTACTTTTTTAGATATGTTAATTTAGTAATATATGAATATATTTTTTAAATATTTAATTTTTTATTTGATTTTTAAAAAAAATACAGATTGTTTTAAACATATTGTCTTTTGTATCATAGATATAATGCCATCATCAAGTAGTTATCATATATTGTTTAAAAAGTATTTTTTAGGTTATATATAACCATACGTACTTTTTATTCTTGAATTTTTTTAGATATAAAAATCACATATGTTTTTACAACCACCATCACTGAAGCTACAAAGATACACATTTTTATGACTGTTCTAGAATAGAGAATCACTGACAACAAATGTTGTCATTATTCAAGGTGTAGTTGGAGATCTCCACCACTAGTGCTTTGTAGTTAAAAATTGGCACCACTAGTATGTCGAGGGAGGTGAATAATGTTTAGTATCAAGTGCTTGGCCTTCAATCACCCCTAGTTAGGAGACAAAATACTTGTTTTGGCCTCAAGAATGTCCTTCCCAATACAATAAATTTATTATTTTTTAGGTCAACTTCAAATGTGCATAAAATAAAAAGTGTATATCATTGGCACAAAATGAAATATCCTTCACGTGCATGTTGATACCATCTAATTGCATCATGGAGCACGATGATCAAACATAAGAGACAAATCCATGATAGACAATATACTAATCAATGTTGAAATGAAATTTTTATGCATTCAAGACACATGTTCTTATCCTACAACTATCATTTCTACTTCTTGAACATCCCCTTACAAATCCACCACTTTCGACATGTTTGGATAGGAGAATCGTACTTGTTCCCATAACCATGACCTCGGAAGCTACTCGATTAAGAGTTGAGATACCCATTTTGGCCTCAAGAGAATATGAAATTATGTAATTTTAGTACCAATATTCTCATGAGATTTTATTAAGCTTCTCTTATGTTCAAGAATCTGAAATTCCTTAGTAACGATGCCAACCACATGAAGGTGGAAGCTTGTTTAGTACCACTAACCTACAAAAACATGTTAGCAAGTAATAATATTTAAATTTATATATACTATCTACAAAATGAATAAGATCTGATAGAATTAAATACATTTACATTTGAGAACTTAACATACCTTGGAATTTCTTAGGATCTTCTCTATTATTGATATTAGTAAGAATTTGTTCATGGTCAGAATCACAAACCTTCCATAGATTGTTGTTTAATGGCCTTCCTGATATTTGAGGAATCAAACATTCATTGCAAGAACTAAATTTTAAATACTGCAGTATCTTCATATGTATTTCATAGTCTTCAAACAACCATGCATCATAATTTCTGATAGGATATCATCAAATCCAAGATCCAATAACTACCATAAACCCAATGAGATAGTCAGTGCTTTCCTCATCTCTAACAAAGGAAGTCAAAAAGCAATTTTATTTACAATTTGACATAGGTTGTAATATGTTCCCTCTTCATTGTCCTCATCCACAATAATTGTAAAAACATGCCCTACATCACAAAACAAAATACTTTATAAATAATGATGTTGATAGATAATAAGAATTTACTACATAATGACCAATATTGTACTTGGTTGTAGTAGATCAGAAACATGGTCAAAGTCATTTGATGGTGTCATATTTATAATTTTTAATGTTGGTGGAATGTGATATGTGTCAATTAGAATTAGAGGTCTATAGCTCCATTAATCCACCCACTATTACGAGTCACACTAGTTGCAAATAAATTTCATGAATGCAAAACAAAAGCATGCCATGTGCCTTGTTTGAAACGTCTAAGAATGTACATTTTAACTTTGAAATGAATAGAGCTCACTTGATCCTAGTATGGCTATACAATTATCATACCTTGCTAATTATTATTCATATATCAACTAAAAACATCTTTTATAAGATATTTTTATTGAGCACCATGGGCCATTTTATTGTTACACGATTAAATAATAGTTTTTATATCATTCAAATCAGCACCATCTTCAAATTTTAACTCCTCTCTTGCAAGGGATTTTTTCACATGTTATAGCACCGCCATGCTCCCTTCTTCCATGTATAGCATCAATGAAACTTCATATATGATATACCAAGTGTTAACATGCATCTTGCTCAACTAATAAAACAAAGGTGCATTGTTAAATTATGATGTGTACTTATCTGACCAAATATAATGTTGATTAAAATTAATGGTCATCTCAGTCAACTTTCAATAGAACATCCAAAAACAACCTTGCATGTATTATGTATAACGTGATCAATCATCACTTATGTAGAAATGGTACTCTTTAATTTTTTTTTTAATCATGCTTTCTACTATCAAGTGCATGCATGAATGCCATATATAATAAAATGGTAACCTATATTGAGTTTTAGTACTATAATTGAACCCCATTAGTCATTGGAATGTGTAATTGTTAAATTTTTTGACTACTTAAACAATTGAACAAAGTGGAGAATGTGTCTTTGATTAAATTAAATTATTCATCCAACCATCTAGCTTTGTGCATTTGGATCTCATACTCATAAAAAAATTCCTCCTTGAATTTGATCATAAATTCTAAAACAAGTATTTTTTTGTAAAAATATCACACTTTATAGATTCTTTACCATATTTTAATTGATATGTGTAGACACATAAATTAAAATTTAAGCTAAACATGTGCACTTGCGGCCAATGTTTTACACACTTAGCTCTAGACTTGTTTTAGGGCTCCTTTTGATCACTTTTGACCAACTTACACACTCTACTAAGCTGAAAAAAGACCCTTGAATGTACTCATCTATATTTCTATCAATGTTAGGCATATTTTAGGTCTTGAGTAATATTCAACATGATCAAATCACCCATTGGATTAGTGTGCCCTATGGAACTATAGTGTACTATTCCAATGTCATTGCCCCCTCTCCTGTCTTCCCAACAAATAATGAAAAATTTAAAAAATAAAAAGTTAAAGAAAGGTCAAAATATATCCCTAATGAGCCCCATTTCGAAATAATTTCAAATATATAACTATATAAGCACAATTAAAACCATTTGGCACAAAAAATATTTCCACATCAAAAAACATTGGAATCATAATTGCACATTGAGATTAAAGCACCTATTTAGATTGTAAAATGAATAATTAAAATATGTGCTTGTTATCACTAAGAAAATTAAAAAAACATGGTCGGGGTCTGTAACTCATCACCGAGCTAGGGCGGCCGTGCCCTAGCTTATTTCTACTATATTCGTGACTGCGTAGGAAGTGACGGTCGACTGACGGAGTGGGGTGGAGAGCGGCAGTTTCCTTTGCTGAGGACTGTCCAAGGAAGGGTGCGGGTATGGCTCAGAGTGAGCCTTTTAAGGCCTTGCTGGATAGAAGTTTTCATGAAGTGGTGGGCATGACTATGCTGGGATAGGAAGCAAGGATATTTGAAAATGTAGTCTTTTCATAAACTTTAGGTGCTTCAAATTTGAGCTCACCTGGGGGTTCTCAGATCACAAAGATTAATGGATGCCTTGAGCAGTGTAAGGAGAGACCCAAACTGGTAATCCCTTTTGATATGATCACTGAAGATGTTGAATACTACTCTAAGCATTCACTATATTGCAAGTTTTTGGGATTGAGAGTCTCCCTTCAATTTCTGGAGAGTTGGGCTCAGAGAGTGTGGGAGCTAGAGGGAGAGATGGAGGTTACATTGCTGGCAAATAATTTCTTCATGGTTACGTTTCTTTACTTGGCTGATCGAAATAGGGTTTTTGAGGGCAGACCCTATTTTTATAATTAGGTTGGGCTTTTTGTCAAACCATGGCATGCAAGATTTAATCCTACTGAGGAACTACCAAATAGGGTTTCGGTGTGGGTTTGTTTACCCAGAATGCCTATAGAATGTTGTCGAGAGGATGTTCTTTAGATGATAGCTTCGATGTTAGGAAGGCCGGTGGGGTCTTCAACACAAACCTTAGGTAAGAAAGTTATGACTTTTGCTCAAATTTGCATGGAAATTGACTTGAGTAGACCACTGCCAAATGCGGTAGAGATGTGTGCGGGCTCATATTCATGGGTGCAACAATTGGACTATGAGCCCCTTCCTTTTAGATGCTACCTTTGTCATGAATATGGCCACCTGGTGTGAAGATGCCCGAAAGCCAAGCCAGTGAAACTGCAACCTCCACCCCTGTCTCCTTTGAGTAACACTCCTAGTGCTGACAAAGGGAAGAAGTATGGAACTGGTGAAGGCAAGGATGCTGAGGGTTTTGTTCAGGTTAATGCTTGGAACTAAAATAGAGGTCATAAGAGGTCCCTAATGGAGTGATAGGATGAGGATAATTTTAATAGGTTTAAGGTATTGGATGAATTGGGCCAGTAAGAAGTTAACCCAGGATTAATTAGTGTAGAGTA
The DNA here is from genome assembly GCA_037957365.1 of Torreya grandis. Lineage (NCBI taxonomy): Eukaryota > Viridiplantae > Streptophyta > Pinopsida > Cupressales > Taxaceae > Torreya > Torreya grandis. Next base: position 86,704 of record JARHVA010004412.1, on the reverse strand, counting down.
GCTTGCGGTGGGGTCTGGAATGGAGGTTAAATCTTCCAATCCTCACTCTGTGCTTCAGGAGGAAGCTGCCTTACCTATGATCATGAATGGGTAGATAGGGGATCAAATGATTTTTGAGCCAAATGTTGATTTGGGACAGGGTATAGAGGATGGGAATATTATAGCATAGATAATGGCTACAGATATAGATAAGCATGGTAAAGCTTTTCCTCATCTGGGCATTCTTCAAAAGGATGGTAAGAAGGGGGTTTCAGAGAAAAGTGTTAAATTGGGACAGAAGAAGGACATAGAGAAGATTAAGATGATAGGGGAGACTTTGGTAGAGTCAGGGTCTATTAAGACTTTAGATTCCCACTTTTTGAGTCCTCTAAAATGATCATTATTTCTTGGAATGTAAGGGGCTTGAACAGTGGCCCTAGACAAAAAGCTGTTCAGGAATTAGTTAGAAGTCATTCTCTGGATATCCTATTTATTCAAGAGACTAAGGTTTCTATGGATTATATGATGAGTATCGCACCTAAGTTATGGAGGCATGGTCTATGTCAGTGCATGGGTGCTCAGGAGTCTTCGGGGGGCGTGGCATGTCTATGGAACCCACGTAAGATCTAACCTATGTCCTGGATTTCCTTTAAATCCTCCTTATCTATGGTTTCTTTATGCATTGAGTCAGGTGAATATGTTCTTTTTTTGAATGTCTATGCCCCTACATATTTCTAAGGTAAGCTTATGGTATGGAATAATATTCACCTGGTTCACAACTTATTTCCCTACCTGCCATGGATTATTGTTGGAGACTTTAATGTTATTCTTGACTTAATGAAAAAATGGGGAGGTAATGCAAAACTGGAGCCTTCTTCCATCTTACTCCGGGACAAGATTTCGGCACTCAATCTGGTTGATATTAAGCCTTGCAATAGTTGTTTCAATTGGAACAATAGAAGGGTGGGTGATAGATGCATTGCTAAACGCATAGACTAATTCATGACCTCTTGTTTTTGGGTGGGTGGCTTTTGGTCTTCTAGCTTCAAGATTTTAGATTGGAGAGGCTCGGATCACTGGCCCATAAAGCTAACCATTTCATCAGCTTGAGTGCCTCAGAAGCCACCTTTTAAGTTCCAAATCATGTGGCTTAGGGACCCAGACCTGTATGGATGAGTTGCTGAATGGTGGAGGGTAGGCATGCCTACTATTGGTACAACAATGTATATTTTTGCTAAGCTCCTCCAATTTGTTAAGTATAAGCTCAAATGCTAGAACCATCAAAGCTTTGGGAACATCTTTCAAGCAAAAAAAAAGGTGCAAATGGAGTTGAATGACATTACCAGATTGATTAGGGAGGAGGGGCTATCTGAGTTTATGTTGAGGGAGGAAGCTAGGGCTGTAAAAACTTTGGAGGAATGGGAGATGAGAGAGGAAATCTTCTGGAAACAAAAAGCTAGGATCGAGTGGCTATAAGGGGGGGATAAGAACACTGCCTTCTTCTTCAATTCGGTGAGAGCCATACAGCATGGTAATGTGATAACATCTTTGGTGACGGACAGGGGAGAGGTTATCTCTTCTACACAAGATATCTATAATGAAGCAGTGCAGTATTTTACTTCTTTATTCAAGGAGGAATTGCAAGGGGAGGTAGATGCGGAGGCTCAGGTACTCTCTTATATTCCTTTTTTAGTTTCTCTAGAAATGAAAGAGCATCTTATGAGGGACATATTCTTAGAGGAATTAGAAAAGATTGTTTTCATGATGCAAAAAGGAAAGGCTCCTGGCCCAGATGGTTTCTTGATTGAATTATTTCAAGAATTTTGGGAAATTATCAAATTAGACTTATTGGCAGTTGTTCAAGAATACCAAAAGAACAAGCAAATGCTCCAGGCCCTGAACTCTACCTTCCTGGCACTCCTTCCCAAGGGGGAGGGGGCTGATGATTAAGTCAATTTCACCCCATTTCCCTTTGCAATGTAATTTATAAAACTATATCTAAATTGATTGCTGAAAGGTTAAAAAAGTGGCTTGCAGTGCTAATCTCTTAGGAGCAAAGTGGCTTTATGGAGGGCTATAAAATTTTGGATGGGGTAGTGGTGGCCACAGAGACTATCCATTCCATGACCAAGTCTAAAGAGAAGGCTATGTTTATCAAGTTGGAAATGTCCAAGGCATATGATAGGGTTCGTTGGTCCTTCCTCCAGAAGGTTTTGGGCACCTTTGGTTTTGAGGAGGATTGGATCAGCTGGGTTATGAGCTGCGTGAATTTGACTTCTTTCTCAATTTTGATTAATGGTGAGCATTCTAATCTCTTTGGGGCCTCGCATGGTTTGTAGCAAGGTGACCCTCTATCTCCTTACCTATTTATTCTATTGGCAAAAGGTCTGGGATGGTTGATTAAAAGGAATGTGGATGATGGCATTATTTAGGGCTGGTAATGGGGAGGGGGCCTTATCGTACAATCTCACCTACAGTTTGTGGATGATGTGGCTTTGATGGGCATGGATACTATTAGGGAGGCATCTAATATATGTAAAGGCTTGGATGCTTACCTTGCTGCCTCAGGATAGTTAATTAATGAGGGTAAGTCTTCAATTTTTTTCTTCAACACTCCATCACCCATTCAACAAAGAGTGGTTGATATTCTCAGGTTCCAAATTGGGAGTCTCCCATTATTATATCTTGGGATCCCTATCTCTATAGGCAAGCAGTCCAAGGATTCATGGTAGGTGATTCTAGACAAGTTTTGAGTCAAGGTGAATCATTGGACCCATCATTGGCTATCCTTTGCTAGTCGGGTCTAGCTAATTCAATCAGTGGTGTAGGCTCTTCCTCTCTATAGGTGTATGATACAGGTGGCACCGATGAGCTTTGTCAAGGACCTAGATTCCTTGGCAAGATAGTTCTTATGGGCTAGTAACTTATCATCAACAAAGTGGAGCCTTATTAAGTGGGAGGTTATTTGTAGCCCAAAAAGGTTTAGGGCCTAGAATTACAGTAGTCACTGCTAGCGAGTACGGCCCTGGCAACCAAATTGTATTGGTGATGGTGTGAGGAGCAGGATCGGGTTTGGGCTAGGATCTTATCCCATAAGTACTTTTTTGGGATCCCATAGAAGGATATCCCATGGTATAGTTTGATAGGGAAAGGTTCAGTGATTTGGGCTACCCTCAAGAAAGGAGCTGCACTGATTAAGAGAGGCCTATTCTGGATTTGCAAGAGTGGGGTAGAGGCACATTTCTAGCATGACTCTTGGGATGGCTACCCCCCCATAGTATACAATACCCTCACCTGAGTGTTTTATCCTAGAGATTCAGTGAAGTTGGGTGGACTAGGGTGTAAGACTATAAGTCCCTTTCCCTTCATGGGCAGGTGACGAAAGTGAGATGGAAGACCCCAGAGGAGTGGCTGATTCTTGGGATGGAGGCAGAGTGCGCTGAGCTAAATTTCATCCTTTCTTGTTGTAACTATAGTGCACTTAGGGATGGTGATGCGCTAGCTTGGTCCCCTAATCCCAAGGGTAAGTACACTGTGTCTTCTGGGTATCAGGGGCTGATTTCTTAGCAATTTGATGGGGGGGAAGTTCCTTGGTAGAAAAAAGTCTAGAGCAGTTTCTCTTGGCTGAAGTGTAATTTCTTTACTTGGACTCTAGTCTGGAATAGGTGTTTGACTTGGGAGAATATTTGGAAGAGGGGCTTTGCTGGTCCTTTGAGGTGCATTCTTTGTAGTGGGGAGGAGGAGGATTCTCCACATTTATTCTTTTGCTGTCCCTTCACTTAGCAACTATGGCACTCTTGGTGGGACGTGTGGAAGTGTCAGTGTGTGCACACATCCTCCCTAGCATATTTTTAGTTGAAATTGGGAAGACCCCCCTCTGTATCTCCCTTCTTGCAAGATGCTTGGTATGCTGGACCTATTTTTTTGCTTTGGCAAGTTTGGCTGGAAAGGAATCATAGAATTTTTTGGGATGAAAAATTAGGGATTCAACAGGTTTGGACTAGAAATATAGGAATGATCCAGGAGACTATAGAAGCTAAGAGTGAGATTATTTTACCACTGGTGAAAGGTGACACCAAGATGGTAGACATGTTTGGCATACAGGGTATATCTCTGGCCTCAGCTTGCATCAGGAGAGGTAGAAGTGGGAAACAAAAAATTCAAAGGAGTGGGAAATGGATGCCCCCTCCCATGGGACTTTTGAAAATTAATACAGATGGCTCTTCCAAGGGTAATCCAGGTTCAACTGGGATTGGTGAGATTGGTAGGGATTCTTCTGGATTAATGGTTTTTATTTTCGTAGCTAATAAGGGAGTGTAGACTATTAATAGGATGGAAGGCTTGGCTATCCTATATGCTTTGAAGAGAGCTTATGATTTAGGGTGGAGGAAGGTGATGTGTGAAGTTGACTCTCAAATACTGGTCAATCTGCTCCTAGAGAGGAAGATTACAGATGTGAGCTGGAAATTATCTACGATAGTGCAATAGATATTACAGATTAGTTCCCTAATGGATTCAGTGTCTTATGCCCATGTTCCACGGGAGTGGAACAGGGTGGCCAATTGCCTGGCAAAATGGGCATCAGAAGATATAGATGGCTGGAAGATTGATGAGTGGGCACAGATGCCCTATGAGTTATGTCAAAACTTGGAGAGGATTCTTGAAGAAGACGAAAGTGGTATTGGGGAGTGATGGTTTTGGTTTTATTTTCCTGTGGTCTTAGATGGTTTCTGGGGCTTTGGCCCTTTGCTATTTTTTAATCAATTATTCTGAGTTTTAATAAAGTTTTTACCCCTTTTTATTTAAAAAAAATATTAAAGCACCTATTTCTCCCAATTTTGGTTGCATAAACCCTAGTAGCCCAGAGCTCAAGTATGAATACATATTCCATGTCACAAGCCATGGTTCATGAACTTATTCACATCAATATTTCACCATAATCTAACATATTACACACATTATTCACATACCACTTTAGGATGGGAAAACTACATGAAATTTGATCCCTCTTCAAAGTATTAGTAAGTAGGAAACACTCATCACATGGAGTGTTGATGTCTCTACCAACTTCAATCACTGACCCCTTTGTCTTATTGATCTCCATTAGTCTTCACATGCCAAATAGCTAGGGTTTTGAAGTAAAATCAATCTCATAGTGGTCTCTAAAAGTGATCATAAGCTCTTTCACTAGGCATAGGATCTATAAAGGAAGGTGCAAAGAATCCAAAAACCTTGATTTCTTCACTAAAAGTGGACAGGAACACCCCAAGTTGGATAGGAGTGCCAGCCCTCTTGTGTCTTATTTCTAACACTATTGTATAGGGTAAGATCTAGTTCCTTATTACTAATTCCTTTCATCATATCTCCTTGCACAACAAGTTTCAACGTATGATTCCTCCCATTGATATAATTTACAGCTAAATCTTTATTTCTCATCACACTTTACTAATTTTTCAAAATACAGTAGTTACAAATCAATGAATTCTATTTATCTTTATATTATTTTCTTGATTTTGCACAATAGTGTATCATCTAGGATCTTGTTATCCCAAAATTGATTAAACATATTGGTGAACATGATTTTCTATTTGAATGTGGTCAAAACCTACCCATAGATGGTGATAGGGTTTGTGTCATTTTTATGTTTTCATTTTCTATTTTAAGATTTTCAAAATTACTAAATTCAGTATAAAAATAATTTTTCAAAATTCTATTTCTTATTATATGCACTCTAGGCAAGTTATTTCTGCTCTTTTAAGAAGAAGTGATAGATTACGTATTCTTACAATTGATTATACTTATATTTCTTTAGCTATAATTCATAATTTAGATAAGATCAAGGACATATCTATAGGTTTGAATGTTCCTACACATGATGAACATGTTGACTTCAATGATATTAACTCTAAACATGAGTAATATGATCAAGATAACATTATTTCCCAAGATGTAACCCTTCTTTAAATGGGGAACAAATTGAATTAAATAAGGAGGAAGTTTTTTAGAGTTTTAGAGAAAGACTTCATGAACAACCTCTTGAACTTAATACAATCTTAAAAATTATTTTAGATATCAAAACTACAAACATTTCACAATCTTCTGATATTTCTAATCCATTGGATACAACTTTTATACCACCTTCCATAATTATGGAAACTTAGGGGATCTAAAATACTACTATGCCATTGGGAACACTAAATTTGGTTAGCACACTTTCTTCCACTCTAATGTACAATCTCTTAGGAATGAGATTTAATTTATGTAAACTAAGGTGTTACATTTGGAGAAAATTGTTTTGAAACCTGATCAAGAACTTGATTATATGATTTTATTACACACTCCATTGACATAAAATATAATAATATATCCTATACTAATAGGGTTTATTGCACCAAATATTAAACTATATGATGGAAAGGATGACCCCAAACAACATCTTAGATCATTTCACATAACATGTTTGGGTTTTATATCCAATGATATATTTTGACTAAGCTATTCTCGAGAAGTCTCAATGACTATGAATTACAATGGTTCTATGATTTACCACCCCAATTAGTGCATGAATTCAATCCATTGTCTAATATGTTTTTAGTACATTTTTCAATAAGTATTAGTGAAAATGTTTCCTATGCTCAAATTGTTCTACTTAAACATAAATATAATGAGCCCATTGTAGAATATCTCTTAAGATACAAGACCATGTTTTCTAAAATGATAAATTCTTTATTAGATATAATTATAGGACATCTTTAATTAAATTTTGTTTCCATCCTTACACAAATCCATTATGTTCAAGAAGTTTATCTCATTCACAAATTCATGACATATAATAAATGATAAAAAAGTTAATTTATTGGCAATGAACAAGCTTAGGTATATAACCAATTCATATGATAATAAAAGTAATTCAAACAAGACACCATGTAAGATAAGGCTAATTGATAATAATAATGATAAAAAAACAATAATCCATGTAGTTTTAGAGCCTACTCCATGTATTATCTTCTCAGCTCTTCCAAAGAGATAATTTACTAGTTTACCAAAGGATCCATATAAGGTTCTTAAAAAATTATTTAAATGCAATGACATATCTCTCCCTCCTATTAAAGAGGTTGATGTGAATCAGACTCTTCCAATAGATTTTGACCAAAATGCCCTATGTGATTACCACAAGGACCATGACATAATATTAGTAAATGCATTAGTATGAGACAAAATATTCATGATTTGATATATGCAAATATAATTGATGTGTGCACACCAACATAAAGTATAATAACACAACCAAGTGAAAGTAAATCAATAAAAATCTTTAGTGATATTTTTTCCTATGTACATAGCTAATGAAATATATTATACCTTAAGCATGCACTATGCATATAATGCACAGCCTCCACAAGTTTCTTACCATTTACATAAATATGAGCAACATAATTTTAATGGTATCATTAGTTCTTATCACACTTCAGTACCTTTTAGGCCACTAATCACATTTACAGAGCATAAGATAGTTGATGATGACTCAGATTTACACTCTTTGTTTTTTCTCACATTGTTAACTACCCTATTCACAGTGTTATGGTCAATAATTTTTCAAGTGTGAATATGTGTAAAAACACACTTATTTATCACCTTTCATACATGGATTAGTATATAATCTTCATCATTATGGTCATAAAAGGATTCAACGATCATATTCAGATCTCCATTGGTGATATTACATTACCATTATAGGTTGGTCCAATACATGTGGCCACCAGATTCATAATAGTACCTAGTGTTGGGATCTTTGATATATTATTAGGGTGACATTGGATTCAACATATTCATGCAATTACTTTTATATTTCATAAATCCATGAAATACATATATGTTAATGAGGTCATTATAGTTTTAGGTATCCCTTATGGGTACCCTCTATCGTAGATAGATTTATTTACCATACAATAACCTTTAGTTAAGCTACCTAAAAAGGTGAAACCTACTTAGATATTATCACAATAGAGATCTACACTACCACAGAGGCCTAACCTAAAGAGATTCCTTCAACAAGCATTTGCCATAGATTGTAGAGACCCACTCACTACTTATACACGTCCTTGATTTATGTTACATACTATTAGTGGTACTTCACATAAGGCACCAAGAAAATATTTACATACTTCAAGATGGGTCGAAAAAAGGCCCATAGTGCATCAAAATCAAATGTAGAAACAATATGATATATATTATCAACATGGTAGGGGAAATTATATCTTACTTGATGCTCCATACTCACATTTTAAAAAGGGCATACACCCTTTGTAAAAAAACTTGAACCTCAAGCAAAAGCATGAGCCTCATTAAAAAAAGGGTGTAAGCCCTTTTAAAAAAGATATAAACCCTTTGTAAAAAAAATTTCAAATTTGGGGGAATGTCATGTTTTTTGTCCCCCAACTTTGTGTATTGACCCTGTAAATATATATATATATATATATATATATATATATATATATATATATATATATATATATATACAAATATATATATATATATACAAATATATTATATAATTATATATTAACATATATTATAATTATAAAATATATTACAATTATTACTATTAAATATTTATACTATTATTGTATTAAATAGTTATATTATACTATAGTATAACAATTATTATATACATATATAGTAATAATTGATATATATATATATATATATATAATTATAATAATTATTTTTTATTGTTTATTTGGATAAAATTTTGTTTTTATTATATGTTTGGTATACTTTTATTGTTGTTATAGACATAAAGAGTTGATTATGTCACATTATCATTTCCCTTCACCATCACCCCTTGGCTCACCTTGAAAACATTTATTGCTTTCATGTTTTGTATGACCTTGACCTTCCCTAGTTCTTCACCATTGATTAAGCTAGCCTTTGAACAAAATGTCTCCTCCCAACACAATATATTGTGAACATACCACTTCATTTTCCATGGTCACCTCCATGAGAAATATCAGATTATATTTACTTAACACTTGATGCAAAAAATGTGAGATTATTTTATTTTATCACATCCCGCTTTACCAAAATAGAAAATTACATCTAATCCAATATAACTTGTACCATTGGGCAAGTGCTAGTATATATGAGATGATGCAACTGATGTTTTTCACATGCATGCCTAGGTATGTGTTATTTCAAGTTTTGATAAACAATCCATTGTAAATAAAACCAAAGCTTGCAGCAAAAAATTATTATCCATAACATTCATCTAGGGAATACAATAAATGATAAGTGACTTGTGTATGTACTTTTGATACAAATGATGATTAAGATTATAGGAACTGGGTATCTCCTCCAAGATTCAATCATATTTTTCATTATTTATCACATTAATTGATAGTGGTTATTATAATTATGATTTTTTATATAAGAAGACTCATTGAATTGTAATCAAATTTTGTTGCCATGAAAGGTATCTTCTATAAATATACCGCATGAATTACAACCTCTATTTTTTTTCTCACATCCTTCAAAAATTAGTGGGGCCTATAGGATATTATCAGTTAAATATTTCAAAACATCTATAAAGTTAACGAAGTGACAAGTATATATCAGAAGTGTCTTGATGCTATTTCAATGGAAGAGATTCTCTAGATGTTGTTTACTTGAACTACAATTGTTATCATAATGGGTCATTTTGTTTCTTATTTGTATATGTATATTATTAATTTTGTATAAGTACAAATGGGTGGAATTTTAGGGTGAAATTACTAACAATACAATAATTCTATAATATGGGAAGTGGTAATGAAAGGAACAATGTAGAGGGTATAACAAGACATGAATCTTAGCTGACACCTTTAACTTCAAAGAATATATGGATGTATAGACATCTTGTAAAAAAATAGATCTTATTAAAATTCATATAGATTATAAAATATTATTAGTAAAATATTTCTGTAAAATGTCTATTTCTTCTTTGTGTCCTTCAAAAATAAGTGGGTCCTATATGATATTATCAAAAAATATTTCAAACCTTTTACAAAGTTAATGAACTAAAAAGTATAAAAAAATTTAGTGCATAAAAGGTGAAATGGGGTCATGAATGAGATGGTAAAGGTTTAGGGGCATCAGTAGTAGTAGTAGCAACATCAAAAATAGAAATAACATTAGGAGAGACCTTTGCCCCATGGGAAAGGAAAAAACAAGTCAATTGGATCAAGATCCAACAAAAGGGAGATCTGGTAGGAAATTTAGATGCTAGAAGATAGGAATTGGGTGAGGATTAGCTAGTTTGTGGTATTAATACATTTAGGGTTACAATTTAGGAGAGGGTCTCTCCAAGGACTTGCATCGATTTAGGCTTCTCACCGAAAATCCCCAAAGATTATCAACTTCCCAGGGATTCCCTACAGTCCTATACTCACCCTTTTTGACTAATGAGAAGGAGGATGGAATATGAGTGCATTTTATATCCTTCAAAAACTTGGATTTCTAGGAGAATGTTCGAGCATTGAAGAGTAGGGGGCTGATTGGGAACTTTGTAGGGTGATGGAAAATAATGGGAAAAGTTGAATATTAGGTAAAATCCATGTGGGGATTGGATTTATCCAATCGATTCCTCCCGAAGGGTTTATTCTCAGTGAATTTCCTAACTAAACATACTAAGTTGAAAATACTCAAAGCGGGCCCTTGGATTCTCAAGGGTGTAGGTGTATGGATTCAATATTGGATCTCTAACTTTAACCCCTTAAAACTAGGAATGGAAGTTATAGCATTTAGATTAGATTGTATGGGCTACCATTGGAATATTGGAGTGAGAACTATCTCAGCCATATTAGCACAACCCTAGGAGGTTTCATTAAAATATAAATTAAGTCTCTTGAAGGGGTACTAACATCTTATGCACCAATCTATGTCATGTTGAACTTGGTTGAGTAAATTCTAGAAATTATTTGTATCCAAACAAAGATAGGCAACTAAAACAATAGGGTGGATGTGGAAAAGGTCCCATTTAGATGCTAAAAGTGTAAATAAATTAGGTACTTTCATCGAGAATGAATAGGAGTTATTGAAGGCAAGGTCAAGAGGGAAGTTGTAAAAATCACAATTTGACCTTAGGCAAAAGCCTCACATCAAGGACTAGAATATACCCCCTTAAGGAATTGATGATTTCAAATGCATTGGGAGAAATGGGGGTTAAATTTTTAGCAATTAAAGTGATTAAAATTAGAATTGAAGGTGGGGATACCCTATCAGCAAACACCATGTGGAAAGATTGTAATTGCATCTCAATAGAAGCTAACAAGCTTTCATAGATTATTCCTTTGGATAGCAGTAGGAAAGCTCATTTGGTAGATCTAGAAGACCTTGATAGGTCCAACCCCATTTTAAGGGATTCAGAGATGGTGATAGACCTTTAGTTATATCACCTCTTGGAATATTTTAAGGAAGAAGAGGAAGAGGATCTACTCTTGAATGAGTTGCTCTCTCTTTTCCAATTTGATTGCAAAATCTCTCAACTAATATGTGGAACATCTAGAAAAAGAGGTCACAACACAATTAGGGAGTAGATAAATGCATGAGTGGTATAAGGAAAACATAAATCCATTACAATTTTTGCTTACTCTAGAAGGAAGGGTGTAGATTTCCCCACTAAAAATCAATGAATATTATTTCATGGAATGTTGGGGGCCTTAATGCCCCTAACAAATAGTGCCTCCTCAAAGATCAACTTCAAGATTTTGTCTTTCAAAAATTTATCTTTTAAGAAATGAAGTTAAGTAAGGAAGAAGGTGATTTTTATGGCATAACTTAAATGAATGGAGGGGGTCTTCACTGACTCTTTTGGGGCTTTGGGAGAAATGGCAATTATCTAGGCTCCCTCCATGGTAAAAATTGAAGCCATTAACTCTGGAGTGGGGTGGAAATTTTTTAAGGTCTTGATTTTCACTTTTGACATTTTTTTCTTAGTTAATATGTATGAGCCAAATTTTTTTGATGGTAAATCCTAGGTTTGAAATGCTATCTAACAATAACTAGAAATGTTACTAGACTAGCGTTGTGTTTTTAGCAAATATTTTAATGCTTTCTTATCTAGTGAAGACAAATGATAAGGGGTTAAAGTTGAATCCATATCTCAAAAATATTTCCTTAAATTCATTGAGTATTTGATTCTAGTGGGAATTACCCCTAAATTCAAGTCATTTTCATGGACTAATAGACATCTTGAATTCAACAACATTGTTGAGTGGCTATACCGCTTTGTGGTTTCACCAACCTACATGGAGAAGGATTGAGCCTTCAAATGCTACCTCTTCCCAATGTTGTGTTTTGACCATACTCCCATTGAACTCAAAATATAATAAGATGAAAATAATTCTAAATACCCTTTCAAATTTGAGTTAATGTGGCTTCAGGATCCCTCCATTTTCAATCTACTCAAGATATGGTAGTCAAAATCCAAGGTTGAAAAAGGCATGAAGGCTTTCACTTTTAGAAAAAAAGTCTAGTACATTTAGGTTTGCCTCAAATCATGGAATATATATTGTTTTAGAAACATTTATAAATAAATTTGAAGAGTAAAGGTGGACCTTAATGCTCTCAATGAGGTTGTTCTTAACACTAGTGTGGATGCAAACCTTTATATCAATGAGAAAGAACTTTTTGATGAGTTGTCAAAACTACATCCTATGGAAGAAATATTTTGGAAACAAAAGTATTAAGAGACATGGATTAAATATGAGGACAATAGCATGAAGTTATATCATAACTCAACCCATGTGTAGAGGAATGCTAACCACATTTCATCCATTATGGATAAAGATGACATATCCTTTGAATGATAATCTAGGATTCAGGATGAGTCTATCTCTTGTATAAGAGACCTTTTTGTCAAAACGTAAGTAGTGGATTTGAAGGTGCATTCTCATAACCTTAGACACATCCCTAGGGTGGTCTCGTAAAGGTATAACATATTAATTATGGCTCCCTTTTCATTGGAAGAAAGCAAAAAGTGGTTTTCTCAATGGGTAGATAAAGCTCCAAGATTGGATGGTTTCCTAGCCACTTTATTCCAATCTTTTTGGGACATCAGTGGTGATGATATAGTGGCACTTGTGGAAAATCTTTCTTGAAACAAAAAATTGGGCCCATTATTAATGACACCTTCATTTCTCTCAATCCCAAAGTTGAGTTACAGATCACCTTTGGTGATTTTAGACCAATCTCATTTTGAAACACTATGTAAAATATCATATATAAGGCCATTTCCATTAAATTAAAAATATTTATCAGTAATCTAATTTATTTTGAACAAGGTGGGTTTGTTCTATGGAGAAACATCCATGACTAGGTGATTATCACCAATGAAATTATCCATTATTTGGTGGCTGGCCACAAGAAGGGGATGATATTGAGACTTAATGTTAGTAAAACATATGATTGTGTCAACTAGAAACTTTTGATTAAGACTTTTTAAACCTTTGGATTCATAAAGGAATGGTGAAACTATATTTTTAGTTGTATTTCTAGCATGAGATTATTAGTTTTAATCAATGGGGAACTGGATGGTTTCTTTGAAGCAACCCAGGGCCTCAGACAAGGCGGTCCTTTTTCTCCCTCTATATCTATACTCATGGTTGATGCCTTAGGAAGATACTTCTCAGGAGCTACTAGAGATGCAAGATCCTATGTTTAAAATTAATGGATAGAGTGGCAAGTTTTACTAATAAAAAACTTGTGGATGACGCTATTTTATTTGGATTCCCATCATTAGTTCAGGTTGATAATATTAGGTAAATTTTGGTGGATAATAAGAAATATTAAAATCAATGTTTTAATTTGGCTAAATCTAAAATCTTATTCTTTAACACCCACTCTCAGATGCAGGTGGCCTTCTTAAATGTTTTTAATTTCAAAATTGGCAAGCTACCAACCAATACATTGGGGTGCCCCTATTTATGCGAGCTGGGAGAACTTCTTTCTAGGAGAATTTACTCATGTATGTTTTTATGAAAACTCTTTTAATGGAAAGGTAATTTGATCTCTTTGGCTAGTCGAATCATACTTATAAAATTTGTTCTGAGTGCATTACCAATATACACTATGTCGGTCCTACAACCACCATCTAAAATCTTGAAGGAGTTAAATAGAATCATGGAAAAATTCCTTTGATAAGTCTCATAGGACTCTAGGAAAACTTTAATTATGAAATGGCATGAGGTTTATCATCCTCAGTCAAGAGGAGACACTGGTATTAAAAGGCTAGATGTTCAAAATCTTGCTTTGGGAGAAAAATTGGTATGGGTTATGGTCACTCAAATAAATACAACTTGGAATGAACTTATAAAAAAAATACTTCAAGGATTTTTCTTATTTTAACATTATGAAAGTGTGAAATCCTTGCAAGGGCTCTCACCTATGGAATTTTATCCTTAATTATTGTTTCATCATCGAGGATCATGTTTCATACGTGATCAATGATGGGAACCTTGTAAATTTCTTGGCAGATTCTTAGATGTGCCATAAATCATTAAGGGAGTTACAAGATATTGAAGAAGATGAGGATATTTTGTGGTAATTATGGGGTGATAAGGCAAGGAATCAGTTTGAACCCAAAGAGGAGGCAGGACTGGTGCACTAAAAAAAATAAAATAAAAATTATAATGTGCTAATCTTAGATCTTCAAAAGGTATAATTATCGAACTTTATCTACAAGAGAAAATTCTTCATTAGATCTAAGCCTGATAAGATTTAGTGGGTGGGTGTGAAATATGGGTGGTATGCTATCAATATGGATTATAAAATGGCAAAGTAAGTTGAATCCACCTTTGGATGGATAAGAGCCCTTTGTTGGAACAAAGTTAACCTCCCCAAAGTTGGGGAATTCATGTGGTTAGTAGTTCAAGGGCAGAATCTCACTCATGACCACTTGAGAATAATGGGCTTTATCGGCCCATCCAAGTGTGTGATGTGCCAATCAGAATAAGAAAATGCCAACCACTTCCTCTTTAACTACAGTTTTGATAGGTAGGCTTGGAATTGACTATGCGGTAAGATGGCATGGTAGTGGGCTAGCCCAGAAAACTTGAAATAGGCCTTTGTATCCTAGCCTTTGTGATCAAGGGAAGATGTTTTCTCTTATTTATGGAAATATTGACCATATATTATGATCTAGACCATCTCAAAAGAATGAAAATTTTGAATTTTTATATTGATCTTGTTCATTTGAAAAAGTGATAAAAAAGATGAATTGGTAATATCTGAGATGGGCTCCACCCATGCTTGGTGATATAGGGGAATCCTATTACTTTGGGACTTCCATATGATATCTTCATGGTAGTGGATAAAAATCCATCCTATTAATAGTTTATATATGTTGATAAACATATAGGGAGGATGGATTAGAAGCCACCTCACCTTGGAATATTTAAACTAAAGTTTGATGACATAGCTAGGGAAACCCTAGCACTTCTAGGGTTGGTTGTGTTATCTAGAATTACACTAGTTTGTTCATTCAAGTGATATCTAAAAATATGATGGATGTTACCAACAATGAACTAGAGACCAAAACTTTAATTCTAGGATTTAATCTTGTGTGCTAGTGTGACATCGATCAAATCATCATTGAGGGTGATTCCATGGTTATTATTTAGGGTCTATAGAATGAGAAAGTGAGCTCATAAAAATTTGAGAATATACTTATCCTATCGGGAGAATGCATCGAGTTTTTAGTTGAATGGGAATATAACCATTACTTTTGTGAATCGAATCAAGTGATTGATAAGCTAGCCAATAGAGGTGTGGATCAAGTAGAGGAGTTGATTTGCATTAATCATTGGGAGAGGTGGGTCTAATTAATCCCATATGATTGTTTTGAGCTCAAGCTTCTTGTGAAGATGGGATCATTATTGGTCATACATAGTCAAACTATGGGAACTAACATTCCCCTTCACTCATTGGTCCTCACATCCCTTCACTTAACACAAGGTTGCAATTAGACTTATTTCATCTAGTTGGGTTTGGTATTTGGTGTATTTTTTATACAAGTACTAGATAGTAGCTCAGTTATCATGGATCACATGCTCAAATTGGATCTCAACAAGCCTTCTCTACGTGTCATGATTATTAAATGGGAATTTAATTTTGAAGGCAAGGTGTCAGACCCCAGGGTAATGCAGATTTTCCTCATTCATGGGGGAATATCCTGCATGTTGTTAAATAAGTCATGGGTCTCATTTTCTAGAGACTAGATTTAGGGTTAAAGTTAACTCCCTGATGAAATTGGCATTTATGGGTAGTTTCCTTCACATGTCTAGGAACAAAGAAATGACTTTGGTAGTTTTGTTACATTTTATTTGGGAGCACTTTTGGGTTAATATAAATACAACCATCAAGTATTTATCTTTGAAAGACAATGGCCTTCAAGCATTTCCTTGGCTTACTAACACTAGGCTTGTCCCTTTTAGAGATGTTGGGGATTTGGATGATAGGTTGAACAACCTTCTAGTTCACATTGAATTATTGCATGTCTAAATTTATAACCAAGTTTTTTTGAAAGTTACATACCACTTCTAGATGTGGGATCCCTATGCTCTCTTGTAGTTTTAGTTGTGGCTGATTTTTAAGGATGGATTTATCCAAACTTGGTTTTCGTAGTTAAGCTAATTTTGAGTCTCTTTGGCTCACACACCCTTTTCCCTCAGCCAATTATAGTTGGGGTGGGGACTAGGACCATCACTAGAAGGAAGGTTGCCTTTGTGCACATGAGTCCTTGGCTGGAGGACATGAGGGGGCTCCTAGTTTTGGGGGAAAATCAGTGTGAATTTGATTGAAAGAATAAAAAGAAGGTGAAAAATAACCTTGTCTTGGGAGATTTATGTGGACATGATGGAGGTTGAACAAGATGTAGTCACATTGATTTAGAAACATTTTCTCTAGCTAGTATCCCTGCAAAGGGCATTGTTGGTGAATTTGGTGGTGGAATGTCAACAAGTGGTAACAATATGTTAGTGGGTGGTGGTGTTGGTGGTAATAGTTCCTATTTTATTTTTCATTGTTGGTTTCATTATTGTTTTTTGGCCTTTGTGATTTTTTGTTCCTTGGGTGGTTTTTGTCATTGTTTTTTGGCCTCATATTTTGATTTTTGGCCCTTGGTTTGGAAATTTGAATCTTTAGGATCTTGATTTAATTTTGGATTTCCTATCTTTGTATAGGATTTTTAATCTTGTTTTTTAGTTAATAAAATGGGTGAGGGACCCTCCAACCCTTATTATCTAGTAAAAAAATAACTAACAACTATATATCAAAAGCCTCTTAATGTTGTTTGCGTGAAGGAGAGTCTTTAGTAGCCTTCTAATATAATATGGAAGTGAATTGATACTATTATCAGAACTATCCTAATTTAAATATTTTGTTTTTGTTTTTATATGTATATTATTCCTTTGTAGAACTACAAATAGGTGGAATTCTATGGTCAAATTAAGAACAATATAGTGAGAATTGTAGAAACTAGTCTTTTTATCACCTTTGGGCATGAGGCACTTGAAAGGGTGGGGAAAATGATAATTGATTCACTGCTAGGGCATTGATTTAAGATTTGATCAGTTTTGTCCAACCTTACCTACTTTTCACAAATGGATCTCAGATTCGTAGAGGCCATTTATGATAGAATTTTTAAGATATTTACCCCTATTCTAATATTTATTATTGTGGTTTTTGATTGCCTCAATGATTTAAATATGGTGTTCTAAGATAAAACGTAGAGCTAAGACCAACATATTCTCTTCATGAATCCCTCATTTTAGGGTTTAATTCCCATCTTGGAATCCTCACCACCAAAACATTTAAATCTATTTACCAGATATATCATTATAGTTTTCGGTTAATTCTTACCTATCAACCATGGGTAATGCCTTGGGTGAGTTGATTATGGTAGATTCCCCTACTTCAAATTTCCATCATACTACTTTTGCACATATCCTAGTATACCTAGATATTGCTTAGGATCTTCCAATCATGATTAAGTTAAAATTCAAAGATCAATACTAGACTTAAGCCCTTGATTATGAAGGGATACCCTTCAAATGTCGAAGTGTACCAAGAATGGACATGTATCTATAAATTATCATAGTTCCAAGTGAAAGATAAAATCCCCTTGATGGAAGGACACCTTTCCCACTCATCTTATGGTATTTGTTGTTAGCACTTTAGAATCACCTATGTGATAAATGTTAGAACCTAATAAGTTTGAGTGCAAGGTTATGTCTAATGAAGTGGTTTAAATTTCTTCATGGAGAGTGAAGGAGAAGGGAGTGAAGTAAGTTGGATTAGTTTTTTAAGCACTGAATATATTGAGAGCGAGGGGGGGGGGGTGAATTAGTATATTATATATCTTATAAATCTTTCCTTTGACCAAATTCCACTTAATCAAACATTCAAGATATGTAGTAAAACTCAAACAATAAACATCCACACAAGATAGAGAGAGACACCAGATATAACGTGGAAACCCAATGTGGGAAAAACCATGGAGAATCAATCTCAAATATATTCTTGAGAACCCCATAGGAGCACCATACCCCTTTGCCAAGTACAAACCTTAGCTACAATTTGTGAGCACCAACCCACAGGAGCTTCAAACCCCTTTTCCGAGCACCAACCCAGCACCTATTCGTGAGCATCAACCCATAGGAGCACCAACCCCTTTGTCGAGCACCAACCCAGAAACAATTCGTGAGCACCAACCCCTTTGCCAAGCACCAACTCAGCAACAATTCATGTGCACCAACCCACAGGAGCACCAAACCCTTTGTGTATACCACACACCTATCTCTCAATGTTGCTATCTCAACAAATGATAGATCAATACAACATCTCCTTCCTCTCTCTCACCTTTGCTCTTCTAAGCTAGATATAACAAATACAAATCATATTCATCTCTCACAATTGCTCTTCTAAGCTAGATATTACAATATCAAATCAACCTCTCACATCCACATTACAAAATGGCTACTCAAGCCTTTATTTATAGTTTTCTAAATGACCTTTGGCCTTCCCCCTTTGTGACCCTTCAATCCTCATGGAAAATGGTGCCAATCTTGGATGACCCTTCATATCCAAGCATTTGAAAAGTCATGTGGTGACCCTTCATGACCAAAAACATCTTTCCCACTTTTGTCCTTATCTTTGGTGACTTTTCGTATTCCTCAAAGTGTCCCTTCATGAGAAATTTGCCATTTACTCTTTTGTCTTCACTTGGTGACTCTTGGTATCCCCCAAGATGACTCTTCATGGGAAAATGTGTCCCATCCTTCTTTTGTCTTTACTCTGTGGTTCTTCGACTTCTCCATGGGCCCTTCTTTTGTCTCATATGCAACCAAAAATATATTTGTTAATATTAAATAAATATTAACTCACATTAGCCAAGATAAACAACATTAAATGCAATGGGGCCTTTATCACCAATAATACTAAACCTTTGACATCAATGACAATATTTCTAACATAGTTGGTTAAAAAATGGTAATAGACAACTGTAAAGTGGCCTTTGGTGGCCCAACAATCCTTTGTGGGGATGAGTTAGGGGACAGACGGGGAGCTTAATATTGGACAATTGTAAATAAGAATAAGAAAGGGCATGCAACACTAAACCATCCTCTAAAAATCTATCATCTTCTAATGGAAATGGTGATGGAGAGACATAATTTTTCACTAAGGGTTTAGGTGTGCCTTTGGTTTTTTTGAGTCCCAGGATGTTTGAGGGCCTATTTTTAGGTTTTTGAACCTGTTGCACTTGTGTGGACTTGTTCCACTATTTATCATTTTTGGTTTTAGTTGGGGTTTTATCTTTTGGTTATATCTTGTAACAGACATTATAATGTAATCTATTTCATTTAATAAAATGGATGAGTGACCCTCTAACCCTTGTGTGTGTGTTATAGTACAATATAATATAATATAATATAATGTAATATAATATAATATAATATAATGTAATGTAATGTAATATAATATAATATAATATAATATAATATAATATAATGTAATATAATATAATATAATATAATATAATATAATATAATATAATATAATATAATATAATATAATATAATATAATGTAATGTAATATAATATAATATAATGTAATGTAATATAATATAATATAATATAATGTAATATAATATAATGTAATATAATATAATGTAATATAATATAATATAATATAATGTAATATAATATAATATAATTATATAATATAATAATATAACACACACAGACACACACACATGCATGTGTGCATGCGCACACAGACACACACGCACGCACACACACACACACTACTATTTATAATTATAATTATAGTTATAATTATAATTATAAATAACACACACACACATACACACACACACACACATTCACACACACACACACACACACACACACACACACACAAACAATTTAATAATTATTTATTTGAAACAATTTTTTCTTGATTCTCGATGTTTGGTATACTATTGTTATTGTTGTTGAAGATGTGAAGAGTTGATTATGTTTCACTATCATTTCCCCTCACTATCACCCCTTGGCTCACCTTGAAAACATTCATCACTTTCATGTTTGTATGGCTTTACCATTCCCTATCACTTCATAATTTTTGAAGCTCATTGTGAAACAAAACATCTCCTCCTGACAAAATATATTATGGACACACCACTTCATTTTCCACTTTCACCTCCATGAGAATATCATATTATTATTGCTTCACACTTTGTGCACAAAATGTGAAATATCATCAATGGTCATATGTTTCAAGTGAGGTACTACTTTCTATTTAAACTCCTTTATTCTACAATACCCTACCTTATGAAAATAGAAAATTACATCCATTCAGATAGAAATTGCACTTTTGGGAAAGTGATAGTATATATGAGATGATGTAATTAATATTTTTCACCTACATGCAATATTATCTGGGTATGTTTATATTCAACCAGTAGCTATTTCATGTCATGATAAATAACATGTTGAAAATAAAATCGAACTCGCAACAAAAATCTATGATCCATATTATCCCATAAAATTCATCCAAAGAATACAATAAACAATAAGTCAAGAATCTTAGCAAAATTAGTAAGTGAATCATGCATAAGTATATAGAAGTGACTTGTGTATGTAATTTTCATACAAAGGATGATTACGATTGTAGGAACTGGGTATCTTCTCCATTAATCAATAAGGCTATTAAGTACTGCTCAAATTAATTATTGGGCATTGTAGTTATGTTTTTTTTATATAGGAAGCCTCACTACACTAAACTATATTAAGGAGTAGAAAAAAGTTTTGAAAATTCATCAAAACCAAAGCAAACATTTGGATTTGGTCCCAAATAATGACCCTTTTTTAGAAATTGAAGAGATTATTCCATGTTATATGGATCAATTCCTAGGGAAACAGATGGCTTCCCCTTTTGTAGTCATAAAAATAATAATGACCAGCCATACTTAAGGATAATGAGGAGTGCAAAGAAATATATTTATCTAGAGTGTAATCAAAGAGAGGAAGGCTAAATATCAAACAAATCTGAAATAGAGAAACAACTAAGGATGAAACTTAATGGAGGTAGAGTAATTTGGCACTGATTGGATTGAAATACATAGCTATAAATTGTAAGCAATTGTTACATCAAAAATGATAAGAGAGCTAAATGGCCAAATTTTTTATATACCTATTAGGAATTTGAGTAAGAATTTTAGACCTCTTTTTGTTGTAAGGTTGTTATTTTAGATTAATTTTTTTAAAGTGTCTATTTAAACATATATGCAAGTGTATGTGTTATAGATAAATGGCTAAATGGATCATCTATGAATCAGATGATAATCAGATGTATAAAATTATCTTTGAGAATTATATCACTCATGGTATTCCTATAGGAAAAGGATTCTTGATGGGATTTAATCTTTAAACTCTCTTGCACAATCAGGTTTATGTCACCATTTTGGTAGCCTTTTGGCTAAGAGTATCTAGAAGGTTTGGGAGATTATTAAACGGAATTTGTTTTAGAGTTGTGATGGTCTTAGATCTAGGCCATCTCTTAATTCTTAATATCTATTTTGGTTCCAATACTTACTTTTCATAAGGTCCCTTTTATTCTTGTGCATTAGACTAAAAATCTCTAGCTCTTTAGAAAGTGTATCAATGTTATTTATAATTTATTTTGTATCTAAAATATCAGATTGACTACACTAGCATATTCTACATAACTAAATTTAGTTACAAGCTAATGATCAAGAGTCTATCACCAAAATTCATAATGCCATACCTAATATCCATCTCTATAATATTGGCATGCAAAATCCCTCTAGATGGTGGATTTATTAAAAGTGGCATGTTGAGACTCTTTCCTTCCACTAGTATAAATCTCAAGCTAGTTACAAACTCCTCCCTCCTCACTCTCTTGAAATTGAAGCTCTCAATTCCAAATGAAAAGTTGATTACATAGAGAGATTTTGGAGAAGATGGTTTGATAGTGTGTGCATTGCTATCATTGAGTTAGAAAAAACACACTTGTTTTGGTGTATTATTTATGAAGGTCTACCAAGTGGATTTACACCCTCTTCCAATGCTTCTATTAAGATATTTTTACCTATAAAATCAAACTTTTAGGGGACTTGATGATGTATCATGTAAAATTAAAAAAAATATTACACATATTTCATGTAGACATTCTCTTTCAGTTATACAAGAACATAGATGATGTTAGTTTTATCTTGGATATTTTGGATGATTATTTTTTACACAACTAATATGATGAATGTGTTATCTAATGTTTTCTAGTTCAGACTAAAGTTCAAGATGATAATTTTTGTTAGAAGTTTACCCACATTTAGACCATGCTTGATCATTGTGTAGTGCCTCATTGTGTAGTTAGTATAATCCCAAAAGACTCTCCCTACTACCAGTCACACTTATTGACAATAGGTATGGTAGTGAGGGAGGACCTGGTCAAACAATAGGTACCATAGTGGTTATCAATGGAGACATTTTCCATCTTTAATTCTAAGACCTAAAATTTGTGACCATGGAAGTGCTTATTCTAGAGGCTAAGATGGTAGAAGTAGTGGTGCTAGTTGGGAAGGAAAAGGTGTTGGTGTTGGTCATCATAAAAACAAGGGATGTTTCCCCATTTGGCTCTTATTGTTTCTATTGACACATCAGATAATTATAGGGATAAATAAAAAAGGAAACAAATAGTTGGGGTCTTACACCTGACACTGCAGACTCTCTAGAAATTGTTGTCTGGGGTGGTTATGGTGAAAATCCTGATGATCATTTCCCTTTCCCCCCTTTATATGTCATCATTTCTCCTTTTACTTATTGTATTAATTGTCTCTCTCTCTCTCTCTCTGTGTGTGTGTGTGTGTGTGTGTGTGTGTGTGTGTGTGTGTGTGTCTATATGTGCATTATATATATTATAATATTATATTATATTATATATGTGTGTGTGTCTCTATCTCTATATATATATGTATATGTATATGTATATAGATATAGATTTATATATCTATATACATATACATATACCTATATCTATTTGTGTGTATGTATATGTATGTATGTATTTATAAAGAGGGTTGGGCATTCCTCACCCATTTTATTATAAAAAATAAATCAGATAACAAAGTCTGTTACAATATGAAACCAAATGACCAAAGATATAAAGTGACCAAAAGACACATTGAAGGGTAAAAACCTTTCAAATATAAGAAAATAACCAAACCAAAAACTATCCAAAAACCACCTAAACATGATTCAAAAAAAGTCCATGATAATTAACAACACCACCCACAACCTACCTCCATGATGACCACTGCCATAATCACACTATGCTACACCACCAACTATCTGGGCATCTCCCACGTGTCTATCACCACCAATCACCTTAGCATCTCCCACATGTCCATCACCACCATCCTTACTCCAACTTCCACGTACCAATTCCTCTATCAAACCTAAAGACCTTACTAGCCCTTCACCATCACCCAACTTCGTAGAAACTAAAACAAACCCCCATAACATCATTGATTTCCATCTATGTCATAGTTTGCCCGCATGTTTCATGCTGATGGTTCCCCTAGACTTGGATCCAAACTAACACTGCCCATGTGGGCCCTCATATAAGTCAAGGCCACCCACTATCTGGGAAGAGGCCTTCCTCTCAAGACTACTAGGGCAAGTTAAGTTATGGGAGTATGAGCACTATAGATCCAAGCAAGCAATTTTACTATCAAGGAAAGCCCATGAGGACACTACTAACTACTAAAATTATTGATGATTTAAATATTATCTAAGAAATCATTCATGTCCTTCGGTGTCAATCAATTTGTAGCTCACTATTTTCATAATCATTTGTAGGTCACTATATATATGTGACTTTTAAATAAACATGATATAAAAAGCCATTGTTGTATTCTTTTGCAATACATCATGGAATGTTATGGATGAATAATCGAAACTAAATTCAAGTCAAATACAATTATGAATTTACTCCTCAGGAACAAAAACAACAATAACAATGATAATTATTATTAAATACTATATAAATAGTATTAAATTAATATATAATATAATAATAATAATAATAATAATAATAATAATAATAATACATATATTTAATATTATATATTATATATTATATATATAAATAATATAAATAACTAGTGTATATATCTTATTATTTATGTAAAAGATATTAAGAGATATCATTCTCAAAACATCGATTTTACTTATGTTACAAATCTAATACAATACAAGGGTCATAATAGAAGCTAGTCCCTAGCTTCATGTTGTAATATTTTTTTTGAAATATATGAAAATATAAATGAGCCATGAATGATAGTTATCTTAGTCAAATTGTATGATTAAGTTTCCAAATATTAGTAATATTTATTTGTAACAACTAGTTCTTACTTCTTGTATGATGAGTGTATTAGGTGGAAGGAAACTACTAACTGCTAAACTTTATGATGATTTAAAAGTTGTCTAAGAAATTGATCATGTCCACCAGTGTCAATCAATTTGTAACTCACTATTTTCATAATCATTTGTAAATCACTATATATATGTGACTTTTAATTCAACATAATATAGAAGGCCATTTTTGTAGTCTTTTACAATACATTATGGACCAGTATGAATTACTGGAGTTCATTGAAAATAGAAGAAAAAGAAATAAATGAAATGATGAGACATGTACATGTTAAAGCTTTACACTTGGTATGTTTTTTTAGTGTGTGTATGTTTCTTTCATGTAAAATATACAAATACTATTAGAAAAATAAAAATATAATAATGGTATACTGATTTAATATCAATAATGAATGAATTCAATAGGAAGCTCTCAAATTTCTTGAAGGAATTAATTGATTTTGTCTAAATTATGTGTTGTAAATTATTAAATTTACATATCCTTAACAAAACATTAAAATCCAATAAAATTATCATACATATTTTATTAGAAGATGCAAATAACCCCATCAAAGGATTGAGTGCAATGAATAGATATTATTCAAATACTCGAACGAGACAAGATTGCTGACTAATTCACATCGAATTAATCATGTCTTGAAAAGAATTATATAGAAAGTGAGTCAACTCCCTCTATAATTATCATTACAGTACTTTGATTCCAAAAAGTAAAAGAGCATAAACAAATGATGCCAAACATGTCCACAATGTATCCATATCCAAGTGCCGTCAAATCTTAGTTTCTTTTTTATTTTAATACAAAATATTTACTTGCAAGTATTTTCGTACTAGTGAGCAAGTAGTTGGTACCTAACATTTTTTATATCTTATATATTTTTCTTTTCCCTAATTTTCCTCTATTTGATTTGATTTGATTTATTTTGTATTTATACATAAATTCAAGCAAGCTTTTGGGTGAATTAAAACCATTCAAAATTTCCAATAAGTGTTTAAAAGTAGTATAAAATCAAATAATATCATAGGTAAATCAAAATCATTTAAGTAGTTCATTCTTAGTTTACTTTTCAATCAAACATATCTTCAATTTTTTTTATCATTATAGGATGATTTTTCAAGATCAATCTTACACAATTGAGCGAACTTAAGCGATTCAAATATGCCTCGATGTGGTGCCTTGCAAGCTCATTCATATTGATCAATGGATTTGTGATGCCCTAACATTGGTGACAAGGTCTTCAAGTATTTTTCCAAGCATTGAAAGCCATGCAAAATCGTGGGCAAATCAAATCCATTCAAAAGGCTCAATCCTAGCTTAACTCTCAATCAAACATCTCTTCATCTTTCTTTGATCATTACAGGATGGTTTTTTAAGCTCAACCTTACACAGTTGAGTGAACATAGGTGCTTCAGAAGTGCCTTGTTGTGATGCCTCACAAGCTCACTCCTATTGATCAACATCTATGTGATGCCTTAAAATTGGTGACAAGGCCTCCAATAATTTTTTTGAAGCATTGAAATCCAAGAAAGTTTGTAAGCAAATCAATGCCATTCAAGTGACTCAATCTTGACTTACCTCTCAATCAGATATCTCTTCAACTTTCCTAGATCATTAGAGGATGGTTTTTCATGATAAACTTTACATAGTCGTTCAAACCAGACACTTCAGAAGTGCCTCAATGTGGTGCCTTGTAAGCTCACTCCTGTTGATCAACGACTCTGTGATGCCCTACTTACCTTGAAGGAGATCACAAAGGCCCTACATTGCATGAGCAATGATAAAGCCACCATCCTCAATAGCATCCCCTGTGAATTTTACAAAGCCATCTGGGAGTTTATCGAGCTTGATGTGCTACAAGTGTACCAGGAAGACTTTTGAAATTAGTCTCTTGGAACAATTATCAATTAAGGTAATATCTAGTTTATTTCTAAAGCTAGAGATCTTGAGTTACTTACCAGTTGGAGGCCTAAATAACATTACTCAATGTTACTTACAATATTCTTGTTAAATCCCTCACCAACCAAATTTGTCTCATCTTACCTACCATTGTTAGACCACAACAAACAAGTTTTATTAGATGGCATTATATTTGGGATAATCTGACTACAGTCTAGTAGGGCATAGATTGCACTTGATCCTCTCTTCAGAGAATCATTTTCCTTAAATTAGATTTTCAAAAAGTCTTACAATAGAATTGAGTGGTATTTCATTTTGGTGATGCTCAAAGGTATTTATTTCAACCCCTACTTCATTTATGTTGTCCAGACTTTGCTTCATGATGCTTCAACCTACCTTCCTGTTAATGGTATAAAATCATGGGGATTGAGCTTTAATTATCTATTCACCAAAGTTTTCCCATTGCTTTAGTGCTTTATGTGATATTTGTTAAAGCCCTAGGTTATTTCTTAGCTTCCAAAGCTTCGCAAGGGCTTGTTTGGGCTATTATTTTTCTCAGCCTCACCTCCCAGATCATCAATGAGCACTTTTCAGATGACACCCTCCTCATGATTAAAGAATAAGAGGCCAAATTTAATGAAGCTATCAAATGCTTTGACACTTTTTGTTTGGCTTCTAGTTCCAGGGTCTAATGGAGGAAAATGCAGTGTTTTCCTCAAAGCATGATGCTTATGCCTAATTGAATTTTCAAATATAATTGGAAATAGATTGCTTGAGGGGAAAAATTTAGGTTCTTTGGCATCCCCTTTACTTCTAATAGTTCTCTAGCTGATCTTGTGCAATATGTCCTCAACATGATTGAAAAAAAGATTCAATACTAGATTACTAAGTCCTTATCTCTTGCAGGTAATTTTTAGGTTTGCACCAAAATCATGGCCACTACGCATGTCTACTATTCTTCTTGTTGGGCTCCCTTTGAGGCCTCTTATGAATTACTAGCCAAAAATCTTAGAGACTTCCTCTAGCCCAATTCTAATTGTACTTGAGGTTTTCATCATGTTACTTGGGATATTTGTTGTCTCCCTAGTGATAAAGGTGGTATGAGCATCATTGACACCTATTGGTAAAGAAAGGCCTTGTGTGCTAAGTGGGTTGTTAAGGTTATTGAGGGAAATGAACCTTGGAATTTTTTTTATGGCATTGTATCTCCTGAGCTCTCCTTATGGTAAACCTAGTTGGTAAAATATTGGCTTTCAATCCCTTCTCATTAATACTATTGTTGTCAAGATCTCTACCTCTTTTATGGAAAAAATTATTTTGAGGCCCTCAAACCCCACTTGAGGTGGGTGGAGGATGGTTTTCACATAAGGTTGTCTTATAATGAACATAACTTGTGGTGGTCCCCTATTATTACTACTTCTTATCTTTTCCTAGTTGAATTACTTGGTATTAAAGCTCTGTGTTTATTCTGTAAAGGGATTCACACTATTTGGGATTTGGTTACCTCTAGAGATTATATCCCCACACTTGAATTAAAAATTAAGTTTGAGTTAAACAATGCAGAGTTACCTTCAATTCCTCACATTTAGGAGGTGTTACCTAATGTCATGTTGCATAAACTTGACTTGCAACCTCCTAGGGCTTGGTGGAAGGATTGGAGGTGGAACTACGATACTAATTTCAAGAATTACTTTCTTAGGTTATTTTATCAGGTGATGAGTCCCTTCTTCCCAACTTTATTCAAACTCAATGGGCATTGGGGTCTCTAGTCCTCTTCTAGGACATGGCTCACCCATTGGGATTGTGTATGGTAGCCTAGCCTAAAGCCTAAGATAGCTCATTTTTATGGTGTTTGATATATCAAGGACTTCCCCTCAGTAAGAGAATGTTCCACCTTAACATTAACTAGCCCTTCTATCATGATTGCATGTTTTCAAAGTCCTTTAGACATATGTTTTGGTTTTGTATGAAAGCCTAATCTGCATAACAATGGAAAATTCATTATTATAGCATTACCTCTCTTAGCCTTTCTCTTAGAGACATGTGATCTTTAGGGCTATCCTCTATTGCCTTTCTCTAGAAATTCATCCATGTGATTATTCTCTTTTAGTTATGAAAAACAATAAATAATGCTATATTTAATTGTAAGATCCATGAAATTTCATTTTTTTATTATTGAAAAGGTTGCTATTTATTTTATCTATATGCAAATTCAACTCAAGTAAAAAGATGGCTCTAGACTTACACCACCTACATGAACTCCTTGACCACTAGGGGAGTGCCCCTTGCACCATGAACCATATAATCCCTAATGGCCCACCCTGTGGTCCACCACCACTTCCTCCCATAAGGCATCAAAGCAGAAGTTGGTCCAAGAGAAGAGGCCAATTTTCTCCTTACCCTCCCTTTGGGGGCTAGAGATCTCATGTAAATTTTGATGTTGGTCCTTCTTAACACTCTCCTACTAACATTGTTGTTCCTTCACAACCAACTGATGGATGGCCTATCACTATTCATGATGACCTCATTGATGGCTAGACTACTTTGGAGATTCATAATGTGGAGTCGCATGCTTGGATGGTGCTCCCCAAGGATGATGCTCTACCTCCACCACCTAAGGTAGCAACATGTGTGTAAGTATTTGCTCTTTGTTTTTTTTTTAAATTTTTAGGTCATGCCTTGACCAATTGATTTTTAATTCAGGGCCGATTTGTTCCTTTGACAAAAAATTTGAGGTGTGATCTGTCTAACCATTTTACTTTTTAACCTTTGGCCTTGTATTAATTATTATTTTTTAAAATATAATGTGAAGCATTACAATAGTAAATGTGGGTTGTTTAACAATTGTATTTTAATTTTTTTATTAGGTCAGCACAAAAATATTTTAAAATAAACACACTCATGTCTTTACAACCTTCTATCATTTCTCAAATGCCACTATTGGAATATCTTATTAGTATAATAATATAATATTTTATTATAATATATTATATGTTTATTGTTATCATCATAATAATATATTATATTATGAGTGCAAGCATGACTAGGTGGAACTGCATGATACTTATTGACTCTTCAGAGGCTAGGGTGTGTATTCACTTGGAGGCATGACTAGTAGGGATGTTGAGAAATGGAGTGAAGGCATATAACATGGTGGAAGATGGACTCAAGATGTGTTTTTGGGAGGAAGGGAATGGTGTTCATATAAGAATTTTAGTGGTTGAATAGATTACCATGGTGTCACTAAAGATAATGAACTTGAATACTATCAAGACAAATAAATTACCAAGACATAAAGATTATGAAAAAATAACATGTCTTGACTCATATTGAATGATTTAAATAATTAAAAACCATGCATATAGAATCCACAACATAGAATTAGATTTGACATGTAAAATTTGAAACTCTAAAAATAAATAAAACTAGACCAGCTATTTTAAGTAGCTATTATTTTTAGTAAGTTTCACATGCAAGTGCACGTAGCTCTAAAAATCACCAAAAATAAATTAAACACTAAAATTAACCTATTAGAAAAATTTAAAATAAATTCCAAGTCCAATTACAAAAATAGATAATTTCTAAATTTAGAAAAAATCTAAAAATAAAATAAAACTACAATTTTGAACCCTTAGATGGCCACATATAGCCTTTAAAAAATATTGAAAATGTTCCATAATCAGAAGGGTGATTTATGGTTGCATTGAAAATTTTTAGTCAATCATTTTTCCATGAAGATAGGCTCAAACAGAGTTGCGAATCAAAATTTATGGTCTCTGAAAGATCAACATCTTTTTCTACATCATTCTCCTCAAGTTGAAAACAACTCAACACTTATGAGTTGCTCTAATTGTACTGCTATTTTTTTTTTTATCAATCTTCTTCAGCTCCCATATTTTAGTTTTAATGTTGTCTTCCTATTTTAATCCTTCCCATTATACTAAATACTTGTCATAACTTCTTTGCCTGTCTTCTTATCTAGAACTTGCACTATCTTTTATTTCTTCTTCTTTGGCACATGTTGCTACCAATTTACTTATTCATCTTCTTCACCTTTACCATCTTATACATGGAAATCATATAAATTTGAAACATTTAATAATAGAGAGATATCAAAATTTTGTGGTAAACTCACCTCATGATCATTGTCATTGATTTTATTCACAATTTTGCATGGTCTAATTTTATTATACTTTAACTTGTTATATGTGCCTTTTGGAAATCTCTCTTTCCTCAATTAAACCATCACTAAATCTCATTCTTTAAATATTTTTGACCTTATTTTGACATTTGATGTTGCTTTATACTTCTTATTACTTTGCTGCAATTTTCTTCTTACTTCTTGTAACTATTGTATATGTTTTGCAAATGCTTCTACATCATCACTAACTCATTCTATAATTAGTAACTATACCAAATTAAAAAAAATCGCATGATTTCTCCCATAAACAATCTAAAATGTTTATTTTCCTATTGATCTATTCAATTAACTATTATATGCAAACTTAGATTGTGGCAAATCCAAGTCCCATTGTTTGGGATTTGCTCCAACTATGCATCTCAATAAATTTCCCAAGCTCTTGTTTACAACTTATTTCTGTCCATTTTTTTGAGAGTGGTATGCACTACTAAGTTTTAGTTTATTCCTCATCTTCATCCATAAAGTCCTCTAAAAATGAATGAGAAATATTATGTCCATATCTAATGTAATGGTTTTTGGAACACCATGTAATCTCACAATATCCTCAAAAAATAATTCTGTAACTCTAGTGGCATGATTGGTTTTCTTACATGAAATAAAATGAACTATATTACAAAACTTATCTACATCAACCAAAATTGAATCATTATCTCTCTGTGTGTTTGGTAATCCCAAAAAAAAAATACACACTCAAATATATCTACAGTCCTCTTAGAATTGGTAATAACATGTACAACCTCCTTTTACCACTTGACATATCCTGCACCTTGAAACATATCTAGTCACATCTCTTTTCATCTTTGGCCAAAAATATTTCTCGTCCAACAAATTTATTTTCTTTGTCTTACCAAAATGTCTAGCTAAACCACCATTACTATTCAATTCTCTTATAATATTGTCTCTTAGAGACTCAATTGGAATACATAAATTTTTTTCTTTGAAGAGATAACCATCTTACATAATATACTCTTCATAAACATTACTTTTTCACTTTTCAATATATTTTTTCATTGCTAAACTATCTTACCAAAATCTAGATCAGTATCATATTATTGAAACTAGTTCAAATCTAATCATAGTAAACCAAGGAGCTGAATACATAGATATTTAAAACACTAATAACACATTATTTATGCATACACTCTGATAATAAATCATTCATGACATACATATTTATATTAACTTTATTATTATATTTGTGGAGATTATTTCTCCATTAAGTTTTCTCCCCAAATCCCTCAGATTATGTAAACCCTATATACGATATATTATTGTTGCAATATATCTTAAAAATATCATATTCAAACCTATATTCATAATATTATTTATAACAATATTACTACCAAAAAACTTATACATGATAATGAATTATTACTCAACATAATTATTCATATTATGGTGTACAAATTACTATGACGACTAACATTTTCCTAACATTTCCCCCTTAGGCCTTACATGGTAGTTTTTAATTCACAAGACTTAATAAAAGCAAAGAAGAAACACATCAAATTCTTATCAACCATTCACTATTGATAAAAAATCAATTGAATCATTATGGAAACTTCAAATAGGAACATCTACCATCAACCATTCATTAAGGGGGCACATCAAGCTAGTAGTGTGGGAGCCATGATGGGAACACCATCTATTCAACTTTCACTCTTACCTCCAATAACTGACATGAAAAAAATAATATGTCATTGCATATTCTTAGGTTTGCATACTACTGACGTAATCTTGCTACACATGACCACTACTATGCGAAGGAATGCATCTTATATTTACTTTATGTGACCGTAATGAATGTGTCACTGGTAGATCATTTCCATAAAGAAATAAGGCAATCATGGGATCTCTGTAGTAGATACTCTCGTAACTGTTAACACATTCTTATTTTTTTAATCAATTTTTTTATGCAATTCCCTATGTGAGAAAATAGGAAATTCACCTCTTATTTATCAAACACAAAAAATGCTGAAAATAGGAAAAAATATATATGCACCACTATAGAAAGAAGTGCCCCTTCATTTGTGGCTAATGAAAGGCATAGAAATCCTCCATCCTCTAGTATCCTCCAAACTCCAGTGGGTTGCTTCTTAGGTGATGATGTGTCGTTGAAGCTCAGGTACATGATTTTGAAGGGAATAGTGTCCCCCCTACAAGATTTGACTCAGGACATTAGGGTCACCCAAAAATGCATCTGTAAGGTAAATTATTTTTTTAACATTTTTTTATTTTTGAAACTTTTTGACATTAAAAACTCACTAAAAAGACATAAAAGACTTTTTATAAGTGATGGCATACTTCAAAACCAACTCAAAGATTACTTTGACATAAAAATGAAAATTTGACACATTTTGATTTTGGCAATATGACACAAAACTTGACTTAATAACAATACTTAAAAATAGCATAAGGCTAATATTAAAAAATTGACCTATGGTGATTCAACTCAATTTTAATTGACTTTTGACTTAACCTTAGATAATTAAAAATAATCTTAAGAACAAAACAACCAACTAAAAACTTAATAAATAAAGATAACTTAATATTGCAGATTGAAATAAAACCTATATAATGATTTAAATCTAAAATAACAAAACATGACAATTCTAAAACTTAAACAACTTACTGTTAACTGACCTATGTAAAAACATGTATTGGAAATCGATCCCACATAAGGATCAAGCTAGATGTAATGTCTTGAGGCACGCTAATTCATGAAGGATCTATTGAATTGAGTAGAATCTAAGTTGAGGTGAATATAACACAAAATACCAGGATGCAAATTCAAGATATCACATCATTATAATTGATCCATGTGAGATGAAGAAAATAATAAAGTGCAGTTGGTGTGCATCAAAAGGCAAATAAAAAAGTTTGTCTCATAAATCAAGACCCCACACTTCTAATCTTCCATATATGAGATAAAGATCAAATAAATAGAGTAATTATAGGTACTAATAAATGTTGTGACATTGGCATGTGTCAAAGATGTTGAATCTAAGTTGAGGTGATATACAAAATTGTAGAATTCAAATGGCATTCATAGAAAGTAGTGGTAAATATACGTTGTGTCCTAGGAAATCATACATTTGTTGTAGCAATCCCACAAACTCATAGATTTGATAAGATAATCCCAATTTGGATTAGACCAAACTAAAAGGCATGCTGGTTGTATATCACAACTGTAATATTCTGATTAACAATGCAATTACTCTTATATTCAACATAAAACATTTTAAAGAGAACTTTTATTCTTTTGTACTAGATCACCCTAGACTACTATGGATAGAGAGAAGAATACATAACAGATTGATTAGCTTCAACTTGAAAATAGAGCACGTAATTATTTATACCCACAAAAATTTGAACCAAATGATGGAAAACAAGATATAGTGTTAAAATTCTATGTAAAAATAATGCAGAGTGTAAAAAATAAATGCTCTTATGAACATTGACATCTCATTCACAGGGTAAATACAAAGCTATTAGTGGATCTACCCCTTGAAAAATTTAATAGGCCATTGACCCACTCTAATACCAGATATTGAAACTAGTTCAGATCTGATCACAATAAACCAAGGAGTCAAATATAAAGATATTTAAAACACATATAATGTATTATTTTTGCATACACTGACAATCAATCATTTGGGACATACATATTTATAGGAACATTATTCTTATATTTTTAGAGGTTATTTCTCCATTAATATTTCTCCCCAGATCCCTCAGATTATGCAAACTCTATATAAAGTATATTGTTGTGATAATATATCTAAAAAATATTATATTCAAACCTATATTTGTGATATTATTTATAATAATATTACTATCGAATATAAATACCAAACAACCTATATGTAATAATGAATTATTACTCATGTAATTATTCATATTATAGTGTATAAATTACTATGAGGGCTAACATTTTCCTAACACATATAATTCCTTAATAAATTCAAATCCAATTGCTTCATTCATCATAGTAGTTATCAACCCCACTCTCCTGCTCAAAACATCAACAACCTAATTTTGATTTCTTGATTTGTGTTTCAACACAAAAGTATAACCCTATAAGAAAGATACTTTTCATGTCTATTATTTAACTTATTTTGAGTGCTCACATACTTCAAAGCCTCATGATCAGTAAATATGATAAACACTTTAGGCACCAGGTAATGCCTCCAATGTCTTAATATTTTTACAATGACAAACTTTAACATCATATGTAGAATACTTTATTTTTACCTCATTCAATTTCTCAATGAAATGTGTTATTTTATTTCTTTCTTGACTCAACGCAACACCAATTCTCACAAATAAAGAATCACAATCAACCTAAAACACTTTTCTAAAATTTGTTAATACAAAAATAGGATTTTTTGTAATTTTCTTCTTCAAGAACTCAAAGTTTTATGAAGTTTCCCTTATCCACGCAAATTATTTTTCTCTCATATAATTTGTTATTGATGCAACAAACCTACTAAAATTATTAATAAAATTTATATAAAAAATTGGTAAATCATGGCTACTTCTTACCCCTATGGTGTTTTTTGGGATATGCCACTCAATAATTTCCTTTAATTTTTTCTTCATCCATTCTTACACCATGTGATAAAAATAAAAATCCTAAAAATACCAAACTATTCTACATAAACCTACACTTCTTCAATTTTTCATAGAGATTCTCTTTTCTTAACAACTCTAATACCATTCTCAAATATTGTAATTTCTCTTCTTTAATCTTATTGAATGTTAAAGTATCATCAAAATAAACAACCATAAACTTACCACTATATTCTCATAGTATTATGTTAATCACCCTCATAAATGTACTAGGTGCATTAGATAATCTTAATGGCATCACCATGCACTCATATAAACCATCTCTAGTCTTGAATGATGTTTTTTATTTATCTCCTTCATGAATCTGAATCTAATAGTATCCAATCCTTAGATCAATGTTGGTAAAATATTTTGCTCCTACAAGAACATCCATCATATCATCTAAACAAGGTATAAGAAACATGTACTTGATTCTAATTTTATTGATTGCTCTACTATCCACACACATTACAAAATCTCCACTAGGATTTACTTAGAATAATGTGATTGAAAAAAAAATCAATGTATTCTTTCATTAGATTAAACCAAGAGAATCTAATTAGTGATCTAGATAAAAACACTCTAAGTATGACAACTATAAAATAATCATGTGACATCTATTTGTCACTAATCACTATAATCAAATGAAACACAAAATAATTGAATATAGAATGTAATTACATAACTTCAACCATGGATGGTACAAACATGCAGTCACTATTGTCATGGTATAATAATTAAATAATTACATTTCATCAGTATAATGTTTTAATAATAATAAATATAAAATAATAAATAAGATCTAAGGCTCTACAGAGAAAGAGTTATCTAACTCCATTATCTATGGTAATATCATGTATCATCTCCAAAGAAGTATTATTTTGGGGAGGGAGAAAATGGTCCGAGTACTTTTCTACACCAACCATGGACCATCGATCCCCTGCACAATCTCCCATCAAGAAATGGTCATCCATTAAAAAATGAGTAGATAGTGATGATATAAAATCCATAGAGACAAGCTAGTACCCATGTGTTGTATGATTTTTAAGAATATCTAGTGTACCATAAAGAAATTTGCTCTAACATGATATCAAATAAACACATAAATCATACATATGAAATGAAAATGTCTAACTAACATTACTTTGGCTAAAGTTTTCAATAGTTATTGATCTCTAAGATTAGTCAAATTCATACACACCACTTGATCATATTAACTTCATCTTGCATGGTGATGCTAGTAAGCTAGTGAAGTCTATCTCACTACTTACTTAGTACCAGTAGTGCGATATTTGGTTAATATAAATATAACCAATATATTCATATAGATTAACTCTTATTATTAGTCATAAAACATGCTGAATGCAACAATAATCAAAATGTATAGATTTAGTTCATCAAATATAGAAATGAATCTCCACAATATTATTCATCACATAAATAATAAGCAAACAAGTATAGTTTATACAATCTAGGTATAGTCTATATTTATAATTCATACTACAAATTTTTGTAAGTATATTCAAATATAATGCATTCTATGTAGATTCAAATCATAATCTTTGATTTAAACAATTGCATAATAGATAGTGTCCTATCCTTTAGGAATCTATGACTTAGTTTTGAACTATATATATATATATATATATATATATATATATATTAGTATACTCATAGTACATACCGTACTCAAGTTTTAAATGAAACAACTTAAGTATTGGTGGACTATGTTTTAGTATACTAACCATTAATAATACACATAGTATACTAATATACTAACCATTAATGAAACAATCATAACATATACTAACCACTAACTATTAGATCAATATTTAGTAATACATTATGAGTTATATTATCTAGTAATACAAGTATACTTATGAATGAAGGGTTTTATATATAGTTTATTAAGTAGAGATGGTAAAATCGATATGATATTTAATATAGTCCATGTACCAAATGAATTCATACCTATATATAGTTTATTTGGATTATAATCACATGCAGTACCCAAAAATCCATGATAAAATATATAGACACACTTGGCATGGTTTTTAGTTTTACTCCCTCAGTCAATATGTTTTACACAACTCACTATTTATATACATCATTATTCATTATATATTATAATTCACTATATAAGAATAATATGGCACTCAATTTGATATATTGAGTATTAATCTACTCAGGTCATTATATATAGTTCACTATGTTATACTCAGACATAAACCTCAATTTATATAATATACACTTTGCTATTTTTCTAGGGGTTGATAACTATTTCCCTAACCATATTAATCACTATTTTTAGAAGTCAAAAAATGTACATGTCACAATTTATAATTATATGGTCCACTGTACCTCCTTCCTAAATCAACCTTATATATTTCATATTGATATAAATATATTGAACTTATGATTAGATTAATATGTGCTAATTAACAACAAAACAACTGCTAACGTCTATGCAAAGAGATAGTCATTACTAGAATATTAATAAAGCAAATATCATATCACATCAAGAAAATCGATCATTGTAACCTCATATATCCCTTCCAAGAAAACATCTCATATAACAAGGATCTAATGCATATACATATAGTCCTTACATAGTCTACTATTTATCATCACAAAAGTAAATATGAATCTCTATGAATTGCTATGTTTTGGGAGAATTGTTGATTATCCTTATAAGAATCTCATGAACAACACATACATAGATATCCTTATAATGAATCATTGTAATATATGTTTTATCCTTATAATACAAAAGTGATAACACATATACATTGTTGTTTTATACATAGTTCCTTTAGATTCTCCCAATGAGATTTTATCATCATAAAATTATTATATATAGTCTAATATGAATCACTATTTAGTGTGTGTGTATATATGTGTGATTCATTATTTTAGATTATCTAATTCATGTATACACTCAATTACCATTACATAGTCCATTGTAATTTATACTTAAATCACCTTAATATAGGAATGATTTTTGCATCCAAGTTTCTATATTTAAATCTCTATTTAGATATAAATTTAAATCGTTGTATATACTTATACAAATCACTATACTTGATATGGTTCACTGTATACCGATATAATTCACTAGACTTATATA
Organism: Torreya grandis; assembly: GCA_037957365.1. NCBI lineage: Eukaryota > Viridiplantae > Streptophyta > Pinopsida > Cupressales > Taxaceae > Torreya > Torreya grandis. The sequence goes on along the minus strand of JARHVA010004412.1, from coordinate 47,905 downwards.
CAGATTGTTGAGCTTGTACTTATATATTAATAGATATCTTATAAATCACTATATATATATATATATATATATATATATATATATATATATATATATATATATATATATATATATATATATATATATATATATATATATATATATATATAACATATTATTGCTATATATACATACATACATATATATAATTTTATTGAGTTACAGATGTATATACATTTTAATACATCATTGTTCATATATATATATATATATATTAATAACACTATGTTATAGTGTGTGTGTGTGTGTGTGTGTTAATCACTACTTTTTGACTATAAAGTTCACTATAAGAATTGTTGATCATATGTGTAGTTGAGGTGGAGACTGAATCCAGACAACAAAGCATCTAGTGTCTTAATCTAAGATTCCAAGGCTCAAATCTCAATCATAGTGTAGGGTTATTAATATGACCAAGTTAAAGCTTAGTTGTGGGGAAAGTTTGCACACAAATTTTTATTTTTATAAACCACATAGGCTATGCATATATACACAATAATTTCTAGATTACACAAAAGTTAACAATATCGCCTACCTAGTAAAAGCCTCTAGGTTGAAATGGCATGATTTCAGAATTATCCACTCTATCTGACATTCCTCTTCCTTTGAGAGATGAATTTTTCTTCACACTTATCTTGTAATCTCCACCTCCTCTCTCATCTCATCTTATTTTATTCTTATGAGATGCCTTGTTTTTTTTCCTTTCCTTACATGATTTCTTTTTTAAATCTTGCTTCCGTCCTTTAAAGATCAACACTTCTTTTTTCCAAAGCATTGGATTCTTTTTGTGTTTTATCTCTTTTTTTTCCCTAAACCACCAAGATTTTTCTAACTTAATTATTTTATTCCTTTTGTTTTCCTAATTATAACATAATACAATATATTTACTAATAACACAATTATTTTATTTATTTTTCCTATTTTTATTTTCCAATTACTTATTAATAATATGACTTAATAATAAGTAATAAATAAATAATTATAATGACTTACTATAAAATGTAAAGTCAATAATTTTCTTTTATCCAAAAATGGTAAATCACATTATGCAGACTATATATGAATTTTTAACAATAATTGGAATTACCAAATTATCATAAAGTTAACCTATCAATGTTTCCAAACATTTATAAGACATAATGGTTAAATTAGATGCTATAATAACTAAGTACGGATAACATAAATTTATATTTTTAAAATTTTTAATTGCCATGAATACATTAACATGACATAAATAGAATCACACAAGATCAATTCCACATAATGATCCGTAAATCGTACAAACAACACAATTTTCTAAAAACAGATACTGAAATTCTAAGAATGAATAAAAGTGCTTGGAAATTTTTTGACTATTCATTTCTTGATTTAAAAGTCTCTGATTTGTGTCATTTTCATATTTTTATATTTATTTCTAGTATTTTAACAATTCAATTGCAATTGAATTAAAACAAAACACAGAATAAAGTGAAAGGGAAAATGACACTAGAAGTGATAATGGAGTTCACCCATAATTTGGGCTACATCTCTGGGATTACTTAACTACAATATGATCCCTTATAAAAATGATGCAAATATACACTTTTCAACTTACATCACAAGTGGGTTTAAAGAACCTAAAATGTGATGCTGAAATGGACTTTTAAGACTCTGATTTATTAATCAAATGTCTTTCCTCTATTTGTAGAATTTGTTCATCCTTATCTATTTATTTTGGAAAATATTCATTTGAGTGTATCTATAAAATATTAAACAGGAATAATATTAAATAGGAGTGCCTCTACATCTCTCAATGATAACCTGGTAACTGTTTAGATATATCTTCCTTGGCCAAAGGCCTTATAAAATAGAGGAAATTAAAAAATTCATTCACATGTCTCTATCTCTTTGTATGTCAATATAGAGTCACACAATACATTCTTCCTTGTCTATCAGAATAGAGAAGAAGAAATTGATTTTACTCTATCTCTATCTATCAACACATTGTGACATAAATAACCTCTACCTATGTCTAGAAGGCCCTACACCCAATAGGCATAATACCTTCTCTTAACAACCACTCACACATTTCTTCATGGTCATAGACCATTTAATAACAAAAGAAAATGAAATAATAAAGACCTAGTCTATAAGGAGTGACATACCCTGTGCCCATGATTAGCGATCTTTTTCCAAAATAGACATAATTGATTTCCACATTGGAATTATGGGTTGTCTATGGATTTTCATCAAAATGAATATTGGATCTATACACCATTAATTGACTTTCCTTGGCACAAGAAAAACATAAGAAAACACATCCTGAGTACAAGTTCTATTTGGTCTCTATGACTACGTATGCAATATTTATATATGCCACTTGGGGTCTCCATGAAAATAATCAACACGTTATTTATATCTATCTAAGGTCTAACCAAATAAATGCATGAACTATAGTACTTGAGTTAGCACCTAATAGAACAACCATACAATCCATATTCTTAGGATAAAATCCATGCAAATAGAAGAGAGACAAATTCACCCCAACTTGGCTCTTTGAAAATACATACCCCACACACACACACACACACACACACACACACACACACACACACATTCCTGGCTACATCTTTCATCCTATCTTGAAGATGACCTACACCTTTATTTATTTGATTTGGGATCAAAAGGGACATCTCACTTCATTATAGATTAACATAATGCCCTTCACATAGACTCAGGTTCATTTGATTGTAATACACAATTATACATTCCATGACTTAAATAGAAACATAACTAACAAAAGTCAAACTTAGCTTTTATGGCTTTCCACGATAGCTCTAGTCAATTCACCATTCTAAAAGAAAATGATGTTTGTATATTACCCAATGATCTAAGATCATCCCTTCAATATTTATACTATATAGAATGTAGGGAACAATTCGTCCAAAGTAGATAGAATTTGAGATCGTGGCTACATGATTCATCATTTCTTCTAAGGAAAGCAAAGAGGGGGAATCCCACTAAGTTTGAGATATAGGCAGTCTCAACTACCTACCATCCCATCTAAAAATAAACCATATAGGTCCATCTTTACTCTTGGTTACACCCATGATCCAATGGGTATCTTGAAAACTAGTTCCCTTTTACAAGATGCGTATGGATTTTTCTTTGGCATACAAACCTACTCAATGTCATAGACTTAGGCCCCCATGGGCTCGACCTTTTCTAACATGCCCCTTTGCATATATTGAGATGCCTCCTAAGGATTGGCTCATGTATGACCTTCCAAATGGGTAATGACCATCCTCTACCAATACCCCTTTAGATATCCTTTACCATCACCTCTACCTTCTCATAGGCATCTGACCTTTTTATTCCATCCTTTCAATTTAGCTAGTATTAGCTATTTTCGTAGGATATTTCAACAACATTTTACCAAAACTAGAATTATTATCCAACATGTCTGGGATATGAAGATTAAAAGGTCTTTATATAATTTTTCCAAAATGAATTATAAATGTGGCTTTGGCTAGGCATAAAGTCCATCATTTTTATTGAAGTTTGTTTGGATTTGGATGATCTATACTCCCTTGGAAAATAGGATCATGACTAACTTAATTGGATTCATTAATCACAAGCTTGTGATGGTGAGTTGGAACTCAGTTTGGAACTCAAGTTAACTGTTGAGTTGAAGTTAGTGAATGAGTTGATAGTCAAGTTGGATTATCATTGAGTTGAGTTACCATGTGAGTTGGACTCCGAGTTAAAATTAAACTTGACATATATGTATGACTTGGAAAATGGAGGGTGTGGTGGTAGGCCACATGGTTGACTAAGGACCCACCATGTGGGCCTCTCTAAATGACCCTCATCCTTCCACATGTCACAACTAGAAGCAAAAAGAATGATGTATGGTTAATAATTGTAAAATTAAGATATTATTACCATACACAGTGGTAGAGTCACCCTCAATCAGAAAAGTGGAGTCCACTGGCTATGGAATTCATAGCTGACCCTTTTTAAATTAGTGACAAAAATAGTGACCATAGACCTCTAGATCAAACCTTTTCACAAAGAGGTTTTTATCCTTAAAGGTACCAAGAATCCAACTGAACCTCTTACATAAATTTTTACATCACAAAAATGTACATAAATCTTGTAAAAATTCATGGTCCAACTAAAATTATAACCTATATATAAAGAGTAAAATAAACTCTGTATCAATTCTGCCAAATGACATGTTTCCCAAAATAGTCATAATCTTTGGTAGCTTCTCACAAGCCCTATACTGCATGAAGGTCAAGGTATTTTACTTGTTATAAAAAAGGGAAATAATTATGTTACATACACCTATAATATTTAAAAAACAAATTTCACACATGTATACTTATATTTTACAAACATTTCCCATCTATGGGTGTTTTGAAAGTACACCTACATAACGTGACTGAGAAACTTGTATGTGTGTACAGAAAAGTTTGTAATACAAACATTATGCATATTATGGTGGGACTTAAATTTATGTGCACAATATAAAAATGTGTAATGAATTTGTTTATCCTAAGGTGACTAATGCACAATACACATTACCTAAGGGTAATCAAGGGAACTAAAAACAACAAAATTAACTACTGTGTCCCTTAAATCTTTCCCTATACCTGTCAAAATCCAATGTTATCTTAGAGATTTTTCATAACAAGATATTCTTTATAAACTCACAAATCTACAAGTAATTGTCAAGAAATATCATTTAAAAGTGAGAATAAACCAAGTATTTTAGACATGTCTTGAGGTTTCTTTCCCCATCTGATTGCTCCCTGATTCATATCTCCACAACTCATCCAACTGAGTTAGTTTCCTCAAAAATTCTATCACAACAAAAAATTGAAATAGGAGATATCAAATATAAATCCTTCCAAACACAAATTTTATCAAAAATTCCTTCCCTAGATCTAATAATAGGAATTTCTCTAAAATAGTTTTGGAAGTTATAGCTAAGCATACTATTTTGTTCTATAGTTATGCTTTATCAACTATTTAAATAAACCATATAACCAATAAGTGTTGTTCCATTTTAATTATTTTCATAATTGAATAGTAAGTGGCTCCATCTTTTCAAATCTATTTTACCAAAAGTTAGATGATCCATTAAATTTCAAAAGGCTTTCAGAAACAATTCCAAGCCAAGACATACTTTAATCCCAATGCAACCTTATACAAAGGATTCAACCAAAAAAAATTGTAAACATAGTTACTTATACAAATTTTTCAACCAAATAAAATGTTCAAACATAGTTATGTTTGAAAATAATTTATACCTCTGAAAAAACTATGAAGTGAACTTATCGAGTACTGGCTAGCATACTATAGGTATCTTAAGCAAATTATTGTTGCTTTCTAAAATTATTTAACAAACCTGGGTAATATACCAATACCGATCTATAAACCAATTAAAAACTCAAAACTTAGAGTGCAAAAACCTATCCAATACTGAACAATGCCTTGTAGCCATTTCCATATCTACCATGGAACTAGTCTTGTCACTTGTTCATATTATGGAAATAGGCATCTATAATATGATTAGTAATAAAAAATATAAAGGTTACATAATTGGTTAACAAGGACCAAAAATATTGTGTCAATACCAATATTAAATCAGACCATAACCATACCTCAATATACCCTCTTTGTAAGACTAGTAATCGAACTGTAACTGGTTTATCTTGGAAATGCATTACTGAAAATGCCTTATATTTTATCTAGATGTTTCTCATGGAATAAACACTGTTTATTTCACAAACCCATCTCACACCTCAAGTGTCAAAGCACTATGTTCTTCATCTGCATTGATCCTGCAAGGCTAGTGGTTCTAGAATCTTGGCTGTTAGAAGATTGTCTTCTTATGGTGAATTAGAACACCTTCCAATTTCCCTTTATACTTGCCTCCCTACATTGTCAAATTAAATAGAATAATAAAAACCAAAGTCTGATATTTAAAAACTTCAAAAATAAGTATATCACAATTGAATCAAGGTCCTATAATCACTTGCTTTGATACCAAATTTGATTCATAAATCATACAAATAACATAGCTTTTTGAAAATAGATACTAAAATTTTGAGAACGAATAGAAGTGCTTAGAAAAACATTGACTAGTCATTTCTCAATTTAAAATTTTCTAATTTGTGTCTTTTTAAACTTCCCATATTTATTTCTAGTATTCTATCAATTCATTTAGAACTAAATTAAATCAAAACACAGGATAAAATGAAAGGAAAAATGACACCAAAAGTGATAATAGAGTTCACCCATAATTTGGGTTGTCTTTAGGATTGCTTAACTACAATTTGATCCCTTCTAAAAAAGATACAAATATACACTTTTCAATTTACATCATAAGTGGATTTAAGGAACCTAAAATGTGATGATGAAATAGACTTTTAAGACTCTAATTTATTCATCAAATGTCTTTCCTCTGTCTATAGCATCTATTCATCCTTCTCCATTTATTTGGGAAATTCTCCATTTGAGTGTATCTATAAACTCTTAAATGGGCATAATATTAAATAGGAGTGCCTCTACATCTCTCGATGACAACCTAGTAGATATATAGATATATCCTCCTTGGCCAAAGTCCTTATAAAATAGAGGCAATTAAAAATTATATTCATGGGTCTTTGTCTATCTATATTTCAATACATAGGCGCATAATATATTCTTCATTATCTATCAAAATAGAGTAGAATAAATTGATTTTACTTTGTCTCTATGTCCATCAACACACTATGACATAAATAATCTCAGCCTATGGCTAGAAGGCCCTACACCCAATAGCCATAATACATCCTCTTAATAGCCACTCCCACATTTATTCATGGTCACAAACCATTCAATTAAAAAACAAAATGAAATAACAGAGACCTAGTTTGTAAGGAGTGACATACCATGCATCCATGTTTAGCGGTCTTTTTCCAAAATAGACACAATTTCTTTCCATGTTGGAATTGTGGGTTGTCTATGTGCCTTAATCAAAACTAATACTAGATTTGTACACCATTAATGAAATTTACTTGCCACAAGATCAACATAAGAAAAAATATCTTGAGTACAGGCTCTATTTGGTCTCTATAACTGTGTATATAATATTTATATATGCCACTCAAGGTTACAATCAACATGGGTTTTATATTTGTCTAAGGTTTGACCAAACAAATGCATAATCGATAGCACTTGGGTCGATATTTAATAGAATAGCCATACAATCCATCTTCCCTAGCTAAAATCCATGCAAATAGAAGAGAGACAAATTCGCCCTGACTCAGCTCTTTATAAATACACAAACACACACACACACACACACACACACACACACACACACACACACACACTATATATATATATATAACCTACGTACATCTTTCATCTCAAATTGTGGATGACCTACACCTTTATTTATTTGATCTGGGATTAGAAAGGATGTGTTAATTCAATACAAATTAACACAATTCCCTTCACACAAAATTGGGTTCATCTGATTGCAATACATAGTTCTACATTCCATGACAGAATTTAGATTTGGCTGTAACAAGTTTCCATGATAGTCGTGGTCAATTTACCATTCTACAAGAAAATGATGTCTGTATATTTCTAGTGAGCTAAGATCATCCCTTAAATATTTCTACCATAGATCATGTAGGAATAAATCCATCTAAAGTAGACAAACTTTGAGATCATGGCTATAGGATTCATCATTTCTTTTGAGGCAAGTGAAGAGGGGAAATCCCACTAAGTTTGAGACATAGGTAGTCTCAACTACCTACCATTTCTTCTAAGAACAAACCCTGTAGGTCTATATTTGCTCTTGGTTACACCCATAATCCAATGGGTATCTCGCAAACTGGTACCCTTCTACAAGATGTGTATGGCCTTTTCTTTGGCATACGAAGCCACTCAATGTCATAGGCTAGGGTCCCCATAGGATCAACCTTTTCCAATAGGCCCTTCTATGTAGATGGAGATGCCTCCTGAGGCTCAACTCATCCACAACCTTCCAAATGGGCAATGACCATCCTCTACCAACAACCCTTCAGATCTCCTTTACCATCACCTCTACCTTCTCACACGCATCTAACCCTTTTATTCCATCCTTGCAATAGAGTTGGTATTAGCTATTTCCACAGGTTGGTTTAACAACATTTTATCAAAATCAAAATTATTATCCCACATGTTTGGGATATGAAGATTAAAATGTTTTTAAATAGGTTTTCCAAAATGAATTATAAATGTGGCTTCGGCCATGTATAAATTCCATCATTTTTATTGAAGTTAGTTTGGATTGGGATGATCCTAAATCCCTTGGTAAATAGGATCATGACCAACTTATTTTGATTCATTAACGACAAGCTCCGGATGGTTAGTTAGAAATTGGTTTGGAACTCAAGTTGACTGTCGAGTTGAAATTGGTGAACAAGTTGATACTCGAGTTGGCTTGCCATTGAGTTGAGTCACCATGTGAGTTGTACTTCAAGTTAATAAATAAACTCAGCACACACACACACACACACACACACACACACACACACACACACACACACACACACACACACACACACACACACACACACAAACACACAAACACACACACACACACACACACACACACACACACACACACACACACACACACACACACACACACACGTGCGCGCGCACGTGCACACACACACACACACATGAATTGAAAAATGGAGGGTGTGATGCCCTAAAGGCCCACCATGTATACCTCTCTAAATGATCCTCATCCTACCACATGTCACGAATAAAATCAACAAGAATAATATATGGTTACTAATTGTGAAATTAAGACACTATTACCATACACAACAACAAAGCCCCCTCCATCATAAAAGTGGGATCCACTAGCTACAATCTCTATTGCCAACCCTTTTTAAATTGCTAATGAAAATGATGACCATAGTCCTCTAGATCACATAAGCATTATATTTGAAATAACACACAACTAACATGCATAAAAAATCATCAAAATGTACTAACTCTAACTATTCAAAATATGTATTTAATGTTTTGTGTGCATGAGTTTTATCTATTCCTCTATCATCCCCTAATACCTCCACGTACATCACCCTTTCTGATGATGCTCATCATTTATCATGTTTTGAGGAATGAATCTCTCCTAAACATCATGATAAGAAGGTAGTTAGTCTATAACATCTTGACATATATATCATAAAATACTTTTGAAATAATAAATCAACATTATCATAATGTAAATAATATATAATGTAACTAAACTCATAGTAATAAAATCATGTAATCAAATCAATATTCAACTATCCCATAACAATATATAACTGATAGATTAGTTAAATAATAGTTAAATCAAATTTCCAACCATAAAAATCCATGGGTAATCAAGTAAATTTTCTTAGCGAGAAATTATGATGTAACACCTTTATCCTCTAAAGTTAGTCATCATCTTGATGACACTTATTAAAACATAAGTTCTAAACCAAAACATTATTTAATAAAAAAATAACATAATATGAAGTATCAAATTAATCAAATAAATATAGAAATCACTTGTAGAACTAATCATTGTCCTCCCAAGTAGCACTATCCTCATTATCTTGGTCCTATAAGACATTGCATTATGACATCTCTCTATTATGCAAATGAAGTTTGTGAGTGTCAATTACTTGGATTGGTTCTACCATGACTACCCTAGGATCCAAGACCTACAATGCATTCCAATCTGACACATGTGAAGGATCAACTACATACTTATGAAGATAAGAAACATGGAATATATTATTTAATATAGCTAGGGATGGTGGCAATGTAAGCCTATATACTAAAAGATTGACCACTTATAAAATCTTTAAGGGTCTGACATATCTTAGTGAAATTTTTGCTAACTTTTTGAATTTAATTGATCACTTCCATGGCTTAACATACAATAACACTTTGTCACCTATAGAAAACTGCCTATCTTTTCTATTTAGATCAACATAACTCTTCTACCTATCATTGACCTTGACCAATATCTACCTAATTGATCTAGCTTGATCTTCCATTTATAAAATCATCTCAAGTCCAAAGACTACTTTGTCTCCCAACCTGCCCCAACTAATTGGTATCCTGAACCTTATTCTATATAATGACTCAAATGGTGCCATATTCAAAGCTAATTGGTATGAGTTATTGTAAACAAACTCAGCTAACATAAGATAGTATTATCACTTGTATTGTTGATCCATGCAATACATACAAAGAAGATCTTCTAACCCCTGATTAACTCACTCAGTCTGACCATCAGTCTCTAGGTGATATGCAATATTGATGTTTAATTGCATACCAAAAATTGAATTTAGATTTACCAAAAATGTATAATTCATCTTTAGATCATGATCATAAATGATCTTATTTGGGAATCCATGCAACCGATATACTTCCTTTACAAACCTCTTTGCCAAAGTGGGTGCATCATCTATCAAATTGCCTCAAATAAAATCAGCTACCTTGGTTAGTTTATTAACTACAACCAAGATCATATCATACCTATTATGTGATAATGGTAAACCTTACATAAAACTCACACCGATGACCTACCACTTCCATTCTAATATATCGTGTGGATATAACAATATAACTAGATGCACATGTTTAGATTTTACTCACTGACATTCCAGACAATGTGACACAAAGTCCACTACATATTTATTGATTCCCTTCTAGAAATATAGGGTTTTAAGATCTATCATAAGATTGGTTACTCTTGGATTTCCTGAATATGGGGCACTGTGCAGTCACTTTATCATTGTTCTACTCAAATTCTCTTAATCTAGCACATACATCCTTTCAACGTTTTGTAAAAGACCAATATTTTCTAATTTAAATCCTTTATACCTAATATTTTGAGTATTTTTAGATAGTTATTTTATGATATGATCATAGAATTCATCTCGTAGAAATAATATGATCACTTGATCCTTAAAATTACTTCTAATAGTAACCATGATTTCCATGTACCTCCTAAAACTAAGGACATTAACTACTCTATTTTCCTTGCCTGTGATATAGTTGATAACAAAATTATAGTTAGACAAGAAATTTGTCCTTTGACATTAGATCATGAGGGGTATAGTTCACCTCATAAGGCCTCAACTTCCTTGATTCATAAGCTACTACTGCACCATCTTACATAAGGACTCCTCTTAGTCAATCCCCTAGACACATGCATGATTACTGAAAGTTTACCTTTGGGGTCAGGAAATATTAACACTGGTACTAAAGTCAACCCTTTTTTAATTATTTAAAAATTAATTTACACTTATATGACTAAATAAAACTTTGGTTCTTATGTAGTAGAGAGGTATTCGAATTAGCAATCTTAGAAAATTTTGGAAAGAATTTCTTATAATAGGCTACTAATCCCATAAAACTCCTTACCTCATACATATTCATTAGTGTTAGCCATTCCACAATAGATCTTATCATTGTTGGGTCTACTAAAATACCATCCATAGAGATAATACGTCCTAGATATTGTACTCTCTCTTAGAAAAATGTGTACTTAGACAACTTTCCATACAAAATGTACTTCTACAACCATTGTAGAACTAGTTTCAGATGTTCAAAATGATCCTCTTTATTCTTAGAGTATACAAGAATGTCATTAAGAAAGACCAAAATAAAATTATCTAAGTAACCTCTAAAAATAGAGTTCATGAGATTCATGAATGTTGTTGGAACATTTCTCAACCTCAATGGTAACACTATGAAGTCATAGTTCCCGTAACGAGTTCTATAAGATATCTTCATAATATCCTCATCCCTTATCCTTAGATGATAGTATCTTGATCTAAGATCAATCTTAGAGAAGATCGTTTCCCCTCGCATTTGATTGAAAAGATTATCTATACAAGGTAGCAGATACCTATTTTTGATAGTTATCTTATTCAACATTTTATAGTCTATGCAAAGTTGAAGAGTAACATCCTTCTTGATAATATAACTAGTACACCCCATGGTGACACACTTTGCCTAATCAACCCCTTTGACAATAATTCTTAGGGTTGAGTTTTTAATTTAAGCAATTCAGTGGTCATCATCTTGTATGAAGCTTTAGACTGTGCTTTCGATCTAGGTATGATATCAATAGAGATATCAAACTCACATCTAAGATTTAATCCTGATAATTTCTTCAGAAACACACCATGAAAATTCCTAAGGAATGGATAATATTTTAAAGATGGTTTCTTAGATTCTTCCATCTCATTTATCTTGAAAATAAATGTTGGCATCACTACTTGAATTATTACATCATGAGGTCTTTCCTACATAGTGGGATGATTTTTAGGTACATATTGGTGTACTTATTCTTCAAGGCCATGAACTTCTTATTCTAAGGCTAGAATTCAGTCCCTATTTTCATTAATGGATTCAAAAATCTGATCCAACTTTGTTGCTTATTTAGCGGTAAATTGGTTAGGATCAAATAGAGTGTTATTGTCATTGATATTTGAAAGACCTCTCTAAATACTCTAGTTTTTACCATTATCTTTTTTGATAAACAAAATGATATGAAAATGTTAGTGGACTCATTAAGTCCTAGAGTTTGAGCCACAACTCTAATACCACATGCAACATGCTCACCGTGATCTACTTATAATAACATGATTTTTTAAATTTGATTAATGTATTCTTTCATTAGATTACACCACAAGAATCTAAATAGTGATCTAGATAAAGACACTAAATAAAACAACTATAAAATAAACATGTGACATCTATCCATTAATGATCACTATCATCAGATGAAACATAACATAATTGATTATATAAAGTAATAACAAATTCCATCCATGGTGGTACAAACATGCAACCACTAATTTCATGGTACAATAAGTAAATAGTTATATTTCATCAATTTAATGTCTCAATAATAATAAATATAATATGATATACAAGATACAATGATTCACAAAGTAAGAGTTCTCAAACTCCAGTATCTATGGTAATATCAAGTGTCATCTCCAAAAGAAGCACTACTATCAGAAGGGAGAACAACATCCACTAATTTTTTCACACCAACCACGGACCATTGATCCCCTACACAATCCCCCATTAGGGAATCAATCTCCCTTCATGGATAAATAGATAGTGAAGGTGCAAGAATATAGAGAGACAAGATAGTACCTGTGTGCTGTATGATTTTTAAGAACATGTATTGTATCATAAATAAATCCATTTTAACATGTTTCTATACATAATTTTCAAGGTTTAATTCATTACGAATTTTATGATATAATTGATTTTTTTACGAGAGGTCATAAAATGCATTTTTTAAACTTATGACCAAAACTTAACCTTTAGAGTAACAATCTTTGTGCATTTGAGTATCAATACTTGAGTCTTATCAAAATGTGATTGGTTATTTTTGATTTTATATAGTAAATGTTGAACAAGTATTAGATACTACATTTTTAGCTTTTGGTACACTTTAATATTTATACAAACTAAAATGTTCCATTAATGGAGCACACCTTAACATAAACCTTGTTATGCTATTAGAAGGTGCACAACTACTAGGACGTTTCCCCTAGTGGATTGAGCACAATAATGTTTTTCTACGATGACACAAATAAATAAAAAATCAGCATTTATTTTCAAAAATCTTAATAGATGGATCAGGTTGCAGCTTAAGATAGGGATTTTGTGTTTGCATTTATCTATCAAAATAGAAATAAGGGCAAATTCAATTGCTTAAATTTAAATCTTATATATTTTTTCTTTCCCTCCCTCACTATCCTCTTTATTTTTTTTAAATTTATACATTTGATTTTTTTTTAATAAAAAGATGTGGGTTGTTTTAGGGTGGTATTTTTATTATTATTATTATTATGCCGCTACTAAAATAATTAAAAGGGAACACACTCACATTATTAAAGCATTCTAGCATCCCTCAAATGCAACTATATGAAATAATAATAATAATAATAATAATAATAATAATAATAATAATAATAATAATAATAATAATAATAATAATAATAATAATAATATTATTATTATTATTATTGAAAGGGCAAACATGATTAGGTGGTGGTGTGTGATGCTTCTTGACTTTTTAAAGGCTAGGGTTTGTAATTATTTCAAGGAAAGACTAGCAAGGAAGTTAGGAGATGGGGGTGAAGATAGATAATGTGCACTAGCTAGATTCAAATTGCTTCTGAGGAGACATTGAATGGAGTTTTGTGGTTGAAGATATTATCATGGCATCACCAAAGTCCATAGTGGTGGTTGCAAAGGTAAGAATAACATGCCAGGGATGGCTTTTGGCATTGGCTAAGGGAATTTTTGGATGAGTAAGCAAGGGGATGATTAGGAAAGTTGTGATGATGGTGTAAGTGGAGTATTTTATAAGTAGACAACTAGTTATCCCTCTTTGTAATCCCTTCTGGGGAAGGGAGGAGTCAAATTTGTAGAGGAGGTGTTTATGGAATGTTAATGGTGTATATTCACCTGCTTCTAGGGACTTTTCTAGTTTAGCTAGGTTGTGTAACTCTAGGGAGAGGGATAAATCCTTCACTAAAGTAGATTAATGACTTGGGAGAATAGAAAATGTAGAAGTAACACCCTTGAGAGATATGGAAACAAGTCTTTATATCTCCTTTGGTGATGAGGCACTTGAAGAGGTGAAAATAAATTAGAATTGACTCACTACTAGGGCATTGATTTACATATTTGATCAATTTTGACCAAGTCTACCTACTTTGGACAAATGTGTCTCAGATTAATGGAGGCCATTTATGATAGAAAATTTTAGAGATTTACCTATATGCTCAATTTTTTATTATGGTTTTCTATTATTTGAAACATAGAAATAAAGTGTTCCAAGACAAAACTTAGATCTAGGATAACATATTCTCTTCATGAAGCCCTAGTTTCTAGCTTTAAATATCCTCTTGAAACCCTCACCACCAGGTCCTTTGGATCCATTTTCTTCATAAGTCATTACATTTTTGGGTTGATTCTTGCCTCTCGACCATTGGCAATGCCTTGGGAAAATTGATGGTGGTAGATGCCTTTATTTCAAATTTCCATCATACTATTTTTGCATGTATTATGGTTTGTTTGGATGCTACTCATGATGTTCCAACCATAATTTTGTTAAAATTTAAAGATTAGTGTTATATTCAAACCCTTGATTATGAGGGGATATCTTTCAAATATCGGAGGTGGATTGAGAATGGATATGTAACTATAAATTATCATAGCTCTATGCAAAAAATGAAATCCTTTGGGTGGAAGGATGATTTTCCCACTCATCTTACAATATTTTCAGCCAATACTTCATAATCACATGTGAGATAAATGTTAAAACCCATCGAGTTTGAGTGCAAGGTTCAAGGTTGCGTTAAAAGAATTGGTTTATGTTTCTTCAAGGAGAGTGGAGGAAAAGGTAGTGAAGAAAGTTAGAGTGGTTGGTTCAAATAATGCAGTAGATAACTATGAAGTGGCCTCTGGTGGCTCCCAACCCCTCGTGGGGATGAGTTAGGAAACATGTCAGAAAATGAAGATTGGATAGTGGTAAGCAAGAAGAAGAAAGCATGTGTAGTACTCAACCATCCTCTAGAATTTTACTCTCATGCAATGGGAATGGTGAAGAAAGAACATAAAGGTTCTTTGAGGTTTGCATGCCTTTGGTTTTGTTTGAATCCTAGGATGTCTGAGGGCCTATTTTAGATTTTTAATCATGTTCGGCTTGTGTAGACTTGTTTTGCTATTTGACGTTTAGGCTGTAGTTTAGGTTTGGTCTTTTGGTTATATCTCGTAACATACGTTATAATGTAAGTTACTTTGTTTAATACAATGGGTGAGTGAACCTCCAACCCATCTTATCTACATCTATATCTACATCTACATCTATATGTATATCTACATCTATAGCTATATCTATATCTATATCTACATCTACATCTACATCTACATCTACATCTACATCTACATCTATCTAATTTTGATATTATAGTATTATATATATATATATATATATATATATATATATATATATATATATATATATATATATATATATATATATATATATATATATATATGTATATACATACATATATATATATACATACATATATATATGTATGTATATATATATTAATATAATTAATTAATGTGCACCCGTACATACACATATAATTTATTTCAAATGAAATTTTCTCTGTCTACTATATAATTGGTATGTTTTTATTGTTATTACTGACAATATGAAGAGTTGACTATGTTGCACTATCATTACCCTCACTATCAGTGCTAAACTAGCCTTGAAAACATTCACCGCTTTCGTGTTTGTATGGCCTTGCCTTTTCGTAGCCCTTCACCATTGCTCAAGCTCACTATGAAAAAAAATGTCTTCTCCCGACAAAACATTTTGTGAACACACCACTTCATTTTCCACACTCACCTCCATGAGAAATATCGAACTATTGTTGCTAAACATTTTATACACAAAATACGAAACATCGTCAATGGTCATAAGTTTTAAGTGTGATACGACTCTCGATTTACACTCCTTTATTTTACAACACCCTATTTTATAAAAACAAAAAATTACATCCGTTCCGATAAAACTTGCACCTTTGGGACAAGTGCTAGTACATGTGAGATATGTAATCGATGTTCTTCACCTGCATGCTAGCTTCTCTGGGCATGTTTTATATTCAACCAGTAGCTATTTCAAGTTGCGATAAAGATTCCGTTGTAAAGAAAACCAAAGCTCGCAGGAAAATGCTATGATCCAGGTGGGGCCTGCGGTCTTCTTATAGAAATATTCTGTATGACTTATAGCGTCTGTTTTTTCTTGCCATGAACGACGTCCTTCGAAAACAAGTGGGGCCTGCGACGTACATTACAAAATTTTAAAACTGTTACAAAGTTAAAGACCTGACAAGTATATATCAGAAGCCTCGTGATGCTGTTTCAGTGGAGGAGATTCTCTAGTAGCCTTCTATGTGAATTGCTATCGTTATCAGAACTGCAAATGGGTGGATTTATGTGGTAACATTCACAACAATACAAAAATAATATGATATGTGGAGTGGTAAAGGAAGGAATAATGCAAGGGCAGGAAAATACATGAACCTCAGCCGTAGTGGTCCCCTTTAACTTTGAAGAAAATACTGGATGGATATAAATCTTGTTAAGAATAGACAGGTTGTTAACTTGTTAGTTATTACGATTAGTCTTTAGTAATGTTTAGGAAAGATCAAAATTTGATTAATGGGATTGGAATCTTATTAGAAGAAGCTTTAAAATGTTATGAAAAATCAGTAAAATTATAAATAAAATTAACATGAGAACAGTGAAACATAATTTTGTATTAGAAGGGTATGCACATTTAAGTATCACAAGTTTGATGTTTTAAGAAAAAAATAAAGTTCAATAGGTGATGCGATATGAGGGAGTTGGTAAAGTGACTTGTTTTCAATGTTATTCAGGGTCAAGTTTTGTCGGGCATGCGAAATTGACTATTGTCGTGTGTGGTGTATTCAAGACATGTTGGTTATAAATTTAATAATCATGATAGTGGTTGTAACCATATGTGATATATTTAAAGCATATTCACCATTAATCTCATAATAATCTAGGTTGGTTGTGAGTGTATATAGTGTACTTAAGACTTATGGGTAGATATTGTAATCATAATGTTGGTCATCACCATATATAGTGTATTCGAAGCATGTTGCCTATTGATTTAATAATTTTATGGAGAGTTGGTCCCCATATATGTTCAAAACCAATTTATAGTTCTAGTAAAAAAAGATTGCTCAGTTAAGTATATATGAAAATAATTATTTTTGATTAAATTTTAATTTTATTAAAATCAATAAAAACATATAATTAAAGCATCAAATAATTTACATATTAATTATTGAAAAAATAAAATTAATGATTAAAATTAAAAAATGTGATAAAATTCATTTAATTTTTTTTATATTAATAAAATTAATGATTAACAATAAAACATGTGACAAAATTTATTTTATTTTTTTGTATATTCAATTTATTATGTATATTTTATTTAAATATTGAAATATATTAAAATAATAAATTATAATAATTATATATTTATATTAAAATTATTTTCGAATAAAATTTAATTTTCTCAATAACAATATATGATTAAAGGATCAAAATAATTTACATATTAAATATTAATAAAATAAAATAAATAATTAAAATTAAAAAATATATTAAATTTCTTTTCAATTTTTTTATATTCAACTTAGTGAGAATATTTTGTTTAAATATTGAAATGTATTTTAATATCTTTAAGATGAAGTTCGATTTGTATGATAGTTACATCATCATCCATCATAAAATCATTGAAATGTATTTAATATTTTTGAGACGAAGTTTGATTTGTATGATAGCAGGAAGTTGCGATTATAGACATGTGTCAAATAATAAATGTAGGAATAACACATATTAGACCATTCTAAGAAATAAATGGTCATGGAAGAGGTGGCATCAAGAAGACAACACTTTGCATAAGAATGTTAGTGAAGATAATAAAAGAAAATATATTATTAATAATATATTATATTATATTATTAAATTAATTATATATTCTTTATAATAAATATTTAAAATATTTTTATTATTAATAATTATTTGAAAGAAGTTATAAATTGAATTTGGTATATAATAAGAAATTCAATCTTCAAAAATTATTAAATTAATATTAATTAACATAAATAATTATATTTGGTTTATAAATATCTAACAAGATTTGAATATAATTGAAATTAAACACAATCAACCCACTTATCAATTTAATTACATTTCTTTAACATAATAAATATTTAATATTTATATAAAAATATATTAATAATATTAATTATAACATGGTATAATATAATATAAATATATTAATATAACATTTAACATAATAGATTATAATATATTATTTATATATATATAATAATATTATAATACTATATTAAATATTATTATATTTATATAAATTTATTATTACTATATTATATTGTATTGAATAATATAGAATATAGATAGCATGTATGTAGAGAGATATTATTTTTTAAGATGTTGATTTTATTTATGTCACAAATCTAATATAATACAATAATCATGTAGCAATTAATCCCTACATTTATATTGTAAATTAAAATTTGAAATAGATGAAAATGTAAATGAACTAAAATAATTATTTTGATCAAAGTGTATAATTAATTTCTAAACATTAATAATATTTATTCATAATTATTAATTACTAAACTTGTTGATGATTTAAAAGTTGCTTAAAAATTATTCATGTCCACTAGTGTCAATCAATTTATAATTCACTATTTTCATAATCATTAAGAAATCATTAGATATACACCACTTCTAAATAAACATGATATAAAAAGTTATTGTTATAGTATTTTACAATATATTATGAATTGCTATGGATGGATAGAAACTAAATTCAAGTCAAATGTATTAGTGGAAGTCCTTATCAATAGAAAATGAAGAAATAAATAAAATGATAGGATAAGTATATGTCAAAGCTTTACATTCACATTATTTTTTAAATAATTTTTACATATGAATTATGTATATATACACTTGCTTATATTTTATTTCCAATTAACACCTAAATTTATACACTTAATCAATTTATGTACTTTACATGCAAGAAATACTTTATTTAATGCACTTTACATGTGAGAAACATCTGTTAGAAATTATATATTAATTGGAGATAATTTCTCCCACCTCCCTCCTTTTGTCATGCAAGTAGTTAAACATTCAGTTAGTAAACTGATAGTAAGAAATCAATTAGATTACACTCAGTTAGTTAGCAAACAATTAGTTAGAGAGTTAGTTTGCATGTAAAGACTAATTTTAGTCTTGAGTTAGTCTTGAGTTTATTTTTTAATTATTGTATGGATTCAAATCTATTTAAAGACGTCTTGGGCGCACATTGTAAGCAAGGAAATTGGACGATCAATAAAAATCTTTTTTCTTCAAGAATTTGCAGTAACAATTGTGTTGTTTCTTATTTATTTATTTGAGTTCTTGTTTTTATGCATGCTCTCTTTATTCTGACAAATTGGTATAAGAGCCTAGTTAGGATTTGTGCAGCAGAAGCACAAGGAGAAGCAGAGATTGCAAAAGCGCGCAACAGCCACAGTTAGAGAGTGAAGGAAGATCCAGCAGGGAGTTCAGTGACCGACATCAGCAATTTTACCGATGTTGGCAATATTAGTTACCGCCATCGGTAGTTTTACTGACATCAGTAGTATTTGTTACTGCCATTAGCAGTTTTACCAACGTCGATAATATTAGTGACCGACCGTGACAATTTTACCATCGTCGGTGATTGTGTGTCAGAAACAACAACCAGAAAGTCATTCAAGCGTAAGAAATGGTAGTGTACAATAGTATTTCACAGCCTCAAATTCTCATTTTTGATGGTAAGAACTATGATTTTTGGGCAATTAAAATGAGAACTTTATTTTGCTCACAAGATGTATGGGATTTGGTAGAAAGTGGTTTTGTAGAACCGCAAGATGAGGCAGTCCATCTGGCTTTAAATCAAGCACAAAAGGACCAGCTTAAAGAGAACCAAAAAAAAAGATGCAAAAGCTTTATTTATAATCCAATAGGGATTGGATGAATCAATTTTTTGTAGAGTTGTAGTAGCAACAAGATCCAAAGAGGCATGGAAAATCCTTGAAACTAGCTATAGAGGTAATACAAAGGTAATAATTGCTAAATTGCAATCTCTTAGGAGAACTTTTGAAAATTTGCAAATGAATGAATCAGAATCAATAGATCAGTTTATGGGTCAAGTTTTGAATATAGTGAATCAAATTAGATCTAATGGAGAAACTATCATAGATCAAAAGATTATAGAGAAAGTACTCAGATGTTTGCCCAGTAAATTTGATGCTATAGTTGTAGCCATTGAGGAAACCAAGGATTTGGAACAAAAATTTGTAGATGAATTAATGGGTTCTTTGTTAACACATGAATTCAGAATGAATAGGAATAACTCTTCGCTTGAGAATGCCTTCAAGTCACAGGTATCAATTGGCAGAGGAAGAGGAAGAGCTAGGTCAAGCTTCAGAGAAAGAGGAAGAGGCCGATATGGAAGGAATAATTTAGATGAAGGTGAGAACAATAATCAAAATTATAACAGTAGAGGAAACTACAGTAATAGAGGACATGGCAATAACCACTTTTAGAAAAATTAATAGAGGTTTGATAAATCTAATGTTCAATGTTATTACTGTAAGAAATATGGTCATTATGCAAGTGAATGCAGAAGTAAACAAGGATATGTATATAAGCAGAATGCTAATTACACAGGTGAATCTAGCTCTAATCTAGGTGAATCTAGTTCTAATCCTAGAAGCATGTTTCTTACTTGTAATGTTACTCAAGAAAAAGCTAAAGATATTTGGTTTTTAGACAGTGGATGCAGTAATCATATGACAAGGAATAAAGAATTTTTTGCTAGTCTTGATGATTCTGTAAGATCAGAAGTGATATTAGGAAATGATATCACAGTAGATGTCATGGGTAAAGGTGTCATAAATTTTTTGGCCAAGAATGGTGAAAGAAAGTTTATATCTAATGTTTATTTTATACCTAGACTAAAACATAATCTTTTGAGTATTGGACAGTTAGTTTAGAAAGGTTACATAGTGTCTTTTATAGATAATGTTTGCACAATATTGGACAAGTTTCCAAGTGATAGGTTGATAGAAAAAGTGGAGATGACCAAGAATCGCATGTTCCCTCTTCATATTCAGTGCATCAAAGGAGAAGAGGAAGCCCACTATAGATCCATGCAGCTAGACCAATCATGGCTATGGCACTTAAGGTATGGACACTTACATTTTGGAGGTTTAAATTTGTTATAGAAGAAAAATATGGTGAAGGGTTTACCACCAATAGAAAAGCCAAAAAGTTCATGTGACAGTTGTATTTTGGCAAAACAACATAGAGAGAGTAGGAGGCTCATATAGAGCTAATGTAATATTGGAGTTAGTCCATAGTGATTTATGTGGACCAATGCAAACTCCATCATTTGGAGGTAGTACTTATTTTCTAACCTTCATTAATGACTTTAGCAGAAAGACATGGATATACTTTCTCAAAAATAAATTTGAAGCCTTTGGAAAGTTTAAAGAATTCAAGGCAATGGTTGGAAAGCAGAGTGCCCGCTATATCAAGGCACTGAGATTAGATAGAGGAGGCGAATATATGTCTAATCAATTTCAATATTTTTGCAGGTATCATGGAATCAAAAGGCAATTGACTACAAGGTACGCACCACAGCAGAATGGTGTAGCAGAAAGAAAGAATAGAACAATAATGGAAATGGAAAGAAGCATGTTGAAAGCCAAACACTTGTCAAATGAATATTGGGTAGCAGTAGCATGTGCAGTGTATATTCTGAACAGAAGCCCAACAAAGAGTGTCAGAGATCGAGTTCCACAAGAAGCCTGGAGTGATAAGAAATATAGTGTAAATCATTTCTGAATTTTTGGATGTGTTGCATATTCTCTTATACCATCTAAATTGAGAAAGAAACTTGATGATAGAGGTGAGAAATGCATTTTTATTGGCTATTCTGAAGAATCAAAGGCATATAAGTTGTATAACCCAATTTCAAAGCAAGTGATTATTAGGAGGGATGTTGAATTTAAGGAAGCAGAAGAATGGGATGGTAGCACCACTATAGTTGGGGCACCAATTCCATAGGATGAAGAAGTTTCTAAAGAAGAACAAAATTTGCAAGGTGGACAATCCTCTTCATAAGCAGGCACAAGCACTCCAGTAAAAACACCCAGGAGGTTTGAACAAGGTGAATCTAGTCATGCAAGTCACCCTACTCCAAATTTACAAGTAAGTGATGAATCAGATGCAACTCTTGCTACTTTGAGATCAAGAATTAAAGGTAAGAAAATGAGAAGTTTGAGTGAGATTTATAATCAAGAAGAAGAGAAATTAGATTTGGTTTCAAATTTTGCTTTTTTCACTCATGACCCTATGTATTATGAAGAAGCAATTAAAGAGGAACATTGGCTAAAAGTAATGGATGAAGAGATGAATGCTATTGAAAGGAATCAAACATGGGATCTAACAAATTTACCTAAAGGTAATGATTGTATTGGAGTCAAATGGGTTTATAAAACTAAATTTGATGCAGATGGAAATGTTGAAAAGCACAAGGCAAGGTTAGTTGCAAAAGGTTTTGCACAAGAACATGGAGTTGATTATAATGAAACATTTGCACCAGTTGCTAGATTGGATACTGTAAGAATGGTTTTATCAATTGCTGCTCAAAATAATTGGTATGCATATCAAATGGATGTAAAATCAACTTTTTTGAATGGTTTTCTTGATGAAGTATATGTGAAACAGCGCACAAGTTATGAAGTTCAAGGACATGAATAAAAAGTTTACAAATTGAAGAAGGCTCTTTATGGTCTTAAGCAAGCACCAAGAGCATGGTATAGTAGGATTGATTCTTATATGATAAATAATGGATTCAGTAAAAGCAATAGTGAGCCTACTTTCTACACAAAAATCAACAAAGAAGGTCAGATTTTTATTGTGTGTTTATATATTGATGATTTGATTTTTACTGGAAATTTGTCTGTAGACACTTTAAAATCAGCAATGAAGAAAGAATTTGAAATGACAGATTTGGAATTAATGAAATATTTTTTGGGAATAGAAGTTGTACAATCAGAGAAAGGAATTTTTATATGTCAAACTAAGTATGCAAAGGATGTGTTAAAGAGATCTAAGATGTTGAATTGTAAACCAACACCTACACCAGTTGCTACAGGGACTAAACTTAGCAAAGAAGATCAAGGTTCTAATGTTGATTCTACAATATTCAAAAGGCTAGTTGGTAGTTTGATGTATCTTACAGCTACTAGACCAGATATCAGTTATGGGGTTAGTTTAATCTCAAGATTCATGGATTCACCAAAAGACTCACATTGGCATGTTGGTAAAAGGATATTAAGATATGTGGTATGAACTACATATTATGAAATTTTATATTCCACAACTAACGATTTTAGTTTGATTGGTTTTACTGATAGTGATTTTGCAGGTAGCATTGATGATAGGAAGAGTACTTCTGGATATGCCTTTTTTTTTGGCACAGGTGTGGTCACATGGGCATCCAAAAAGCAACCTATAGTGACACTTTCATCAGTTGAAGCAGAGTATGTTGCAGCCAAATCAGCAACATGTCAAGCAACTTGGATGAGAAGAATATTGAAAGATTTATTACAGGCATAGAAGGAGTCAACACCAATCTTTTGTGATAACAAATCAGCAATCACTTTATCAAAAAAATCATGTGTTTCAAAAGAGGAGCAAGCACATTGATACAAGACTTCACTTTATCAGAGAATTAGTGAACAATGGAGAAATCCATCTGGACTTTTGCAGATCTAAAGATCAACTGCAGATATATTTACAAAGGCATTACCAAAAGAGACCTTTGATTATTTGAGACAAAATTTAGGCATAGTAAATGCTAAAATTGTAAGTGGTAGAAATTAAGGGGGAGTGTTAGAAATTAAATATTAATTGGAGATAATTTCTCCCACCTCCCTCCTTTTGTCATGCAAGTAGTTAAACATTCAGTTGAACAATCAGTTAGTAAATTGATAGTAAGCAATCAGTTAGATTACACTTAGTTAGTTAGCAAACAGTTAGTTAGAGAGTTAGTTTGCATGTAAAGACTAATTTTAGTCTTGAGTTAGTCTTGAGTTTATTTTCTAATTATTGTATGGATTCAAATCTATTTAAAGACGTTTTGGGCGCACATTGTAAGCAAGAAAATTTGAAGATCAATAAAAATCTTTTTTCTTCAAGAATTTGCAGTAGCAATTGTGTTGTTTCTTATTTATTTATTTGAGTTCTTGTTTTTATGCATGCTCTCTTTATTCTGACAACATCCATATATATAAACTAATTATAGTATATAGAATTATATAATATTATAATATATTTTTATATACAAATATATATTTACAATAGTATAATATTTTTTATTATATAATATAATAATATTTGTACAAATATTATAGTAATAATACTTATTATTATGAAATAGTTTTTTATTATTTATTTAAAATAATATTTTGCTGTTTGTTATATGTTTGATATAAATTTATTGTTGTTGTTGTTATAAATATGAAGAGTTGATTAGATCATATTATCATTGCCCTTCATCATCATTTTTTAATTCACTTTGAAAATATTTATCGTTTTTATGTTTTGTATGGCCTTGCTCTCTTCTATCATTTCATCAATACTTAAACTCACTGTGAAACAAATTGTTTCCTCTCGATTCAATATATTATGAACACACCACTTCATTTTCCACTATCATCACTATTAAAAATATCAAATTATTATTATTTAATATTGTGCACAAAATATAAAACATCATCAACAATCATAGATTTCATATAAAATATAAATTTTAATTTACAATCTTTTTTTTTACAATACCCTGCTTTACCAACACAGAAAATTACATTCATTTCGACATAAATTACAACTTTAGGTAAGCACTAATATATATGCTATTATACTAATATTTCCCCCCTGCAATTAAGCTTCTCCGGATATGTTTTATATTCAACCAGGAGCTATTTCAAGTTGTGATAAAGAAAACCCAAGCTCACAGCCAAGAGTTATTATCCATATTAGCCCATAGCATTCATCCAAGGAATACAATAAACGATAAGTCAAGAAACTTGGCCAAATAAGCAAGTGAATCATGCATAAGTTCTATAGAGATGTGACTTGTGCATGTACTTTTCATACGAATGATGATTATGATTGCAGGAATTCGGCATCTTCTCCAATAATCAATCAAAATTTTATTTATTGTTCAAATTAATTGATAGTTGATATTATGTATTATAATTGTGATTTTATATATAAAATTTTATTTTCAATTGTAATTTTGGATTTTTTTAATAAAATGAATTAATTGTAACTAGTATTTATAAATTGATGGGATTTATATTATTAAAAATATAAAATATTAAAAATAATTAATTATCCAACTAAAATCAATCAATTTATAAATATTAATTAAAAAATATCTTCAAAACAATATTCTGAATGAAATATAGCCTGTGTTTTTTTTTTCTTGCATCCTTCAAAAGCAAGTGGGGCCTGCAGAATATTATCAGTAAAATATTTTAAAACGGTTACGAAGTTAATGAAGTGACAAGTATATATCATAAGCCTCTTGATGCTGTTTCAATGGAGGAAATTCTCCAGTAGCCTCTTAATTGGTATTGTTATCAGAACCGTCCCGATTTGAATCGGTTTTGTTTTTGTTTGTATATGTATATTATTCTTTTGTTGAACTAGGAATTTGTGGTAATATGAACAACAATACAAAAATGTTATGATATGTGCTGTGATAATGGAAAGAATAATGTAGAGGGTACCATAAGACATGAATTTTTAATTTAGTGGTCATTTTAATTTTGAAGAATAATTAAAAAAGTTGTAGTTTGATTGGTGAAGATGATGATTGTTTATATTTATATATTAAAATATAATTTTTTTAGATATCTAATACAAATGATTAAAGTTAGGATAATACTCTCAATAATTTTGATGGTATAAATGTTTCTTACTCATAGTTACTTAGTCAAAAGAACATAATAACTAATACATACTTACCCATCATTATAAATATACTATACAATTATTTCCAAAATATAACCAAAAATACCAATATTCTATATAATTCAATAATTTCATATAATACTTTTCAATATATTTAAAAAAACTTCAAAAAATATATAAATAAAAAACAAATCATCTTAAAAATAGAAACCTTTGTTAAAATTGATTAAGATGATTATTTGTTAGTTATTAACAATTAATATTTATTAATTTGTTTAAGAATGATTAAAATTTGAGTAATGAGATTGAAATATTTTTAGAAGAATTTTAAAAAAATTAGTAAAAATTAACAAAAAGAAAAATTAAAACGAGAATGGGTAAAATTAACATGGGTAAACACAATTAACTTATAATTCTAATTTGAAAAATAAGATATACATTTTTAAATCATATTATAGTAAAATACGAAACAAGCAATATATGTATCAAATTATTTCAAATATAGTATAGGCTCGTGCTCTTAAAAATTTGTTGAACCTATTACATATTTTATATTTGATCCTACATTGAAAAATGAAAAGATAATACACAAGTATTAAAGAGGAAAACTAAAGATGTATTTCAAAAATATTATTGGTAAAATAATGATTAAATGATTCAAAAATAAAGGTCTAATGGTGAGATCAAGTGGTAGGGTTTAAGTGCTTTATCATCGTTTATCCAGGTTCAATACCCCTTAGACCCCAAGGAATCGATTACCCTTGAATTTATATAGTTGACTAGGTAGAGGGTTCTTATCTTATGAGTTGAATAAGCTCTAGGTCATTGGGCCGTACCTCAATCCCCAACAATTCAAAGAAAAAATCAAAAACAAAAAAGAATTCAATATTTTATTGGTTTCCTCCTTAAAGAAAATGTAGAGGTGAAAAATCACCTTGACTATGGGCGTGACAGATGTAAATATATATCAAATCCCTAAACTATTTGACTTATATGCTAATAGAAATTAAACCACTAATCCCCATAAAATTTGACCTGGATGTAAATAGAAATCAAATCCTATTTAGGGATAAGAGTATTTAGAAGGTGGGATTAGATATGGGCCATCTTCATACTTTTTACGGGGTCCCTTTTTTGCTCTTGTGTCTTAAAAAGTGTCTCAAAGTCATTTTTCATCTCTTTTGTATGCAAACTATAGATTTGGTGCCTTGGCGTATTCTATGCAACTAGTATTAGTTACAGGGTTATGGTTATGAGTATTCCAAAAATTTAGAATACAATCCATGATATCCATCTCTTTAAGATTGGCATGCAAACTCATTCTAGATGATGGATTGATTAGAAGTGACTTGTTGAGACACCCTTCTGCTAGTATAAATCCCAAGCTAGTTAACAACTCCTCTCTCCTCACTCTCTTAAAATTGAGGGTCTCAACTCCAAATGAAAATTTAATTCCATAGAGATTTTGCAGAAGAAGGTTTGAGATAGTGTGAATTGCTATCATTGAGCCAAAACAAACACACTTTTTTTGGATGTATTATTCACCAAGGTCTACCAAGTGGATTCAAACCCTCTTCCAAACCTTCTATCAAGATATGTTTACCTCAAATATGGTGATTTTAGTGGATTCAACCATGACTCATGTAAAATTTACAAAAATATTGGATTTATTTTGTGTTGAATTTCTCTTTCAATTATAAAAGAACATATACAATGCAACTTCTACCTAGGATATTTTGGATGATTATTTTTCCACAACTAACAAGATTAGTGCATTATCTAATGTTATGACTGGATTCAAGTTCAAGATGATAAATTTGGTTATGAGTTTAACCACATTCAGACCATGTTTGATCATTAGGGTATTACCCCACTATGTAGTTAGTAAAGTCCCTTTAGACTCTCCTTGGCACCAACCACCCCTATAGGACTATAAGTGTGGACATTGAGGGAGAAATTAGTCAATTTTTTTTTTCCATAGTGGTTCTCATTAGAGAAATCATCCATTTTTGAGTTTTGGACCTAGAATTTATGACCATGGAAGTGATTTTGATAGGGGTTATGGTGGAAGAAGTGGTGGCACTATTTGGGAGGGTAAAAGTGTTAGTGTTTCTCATTATGGGAGGTCTACAATACAACAAGCAAAGTTAACCCATTTGGCTCTTGTTGTTTCTCCTACTAGTCAGATAATTTTAAGGATAAAGTTTTAAAAAAGGAACATATAGCTAGGGTCATATACCTGACACTATAGACCCTCTGACAAGCATTGTTTTGGGGTTGTTGTGGTAATAAGACTAATGATCCTCTACCCTGTGATTTGTATTTCATCATTATTATTTTTATTTAGTGTGTTTTTTGTTATGTGGCTCTTTTTTTCCCCTTTGACTGTAGAGGATTTCAAATTTTATAAAGTTGAAGATGTAATTTCTCGACTTTGGCTGATGTGAATCTTAGAGTATGAATTTGTCTACACACATTTTTATATGAATAGCTTATATATCATGTTTTTACATTAACAAAAATTGGAATGTTTTTCAATTAAAAAATTGTGTCATAAAATAACACATCTACTTATATATAATACAAACTTAAATCTAATATAATATAATTTAATAAAATAATAAATGAAAATTATTATATATGGTGCATTTTAAGCCTCTATATGGATTGGGATAACATCACCAAGATTATCAATATTATTATTTTCATGTTTGATTCACAAATTACTTTGAACATGACCAAATGTTGACATAAAGTTGACCCAAATGTAACACAAAGTCGACCTAAATAATTTTAAATTTGCATCAAGAATTATTTTAAAATAAAAAATATATAAAAATTAACTTTAACCTTACAATAAATGAAAATATAAATATCATCTTTAAAAATTAAAATCAAATAAAATATTTGATACTTGTTGATAAGTTGCAATCTAATGGGAATGATGAAGCAATACATACTTGTAAAGGAGGCCCTTATATTTCAAGGATATTAGGGATTTCATGGGTTTTCATTATGGTGCCCACAAATTCATTAACTTAGTGATGCCTTAACAATGTAACTCTAGTTTTATTTTTCTAGGTATTGATTCAGGTTGAGCAAGGGAGCATTGATAATACTTCAATGTGGGTGGAATTAGAGGTGTTAGGTTTAGATCCTCTAGAATAATGAGGAAAACAAAGTTCAAGTGTAATTTCATGAGTAAATGTAGCATCTAACATTAAATTTTTTATTTATTTACTATTAAATTTTAAAACATCTATTAGAAATCTATAATGATAGAAAAAATCATGTAATTATATGTTTACAATGGTTGAAGATATAGAAGATTTTATAAGAGGGTTGTGTATGGCATAAAATGTGTAATTCCTCCTTTAATTCACCCTCTTTACATAATAGTGTGAGTCTCACATTGAGATCAGAAGTTGGTGACATTCTAATTATAATTGTATGATTACAACTGAAGCATTGAAATGTTCATTGTTATTTAATATATTTTTACTTAAAAATAATGAAACATTGTCAATGCCTTTATCTTGAAAAGTAATTTTAATTTCATTTTTATTTATTTATTTATATTTAAATAACATTTAAATAAATCCAAAATTGAATCACACATCCCCAAAAGAATAATGGTTTTATATTTTTATAGATGTTTGACACAAACCTGATGTAAAAGTGAAAAAAATATTATTTTTAATTTATTTTAACTTTTATAATTTTATGTGCCATTGAGAAAGCACAAAATTTTCAACAAAGTTTTATAACACAAAACTAGTATAAGTTTGAATAGTCAAGGCAAGGGTTCTTACTAGAAGGGCACTTTTCCTCGTAACTAGTTACTAACAAAATAAATCTCATAAAATCTAGTTACTAGTTTAAAGTGAGCTGTATGATTTTTAAGATGACAAATTTATAATAAGGGCTCCTTGACTCCTTCCCTAGAGCTCATTGGCATTTTTCTTCTCTTTTCCACTCACTCATATTACATTCTAGTAGGGTTTGACACTTAGGCATATGCCATTTCCCTTGTACCTATCAATTACCTTATTGCCACCAATGCACAACCACAACTTCACCTTCTAATAGTAATCCATTAACCACCTTTAATCTTAGGTCAGACACTCTTATTTATAGTTGTTGAGGTTGATTACTGGTGTGTCTAGTTATGAGGTTAACAATTGTTTAGGCTATTAGGTTTTGTGCCCAATTTAAAAATACTTATCTAGGGTGGTATAGCTGAATCAAACCTTTACCCTCATAATTCTGATAATAATTAATTAAGATCCATTTTGTAGATCTTCTTTCTCCACTATATTTTTAGTCCCATATTGTTAAATGTCTTCCTCATAGGTAGTTAATTGACTATTTGTCTTTTTATATCCTAGGGTTTAATGTCTATCATCTTGCACTTATGATTTACTTCCTTGCTCCCTTGATACTAGTGTCTCCATCTATGTGATCTCTACGTGTGACTCATTGGCCTTCTATGATATCTTGTCTTATTTTTTACTAACACTCTACAATGTATTCCCTTTTTAAAAAATGGTGCACACCCTTTCTGGTCCCACAAATGGCATACATATTTTGTGAAAAATTATATACACCCTCTTTCAAAACATAAAAAATCCCCAAGCACACAAACCCATAATTCATTTTTGAAAATAGCCTTTGATTGCAATTGAAGAGAAAAAAGGAGGACGTGCATGTTATTTGTTTAGAAACACTCCCCACCAAGGTTTCACACTCGCATCATGGTCTCATGTATGCCATTAATTTTCACTTAGAGTAAGATTAGGGTTTTAAATGACATTTTTAATGATGCATTTTTCATAATAAAGGAAAGAGGGTATTAAAATTAAAATTACATTTTAACCATGAAAACATTGCTTATATAAAAACTAGTATAAATGTTTATTTTTAATAATTTAGATACTTAATTCGATGGACCCATTCCATGAATAAAACATCCAAAAAACCCCAACATTTTAATTTTATAGAAGAATAAGCTAAATTATATCAAAAATATAATTCAAAGTAGTAACAGTTCCAAATTATAATTAATAGTTTGCATGACTCTTCAAAATATAATGGATACAATTCACTTACCAATACATTGGAGGCCATTTATAAGGAAGTGGGAAATGTTACATTCCAACTTGATGCAATGCTACATCAATGAGAGGTATTGAAATGACATTATTATGACAAATTTTCATACAAATATATTTTGAAAAAATTAAAAAATAAAAATTATGTGCTTTGTTTCTTATGTTTGGAACCATTGGACCACCAACAATGACTCACAAACACATTAGCATTGATTGGTATCTTCATGCAAAGATTAGAAAATAACATTTGGGATCAATGTTGGATGTTGTTTGATAAACCTCTATGGAATAATAATGAGTTTCCATTGTAATTTTTGAGAAACCCTTATATTGTGTTTGTTAAACAAGAAATATTGAATTATTTTGACATGAAGTCCTGTCAAGGTAGGGGAGGTGAGTCCTCATTTGATAGATTTGGTGTTAAGAAGAACCCAAGCTGCCAAAACCACTGACATATAAATAAAATGATAGTAACATATAAATAAATCATATTACATTTATGGAAATCCTTGGGGAAGTTAATGTTCTAACACAAGTTATAATTTATCTTGGGATGCATACACTAAGGATTTATACACAACCTAAAGGTGGTATCACATATAGTAGTGTCTCTCATACTATTAATGCTTCACATGGTGGCATATCTAACAAACATCCTACAATTTTTATACATAGTTTCCCATCATGTGGGAGTAAATGTACTAGACCACTTGTTAAAGTTAGATATACAGGGGTTACATCTACAAATATATCATCTACATTTTCTTTAGCATCGCTTAACTCTAGTACACAACAATATATGATATATTTAATTTATTCAACACCTAAGGACTCTAGTATGCAAAAATATAGGCCATATGCAATTTATTCACCACCTCAGGTAAACACATAGATAAATATGCATAACTTACATTCTTCACCATATGCATTCACATAAGTAATTAGCTATATTGTGTGTATTCACCTATAAAGGAATTTAATAAGTTTGTATTTACTTAATTGATTAATATTTAAATTCTGTAATGTAGATATTTTGTATAGAAAATGACTAATATTTTAAGAATCCCACATACCTTGGATTTTGTTGTTGGGATTGTGATTAAAACTATAGTACCCTTCACTCAACTTGGGAAAATTGGAAATTAATTAATAAATTATAATTTTTTTAATCTTTTATTGTATTTATATATAGATGACACAACACACTATTATTAACCCATGTATACTAGTACAATCTAATAATAACATTACAATTATCTTTATAGTTTACTGTTATTGTCTATATCTCTTTATGTACAATGAATAATTTAAATGTTTATTAAAATGGGTTTTCTTTTATTTGATTCATCATTTACATATTTCATTTGTTGCATGTACAAATTATGAGAGATGCTATGGGTACCATAGTTGAATTGCAATAGCATGTGACTGACACTTGATTTAGAATCAAAGGCTAGTGATAACACATATAGTAAAATTTTAATTTTTTGACTTCAAGTTATCACATATACGTCATATTTATATTTGTATGCACATAGATCTAACCCTATATGTATACTCCATAGGATTCATCATCACTTATATATTGAATGTCATGCATCCTTAGGCACTATTTTATATGGCATGTGGTGAGTCTAGAATCACCTTCTTGTAAAATTTTGTTCTTGGAAACTATTATTTTGCATATATCATTTATTGAATTATTTTATAAATTTTATGTAGTGTAGCCATAACCTTTTTTGATGTTGTGTCACAAAAATTTAATCCTTCACAAGATGAGAGGAGAGTATCTCCCTATAAAGAGACATCCAACACCCTATGTTATACATTTATGACAATGAGGTAAAATTTATTTGGAGGCATTGAGTAATAGGAGAGTTATTTGTTGTGCTAAGGGTAGTTGTAGGAAAATTTTAGTTTGGACATGCCAATATGAATACTTTTATATAATTAATAGGTCTACACTGTATGCTTATATGGCTAAATATGTATGCTTATATGGCCTATTTTGTATTTCATTATGGCACAATTTGGATACACATACTATATATCAGTTATTGGATGCACATACATAATTATTATATGTCACTATTATATGTTATTGTTATTGTTGTATGTTATCCTTCTTGAATTGATTCATAAAGGATTTTTTTGGAATAAAATTTAAAATATTATAGATGAATCACAATTGAAATATAGGAAATTATAATCAAAATGTAGGAAATTAAGAGAAAAATTCATTTAAATGAATAAAACACCATCCAACGTATATTACAATTTCAAAGATGATATTTTTTAAGATTACACACACACGCACATGTGTGCATGCACACACACACACACACACACACACAAGCATTTTGAAAAATTAGAAAATTTATTCTCATTATAGGCTTGACAAACATGGATCATATGACTACAATACATTATTTTGATTGCAAGGTGGAGGAGTTAGTAAGGATGATTGTGGAGATAAATTCAAGATCCAAGAACTTTCAAATAATAAAGATTTCATTTTATTCTTAAGTTTAAAAAAAGATATTTTATGGATGCATCATGTGGCTTTGATTGAGAGGTGTAGTAGTTAGAAAATGAAGGACCAAACACTTGTTATGTCACTCTAATTTTAAATTAACATTTAAATGCAATATATAGGCAACAAATGAGTTGGCATAGTGAGAATAAGTTTGGTAGCAAGAAAAGTAGTTGTGGAGTAAATTATAATTTTATCAAGTTGGCATAGTGATATAAATTATGTACATGATAATGTTATGTGATAAATTTATATAGAAGAAAGTGAGGAAAGTGGTAAAAACTTTACATTTTTGATATTGTTTATAAAGCTTCACTTGTTGATAACATATCATCTACCTTGTTTGGGGTGTAAGATTTATAGTGTGTGGGGAACATATTTGAATCAAATGATAAAGTGGAGCCTAAGTGAATCACAACTTGACTCAACTGTGGATGTTATATTCATTTTTTTAAAAACACTGTCATGACCCTACATACTTGACACTTAAACTAATTGATAGTATTGTGTTATGACTCAGATAATGACTATTTCATGGTGGTTGTTTCTTTTATTGATTTGATTCAGTAGTATGTTGTGATATGTTGTTGAGGTTTATGATGTGATTCAGCTAGTTGAGTTATGGTTAAGTTGTCTATTGAGACATGTTATTTTATTGAGTTATTGATGATGTTGTGAAATTTTATAGTGATAATTTATTATTAATTATTTTATGATTTTTGTTAATTTGATTGAGTATAAGTTGAATTGTTACTAATTTAGTTATGATGTTTATTGTATTTATTACTTTTATCATGCGTAAACACTATTTATGGTCTATTTGATAATCTTAAGGATGGAAACAATGAGCTATTTTGGTTACAAATCTCAATAGCTAGGACATGGTGTATGGATGAGAGATAATATTGTGAGATTTAAAAATGAAATAGAGCTTTTTTTTTAGTATTTTTTTTCAATCTAGTCAGTTATGCTCTTGAGAGTGTTCTTGTAGTTTTTATCACTTGTTATCTTTTTATGTTGTTTTTGGTCATCTTGTATCCATCATTAGTTGTTGCATGCTATGATGATTTTACACTTTATATTGAGATGTCCTAAGTGCCTTGGTTTTGTTAACAATTTAATTGATTATTTTAGATCCTTTGGGGGTCAGGTCTTTATTGCTATCCATTCACTAATGTTGACTACTTTCTTGAAATTACTTGGTATTTTATGGCTTTGATTATGTTGTTTGGTTTTATGGTGAGTTAGTGATATTGGTGACATGCTTTTTTGACTTATTCTTAGTCAAGACTTGAATATATATTGGAATTATAAAAAAGGCCTAGAAACACCATGGGATTTACATTAGTTTTTTATTTTGATGTAGAGTTATACTTTAGTCTATGACATTGACTTAGAATTTGATGAAGTGGGTCAAGAAATGTCTTTGGGAATTTTTGATTCATTTTGATTTTATTTTTAGAGATCATTGTTTTAGAACCCTAGAGGGCGAAACTCTTCTAAAATTATTTTAGTAAAATTCATGGAGGGTTTTGGAAAATTTATGACCATTATGCCATAGATTTTTATATGAAGGCTTCCATTACCATCATGGATCTCTTTGTCATCCATATGGGAGAGATTTTGGTGGAAGGTTGTAGAAGGAAGTGGTCTTCTTGAGGTAGCTAAGCCAAAATATTGGCATGCGAGTTTTGTTGGGTACACTAATGAAGGTATTCAAACCATTAAATTTTCCTTCAGAAATTCAAGTAAGTAAATTTGTTATATTTTCTTTGTTGATTTCAATGAAAAATATGGGGTTTATCTATTGTTTTGTTTTTATGTATGAAAGCATGAAGTCTTTGTATGAACTTGTAACTAGTTGTTTATTCATTTTTAAAAATTGTTGGCATAGCTCTATTAGTTCATTTTGGGTTTTTGCATGATAACACATTCATTTATTGAAATGTATATTATTTATCGATTTAATCATTACCCTGCTTATGTTGAATACTCAGGTTGCTTAGTTGACTTAATCATTTTTAGATTATTTTGAAAGGCTATGGGTTTCATTGATGTTTAAATCATTGTTCTTGTTGTAAATTTAAGACCCTAATGATGAGGGTTTTTTTTATCACTTTTTTGGTTGTCTTTCGAACCCTATATGCTATATTTTAACCCTCAAAATTCATTTTAAATTTTGAGTGAATTTTATATCCTTCGTCCTAATGTAAAAATGAGATATATAATTGAAGATGCATTCCATTGGATCTTATAATCATTCCTTTGTTAGTATTTGACTATTAACGATTTTTACATGCAAGGTTTTTGGATGTAAGCTTGAAAATTTTATTATTATATAATGATTTCAATTTGGGGCTTAATATTTGACAACCAAATGTTTTAGTCCTATTTTTGTTTTAATATTTGTATGGTTGTCATTTGGGACTGTGAATGTCTATATTTTGAAATCTTCTTCCTAAAAACCTTATATATGTGGTTTTGTTTTCAGGATTGAACATTATTATTGAATTTAAATACCAAGAGTTGTTCATTTATTGTTATGTAAAATACCATTCATATATAATGCATGCATGTATAAGGTCTATATTCATAGGTATAACCCCTTGGTTAAATCGATGAGGGTTAACTTGTAAAATCTAAGACAAAGTTATATAACATTTCAGATAAGTGTGGGTGTATGTTTCTTAGTAGTGCATAACCTATTTTTCCTTATTTTAAAATTAAATTATTGGTTAGTAAATCTATGATTCGTATTTCTATCATCCTTTATTTCACCTACTTTGGTACCTAGATCTGCAACTAATTGATAGTTGGGGTGGTCTAGGGACCACTTATGGTTGGGCTCATTGGAATGCAAATAATGGGTTTTTGATTGAATCTACAAGTGGAAGATTGTAATCGTATTTATATGAATAGTTGGAGGATTAATTATTGAAGAGTATTATGTAATTTTAATCCTTCAGTTTTGATTTATGTATACATTTACCCTTTGAGTACAATGTAATTTGATTAATTGAGTTGTCTTTCTTTTGTCAATATTATCTTAATTTGTTTATATAAGAGATTATCTATTTTAATTAGTATCATGTTAATTCATAACTTAATGACTAAATGATTACCTTTTAGATGAATTTATTCGATTCCATTTTTTGTATTTAAAGGTGCATTTGGGAATATTGGTGTTATCAAAAGACATTATTGAACAACTTTATTAATGGGAAGTGTGTGCATAAAATTGAAATGATTATTGGGTGCATACTTGTTTAAATATGTTATAGTGGTTATTAATATTTATGGAGAGGTTCATATTTTAGTGTTGAAACCTTAGTTAATGTTTGTTAGAATTATGCTTATACAAGTAAAAGATTTTACCTTAAGATATTAATAGAATATTTTTATTACATTGTCTTGAGATATTTATACTTAGGTTTGAAAGTTATTAAAGAAAAATATTCAAACTTGTCATGCTTTAGTAAGCTATGAGTTGACGTAATGTGATGATTTCCTTATAAAGATGAAATATTTAAATTATCTAACACGCTTGGTTGGTTATTAACGACTCAATTGGTTTTTATCAAATATCATGATATATATGTTATATTTAGATCTTAGTATTGACAAATATTTATTTTTAATTATTAATAAATTATGAAATAAGTATGCATTGGCATTGATTGTTATAGAATTAAGGTAACATGTTTGGATTATTAATACAAATTGAACTTGTATTTAATTGATAGATATTGTTTAATATTTTGTACTTAATTTTAAAATTTGTATTTCAATCTTGATGTCTTATTAAAATACCCTGCAATTGGTTATGCATTTTTTTTACAATTCATAACATAAAACATTATTAATATTAATGGCAATGATGTACCTATTGTAAATAACTAAGAGGTAGTAAGAAAATTTAAAGGTCATATTAGATTGTGCATAAATTACTAAATTTTTAAAATAAAACTAAAGTGATCCCAAAATATGTAGATCTTCTCATTGGTGAAGTCATTAACTAATCCTAAAGGTACTATTGGATGTGGTAAATTTTATGAATAATCACATGCACAACTTGAGCATGATTATTGAAAGATTAGGTTAAAATTAATTTCATACCATAAGTAGATGGTTCATTGGTGTTGCAAGTATATTGACCAAGTGACATAAAAGATTTAAAAGTAAGGATTTAATATTTATACCAAGGCTTATGAGACGGTTAATTGGTAACTTGTATGAACATGATTTGAATAGGTTGGTGATGAGGTAGCCTCTTATGTGGTAACATCCATCATTGAAAAACTAAATGAGACTTTCCCAAATTTTAAAAGTGAACATGTGAATATAGCCTAAATATGAAATTATGATCATTTATAGAGTACAAGAATAAAGTGTAGTGATTATTAACAATGATCATGGTACAAAAATCATATGGATATCACTTTAGTATGTTATTTTTGGGTACAAAAAATAAGTAAAACATTTTGTTTAAAATAGTTCTATTGTATTAATTTTGGAAATAGTCCCCAAAAAAATAGTGTCTATTATCTAATATTTGATACATATTAGCTAAACATGCTTAGTATGATGATTCTTCTAATTGAATATATCTTTTATTTTCACATTGTTTTGTTGAACTCTTGTTGGTTTATCCCCCTTGAGTATAGATTGATTTACGATATAGATAGGTACTCAGGTATGACTATAATTTTATCATGTACCTAATGGGAAGCCCATATGAAAATTGTTAGGAGAGGAGTGTGTGAATGTATTCTTCATACACTAACACAACCTTATCCATACACTAAGTGGATAATTGATTCCTAATAGTGTCATCAATAATATATATATTTTAATCTACTTCATGTGTTGACTATAACATACTTATGGGCCTTGTTACATTTTATTGTTAGTTCCATTTGGAATTCTTGCACCATAGTTACTTTATCTATGTGTTTCTATTTTTAAAAAATAATGTTGTTACATTTTGGTATCAGAGCACAATTTTACTAGTCTAAGGAACTTTGGGGAATTGTTAATTGTTTTTCTCTATGAAATTGTTATTTTTTCACCTCAGGATGGTGAAAACAAGATCTAAAATGATAGATAACAACCCAAGACAGGGTAACCCAGGTAGAGGTAGAGGTAGAGGTCATAGAGCCCATGTTATAGAAAGAGGAGAACCTCTGCTCAATAATGTTGGCAGTAATGTTGAAGCACCTAACCATGATGAAAACAACCCAATTGATAAACATGAGATAGTATTGAATGGGATTTTGACCACTCTAAATGCATTACAAAGCAATACAAACACCTAAAAATAAATTTTGCATAGCATATAAGGTATGCCACCTGAAGAAGTACCCCTTATAGAATAAAGGTAAGGTAGTGAATAGGAAACCCAAGACCCATATGTGAATATGGTAGACCCCATTATAAAGGAGTTGAAAAAGTTACCTCAACCAACCTTTTCTAATGTATGATAGGTTAACTTATAAAAACACTTTAATTTACATAATATGCCATCAAATGTGAAGGCAAAGGTGGTTGCATATTAGTTGGTTGGAGCTGAAGCTCTATGGTGGAATCATCTTTGTGATTTAGAGGGATACCAGCCAATGAATATTTCCTATCCTACTTTTGAAAGGTAATTTAGGGAGAAATATCCCACTTCTAATTTTAAAGAATAGAAAATAAGTATCTTTCAATTGATAAATCAAGAAAATATGACAATAATTGAGTATGAAAACAAGTTTTTGAACCTTCCACATCAGGTGAACTACATGCATGATGAAGAAAACAAAGTGACCAAGTTGAAGTTAGAACCAAAATAAATATTGATGCATGATGCCAATATGACCATTCCTAAGACTTTGACTATTGTAATTGAATGTGATCATAGAGTAGAAGAGAAAGAGAAAGCTCATCAAAAGATGAAACAAGATTTTAAATAGAATAGACAATAGTCTATAAGCAAAAACATGTCTCCCTCACCCAAGAACATTAATAAATGTGATAAAAATTATAGATTTACCTAGAGTACCAATGGTTTTAATAAATTTTATGGAAAAAATAAGAATTTTAATAATCTAAATAATTCCAAAACTAGATTTTTTAAAGTAAAATCAAAACCAAGAAAATTAAAATATTCTTATCATATGGATTAATACCATTCCTATGGAAACCAAAAATATGGTAGTGTTTTGGGAATGTGGAGATAATCATTATTACAAGGACTATCCAAAGTTGAAGCTAGGCCTATCAGTCAACATAGGGTTTATAGAAATGTAGAGTACCAAACCACCCCAATTGATATTAGAGGCAAATTAAATGTTTTTTATTTTTTATTCTAGTTGATTTGGGTGAAATAGAAAGTTTTATTTATCCTAATGTTGTAAATAACTATACACTAAGTATTATGACTTGAAGATAAAGTTGGGTTTTTAAATTTGATACATACAAGAGGGTACTAGTATACAAATGTCTTGATAAAATAGTGTTGAACTTAGGAAGTTTTCAAACCAAAGCTAATATGTTGTTAACCCCACTTAGATATGATGATGCAATTCTGATAATGGGCTAGTTATAACATCATAAGGACATTTTAGACTGCTATAATAAGTTAATAACATGTTGTGATGACTTTTTAAATGCAATAGAAATTCAAGGTTTGATTAATTCTATAACACATAAGCTTCTATCAGCTTTACAGCTAAATAAGGTTGCATGAAAGGGATATAAATTGTATGTTATTTAGATGTAGAAAAATCTTCCTAAAAATGAAACTATTTATCAAGAGTTTCCATTTTGAAAAAAGTTTCTAATGTATTCCCATAAATTCTAACTATATTTCCTCTTAAGAAGGAGTTTGATTTTTTTTATGGATATCATGCTAGGGGAAGCTCCAACATCAAAATATACCTATCGAATGAACATATATTATCTAAAGGAACTGAAAGTTTAGCTATAAGAATTTATAGATAATGGTAGCATTAGACCCAATATGTCTCTTTGGGGTGTACCTATGGATTTTATGAAAAATAAGGATGGAACCTTATGGTTATGTGTTGATTATCACATACTTAATAAGGTTACCATTAAGAATCATTATCCTTTACTCTAAATTGATGATTTATTTCATCAAATTAAAATGCAACTATCTTTTTATGATATAATTGAGATCATGTTATCATCAACTGAGAATCAAGGAAGAAGACATTCATAAGGCTGCTTTATGAAATCAATATGGATATTATGAGGTTACATTAATGTCCTTTAGTTTAACTAACACACATGTTGCATTTATAAACTTAATAAATAGTGTATTTAGATGTTTTTTAAACAAGTTTGTGCTAGTATTTGTTGTTGACATAATAATTTATTTTAAGAATGCAGTTATACATGAAAAACACTTATATTTAGTTATACAAAGGTTAAAGTAGCATAAAATTTATGGTAAGTTGTCTAAATGTGCCTTTTATCAATCTCAAATTCATTATTTACATCACATAATTTCAAAGGATGATGTTGTTATGGATCTATCCAAGATTAAGGCTATCTAAGAATGACATGCTCCTAAAAAAAAAAATGAGGTACGTAGTTTTATGGGTTTGTTTAGCTATAATAGAATATTTGTGGATTTTTTTTCTAAATTATGTAATCCAATAACTTCCCTGTAGTAAAAGGGTCAGAAGTTTGTTTGGACTTTCAAATGTGAATAATATTTTAGAAGCTTAAAGAGATATTAATAATAGAACTTGTACTTATTTTATTGGATCTAAATAGCAATTTTGGGATCTTGGCTGATGCATCTAAAAATGCCTTTGGTGGTGTGTTAATTTTTAGTGTTTTGGATTTGCACCCTAGTTGAGAATGGGATTGTTCAGGTTCTCTACTCAAATTTATTCCAATATGGGGATGATCCTAAGCTATGGGTATTATAATAATGGATAATAGATTTGGAGAAGGCAAGTGTCCTTTTGGATCTATCACCTATACCAAACCTAAACTAACACTTTCTTGAAAAAAGATAGAGATTTTAAGAATAACTTATGAAATCATGTAAAAAGAGGTGATGCACCAATGATTAAATCATTCAAACTCACACAAGACACATTATAGGATGCATTCAAGACTATAAAAAATCACTCACATTAGTATTTCACAAAAAGGCATGAACCAGATATTAATCTATTATGAGAGGGAAGTTGTACACTTCCAAAACTAGCCAATAGACCATATATTTCACTTAGAATGACTTGTGAGGATTATGAAAGTAGATCATGAAGGTGATAAAATGTAGATAGATTAAAGGAAATTATACATTTACTTAACTAATCAATGAACTCATAAGACACACTTCAATTCAGTTGCAAAAGGAGAAATTTAGTATCTATTATATCAAATAAGTGTTATAGTACAAATATTGGTAGAGTTTAGTCATACCAAAAAGAGGGATACATTTCAAGGATTGAAATCCTATATTTATATAAAAAGGAAAGAGAGAGAAGAGAGAGAGAGAGAGAGAGAGAGAGAGAGAGAGAGAGAGAGAGAGAGAGAGAGAGAGAGAGAGAGAGAGAGAGAGAGAGAGAGAGAGAGAGAGAGAGAGAGAGAGAGAGAGAGAGAGAGAGAGAGAGAGAGAGAGAGAGAGAGAGAGAGAGAGAGAGAGAGAGAGAGAGAGAGAGAGAGAGATAGATAACTGTGCAATGAAAGATACCCAAACACTTTTGATGGATTAACACCAATTCAAGGATGTCGAGTCATGATATTATCACGACATAAGGTCCTCATAAAAGAATTGAATGCTCTATTAATATTTATCTAACCACCAGGTCACCTTCTCAAGACTCTATGCCAGCTTTCCATTAATTAATTCATGAGGACCAAATATTTATCCCTTGGAATTAATAGAGCCATGTTACTCTATAGATTAAAAATCAATCATTTTTATTGGTTTTCCTATAGTATTTATGTCAAGGAAATAGATCTCTCCAAATTTTTGATCTTATTTTGATAATGGTTACAAACCCTTGATCTATATTAGGTATTAAAATACCCATCTCACTTATGCTTAGATTTAATGGCTATGCTTGATCCTTCTAGTTTATTCTGCTTCACTCTTGTATCCTGTCTAAACTCAATTCCCTATATTTGCTTACCTTGGCTAAAAAATAGCTCATCGACTTTCATCAAAAATGTCTTGGGATTCCATTTTATTTATTAGATATATAAAAAAAATTAGATCATTGAGATATTGACCTATCTCACTTCATTATATGTTGCTTATCCAGATGAATAGAAACCTTTGATCTTCTACCAGTTGAATGTGATGTTGACACTTGTCATGCATGCATTTGATCTTAAGATCTATTGAATTCTTTGACCCATGCCCATCATTGATATAAATACATGATTAAATGTGTGTCATTAGATCTACCTGAACCTAATATCCTATTAGTCACCACTCAACATTGGATCTTCTATCTATTGAATGCCAACTATTCATCTTCAAAGTTTCAAATCAAAATAGATTATTTACCATGGCTTTAATTTGATACTCATGTGAATGTCTTGTCAACTTCTTGATCTTACACTTGTCATTAGATATTTTCTTAGATTGAATGTAAATTATTGATATTAGACCCATCTGAATACAAACAACTATTTACCATGGCTTGATATTTGATGTATGCACACCCATCACTATATATTTAAAAATTAATGGTCATATTATATGATTAAATTTGAAACTCATGAAAATGTTATGGGTTTATGAATTGAAATGGATATTTACCATGAATTGACTATGACACTTGCATAACCATCACTACCCTATTGGATCAATTTCCCCAAAATAAACACTTCTATCAAAACTATCTACTTGGGATTTATGTGAAACAACATCTTTTGAACATATGCTATGGATAAAATGTCTAAGAGAATTTAGGTCTTTGAGGAAATTGTTCGAATAATTTTCCTAAAAGAATTTTGTCTGTGGTATTTTTTATCAAACACTTTCTCCAAAAGAATTAAGGTGATTTCCCATAGACAATTTCCCCAAAAGAAATAGGTATTCGATAACTTTATCTTGGATAATTTATTCTGGACAAATGTCTGAAAGAATTTGTACTTCAATTTTTCCATAGACATTTTATCTAAAATAATTTTTCTCTTTAGTATTTTTGATTTGGATAAAATATTCAAAATAAATATGCCTTCAAGATTTTTTTTTCAGAAAAAATGTTCAAAGAATTCATAATACTTAACCAAAAAACCCAAAACATTTTTCCCAAAAGAATTATACTTAGTATCTAGAAAGCCCAAAATATTTATTAAGGAAGGACATAGCCAAGAAAGGGTTTTGCACTTAGCCTTTTTAAACCCTGAAGTCTCATATGAAATTATGCTTAACTTTTTTGTTTGATCTTCCATACTCAAATGATCTTATAAGTCTTGTGCAACATGTCCCTGACCTTGAACTATTTTTATCACCATGAGATCTTTCTTAGAAATCATAACTTCACTCTTTAGACCTATCCCTCAAACATTGACAAAATACACTTTGAGAAAGCTTAAAGTCTTTCAAAATATTTTCAAGCTA
The DNA here is from genome assembly GCA_037957365.1 of Torreya grandis. Lineage (NCBI taxonomy): Eukaryota > Viridiplantae > Streptophyta > Pinopsida > Cupressales > Taxaceae > Torreya > Torreya grandis. Next base: position 2,907 of record JARHVA010004412.1, on the reverse strand, counting down.
TGGGTGATCTTTGGACCACTCATTTCATCTATAACTTGGTCCACCTACTCATACCATTTCCAAACAAAGATCTCTATGTTGAAAAAATTTGGTCCACAACTTTGGTGGCTTAGTTGGACAACATGCATGTTATGCTTGAGAAATTGAATATATATGACTCTTAGACCATTTAAAATGATACATGGTTCATTTATATTGAATGAAACACATCCTCTTGACTTTCAATGACAAATAATTCAAACAAATAGGGAAAGGAAATAAACTTAAAAATGAAACTAACCTAGTAAAACAAAGGCAACTAATCTACTAAATAATTGTGCAAACAAATCACTTATTTGAGACAAAATAAAAAAAGAAATTAATGTGGTTAGAATAAAACTTAGAAAAAATACAATGAAAAATAACTATGTAAGGGAACTCAGATTCCTCAATAGCAGTGTTTCAAATGTATTCCATTGACTTAGACAAGAAGCTCTTCACCATCCATCTTTGGAAGCTAGAAAGCCATAGTGGAATTTACTACTGGAGATTGTGTATGAACCACTTTAGAGAGATTCAAATTTTGTGTGGTCTTCCTAGATTAACTCTTTCCTCATCCCAATTGAGGACCAAATCTCCTTAAAAAACTCCTTGAAGAATCTCCTTTGTCAAAATATCTCTTTCCCCATTGCTTGGTGGGCCTCTATAGCCAATATGGACTGATGTCTTGTCTCTTCTAGATCCATGAGCTTAACATAAATAATTTCTATTAGGTCATCATCTAAAATATCATGTTGATGCATTAATTCCAAAGTAGGGAATTTAAGACAAATAGGCATTCTTGCTTTCTTACCATATACTTAGCTTGTATGGAGAATTGGCTATTGACCTTTTATAGGTAATCCTATCAACCCACAGAGATGACTTAAATTTCAAATGTAATGACTTTTTAATTATCTTCAATATTATTATTTATGATCTTTAATGAATTCTTGTTAGTGGACTCAGCAAGGCTATTGCCTTGTTGATAATAGTTTGATGAGGTATTGAGTAAAATAATATGTTGAATTACCCCACTAGTTGATCTTAGACCTCAAAAAATCCATATCATTGTTAGAAATAATGGTAGAAGGGACTCCAAACCTAGTAAGCAAACCTTCATAAAATTCCAAAACATTGGTTTCATTGTCTTATTTTAATGCCACTACTTCTATCTTTCTAGTACAATAATTTGTGACAGTTAGGATCCACTTATGTCCTGAGCTTGAATGGCGTTAATTAGATTAATAAAGTACAATAAACATTGGGAAAAAGGTTTATTTATTAAAATTTGTTGGAGAAGTATGGATGTAGGGTTAACGTTCTCAACAAACATAGCACATTGTCTACATTTACTAGTCCATGCATGATAATCACCAAATAAATGTGGCCAATAATACCCATCTCTCATGATATTGTGGGTTATGATCCTTGATGAATAATTACCTCCACCATATCCATCATGGAATTGATCCAACAATATCTATGTTTAACTTGGCTCTATGAAACTTAAGCAACATACCATTGATATCCTTTTTGAATAACACATTGTCATCAAGGAAGAAAAAGAATTGACTGTAATCTAAAATATATCCTCTTAGAAGGGGTCAAATGAGAAGGATAAACATAATATTTTAAGTATCTGACCATATCTTGGAACCAAATGTAAGGTGAGGTATGATCCTTTGCAACTTCTTCATCATTTGACACCATAACCACCCCATTAGCCTCTTTCAACTCCTAGGCTATATTTGCCATAGGCCATCACTAAGATGGTCATCTTTCATCAATGCTAGAATTGGTGTATCATTCTCATGAAGGTAATAGACATGAATCCATTATTATTTAATTAAATTTTTAGGGATCATACCTATGCAATTAAAATTCCCACTCATCAAGGAAAATATCTAGAACTCCCTCTAAAGGTGATTCAGTTTCCACCTTGCTATTTTCTAGTTACTTTGTTTGAGATAACATAATTAGTGTTAACCATACTTGGCATATATGGATCCAAAATGAAATATTTAAATAGGTTTAGAATGCATTTTTTACCTTATTACTATACCTGGTCATAATCATTAAATAGGTCCAATCATCTAAAAAAAGATCCTCCAATCTTTGAGGTAAAGTCCCTTGAAAGACACATAGGAAAATAGGGAGGCAAGTCCACTACTATTACATCTTATTGAATAGTAACATTGGGGAAAGCATGTAGTGTCAACTATAGATATTTTGACAATTCCCAATGTCCTTTTTTGGTGACCCATTCAAATTATAATACTCCCTTAGTATTTGGTTCATAGACAAGACTAAGTTTGTTTGCAATTTGCTTCAACATGATAGTGCTACTAGCCTCCAGTATCTACCATACAATTATAGACTAAGCAGTCACCAAAAATATGAGAGAGATAAAAGTGAGGGGTTTTTATTTTATTTTACATTGGTTTTGTCTATCTTTGTCATGTTATGTACCTATTGATCAGGTTGCTTGATATACTTGTCTGAATTATCCAATATAGTTCCTTGTTTTCTCAACTGGTTTTGTAGACACATTGAAAATTAAAAGATCTTGAATGAGCATGTAATTTTACCCTAGAATGGAAAGGGAATACCACATTCTAATTCTAACATTTTATTTCATCATTTGATCTATTATGCTAAATGAGGCTCCACTAGCCTTTGGCTATAACTTTTGAACCATTAGTTATTTTATAATTAGAGGTATTTGGGGAATTTTCCATGCCTTTAAATTTTATTTATTTTGTGCTATAGGGATATTAGGTTGATCCTTGACACTTGTGGGAAGGATGTCAGGAACACTATAATTATTTCTCACATCTTGTGCCACATCAACTGCTCTTCTTTTAGCTTTAGTCAGAGCTACAATTA